>JAPDNY010000011.1:91729386-94129386 GCA_029375565.1 Gekko gecko | reverse complement strand
TTATACCTGTCAATTTCCAGACTATTCTGCGAGACATCTGGGTTCAAAGAGCCAGTCTGGTGTAGTGGTTAAAAGCGCGGACTATAATCTGGGAGAACCAAGTTTCATTCCCCACTCCTCCATATGCAGCTGATGGTGTGACCTTGGGTCAATCACAAGTTCTGTCAGAGCTGTTCTCTCAAGAGCAATCCTCAAAAGAGCTCTCTCAGCCACACCTGCCTCACAGGGTGTCTTTTGTGGGGAGGAGAAGGGAAAGGAGATTGTAAACTGCTCTGAGACTCCTTCAGGTAGTGAAGGATATAAATCCAATCTCCTCCTCCTCCTCCTCCTCCTCCTCCTCCTCCTGGAGAGTTCCTGTCATCCTGGCTACCTACCACATAGGCCCTGTCCCGGCTCGCAGCTGGTGCCCCGCGGCTTGGAGCCGCGGGGGGCTCACCAGCCGGGACTCAGGTCGCCGGGGGACGCAGCGGCCAGAGCTGTGTCGCCCCGCAGACACGCTGCAGCAACGGACGTGGCCCCCGCCCTCCCGTTACTCCAGGCAGGGCCGCCGACGGCCAGCTTGCCCAGGCGCCCCGGCCAAGAGGTGACGGGACGCCAGCTGGAACAGAGAGAAGGGGCGGGCCGGCCCTCCCTGGGAGGGCGACAGGCAGCCCCGACAGAGGGGACGGTCGGCGGCAGCACGCTAGCGGCCAGGGAGACGCTGGCAACCGAGCTGCCCAACGACCACCTACCCACACAGGCTCAGTCACCCGGGGCGGGAGAACCACAAGGGGAGGCGTCTGGGGCGACAACAGACGCCGGGCGTCATACACCTCCCGGGGAGGTAGCCAACAAGAGAAATCCCAACAGGGTGGGGCCAGGGTACACACGGGGACAGCCCCGAAGCCGCTGTCACTTCTCCCCGAGGCTGGGTCCCCTAGAGAAACCCTTACCTGGTATTCAGGAACGACGGGACACACCCAAAGTGGAACCCTGCTCTCAACCGGCCCCCAGCCCTGAGAACTGGAAGGGGCGGAGTCTCCAGCCAGCCTTAAAAGCAGAAACACCTTGGCCAATAGAGGAGACGATCCCAGGAGACGAACAGGGTTGGAAACCAATGGAGCAACGGTCAAGGGGGAGGGCGGGGTCAGGTGTTGGTGGAAGGGAATAAAAGAGTGGTGGATGCCAGAGCCGGGGAGGAGAGCAAGAGCTTGAAGGCATAGCCTGCCGTCTGAGAGAGAGTGAGGAGGCTTACCGCTGTTGAAGCTCCGAGGAAGTAGGCTGCTGAGGTGAAGCAAACCCAGGCCCTTCCGCTATCTGAGGCTCACGGCAAGACCCCTCGGCGTTCCCCTTCAATCAGACCGACCCGGCTCACCCTCCCACGCCCCCAGGCTGGACAGGGGGCGTGACAACGTGGTGGAGAATGCGGGCACTGACGACCCGCTAGCGAGACCCCGCCCTCATCTACCGGTCCCGCAGGGGTGGAAACCCCCCCAGCTGCGGAGAGACTCGCTCCCAGGGACGAGAATTGACGGCGAGTCCTCCTCAACGGACGACTCCTCTGAATCCGACGACAGCCAGGCTGCGGCACCCACAGGCACTCAATTGGCCATGGATCTCCAGCAGTTTGGGCAGTGGCTCACAGAACATAATACCCGGTTGCTGCAAGAGGTGGCGCAACAACAACGGGATGCACAAGCCACGTTGGTAAGAGACTTACAACAAACATTGGCGGCCAGCTCCCAAGGGACGGACAGGACCGGCGGGGCCCGAGCTGACGGGGGTTGGCCCAGTCGCAGTTCATGGATCCCTTTAACCAAACTAACGGCAGAGGACGATATCGAGGCCTACCTGGAAACGTTTGAGAGAGTGGCAGAAGCCGCAAAGTGGCCGGAAGCGCAGTGGCCTTTCATTCTAGGACCATATTTAACGGGCGAGGCTCAGGCAGCAGTGAAGGCTCTTACAAAGGAAGAGGCAGCTGCGTATGCCACCGTAAAGGCCGCCATCTTGGACCGTTTCGCCATTACGCCAGAAACCTCGCGTCAAAAGTTCCGGTCCCTGTCGTGGCATCCCGGAGACAGGCCACGAAGTGTCCTGGCTGCCCTAAAAGATGCAGCCACCCGATGGTTGCGTCCGAAGTCCGACGAAGCCCGCCGTGTCGTGGAACAAGTAGTGTTGGAACAACTGCTTCACATTCTGCCGCCAAGGACCCGTCATTGGATCGCGTGTTGGCAACCGCACACTCTAGCCGATGCGGTGGAGTTGTGGGAGAATTTCTTGGCGGCAGATGGAACCACCGCACGGAGAGAGGACTTGAAACCGAAAGAAGCCACTAGTAAGGCGGGGAATGAAAAGGGTCCCCGAGGACCAGATACCCCCCGAGGAGGGCGGGCCCGACCCACGTTCGCACTCCGGGGCGGCCCCGGTGGGGCAAACCCCCGTTGGATCGCTCCTCCTCCGGCCACTGGGATGGGTCGTGGCCTTCCCAGCGCCCGTGGGATGGGAGAAGGACGGAGCCCGATGACCCGGGGCGGTGACGTAGGACCCTGTTACACGTGTGGGCAAATGGGTCATTTACGCCGCGATTGCCCCATGATGGAATGCGACGCTGGATGGGAGACCTCTCTCCAGGTGACGACTCCGACAGGGGGCTCCCGCCGTTCGTGGTACAAGTTACGATTGGAAAGGATGAAGTTCCAGCTCTCCTTGATAGTGGTAGTTCCATCTCCATGGTAAGGGAGGATTACATGCCCGAAAAGCTCCCTCTGGTGAGAGAGACGGAGATTGCCTGTTTCCATGGACACCGAGAACGATGCCCGGTAGTAATGGTCCCTATCCGGTTGCTGGAACATACCTACCACCTTCCTATGGCCCGAGTACGAGCACTGCCCTTCCCGGTGCTGTTGGGGCGCGACGCACCGGATTTTTTGTATATCATGGCTCAGCAGGCCGAGAAACCGGCTCCAGGTTGGGCCGCCCCTGCAACGGAGGAACCAACCCCGACCGATGAAGCTGAGGTAAGGGAAACCGAACCCCACCACGATGACCCAGCGTTCGCGATCGCGCAGCAAGAGGATCCCTCCCTAGATGCCTTACGGGAGCGAACTGCGGTAAGCGAGGGGAAGGTCGTGGATGAGCGGTTAGGACAGCGGGGGTCCCGAATTGTGCAAGAAGGGGGGGTTTGGTTCAGGGAGTGTTTCGTAAAAGGGGTCGCCCGACGACAGGTATTGGTGCCCCAGACATATCGCCAAAAGGTGCTCGAGCAGGCGCATGACCCTCCCTGGGCAGGGCATCAAGGGATTGCTAACACCCTTAAACGGGTCCTCGAGCGTTTCTTTTGGCCCTCGGTGGCGAAGGATGTAACCCGGTTTGTGAAAACCTGCGACCTCTGTCAGCGAACCACTTCCCGGCCGGCCCCGCGGGCTCCACTGCAGCCGATCCTCTTTGACGGACGACCCTTCGAGCGAATTGCCATGGATTTCGTCGGCCCTTTGGTCCGTACTGCTCGGGGCGCCAGATATATCCTTGTCCTCATGGACTATGCCACCAGATATCCAGAGGCCATACCCTTGCCCAGCATGAAGAGTGCTGGGGTAGCTCGCGCCCTCATGCGGTTCTTCTCCCACGTGGGACTGCCTCGCGAGATTCTCACAGACCGGGGGAAACCGTTTACGGCAGACTTCATGGCGAAGGTTTGTGACGCTTTACACATTCGCCAGCTTTTCACGGCAGCCTACCATCCGCAGACCGACGGCTTAGTAGAGAGAATGAATCAGACCATTAAGGGGATGTTGAGACGCTTGTCGCACGACCACGCCCAAGCGTGGGACCTGTACCTTGACCCATTGCTTCTGGCCCTGAGAGAGACCCCACAGGCGTCTACCGGGTATTCCCCTTTCGAGTTAATATACGGGGCGAACCCACGGGGAATCCTCAGCCTCCTAGAGGAACAATGGGTACCCGCCGGCCCAGGAAAGACACAGACAACGGAAGACCATGTTCAGCGGTTGAGGGAACAGCTGGAAACAGCCCGGACGATGGCTAGTCAAAACCTGAAGCAGGCCCAAGCACAATATAAGAAAAGATACGATCAAGGTACCCGTCCTCGTACCTTACAACCCGGCTCCTTGGTGCTCGTAGCTGGGCGGGTTATGCCCAAAAGTAAAGGAGACCCTTGGGTGGGTCCGTTTAAGGTCCTTCGAGCGTTAGGCCCTTTAACTTACGAAGTCCAATGTGGACGGACAGGCCGGCAAAGGAAAACCCTCCACATTAACGATTTAAAAGAATGGGTCCCGCGGGACGACGTATCGAGACCCGGGTCTGCTCCTTGCTTGTTAGCAGAGCACCCGGGAGAGGTGGAGGTCCAGGCGGTGCCCCGACAGTCAACAGACATTCCCCAAGAGGAGCCGGTGCTGGACGAGGGACTCAGCCGCCAACAAAAGGAGGAGGTCAGCAAGGTGATAGAAAATAGCCCGCCGGTGTTTTCACCAGAACCAGGCTGCACTTGGTTAACGGAACACCATATCCCTACACCCGAAGGGGTGGTGGTACGGTGCCCTTGGCGTCCCATCCCATACAAGCGGCGGGAAGTGATCAACCGGGAAGTGGAAGAGATGCTACGGCTCGGGATTGTAGAACCCTCCCAGAGCCCGTGGAGGAGTCCGGTCGTCCTCGTCCCAAAGCCTGACGGTAGTGTACGATTTTGTATTGACTACAGAGAAGTGAACCGTGTCGCACTCTTCGATGCATACCCCATGCCCCGAGTAGAACATCTGATCAACCAATTGGGGAAAGCCCAATATCTGTCGGCCCTCGACCTAACAAAAGGGTATTGGCAAATCCCCGTGCGGGACGAAGATAAAGAAAAGACCGCCTTCGCGACCACCCAAGGCCTTTTTCAGTTTCGGCGGATGCCCTTCGGCCTTCATGGGGCAGCGGCAGCCTTCCAGCGGCTAGTAGATCGGGCCTTGGCGCGGTGTAGCCACTTCGCATGGGCGTACATAGATGATATTATAATCTGCAGCCCAGATTGGAAAACGCACCTAGAACACCTCAGGCAAGTGCTGGAAGCGTTGGCAGCCGCCGGCCTCACCGCCAACCCGAAGAAAAGCCGCATTGGCTTCCGAGAGCTGAAGTACTTGGGGTATCAGGTGGGCAACGGGGTTTTACGCCCACTGGCTGACAAGGTAGAACTGCTGGAGAATCTCCCAGCCCCCACTACAAAGAAACAGCTCCGCCACTTTCTCGGGTTCGTGGGGTATTACAGCAAGTTCATACCTCGTTTTGCTTCCATTGCGGCCCCGTTGACCGATAGCCTTGGCAAACGACACCCGAACCGTATCGCCTGGAACACAGAACAGAGAACGGCCTTCGAGACCTTACGGCGTAGCCTCTCGGCGAATCCGGTGCTACACAACCCGGATTTCAACTTCCCGTTCATCCTTCAAACGGACGCCTCTGGATCGGGCCTTGGGGCCGTTCTGTCCCAAAGGGTGAACGGAGAGGAGCGTCCTGTCCTTTTTCTGAGTCGGAAATTACAGGCCGCTGAGAAGCAGTACGCCACAATTGAGAAAGAGGCGCTCGCAATAAAATGGGCAGTGGGGGCCCTGCAATTCTATCTCACGGACAATCCGTTCCACTTAGTGGTGGATCACGCTCCTCTTGTGTGGATGGCTAGAGCCAAAGGTCACAACGCTCGAATAATGCGCTGGTATCTGTCTCTCCTCCCTTTCAGATTCACGATTCAGCATCGGGCGGGCCGCGACCATCTCAACGCCGACTTCTTGTCCCGGCTGCACGAGGAAGACCCCGACAACACGTCTCCCAGGGGGGGTGTGTCCCGGCTCGCAGCTGGTGCCCCGCGGCTTGGAGCCGCGGGGGCTCACCAGCCGGGACTCAGGTCGCCGGGGGACGCAGCGGCCAGAGCTGTGTCGCCCCGCAGACACGCTGCAGCAACGGACGTGGCCCCCGCCCTCCCGTTACTCCAGGCGGGGCCGCCGACGGCCAGCTTGCCCAGGCGCCCCGCCCAAGAGGTGACGGGACGCCAGCTGGAACAGAGAGAAGGGGCGGGCCGGCCCTCCCTGGGAGGGCGACAGGCAGCCCCGACAGAGGGGACGGTCGGCGGCAGCACGCTAGCGGCCAGGGAGACGCTGGCAACCGAGCTGCCCAACGACCACCTACCCACACAGGCTCAGTCACCCGGGGCGGGAGAACCACAAGGGGAGGCGTCTGGGGCGACAACAGACGCCGGGCGTCATACACCTCCCGGGGAGGTAGCCAACAAGAGAAATCCCAACAGGGTGGGGCCAGGGTACACACGGGGACAGCCCCGAAGCCGCTGTCACTTCTCCCCGAGGCTGGGTCCCCTAGAGAAACCCTTACCTGGTATTCAGGAACGACGGGACACACCCAAAGTGGAACCCTGCTCTCAACCGGCCCCCAGCCCTGAGAACTGGAAGGGGCGGAGTCTCCAGCCAGCCTTAAAAGCAGAAACACCTTGGCCAATAGAGGAGACGATCCCAGGAGACGAACAGGGTTGGAAACCAATGGAGCAACGGTCAAGGGGGAGGGCGGGGTCAGGTGTTGGTGGAAGGGAATAAAAGAGTGGTGGATGCCAGAGCCGGGGAGGAGAGCAAGAGCTTGAAGGCATAGCCTGCCGTCTGAGAGAGAGTGAGGAGGCTTACCGCTGTTGAAGCTCCGAGGAAGTAGGCTGCTGAGGTGAAGCAAACCCAGGCCCTTCCGCTATCTGAGGCTCACGGCAAGACCCCTCGGCGTTCCCCTTCAATCAGACCGACCCGGCTCACCCTCCCACGCCCCCAGGCTGGACAGGGGGCGTGACAGGCCCATCCAGCTTCCTCCTTGCCTCCTGGGACATTAGACACCCTGGGAACCAGAGACACCCCAGCTGGTGAGTGAAGCACATCATATCCTGGGGCAGTTTAGGTAGCACATCAGGGGCTGGTGCTCAGTGCCCTGCTCGCTTGCCTGACCTGAATCTGTCTCCCTGGACACCACCATGGTCTCACTGAAATAGGCCCATGAATGGGGATTGGCTGTGCAGAGGAGATGCTAGTGTAGTTGGGACCCATGGGCCAATTAGAGGAGACAACACTGGTATAGACGGGACCAATGGGCCAATCAAAGGAGACAATACTGGTGTAGAGGAGGCCAATGGATTCAGTGTAAAGACACAGCTCACATTCACAGGCAAACCACAAAAAGGTGCCCTACCACAGCAGGGCCATGTAGGCGTTCGTCTCCACTGGATTGCAGAGGATGTGGCCATCTAGAGCGGGCTTTGGTTCTCTGATCCAGAGGAACAATGTATCACTTGTGCCAAGGCTAATCTGTGGGAGCAAGTAATTGAGGAGTTAGCACAATGTGCACGAAAAGCAATATAGAAATTAAATTAAA
The DNA here is from genome assembly GCA_029375565.1 of Gekko gecko. Taxonomy (NCBI): domain Eukaryota; kingdom Metazoa; phylum Chordata; class Lepidosauria; order Squamata; family Gekkonidae; genus Gekko; species Gekko gecko. The sequence goes on along the minus strand of JAPDNY010000011.1, from coordinate 94,121,994 downwards.
CCTATCCGTTAGCAGTACTAATTATCTTTAAATTACGCATTAAGGCAATTGGATTCTTGAGGTATCAGCTTGGTTTGTACCCTTCATGTGGAAGACAAAGGTGAAGTTAGAGAATAAGCAGATGGAAAGGCCTCAGAGGATAACCTCGCACTTGCAGATCCATCGCCAAAGGAGGGCAATGCGAATTCCCCACTTGCATGCACGAAATGCCCCCCATCAAACACCAGGTAGTGGTCCTGACCGGGGTAACCCAGGCAAGCCCGATCTCATCAGATCTTGGAAGCTGAGCAAGGTCAACTCTGGCAAGTGCCTGGATGGGAGACCTCCTTGGAATACCAGAGGTGGGAGGCAGGGGCAGCCGTTATTCAGCCGCCTTTCTGAATATCCTCCAGGCCCCAGCAGGGGTCAGTCACCAGAGGTCACCATGACTTCCAGGTGCACACACACATGCACTTATAAAAATAAATTTTTTAAAAAACCAGGTAGGAAACCGTCCCAAGCTAGACTCTTGAATGGAAGCTCTTGATACTTTCAGCCTTGAGATACTGAGGGGGACTCCAGAGAGCATGGCATGCACCTGTGAATCATCCCCCGAACATACAAAACTGGCTTGTGGCCTGTGTTGTCATGGGCGTGGATGAGGATGAGCTGACAGAGCCTGCAGAAACCACAGCTGGCCCCTACGCCCCTTTTATACAGACAGTACTGTGAGGGTCTGTGTGTGGTGCCTGGTCAGAGCTGCTGCTGATTTTTCTGACCAGCCCACTATGCAAATCTACAATAGTCTCTTCGGGGTAATTGTTTTACTTCTTGGTCAGGGATATTTATAAGGACCACTGCTAGGTGTATTTGTTTCACCGGTAAAGAGATAGTCACCATGGCTTGTTAACTTTAAAACTGAACAGGCTTTATTTATAAACAACACAACAGGGGGATGGAAGCTGTACAGAGGATATTTTGTTTCCTTTCAGGCTTTAGCTCTTGCCTTTACGTTCACTTAGGCTGTATGTTTATTTCTTTCAGTTCAGTACCTAGATGTTTCTTAGTTCACAACACACCCCTCAGATCTCACTCTCCAGTCACTCCTTTAGTGGTTTTCCTTGGGCTTTTACTAACAGGTCCCTCTGAGTCTCCCCGGTCACCAAACCAGCTTTCCAGACTCCTGCCAGACCGTTCTTTAGCCCTTTCTAAACCACCTCCAGTTCCTTTTTAAAGAGAGATATCTCAATGGTGTGGGACTCTATTGCGTTTAGTTTTTTAACTGTCTGGTCACTGTCCCCTTCCTTCTGAGGAACTCAGTAAACCAGGTTCTTCCGCACCGAGCTACAGAGCTTCTTCAGTTCGCTGACAGACTCCTGTTAGCTCTCTGTCCGACCACGAACGAACTGCTGCTTCTCAACTGCCAATTCCAAACGGACCATTTGGTCTGTTAAATGCCAATCACTTAGGGTTCCGAGCTAAATGGCCCCCTCCTCACTCCGTCATGTGACTCAGCAGTGTTCTATGTTTACTTTCTGCTAGTCCCAGATCTTTAAGTCCGTCACAGGCGTGGATGAGGATGAGCCGACAGAGCCTGCAGAAACCACAGCTGGCCCCTCTGAAGCAGCAGAGGAGGAGAGCTGGCAAGTGCCTGTAACAGCAGTCTTCACACCTGGTCCAGATAAGAAGGAAGAACTGCAAGCTGAAAGTCCTCCTGACTCACCCCCACGTGCGACTCCTTTAAGGGAGTGACGGCGGCAAAACTTAGCAACCTTAGCAACCGGGCGAAGAGAGGCCAGGCTACAGGGGAGATGTTCAGCCAACCCAGAGTTCTAACAGGAGCCTGGCCGATCGTGCAGCTGGCTAACTGGTAGCAGCATTTAACTCCACACTCTGGGCAGTACTCTTTACGGAAGCAACAAGTCAGCCTCATGCTGCTAGCATCCACTCCGGCTTGGCTCTTGCACCTAGACCTTCAGACCCCCTGGCTTTGGACTTGGCTCTGTGTTCCTGGCTCCTGACCCTGGCTTGGCTTTTTGGACTTTCCACTGACCTTGGCCTGTTCTGGACTCCCTTTGACTGGCACCCCAGCCCATGACATGTGTGTCGCATTAACACCTGCTCTGACTGGTCGTGACCTTCCAGTCTTGCTATTTGGGAATCTCTGAACTGGAGCTACTCGGGACTGAATCTGAGACACTTCACTTGCAGGGCAGGGGCTCCACTGCTCGACTACGGGCCTCCTGCCCACCTTGCGTTCCAACACTCTTTGAAGCCTGTTCCAAGAACTTATTTATTTACTTATTTACGTTATTTATAGTCTGCCTTTCTCACTGGGACTGGAAGCGGATTACACAGAGTGAGTCAATACAATCGACAGGACGGGACGTTCAATAAACAATACGATAGGATTCGGGTTGTAGAACCAGCCAGAAGTCCAAAAAGCAGAACTGAAGGAAAGCATGAGTGTTAACACAGGTTGTTAAATGATGCAAAATTACATCACAGGATCCAACATACAGCATGCTGTACACAGTAGCACCACCACCCCTAATAATTTGTCCAACTACTTTTATGAAGCAATTGGGAGCAACAGTGGGAGGGCTTCTAGTGTCCAGGCCCCACTGGTGGACTTCCTGATGGCACCTGGTATTTTTGGCCACTGGGTGACAGAGTGTTGGACTGCATAGGTCATTGGCCTCATCCAACATTGGCTTCTCTTATGTTCTTATCAGCTCAAGAGGGGATTGGATAAACATACGGAGCAGAGGTCCATCCGTGGCTATTAGCCACAAGGTACAGATGGAACACTCTGTCTGGGGCAGTGATGCTCTGTATTCCTGGTGCTTGGGAGGCAACAATGGGAGGGCTTCTGGAGTTCTGGCCCCACTGGTGGATAAAAGGGTTGGAACACCTTCCCTATGAAGAAAGGTTAAAATGCTTGGGGCTCTTTAGCTTGGAGAAACGACGGCTGAGAGGTGACATGATCGAGGTTTATAAGATTATGAATGGGATTGAGCAGGTTGAGAAAGAAGTACTTTTCTCCCTTTCTCACAATACAAGAACTCGTGGGCACTCTATGAAATTGCTGAGCAGTCGGGTTAGAACAGATAAAAGGAAATACTTCTTCACCCAAAGAGTGATTAACATATGGAATTCACTGCCACAGGAGGTGGTGGCAGCTGCAAGCATGGTCAGTTTCAAGAGGGAATTAGATAAACATATGGAGCAGAAGTCCATCAGTGGCTATTAGCCACAGGGTATAGATGGGAACTCTCAGTCTGGGGCAGGTGATGCCCTCTATTCTTGTTGCTGGAGGGGGCAGCAGTGGGAGGGCTTCTAGTGTCCTGGCCCCACTGCTGGACCTCCTGATGGCACCTGGTATATTTTGGCCACTGTGTGACAGAGTGTTGGACTAGATGGGCCATTGGCCTGATTCAACATTGGCTTCTCTTATGTTCTTATGTTCCTATGACCTCCTAATGCCCCCTGGGTTTTGGCCACTGTGTGATACAGAGTGTTGGACTGGAGGGGCCATTGGCCTGATCCAACATGGCTTCTCTTATGTTCTTATCAGCTCAAGAGGGGACTGGATAAACATATGGAGCAGAGGTCCATCCGTGGCTCTTAGCCCCAATGTACAGATGGAACACTCTGTCTGGGGCAGTGATACTCTGTATTCCAGGTGCTTGGGAGGGAACAGTGAGAGGACTTTTGGACTTCTGGCCCCACTGGTGGAACTCCTGATGGCACCTGGTGTTTTTGGCCACTGTGTGACAGAGTGTCGGACTGGATGGGCCTGATCCAGCATTGGCTTCTCTTATGTTATTATTTATACGGTGCTATCTTATAGCCTTAGTAGAAAAGCCTCCTTGAATAATACAGATAGCCAGCCACGTCGGTCTGAAGCAGCAGAACAAATTTAGAGTCCAGTGGCACCTTTAAAACCAACAAAGGTTTATTCAAGGCATGAGCTTTCGTGTGCACGCACGCTTTATCAAATACATTAGAATGGCAGGCAAGGTTCAAACTTAGGGCCAGAGAATGTTAGTCTTAAAGGTGCCATGGGACTCTAAATTTGAATAATACAGTTTGCATCGTTCGTGGGAATTCAGGAGAGTGGGAGCCTTCCTGACCTCCTCGGGCAGATCATTCCACAAGGTGGGGGCCACAGCAGAGAAGGCACCGTGTACAGGAAGTTGTCGATTTTGCCCTTTGGCCACTGGCACCTGCAGAGGGCCCTGCTTAGATGAGCAAAGCTGTCATGGAGCAGCATTGGGGGAGAGACGGTCTTGCAGACAGGAGGGTCCAAGGTTATGAAGGACTTTGGATGTGACAGCCAACACAACCAATACTTAAGACTGAGCCCAGTAACTGATGGGCCGCCAGTGGAGTGACTGCAGAACAGGAGTGATATGCATGCGCCATCCAGCACCTGGTAATAGCCGAGCCGCAGCGTTCTGAGCCGACTGGGGTTTCCAAACTGATTTTGAGGGGAGAGGAATGTACGGTGCATTATGGTAGTACTCAAACATCAGCACTTAAATGCCCTTGATCTCCACCAGATAAATGTAAGAGCGTGCTGAAATCTCTTCCACAGAAATCAGCAGGGCCTAGCTGAGTTTATTTAAAGGCGTGTTCCGGCCAAAGTTAACAATGCAGAGTAGCTATCCAAGGTCGCCACCGCACTCTTCCCCAGGGTGCCTAATCTAATCGCCACACCGGCCATTATGAAGAGTCAGCATAAACACGTCAACACTTACTGCGATGTCCCCTTCTGCAAGCCTCATTCCTGCCAGAGATGCTGAAAATGCAAATAAAAGTCCAAATAAACATAACATTTGGGCTTGATGTAAGAGGCCATGGCAGCGTCTGAACAACAGACACAATGGCCCTTTCTGCACTCTCCTTTTAATCCACGTTCACCACGGTTTACTCCAAGCAATTCTGCACTAAAATCGAATTCAACTTACTTTTTAATCCAGGTCTTTTTTCCCATTCGGCACTAAAATTGAGTTCAACTTTCTTTTTATTCCAGGGTTTTTTCCCCCTCATTCAGCATCGCATTCCCTCCCTTCAGTGGTCAGCCCGGTTTCAGCCTGCTGTTGCCCCAGGGGGTTATTTGGATGTGGACTTAAATTGCCTCAACTTGAGCACTGAGACCGATTCCCCACAAGCAGCTGTGCCGCCCTCGCTCTTCCATTTCCCCAGTTGTATCGGTCAATTTCACACTCTTCCCTGCGCGGCCGCACTTTGACCCGCATCTCTCCCAATTTCCCCCGCGTCTTCCCGATCTCAAAAAACAAGGATCCAGAAGACGTGGGGGAAATCGGGGGAGATGCGGGTCAAAGTGTGCCTGCACAGCGAAGAGTGTGAAATTGACCAATACAACCGGGGAAAATGGAAGAGCAAGGGCGGCACAGCTGCTTATGGGGAATCGGTCTGAGAAAATCTGGGGTGGCAGGCAAATGCGGAAAGGACCAACAACAGAGTCAGAGAACCCCATTCATACCAGCACCACTTATGCAATCAATTGTACAATTAGTGCTGTGAGCCCTACACTTGTAAGTGAGGTGTACTGAATAGTTAGTAGGACTTACTTCCAGGTAAACATGCCTAGGTCTATGCTGCCACATCCCATTGCTCATAACAGGGCTTTCATGGATGGCTGCAGTCCACCAAGCCCTGAAGCGTTTCCCGAATAAAGAGGATTTCAACATACGGATTATATGAGAGCCAGAGGAAAATTATTCAAGGATTTCAATCATACAAAGGCTCAGACTGTTAACAGAAAATCCTTAACTTTCTCACCTGGGTTGTCACCAGTAAAGGCTATGACTTTGCAGTTCGGATTAAAACGGTAGCGCTTAGCGTAATACGGCGAAACACAACCCTAAACAGGGGGAGAGTGTGCGAAACAAAGACTGGTTAAAAACAAAGTGACATTTCTGATCTTTTGCACCAAAATATCTTGTTCCTTAGCAAAGAAATACAGCTGGCTTTGCAGGAGATCCACAAGGGCTTATGGGAGGGGCTCTGGATTTCTCTATGCCTTCAGAAGCTCAAATAATTATTTATACTAGGTTCTTTAATGCACAGCACCAGAAAATAAGAATCAGATTTTTTAACGATCATTTCAGAGGGCAGCTGTGTTGGTCTGCAGTAGAACAGTTGGATTTGAATCCGGAACCACCTCAGAGATCAACAAGATTTTCGGGGTATGAACTTTCAAGAGTCAGTGTTCCCTCTGTAAGACACAAGTAGTAATGGAGATCTCTGATTTTCAAAGGAAGAGGAAGAGGAGGAAGAGGAGGAGATTGGATTTATACTCCGCCTTTCACTACCTGAAGGAGCCTCAGAGTGGTTTACAATCTCCTTTCCCTTCCCCTCCCCACAACAGACACCCTGTGAGGCAGGTGGGGCTGAGAGAGCTCCTTTGATAACTGCTCATGAGAGAACAGCTGAGAGAACTTGTGACTGACCCAAGGTCACACCAGCAGCTGCATGTGGAGGAGTGGGGAATTGAATCCGGTTCTCCCAGACTAGTGTCCGCACTCTTAACCACTACACTACACTGGACACCCATTAAAGCCACTGCCTGGAATGAGATCAGATTCTCAAAAGAACCCGGTCCACCTGACGATAGATTCTCATTTGAATGGCCTCTCTAAACATCACAGATCCTGTGAATGGAGCACATTCATATAAAAATTAAGATTATCCCTCACCCGGCAAGAGTTGACTTGGCAGTCCATCAACTACCGTGTTAGCTGCCTTTAAGTTAACCTTGTTCCCAGAGGCATTCGAGGGAAAATGTGATGGCTGAAATCAGTTTAAGTTTGTAGTGTAGATATGTGCTGCTCCAAAATCCAACTATTAAATTGGGCTCGGGAGGGGGGGGGAGGGGGGCAACCCAGACAGCCCAGGCTAGCTTGATCTCATCACATCTCGGAAGTTGAGCAGGACTGGCCCCGGTCAGTGTTTGGATGGGAAACCACCAAGGAATACCAGGGCCGCTATGCAGAGGCAGGCAACAGCAAACCACCTTGGAATGTCACTTGCCTTGGAAACTCTACAGGGCCGTCATAAGTCAGTGGCAACTGGATGGCAAAAAAAGAAAAAGCAGGTGACACTGGACAATGGAGGTCAATAAACAGATCAGCAGATTTGACCCTAAAGAGCAGGCAGGGTGGTGGAAAGTGCCTTTAAGTCGCAGCTGACTTATGGCGACCAGCGTTCCCTCTAAGCTGAGTGAGTGTGAGCTAGCTCACAGTTTTTTAGCCTCCAGCTCAGCCATTTTTGTCCTCGCTCAGGAAGGATGGCTCCAGAGCAAACTGATTTATGCAGTAGCCAAATCGCTCGCTCACAACTTTAATGCCAGTAACTCACAAAGGAGATTTTTTGCTCACAGGACTCCACAGCTTAGAGGGAGCATTGATGACCCCATAGGTTTTTGTGGCAAGCGATATTAAGAGGTCGCTTGCCATTGCCTGCCTCTGCAAAGCAAACCCTGGACCTCCTGGGTGGTCTCCCGTCCACATACAAAGCAGGGCTGATCCTGTGGTCACGCGCAGTCTAGCTGTGAGACTTCGGTTCCAAAAACGACAAACTCTGGAATGGCTATTTACACAGCACTACGTACGGACCAGTATTTTGCTACATGGTACGGGATGCCCCAACTTTTGATATCTGATGAGATCAGCCTATCCTGGGCTGTCCGGGTTGGGGGGATGGGGGGAAGCAAATCTGTGGAATCTGGATCAGGCCCAAACCACAAGGTAAGAGGGGTACTCTTCCCAATCATAGAATTATAGAGTTGGAAGGGATCGCCGGGGTCATCTAGTCCAACCCCCTGCACAAGGCAGGAAATTCACAAATACCTTCCCCCAGAACACACACGCCCCCAGTGACCCCTGCTCCATGCCCAGAAGACAACAGAAAAACCTCCAGGATCCCTGGCCAAACTGGCCTGGAAAAAAACTGCTTCCTGACCATTTCACCTGTTGGAAAGCCATTTCACCTGTTGGAGCAGAGGTCCATCAGTGGCGATTAGACACAAGGTATAGATAGGAACTCTCCATCTGGGGTGAGTGATGCTCTGTATTCTTGGTGCTTGTGGGGGGCAACAGTGGGAGGGCTTCTAGTGTCCTGGCCGCACTGCTGGACCTCCTGATGGCACCTGGTATTTCTGGCCACTGTGTGACAGAGTGTTGGACTGGATGGGCCATCAGCCTGATCCAACATTGGCTTCTCTTATGTTCTTATAGCTCCCTCATGGATCACTGCCTTGTCGTGGCGAGGGGCTTGCGTGGTTCGATGAGGCTGTGGGCTATGCCGTGGAGGGCCACCCAGGACGGACAGGCCACAGCAGAGAACTCAGACCAAGCGTGATCCCCTGGAGAAGGAAATGGCAACCCACTCCAGTATCTTTGCCAAGAAAACCCCATGGACAGTAACAAAAGGATAAAAGATATGATGCCGGAAGATGAGCCCCTCAGGTCGGAAGGTGTCCAATATGCTACTGGGGAAGAGCAGAGGGCAAGTACGAGTAACCCCAGAAAGAGTGAAGCGGCTGGGCCAAAGCCGAAAGGATGCTCAGTTGTGGATGTGTCTGACGGTGAAAGGAAAGTCCGATGTTGCAAAGAACAATACTGCATAGGAACCTGGAATGTAAGATCTATGAATCAAGGTAAGCTTGACGTGGTCAAAAATGAGATGGCAAGAATGAACATCGACATCTTGGGAATCAGTGAACTAAAGTGGACAGGAATGGGCGAATTTAACTCAGAAGACCATTATATCTACTACTGTGGCCAGGAATCCCGTAGAAAAAATGGTGTGGCCTTTATAGTCAACAAGAGAGTGAGAAAGGCAGTATTGGGATACAACCTCAAAAATGACAGAATGATCTCAGTCCGAATCCAAGGCAAACCATTCAATGTTACAGTAATCCAAGTCTATGCCCCAACCACTGCTGCAGAGGAGGATGAAGTGGACCAGTTCTATAAAGACCTACAACAGCTCATAGAACTAACACCAAAAAATGATGTCCTCATCATCATAGGGGACTGGAATGCTAAAGTAGGAAATCAAAAGGTAACTGGAATAACAGACAAGTTTGGCCTTGGAGAACAAAATGAAGCAGGGCAAAGGCTAACAGAGTTTTGTCAAGAGAACACGCTGGTCATAGCGAACACCCTTTTCCAACAACCTAAGAGGCGTCTCTACACATGGACATCACCAGATGGGCAACACCGAAATCAGATTGACTATATAATTTGCAGTCAAAGATGGAGAAGCTCTATCCAGTCAGTAAAAACAAGACCTGGAGCTGACTGTGGCTCAGATCATGAGCTACTCATTGCAAAATTCAGACTTAAATTGAAGAAAGTTGGGAAAACCACAAGGCCATTCAGATTTGACCTAGATCGCATCCCCGATGAATATACAGTAGAGGTGAAGAATAGGTTTAAGGGACTAGATTTGATAGACAGAATGCCTGAAGAACTATGGACAGAGGTACGTGACATTGTAAAGGAGGCAGCAATCGCCGCCATCCCAAAGAAAAAGAAATGCAAAAAAGCAAAGTGGCTGTCTGATGAGGCTTTACACATAGCAGAGGAAAGAAGGAAAGCTAAAGGCAACGGTGAAAAGGAAAGATTTGCCCAACTGAATGCAGATTTCCAGAGAACAGCAAGGAGAGATAAGGAGGCTTTCCTGAATGAACAATGCAAAGTAGTAGAGGAAAACAATAGATTGGGAAGGACTAGAGATCTCTTCAAGAAAATTGGAGAAATCAAGGGAACGTTCCATGCAAAGCTGGCCATGATAAAGGACAAAAACGGTAGGGACCTAACAGAAGCAGAAGAGATTAGGAAAAGATGGCAAGAATACACAGAAGAACTATACAAGAAGGACCTCAATATCCTTGACAACCACGATGGTATAATCACTGACCTCGAGCCAGACATCCTGGAAAGCGAAGTTAAATGGGCCTTAGAAAGCATTGCTAACAACAAAGCTAGTGGAGGTGATGGTATCCCAGCTGAGTTATTCAAAGTCTTAAAAGAAGATGCTGTTAAAGTGCTGCACTCAATTTGCCAACAAATTTGGAAAACACAACAGTGGCCACAGGATTGGACAAGGTCAGTGTACATTCCAATCCCAAAGAAAGGCAATGTCAAGGAATGTTCAAACTATCGCACAATTGCACTCATTTCACATGCTAGCAAGGTCATGCTCAAAATCCTACAAGCTAGGCTCCAACAGTACGTGGATAGAGAACTGCCAGAAGTACAAGCTGGGTTTCGAAGAGGTAGAGGAACTAGAGATCAAATTGCCAACATTCGCTGGATTATGGAGAAAGCAAGAGAGTACCAGAAAAACATCTACTTCTGCTTCATTGACTATGCTAAAGCCTTTGATTGTGTGGATCACAATAAATTATGGCAGGTTCTTAAAGAGATGGGAGTACCGGACCACCTCACATGTCTCCTAAGAAACCTGTATAAGGGTCAAGAAGCAACAGTTAGAACCGGATATGGAACAACTGATTGGTTTAGCATAGGAAAAGGAGTACGACAAGGATGTATATTGTCCCCTTGCTTATTTAATTTATATGCAGAGTACATCATGCGAAATGCTGGCCTGGATGAATCACAAGCAGGAGTTAAGATTGCTGGGGAAAAGATCAATAACCTCAGATATGCAGACGATACCACTCTGATGGCAGAAAGTGAAGAGGACCTAAAGAGCCTCTTGCTCAGGGTGAAAGAGGAGAGCGCAAAAGTGGGCTTGAAGCTCAACATCAAAAAAACTAAGATCATGGCATCTGGGCCCATCACTCCTTGGCAAATAGAAGGGGAAGTCGTAGAAGTAGTGACAGACTTCACGTTCCTGGGATCCCAGATCACGGCAGATGGTGACTGCAGCCATGAAATTAAAAGACGCCTGCTCCTTGGGAGGAAAGCGATGGCAAACCTAAACAGCATGATAAAAAGCAGAGACATCACCTTGCCAACAAAAGTCCGCATGGTCAAAGCAATGGTATTCCCCGTAGTAATGTATGGCTGCGAGAGTTGGACTATAAGGAAGGCCGAGCGCCGAAGAATAGATTCTTTTGAACTATGGTGCTGGAGAAGACTCTTGAGAGTCCCTTGGACTGCAAGGAGATCAAATCTGTCAATCCTAAAAGAAATCAACCCTGATTGTTCCCTGGAAGGCCAGATCCTGAAGCTGAAGCTCAAATACTTTGGCCACCAAATGAGAAGGGAGCATTCACTGGAGAAGACCCTGATGCTGGGAAAGATTGAAGGTCAAAGAAGAAGGGGACGACAAAGGATGAGGTGGTTAGACAGTGTCATTGATGCAACGAACATGAAATTGAGCAAACTTCAGAGGACAGCAGAAGACAGGAGGGCCTGGCGTAATCTGGTCCATGGGGTCGCGAAGAGTCGGACTCGACTGTGCGACTGAACAACAACATGTTCTTATAGAATGTGGCCCCATGCTGATGGGGGAGATAGGTAGATATTGATCGATTGATGTGTGTCTTTTCTCCCTACTGGAACTTAAAGCAGACCTCAATAGGGACACTTCTGACAGAGAAAATAGTGCCAGGCATTAAGCGGTCAGGCCTGTACCAATGGTCCCTCTAAGCTGTGGAGTCTTGTGAGCAAAAATTCTACTCTGTGTGCTGCTGGCATTAAAGTTGTGAGTGAGCAATTTGGGCTGCTGCATAAATTGGTTTGCTCTGGAGCCCTCCTTCCTGAGCCAAGACAAAAATGCGTCATCTGGAGGCTAAAAAATGGTGAGCTAGCTCACACTAACTCAGCTTTGAGGGAACACTGGTCTGTACCTCTCACCACCACCACCACAGCCTCAGTTCAAATCTCACACACACTACATCTTTAGGGCCAAACTGCACACTGGGAGTCCCATCCAAGGGACTCCTCTATCACGCACGGTCTAGCTGTGAGACTTCAGTTCCAAAAACGACAAACTCTGGAACGGCTATTTACACAGCACTACGTACGGACCAGTATTTTGCTGCATGGTACGGGATGCCCCAACTTCTTCTCTAATCCTGGTGCGCAAGCATCGAGACAGACTGGGCTCCATACTTTCTCACGGATATGGAGTAAATTCATGCCAGAACCTGAGGAGGAAAACAGCATTTAAAAAAACAGGGACTGGTATCGGAAAACAGGGAACGCCCCTGCTAAATAAGGACCCCAGGAATGTATGGGGAATCCAGAAGAGAGAAGGGGAAATCAGCAGCTGGGGTTGCCAACCTCCAGGTGGGGCCGGGATTACAACCAACTTCCAGACTACAGAGGTCAGTTCTTCTGGAGAAAATGGCTGCTTTGGAGGGTGGACTCTGTTTAATTACGTCTGTACAGAGCTCCCACCTTTCCTCAAACTCTACCCTCCTCAGGCTCCAACCCGAAATCTCCAGGAATTTCCCAAGCCAGAGCTGGCAACCCAATCAGCAGCAAACCAAGACAATTAATAAGAAGAGAAGAAGAGGAAGAGATTGGATTTATACCCCGCCTTTCACTCAGAGTCTCGGAGCGGCTTACAAACTCCTTTCACTTCCTCTCCCCACAAGAGACACCTGTGAGGCAGGTGGGACTGAGAGAGCTCTGACAGGAACTGCCCTTCAGAGAACAGCTCTGACAGAACTATGGCCCGCCCAAGGTCATCCAGCAGCTGCAAGCGGAGGAGTGGGGACTCAAACCCGGTTCTCCCAGATTAGAGCCCACGCACTTAACCACTACACCAAACTGGCTCTCAGACTGGAGCCGCCCCTTGCTTTCACACGAGATGCTCTCCTTCCTGACATTCTTCCTCTCCTTCCCTGCCTTCTAAACAGGGAAACCGCCTTCTTTTAACACTGACATTTCCCACAGTGCTTTTCCCCCATCCCCTTCTGCTGTTCTTTGTTTTCCGGCTTCAGTTCGGTTGTCCTCTGCCTCCCACGTTTCTCACCCAGCAACTGGCAACGCTCTCCCTTTCCCCTCTGGACATTTGTCCTGGTATCTTCTGAGGTGCAGAAGCCAAGCTCGTAGGTTTGTCTTTCCTTGGGATTTCTTTCTACCTTCCCCCCCCCCTTGCTCTTGCTCTCTCTTCTTTCACAAAGGAGGACCGTGAAATCTGCTCTTCCCTCTAGGATTCCTGCCAGCTCTCCAGTTGCTTCTGGAGGAAGAAGACATCGGAACACGCTGCCAAGTGGCAGGAGGCTGGACTGGCTCCTCCGCCACGGACCAGGAAGCAATTAGTGGCCTGGCAAGGGTCCACGGACATTTATTTCGCTGGGATAAGGAGCGTGAGCACCGTTCAGACAGCTAACACACGGGCGCGAGCGCTTGCACAGAAAGCGGCGCTCCCTCCGGCTGAGTATACCATATATCCGGCGCCGGCACCCTTTGAGAGTGCGTGAGACGCATCCAGGGCTGCACACGGGTCAAAAGTAACAGATCCCCACAAGCAAGGCTCACGGCTGGAACGGCATAAGGCCCCAAAAGAAATGGGCAACGGAGGAGAGAATGAAATGAACAATAGCGCTCAACCCAGTTACAGAATCAGGCCAGGAGAGGGTCTCGGCAGACTGGAGAGGCCAATAAGGACACAGGAAGTTTGCCTGATACTGAGTCAGCCCATTGCTCCATCAATTCAGATGGACAGCTGCTCTCCGGGGTCTCAGGCAGAGGTCTTTCACGTCGCCTACTACCAGATACTTTAAGTGGAGATGCTGGGAATTGAACCTGGGACCTTCTGCGTGCCTAAGGCAGATGCTCTCCAACTAAGCCACAGCCCCTCCCCCTAAGGAAGGAACCTTCTGCTCCAGCGTCCACAATATGCTCTACGTAACGGGTGCGTGTGCTGGGAAATGCACTGGGTTGCAGGCAATGGAGCCCAAAGGATGAGCTGCCCTCTAATAAGGCAACCAGTCTAAAAACATCCCCCCCAAAAAAAAAATAGCTGGGAATTGCTCAGTTTCCAGAATGTGAGAATCAGGGCTAAATTCTGCTCGGAAGGAGTATCCTATGAGCCTTGACATTTCATCCCGATTCTAGATTTGCACAGAGTGGTTGTGGCAAGAGAGAAGCCATCTTGCACAAATCAAAGGCGTCACTACGTCGCACAGCACCGGGCTGAACCCTAAGACTGAAAACAGGTTCTAGGATTAAGCTCTGTTGATCCAAATTAGACCTTGAAAACGCAGGTCTGGTCCCTCTGAAGCTCACCGTTACAATGCAGACAGGTATAAATAATATCTGAGTGGGAGGCGATTCTCCTTCTTATCCTCTGATTCATCCACCCCGGCATTATTTTTCTGCATTCAAGAGTCCCACTTGTGGTGCTTTTTCGGCAGGCAGGGGGTGGAGGAAAAAGGAGTCCATTAACAGCAGGCAATACTGCGGCAGATTCCTGAAGCGGAATCGTGGGACAAATTAGGAAGCATCTAATTAATTGACGGCTTTGATTTGCGTGAAGAAGAACTGACGGGACTTAATACACTGAATTTTGCCTCATGCATCATTACATTTAGCCAGGACTTGCAATTTATGCCTTGAAATAGGCCAGGGGGGGTTCTTAGCATCTTAGATAGGTCCTGTGAGCTGGCATATCATAATCGCCAGCAGCAGAAGCTGAGAAGTCCCTGGTTCAAATCCAGTGGCCGCCCCTCTACCACAAACCCCCCTCCCCCATATGATCTTCCTCACAGGTTGCTGAAAAGATTACTGAGCTGAATAAGACATATTTTAGCACTTACGTACTACTGCTTCTTGTTGTTGTTGTTGTAATTGGTGGTAGAAGTTGCGGCCAATTTATGGCAACCCCATGTAGGGTTTTCAATGCAAGAAACATTCAGAGGGGAGCAGCCCTGGACTTCCTTGGTGGTCTTCCATCTAAGTTCTAACCAGGGCCGACCCTGCTTAGCTTCTCAAGATCTGATGAGATTGAACTAGCCTGGGCCATCCAAATCCGGGCACTGATTTTAGTGGTTAAAAGGAAGTCCTTCTTCACCCAAAGAGTGACTAACACATGGAATTCACCGCCACGGGAGGTGGAGGTGGCTACAAGCATGGACGGCTTCAAGAGGGAATTGGATAAACATGGAGCAGAGGTCCATCGGTGGCTCTTAGCCACAAGGTATAGATAGGGACTCTCAGTCTGGGACAAGTGATGCTCTGTATTCTTGGTGCTTGGGGGAGCAATAGTGGGAGGGCTTCTAGTGTCCTGGCCCCACTGGTGGACCTCCTGATGGCACCTGGTATTTTTGGCCACTGTGTGACAGAATGTTGGACTGAATGGGCCACTGGCCTGATCAGGGCTATTTTTGGGCAGGAACACACAGGAACAGAGTTCCAGCTGGGGAGCTACACCCAGGAACTCATTAGCATAATAGGCCACACCCAACAGCAGAAACTCATTAAGATTGGCTACATTAGGGGTGTGTGGCCTAACATGCAAAGGAGTTCCTGCTACCAAAAAAAGCCCTGGGTTTTGACAACAAACAAGGTAAACAGAATAAGAAACAAAAGGTGGGTGTGGCTGGATGACCACACTTCTGGTAACATGGGGGTGTGGCCTAATATGCTGTGCTGTCAGGGGTGTGGCCTAATATGCTAATGGATTTCTGCTTATGGGTATGGCCTATTATGCTAATGACTTCCTGCTGGGCTTTTCCTACGAAAAAAGCCCTGGGCCTGATCCAACATTGGCTTCGCTTATGTTCTTATCAAGGCACCAGAACAGAGTTCCAATGTTTAAAAGTTCCTGAGTTTTCAGTATACAAATTGAAAACTTCATTTCCCTCTTGAGAGTTCCGGCACCTCTTTTTCCCCAAACATAGCCCTGGCACTGATATTATTGTAATTATTAGGCATTAAACTGGTTGAGAACTGGTTTTGTTTTGTTTTTTGAACTAGGAAACTTGCACTGGAATTACAGCAAAGCTCTTTAGTACGTTCAATATAACGTACGACCCACTTGGAACTTTGTTGAAACGCAGGGAAAGTGCCAAAAAAGGTACCCTGCTGTAGTGTTAACTGCCGTTTCTTTCAATAATATTTGCATAGAAAAGGCGTCCCTTTTCTATAGACTGCCCTAGAGTCTATTAGCTCAAGAATTCTGCTGCGGTAGGTTGTTACTGGCATCAATGCCAGGGCCAAAGTCATAAGGAGAGAACCAATGAGCCATCCCCCCCATCACCAGTATTACAGGCCCGTTTCCCGAACATACAGCTTTCATCTTAACAAAAAGAGTTTCTAGCCCTTCTACTTAAAGGTAAAACAGAACAGGCAACTGTTCCTACCCACCTGCTCAGAAAGAAATAAAGGGTGTGTTTTCTCCTTTTCCTTTCTAGTCAACTAATACCAATGCATTGGGATGAATGACTAACACTTGGTCGATTCAGCCATTTGATATGAAAAAGTAAATGCATTAAATTACTTTGGCGTTCCCGCCCCCCCTTTCATTGTATTCCTTTTGGCCCTTCAACATAGCTCAGCTTCTGAACAGGGAGGGGATACCTTCCATTTGCTTTGTTTGTCTGCACCTAGTTTAAGGGGGGGGAGGTTAATTGCCACTTGTCTGAGACAAAAACAAAAACCACAAGTTGACAGATTAATGTATTCCGTGAGCAATTGTAGCTTTAAAGTAACATATGGTGATTCAGAGATGGAATCCTTGACTTTTCTGAACCCTGAGAAACATTGCATCAGAATCCGCTTGTGCCAGCCTGCCACGACGGCCCCACTTTTTAAACTCCATCTGCACACAATTCTCTAATCTCCCTGTTGCAAAACCCTGCCTCCAATCCGACAAAACCAGTAAAACCAGCCCACTAATGCTTGCATTGTAGACCTAAGAATATTTATTTAGCGTGTCAAGTAATTTAGTATACCTCAATAGGGCTTTTGCGGGGCCGTGACCTACAAAAGCCAGCTGAATGGTAGGCTAAGCCACCATCCGAGGGAAATTAAAGTTGCAACAGTGGGATTGCTGAACAATCCATAGGTCCACTTTCCCAACCCCTCGTCTGGAAATAATGGCCTTCCAGGAACAATGGCCAGCTAGGAAAAGGGCATTTTTAAAAAACCTTTCTGGGGGAGGGGGAAGAAATCATGACCTATTGACGCCTTTTTGGTACATGCTGTCCCCGGCATAGTCCTGATAAATGAGGAAGGAGGAATGCAAAGGCAGGGCCGATGCCTTTCACCGGACTGATTTGTGTTGCTAAGGGTTTGGAAGTCATAAAGCAAAAGGGTGGCAGGTCGTAGCTCAGAGTTCCCCTATGTAATCATGCCACCCTAAGCACAGTTAGATCCTTCTGAATCCATGGAAGTCAATGGGATTGTCAAGATGCATTGGTGCTTAGGACAAATTTAAAGTCCAGCGGCACCTTTAAGACTAACAAAGGTTTCTTCAAGGTATGAGCTTTTGGGTCCAAAGCACGCTTTTTGAAGTTTTTTTGAATTTTTTTTTAATTATTTGGAAAAGTGTGCTTTGCACACGAAAGCTCATACCTTGAATAAACCTTTGTTGGTTTTAAAGGTGCCCCTGGACTCTAAATTTGTTCTGCTGCTCAACACCTGGATCTCTCTGCTTAGGACGACACCATAAACCTACCAGTGAACGAAATGTGGTGAAGCATCTTCCCTTTCCCATTTATACCCTACATGTGAAAAATGCTCCTTCAACCACCCGCTATGACAGGCAAGATTCCTAGTGTCTCAAAAACCAGCCTTTTCGTTATGGTGGCCTACAAGTCCAAATTTACTTGGTATGATGATCCATCCACCCACCCGCTCTGACCTTGGCATACATCTGGTTCAGCTTTCCGTTTTCTACAGTGGCTAAAGCAGATGTTTCTGAGAAGCCAACAAACATCACACAAAGGACGCAGCTGCCCCCCACTACAATCCCCAAGCAAGTAGCATTGCGACATACACAGCCTTTCCATACAGAGGTGATATCCCAGCCATTGACCACCCTCTTCTTCTCCGTTACTCCCTCTAATCTCCTCTAAGATTCTTACTCATCCTGGTGACCATCAGGACACGTTTTATTTGATCAACATGTATATGCAGTGAAGAAAAAAACTGAAAGTACTGGTTCCAGGGTTAGGTCTTTGGCTTCCAAGATAACTGCCAGAAGAACTATAAAGGGCAGGGCTGGCCATCAAGGAGGGCTGGCCTACAATCCACTTTTGGGTCCCGACCCACAGGTTGGGAAACACTGCCATAAAGCAAGAAGGAGGGGTGGGGGGAGAGAATAGGGGCTGGTTGGGTGGGAATGGAGGTAAAAACCATGGATAGATTAGCTCCCAGTTCAGTTTCCGGCAGCTTTTAAAGGTACAGACAGAACTTCTGACTGAGATCTAGCAACTATCGGGAGTTTGTAATGTTCTTGCCAACCTCAAGAGAGCCAGTTTCATGTCATGATTAGGAGTGTGGACTGTAATCTGGGAGAACCGGGTTTAATTCCCCACTCCTCCATATACAGCTGCTGGTGTGACCTTGGGTCAGTTATAAGTCCTTTCAGAGCTGTTCTCTCAAGGGCAGTTCTCTGGAGAGCTCTCTCAGGCCCACCTACCTCACAGGGTGTCTGTTGTGGGGAGGGGAAGGGAAAGGAGATTGTAAGCCATGCTAAGACTCCTTCGGATACTGAACGGTGAGGCATAAATCCAATCTCCTCCTCCTCCTCCTCGGCCTTCTAAGCCCCACTGATTGAATAAGAGAGAAAAGAGATGCAAAAATATGGAAGGATAAAATACGAAAGGGAGAACCATATGCAGCACTTGAGTTCCTTGAAGGAAGGGCAAGATAAGCATTTACTAAGAGGCTTTATTTATGTATTTAATTCATTTATATTCTAGAGGCTAAAAAACTGTGAGCCAGATCACACTAATTCAGCTTAGAGGGAACACTGGTCTTAACTGCTACAGTCGGCGTAGTAGTTAAGTGTGCGGACTCTAATCTGGGAGAACCGGGTTTGATTCCCCACTCCGCCATTTGTACCTGGCTGGATGACCTTGGGTAAGCCGTAGTTCTGATAAGAGCTGTCCTTGAAAAAGAGCAGTTTCTGTCAGAGCTCTCTCAGCCCCGCCTACCGCACAGGGTGTCTGTTGTGGGGAGGGCAAGGGAAGGGAGTTTGTAAGCCGCTCTGAGACACCTTTGGGTAGTAAAGGGCGGGGTACAAATCCAATCTCTTCTTCTTCTTCTTCTTGACTGTTGTGGGACAGCAGCAAAGAGCAAGAGTCCATTAGCACCTTAAAGACTTTAAAAAAAATGAGGCAGGCGATGAGCTTTCGTGAGCAATGCTCCCTCTAAGCTGTGGAGTCTTGTGAGCAAAAATTCTATTTTCTGAGCTGCCGGCATTAAAGTTGTGAGCGAGCGATTTGGCTACTGCATAAGTTAGTTTGCTCTGGAGCCCATCCTTCCTGAGCTGAAACAAAGATGTGTGAGCGGGAGGCTAAAAAACTGTGAGCTAGCTCTCACGAACTCAGCTTAGAGGGAACACTTGTGACTGGCCCAAAGTCACCCAGCAAGCTTCCATGGCACGAGTGGGGATTCAAACCTGGGTCCTCCAGATACTAGTCTGACACTCTTAAACACTATACCACACCGGCTCCATGATAGGTTCCAGTTGGTGTAATATAACAATGTCATACCGGAAAAGTTATTTTTCAAGCGAGAAGCAATGCACAGAAGTATACTTTAACTGAATTTGTGTCTGTCTATATTTTCTGCAGGGAAAGATTTACACTGCTGTCAATTACTTTAATCAGCACCGGATGAGGACAGAGAATCTTGTGTAATGACTACAGAGGTTTTTATTCGGAATGATTGCTCTCTACTCGCCAGCTGTCAATTTCATTTAGGGGAATTATTTTGCTACAACACTTTTTAAAAACAGCCTGCGCTCTTGATCTTGCAGTCTTCGGTGCAGATGGCAGAAATGCCGACAATGAAAAGGTTAAAAATCCAGCCATGCGGGAGGTGTGGAGGGCAGAGACCGAGGCAGAAAACTTACCCCCCCCCCAAGGCTGGGGGTCCCAACCAATGCTCCCTCTAAGCTGTGGGGTCTTGTGAGCAAAATTTCTACTTTGTGAGCCACTGGCATTAAAGTTGTGAGCGGGCAATTTGGCTGCTGCATAAATTAGTCTGCTCTGGAGCCATCCCTTCCTGAGTGAGGACAAAAATGTGTGAGCTGGAGGCTAAAAAAAGTGAGCTAGCTCATCCTAACTCACCTTAGAGGGAAAACTGGTCCCAACTTATTGGTTCATTTTGCCGCAGGTTAGCAGACAACTCAGGTTGTGCGTGGCCAGCCTTTGACCTTCAGGACTGTGGCTTACAGTCAACAGGAAGCCTATTTGCCCATCTAGAGAACTGGCATTCATGGTTTAGTGAACATCATCAGGAAATACTACATAATAAGTAACAGAATACATTTGTTACGTCAACATTTCTGGTTCTGCACGACGCTGTCTATGCACGTATGTATCTGAGAAAGCTCATATCTTGGTCTTAAAGTTGCCCACCGGACTCAAAGTTTGTTCTATGCTGTCTACAGACAGTGTTTTGGAAGGAGGGTGTGGGTCCCCCCGGGCCCCGGGTTACCATGGCGCAGCCACGTACGCACTCGGTGGTGTTGGTGGAAAGTGCCGTCAAGTCGCAGCTGACTTTACGGCGACCCCATCGGGTTTTGAAAGAGACAGCCATTCAAAGGTGGTTTGCCGTGCACTTATAACATCCTGTTCAATCCCAATTCGAGGTGCCAGGTGATACCTTCAGTTCCCTACCCACCAGAGGTCAACACGCCAATGGGAATTTCCACTCTTAGTAAGTTATGGTCTGCTAGAGGGGCCCACTCTGTATTCCGTTGCCTGTTGAGACTGAGGCCACGATCACACGGGCAGTTGGGCCCAACAGAGCCACCCTTCCCCCCCCCCCGGATCGACTGGGCGCAGTCAGACAGCGCAGTCAGACAGTCCCCAGCCATACCTTTCCCGTCATAGGATGACTTGGAGCCAGGTTAAAAAGGCACCACATCACAAGTGGTGTTTTCGATTCCCCATGCAGTCATTGCACATGGCCGGATGTCTGAATGCGGGGGAGCGCGCACAGAACGGATTTGGCAGTCTGAACCGGCAGGTCCGTTCTGCCTCTAGGGAGGTATTTTTTTTAAAAAAAAATGCCTATATACACGTGTGCACATGCGCACAGATCAGCACTTATGCATATGCAGGAATCTTGAAAAAAATTTGGCAGCGTGCCCCATGGCTGAGGTGCTGCAATAATGTGGACGCTTTACCACGGGATGTCTCCGTGGGTAACCCACAGCAGGGTGTGCTGTGTGGCTGATATACCCCACAACACTTTCAAATGGTTCAATTAGCAGCAGCACCATATCACTCCAAGCCGCCAGTGTGACCACGGCCTAAGACTCCACTCCTAAGAACACTCTGCTGGGAGTGAGCCCACTGAATAAAAAGAGATTTACTTATGAGTAACCTGCTCAGGATTGCTCTCTGAATCTATAAAGATTTAGAGCTGGCTTCCTGGGGCGGGGTTTTTTGCTATGACCCCCAAATTGCAGACCCTTTCCCCAAGTAGGGATGCCAGGTCCTACCTCACTGCTGGAGGGGCCTCCTGGCTGCCATCCAGGATGTTCTTGCACACACACTGTGACGACATCACCAGGAAGTCACCTGCGATGACATGATGTTGTCGATGTTGGGGGGTTCCACTCTAGTTTTTGGGCAAAACTGTATGGGTTTTTGCCCTCAAAACCATAAAGTTTGCCCAAAAAGTAGAGTGGAACCCCCTGATGTCACCTACATGATGACATCACTTCCCAAAAAGTAGAGTGATGTCCCTGTTTGGGGGTGGGGTTTCCCCCGCCAGCCAGCTGGCCAGCAGTACAGAAGCCCCGAAAATCAGGGGAATCCCCGGCTGGACTGGGGGTTTGTCAACCCTATCCCCAAGACAGGCTCACCCTCAGCCCAACAGCACAAGTTTGTAGTTCCCCCCCCCAACAAGCCCATCAACAGGTTTCAGAGAGCTTGATGAACGTCAGCAAATATATGAAGCGGCAGTTAGCAAGGCAGTAAATATTTTTCACTGCTTTTATTGACATGGTTTTAAGGAGGAGTATCTGAATGATTTTTTTTCTTTTAACTGGAAACCTCTTTGACCTCACTGGAAGAAAAAGTGTGTCATAAACATGGCAATAATTATGCAAATAATTGGAGGAGGGTTGCCATCAAGTCACAGATGACTTATGAAGAAGAAGAAGAGAAGAAACTGGATTTATAGCCCGCCCTTCACTCGGAGTCTCAGAGCGGCTTACAAACTCCTTTCCCTTCTCTTCTCTTCCCCACAACAGACACCCTGTGAGGTAGGTGGGGCTGAGAGAGCTCTGACAGAAACTGCTCTTATCAAGACACTGCTCTTATCAAGAATACCTCATCCAGCAGCTGCAAGTGGAGGAGTGGGGAATCAAACCCGGTTCTCCCAGATTAGAGTCCGCGCACTTAACCGCTACACCAAACTGGTTCTCTGCACCAAAATGGCAACCCTGGTAGGGTTGTCAAGGCAAGAGGCATCCAAATACTGACCAAGCCTGACCCTGCTTAGCTTCTGAGAACTCACAAGATTGAGCTAACTTGGGGCCATCCAAGCCCAGCCACGTGAATAAGTAAATGAACAAATGGGGGGGAGGGCTTAAGCTTCACTCTCCCACACAAATCAACAATACTACAACATGCTTAACTTTGGCGGGCCACGACTGAATCGGAA
The DNA here is from genome assembly GCA_029375565.1 of Gekko gecko. Taxonomy (NCBI): domain Eukaryota; kingdom Metazoa; phylum Chordata; class Lepidosauria; order Squamata; family Gekkonidae; genus Gekko; species Gekko gecko. Next base: position 94,099,201 of record JAPDNY010000011.1, on the reverse strand, counting down.
AAGAAGACTTGTTAGGATTTAGCATGCGTAAGTATCTTGCACGCAAGGGGCTCTGATGCACAACCTTCTGGTACCCTGTACGCAGAGATATTCTGTCTGAGACAGAAGCGTGAAGAAGGAAAGAAAGAACTGTTCTCGCCACGACACGCATTAAAGAGCAGTCTGAAGAACTGGCCCCACCTCAAGGCTATCGACAACGGGAGGTATTCAATTGCTCAACAGTTCTACAGCCTGCCGCTCTGAATAGATGGGAAAGCAGCCGTGAATAGGCCCCGTCTCTTCTAGGTCACGGTCAATGATGGATGAAAGGAGGGGGTCAATGTCTGGATGAAAAGTGGGTTCGATGCGTGGATGAATAGAGAAGGTCAATAAGTGGATGGGGAAGATACAGTATCTCCCTTGCAAAGCACTATCGATTCGGTGCTCAAGGTGGCTCAGGGTAGCAGCTGGGATTTCGGGAGGGGGTGTACAAATGTTAATGCAACGTCAACCAGGGACGCAGAGAAACAAAACGGTAAAACTCTGCACAAAAGAGCAGCGAGGCAGATGCAGAAATCGTGCCCATTAGTCCTGCGCGCCGAGCTGCCTGTAACCAGAGATGACGCAAAAATTTCAGAAGGGCCAAGCAGAGTTGCGGCCTTCTGGTAGGTCCTAGCATGGTGGAGAACAGGATGGCGCCCATGGTTGACTCTTGATGGTCCCGGAGATCTGGATAGAGGTGGATCCAGTGGGCAGAGGTTGATTGTTTTTTTAAAGTTGAGCGCAATTAAGAATGTGTGCTTGAAGAAAGTCTGTTTATCCTGGAAGGCAGCAAGCAAATCAATGTGGTGGAGACCCAGGTTCATATTCCCACTAAGCCACAAAGCAGTCATTAGATGACCTTAGAAGAAGAAGAGAACATAAGAACATAAGAGAAGCCAATGTTGAATCAGGCCAATGGCCCATCTAATCCAATACTCTGTCACACAGCAGCCAAAATATACCAGGTGCCATCAGGAGGTCCAGCAGTGGGGCCAGGACACTAGAAGCCCTCCCACTGTTGCCCCCTCCAGCACCAAGACTAGAGTGCAGCACCTGCCTCAGACTGAGAGTTCCCATCTATACCCTCTGGCTAATAGCACTGATGGACTTCTGAGAAGAGATTGGATTTATACCCCGCCCTTCACTTGGAGTCTTAGAGTGGCTTACAAACTCCTTTCCCTTCCCCTCCCCACAACAGACACCCTGTAAGGTAGGTGGGGCTGAGAGAACTCTTAACACAAACTGCTCTTTCAGGAACAGCTGTGCCAGAGCTTGTGACTGACCCAAGGTCACATCAGCAGGTGCAAGTGGAGGAGTGGGGAATCAAACCCGGTTCTCCCAGATTAGAGTCTGCATACTTAACCACTACACCAAACTAACTGCCTGTCAGCCTAACTTATAAGGATACTTATGCATTATGAATATGCTGCTGAGTCACAACCAACATCTGGCAACCCGAGCAAGGAGCTTTCAAGGCAAGTGAGAAGCAGAGGTGGTTTGCCACGGCCTTCCTCTGCAGAGTCTTCCTTGGAGGTCTCCCATTCAAGACTTATGGAGACCCCAGCAAGGGGGTTTCAAGGCAAGTGAGAAGCAGAGGTGGTTTGCCATGGCCTTCCTCTGCAGAGTCTTCCTTGGTGGTCACCCATCCGACTACTCATCCTACTTAGCTTCTGAGGTCAGATGAGATCAGGCTATACCATGCTGCCTTCCCTCCCATAAGGATGCTTGGGGGAGGATCAAAAAGTCATTTTGTTCTCATTAAAGAAGAGGCATGGCTCCCGTGGTCGAATGCTCTGTGTCACACAGTGGCCAAACCCAGGTGCCATCAGGAGGTCCACCAGCAGGGCCAGAACTCCAGAAGCCCTCCCACTGTTGCCCCCCGAGCACCAAGAATACAGAGCATCACTGCCCCAGACATAGTGTTCTATCTATACATTGTGGCTAAGAGCCAGTCATGGTCCTCTGTTCCATATGGCTATCCAATCCACTCTGTCTATAAATGAACACATGAACACATGAAGCTGCCTTATACTAAATCAGACTTTTGGTCCATCAAAGTCAATATTGTCTGCTCAGACTGGCAGCCGCTCTCCAGGGTCTCCGGCAGAGGTCTGTGACATCACTTACTACCTGGTGCTTAAAGGTTAAAGTGCTTGGGGCTCTTTAGCTTAGAGAAATGACGACTGAGGGGTGACATGATAAAGGTTTACAAGATTATGCATGGGATAGAGCAGGCAGAGATAGAAGTATTTTTCTCCTTTTCTCACAATGCAAGAACTCGTGGGCAGTCAGTGAAATTGCTGAGCAGCTGGGTTAGAACGGATAAAAGGAAGTCCTTCTTCACCCAAAGAGTAATTAACACATGGAATTCACTGCCACAGGAGGTGGTGGCAGCTACAAGCATGGATGGCTTCAAGAGGGAATTGGATAAACAAGTGATGCTCTGTATTCTTGGTGCTTGGGGGGAGGCAACAGTGGGAGGGCTTCTAGTGTCCTGGCCCCACTGCTGGACCTCCTGATGGCACCTGGTATATTTTGGCCGCTGTGTGACAGAGTGTTGGACTGGATGGGCCGTTGGCCTGATTCAACATTGGCTTCTCTTATGTTCTCTCAACTGGAGATGCCAAGGATTGAAACTGGGTCCTTCTGCATACCAAGCAGATGCTCGGGCACCGAGCGGCAGCTTCTCCCTTCCATGTTGTACTCATGTAGACAGCCTCCATAGTGCAGCGCCCAGGCTCAAATCCCTATTTTGCCATGAAGTTCAGTAGGTCACCTTGTACTGGGCTCTTTCAGCCTAATCTACCCCACAGGGTCGTTGTGAAGATAATGGGGGTAAACCTGGCTTGAGCTACTTGGAGGAAAGGTGGTATAAAATGTGACAGACGGATGCTTCAGTGGCAGAGCCCATGCTGTGCATGAAAAAGGCAACTCTATTAAAGGATCACAGCTAGCAGGTGCTGAGAAAGACCTTGCTGTGCCCGAAAACTTGGGAGGGCTGCTGCCGGTCCTGAATTAGGCAGACCAATGTTCTGACTTCGGGCATAACTACACCGGCACGTGACCAGACTCACAGTCAGGCTGGGGTCACACGGCAAGCTTATCCCAATTTGTTCCCACTATAGATTTGATCAGGAATATTTTTTTCTGGTTGGGGTGACCAGACATCCCTCCCTGAACCACTTGCATTGCACAACAAGGCTCCGGGCACCGTCCAGATAGCCGTGTCGTCACTTGGGTGGCACGGCTTGTTGTTTTTAAAAAATTGGCTTTGTGCATGCGCATATACACATGGCCGAATCACTGCTCCCACTGGGACTCGCCGTACTCCTTTGTTCTTGCAGGTCCCCCCCCCCCAACAGCAAACAAAATTAACCAGCAATGTACAACTGAGTGCTGGAGTCTATGTGTGCGCTTAAACATTTATACACTTAATTTGTTCAGCGCAGCATTGCAAACAAAAAAAATCACGAGAAGACATTCAGATGACCTAATTGCGATCATTGAGAGAAATGGCTGTCCAGATCGGCGAAATCACGGATTCAAAGCGCAAATATCCAGAAAGTACTTGATTTTCCAGGTGTAGGAAAACTCACTAGGGAACCAGGAGAATTGTGTGAGCGAGCCCACTTCGGTGTGAGTGATGGATGCGGCTGTCTGATGAGCAATTTTAAACGCGAGAGGGAACAGCGGTGAAACCCGATCAAAATGACCGTGTGACCACAGCCTCAGAGACACACTAGAGGAACATGTTGGGGTTAACTGGTGTGGTTAGTCCAGTTCCCACTAGTTGGCAGAGTGCTTAAATAAAGCTACAAATGCAGCTGCGTCACTTTACCAGTACTTGGTTTTCAAAGCTACACAGAACCACGTTGCACAGGGAAATACTTCTCTCCTTATTTGAGAAGTACACTTCTGGATAGGAAAGAGTAGTGATTGGATAGAATACTAACTTACCAGCTAAGGATGGAAGCAGATGGCAAGAGGGCCATCTGCCTCATGGTGCTAAGAGAGGACCGCAAGTCTACCTCTTGGTGTGAGCAGGGAGAAGGGGGAGCTTCATCTCAGAGAGTGAGCAGAAGGAAGGAAATTGTCCCTGAGAACACAATCTACATTTCAAAGGGGACAGTGGCAGGAGAGTAAACACAGGAAGAAAAGGGCAGTATGCCCAGGGCTCTTTTTGTAGCAGGAACTCCTTTGCATATTAGGCAACACACCCCTCATGTAGCCAATCCTCCAAAAGCTTACAGAGCTCTTCTTACAGGGGCTACTGTAAGCTCTTGGAGGATTGGCTACATTAGGAGGGGTGTCGCCTAATATGCAAAGGAGTTCCTGCTACAAAAAGAGCCCTGATTATGCCTCTCTAGCTATCTAGTCTCCCTTGCCACTTGCTTCTGGAGGTCTGAGACAGGGGACAGTGCCTTCACTTCTGACAGAACACACCTTAAAAAAGTGCACATTCTCTCAGCACTGCAAGGACAAAGAAGGAGCATCCAATTACCCTCTTGCCCAGTTTTTACCAACAGAAATGGGGGAGGGGCTTTTCACCCCTTTTCTCTGGTTCTGGTGTGAAAAGCCCCCCTTGCCACCATTTCCCTGGCAAAAACCAGTCAAGAGGGTAAGTGGCAGCTCTGCCCCCCCCACAGATCTCTCTCGCAGTGCCGAGCAAACAAGTGCTTTTTAAGGTGATTTCCCCTGATATACACCTGACTGCAAGTCCAGTAACATTCCCATGAGTCGACACGTGTCCGGCATATTGTGTAGTTTCTCCCTAGGCATGTAGCAACTTCATATGCCCATCCTGGCTCTGGTACTAGTGTCCCTTCAGCCAATCAGCTAGTGCCCCTTCAGCCCCTGGGGGTGAACTGAAGGTTCTCTATAGGGAAAGAGGCTGGTCTTTAAAATGTAGGGGATGGGGGAAGCAGTGTTCCCTCTAAGCTGAGTTAGTGTGAGCTAGCTCACAGTTTTTTAGCCTCCGGCTCACACAATTTTGTCTCAGCTCAGGAAGGAAGGCTCCAGGGCAAACTAATTTATGCAGCAGCCAAATCGCTCGCTCACAACTTCAATGCTGGTAGCTCAGAAAGCAGAATTTTCACTCACAAGACTCCAGAGCTTAGAAGGAACGGGGGGGGGTTACTTTTGAAGAGGACAGGGCACCAAATGACACATTTAACTTACTTATTCTCAAGAGCATCTTACTTTTGAAAAAATCCACACAGTGTAAGTGGAAATAATTTATCATTCTAATACAGCTTTTCGGCATTTAAAAAAAAAATCAATCAACAAAAGCGCAAAGCATTTTACAGGAAGAGATTAGCGCCTCCTGGAACTGGCCATTTAAAAAAAAAAAAACCTGAACTCCATTCTGCATTTTGTGTTCATTCTCTCCCCCCCTCTCTCTCTCCCTCCCTCTCTCTCTCTCTCTCTCACACACACACACACACGTTTTAAACTTAGCAGAAATGAGGAGAGGGTGAACAACCGTATTTTACCTGCAGATGATTTGCAAAATGCATCGTTTCCTTTATATTTGGAAACAACGAGTCATACAAAGTCACACAGAGACTCAGCAAAACGTGAGCAGCTGTCGGCCTATCACCCCCTGCACCCACCGCACGGAGGCTGATTTCAGTTACTCGAAGTGCTGGCTGTCATAACGCGGCGCCCCTTTCCTTTTCGGCACTGGCTGGTGCAGATACAACCCTTCACCAGGATTCGGAGAGCGTGCGCTCCTCCTTCACGGCCTCTTTTCTTTCTCCTGTGCTCTCATGAACACACGAAGCTGACTTCTACTGAATCAGACCTTTGGTCCATCCAAGTCAGTACTGTCTACTCAGACTGGCAGTGGCTCTCCAGGGTCTCAGGCGGAAGTTTTTCACAGCACCTACTGCCAGATCCTTTACCTGGGGATGCCGGGGATTGAACCTGGGACCTTCTGCATGCCAAGCAGATGCTCTACCACTGAGCCACAGCACTCTCCAGTATACACACCCCACCCCAACCATAGCTAAGTGTGTGAGAGTGTGTGTAACATGCAGCCGACTTATGGCGACCTTGTAGGATTTTCAAGGCAAGAGACCAACAGAGAAGAGTTGGGTTTATACCCAACCCTTCACTACCCAACGGAGTCTCAGAGCAGCTTACAACCTCCTTTCCTTTCCCCTCCCCACAACAGATACCCTGGGAAGTTGGTGGGGCTGAGAGAGCTCTTTCAAGGACTACCCTTGAGAGAACAGCTCTGAGAGAACTTGTGACTGACCCAAGGTCACACCAGCAGCTGCATGTGGAGAGTGGGGAATCAAACCCGCTTCTCCCAGATTAGAGTCCGCGCTCCTAACCATTACACCATACTGACTCTCAGAGGCAATTTGCCATTGCTTGCCCTGGAAATCCTTGGTGCTCTCCCATCAAAGTACTAAACCATGGCAGACCTTGTTTAGCTTTATAAGATCTGACGAGACCATCCAAGCCTGGACCATCCAGGTCAGAGTGAAGTACCATAGCGGTATTAATTCTAACCACAGCTAATGCTGCCTATGGGTCCCTCTTAAACAAGGTATGAAACCAACTTTTAAACCCTAACGGATTCTAATTAAGAGGGAAGCTGAATGTTCATAGCCCTGGCTAACATTTGTAGCATATAGCTCTTCTCCAGGCCATTAAGAGAAGTTAGGGGGGGAGCCTGCAGAGGAGAGGAAAGGGGAAGAAGAAGAAGAAGAAGAAGAAGAAGAAGAAGAAGAAGAGGAAGAAGAAGAGGAAGAAGAGGAAGAAGAAGAGGAAGAAGAGGAAGAAGAGGAAGAGGAAGAGGAAGAGGAAGAGGAAGAGGAAGAGGAAGAGGAGGAAGAGGAAGAGGAGGAAGAAGAGGAAGGAGCAGGAGGAGCAGGAGGAGCAGGAGGAGGAGGAGGAGCAGGAGGAGGAGCAGGAGGAGGAGCAGGAGGAGATTGGATTTATACCCCGCCCTTCACTACCCAAAGGTGTCTCAGAGCGGCTTACAAACTCCTTTCCCTTCCCCTCCCCACAACAGACACCCTGTGAAGTAGGTGAGGCTGAGAAGGCTCTTGACAGAAACCGCTCTTTTTCAAGAACAGCTCTTATCAGAACTACGGCTTGCCCAAGGTCATCCAGCCAGGTGCAAGTGGAGGAGTGGGGAATCAAACCCGGTTCTCCCAGATTACAGTCCACGCACTTAACCACTACACCAAACTGGCTTTAGAAAGCCTTTAAGGGTCAAACTTCATGATACAAAATGTAACCTCTAGGGTCCAGGTCAGAAACAGTCAGATGTCAGCTGAGAGGACATTTCCCAAGCATGCAGGGCCCTGATTAGGATCGAGACAGTGGCAAAAGGGCAAGAAGGAACTTCAGCCTCCCCTCTGTGGCTCAGTGGTAAAGCTTCTGCTTCACATGCAGAAGGCCCCAGGTTCAGTTCTCGGCATCGCCAGGTAAAAGGACAAGGGAGGAGGTGATGTGAAAGACCTCAGCCTGAGATCCCGGAAAGCCGCTGCCCGCCTGGATAGACGATACTGACCTCAATGGACCAAGGGTATGATTCGGTAAAAGGCAGTTTCAAGTGGTTCATTGTCTGCCTGGCCCGTTGCGGGTCACATATGTACTGAACGGCTACATATGCAGCTCCCCAACAGAGCCAGTTTGGTGTAGTGGTTAGGAGCGCGGACTCTAATCTAGGAGAACCGAGTTTGATTCCCCACTCCTCCCCATGCAGCTGCTGGTGTGACCTTGGGACAGTTACAGGATCTCTCAGAGCTGTTCTCTCAAGGGCAGTTCTCGAAAGAACTCTCTCAGCCCCACCTACCTCACAGGGAGTCTGTTGCAGGGAGGGGAAGGGAAAGAAGTTTGTAAGTCGCTCTGAGACTCCTTCGGATAGGGAAGGGTGGGGTATCAATCCAATCGCTTCTTTTTCAAATAGAACCCCTTTGGGTGCTGCAAACGCTGCAATTTGTAATATATAATTTGAATCTTAAGAGACTGAGGTTTGCTTATGGCTCTCCAAGCGGTCCCCGGCTGAGCTGGGATATGAACCCAGGCTCCCAAATTCAAGGCTGATGCTTGCCCAACTTGACAAGATTGGCTCTTTGAAGAAGAAGAGAAGAGATTGGATTTATACCCCGCCCTTCACTACCCAAAGGAGTCTCAGAGCGGTTTACAATTTCCTTTCCCTTCCCCTCCCCATAACAGACACCCAGTGGAGGTAGGTGGGGCTGAGAGTTCTCCCAAGAACTGCCCTTGAGAGAACAGCTCTTAAAGAACTTGTAACTGACCCAAGGTCACACCAGCAGCTGCATGTGGAGGAGTGGGGAATCAAACCCGGTTCTCCCAGATTAGAGTTCGCGCTCCTAACCACTACACCAAACTGGCTCTCTCTGTTTACTCATTTCATCCTTTGAGAATGGACACAGGAAATGAAAAGAGGACAAGTATACAGATAATTTCCTTCTCTTTCATTAGCCCAGGTGAAGCTGCTAAGGTATGCCTGAGCACATTTTTTAAAAGCAAGAAGACACTTACCATCGCTGTAATCAATGCGAGCGTAAGCCCCAAGAAACAGGGAGGCTGCAAAGCTGCTGACCAGAGAGATCCTCTGGAAGAGAAAGAAAAAATGAGAAAGTGAATTCCAGACACAGTCACTTACCATTTATCTGCAGATCAAGGGCACGATCAAGCAAAAAAATTAAGCCTTTCGTTAAATCCCATTGATTCAAAGGGGCCACATGCTTAACGGCCTCCAGCTGAAATCAATGGGACTGAAAAGTACTTAACATTCACTGCTCATGCCCCAAAGTATAGGAGCACAATACAATGTCAACGAAGCGCTTCATACCATGAAAACAAATCCCTTCACTGCACAGGTCCACTCAACCTGTGGAGGTCTTGCGGAGCACAATCCATGGTGATTTTTTTCACATGCTGTACAAAGCAACCCTTTTCAAAGGTATTTACAGAATGCTGCATGAGTGTTGCCTGCAGTGTTCAGTCGGGCAAGCGAAAGGAGTTCATGGCATAGATAGCTTTAAAGGGGGGTTAGATAGATTCATGGAGGACAGGTTTATCAGTGGCTACTAGCCATGCTGACTGAAGGGGACCTCCACATTCAGTAGCAATCAACCTCTGAACCCCAGTGCCAAGAGGCAACATTGGGGGAAGGCCTCGGCCTCTGTGCCCTGTTGTTGGCCCTCCGGAGGAACTGGTTGGCCACTGTGTGAGACAGTATGCTAGGTGGACCACTGGTCTGATCCGGCAGGGCTCTTCTTATGTTCTTATATCAGGGAAGGTCTCGGCCTCTATGCCCTGTTGTTGGCCCTCCAGAGGAACTGGTTGGCCACAGTGTGAGACGGGATGCTAGACTAGATAGACCACTGGTCTGATCCAGCAGGGCTCTTCTTATGGTCTTATCAAGGGAAGGTCTCAGCCTCTATGCCCTGTTGTTGGCCCTCCAGAGGAACTGGTTGGCCACCGTGTGAGACAGGATGCTGAACTAGGTGGACCACTGGTCTGATCCAGCAGGGCTCTTATTAGGTTCTCATCAGGGGAAGGCCTCAGCCTCTATGCCCTGTTGTTGGCCCTCCAGAGGAACTGGTTGGCCCCTGTGTGAGACAGGATGCTGGACTAGATGGACCACTGGTCTGATCCAGCAGGGCTCTTCTTATGGTCTTATCAAGGGAAGGCCTCAGCCTCTATGCCCTGTTGTTGGCCCTCCAGAGGAACTGGTTGGCCACAGTGTGAGACGGGATGCTGGACTAGATGAACCAGTGGTCTGATACAGCAGGGCTCTTCTGATGTTCTCATCAGGGGGAAGGCCTCGGCCTCTGTGCCCTGTTGTTGGCCTTCCAGAGGAACTGGTTGGCCACTGTGTGAGACAGGATGCTGGACTAGATGGACCACTGATCCAGCAGGGCTCTTTTTAAGTTCTTACAAATTGTTCTAATCCAATGTTTTAGGTTGTATTGCACATCTAGTTGGTATATCCTAAGTGCTTGCATTTTAATTAATTCATTTTGTAAGCTGCTTTGAGCGCACAGGCAAAGCTGTATACATCTTTTGCAAAAAACCCACAATATACATTTTTAAATACAATGCATGCATTGTCACTTTGCCGTGTTTAAACCCTCTCCGAGGAGACATTCAGGATACAGCAACTGTTTTAGGATTAAAATTCAGAGATCATCCACAAATGTTATTTTTTCTGGGTTTGCAAAACTGGCTCATGCCTGCAATGGCGAAGGAACCCCAAGTCCTTTGGAAGTCCTTGGGAGAACAGCTGCAAACTTCCTTATCAATTCTAATTTAGCAGCTCACAAACTGCTCTTCCAAAAGAAAAAGAAATTGCCATCTCTAGACCTGGAAGAGGGTTACATACACTGGGATAAAGTTACATCGTTCCTGGCACAGAGCCCAAAACCTCTTTGGCCCCATGGATGGGGATGATGGATGCCCTGGCTGCTGTTACTAAACAAACCCCACACACATTCACCCCTTGTGGGTTTTTAAAAACTCTTCCTTTATTTATGCGGTTATTTACACAAATATTTGCCGAAAGCTCCTCTTCCAGCACACAAAACCAGTTGCGCTTTCCAATAAACGAGGCAAAGAGTTAAGCTAACCTCTGTCTGTGCGTAGGCCTCAGGGCTCTGGCTGTAAATCTTCGCTATCTGGTTTCCTGTAAAACGCTGAGAGGAGACAAGCCGGTGCTTAGGAACACAAAACTCTAAATGGAGTCAATAATCATTAACTCGGCGTAATGAGTTCAGCACGTTTGCACTTTGGATATTTAATTTGTTTGATGCATGGTGAAAAGTTGCCGTTCGGCTGCAGTCGGCATTAAGCGGACTGTAATGCATTGGCTCATTACGAGGATTTTGCTCACCGGTCAAAAGACAAAAGACGACCAAAAAAAAAAGGCATTGCGGGCCACGATTTCCATTTCCACCAGAGATGACGAATCAAGGGGACGAATTAGCCTTGTTACTTAGACGGGACCCCAGCGCCCAGCAGCAGCCGCTGTCTCCATGTCCCCAAAAGATTACGGTCGCCCGCTCAACACAATTCAGTTAAGCAAAGAGACCGTTAGAAATAGGAAGCGTTTTCTGGGTGGCCTTTAGACAGCCTCCTCTCAAACTTTCTGTAACAGCAGTGGCCTAACATACAGGGTTGTTGTGAGGATTACTGTGATTAATTCTGCAGATGATGACAAGTATCGTTATATTGTGATGCAAGGGACTTGTTTATGAAATTCATATCCTGCTCTCCATCTGCTCCATCCTGCTCTTCATGGGACTCGGGGCGGCTGACAATATATAAAACAATATATAAAACACACCCATTAAAAACAGTACAAAAGATACGATAAATAAACTTTTTAAAATAGGAAACTATTAAAAACCTATCCCGGTTAAAATCTATCCACTATCAAGCAGGGCAGGATGCATGGATAATTTACCAGCTGCCTGCTGGATCACAAGTACCCAAAGGACGCCCAAAGAAGAGCGGCCTTGCATGCTCTGTGGAACCTAGGGAAGTCACACATGGCACACACCTCTCCGGGCAGCTGGTTCCATGAGACAGGAGCCACTGCTGAGAAGGCCCTGCTGACACAAGAGGGGCAGTTCGTGGACCAGGGACCTTCAATAAATTCTGAGACGAAGATCAGAGAAGACAGGGAGGATCGTGTTGGGAGACATGGGCCCCAAGATATGAGGGTCAGAGGGCATTTGGGGCTCTAAAGGTAAATACCGACACTTTGAATTGGCACTGGAAACTAACTGGGAGCCAGTACAGCTGCCGTAGGATAGTTGTTATATGTGTTGACCAGGACGCTCCTGTCAGCAATCGGGCAGCCATATTCTGGACTACTTGCAGTTTCCGAAGCGTCTTCAGAGGTAGAGCCCTGTTTCACATGAAGCCACGGTGCATGGACGCATGCACAAGTGGTGCAGTGGATGGAAAGTTGGATTTGGACTCGGAAGAGCAGGATTCCATTCTCAGCCACAATACTTGCTGGATGACTGAGATATACTAGGGAGTATGGGGAGACAGTGTGCGCGAGAACCGGTGTGATATAGTGGTCAGAGTGACAGACCAAGAGATGTAAACCTGGGACCTTCTGAAGGCCGAGCAGATGTTCAGACACTGAGCTACAGCCAATGCTCCCTCTAAGCCGTGGAGTCTTGTGAGCAAAAATTCTACTTTGTGAGACTACTGGCATGAAAATTGTGAGCGAGCAGTTTGGCTACGGCATAAATTAGTTTGCCCGGGAGCCATCCGTCCTGAGCTGAGACAAAAATCTGTGAGCCGGAGGCTAACAAACTGTGAGCTAGCTCACACTGACTTAGCTTGGAGGGAACACTGGCCACAGCCCCTCTCCATATATGAAAATATCCCAGAGATTTCCTTTGCTCTGCTTTCTAGAGAGGAAGAAGCTGCACTATTTCCTATATATATACACACACATACATATATATATATTATTTCAACATGTAAAACAATACACATGCTACATTAATACAGGATCGATTACCTCCCCAGATAATGACAGTTTACGTTTTTATCTATCAGACAAACTATAACTCTCTCTGCAGAGGCCAGAGGCACCGGTCCCACTGACTGAATGGGTGCGAACATGGGATGCACGTGCCTCTTCGATGAAGAACCCCATTTATTTTCCCTTTGCTTTAACTTAGCCGTCGGGGAGGAGAGCGTAGGAGGGACTGAAGTTTTCCTTTATGAGAACATCAACAAGGAAAGGGCTTTTGAAAAATCAGATTTACAAGATTTTTTAAAAATCCTGCATATATGTATGGCGCGTGACTGCTCCCCTCCTGCATTTCATCCTCACAACAACCCTGAGAAGTCAGTCGGCCCAATGACTCACCCCCCAGCCTCGAGGGGGGGACCTGGGAATCCCCCAGAATTACAGCCCACCTCCAGACGACAGAGATCAGTTCCCCTGGAGAAAATGGCTGCTTTGGAGGGTAGACTCTAAGGCAGGGGTGTCAAACACATGGCTCGGGGGCCGGATCAGGCCCCTGGAGGGCTTCTAGCAGGCCCGCAATGGAACTGGCTGTCTTCTGCTGCTTCTTCCAGTTCTGCTGCTGCTGCTGCGTCATCGTAGGTTTGCAGCTTACAGAGACACACCTGAACAGCAGACTCAAGACTGCAACAGCACAGACATTTTGATGCCATAATTCAGAGCGAGAGGTGTCAGCTGTCAGACACTGTTAAATAGACAAAATATTGCAAGAGTGCTAATGTTTTAAGCATGTTTTTATTTTAAGTTAAAAAACCCCACCCTTTGCGTTTGTGTCCTTTATAAAGTTTATATCTCCGCTACCCGGCATTACATTTTATGACACACACGTGGCCCGGCCCAACAAGGTCTCATCTATGTCCGTTCCGGCCCTCGTAACAAATGAGTTCGACACCCCTGCTCTGTGGCACCGTGCCCCACTGAGGTCCCTGTCATCTCCAGGCTCCACCCCCAAATCTCCAACAGTTTCCCAACCTGGAGCTGGGAACCCTCTAAGCTATGAAGCCCTGTCAATAAAAATTCTGCCTTGTGAGCTACTGGCATTAAAGCTGTGGGCGAGCGGTTTGGCTACTGCATAAATTGGTTTGCTCTGGAGCCCCTCTAGCGATGAAGTCTTGTCAGCAAAAATTCTACCTTGTGAGCGACTTTGTGGCATTAAAGTTGTGAGCGAGCGGTTTGGCTATTACATAAATTAGTTCGCTCTGGAGCCATCTTTCCTGAGCTAAGACAAAAATCTGTGAGCCAGAGCTCACTGTGAGCTAGCTCCATGGCTGGCTCGCCCACTAGGTGAGCTAGGTGCTCACCTAGGGTGCTGGGCCCGCAGGGGCACCAAATGGCCCCCTGCCCCCCCCGTGAAAAGCCACCACCACCGTCGGAGCTTGCCCGCCCTCCCCCTCCCCCTGGGGGGAGAGAAGGTGGGGGCGGCGGCCGGCAGCGAAGAGCCGTCACTGGGAGGGAAGGGGCGGGGGCTAGAACCCCCGCCCCTTCCCTGGCTTTCCTGGGGGCCCCGCAGCTGCGGAGCCTCCAGGAAAGCCGGCGCTCTGCTCCCCCCCAGTCTCCAGGCCCCACCGGGAGGTTGGTATCCCCGGTTGGGTGGGCTCCCTAAGCTGTCCAGTCTAGGGCGCCCAGACACCTGGGGCCGGCCCTGGCTAGCTCACACTCACTCAGCTTAGACGGAACACTGCGTGGCAACCCTAACCCTCTGAATTTTATGGTAGACTTTGAACTCAGAGCTCTACTACAATCCACAACACTCCACTGGCCGGCTTAGCAGATGCTTGTACTAGAAGTTTCTTCTACTCACGGGTTACGGCAGGACAGGAACCTCACAAGCCTTTGTGTGGCTAACTGCGGTCTTTTCTCTCACCTCGTAGGCTCGTGATCCAGTGATGTCTGCAAGTTTCTGAGCCCCTCCGACAGCTGCTTCTAGGGCGGAGCACTGGGCACTCGTGCTGGAGTCCATCCAAACAGGGCTGTCATTGATGGAAAAGCAAGACTATGGGGGGGGACATAGAAGGAAGGTGTCAGTGCCATACAGATTTGTGTCAGCAAAAACTCTGGCTTAGAAACAATGGCACACCGCTCTTCCCTGTGTTAAGGAGCAGTCTGAGGGCACGCATAAACCTCTTGTAGCCGGGCATCAGGGTTTCCATGCCCTCTTTCTCTGGCTCAAGCAATGGGAGGGAGAAGAAAAGAGGCTGCAATGATTGCTTCCTCCCTATGTAAAAGTTGCACGAACTGAAGCAAGATATGCCAGACTCCCAAAGAGAACCACAGATGCACACAGACACCGCAGTTTGCTAGTGTATACACAGGAAGGGAGTGTAGCATGGATGGGAATACATAATGGTTTTTTAAATTCAGATTATTTATATCCTTATATTCTTCTGGTTTTATGAATTTTTCCATATTAAGGTTTTATGAATTTATGTTTTAATAAAAGCCTATTATGTGGCAAGGCCTCTCCTTTGTAGGTTAGAGTGTCTTTTTAGCTGATGCTAGCAGACGAGAAATAACATTCTTTTTTCCTTTAAGCTGTTCGTATGAAATAGCTATCTATCTGTCTTGGTGTTTTTAACAGGCCTTCGGTACAGTATTGCTGGTACAGCAGAAGATAGGTTTTTCAATAGATGTATTTGCCTGAATTACAGAATTCATGGTTTTAGTTGTTTGGGGTTAAAAACTCTGCAGCGCAGAAAGATTTTCATGTAATTTGGCTTCCTACTGTTGATTATCTCATAGATAATGGGGTTCTTCCTAAAAACAGACATTATCAGAGTTTATTGCACTTTTAATCAGAAAGTTTACTTGTTTGGATGTGGTTGTTAATGACAATACGCATTAGTATTCTTTTAATGTGTTTGTCAATTCCTTCTTAACTATTTCTAAACTTGTTCTGATGCCGGTTATTGTTTTGTTTGTATTTAAAACAATGAAATTATAAATTGCAAAAAAAAAAACTCTCTGCAGCATCTGGGTCAACAAAGGCTTTAGTTTCATATCGGAAAACAACACCTTCTGTTTGGGTATGAAGAATCCTTGGGTGTTATTAATAAGGGTTAGGTAAAATAAACATTTAAGATATCAAGCAGGCCCGCCTTTTCTTGTACCTGACCAATGACTGAACGACTGCTCAGATGATGCTCTGTCATTTTGTGACCAATCATGACTTCTGGATGTTATCGTTTTGACTATGCCACTTGGGTGGTATAAAATTCCACGTACTTCCTGATATCGCTCAGAAAGCAGTCCATTTTGGATAGGCCGGTTTGGCCTAACTGTTTTCAGTCGTTTGATTGCAATTAAATAACCAGTGAATTTTCCTCCTCGTTGTGGCTTCCTTTTTGGCTTGGGAATCTGTTTGGACAACAGGAGCACATCCTTCCCCCCCAACACAAAAAGTCCTCAGTTTAGTGTCACGTCAGAACGCTGAGTTTGCAGTGCCATCCTAAGTGCAGTCACGTCTTTGCCCATCCATTGAAATCAATGGGCTTAAAGAGGCGTGACTCAGCTTAGGATGGCACTGTAGGTCTGGGAACACGGGACCTACTGGGCAACTATGGGACAGACACTTCCCGTCTAGAGATATGAAGGCCCGGAAAAAAACCAGAAGAATTTGGGGGGGGGACGGTTCCCCCCCCTCATTTTTTTCCTGAAGCCTTTTTTGTTTTTTCCAAAAAAACTGAAAAAAGAAAAGAAACTGATTATGGAACGTTTTATTTTAACATGATGAATAAAATATTTTCAAATATTTTCCAAATCATTTCTAAAAAATATGTATGGTATCAGATTCATCTAATTTCTGTGCACTGAGGACAAGCAAGTCCTATGTTACAAAAGGTTTTTTTAATTTTTATTTAATACTGTGGAGAGGATACATGAATAATTGTTACTTCTGGATTTTTAAAAATTGTTTTGTGGAGGGTTTTTTTGTCTGTTCCACATAAACTAGTAAACAGTTCAGGAGATTGTTGCTCCATTTGTTACGATTACAAATAAATATTTTTTAAAAGTAAACTGTTTGTAATCATTGTTTGGCTGCACTATATTTTTAATATGCTACTTGTGATAATTTCATGCCAAGTAAAATTGTCCATAGTCATATTTTATGTTCCTAAAGTAACAGAATGACTTTCAATCTGGAAAAGAAAAAAAGAAGTGCTAATATAGCATTTTTTTCAATTTTTCCGAAAATTTCCATTTTTTTCCGAAAAAAACTGGGCATTTTTCCGAGCTTCAAAATTTCTGGAAATTTTACATCTCTATCCCCGTCCCATCCTGCCTTACAGAAGTCTTGCGAGGATAAACGGGGGGAGGGGAGAGTCAAAGTACACGGCTCGAACGTCCTTACTGGAAGGGTGAGTTCACAGATGCGAGTGTGATACCTGTGAACTGCGCGTGATGGGCACAAGTTGTGAACATCCATGCCGAGTCCAGCCAGCAATGAAGAGATCGTGGAATCGTCTTACCATTTGCCCAGCTGGTTTGAGAAAGGGTGTATGGAACATACTGCAGATCATCTACAGAGATCCTGCCCCAAGGGTAGGCTTCCCAACTCCAGGTTGGGAAATTCCTGGAGATTTGGGGGAAGGGCCTGGGGAAGGGAGGGAGCGCCACAAACTGTGACGCCACAGAGTCGGCCCTCTAAAGCTGCCATTTCCTCCAAGGGAACTGATCTCTGCTATCCGGAGATCAGTTGTCACTCCGGGAGAATGCCAGCCCTCCTCCCCAATTTCGAAATTGGCAACCCTACTCAAGGGCCTTTTTAGTTGTGGCTTCCAAGATTTATTTAATGTTTATTTGAAAGTTTATATCCCGTCCCGACTCTCAGGAGCGGCTTAAAACACAATTAAAAACAAATACAACAAGACACTACCGAATCCCACAAAAGTAGTAATAGAAAGCAACGCAATTGTACTAAAAATAACTTAGGAGCAGCCCCTGAGCACAAAAATGAAGGAGCCAAATTTGATGTAAGCAGAACAGAAGGGTGGGAAACCAACTTCACGAGGTTACATAGGAACTAACTAACCAACCCCATAACTTGGGGCACTATGGCGTGTGAATACCACTGGGCTGAGATTTGACTGAATATCCTTTGGATACCATCTTTAAATGGAAGACTACCATCTGTAGCCATCTTGAAGCACTTTATTTGTAATTATTGTAATTTATATGTTTTTATTTATTTTTTTTTTGTATTTGGCATGCGCGCCTGGATGTCAGCCGCTCTGAGCCCACTTGTGGGGAGGGCGGCCTAGAAATCGAATAACAAATAAATAACTTAAAACCAGATAAGCCAGCAAAATAATACGTGGCCCAGCTGTTTAGCCAAAACCGTATGAGGAACAAGTCTAAAATCAGTCTCTACCTGATGCTACCAGTCAAGTGACGTGTGTGTGTGTGTGTGTGCAGCTGTGTGGTTGTGTGGAGCATTCCATAGGAGGCATTCCCTCCCCACGGAGGTGCCATTGTACCAAATCTGTTGACTTCCAGGCACCAGATCAAGAAGGGCTTTCCTTTCCAGGGCATTTATTTAATCCCCCCAAATTCTGCAGGTTTTACCCTGATACATTTTTAAAACGGGGGCCCGCTGACTCCACCTTATCGCTGCCCTAAAGGTGTTCTTTATGAGACCATTTTGACAAATGTTTAACCGCCGTGATGTTTTACAGGGTTTTTAAAATTGAAGGGCCAAGGAAATGTGAAAAGTTACATGTGTCATCATTTATGTTTGCCCTTAACCAATAAGACTGGCCCCACTACTGGAGCTCCTGATGGCCCCTGGTATTTCTGGCCACTATGTGACAGAGTGTTGGAGGACTAGATGGGCCATTGGCCTGATTCAATATTGGCTTCTATTATGTTCTTATGTTCTTACAACTCTAAAGCGTTAGGCAGAGCGCAAGCATCAAAGATCAGTGTGGAAGAACGAGGGCAGAGACAAACTTCCTGCCTGAACTCCACAAAGGCATTACCTTCAGCGCCCGATACAAAGGGACCTCGGGTGGTAGATTCTGTAAAACCAAGCTCGCTCCATCGTTCCAATAGACACTCCCGTGTTGCTGTACATTAAAAGAGAAAAGAGTTACGTTTCGATCGGAGACGGGCTACACATCCAAGTTCACACCTGGATCCCAAACAGAATCATCAATTCAATTTAAATAAACATGGCCCAAACCTCTGTATGGGTGTCTTTCTTAAAGCCACGGAAGCAAGTGTGAGATGAAGGCTATTGTTTTCCGAGGACTGACCCCCTTTAAGGTGTTCCTTTTCTACTCCCCAAGTCCCAGGGCATGATGAGAGGGTGCATGATTGAGCAACCTTGCAGAGGCTGAGCCAACTGTGGTCTGGTCAGAGCCAGCTTGGGAGGCCCCACTGGGAATCCTGTGTAAGCAGCTTTGGTTTCCGGGATGAAAGAAAGGTGGGACGTGAATGTAAGAGACAACTATAAATACATTTCCTACTACTGTAACAAACCAGGACCAAAGTCATCTTTAAAAAGGCAGCAAATTCACCATGAACCCTCAGCCCCACCAATCAACATTTAAGAACATATTTATTTATTTATTATTTCAATTTATACCCCGCCCTCCCCGAGAGCATAAGAACATAAGAGAAGCCAATGTTGGATCAGGCCAGTGGCCCACCTAATCCAACACTCTGCGTCACACAGTGATAAACTAACAGTTTATAGGTGCTTCATTTACAATTGCAGCCTTGTAGCACTTCACTAAATCTGTACAGACTTGGGAATGCTGAAACAGTGTTATTCTCCTTTTGGTTTTCAAATGCCCGCCACTGAACAATTCGGGGATCCTAAAAAGCTGCATTGGGCTCAGTAAATGCCACAGAGTACAGAGAATTTGGATTAGTAAGAATCTAATGTTTTATTTTTAAAATGTTTTATTTGGGAGGGAAGGAACACACTTCTAGCCCATTCGCTTGGCAAAGATAAGCTTGAAAGTGCATGGGAAGTATCTGAAATCACAGAAGCCAGAGGAACGCAAGAGTAAGGACCACGCTAAATGTTAACGGCATCCACGGGTCCAAGCCATGGATGCTGATGTCATCCTAGAACTGAAGTCAACCATTTAAAAATGCCACGAAGGCCCAATCAGGATTAGTACTCAAGGGCATCCGATGAAGCTGATGGGTGGTAGGTTCAGGACGGACAAAAGGAAACACTACTTTACACAGAGAGTGATTAAAATGGTGGGGATCCGCTGCCAGAGGATGTAGTGATGGCCACAGGAATAAACAGCTTAAAAGGGGATTAGGTAGATGCATGGAGGACAAGTCTATCAATGGCTACTAGCCATGGTGGCTGAGGGGAACCTCCAGCTTCAGAGGCACTAAAGCCTCTGAACCCCAGAGCCAGGAGGCAACATCGGGGAAGGCCTCGGCCTCTACACCCTGTAGTTGGCCATCCAGAGGAACTGGTTGGCCGGCCACTGTGTGAGACAGGATGCTGGACAAGATCGACTACTGGTCTGATCCAGCAGGGCTCTTCTTATCTTATCTATAATGTCTAATTAGGCCCTAAGATTTCCAGGCATAAGAGCAGGACTTCAGTGCCCTACATAGCTCCCCATGATAGCTAAACCAGAATTACATTAAATAGTAACAACTGTAGCCATAATTGGAGAGGCCCTGGCTCAGTGGAAGAGCCCCTGCTTGGCATGCAGAAGGTCCTGGGTTCAGTTCCCACTGGTGGATCTCCTGATGGCCCCTGAGTTTTGGCCATGGTGTGACACAGAGTGTTGGACTGGATGGGCCATTGGCCTGATCCAACAGGGCTTCTCTTGTGTTCTTAGATGGAGCAGAGTCCCATAAGTGGCTATTAGCCACAAGGTATAAATGGAACACTCTGTCCGGGGCAGTGATGTTCTGCATTCTTGGTGCTTGGGGGGCAACAGTGGGAGGGCTTCTGGAACTCTGGCCCTGTTGGTGGACCTCCTGATGGCCCCTGGGTTTTGGCCATGGTGTGACGCAGAGTGTTGGACTGGATGGGCCATTGGCCTGATCCAACAGGGCTTCTCTTGTGTTCTTAGATGGAGCAGAGTCCCATAAGTGGCTATTAGCCACAAGGTATAAATGGAACACTCTGTCCGGGGCAGTGATGTTCTGCATTCTTGGTGCTTGGGGGCAACAGTGGGAGGGCTTCTGGAACTCTGGCCCTGTTGGTGGACCTCCTGATGGCCCCTGGGTTTTGGCCATGGTGTGACGCAGAGTGTTGGACTGGATGGGCCATTGGCCTGATCCAACAGGGCTTCTCTTGTGTTCTTAGATGAAGCAGAGTCCCATAAGTGGCTATTAGCCACAAGGTATAAATGGAACACTCTGTCCGGGGCAGTGATGTTCTGCATTCTTGGTGCTTGGGGGGCAACAGTGGGACGGCTTCTGGAACTCTGGCCCTGTTGGTGGACCTCCTGATGGCCCCTGGGTTTTGGCCATGGTGTGACGCAGAGTGTTGGACTGGATGGGCCATTGGCCTGATCCAACAGGGCTTCTCTTGTGTTCTTAGATGGAGCAGAGTCCCATAAGTGGCTATTAGCCACAAGGTATAAATGGAACACTCTGTCCGGGGCAGTGATGTTCTGCATTCTTGGTGCCTGGGGGGCAACAGTGGGATGGCTTCTGGAACTCTGGCCCTGTTGGTGGACCTCCTGATGGCCCCTGGGTTTTGGCCATGGTGTGACGCAGAGTGTTGGACTGGATGGGCCATTGGCCTGATCCAACAGGGCTTCTCTTGTGTTCTTAGATGGAGCAGAGTCCCATAAGTGGCTATTAGCCACAAGGTATAAATGGAACACTCTGTCCGGGGCAGTGATGTTCTGCATTCTTGGTGCTTGGGGGGCAACAGTGGGACGGCTTCTGGAACTCTGGCCCTGTTGGTGGACCTCCTGATGGCCCCTGGGTTTTGGCCACTGAGCGACACAGAGTGTTAGACTGGAGAGGCCACTGGCCTGATCCAACATGGCTTCTCTTATGTTCTTATGTCAGTCTCCAGCATCTCCAGTTAAAGTTATCAAGTAGTTGGTGGTGTGCAGGGCCAGGAGGCAACATCAGTCACTGTCCGTCAAGGTAGGCAAGACTGATTTTGATACACCAATGTTCTGATGCGTTCTAAGTCAGCTCTGCATGTGTTTATTAAAGTAAATGTGCACAATTTGCAATAACTGCAACATTTTAAATTATTTTTTTTTTAAAGAGTACGTAAAACCCAAGTGGGCAATTCCCACTCCTCTTTTAAGCTGACCTGTCCGGCTCCAGACAAAGCTTTGACTCTGGAGAAGTTAAATCCAGAAGATTTCATCTTTTCCAAGACCATATCCAGGGCCTAAAAGAAGGAAGGTGATAAACATTGACTGCAGTGTTCGGAGGTGGGGGGGGGGGGACGGACGATCTCTTGCAGATCTTTGAATTACGGAGAGTCAGTGCCCACCATCCATAACGAAAACCGCAGACAACAAAGGATAACAAAAAAACTTGTTAATGACGAGGAAAGTTCCAGTACCATCAGTCACGTAACGCTTCTTTATTGGCGATGGAAAGCGCTATCAAGTCGCTGCCGACTTACGGCGACCGGTGCTCCCTCTCAGCTGAGTTCGTGTGAGCAAGCTCACAGTTTTTTTTAGCCTCCGGCTCACACATTTTTTTGTCTCAGCGGAGGAAAGGTGGGCTCCAGAACAAACTAATTTACGTGGCAGCCAAATCCCCCGCTCACAACTTTAGTGCCAGCAGCTCACAAAGGAGAATTTTTGCTTACAGGGCTCCATAGCTTAGAGGGAGCATTGATGGCGACCCCGTGGGGTTTCCAAGGCAGGAGGCAAGCAGAGGTGGGGTTTGCCATCGCCCGCCTCTGCGTAGCAAGCCTGGACTCCCTTGGTGGTCTCCCATCCAAATACTGACCAGGGCCGACCCTGCTTAGCTTCTGAGACCTGATGAGGCTAGCCTGGGCCACCCAGATGAGGGCACTTCTTTACTAGGATCGGCCAAACTACTACACAGCAGCACGCAAGCTTCTGAGTTCTGCAGAATCCTTCAACAGGCTGGAGGTTCAGAACAAAAAGGGCGGGGGGGGGTGTGTGGAACCAATGCTCCCTCTAAGCTGCGGAGTCTTGTGAGCAAGAATTCTACTTTGTGAGCTACTGGTATTAAAGTGGTGAGTGAGCGGCTTGGCTCCTGCATCAATGGGTTGGCTCTGGAGCCATCCTTCCTGAGCTAAGAGACAAAGGTGTGAGCTGGAGGCTAAAAAATTGGGAGCTGGCTCACACTAACTCAGCTTAGAAGGAATACTGGGTGGAACCAGGAGTGGACTGGGCAGCTGAAACAGCCCCAGGAAAGGCCATCGCTGTGCCCCCTTCGCCCGTACCAGGGGACGGCTCTGGACTCAATGGCATGGCTGTCAGGATGCTCCAACTGCACTGGCTCCAGTCTCCTTCCACCGTAGCCCAGCCTCTGGCCTCCTTGTGCCCCTGCCACAGGGGACTGCACCTCCTGCTCCGGCTGTGCTGCCTCCTCCCCTGCCCTAGAGATGCCAACCTCCAGGTGGGTCCAGCAACAAATAAACCTACACTGCAAAAACCTTTTAACAAACGAATGTGTCCTATTTATAGTCATTACTTAGTAAAGTGCATGGTATATCATTATTTCATCCTGGTCAGGCATAAATACTCATTGTATTCATTAAGCAATAACATTCAGTACTACCAGACAGTTTAGCATCAATGCTTTAAAGAGTCAAGCCCCAACGGGAATTCCTAGAATAATACCCCGCTTCTCCTTGTGATGAAGTCTTCCGAAAAGGGGGACTGCCTTCTCAGTAGTTATATGGATACTTTTACTGCAGCTTTGAGAATGAGAGGAGTACTCCATTTATGAATAGTAGCTGTGCTATGTGTCTTTTGTAGGACTGGCAAAAGCATCCATATAACTACTGAGAAGGCAGTCCCCCTTTTCGGAAGACTTCATCTCAAGGAGAAGCGGGGTATTATTCTAGGAATTCCCGTTGGGGCTTGACTCTTTAAAACACTGATGCTAAACTGTCTGGTGGTACTGAATGTTATTGCTTAATGAATGCAACGAATATTTATACCTGACCAGGATGAAATAATGATATACTATGCACTTTACTAAATAATGACTATAAACAGAACACATTCGTTTTGTTAAAAGGTTTTTGCAGTGTAGATTTATTTGTTGCTGGACTCTTCCAACACTGCAGCTCAAGTTTCTTCAACCTCCAGGTGGGGCCTGGGGATCCCCTGGAATTACAGCTCATCTCCAGGCTCCAGAAGACAGTTCCCCTGGAGAAAATTGACACTTTCAAGGATAGAGTCTATGGGACTGTACCCCACTGAGGTCTCTTCCCCCCCCAGCTCCAGAAGTTTCCCAACCTGGAGCTGGCAACCCTAACCCTCCACCACTGTTGGTGGCCAGGGGAGACCTGGCAACACTACCTTGCCCCCAGTAGCCACGGCTCATCTCGCCAACCTTGGTCCAGGTCCCGTTGCCGCCTGGCAGTTGGCGAGGGAGCAGAGCAAGGCTGAGGCAGTGCCAGCGAGGCCTCCCACCGAGATGAGGAGTGCCCCAGGAGAGAGGGGAGAAGGAGGGAGGGGAGCTTTGGGCTGGAGGACCACACAGCAATACATGTTCACCATGCCCCCCCCCCCGGGCCGCACCCCCCCAGGAATTTCCCCAGTCACTTTAATGGTCAGTCCAGCCCTGGAGGGAGCAGACGAAGGTCTTCTCTGTCATACCCAGGGAATCTCTGCTCTTTGTATCTCACCTTCCGGGGGGGGATTGGGAGGGTGTACGGAACATCGAGCCTGACAAAAGAGTTCTGGGGAGCTCAAAAGATTACATAGAATTTTGTGATATTTTGGCTGACTGCTGCCTGGACAGCCGACCTCCAGGGAATTCCTACGCAAGCTACCTTATGGTCCATGTCGGAAGACAGATGGGATACCAATGCAGCAAAAAGCAGAAGCCTACTTCTATTTCAAACTCCCCAATAGAATTGCCAGCTCCAGTTGGGAAATTCCTGGAGATTTGGGGATGATGATGATAAGAAGAAAAGAAGAGGAGGAGGAGATTGGGTCTATACCCCGCCCTTCACTACCCGAAGGAGTCTCAGAGTGGTTTACAATCTCCTTTCCCCTCCCCTCCCCACAACAGACACCTTGTGAGGTAGAAGAAGAAGAAGAAGAAGAAGAAGAGATTGGATTTATACCCCGCCCTTCACTATCCAAAGGTGTCTCAGAGCGGCTTACAAACTCCTTTCCCTTCCCCTCCCCACAACAGACAGACACCCTGTGAGGTAGGTGGGGCTGAGAGAGCTCTTGACAGAAACTGCTCTTTTTCAAGGACAGCTCTTATCAGAACTACGGCTTGCCCAAGGTCATCCAGCCAGGTGCAACTGGAGGAGTGGGGAATCAAACCCGGTTCTCCCAGATTAGAGTCCGCGCACTTAACCACTTCACCAAACTGGCTCTCGTAGGGTTATGGCTGACTGCCCTACTACCCTTTACCTGCTTCAAAATCACCCTTCTCTCCCAAGGGTGTTTGCCAGGGTGGAGCAACAGCTGCTAGGCTAACGTGACATGTGGCTAACCTGAGATATTTAGTTTGGCCCCTTTATCTTCCCTTGTTTGGTCTTCAAAGGGCACCGATATACAAGAGAGACATTGTCAAGGTTGGTGGAAGGGGGGGGGAGAGAGAGTGGCACGCCTGTTTTTGCATTGGCTGACTCTTTTTCAAAGAAATGAAGTCCCCCAAGACAATGCCCTTATTCACCATAGCCCCGATTCAGCGGACTGCTGTGGTCCAACGTGCTCCCCCTGCAGCGAGAGTTCCCCCTCACCCCTTTTCCAGACTGAAACCAGCACTAACCATTCATCTGCACAGGACAGAATAGCATTTACTCGTGCAAGAACTCCCTTTGTGCTTCGGCACTCCTGTGGAACTGTGCATCGGGGTGGACAGCGGCTCCGGCTACCAGGCAGTGGTGCACGACATAAAGACTCGCAGTTACTTGGAACCCAAGGGCAATGGGCACAGAACAATCCCATCCCGACGCGACAACGCTTGAAACTAAGCACATACTGGGAAAGCAGACTGTACAGTTCCAATGTGCAGATCTGTGCGGCACATGGCTAAGTGTTTGAACTTCTGCCACCTTAAGCCGTGCATTGGCACATGGCCATTCAACCGACCCGTGGATTTACATCTCCGTGGAGTCAAACAGTGACTTTATACATGCATATGTGGTTCTAAGGGAAACATCTGTTACATTGCTACCTAATCTTTCCTCTAAGGTAGGGGTCCCCAGTCTTTTGGAGCCGGCGGGCACCTCTGGAATTCTGGCGCGGTGTGGTGGCTGCAGACACTAAATGGCGGCCACAGGAGGCGAAGCCAGTCACGCAACGGCTGCTGCAGCTTGCCTTCAGTCACCCAGTGAAGGCCCTTGAGCTACGGTGGCGGGCGGCTGCTGAACCAATGTTTTTAAGAATCTGCGGCGCCAATCAAATGCACAACAGCCAAATGCACAACAGCCAAATGCACAACAGCAAAAGCCCCACCTGTTCCTGCCCTCTTTCTAAACACACTCAGTGGGCTCCTGGAAAGGTGTCAGCGGGTGCCATAAGAACATAAGAGAAGCCAGTGTTGGATCAGGCCAGTGGCCCATCCAGTCCAACACTCCGTCACACAGTGGCCAAAAATACCAGGTGCCATCAGGAGGTCCAGCAGTGGGGCCAGGACACTAGAAGCCCCTCCCACTGTTGCACACACACCCCTCCAAGCACCAAGAATACAGAGCATCACTTGCCCCAGACTGAGAGTTCCTATCTATACCTTGTGGCTCATAGCCACCGATGGACCTCTGCTCCATGTGTTTATCCAATTCCCTCTTGAAGCCATCCATGCTTGTAGCCGCCACCACCTCCCGTGGCAGTGAATTCCATGTGTTCATCACTCTTTGGGGGAAGAAGTGGCCATGGTGCCCACAGAGACCACGTGGGGAACCCCCGTTCTAAAGGCAATCAGGGTCACTGGGTGGGGAGGTATTTGTGAATTTCCTGCATTGTGCAGGGGGATGGACTAGATGACCCTGGAGATCCCTTCCAACTCTCTGATTCTATGAATCTACACGGTCCTCCCCACCTACATTTTATTATCTTAACAGCCTGGCAAGGTATGTTAGGCTGAAAGAGAGAGGCTGGTCTTAGTTCACCTGCAGAGCTTCATGGATTCGTCGGGATCCGAAGTCAGGTCTTCCCAATTGTAATCTGACACACTAACCACTACACCACTCACACCGATACGTTTTGGTTTGTAAAAGTGTTCCTTGTTTGCAGATCCACTTGCCTGCATTTCTGATGGATTCATGTTTGCTTTGAGCAGAGAAACCTCACCGCAAGCTGAGGAATCCTGAAATTCTTGCACAGCTACCTGACCTATGGCTGTGCAGTAATAATAATTATTATTGTATCGCAGTGTGTGTCCTATAGCCAGGAGATCTGAAGACTGTCTGGCAGCCAGTAGCAGCCAGAAGTTCTAGCTCTTTTAGCATATGCACCACTAGGGAGCCAGTTTGGTGTAGTGGTTAGCAGTGTGGACTCTAATCTGGGAGAACCGGGTTTGATTCCCCACTCCTCCACACGCAGCTGTTGGGTGACCTTGGGCAAGCCATCGTTCTCTCGGAGCTGTTCTCTCAAGAGCAGCTCTCAAAGAGCTCTCTCAGCCCCACCTACATCACAGGGTGTCTGTTGCGCGGAGAGGAAGGGCAGGAAGCCACTCTGAGACTCTGAGCGAAGTGTGGGGTATAAATTCAATCTTCTTCTTCTTCTAGGTGGCAAGTTAGACTTGTTTTTAAGGCAAGAGACGTTTCAGAGTTGGTTTGCCATTGCTTGGCTCTGTGTCACACCCCTGGTATTCTTTGGGGGACACCCATCCAAATACTAGCCTGGATCGACCCTGTTTAGCTTCCCAGATCTGATGAGATCGGGCCAGCCTACGCTACCCAAGTCAGGGTGGCTGTGTAGTGAAATAAAAAGCACGACAGATACCATTAATTTCTCAGTAGAGTAAATTAATTTCTCATGCAGAGTACATCATGCAAAATGCTGGCCTGGATGAATCACAAGCTGGAGTTAAGATTGCTGGGGAAAAGATCAATAACCTCAGATATGCAGACGATACCACTCTGATGGCAGAAAGTGAAGAGGACCTAAAGAGCCTCTTGCTCAGGATGAAAGAGGAGAGCGCAAAAGTGGGCTTGAAGCTCAACATCAAAAAAACTAAGATCATGGCATCTGACCACATCACTCCTTGGCAAATAGAAGGGGAAGTCGTAGAAGTAGTGACAGACTTCACGTTCCTAAGATCCCAGATCACTGCAGATGGTGACTGCGGCCTGCTCCTTGGGAGGAAAGCGATGGCAAACCTAAACAGCATGATAAAAAGCAGAGACATCACCTTGCCAACAAAAGTCCGCATGGTCAAAGCAATGGTATTCCCCGTAGTAATGTATGGCTGCGAGAGTTGGACTATAAGGAAGGCCGAGCGCCGAAGAATAGATTCTTTTGAACTGTGGTGCTGGAGAAGACTCTTGAGAGTCCCTTGGACTGCAAGGAGATCAAATCAGTCAATCCTAAAAGAAATCAACCCTGACTGTTCCCTGGAAGGCCAGAGACTGAAGCTGAAGCTCAAATACTTTGGCCACCAAATGAGAAGGGAGCATTCACTGGAGAAGACCCTGATGCTGGGAAAGATTGAAGGTCAAAGAAGAAGGGGACGGCAAAGGATGAGACGGTTAGACAGTGTCATCGATGCAACGAACATGAAATTGAGCAAACTTCAGCGGACAGCGGAAGACAGGAGGGCCTGGCGTAATCTGGTCCATGGGGTCGCGAAGAGTCGGACTCGACTGTGCGACTGAACAACAGAGTAAAACCTCCCTTTCGCCCTTCTGGAGCGCAGGTCTAACTAAGCAAAGGAGAACCACAGGGGACAGTCTCCACTCTCAGAGTTGGACAGACCCCTAAATAACCATGCTTAGGTCTGGGGTGGAAGAGTTAAAACAGCTACCGCAGCAGCTCTGGTTCTAAATGAATACGGACGATGCTGAACCAAATCGCCTGCCCCTCATCACAAAGCAAAGAGACAGGAAAACACTGCTGATTATTAAAACGTGGGGAAAGCACTGCAGCTTCAGCACGGGCAGAGGGAGGAGAGAATGCAATCGTGCCAAAATTCAGTTTCATCCAGAACAATTCTGACATCGTTTTTTAAATTAACGCATCTATTATCGCAAACAATGGCACAGAATGTGACAACTTCGGAAAATTAAGCGGCACGATGCGGGGAAACTGCAGTGTCAAAAGAAATCTTAACAACACCCAAACAGAGGCAGGAAAACAAGCAAATGATTAATTGTCTGGCAAATGTAACTGTTTCTCGTGGAGCCCAAATGTTAATAACGCTGAGCTACGGAGTCATCGAATGACACAGCGAGAGAGAGCCAAACAGTGGATATTTAAAACAATGGCAATTTCTAATTAAGGAGGGAGGAGGAGTTGCTGTCCCCTCTTCCTCCAGCGTTCATGCTTGAGAATTGCTTTCGGTTCCTGTTGCCTTCTTCTCTCACCTCCTGCTTCAAGAGGGAATGGGATAAACATCTGGAGCAGAAGTCCATCCGTGCCTATTAGCCACAAGGTATAGGTAGGAACGCTCCGTCTGGGGCAAGTGATGCTCTGTATTCTTGGTCCTGGGAGGGGCAACAGTGGGAGGGCTTCTAGTGACCCGGCCCCACTGACGGACCAGATGGCACCTGGCATTCTTGGCCACTGTCTGACACAGGGTGTTGGACTAGATGGGCCATTGGCCTGATCCAGCGTTGGCTTCTCTTATTAAAATCATAGAACCCCAGAGTTGGAAGGGTCCATAGAGGCCATCTAGTCCAACCCCCTGCTCGAAACAGGGTCAGCCTAGAGAATCCCTGACAAGTGTTTGTCCAGCTGTTGCTTAAAGACTGCCAGGGAGGGGGAGCTCACCACCTCCCTAGGCAGCCGATTCCACTGCTGAACTACTCTTACTGTAAAAAATCCAGCTGGTACCTCCCCGCCCTTAATTTAAACCCATTCTTGCAAGTCCTCTCCTCTGCTGCCAAGAGGAACAGCTCCCTGCCCTCCTCTAAGTGACAGCCCTTCAAAGACTTGCAGAGAGCCACCATGTCCCCCCCCACCTCTTCTTCTCCAGACTGAACATTCATTCCCAAGTCCCTCAGCCTTATAGGGCTTGATCTCCAGGCCCCCGATCTTCCTCGTCGCTCTCCTCGGCACCCGCTCCATTCTGTCCACATCCTTTCTGAAGTGAGGCCTCCAGAACTGGAGAACAATACTCCAGGTGTGGCCTGACCAATGCAGTGCACCGTGGGACTATGACATCTTGCGATTTGGATGTTTTGCGTCTGTTGATACACCCCAAGATCGCATTAGCCTTTTTTGTCGCTGCATCACACTGGCTGCTCACATTTACCTTACGGTCTACCCATACACATACTGCTACCCAGAAGGGTATCCCCCATCCAGTATGCGTGTTCCTCGTTTTTGTTACCCAGATGTAGAACTAGGCATCTTGTTCACATCTGCTCACTTTTCTTACGTTCACCTTGATTGACAACGTAGGAAGTTGAAACTGAGTATCCCACATCCAAAATAAACGTTCTGTCCATTGCCTCCTACATTTCCCCAAAGCAGGGAACAGAATCAGGCATGGATGGTACTGTACACAGGACAGCTTCTTCTTCTTCTTCTTCTTCTTCTTCTTCTTCTGATGGAACAAGTCATAGAACCAAGCAGGCCTCTGTTAACCCAGCAAGTGGGCCACATGGGTCTCAATGTGGTGCCCCTGAAACCCATGTAGCCCACAATGGTGCCCACCCCAGTGCCAACCAAGTGTTTTTAGAAAGTGGGTGGGGCATTTGCCTAGCAAGGCTTCTGACTGCCCATGGGAAGTTTGGTTTGATGGTGGAGATCTTGAAAAACTTTTTTTTGACAGCAGCTGCCCACACCGCACACGGATCTTCACTGGGTGAGTGAAGTTAAGCCACGGCAGCCATGGCACGGTTGGCTCTGCTTCCCGTACTAGCCATTTTGTGGCTGTACCCACCATGTGACGCCAGAATTCCAAAGGTGCCCAGAGGCTTAAAGAAGTTGGGGACTCTTGGCATATGCAATAAAGGCGTGGGGGGCATCAAGTATAGGGCAGTAAGTCACCTGTCTTTCTTTCCCTGCGCTGCCCACAGGACTCAAAAGTGTCATGTACTTACCTTGATCCACATTAATACGGGAGAAGTTACCGTCAGCCTGTCTTTGTGGATGTGGACACCGCCTTGCGTGCTGCAGGAAACAACATTGAAGCAAACTGAATAACCCATTCTTGTATTCAGCATCTCCCTTAGCAGAGTCTCCTCTTGCAGTCATGGGTGGCCAAAGAATACACTCAGGATCTCTTCTGCATAACAACAGCAGCCACCCTTGACAACTGTAACTAGTGGAAGCACACAAACCGAAACCCTCCAGAAGGGATGCATATTAAAAAAAAACCCTTTAAGCACTATTCCCTCACTCTTCGGTAAAGCGTTGGGGGAAACATTAAGGGGCTGGGAAGCCTGCAGCCCCAAGTTCAAATTTGGTGGGTAGGGTTGACTGGGCACTCTTCTTGCCAGGGGGAGAGAGAGAGTCACAAACCAATGCTTCTTTCTGAATTCAGTTTATTAGATTCCAAGTAGAACATTGTAAAGACACACTCAAAACATATAAAGAAATATACAGTGTACATTCAAATTTATAAGATTAAGGAATATATTCTAGCTGCACACCAAAGTCCAGCGTCAACACATGGCACTGATGAGCAGCCCCAACCATTAGTAAACCGGAGGTATATATCTTGCCTGGGCCTATAGCTGCTAACGGACCTACTGATGTACAGCTGCGGCAAAAGTCACACAGGACAAACTGGAACTGACTAGAACAACTGACCCAAATCCCTCACTTTCTTTCTGTCTCTGGGTTCAGGAAGCTCCCAGAAGGTCAAGGAAGCTAGGTTTTATCTAATTAAACTTTGACAGTAGCGGCACCAATTCCTGGAATGTATCTACATCCTCTAAGACAAGTATCATGTACAGGGTTATTGGTACCAGAAGGCCACGGTACCAGCAGAGCCCTGTAGCCTCCTGGGAAACAGAACCAAATATTCAACTATAGAAGCTGATTTACTATACAAATTAAATTAACGGGTTTAGGAGGGGACTGAGGCTCAATCCAGGCCTTAATTCCGTGACATAAGGCAATGCTAATGCGGATCCCTACGGACAGCGGGCTATTTAGAGTCAAATATTGGTATTGGTATTGACTCGGGAGTTCATGTCAGTGGCTTTGACATAGCGATGGCACTTCTGTGTATAATTTATTTCCAGACTAGAAGTCTGCAATGCTTTTTATATTTAAGAGGAAGCCTGAAATACAGTTAAACGCCACTGTACGTGAAAGGCGCTTGTACTACAGGGAAAGGTAAGACACAAAACCAGATGGGCAAGCAGAAGACTAGAAGGACCGCAGCCCAAGTCAACTCAGCTGGGAATGAGGCACTCAGAAAAAACTGGACACCCTGAGCTTTCGCACTCAAAATAAGGATCGCTGCACCTTCTTCATCAGCCCACCTGTTCATCCCCCAAGGTTTTGGAGCACAAGGCAGGGGAGCGCCATTAAAATCTGGGAAATGGTTACTTATACCATTGGGTGGTGGGAAGTGCCGTCAAGTCACATTCAACTTCTGGCGACCCCACAGGGCTCTCAAGGCAAGAGGTGTTCGGGGGTGGTTTGCCATTGCCCCCCTCTCCATAGGAACCCTGGATCTCCACCGTGGCCTCCCATCCAAGTACTAGCTGGGGCTGAACCCTGCTTAGCTTCTGAGAGTTGACGCGATCAGGCTAGGCTGGGCCATCCAGGTCAGGGCTATACCATTCACTAAGTTAGTTTATGATGACTGCTGCTACCCGAGCTGGTGGAAGAGACCGGGCAAGGCCCAGCAACTTTAACAAGGATCACAGTAATTCCACTGAAGACAGCAGAGGAGGGGAGAGAGTCATTAATCAAGTGAATGGCGAAAACAGTGGAAAAGGGACATCTTGCCCAGAAGCGAATATCAATGCAGGATGATACCTTCACTCAAGCGAGCTTCCCATGAAAATACTTAATTGTGGAATGTACATGCATCCCTGGTATCTAATATTCCAACCACTACCACCCCATACACAGAAATGCAGCGGCCTATTCCAGGGGTGATCAAAATCGCTTAACGTTAAGAGCTACGTAGAACAAACATCAGATGTTTGAAAACCGCAAGATGTGAACAGATATGGCAATACATTTTTATAGAAGAAGAGGAGGAGCAGGAGGAGGAGGAGGAGACTGGATTTATACCCTGCCTTTCACTCGGAGTCTCAGAGTGGCTTACAAACTCCTTTCCCTCACCACAACAGACACCCTTTGAGGAAGGCGGGGCTGAGAGAGCTCTTTCAAGAACTGCCCATTCAAGGACAGCTCTGACAGAACTATGTCTTGCCCCAAGGTCATCCAGCAGCTGCAAGTGGAGGAGAGGGGAATCAAACCCGGTTCTCCCAGATTAGAGTCCACACACTTAACCACTACACCAAACTTGCTTTTTATTAACATTAAATGAGACTGCAAAAAATAAAAACTAAAGGAGTAAAAAAAGAAAGCAAATAGATGAGGGAGAGGGTGGAAGGAAGGAAGAGAGAGAGAAGGAAGGAAGGAGGAGGGGGAGAGAGAGAGAGAGGTGGAAAGAAATCAAATAGATGGGGGAGGAAGGAAGGAAGAGGGAAAGTGTGTGTGTGTGTGAGAGAGAGAGAGAGGTAGAAAGAAAGCAAATAAATGGGGGGGAAGGAGGGAGAGGTGGAAAGAAAGCAACTTTAACTTAAAATGTGTATTCCAAGCCCCCCTGCCCCCTCCCCGGCTCAGTGAACAGATTTAAAGAGACAGCCGTCTCCAAGCCAGCCGGGCGGGGGGGGGGGGGGGCTTTGAGAACGCATTTAAAGTTAAAGTTGTTTTCTTTCTCTGTTCCCCCTCACACACACACACCTCAAGCCTACCCAGGGAGAGGAACACTGACTGGAGAAGGGAAGACTGATCGGGGAGGCGTGCCTCCCCTTCGCTTCCCCAGCCCCCACACAATACGTGTGAAAGAGCCGCAGTTTGGCCACCCCTGGCCTATTCCACTTTCCTTGTACGTAAAAGCCGAGAAGAAGCAGGGAAGAGAGTGGGGAATAACCTCTGGTTTTGTTCAGATCCTACTCTTTCCCATACAGCATCCAAGAAATTTAAGTATTTGAAAGATACAAGGGCCGGACAGCTTATAACAGGACCAAACAATAGCTCCGGTGAAGCAACATACCCAAATTCTGGAAGTTCTTTGTCAAAGTTAACATGGTTCTCATGGACGACTCGCAGTTGTTCATCTATCGCGATGACTTTCAGCTGGAGAAAGAAGAGAAGAGCTCATTAATTCTCAGAGGCGTATCTCCATTTGGAAGAACTGATTATTTTACGGGATTCTTCTCTGAAAACAGAGCGAGGAACTGGCTCGTTCTTCACTTCATACAGCATCCTGAACGTGATTGCGGCTGATTAGCGCTCCGCTTCCTGGGTGCAAATTAGAACCTCCCTAAGAAGATACGGCGCTTCCCCTGATTAGTTCAGAAACAAAAGTTGTGGTTTCCCATCCGGGTCCTGCTCTTCCTCCTCCATTATTGGAGCCTCTCTCCCATTCTCTTTTTACTAGTTGATTTTGTGCAAGTCCACTCGTCCTATACACTTCATTATTTCTGCTGCTAATTCTGAGAGTGGGGGGGGGAGGGAGGGAGGAAAGAAGAGTGTTTCTGACATGGCCCAACTCCTGCTATGCCAAAAAAGGGGGTGGTGGAAACCCAGCCCCAAAATTGAATTAGGTAGACTTAGGCTGAGCAAAAACAATATAAAAAGGAATTAAGCCAGATAAATCAATTTATTATACAGCAGAGTTAAAATACAAATTTTAAAACATAGGCCATGAATTTGGCCTCTAAGCCAAAAACCTCTGGACTGCGTCATCCTCAATATACAGTACAAATGAGTATCTCAAAGTTGATGTATATTGAGGACGGCTCGGTCAGGTGGCTTCCAGTCTCAACTAGGGCTGCCAATTCTGGGTTAAGAAATACCTGGAGAATTTGGGGGTGGTAATAAGTATGACACTTAAAGGCAACTTTCCAACAAGTGATTCAGCTTTAATGGTAGTGATTCAACAGCTCAGAACAGATCAGAACAGACAACACAGCATAGAGCAACAGGCTCTTATTTAAACAGTGCAGGCTAGCATAGCCACGCTCACATCAGTGGTAACAACCAATAGCATTGCTTGGATAAGGACCAATCAGTTCGCTTCCCTCCAGCACAATCCTTGTACCCTGATTGGCCTGCTACGCTGGGTAGCCAATCAGGTATTGCCATTCTGGATACCAGCCTATCACGGGGAATGACATCAAGCTCAGGACATAACAGGTGGAGCCTCTGGAGGGCAGGGTCTGAGGCGAGGAGGGACCTCTGCTGGGTATAATGCCATTGAGTCCAGACTCCAAAGCAATCTTTTCCAGGCAGGGGTGGATCTACTATGAAACTAACAAAGCTTATGCTTCTGGGACCCTAACCCTGAAGGGGCCCTGAAGCAACTTGTTTTTTGGTAATAACGAGTGAATCTTTCAACAAAAATCGACTGAGTTTCTTAAAGGGCTTGTTATTAAAATAAGGCTATTTTAGTGACAGAATCATAAGCCGATGAGTTGAAGAACTTGACATTGGCCTTGGAATGTGCTCTAATACCCGTTTCATACGGCCTTGTCGCATGTTGCCCTGTTGTTGCTGGTTGAGAAGGGGGCCCCGTAACAGTTCAAGCTTCAGGGTCCCAGAAATGTAGGTCTGCCACTGTCCCCAAAAGAACAGGTCTCTGTTGCCTGGAGATCAGTTGGAAGAGCAGGAGATCTCCTGGGGCCACTTGGAAGCTGGCAGAGCTCAAGGGCTAAACTCAAGACCCATGTCCTTGTCACGGATTCGGAAGCTGCAGCTAGTGCAGAACGCTGCGACCAGGCCGTTGTTGGGCCTCCCTAGATGGGAGCACATTCAGCCTGCGCTGAGGACACTGCACTGGCTGCCAACAGCGTACCGAATCCGCTTCAAGGTGCTAGTTTTTACCTTTAAAGCCCTTTATGGCCAGGGTCCAACATACCCACGGGACTGCCTTTCCCCATATATACCCCAGAGAGCACTACGGTCTGGGTCTCAAAACCAGCTGGCCCGAGGGAGGCCAGGCTGGCTGCTACTAGGGCTGCGGCTTTTTCGGTGGTGGCCCCTACCTGGTGGAATGAGCTCCCAGAGGAGATCAGGGCCCTGCGGGACCTCTCACAGTTCCGCAGGGCCTGCAAGATGGAGCTCTTCCACCAGGCATTTAATTAAGGGCCGCCGCCACAGTATTGCCCGGCCGCTGTAGCGCCTGGCCCATGATTTCTCATCAAGTTGTTGCCATAAGAAACTATGAGCAGTAGAGCATTTAAGAACATTTGGGCAATGGAAATCCCCTGAAAGCGTGTCATCTAAGCAAATTTTTAATTGCCACCAGCACTTTATGTTGTTGTGTTTTTTGTTATTTGTTGTGTTATTTGTTGTGGTTTTAAATAATCGTGTTTTTAAGCTGTATTTATGTTGTTTGGAAGCCGCCCTGAGCCTGCTTTGCGAGGAGGGCAGGGTATAAATTTGACAATCAATCAATAAATGTTTTTAAATCTGTATTTTAAGACAACTGTGGCTGCTTCACAGCGCTATGGAAAGGCTTCAAGACTCCCCTCCTTTATCTTTGCATATTCTCATGCAAGTTATGGGTATGCAGGGATAGACCCCTGCAGAACTAAAGTTCAAAACGGCAAAAAAAAAATTAGAGTTCTCAAGTTTTGGCTAGCTGAACCTCCATTTTTTTTTTTTTAAATGCCAGGGACTCTCTAAAAGTAGTCCGGATAAAGCATTTTCTTCCTTCATTTGGAGGTGGTCATTTTGTTCTCAAATACAGGAACGGACCAAGAAAAGGAAGGGAAAATTCCCAGCATGCTTTTGTGTCTCACAGGTGCATACCCCACCATCCTCCTCCTCACCTCTTCTAAGAGCAAACTTGATGATGAAATGCTTATGAGCCGGAAAGCAAAAAAGGGCACTGTGGTGTCCTGCTTATAAGGAAGACTGTTTCTTCTTTAAAACATACTGTGTGTACATGAACTTAGTAGATTTCTGCTGCCACCAGGAATTAAAAATTCCAAATCTCTCTATTTGGATGAGAGCCAATGTCTGGGCGCTTCTGAGAACTATGTGGCCCTGAGGAAAGACTGTTCGGATTGCTGGGATAAGTTTAAACAAATAATGATTTATTTATAAAAGAACAAAATAGGTTTCTTGGTATTTTTGAACTGTTTTTGAAGAAAGAAAATATAGCTGACAAAGCTTGGCGTCCCACAAAGTCTCTCAAACATCAAAACTCAACTCTGACAGGCTTATCTCCCTCATATATAGCCACACAGGCTGAATTCTCTTGCTCATAGCTACACAGGCTAAACTTTCTTGCTCACAGCCACACAGGCTATATGCTTCCCCTGTCATACAAACTCTCCACACTCCTCTCTTCAAGAACACAGAATCACCTCATAGACATCTCTCCTCCCACACTCTCAGTTATCAACCAATCACATCACACTTGTCTCCCTCTATCACTTTCCTTACATTACTGCAAGTCAAACTAAACATTTAAAGAAACACACACTCCAAAAATGGGATCATTACAGGCATCTCAAATATACAAGGTAGGGGTCCCTGCATATTCAGGGGGTTTCCCAGCTGTACAGACAAAAAAAAATTAAAGAAGGGGGGAAAGCCACACAACGAAGTCTGATGAAAACGAAGCATGATCACTTCTTCTCGAAGCAACACAAAATATTGAGGGCAAGTGAGTGACATTTGAAAGGAAGAAGAAACAGGATGATGGTAACCTGCTTCAAGCCCCTAAAAGCTTATATAGTGCGCTTCACAGTGAGAGATGGGGGGGGAGTTAACTATTCTACCACTCCCCTCTAATTCCTCAGGGATCCCCAGCTCTGCCTGTATTTGTATATATAACATAGAGGAAGGGTAAGTCTAGGCAGACAGGAAGTGGGCTTGATTATCAAGACTGAC
The DNA here is from genome assembly GCA_029375565.1 of Gekko gecko. Classification (NCBI taxonomy): domain Eukaryota; kingdom Metazoa; phylum Chordata; class Lepidosauria; order Squamata; family Gekkonidae; genus Gekko; species Gekko gecko. The sequence continues at coordinate 94,061,305 of JAPDNY010000011.1, read as the reverse complement.
ATCACCAATTGAGAAAGAGCATGTCCTCTCTCACATGTCCCCTCCAAGAAGAGCAAGGTTGCCAGCTTTGGTCTATGAAATATCTGGAGATTTTGGTGACGGAATCTGGGGAGGGGGGATAAGGGAAGGGGGGTTAAGGGAGGAGAGGGACCTCAGCACCCTCCAAAGCAGCCATTTTCTCCAGGGTAACTGATCTTGGTTGTCTGGAGATCGACTGTAATAGCAGGAAATCTCCAAGTGCCACCTGGAGACTCGCAACCCTAAAGAAGAGGGATGTTCCATTCCTTATGCTGGAGCAATGAAGGAGGGAGGACAGTGGAGAAGAGGAGGCAGGGAGCTGCAGGGCTATTTCTGGGCAGGAACGCACAGGAATGGAGTTCCAGCCAGCTTCTGAGTTGGCCACGCCTACAGCCTCCCCCCCCCCAGGTTCCCCAGGCGCCTTGCAAGCCACAGGGCACCTGGAGAAGCCAAGCTGATCCAGAGAGGGAAATGCTGCCCCTCCTCGGGTTAGCTGATCCAGAAACTACCTTCCTTCCCTTGGGTTCCCCATGCACCCTGCAAGCCGCAGGGCACCTGGGGAAGCCGATTCTGGGAGGGAGCTGTGCTATCAGGGGTGTGGCCTCATATGCTAATGAGTTTCTGCTGTTGGGTGTGGCCTATTGTGCTAATGAGTTCCTGCTGGGCTTTTTCTACAAAAAAAGCCCCGGGGAGCTGCAATGGAGGATCTGAGGACATCCTGTGCCTATGGGATGCTACACAACCCAAAAACTGAGCAACTGCTATGCTGGATGAGATAAATGGTACATGTGGATGGTATTCCATCTTTAGTGACCAGCCAAGTACCACAGACCAGTGATACATACTTCCTGTTGTCTGTAAGTCTGCCAGAGGCTTAAGTGGAATTGGAGTCTATATATTTAAATGCACCTTTGGAAGAGAAGAAGAGAAGAGAGATTGGATTTATACCCCACGCTTCAGTACCTGAAGGAGTCTCAGAGCGGCTTACAATCTCCTTCCCCTCCCCACAACAGAAACCCTGTGAGCAGTGTTCCCTCTAAGCTGAGTGAGTGTGAGCTAGCTCAGAGTTTTTTAGCCTCCGGCTCACACATTTTTGTCTTCACTCAGGAAAGTGGGCTCCAGAGCAAACTAATCTATGCAGCAGCCAAATTGCTCACTCACAACTTTAATGTCAGTAGCTCTCAAAGTAGAATTTTTGCTCACAAGACTCCACGGCTTACGGGGAGCATTGCCTGTGAGGTAGGTGGGGCTGAGAGAGCTCTTTCGAGGACTGCCCTTGAGAGAACAGCTCTGAGAGAGCTCTGATTGGCCCAAGGTCACACCAGCCGCTACATATGGAAAAGTGGGGAATCAAACCCGGTTCTCCCAGATTAGAGTCCACGTTCCTAACCACTACACCAAGTAAATATTTGTTCTGGCACCCGCTTCATCAAATGCTTCTGGGTCTAGTCCACAAAAGGTTATACAAGTATAGAACAAAAACATGTTAAGTCAGTCTTTAAGGTGCTGCAAGACTCATTTGTGCAGCATGTGTGGCTACCCTTCCAGAACTAACAGCGCTATCCTACACACAGTGACACCTTTCTAAAACCATTGAGGTCATCGGGCTTAGAAGGGGCTTCACTCCTCTTAGGACTGCACTGAGGAAGTCTAATCAACCTTCCCTCCATCTATCCGCTTGCACTCTTCTCCCTCGTATGCTGCAGTTAGTAAAATTCTAATTTTGCCCCCCCCCCGAGACTACCTGCTATTTGCACCCTCATTCATAGAAATATTGTGATTTAAGATCCCAGTGACAGCCAGGTTTAAGCATAATAACTTTAAAGACAAACAGAGATACAGCATGTGACCAAAGAATAAGTTATCCAATAACATGCACTTTCCCCACTACTTCACTTTGGTTAGGATGAAGGGAAAGCTGTGTTTATTTTTAACCTACAAGCCACGACTGCCACAGATTAACCTTTGATTTTTCATTTAAATATGAATTCTATCGAACTCAGCTGGCACAAAATGGAATTTGTTTTCAGATGTAATTGCTGGCTTGTAACGACAGACGAGGCGCCCCTATTCTACTAACTGCAAAGATTTTTATTACAGTTTTGAGGTTCTGTGTTTCCCAGTATGGGAAAAACAGTGCAATAAATCTATTTTCAGGTTCCCAACTTGCACAACTCCAGAAGAGGGGATCTCAGATACCAAGAGAGGGGAGACAATCCAGGGCCTTTTTTGTTTTTTTGAAAAAGAGGCGCCAGAACTCTTAAGAGGGAAATGAAGGTTTCAAAATGAAGTTTTCCATCTGTATACTGAAAATTCATGAACTTTTAAACTTTTTAAAAAGATTTTTTTCAAAGAGGTTCCAGAACTCTGTTCCGGTGCATTCCCCAGGGGGAAAAAAAAGCCCTGGCACAATCCATCAAGAAGCACTTCTGTGCAAATTTCCCTGAAATGAAGGGGAGTAGTACTCTGGTACAACTTCCGTTCTGTGTTGGGGGGGGGTATGTGGCAGAAAACTCATCAGCAGGTTGTGCCCCAATAGCCATTCTCTTCAACTTACTAAAAATTCAAAATGATCTTTCTCTTCAACTTACTAAACATTCAAAACAATCTTAAAATCAAGTCTGGGTGTTATCGATTCATTCAATTAAATAATCTTACCCAGACTTTTGATACCTGAAGCACAGTTTTTCCCTTTATTAAATGCGCAGCAACATTTTATTTTTACCCTCAAACAGACACACACACACACATACAGACACACAAACGCAGACAGATATATTTAGTTGACCAGGTCCCAGAATTATGGATGGGCAGAATTATGCAGGTTTCATAACTTTCTTCCTCAGAAAAAGCAAATCTATTAATATTCTGCGTCATATCAAAGGATACAGTAAACAATCAATGATTACACAGTAAACATGATAAGACCAAAAAAACTGTGCAGGAGGACACTAAGAACAGAATAATAAAACAATTTACTAATGAGTAACAACAGTGGTTAAGTTAACAGTGGTTAAGACACTGAACTGAAGGCTGGACGTTCGGTAGTTTAGCAGTTCAAGACCCGAGCGTGCCGCATGATGGAGTGAGCTCCTGTCTCTGGTTCCAACTCCTGTCAACCTAGCAGTTCGAAAGAAAGAAATTGCAAGTAGATAAACAGGTATCGCTTCGGTGGGAAGGTAATAGCGTTCCGTGCGCCTTGGGTTTAGTCATGACAGCCACATGACCATGGAAATGTCTTCAGACAGTGCTGGCTCTTCGGCTTGGAAACGGAGATGAGCACCGCAACCCTAGAGTCAGATTCGACTGGCTTTTGAGCAAGGGAAACCTTTACCTAACAACAATATAACTGGTAGTAATTCAACTAAGAATACTACATATGGAGGGCCTGGCATAATGTGGTCCATGGGGTCGCAAAGAGTCAGACTCGACTGTGCGACTGAACAACAACAACATCCTGTTTGCAAATGCAACATGGCAAAGTTAATGCCGCTTCCCAGTGTTCCCACCTCACCTTTCCCCAATCAGGCCCAAGTTAAACATAATGCTAGCAGGCTAGAAGACCTTATCCGTGCATTCATGACAAGGATCTCATTTAAACTGTGCTCCTCTGCATGCAAAACGGCTAGACATGTAACTCCAGTGTGCCAAAGCACACTTTCATAGGCTATGGATCTCTGATGTGCTAAGCTTTGAACATGACATTGGTTGTAGGCAAAGTTGCCCAGTTAAGTTCTTCTGCCTTGCCCAGCATCCTGTTCTAAAACAAGGAGTGTATTTTCTAAGCAACTGCTATGTTTCTAGGATTGTCCTGCACCTGTTGGTGTTACCTGAGTTCTTGAAAACCTCACTCTGGAAGCACACAGCCCATCAATCCCAGCAAGGGCTAATTCTTAGACAAGTTGCCCACTTGGGATGGCACCAGTATACCTCAGGGATTCAACTGGTCCCAGACACATGGCAAGAGACTAGTCCCACATCCCTATTAGCCAAATCCAAGTTTGGCTGCCCAGGTCCAGGAAATGGCAAATATACCTTGCTTGAGGTGACAAAATACTTTCAACTGGTCCCAGTCCTGTGGTCTGATCTACTTGGCACAGAAAAGGCTCCCTGAACATGTTCAAAGGTACCCCTACCTACCTTCTGAAGCTACTTCCTGTGCACAAGAGCCAAAGTCACACTATATAGTTTTGAGTGTACCCCAAAGTGTAGGTTCACATTTGCACCTCACTCTCCTTACAAGGCAGGTGTGATTTGGATCCTGTCCAACTTCCCATTGAGTTGGAAGACCAAGACAAGCGCATTTAAAACCAGCCTGTGCCTCCCCCCTCCCTCCAGATCAGAAGCCTCAGCAATAGCCTCAGGTTGGAAAAGTACCTACAATTCCGAACTTGTCGCTCTGGCATAAGCAGCTTTGGGATCAGTATATTATGCCAAAACTGACTGACAATATCTCTAACTTGGATCCTCAAACCTCCTCAACTAATTTTTTCTCCACATAGTTCCCAATTCTAAACTATCTGGTACAACAATACGGAATACCTAATACAATAGATGATCTGTATCTATGGTAACTACATATTGTACTGGTACTTAGTAAAGGTAAAGGTTCCCTTGCTCGAAAGCCAGTCGAATTCGACTCCAGGGTTGCGGTGCTCGTCTCCGTTTCCAAGCTGAAGAGCCAGCGCTGTCCGAAGACGTTTCCGTGGTCATGTGGCCGGCATGACTAAACACCAAGGCACAGGGAACGCTGTTACCTTCCCACCGAAGTGGTACCTATTTATCTACTTGCAATTTCTTGCTTTCGAACTGCTAGGTTGGCAGGAGCTGGAACTAGAGACAGGAGCTCACTCCGTCATGCGGCACTCTCGGGTCTGGTCTTACCTGTTCCCAAATGATATTATTAATGTTTTAATTGTTTCATCTTGATGTTTTTAATGAATGATATACATTGCCCAGAGCCCTGCTTTGCAGGGATTGGGCAATTAACAAATTTAATATATATATTAAAAAAAAATTAAATATTGGTGTTTTTTAAATTAGCTTTATATGGTTTAACACATTGTTGACTGACACTGTATATGTGCCTCTCTTTGTTTACTGCTTCCTTAACCTGCGCTGCCTTGTTAAAAAAATATAATCAAATGTCATTTTTTAAAAGGAAAAGATCCGAAGCCTCTCTGTCAAACGACCATTCAGAGCCCGTTGTGTTTTCCCCCATACACAAATGAGGCACAATGACAGCAGGGGAAGGGCTGGGAAACTGTTTCCAGAGGAACGTGTGAACTTGGCCACCCCAGCCAGAAAAAGTTACTGATTTCCAAAAGGGTGTGAACAACTTTAGAGGCAACTTCTGCTGTCCTCGCCTGGTCCCTTCAGGGTGCGGGGAGGAGGAGGAGGCAGGGGCGGATTAAGGCTCACTGGCAGTGTTCCCTCTAACCTGTGGAGTCTTGTGAGCAAAAAGTCTACTTTGTGAGCTACTGGCATTAAAGTTGTGAGCGAGCGATTTGGCTACTGCATCAATTAGTTTGCTCTGGAGCCCATCCTTCCCAAGCTAAGGCAAAAATGTGTGAGCCGGAGGCTAAAAAACTGTGAGCTAGCTCACACCAACTCAGCTTAGAGGGAACACTGCTCACCGGTGCCCTGAGCACTGACCAATCTCGGTGTGTCCCCCCTCCTTCCCACACTGACCCAGTCCATTTTAGTTGTTGACCTGTCTGACCACATAGACAATGCAGGTCGCAGCAATACAAAAAACTTATTCCTATGATAACACAACATACTGCACAAACTAAGCCAAGCTTTGGCTACATAAAGGTAAAGGTTCCCTTGCTCGAAAGCCAGTCGAATCCGACTCTAGGGTCGCGGTGCTCATCTCCGTTTCCAAGCCGAAGAGCCAGCGCTGTCCGAAGACGTTTCCGTGGTCATGTGGCCGGCATGACTAAACACCAAGGCACAGGGAACGCTGTTACCTTCCCACCGAAGTGGTACCTGTTTATCTACTTGCAATTTCTTGCTTTCAAACTGCTATGTTGGCAGGAGGTGGAACTAGAGATGGGAGCTCACTCCGCCATGCGGCACCCGAGTCTGGAACTGCTGAACTACTGACCTTCCACAGCCCGCAGTTCAGCCTCTTAACCACCTGAGCCACCGCAGCTCCACTTGGCTACATAAAGTTCTACAGAAATGCAATACAACACCTATTCCGATTTTTCAGGAGTTAAATGTACCCAAGTCCCAATATTCATGACCTGAAAGGCATTTTTCTACATTTTTTTCACCCTTTTCCCAACTTTGTGGTTAGGGTGCCCTAAGCAGGTGCTTAGTCTGCTGAATGGTTAACCTGCCACTGGGGGGAGGAGGAGGAGGAGAGCAGCGACCGATCCCCTCGCAGCCCCAAACCGCGGGAAAACACGAGCGCTGAGAGGAAAAGGCCCTTCCTCTGAGCATGAGCAGAGGGACCTTCCCCGGCCACGGCGACTGACCCGGAGCCTTCCCTTCCCTTCCCTCCCCAACAACAGCGCCGCGAAGCCGGGAGGGAGTGGCGGCCGCGGCTCTGCCCCTTCCGCTGAGGGAAGGCCGGGCGAGCCAGCGAGCGAGTCCCCTCTCGGCCCTGCGGCCCGAGCGAGCCGCCACCACCGCGCTTCCTGGCCCGGCCTCACCTGCTGAGTGCTGAAGTCGAAGCCCAAGTAGTAGGCCTCGGGAGGCGCTGCCGCCATGGCGGTCGTCGTCGTCGTCTGTGAGGCAGGGGGCCGAGCCGGCTTCTTCCCCCTCTCGGGCTTGGCGGGAAGGCGCTGCGGGCCGGTTCACTCGGAGCCCCGAGGCCGCCCTCGCCCGCCTGCTGCCGCCCTCCTCCCTCAGGGACGGGTAATCATCACCCAGGCCCGGCGGACTATTAACCCAGCGGCGCCCCGGAAGGCCGCAGGGCCGCCGGGCTTCAGCCTGTGGTGTTTTTGCTGGAGACAGGAGGCCTTTTGGAGCCAAAACAAACACGGGGGCGGCTGGACCCTCTGCTCTGAGCCGGCCTGCAGCAGAAACGGGACAGGGTCGCTCTAGAAACAGGAGCCCAGCCAGGGGCACTTTAAAAAAAAATGTCATTGATCAATACAGCAATATTACAAACAGTGTTCGCCTCTAAGCTGCTGTGTCCTCTTGTGAGCAGAAATCCTACTTTGTGAGCTAGTGGCATTATTTATTTATTATTTCAATTTATACCCGGCCTTCCTGCCAGCAGGCTCAGGGCAGCTTACACCAGTTGGTACCCTGTACCATAAAAACCGTGTACAAAATTTTATAACAAGTTACATACATTAACATTAAAAAACAGTCCCAATCATTAACAATTAAAGTGCCAAGTGATGGAAATCTTTGATGGTAATCTTGGAATGATTCAGATGGCATACTAACAATGAGTAAAGCTGTGAGCCAGCGATTTAGCTACTGCGTAAAATAGTTTGCCCAGAAGTCATCCTTCCTGAGCTAAGACAAAAATTTGTGAGCCGGAGGCTAAAAAACTGAATTAGCTCACACTAACTCAGCTTAGAGGGAACAGTGATTACAAACTGACTATGGAAGGGAGAGCAAGCAACGATGGACAGCACAAGATAAATACAAATATAGATCTAAGTAGCATGCTCATCTTGGCCTAGTGGTTAAGTGCGCGGACTCTTATCTGGGAGAACCGGGTTTGATTCCCCACTCCTCCACTTGCACCTGCTGATGTGACCTTGGGTCAGTCACAAGCTCTGGCACAGCTGTTCTCTCAAGGACAGTTTCTGTCAGAAGTTCTCTCAGCCCCACCTACCTCACAGGGTGTCTGTTGTGGGGAGGGGAAGGGAAAGGAGTTTGTCAGCCGCTCTGAGACGCCTTTGGGCAGTGAAGGGCGGGGTATAAATCCAATCTCTTCTTCTTCTTAACAGATACAAATTAGCATTAAAACCATTTAATAAGATACCATAAAAAGGAATAGTTACAACCAATGTTCCCTCTAAGCTGAATTAAGTGTGAACTAGCTCAGTTTTTTAGCCTCCAGCTCACAGATTTTTGCCTTAGCTGAGGCAGGATGGCTCCGGAGCAAATTAATTGATGCAGTAGCCAAATTGCTTACTCACAACTTTACTGCCAGTAGCTCACAAAGTAGATTGTTTGCTCACAAGACTCCATGGCTTAGAGGGCGCATTCGTTACGACTCATTCAATGTGAGTGGAGAAGAGATTTATTCTTATCTAGTACGTAATGACAGTTTGAAATGTCTGGCCGACGACGTTTGTGTAACAAAAGCTACCATTTTCCTAGGAGACTGGGCTGATTTGAGGAACCTCTAGACTTACCTAAATTGTTTGTAATCTTATCCAGAATAAATAGGTCCCACCATTTTAAGAGCCACTCTTGCAGCGATGGAATTTAAGACCAACGGGGGTTTGGTTGAGGATAACTTTCCGTGGACTGGAGCCCGCTTTTTTCATGCAGCCACGAAAATTTAACCTGGAATCAAAGTCTGTTTGGCACCACGACATTTCAACTCTCTGGAACGAAGATTTATCCATATATTGTATTGATAGTTGTTTCTCTTAAGGAGGACGGCATGCATGGTCCCCTTTCTCCTCCATTTTACCTACACAGTGTGTGCCTGCTACGTGCATCTGAGAAGTGGGTTTTCTAGCCCACAAAGGCATATGCTGGAATAAAACCCTGTGCAAAACCACTATCCATTTTTCCTATAAGGAAGATAGATTCAGGTGGGTAGCCATGTTGGTCTGATGCAATAGAACAAAGTTTGAGTCCAGTGGCAACTTTAAGCCCAACAAAGTTTAATTCTGGGTATAAGCTTCCGTGTGCATGCACACTTCTTCAGATGTATCTGTATCATGCACATGAAAGCTTATACCCAGAATTAAACTTTGGTGGTCTTAAAGGTGCCACTGGACTCAAACTTTGTCCTATAAGGAGGGTTACACCAAGAGGTGACCGGCCCAGAGTTGCACCCAGTGAGCTTCAGAGCAGGGATTTGAACCCCAGACACCAGATTGTAACCACTACGTTGCTTGAATTAGTGAAAAGCCAGCAGTACAGGAAAGATTTATGTAGACTGAGTTCCCAGGAGGCTTATAAAATTATTATAGGTAGGTAGCATTCAGAGAATCTTGCAAATGTGGTTTAAAAATTTAAGAACTGGCAATTAAAAAAGGGTAAGGCAGGAAAGTAGCATAAAACAGCTTAGAGTACCCCGTAAGATACTTAAAGCCAGTTAATATCAATTAGTCTTAAATGCTCAGTCAAAAAAAAAAACAGATGCCACCTGGCTGTAACAAAAAATAATGGTGCTTGGCAGATTTGCCTGAGGAATGAGTTTACTTGCTTCAATACTTCACCTTTCCCGTTGGGAACCCAAAGCTGCTTATGTGGTTTTCTTCTCCTCCATTTTATCCTCACAACAACCCTGTGAAGTAGGAGAGGCTGAATGTGGGACCGGCCCCAGGTCACCCAGCAAGTTTCCATGGCAGAGTGCAGGTCCAAACCCAGGTCTCTCAGATTCTAGCCCAGCACTCAAACCACTGTACCTCACTGGTTCCACAACTAGGGTGCCAACACAGAAAAGGCAACGTCTCCGGTAGCCATCATTACAATAACTTTTGATCAATATACCACTACGGTTCGCCAAGAGACTGTGTTATTTCCCAAAGGCCACACCTTAGCTGAAGTGACAGCTGGATCTAGCACTTTGTGGCTCAGCACTCGTCAACTGCTACTCCACAATTCTTTTCCTACGCTGAAGGCTGTTGTCACATAGCAATTCGACAGGTACAGCTCTTGCCCTTTATGTAGAGATGCAGCAGTAGAAGACTTTTGCCAGCATATTGCTGGTGGGGGGGGGTGTCAAAAGCAGCAGCAAGGAAAAAAAGCCTCACGGTGAATGTTTAAACATTTTGATGACCTGACTAGGGTTCCCAACTCTGGGTTAGGAAATTCCTGGGGATTTGGGGATTAGAGCCTGGAGAGGGCAGGTTTTGGGGAAGGGAAATAGCGTGGTGGAGTACAGTGCCATAGACTCCACCTTCCAAAGCAGCTGCTTTCCCCAGGGGAATTGATCTCTGTTATCCAGAGATCGACTGTAATTCTGGGAGATCTTCGGGCCCCACCAGGAGGCTGTAGCAACCCGAGCTGCAGTGTTAGGAGAGTCAAGTAACAAAACTTATGAAGCCAGGCCATACTAGAAAAATTGTATGATTTTTATACTTATGAATCATGTCTTTTAAACAGTCTTTTGTAGGTCCAGCAATAAGCGTCAACAAAACTACAAATGAAAGCTTCACACACACACACACTTTTGGAAGACTTTGTGCAAGTAGAAGTGGGCTTGTAATTCTGGAAACTTCTGTTGGGGCTTGACTTTTAAAATATCGATGCAAAATTGACTGGTAGTTGTTAAACTGAATGAATTTGGTGTGGTGGTTAAGTGTGCAGACTCTAATCTGGGAGAACCGAGTTTGATTCCCCACTCCTCCACTTGCACCTGCTGATGTGACCTTGGGTCAGTCACAAGCTCTGGCACAGCTGTTCCTGAAAGAGCAGTTTGTGTTAGTGTTCTCTCAGGGTGTCTGTTGTGGGGAGGGGAAGGGGAAGGAGTTTGTAAGCCGCTCTGAGACTCCAAGTGAAGGGTGGGGTATAAATCCAAACTCTTCCTCTCTGAATTGGATACATGCACCTGATAAGGATGTAATAATAGCACACTATGCACTTTATAGAACGATAGTTATAAATAGAATATGCTAATTTACAAAAGTCTCTTCCAGTGTATATTTATTCGTTACTTGACCCACCTGGAAGCTGGTGACCCTCTATGACCTGACACACAAGATTTTTCTGTACATTTTGTTGCCATAGTGATGTTCTGCTTTTAAAAGAGGCATTTTAAGCAAACGTCCAGGGGGACTGGATTCTCCCAAGACTGTATCTCCATGCTGTTGGTCCTCAGAATTTGACCGTAGCGTCCTTTGACTCAAAGATAAGTTCAATAGTATTATACAGCGATTTAGATAACAATATAGCTAAAGGCTGGCTTAGAATAACAACAGCTTGACTCGGTCTTTTCACGGCACACGTGAGTCTTATCAAACTCCACTTGAAAATTAATGTTGACTTATTGATTAGAAGCAATCTGATACAAACGCGAGCCTTTTGATGAGGCTACCACAACAGCAGTTCCATTGACCTACCCAGAGATCTCAGAATATCATAAACGCATGCTTCTGACTTATAAAAAATATTTGTATAAGCTGAAGGACAGCTGTAGAATGCTGGCATGAGCTGCGACTCAGACAGGGGGCAGGTTTGCTGAGGTTTGGTGAACATGTTCTACCCTTAAGGATAGAGAAAATGGAAAGAGAGTTAGATGACCCAGTCCAAAATTTCATGCACATTAAGAAAGGTGAGATTTGGCAACTCTACTTACCCACAGCTCCCCCTTTCTCCTGTTGAGGTTATTTGGAAGATTAAAGGAGAGTGTGTAATTTTGATCCAAACCCCTCCCCGCGCCCAGGATTGGTAGAAACTCTCACAATTTCTCTTGCCTCTTCTTCCAACAGAGAGCCAGTTTGGTGTAGTGGTTAGGAGTGCGGACTCTAATCTGGGAGAACCAGGTTTGATTCCCCACCAGCAGCTGCTGGTGTGACCTTGGGTCAGTCACAAGTTCTCTCGGAGCTGTTAAGGGCAGTCCTCGAAAGAGCTCTCTCAGCTGCACCTACCTCACAGGCTGTCTGTTGCGGGGAAAGGAAGGGAAAGGAGATTGTAAGCCACTCTGAGACTCCTTCAGGTAGGGAAGAGTAAGGTATAAATCCAGTCTCTTCTTCTACAGATGAGCACCTTAGAAAAAGTGACCAAGGCCTACTGCTTTAACATTTAGCCAAACAAACTGTTCAGAAGAAAGAGAGTGTTTGCATACCTCTACAAAGAGCTGTTCCTTCCTCTGTCAGAGCCAATTTATGCTTTTAGAAGATTCACATTCCTGGACTGTAACTTCATCAGACTTCAGGTAGGCGATTTCTGTGTTTGAATACTCCTGGCATCGCAAAAACTCTGTGCATTCATAAGGGATATAATCCCATTTGGGCGTCATTAATCTGATGAGGCATCCTTCAGTGTGATGCGTACAGGAATGAAAAAGGTTTGTTAAACTGAAGTTACCTACCTCATAGGGTCGTTGTGAGGATCACCTGGAAGAAAGGGAGAACACTGTAAGCAACGCTCCCTCTAAGCTGCGGAGTCTCATGAGCAAAAATTTTGATGCTCCTGGCAATAAAGTGGTGAGCAAGTGATTTGGCTGCTGCGTAAATTAGTTTGCTCTGGGGCCATCCTTCCCGAGCTAAGGCAAAAATGCGTGAGCCGGAAGCTAAAGAAACTGTGAGCTAGCTCGCACTTACTCAGCTTAGAGGGAACACTGGTTGTTAGCCATTTTGGGTCCCCGCTAGGGAGAAAAGTGGGCTACAAGTTGTTATGTACTGGGACTGAATCACTCCTTTTTTTTTTTTTAAACAACTTTTATTAGGATACACAATGTTTCACAACTTGGTCCATATCATAAATCTCATATCCTTTTTCTCAAAAACTCCTCTTCCCCCCCTAGTGGCTCCCAGCATTGCTTCCACCATTCAAGCATCATATAATACCAGTTAAATCCTTGTTAACATACTAAGTCTACAGGTAACACCTACCTAAATATTAGTAACTACTATAAACACCCATTAACTGTAACAATTGTTGCACCATTAGTAGTTACCCATACTGAAAACACTGTCCTTCATGTCCCAATACTTCTGTATATATTCTCTGAAATAGCTCCAGTCTGCCAAAAAGGTTTCTTCATCTATGTTATTAAGCTTTCTTGTCCATTTCTGCCATGAACAGCAGTTTTCTCAGCCAATCCCATAAGTCAGGAATCTTTTCATTTTTCCAATTTTGAGCATAAATCATTCTAGCAGTTGTTACCATATACCATATCAATGTTCTTTTACTCATACTTATTTCTTCTAACTTGAGACCTAAAAGAAACAGTTCAGGTTCTTTCCTAAGAGTACATTTCAAAAAATTTTCCATCTCTGTATGTATTACAGTCCAGAATATTTTTGCTTTTTCACAAGTCCGCCACATATGGTAAAAGGAACCTTCAGCATGTTTACATTTCCAACATTTGTTAGATAGATTTTTACCTATATTGGCTAACTTTTTTGGTGTCATGTACCACCTATACATCATTTTATAACAGTTTTCTTTAAGATTGGTACAAGTAGATATTTTCAATGCACTTTTCCATAGAAATTCCCAAGATGACATTGGTATTTCCTTGTTCATGTTAATTGCCCATTTTATCATTTGCTCTTTAACCACCTCATCTTCAGCATACCATTTTAACAAAATTTTATACATTTTCGATATCATTTTCTGTCCCCCCTCCAGCCATACCTTTTCTATTTCAATATATTCTCCCCTAAAACCAACCATTTTTTTTATCAGACTTATATAGATCCAATATCTGTCTATACCGCAACCAATCATATTTAAAGTCAAGGTCACTTTCTGGCTTTAACAGAAATAGCTTCCCTTCATATCTCAGCAGATCCCTGTATTTCAACCAATCTTGATCCTTATACTCCGGAAATGGTTTTATCACTTCGGCTGGTACTATCCACATTGGCTTTTCTTCAGGAAAAAAGTTTTTATACTTAATCCATGTGTCAAAAAGGGTCCTTCTGATATAATGATGTTTTTAAAAAAATGTCCATTTTTGACTTACCATAATAAAGATATGCATGCCAACCAAACCTACAATCATGTCCTTCCAATGCCAACAGTTTCCTGTTTTCCAAAGTAACCCATTGTTCTAACCAGGTCAAACAGACTGCATCATGATAGAGCCTAAAGTTTGGTAATTGAAAACCTCCTCTTTCCTTTGCATCACATAAGATTTTCATTTGAATTCTTGGTTTTTTCCCTGCCCACACAAACTTTGAGATATCCTTTTGCCAACAATTAAACACCTTCACGTCTTTTACAATAGGAATCGTCTGTAATAAAAACATGAGACGTGGCAGGATATTCATTTTAACCACCGAAATTCTGCCCAGCAAGGATAAATTAAGTCTATCCCATTTTTCCATATCTTTTAACACGTGGGCCCACAATCTCTCATAGTTATTTTTAAAGAGATCAATGTTCTTCATTGTCAACTCTATGCCTAGGTATTTCGTTTTTCTGTAGATCTTTGCAACTCCAATTGTTTGGGGTTCATCATGTTTTTACACATTACTTTGGATTTCTGTTTATTTACATAAAAACCTGCTAGGTCTCCGAATTCTTTTATTTTCTGTAATAAAAGCGGTATGGTTTTCAGTGGTTCCTCTGCTATAAACATAACATCATCTGCAAAGGCTCTATACTTGTATGTAAATCCTTTTGTTGTCAGGACTGAATCACTCCTGATTGAATCACCCCAGAGACTGGCTGAGCTTGGAGCAGAAGAACAATAGCCTGCCAGGATTCTGAAAGTAACCAGTCTATCACTGGGAGTGGGGTGGGTTTGGGTGTGGCAATTGCATGCTATTTAACAGAGCTGAGGCTCTGGAGTCTTGTCTGGTGCTTGCTGAAATCACTAATAAAGTAGAACTGATCACTAGGCTTGTGGTCTGTTCATCCATGGAACCCCCACTATTTAACAGTGGCGACGAGGGTGGGATGCTGCTAAGCCAGCCCAGAGGAAATAATTTTTTAAACTGGTAGCAAATGCATAAAAAATTTAAAAAATCCCTTCTTTTACATCCAAGAACCAGCAGCTGAGGGAGAGGAAGCGGCATGGTATAGCCTGATCTTGTTAATATCTTGGAAGCTAAGGAGGGTTGGTATTTGAATGGGGGACCACCCCAAAAGACTCTGCAGGGGAAGGCCATGGCCAACCACCTCTGCTTCTTGCCTGCCTCAAAAGCCCCTCGCTGGAGTCGCCATCGTTCAGTTGAGACTTGACTGTAAGTACATATGTAACCATGGGCTGGCCCTGGAATAACAGCAGCCCAAGCTCTTCTTTTCCAAACTGGCATGGGCTCTATTGACACTGCTAAGCCTGAGTTATTGTTTTTAAATCATCCATATGATAGAACCTACCTTTTTCAAGATAGAGACAGCTGTTCCTTGAACATCTCCCTATCTTGTGAGACTCTGTCCAGGTAACACTTCTTACTGCTGTTGCTACACTTCATTATAAAGTGAAAGAAGCCCCAACAGTGTTCTAAGAATGTCCGCAATGAACTATGACTAAGTGGTTAAGATGCTGAACTGCAGACTGGAAGGTCGGTAGTTCAGCAGTTCAAGACCCGAATGCTGTATGACGGAGTGAGCTCCCGTCTCTGGTCCCAGCTCCTGCCAACCTAGCAGTTCGAAAGCAAGAAACTGAAAGCAGATAAGCAGGTACTGCTTCATTGGGAAGGTAACAGCATTCCGTGTGCCTCGGTGTCTAGTCATGCTGGCCACATGACCACAGAAATGTCTTCAGACTGTGCTGGCTCTTCGGCTTGGAAACGGAGATGAGCACTGCACCCTAGAGTCAGATTTGACTGGCTTTCGAGCAAGGGAAACCTTTACCTTAAGGTGAAATCATTGCAAATCTACAATAATCTGTCCCCTCTGCAGTCAAAATGTTCATGCAGACAAGGGACACCCATGCCTGACTCTGTACATTTCGCATTATTTGTCTGTCATTTGCTTTAATATGCAGGAAAAGGGAAAACAGCAATAAAAGTCTTCCTTGGAAAAGCAAACAAATAAACAAGCTACCAGCCAATCTGCCACAATAATAAAATCTTATAAAATGAAACAAACATCACAGGCCGAGTGAAACCAAGGAGGCCAACACATAACAGTAGTGTCACTTTAAACGCCACAATTGCTCCAGAAACCCGCATCTCCCAGCCCTTGGTGCAGTTGGCGGTGCTTAATGAACTTCTGTGTTTCTCTGTGGCTTTTGGCAAGAGCTCAGATGTTTGGCCTTAAGTCAACACCGGTTCCAGTTGAACAGTCCTTGTCATTTCAGTCTGCGTTCAGAGGTTCAGAACACGCTGGATGTGTTCAAAGACAAGTTGGCACGCGATCAAATCCAGCAGCTCCACACAGACCAGGTACAGAACAGGACCCGATCAATGCCAGAGAGGCTCCTTGCGTGTGGCTCATTCAGATGTGACGGACGTCCTTTGCTCGGGGGCAAGCATCATGAGGGAAATGCCTTGCTTCTGTCTGCTTCTGTCTTTCTTATGGGAACAGATGGTAAAGGCTTATAAATATATGAGCGGTATTTTCTTGGTGACTCATCCGTCAAACCAGCCAGCCTCAGATTGTTCCGGGCAGCCGACCAAGATGGACGTAAGTTTACTCGAAGAGCAGTACGGTTCCCTCAAACAGAAGCAGAGGCTGCAGACGCACATTATTGTGTTTAAAACAGGTATGTTTTCCCAACTGGACTTTGAAAACTGGGGCGCCGAAAACACTTTCCAAATATTGTTCCTCTGAAACAGGTGTGTTGAGCAACAGGAACTGAAAAGCAGGTCGAACGGCAAAGAAAGTTTAAAGTATTGCATATCGCCGCTTGCAGTTTGAATGGTTAACTAATAAACTAGAAAGTCCAGTGTTTCATTTTTCAGTTCTTTTATGTTCGTGGCAGGGGGCGAATGCCTTTTTAAAATAAATGTGTTCCGTAAAGAGTGCATTAAATGTTGGGTCTTTGCTGTAGCATGCTCCCGTTCCAATCCAGAGAAAATTAGTCAAAGCCGTCGCAACAGGTTTATCTGGTTTTCCCTGGACCGGGGCTATTAGGTGTAGAGAATTACCGTCTGGGTTCCAGAAAGCAAGACACACAAATAAAATAAGATCCTATAATTTACAAAGCAATGTATATCTGTAAAAGAGCTTACGTTTTCGGTGACCAGAAGGCCGGGGCAATGGCAGAAGCTCTGAGAAATTTTAGGGCTGCAAACGTTAGCCCATTTACTTGGGAGTAATCCCGTTTTTACTCGGTAGGACTTACTTATTACAGTATTTATCCCACCTTTCTTCTGTGGAATTCAAGGTGGCTTGACACAGTGTTCCTAGAAGGAGCTGCCCTGTCCGTGCCCCCTCCAGACTAAGACCCGCTTATCTGCCACGTGTACCTTCACACCATCTGCTGGGACTCCTTTCCAGGTAAAGGTCCCTGGGGAAGGTTGGAGGACATACTCTAGTCTACACAGCAACCCTGTTGAAGCTCGGTGGTCTGTGCCTGGACAGGAAGCCCCGTGCATGCCCATGCTGAGGTCCATGATGGAAGAAAAGAGGGGCATCCATGCAATAAATGAACATGGACTTGGAAGGCTACGCTCCCATTCCTTTTCATCCACAGTAGAAGCAGATTCTGTACAAGTTACTTCACTTACTTTTAGGGTTACCAACCTCCAGGTGGGGCCTGGAGCTCTCCTGGCATTGTAACTGATCTTCAGACTACAGAGATCAGTCCTCCCGCAGAAAATAGCTGTTCTAGGGGGGCGGACTCTATGGCAGAGGTGTTGAACTCATTTGTTATGAGGGCCAGATCTGACGTAAATGTCATTTTGTCAGGCCAAGCCATGTGCTGGGTGGTCCATGGGGCTCCCTCTCCCATGATGTGGCCCCCGATGTGAAGAAGAGATCGGATTTATACCCCGCCCTTCACTCAGAGTCTCAGAGCGGCTTATAAACTCCTTTCCCTTTCCCTCCCCACAACAGACACCCTGTGAGGTAGGCGGGGCTGAGAGAGCTCTTTCCAGAACGGTCCTTGAGGGAACAGTTCAGAAAGAACTATGACTTACTTTCTGAGCTGTATATACGGAGCAGAGGTCCATCAGTGGCTATTAGCCACAAGGTATAGATAGGGACTCAGGGGCAAGTGGATGCTCTGTATTCTTGGTGCTTGGGGGGGGGAACAACAGTGGGAGGGCTTCTAGTGTCCTGGCCCCACTGCTGGACCTCCTGATGGCACCTGGTATTTTTGGCCACTGTGTGACAGAGTGTTGGACTGGATGGGCTGTTGGCCTGATCCAACATTGGCCTCTCTTATGTTCTTATGACTTTTGCCCAAGGTCATCCAGCAGCTGCAGGTGGAGGAGTGGGGAAATCAAACCTAATTCTCCCAGAGTCCACGCACTTAACCACTACACCAAACTTGTGTGGAAGAAACTGTCAAAGAATGCCCTCTCAGGGGCCAAAGCACAGCTGCCGCATGGGGGGGGCATGAATGCGGCAGCCAAGATGGCTGCCAGCAGGCCCCAACAGAGGACTGTCTGCACGCACACCCCATGTGCAAACGCTGATCCCTGTGGCCATCGGGGCCAGCATCCCTGGAGCTGCAGGTCAAGTGGAAAAGCATGAACGTGGCTCCCAACTTACCACTGTGCCAGAAGTGAAGCGGTTCTGTTTGGCTGCTGCGCTGCTGCTGCTGCTGCTGAGGTTGTTCCGCCATGCTGAAGCTGCAATCGGAGGGGCTCTGCCCCTCCGAGCAGCCTCCTGTTCCCTCCCTTGCACCAGTTGCCCGCAGGCTGCATAAGAGCCCTGGACCGGGCCAGTCCCAGCCCCTGGGCCGTATGTTTGACACCCCTGCTCTATGGCGTTATACCCCCCCCAAACCCTGCTCTCCCCAGGCTCCACCCCCAAATCTCCAGGATTTTCCCAGCTCAGAGTTGGCAACCCTATTTACTTGTGTGTGTTTTTTTTTCCTTAAGGCAAATTTTCACTTTCTTAGGGTACCATATTTCTTTCTTGGTCGTTCTGTCTGCAGTATATATTATTAACATTCTACTGCTCCTAAATTGTCCGTGATGTTTGTTCTACTGACGAGATAGGCCTTTATCTAAAAATTAACTAAAGTGTGTTGAAAACATGGGGGGAGGCTATTTTAATAACTTAATTTGTGTGTGTGTGTGTGTGTGTGTGTGTGTGTGTGTGTGTGTGTGTGTGTGTGTGTGAAATTTTGCTATCAGGGTTGCCAACTTCCAGGTGGGACCTGGAGATCTCCCAGATTTTTAACTGGCCTCCAGATGAGAGAGATCAGTCCCCCCCTGGAGGAAATGGCTGCTTTGGAGGGTGGACTCTATGGCATTTCACCTCCAAACCTCCAGGAATTTCCTAACTCAAAACTGGCAACCCTAAGGAAAAGTATCCACATGAAGACAGAATATATAGCCATGCCAGACCTAAATTTTAATACCTTACCAGGACAGAATGTATTGCTTTGGTCTGCTGGCTATCAAACTATGTCATCATGAGCCTACCAACCAATCAGGTCAGGCCTGTAAAGGAGGCCTGAGGAAAAGTAGATCAAAGGAAAAGAGAGAGAATAGAATCCATGCAGGTTCACCCTGCAATGTAAAGATCTTTGGGAAGAATCCCTGGACAGGTCAAACACCATACGGGGACTCACATTTAACACCCTGCAGACCGGAAGGTCAGTAGCTCAGCAGTTTGAAACCCGAGTGCCACATGACGGCTCAGGCCCCAGCTCCTGCCAACCTAGCAGTTCGAAAGCAAGAAATTGCAAGTAGGTAAATAGGTTCCACTTCAGTGGGAGGGTAACAGCGTTCTGTGTGCCTTGGTGTCTACTCATGCCCTAGAGTCAGATTCGACTGGCTTTTGAACAAGGGAAACTTTTACCTTTACTAGCAGCATGGAACCAACTGAGCATTAACCACAAAACAGGAAATCATGTGACATCAGAGTTATAGGACAGGAAGAGGAGGAGCCAGAGTTACATCTTCACCAGTGGGGGGGTGTTCTGCTTTACAAACACATAGTGCAGTGAAGGGCCAACTGGTAGAAGGGGAACCAAGGTAGGTAGAGTTGCCAACCTCCAGGTGGTGACTGAAGATCTCCAGAGATTACAACTGGTCTCCAGACAGCAGAGATTGGTTCACCTGGAGAAAATGGCCACTTTGGAAGGTGGACACTGTGGCATTATACCCAACTGAAGTCCCTCGCCCTCCTCGGGCTCCATCCCCAAATTCTCCAGGTATTTCCCAACCCGGAGCTGGCAACCCTGAGGGAGGGAGAGGGAAACGGTAAGGGTGTTTTTATGTATGGAGACTTCTCCCACCTGTTACCTTAGCACAGGACTTTTTTTGTAGAAAAAGCCCAGCAGGAACTCATCAGCATAATAGGCCACACCCAGCAACAGAAACTTATTAGCCTATTAGGCCACACCCCTGACAGCACAGCTTGTTAGCATATTAGGCCACACCCCCATGTTACCTGAAGTGTGGTCATCCAGCCACACCCACCTTTTGCTTCTTATTCTGTTTACCTTGTTTGTTGTCAAAACCCAGGACTTTTTTTGTAGCAGGAACTCCTTTGCATGTTAGGCCACACACCCCTAATGTAGCCAATCCTCATGAGTGTCTGCTGTTGGGTGTGGCCTATTATGCTAATGAGTTCCTGCTGGGCATGGCCAACTCGGGAGCCAGCCAGAACTCCGTTCCTGTGCATTCCTGCTCAAAAATAGACCTGCTTTAGCATCATGCGGCTAGTCTGGATTATGTAGGGAAGGAGTATGTAAGGCAGTGGCTAAGACACTGAGGCTTAATCCCAAGAATACTTTCCTAGGAGTAAGTGCAATTGAATAAAATGGAACTTATTTCTGGGTAAACCTCTGTAGACTTGTTTCCTAACCCACAAATGTGGAAGTCTCTGGTTCAAACCAGACCTCTGCCATGAACTATGGAACTAGGTCCTTTGCCAACCTCTCTCAGTCCTGTCCCTTTCCGGTCGGCAGTAGGGGAATAATTGCATGTTATCAAAAAGATGACAAAATATACAAGTTCTGTGAATAAAGTGTTTATGTGAATGCTAAGAGTTACTATTCTACTTTCTGTCTCAATGTCATCCAAGAGGGGATGCTATACTGGCAAGTATAAGGGTGGTCCGTGCAATGCAGGACTGTGAGATTCGAAGGGCATGGTGTGGAAGCTGATGCCAACAAGCCTAGGTCAGCAATCCACCCACAATGGTAGCGTTATCTAAACTGGACCTGAGACTTTTTAATTCACTTATTGTCAACAACAGTTGCTCTCATCCATCATTTTATGACAATTTGCGGCTGAATATTGTGGAGCATTGTTCATGGGGAGTTTCAGTTGGAACCTTCCCAGCACCAAGTTTGAGAATTCCTGCTTTTAAATATTTGCAGATATCTTGACCCTTTAGAATGGCCTATTATGCACGCACAGTTTACGGTGGAGAATCCAAGCTGTCAAGCTTCTCTCCAGTGTACTTATTCTGCAGCCGCAACAACAACAAAAATGCAGTTTTTCTTAATTGGGGTGGGAACGTCACTTCTTACCGTGTGGTGAGTGGCGTCCCAAGGTTTTCTTTAGTTTATGCAGTTGCCCTATCGCAGCTGCACAGTAGCATCAAGTAAGTGCCTTCCATTTAAATCCTTGTGGTTCAGTTCCTTAAATGAAAGGGAACATAAAGGAACCCAGGCAGAGTTTTTTTTTAAAAAAATCCTGAAATTGACCAAACTATTTTTGAAACTGACTAGAGCAGCTGTGAAGCTCCCTTTCCTTATTGCCAAGCTCTAGTGAGTTCTCCCTTGTGTTATCCACCAGGGAGAAAAATAGAAAAGAGTCACCACCCTCTGCCATCCCCTTCTTTCACCGCCAAACAAGCACCATTTTGCGGGGTTTTTTAAAATTATTTTCCTTGTCGTTTTAATTTTTTTTATAAGCAGTATGAGACTAGAGATAAAATGTTAAATTAAATCTTACATGTGCAACAGAGTGCACAGTAATGCCTCCCTGCCAGGATTGCTGTGCCTGCAGGGAGCTGATTGCAACCCTCCTAGTCATTTCCCTTTTTTCCCAGCGATCCGAGACTAGCGATACTCCCATACTCCTAGACTCATGCCACTTGTAAAAAAAAATTAACATGTAAAACGACGAGGGAATAAGTAGTCAGTGGAGCTTGTGTACCGGTGAATGGCAGAAGGTACAGAATGGGCGGAACAACCTCAATGTGGGCAGGAGAGTGACCTTCAAGGGACAGCTAATGGGCGGGGGAATCCAAGGAATCTGTACACTTTTGAATTACCTTCAGCTCGGAAGCAAAACAAGGGAAGAATCGACACAAAACCACTCTCAGAAAAACTGGAGAAACAGTGGCTGGAACGCAAACTGAGTGCTGAAGGGGGGGGGAATCAATACAGAATGAAAAAGAAAACCTGACTGGGATGCACAGCAAAAACAAGGGGAAGCATGCGTGTGTAATAGGCCAGTGAAAGGCACAGGACGTTGTTTTTAGTAGACAGTTTGCTCTTCAGCTATTTTGACTGCTCCCCACCATACTTCCCATTTTATTTATTGAAATATTTGTACCCCGTCTTTCCCCATGGCTCAAGGTGGTTTACAGATCCAAATATGACTCTGTGGGAAAGATGTTCAGAGCCCCTGGGTTGCCCCCCTCAACTGGGGATGTCAAATCAAAAGCCTGGAAAAACCCTGTCTCATAATTACCTTTGGTGCACACATAAACCACACTGGGCAGCTTGCCTTAAAAGCCACCCTGTGCCTCTCCAGTTCAGTTCAGTTCCAGTTTTGATGCAGGCAGACATGAATCCAAAAGTCCAAGAGAGATGGCAGCAGACAGGATGTCATTATGGTGGGAAAAGAGGAGGCAGCAGAAGTATGCAGGGGGCAAGCTTAACCAACTGAAGGCCTATGCTAGAAAATCCACATGGCAGCTAGGGTTGCCAGCTCTGGGTTGGGAAATACCTGGAGATCTGGGGGTTGGAGGAGGGTGGGGTTTGGGACAGGGAGGAACTTTAATGGGGTATAAGGCCATCGAATCCATCTTCCAAGGCTGCACTTTCTCCTAATTCTAGGAAATTTCCAGCTACCACCGGGAGATCGGCAACCCTAGCGCATACACACACCCTTTCAATAATTAACACGGGATACAATCCAGTGGGATGTTTTCCTGCACAGTCCCCACAAAAGCAAATGGAAGTGTGCTCTTGCATGGTTCTGATGTCAGAGAGGCATACACGGAGGAATTTCTTTATTTTGTTAATTAAAATATTTATATTCTTCCTGTTCTCATCACTCAAGTTGGTTTTCTTTTTCGCCTTCCAAAGTCACAGCTGATGTATGGCGACCACATGGGGTTTTCAAGGCAAAAGCCGTTCCAAGGTGGTTTGCCGTTGCCTGCCTCTGCGTCGTGACCCTGGGCTTCCTCCCATCCCACTACTAACCCAGGATGACCTTGCTTAGCTTCCAAGATCTGCTGAGGATAGGCTAGCCTGGGCTATCCAAGTTAAGGCCACACTGGCTTACAAACCACAATTTTAAGACAGCAGGATTTAAAACGTATAAAATAAAACTGTTAAGTATGAGACTTAACTCAATTTCAGCAGAACAAGTGATTGCAGCTTTATTTTTAAGTGATAACAGCTCAACAATAACCAGAACAGCGAACAGCTAAAACAGTGGAGCACAGCTCCTTTTAAACAGTCCGGGCGAATGTAGCCACGCCTACTGTACAATAAGTAACCAATAAGATTACAAAGATAACCACCAATGAGGATTGTTCCCTCCAAAAGCATTACACTCAGTTCTGAGTGGACGGTAATACAAAGGCAACCAATAGGAGTTCAGGGATTACAGTCGTTGCCTTGGCTCAAGCTTAACATGGCTTCTCAATGGAGACATAACAAAAACCTGGATGATTTCCTGGTCTGACGTCCCCCATGAGTTGGACTTGACCATCTCCCACTCTGCCATCTTTCATGATTTTCTGTATCCGCTTCCTTAGGCTGTGAGGAGAGGCAGTGGGTCAGCGGTAGAGCATCGGCTTGGCGTGCAGGAGATCTCAGGTTCAATCCCGGGCATCTCTAGTTAAAGGTTCAGATGGTGGGTGGACAGCCACTGTCACTCTGAGAGCATAAGACTGACGTCAATGGACCGAGGGTCTGATTTAACGCAGCGGGTGGTCCTGATATTGCCTCAAGGTGGGGCCCCCTGAATATGGAAGAAGTAAGGAAGGAAGGAGAAGCAACAGAGGGAAAGTATGTCTCCATTCTATCAATGTCCAGATAATACAGTTACGTGAAGAGGCAACCAGTAAGTTTTACCATAATGCTTCAGCAAATATGATTTCATATTGTGGCCGAATAGGACTATTAAAAAAGGCTTTATCCACCGCATCTGATTTATGGCTTTGTTTGACCAGCTGGCTCTAGACTTCCTTTTCAATTTCTTTCCTAATAGTTGCGAGCGCAGTGTTGAGAAAGTAACAATACCCTGCTTGGTTGCAATATGATTATTACATTCTGTGGCAGATGCTTGCCAAGGAGGAAATGTGTTTACTCCTTCTGGAATCAGACCTAGAAAATGAGGCTAACCAAACAGATAAGATTGAAGTTGGCAAATTACTGTGAGAAAAGGTTAAAGAAGAAAGAGGCGTGAATGGAGTAATCACAGGAAGCACTTTTTATCCTTAAGCCGCTCCTCTCTGGTCGAAATGTTCAGGATAATTGAAGCGTTTCAAGGCAGCATCGATAGGATTTCGAAATTAGACTTTTTCAGCCTGCAAAACAGCACAGATGCCGTATCAGTTACTATAAGATCCCCACAAAGCTTCTGATGCTAAATTATTTTGCAACAGCTGCAGATTAATTACCCCGTTTATGAGACAGGTGACATTTGAACTGGCGTCCTTCTCTTGCATGGCTCATGCGCTCAGCACTAGAAACCATTTCTGCTTCTGTACCGGCTTCCGTTTATGCCACTGCTAGGGCTACTAGTTCCAAGTGGGAAGGGGAGGGGCCTCAGGCAGGGAATAATGCCATAGAGGCCACCCTCCAAAGCAGCCATTTTCTCCAGGGGAACTGATCTTGGTTGTTGGGAGATCTCCAGGTGGGCTGGAAGTTGGCAACCCTGGTCACTGTTCGTCAAGGAGAGAGTTCAGGCAGGAAATATGCATAACCATCTTCAAAAGTTTCAGCCTAGAGAGATGCAGGCCACTTCCACATGGAGTATTCGCTGTGTGCCCCAGTTCTCAAAGTGCTTGGCAGAGGATCCAGCAAATGTGATTTTCTATCTGTTCTCCTTCTGATGTTGCTCCTGGTTTGCTCTGATGTTTCTAGGACCTGCTTTGCTCCCATATTTCTAAAAACATTGGAGTCAGAGCGGGTGGACCCACATGTGGACGGGAAGGTGCACATTTTCAATCCCCAGCCCCCCAATCCAGCAGCATCTTTGTTACAGTTAGCCTTTCTAGCCTTCAGCTTGATTCAGCTTGGTGAAAACTATGCCTGCATTTGGGAGGAACAGATACCTGAGTAATACGTAGGGTCAAGATGCTGTTTAGTCAGAAGCAACCTTGTCTGGCCAGCTCAGAAGTCAAAGCAACTTTTGCTCTTGCTTAGAAAAAGCAGTTTTTCAGAGGGAGGGAGAGAGGCTGAAATGATAAGAACATAAGAAGAGCCCTGCTGGATCAGGCCAGTGGTCCATCTAGTCCAGCATCTTGTCTCACATGACAGCCAACCAGTTCCTCTGGAGGTACAACAACATGGCATAGAGGCTGAGGCCTTCCTATGATAAGAACACAGAAAGAGCCCTGCTGGATCGAACCAGTGGTCCAGCATCTTGTCTCACACGGCGGCCAACCAGTTCCTCTGGAGGTCCAACAACATGGCATAGAGGCTGAGGCCTTCCCATGATAAGAACACAGAAAGAGCCCTGCTGGATCAGACCAGTGATCCATCTAGTCCAGGATCCTGTCTCACACAGTGGCCACCAGTTCCTGTGGATGGCCAAAAACAGAGAATTGAGGCCGACGCCTTCCCCTGATGCTGCCTCCTGGCTCTGGGATTCAGAGAATTGGTGCCTCTGAAGTCGGAGCCCAGTCACCATGGCTAGTAGCCATTGATAGATTTATCCTCCGTGAATCTATCGAATCCCCTTTTAAAGCTGTCTATTCCTGTGGCCATCACTACATCCTCTGTCAGCGAGTGCCACATTTTAATCAAAGAGACTGCCCTAACTTAACTGAGCTTGTTTCTCATCCTGACATTTTGTTTAATCTTTTAATACAACCTTTAAAAGGACACATTGTTTGATCGCTGTTTATTTTTCTGTTCAGGAGAATAATCCAAGCCAAGGATTCTCCCCCTTTTCAGTTGAACAAAAGGCTGGCCAGGCCGGCTCTTATAACCAGGCAGCTGCCAATGCATCGTTGCCTTAAGTCAAAAATTGTCAGAACTCCCCAAAAGGGATGTCTGTGACATTTTCCCACCCTTTCCCCTCAGTTTGAGAGAGCCAGTTCGGTGTAGTGGTTAAGTGCATGGACTCTTATCTGGGAGAACCGGGTTTGATTCCCCACTCCTCCACTTGTACCTGATGATGTGACCTTGGGTCAGTCACAAGCTCTGGCACAGCTGTTCTCTCAAGGACAGTTTCTGTCAGAAGTTCTCTCAGCCCCACCTACCTCACAGGGTGTCTGTTGTGGGGAGGGGAAGGGAAAGGAGTTTGTAAGCTGCTCTGAGACGCCTTTGGGCAGTGAAGGGTGGGGTATAAATCCAAACTCTTCTTCTTCTTCTTCTTCATGCCTGCCCCCCTAACCCACCTTTACAAAATTGATACTGCAGCCGAATTCAGACTGGCAGTTTGCCTCAAGAGAGGCGCATTTCAGCAACACTTCACAAGCGGATTAAAGGGGGCATTCAGACAGGCACATCTGTCTGGGGTTCCCCAGCCATACTCAACCCATCTCGTAACGCTTCGTTCCCGAGTTTTAAAAATAGCTGTTAAAAGCGGTATCAAACCCAGGAAAGCGTGTCTATCCCGCATATATCCCGCACCAACACAGTGTGAACGCTAAAATCTGTGATTTTGATTGTGTGCTCATGCGCATAAGCGCATATCTCCAGATTAGCGAAACAGAAAGCCGCGACTTCGGGCCAACAGTGTGAACGCTCCCTCACGTCTCCTCCTCGGTATGCTCCCGCATCAGTCAGCAGAGTGTGACTAGGAAAACCCAGAATAGTTTGTTCCGGGGCTTTCTTGCCACGACTCGCTCCCGCTTCAAACTGCCGGTCTGAACTCAGCCTATAAGTATATTCAGGTGGGTAGCCCTTTAAGACCAACAAAGTTTAATTCTGAGTATACGATACCCAGAATTAAACTTTGTTGGTCTTAAAGGTGCCACTGGACTCACGCTTTGTTCTGGTACTAGATATGTCAGTATAACACTACAGTGATATGCCTACAATCCATTAAGAAGATTTGGTTTTTATACCCTGCTTTTCTCTGCCTTAAGGAGTCCCAAAGTGGCTTACGCTCGCCTTCCTTTTCTCTCCCCACAACAGGCACCTTGTGAGGTAAATGCGGCTGAGGGAGTTCTGAGAGAACAGTGACTGGCCCAAGGTCACCCAGCAGGCTGCATGTGGAGGAGTGGGGAATCAAAACCGGTTCTCCAGATTAGAGTCCACTGCTCTTAACCACTACACCATCTCCCACTCTGCCAGAACAATAATGAGTTCACTGTGGGGAATTGTCCCCAGGTGGATGCACCCAAATTAACAAAGACATGCATATCGATATATATACCCAGTGTGGTGTGGTGGTTAAGCGTGGTGGACTCTAATCTGGAGAACCAAGTTTGATTCCCCACTCCTCCACATGAAGCCTGCTGGGTGACCTTGGGCCAGTCACCGTTCTCTCAGAACTCTCTCAGCCCCACCTGCCTCACAAGCAGGGCCGCATTATGACTTTTGTGGGCCTTAGGCACTTTTGCCTTTGGGGGCCCCTCCCACAATAACGATATCAGTGTTAAAAATTATTTTCGATATAACTTTAAATACTTCAACGTTTGGGTTTTTTTTTCTGTTTTAGGCAAAATGTAATAGATTTTCGTGGGCCCTAAACATTTACTTTTTCCCCTGATGTAAGAAAAAAAATTAATTTTTTCTTCGTCTCCAAAAGTTCATGTTTGTTTCTTCTGATTTTAAAAGAAATAAAAACATTTTCTTGGGCCCCTAAAAGTATTGTGGGCCCTACGGACTGTGCCTACTGTGTCTAGTGGATAAGTCAGCCCTGTCCAAGTCACAAGGTGCCTGTTGTGGAAAAGTGAACACAATTGTAAGCCGTTTTGAGTTTCCTCAAGGTAGAAAAGGGGTGTGTGTGTGAAAAAACCACTCTTCTTCTATATCCAGTGGGGCAGCTTATATTTTGGGAATGTGTAAAATTTTCCCCCTTACTAGGGGGTTTCAACAGATCCGTGTGGTTGTTGTTTTCTAAAAATTAAGCTTCTCGTTTCTTTCTAATACATTAGTACCTCAATAGTCAAGAAATAGACTCTATCCTATTAAATGTCCCTTTTTGCTGTTCATAATAACACGGAAACGTGTCTTGTCTTCACAGGAGAGCATGAGATAGTTCCTGAAGGGCCCATGGTGAGCACCGTTTTAGTCAACAAAAAGATGAAGAAAGGCAAAGCGTTGAAAGAACCCATGCCCATCAGAGAGGTCAGCCTTGGGGTGCCCTGTACCGGCAATATACAAGAGAGTTCACCCTGGCGTATCCATCTGGGTCTCCACCGTCTCATAGAAGGGGAGCACCGCAAAGTTCCTTGGGAGGTTGTCCAAAACAAGGACAAACGGATTTGCACTAACAGCGAGACACCTTCGCAAGAGGAAAGCACAGCCTCAACGGAAGAGTTCTTAACAGGGAGTGAACAATCGGTTGAGCTGGTCAGTAAACAAGGAAATTCAAGCCCTGCTGAAAAGACTGAGCGTTCCATTCCAGCTGGGTGCACAGATCTTCCTTTGACGTCAATCAATGCACCACTGTGGACAGAAATCAGGGCCTCCAAGCTGGCCCCAGCAGGACCCAGTAAGCTAACCTACTACCCTTTCCCGCAGAAAAAAACTCCCAGGATTTCTGAAGCTGCAAGGAGACTTGGATTGTATGTTTCACAATGAGAAGCATTTTTAAAAAGGAAATTAAAAAAAAATTAGCTAGGGTTACCACCTCTTGGTTGAGAAATTCCTGGAGATTTAGGGGTGATTTAGGAGCCCGGAGGAAGGTGGGGTTTGGGGAGGGGTGGGACCTCAGCAGGATATAATGCCCTTGTGTTCACCCTTCAAAGCAGCCATTTTCTCCAAGGGAACTGATCGCTGTAGTACGAAGGTCAGCTGTAATTCTGGGAGAACTCCAGAGAACCTGCCTGGTGGTTGGCAGCCCTCTAGTACACAGCCAGATTTTTGCCACCCCCACCCCCATGTGCAAGCAACTGATGTTCCAGCCAGATGTGTGGGCCGTGGGGAAGAACAGAACATTTGCAACCACTGTGATTATGGGAACTGCTGCAGCTGAATCAGTGTACGTCTCAACATTTCCGCAAATGTGTATGCGTGACTATGACTTCAGCTCCTTTTCTGTATTCCAGAAGGGACTTTCCACAGAATGGACTTAGGGGAGAGAGTTATATTCCTTCAGAGAATTTTCAATGTTAGAAGGCAGCCTGTGGAATTCTGGACTCTGACCTGCGTTGCCTCTTGGATTGAGCTTGTCCTAGAGCAGTGGAAACTAACTGCATGGACTGGCTCTAATTATTCGCCAAATACCATTTTTAGGAGTGATTAAGCAAAATCTGTTTGGACTAAGTGTCTGTATTTAAACAAATACGGCTTGTCATTTCATGGCACAGAAGTCTTAGCGATACAAGAGTGTATAGATTCAAAAGACTGCCAATATTATAAAGACCAACAGATTATTGTGGTTTGCTTGTTAGTGGCTGCGATCACACACACTAAGGCTGATTTCCCACTACAGCTGCCTCAGGGTTGCGCCGCCGTTTGCCCCGATACTATTTGTCAATTTCACACCCGAAGCCGCGGGGCTGCATTTTGACCCGCGGCTTCGCCCAATTTCACCCGCAGTTTCCTGATCCTGTTTTTTGAGGATTACGAAACTGCGGGGGAAATCGGGCGAAGCCGTGGGTCAAAATGCAGCCCTGCGGCTTCGGGTGTGAAATTGACAAATAGTATCGGGGCAAACGGCGGCGCAACCCTGAGGCAGCTGTAGTGGGAAATCAGCCTAAATAATCCACTTTCAATCCACTCTCAGTGCACTTTCCAACTGGATTTTTACTGTGTGAACCGGCAAAATCTAGTTCAAAAGTAAATTGAAAGCAGATTGGGAGTGGATTGTTTAGTGTGTATGATCACAGCCAGTATCTGTTTGGGACAGGGTTGCTAGGTCCCCCCTCTACACCAGTGGAGAATGGGGGCGGGGTTGCCAGATCTTGGTTGGGGAACTCCAGGAGATTTGGGGAGGGGAGCCTGGGGAGGACAGGGACCTCAGGGGGGTGCAGTGCCATGGAGTCCACCCTCCAAAGTATCCACTTTCTTCAGGGGAACTGATCTCTGTAGTCTGGAGATGAGCTATAATTTCAGGGGATCCCCAAGTCCCACCTGGATGCTAGCATACCTAGTCTGGGAAGATGTTGATCTACCTGCACCTTTGATCTGATCCAGCCAGGCAATTCTCACCTTGTTATTAATCTGGGTTTCCTGGACCCCTATAAGCAAACTCCAAGTGGCCCTTTGAAAAGAAATTCCTTTTCTGTCCATTCCAGATACAAATGTAATTATTAAAATGTAATTTTTTTTCATGATACAGAAATTCTGTTTTTCCACAAACTACTGAGCTTTAGGAACTGGAATTCGATTGCCTTATGTTTCAGAACAATGGAAACAGCATTTCTGAAAGCTATGCATGACTTGAATTGAACAGAGGTTTACATCACAGAATTAACTGTCTGAACTGGCAATATGGAATGCAACTTTTAGAATACTGTTAAGAAAGATTATTAACTCATACAAAGTACTTACGATGACTTTGTACTTTGTAAAAATTAGTGAATGAACCATTCAGATTACGCTTGTTTTATTGTCATTTCCAAGAATGAATGTAATACATATATTCCATCTGTGTTTTCCACATTATTTTCTCAGATGTAGGCCGGAAAGTACATTTGCTTTTTTGTGTGTGTTAATTAAATAATGACAGTATAACATGATTCATATCCATGAAAACATTGCTATTTTATGGGAAAGATACGTTAGAAATATAGAACTACATTGTATGCACCCTGGGGGGTTTTTTTGTCTGTCTGTTTCTTGCTGTGAGAGATTTTTTTTACGCATTGTCTGCTACTGAAAGCCAGTGTCGATCTTATATTGTGAAAGAGTCTCCTTTTGTTTTTCAGTGTATAAATTAACATCTGAAGTAGGGTCGTAAGGAAGATCACAGTAGCTACTTCTGTGAGAAGGGGGTGGGGAAATACATTTTGTCGTTTTTCTGGTCACAGCAGTAGCTAGTGTGATCTTCCATTGTGTTACCCTTTGAGATGTTATACTGCTCACAGAAGCAGATGGCTCATGTAGCTGTAAAAGTTAGAAGGTTGCTGTAATGTCTACACCAGACTGCGATATGCACAGGGCATGCACACAAAACACAACTGTTTCACAATCCTGTGACTCGAAAAGTCAAGAAGGAGGAGGAGATTGGATTTATACTCCACTCTTCACTTGGAGGCTCAGAGTGGCTTACAAACAGGGGTCATTTGGAGCAGGAGTGCGCAGGAGCGGAGCTCCGGCAGTTAGAAGCACAGGCAGTGGCAAGCCCCGCCCCCAGCTCCCAGCAGGAGTGTGAAGCAGCATGTGTAGCATTCCTCCTGGGCCCAGATAGGCTACTCTGGGACTGGAATGGCAGCCCCCAGAGTGGAAAGACAGTCCCTAGGGTTGGAGCCTGAGCAGTGGGTGTTGCCTTCTGACACACTTCCAATGATGTCAGGGTGTGTGGCATAGGCAAATAAGTTAGGCTAATGAGTTATGCTAATGAGCTCCTGCACCTCTTTTTCTACGAAATGACCCCTTCTTACAATCCCTTTTCCTTCCCCTCCCCACAACAGATACCCTGTGAGGTAGGTGTGGCTGAGAGAGCTCTGAGAGAACTGCTTGACGGAACAGCTGTGAGAGAACTGTGACCGACCCAAGGACATGCCAGCAGCTGCATGCGGAGGAGTGGGGAATCAAACCCGGTTCCCTCAGATTAGAGTCCGCGCACTTAACCACTACACCAAACTGGCTCTCAAGGCTGGTTGTTGCTGTTGTCATTTTATCAGTATACACAGCACTCTTCAGTACCATAAGCGATTCCTGCAGCTGAGTTTGTATGCAGGTTGGGAAATTCCTGCAGGTTTGGGGGTGGAGCCTAGGGAGGCTGGTTTTGGGGATAGGAGCTCTGCAGGAATGTGATGCCAAGAAGTCTACCCACCGGAGCTGCCATTTTCTCCACAGGAATTGATCTCTGTAGTCTGGAGACGAGTGGTAATTTCCAGAGAACTCCACCTTAAAGCTGGGAACCCTAAGAGTCCTTTGGCACCTTTACATGTTACTGAGTGTATGGTATCACAACTTTTGGTGGTCCAGAATCCATTTTGACAGATTCAGGAATGGTGTTCTAGACAGGTGGAATAATTGGTGTGTGCACACATGCACACACAGAAGAAAACTGTCTCAATTTTTAATTTTTTTTTAAAATTGTTACAGTTTTATCAGTGACACAGTTAAAATACATCTGCAATGGATTTGTACTGGTTATGTACCAATTAGTAAACTTGACCTGACACACACAGGTGTGCTTAGGAACAAAGAAAAATGAGGGAAGTGGAAATATACAAGACTAAGCAAAGGTAGAGAGTCCTATTGCAGGTTGTGCCATTTGGTCCCACAGTTTGTGTCCCCCCCTCTATGTATAAAGATGACGGATGGATGGATGGATGGATGGATGGATGGATGGATGGATGGATGGGGAACAAAATGCACGTGCCCGAATTTAACACCAAAAGTCAATGATTTAATAAATATATAAATATGACATATATAATACTCAAAACAAATGTTCATATGGCACAATGAATAGGTAGAAATTCACAGGTAAAGTTAATCACAGGTAGAAATTCAGGTTTCGAAGAGGTAGAGGCACTAGAGATCAAATTGTCAACATTCGCTGGATTATGGAGAAAGCAAGGGAGTACCAGAAAAACATCTTCTTCTGCTTCATTGACTACGCTAAAGCCTTTGTGTGGATCACAACAAACTATGGCAAGTCCTTAAAGAGACGGGAGCACCAGACCACCTCACATATCTCTTAAGAAACCTTTATGAGGGTCAAGAAGTGATAGTTTATTTATTTATCACAATTATACCCCGCCCTCCCAGCAATAGCAGGCTCAGGGTGGCTTCCAAAAAGATAAAACAACAATACATAATATATCCGGTTAGAACCAGATATGGAATAACTGATTGGTTTAGCATAGGAAAAGGAGTATGACAAGGATGTATATTGTCACCTTGCTTATTTAATTGACGTGCAGAGTACATTATGTGAAATGCTGGCCTGGATGAATCGCAAGCTGGAGTTAAGATTGCCGGGGAAAACATCAACAACCTCAGATATGCAGACGATACCACTCTAATAGCAGAAAGTGAAGAGGACCTCAAGAACCTCTTGGTGAGACTAAAAGAGGAGAGCACAAAAGTTGGCTTGAAACGCAACATCCAAAAAACTAAGATCATGGCATCTGGCCCCATCACTCCTTGGCAAATAGAAAAAGTTATGGAAGCAGTGACAGAATTCACATTCCTGGGATGCAAGATCACTGCAGACGGTGAAATTAAAAGACGCCTGCTCCTTGGGAGAAAAGCTATGGCAAACCTAGACAGCATCATAAAAAGTAGGGACATCACCCAGCCAACAAAAGTCCCTATGGTCAAAGTAATGGTATTCCCAGTAGTAACGTATGGCTGCCAGAGTTGGACTATAAAGAGGGCCAAGAACCAAAGGATAGCTGCTTTCGAATTATGGTGCTGGAGAAGACCAGAAACCATTTGGGAACCGTTCCTCTTCCGGATTATATCATCTGTCTGAAATTCCCTTATATATTTATTAAATCATTGACATTGGGTGTTAAATTTGGGCACCTACCTCCTGTTCTTGTTTACATACACTGCCGTGCCACCGCTATTTATCTTGTACCTGAGCTCACCCAGGAAGCAGAGAGAATAGGTTTCATTATCGTTTTATTTGGTGACGGGCGGGGAGTGGGCGGAGGGCAAGAAAGGGACCCCCCCCCCGGAGGACGGCTCTGCTCCTCCCTCGGGCGGGACCCGGACGGCGCTAAAATGGCGTCGGCGTCGGCCGCGGCGGCGTATGACAGTCACGTGACACCACCACGGCGGTGGGCGGGGCTGGAGGGAGGAGAAGGCGGCGCCTCCGTGTTTACTTTCGTTTCTGGGGGCCTTTCCCCGAAAAGACCCGGCAGCCCCTTCGCCACCGCCGCCGCTTCCTCTTTATTCCACCCCCCGCCCCCCGCGGTCTGGAGCGCGGCCGAGCCCAACGGTCCCCCGCGCGCGCCGCCTCCTGAGGGGAGCCCTGCGCTGCGCAGGTGAGTGGCTGACTGGGCCTTGCCCCGCGACGGGTGGGGATCGGGGGAGAGGGGAGACAGAGACCCGCCGGAGACCCTCCTCACGTTCGCCTCCAGACACGCGTGTAGCCCCCCTTCTCCGCTCCCCCGTCTCGTTTAGTCCTCAGCTGCCTTCGTTTCTTGGCGTGACCTTCCGTGAGGCTTTTATGCCCCTGCGCAGGAGATGTGGGTAGGACCGGCCTCGCTTTGCAGGGCTCAGAGGGCGCCCCCGGGGTTGCCAACTCCAGCTTTGGGCATGCCTGGAGATTTGGGGCGGGGAGCCTGGGGAGGGTGGTGGTTGGAGGGGACAGAGGGCCGGGGGGGGTACAGTGTCATAGAGTCCACTGTCCAAAGCTGCCGTTTCCCCCCAGGGGATCTGATCTCTGTCGTCTGGAGGTCTCCAGGCGTCACCTGGAAATAGGGTTGCCAGCCTCCAGACGGGGCCTGGGGATCAACTCCCCTGGAGAAAATGGCTGCTCTTAATAGTGGACTTTATGGCACTGTACCATGCTGAAGCCCCTCCCTTCCCCAAACCCCGCCCTCTCCTGGATCCAACCCCAAAGTCTCTAGGTATTTTCCAACCCAGACCTGGCAACCCTAAGCCTGGGGAGGGTGGAGTTGGGGGAGGTCCTGGAGATTGGGGGGTAGAACCTGGGGAGAGTGGAGTTGGGGGGGAGGAGTCTAGCTTGGGTCACTCCTGGAAATTTAGGAGATGGAGCCTCAATGAAATTGCTGAGCAGTTGGGTTAGAACGGATAAAAGAAAGTTCTTCACCCAAAGAGTACATAAAAACATAAGAAAAGCCAATGTTGAATCAGGCCAATGGCCCATCTAGTCCAACACTCTGTCACACAGCGGCCAGGTGCCATCAGGTGATATTAACACATGCCATCAGGTGATAACACATGCCATCAGGTGATATTAACACATGGAATTCACTGCCACTGGAGGTGGTGGCAGCTACAAGCATGGAGGGCTTCAAGAGGGAATTGGATAAAGGTATGGAGCAGAGGTCCATTAGTGGCTATTAGCTACAAGGTATAGATAAGAGCTCTCAGTTTGGGGCAAGTGAGGCTCTGTATTCTTGGTGCTTGGCAGGGGGGCAACAGTGTGACAGAGTGTTGGACTGGATGGGTCATTGGCCTGATCCAACATTGGCTTCTCATGTTCTTATGAGGCTTGGGAGGTGGACAATTGGGGGGGGTGTTCATTAGGGGTCTAATGCAATGGAGTCCGCCTTCCAATCTACTACTTCATGGGTGAGGCAAGAATCATGTAGCTTATTAGCCTCTTGGAGGGGCAAAAATGTGGTGGGGAGATAAATGTGAACCACATACAGTGTCCTCAAGCCCAAGTCTTCTGTTTCCTTGTTTTTCTTGGCCTTTATGGGGCAACTTGACCCACAGAAATCACAGAGATGACATTTCCCCCCCTTTGGCACTTCTCTCCATGCCAGTTTGCTTTAAAAGGATGGGGAATGTGCCACTTCCACTGGTTGTGGACCAAATTCTTGCCCGTTGCAAGTTGTCCTTTGTGTCCAAGTTTAAAGACTATGTTTTAAAAAAAAGCCTGTGCCCAGATCCTTTGAGGTTACTTTCTGTTTCTCCAAGAGTACTGTCTGAAGGTGTGTGATGCAGGTCAGGCACTGGATATGTCATCTGAGTAGGAGACATTTGTGGAATCTTTTGTATGTTGCCTTGAGTTGCAGGTGGGAAGAAAGATAGGAAAGAAATGCAATACGTAAGCTGTGCTGTAGGGTGAAAGTCAACAGAGTCATCTTACCTCAGCATGTAGTGATGGGCGAGTCTTGTTGGGTTACAGTTTGTCAGTTGTTAAAAGCCCAAGATTCATGTTGGGGGCAGGAGGTGAAGGTGTCTTTAAGGCTAAGTGCAGCACTTAGGAGAGAAAATTTGTACCCTGAGTGAGCAGAGGGGGGTTAAATCAGTGACTTGTTTGTGTCTCACAAAGCCTCTGCAGTTGACTTTTAAAGAGATAGCTTGGTACACTAGTTGGCGGGTCCCTTATTGCAGCCTTGGCTGAAAGTTACTGCTAAATTTGGAGATTTGGGAGTTACACAAAGAAAAGGATGCTGAATTAGAACTGGGTTGCTTCCCCCCTTTCATTTTCCTTTCACTTGTGCTGTCTGTGACGTTGTGTGAAACCTGTCAATTCACAGGTTTTACAAACAGCTTTAATCCAATCTCAGCTATACTTATCGCTCAGACTCCAGTTAGGCCTTCCTGGCAACTAACCTCCCCCCCACACACACCTTCTCTCTAATGGTTGGTGAAGTCTGTTTCAATGTCTGTGAAGAAGTGTGCATGCACACAAAAGCTTATACCCAGAATTAAACTTTATTGGTCTTAAAGTTGCCACCAGGCTCAAATTTCGCTCTGTCGCTTCAGACCGATGCTGCTACCCACCCGAATCTATTGTGTGAAATGGTTATGAGATGCATGCTATAAATGAAAGCAAAAAACAAACAAATCTTTTGTTACTGCGTAGTTCCAAGTAGCAGATGGCAGCATTTAAAGATCAGTGCCAGATCTTTGAGCAGTCACAAGCGAGTGTCTTGAACGTGTAAGAGGCTTGGCCTATAGATTTGTTTCACACCATGCTCTGAGTTTTTCCTCCTTTCATTTATCATCATCCTCTTTTGAGATCTCCTGTCTCTCTCCAGCTCCTTGGGAATCTTTCTCACACTGGGCTGTACTTTCTGTGCTGGCCAAAACAGAAGTAGCAATGCCAGGCAAGGAAGAGCACAGATTTGGGTGGTTGGAAGGGAATAATCTAAGCTAAGCCATTGACCTTCTGCTTATCCATATGTCGAGAGAGAGAGAACCTAGGAAGGAACCAAGAATCACTTTTCCCCCCTGGCTTCCTACTTGCATCACAAATCCAAAAATACCAAAATGCTGGCAGGGTTTCATTGGCTATGTCTGCGGAAATCTGGCAGTGACTGGCTTCACTGGGATGGTTGGCAGGTATTAAAATGTGAAAGGCTTTGTGAGAGATGGCAAATGCGCACAGCGACAGCTGAATTCCTGGAGTTATGGATATTCCAGGGTAGCGAGTTTTGCCGGGAAAAGTGGCTTAAAGATTGCATCTTTCCCTTTCACTTCTGTTTCGGATCAGCTAATGTAGCCAGTTTCTCAACTGACCTCTGTAACTGAATTGTTAGCAGTGACGATCTGCAGAGATTATTATCTCTTTCTCTGTGCTGAGAAAAGCGTTATCTGCTAGTTTCTGGAAAGCAAGCAGCTGTTGGAGGTACAGGCCTTTCTCCTGGTTATTCGGTAATCCCGGTCCACTGTCACTGTATGTACAACTTCTCCCAGCCATGTAATATTCAGCTAGGATTTTAATTTGCCTAGATTTGTAGTATGATTTCATAGCATGCAGTGTTATCCTAGGAAAAGACACAGCACTGTGTGTGATGCTACCTTTGCCGATTGGGCATCCATCTCCATGAATCTATTTACAAGCTCAGACACTAGATTTTTTTCCCTCAATTGTTTCCAGTGTATGATTTTAACTTGTCAATAGCTCCTTATAAAACCCTGTTTACAAGAAAGAGAAGAGCTCTATGAGGAAATAAAAACATCATGATAAATTATCGACTAACATCTGTTCCAAATGTATCGGCTGCTTGTTACCGAGCGTCTGCTGAATG
The DNA here is from genome assembly GCA_029375565.1 of Gekko gecko. Lineage (NCBI taxonomy): Eukaryota > Metazoa > Chordata > Lepidosauria > Squamata > Gekkonidae > Gekko > Gekko gecko. The sequence goes on along the minus strand of JAPDNY010000011.1, from coordinate 94,023,049 downwards.
GTCTTGTGTGTCGCTCGCTTGTATCATAATCTTTATGGCTTTTTTCATTTGATTTTTGTTTTAGAATATACATAGCAGGCAAGCTGGAACTGACACTGCGCTGATAAAAACACACGCTTCGTAATTTAATACTGCTGTGAGAGCAAGCCACATAATGCTTGAACAAAATCCTAATTTTCAGGAGGAAGCATGCAAGGCAGGCAGTGCTCATCTTGGCATCAGCTTGCAATAACACTTTATTTTTATTTTTTTGTGAGTACTTTGTGTGCGTGGGCGCCTGGAAATCATGGTTGACTTCTGGCGACCCCTAGTGGGACTTGGGCAATTCAGAGAGGTGGATTGCTATTGTCTACCTCTATGTCTGGGCCCTGGTATTCCTTGGAGGTCTCCCATCTAAGTACTTGCCAGGGTCAGCCCTGCTTAGCTTCTGAGATCTGACTTGCCTGGGCTCTCCAGGTCGGGTCTTGGCAATAGCACTATAGAGCACTCAAAGGCAGCTTCTTTCCAGTCGACTCCAAAAATTCAGGATTCCGTCTCTCAGCTTTAGAGCTGTTCAGGTCTCCTTACCAAAGTATCCTCTGCAAAGGGTTGTGATATGTGATATAGCCTCTAAGAACATCTGCAGGCCCCATGAAGAAAGTACCATGCCTGGCTATCACCGTGCCAGCCACGTCACAGCTTAACGGCTTCCTTTTCATTGCTTTTACCCCTCCTAGTAGTCTTATTGCTCTCCTCCTTGTGGACCCCTACACCTCGAATTGGTCTCAATTCATAGTGTCTAAAATCAAATCCATTGGTATTGACCTGGATTCTTTGGCCAGTTCTGGTGAAATGGATATTCTTCGAATTGTCCGAAGGAGGATTTGGGACATTGAAGCTCAAGTAATTAATGCTGGTATCTCTGATGTCTGTTCTTCACATTTTCTTGGGCTTTCCCCCACTCAAGACTCTGGCCCAGTATTTTTCTAATTTCTTAAATCCCTTACATCATAAAGCTTTTATGCTTGCCAGGTTGAACCTCTTTCCCTCAGATGTTTTGACAGGCAGATATAAGGGTACTCCTTATAAAGAAAGAGTCTGTACCTGTCTTTACAATGAACCTGATTCTGTGCAACATATTCTTTTCCATTGTTCCCATTACACTTTGCTACGTCATTCCCTGATCTGTCCCCTTCTTTCTTCTGCAAAATCTATGTCTAATAATGACTTAGTTTTTTTTGTTGTCTGACAGATCTCCTGAAATTACTGCCTCTGTCGCTGAGTTCCTGTCATGTGTATGGGAGTTAAGGGTTTCTGTAATTCTTAAATGTACTTTCTCCCCTCCATTTTATTAATTTTAAATGGGTTCTGTTTGGCGGAGACCTTTTTTTTTAATGTATGTGTATATATATTTATTGGTGTCAAGTTTCTGTTTTTTAATTGTTGTATTACTATGCCATTAAAGGTCTTCCTTCCTTCCATTGCTTTTATAAATGCTTCTCCCCGCACTCCTAAGCAATCTGCCATAGCCTCAACGACATGGGTTCCAAAGTCGTCGTGACATGGAGTTGTAGCAGTTTGAGCGCTTTCTTATAGGGAATCTGGAAAAATCGGGCATGGCTTCCGTTTGAGTTGAGAACAAGATTTTCAGTGTCTGGGCGAAGACAGTGCGTGAGAGTAAACGTCTTAATTGTTTCCTTATGCAAGGATGGCACAGAAGAAGTATCTTGCCGCAAAGCTGAAAAACTACTTAAGGGAAGACAAGATCCAGCTCTGGAAACCTCCCTATACAGACAGCAATAAAGAGGCTGGTGCGGAGCTGAAGGTAAGTCCTGTGTGGCCGCCATGTTGCAACTATTTTTTAGTTCATGTGTGCTTTCTGCTCTCCTGTTCTTAACAAAATTTATGTTATTGCATTAGGATCTGGCACGGCAGTATTCAGCGAGACTAAAGTATAACACCAATGAAATAGAGGCCCTCCTGGAAGAAATACGTTGTAAAACGATTGAGCGGGGAACCGGAAATGAAGCTTATAAGGCAACAGGCGTTGCAACGCTTGAAGTGGCCTTACCTCCCAGGATGGGTAAAGTAAGCAAGTTATTTAAAGAGGCGCCTGTAAGATGTGGAATAGTTGCTATGTAATGAATACGTTTCATGTTAATTGAACTGGTTGAAGAGGGTCTTCAGCGCAGAGAGGTGGGACAAGGATCTATTGCAGGCGATGGGGTTACCTTTATTGCTTTACCTCCCTGGGAGGCAAATTCCGAATTAGAATGAAATACTGTAAACACTACTCTGTGTTTGTCAGAGAAACTTCACTTATCTGGTAATTAGTCACATAGGTCCCAGTTACATCGACTGTCAAATCCGCGTTGTTATTTTTATTGTAACTTGGATCTGAATTATTTTTAAAAAAATTGAAAACAATTTTGTTATATGGATTTGCAAAGACCTTTGACTTTTCTTTAAACTCAGACTTTAAACACAGACTTATTTAAAGTCAAAACCTCTGGGAAGCATGAATTTTTAAACAATGGAATGGACGCCTTCGTAGTGCTCCATCAGCAGAAAGCAGCCAACGTTAGTTGCAAGCTTTTCCAACCCTGAATACACTTAGACGGCAATCTCTTGGATGTTCAGTGTTCCAGTGTCCCCCATTCATTTTTCATTGGAGGCTAACCCCTGCTGCCCTGTGTTGCGGAATGGGGTGAGGCTGTGCCGGGTTTTCTTGGGGTTGAGGAGCCCCTTCCAAGGAGCCCTCCACCTCCATACAGCTCCTTCAGCCCCGGAGGATCCTTGGCCGCCACCGCTCTGGTTCAAGAGCTTGACTGGGGAGGGGGCCCATGGTGTCTTCCTGCCCTGTCCTCCCCCTCCCCTGGCAGCCCTCTCTTTAGTTGGGGTGTGCCCTGCCGCAAGGCAGAGTATGAAGCACAAAGGACCCCGGCAGAATGAACAAAAAAGACGAAAGCATTAACCAAATGTTATAACTGTTAAGTAAAACAGTTACTAAAATCAAGGACAATATTACTAGCACTTATTATGTCACCAATTGGTCGTAGTATTGTTTGAAGTGTTTTAATTATTTTTATTGTAATTTTATGCGGCATTTTACATAAGCCACCCTGAGCCGGCCTTGGCTGGGAGGGCGGGGTAGAAATTTGGCAAATAAAATAAATATAGTGAAGAAGAGATTGGATTTATACCCCACCCTTCACCCGACGTCTCAGAGCGGCTTACAAACTCCTTTCCCTTCCCCTTCCCGCAACAGACACCCTGTGTGGTAGGTGGGGCTGAGAGAGCTCTTTGGAGAACTGCCCTTGAGAGAACAGCTCTGAAATAACTTGTGCCTGACCCAAGGTCCCATCAGCTGGTGCAAGTGGAGGAATGGGGAATCAAACCTGGTTCTCCCGGGTTAGAGTCCGCGCCCATAACCACTACACCAAACTGGCTCTCCATAAAATGGAGAAGAATGACTATAGAGTACACTATAAACACACAGGGCAAAAATCACACGGAAAGAAGACAGCTGGTAAACAAAGTTCTGTGGTGTAATTTATCTAGCTGGATTCCTACCACTGTTTCAGTACCTGGTCCCCTTCAGGTCAGATTTGCCCCCTACCTTCTGATGAAGGATCGCTTCTCTCCAAAAGCAACCTCACTGCAGTCCTGCTTCAAGGAGTGAACGTCACCACCCCATATAGGGTATTATGCGCTTTCTCAGGGTTCTTTCTCCTCAGCAGACTGGCATATCTTTTCTCTCCAAGCCCACCGTGCCCAGTCCTGGGCAGTGTTCCCTCTCTAAGTTAGGTTAGCGTGAGCCAGCTCACAGTTTTTTAGCCTCCAGCTCACACATTTTTGTCTGAGCTCAGGAAGGACAGCTCCAGAGAAAACCAATTTATGCAGCAGCCAAATTGCCAGCTCACCACTTTAATGCCAGTAGCTCACAAAGTAAAATTTTTGCTCACAGGACTCCACAGCTTAGAGGGAGCATTGGTCCTGGGCCTGAAGGGTATCTGGCAAATGCAAGCCCTGAGGGAAGATTTGAAGCAGGGCCTGAGGCCTGTGCGTGAGGAAGAGGTGGTCTGGACAGCTTGCAACCCCCGGGCGTAATTGGGTAGTGGATATTTTTGGGTTAGTATAGTATAGTTTATTATTACGGTCTTAAGACCAACATACAGAGTAAACAATATGAGGGAGAGAAAAAAACCACCAGTCATAATATACAAAAATAGAAATCTGAATTTAAGAACTTTTAAAATGCGATTCCCACAATCTAAGAATTAATGCACAAAACTCAGCGACTGAATGTGTAATCGCTGCATTCTTATCTGGCAGGAGCCAGTGAAGTCTTGTTTTGTTTGTATTAATGTGCCCAGGTGTCCTATCAACTAACAGGGTGATAATTTTAAGACGAGCCTCCCTGTAAAATGGACAGCTGAAGAACATAGGCTCTACCGATTCAGTCTCGCTTAAAAGGCATGGGCATAGCCTTTCAGAGTAGTATTTTTGGGTTAAATCACAGAGCTTTTGCAGAATGCTAGAGCATCCTGTGTCACCTTTACTTTACACCAGAAGTGATAGTAGGAACACTGATGTGACTCTGGCGCACCAGATCTCCCCCCCCCCATTCCTCCCTCCAGAGAGACACTGGCAGACATCAAAGGGACTGCCAGAAGGCTCCTGCTATAAAATATTAGAAAGCCAGCAGTCATTTCACAAAACATAGTGTTAGACAATGTCAGTTACAGCAGCTTAAAAACATTACCAGCCAGCAGCCATTTATCCAAAATCAGAAATATACATTAGAAATGGCTGCCGCTGCAAAACAATAGTAGTAATTGGCGCAACCGAATTAGAAAGGCTGGGAAAATAAATAAGTTTATACCTTGCGCCAAAATATCAGTGAGCCTTGGTGCCAGGGAGACTGCTGATGGGGGAGGGATTCCAGAGCCAAGGGGCCTCAACCGAGAAGTCCCCGCTCCTAGTCACAGCCCACTTCCCCTTAGAAAAAAGAGGGAAGTGCAGCAGGGCTTCCTGGGAGCAACCTCAATTAAAGGGACGAGAACACATGGGAGAAAGTGGTCTTTTTGATGTGTTGGCCTCTGACTGCGTTTTGCCCTGCTGGACCTTTTTGCCTTTTAGTTGTGCTGGAGACATTTCAGTAGAAAAACAGTATCTAACTTTAAAAAGAAAAGCAGTGATTCCTGAAAAATACGCAGCCGTGTTGGTGGAAGGTACCATCAGGAAGCGGTGGCTATTCCAGTCGACATCCTAGTTCACTTATTACCTTCTCCAGATCTCAACTCTCAGATGTGCTTAAAATAAACTACACTATTTGAGAGGAAGGAGTTCTCCTATCCTAAATGTTGATGGTGGGCCCCTTTATGAAATTAACACTAGGTTTAATGGGGATGGGATCTAATACACCACTGACATGCCCCACAGGCAGGCTGCATTGCTGAAATTGTGCCTTAGTTAACATGCACGAGTAAACACAATTCCTGAAACAGTCCTCATGTTCTAAACTTTTCTCTAAACTAAAAGAGCAGAGAGGTGTGGACAGCAACAGCTGCTGCAGCATCATCCTGTGCTTAGCATTTGGGGAACAGTGGCCCAGTTCTACCTCAAGCCGTGATACCGTGCTTGTGCTGGGAAGACAGAACTGCTCCAGCGGCCTTAAGAATGCTGTACGAGGCAGCAGGAGTAACTTGACCTCCCTCACGGCCTGCTCCCGCTTCCCTGGGTTCTTCCTTTTGTGGTGGATACCTGGACCTTAGCTCCTGATGCCATGCAATGTATCCGTTGAGCACCCAAGCATAGGATCGGGCTTTTGGATAGTCTCAGAAATAGTGTGACTGGATTGACTTGAGCTCTCAGAACAAGCAGCAACATAAGCTGAAGCAGCTTGCTTCTGTGTAACAAGAGAAACATAGGGGGCAAATGTATTTCCCCAAGTCTTAATGAATTGTTATTCTGTAGGTTTGCTTGGCCCCCTCTTCTGCTCCCCTTTTCTTCTGATTTAACATGGAGGCTTTTAAAAACTAATTCCAGAACTCTGATTTCCTTCTATTTGCTCTGTCACGTGCTCTTTCTCTCTTTTTTACTCTACCTTACTGATCAGCACAAGTGATCATGCATAGTGATGAAATTCAGCACATGCAAGCAGATGAGTGCATCAGAATTGCCTTTATGCTGTGTTTTATCAAGGTGCCCAAGCTCTCATGTGCTCTGATAAGACGGGTGGGGAGGGAGAAAGAGAATGAATAGAAGGGAATTAAAGCCACAGAGGAACTGAAGTTTGCAGCACTCTTGGTGAGGTGCTGAAGTCAAAAACACAAGAATGGCAGATGATGAGATTAGATGAGATTGGATTTATATCCCGCCCTTCACTACCCAAAGGAGTCTCAGAGTGACTTACAAACTCCTTTCCCTTCCCCTCCCCACAACAGACACCCTGTGGGGTAGGTGGGGGAGAGGGCTCTGACAGAAACGGCTCTTTTTCAAGAACAGCTCGGACAGAGCTATGGCTTGCCCAAGGTTATCCAGGAAGTGCAAGTGGAGGAGTGGGGAATCAAACCCGGTTCTCCCAGATTAGAGTCCGCGCACTTAACCACTACACCAAACTGGGGGGATGTGATACAGAACTGTGACAATCTGGAGGTAGAATTTGGAAGGGAAGAATTATGAAGGCACTGTAGAGTAAATCACAGTTTGCTAGAACACAGTATTTGTATTTATAATTTGCAGGCAAGAAAGGGTGTGCTGGAAACAAAATTGGTCATCACCGGAAAGGAACTCCGATCTCAGTAAGTAACCACAGCTTCCCCTTTTCGGGGTTTGTTCGAGATGTAGTTATGTAGCGCTTTTTCACAATCTGTGATAAAGAAAGTGTATTCTGCAGTATTGTTCAGAAGCATCCCTTTGACGTGCCAGGGAAATTGCATCTTTGACACAGGTATTATGAATACGCCGATAAAACAGTTCAGCAGGATTCTAGTATAGTTATTCAGAACTGGGGTTTTTGTGATTGTTGGGCTTCACCTCCAGTCTTGGCAGCTGAGACCTGCCCTTCTCTGCCAGGCCTGTGAAACCCTGAAAGCAAGTTCCGGGCCTTCTGCATCCCAAAGGCTAAGGGGCAGGATCAGGCATAATCCCACATAATTTAATAACACTCACTGGGAACAAAGGCTTCCTCAGAGAGGGACAAGTGTCTCCCTTTGCTCAGACTTCAAGGCATTAATCAAGACCTCTCAATAGTCAGGTATATTCAAATACAAAGAATCCTGCTGCTTTCACATTCCTGCCAACAAAGATCTAGACTTGCATCTATGAAAGGTTCTCCATCCACACTGGCCCAGTATGGGCCGGTTGGAGTTTTCCACCAAAAATCCCACCTCAGTGAGGTAAGCAACATCACAGTCTTAAAGTTACATTCATCATTCTAGGCCGATTGACTTCAGTGGATTCTAAAGGGTGTAACTCTCTTTAGGAATGGTCTATAAGACTGCCTGCAAAGTATTTCTTCCCTGCTGTGACATTTCCCCAAATGTTCCCAGAACCTAGGAACTCGCTCCTTCTCACATTTGGCTACTCAGGGGTCCACACTGGTTAACTCACCTGGATTTCTCTCTAGTTTCTCCAAATTTGAGAGGGAAAGGAATGCTTTGTTTTCATTCAAGCCCTGTAACTTTAGCCAGAACCTACCTCACTGTATGAATTTCTGCCAGTGTTACAGTTGTGTAGTATTGCAGAAGTTTCCTGTTATCATGCCTCCCCCCATTTATTTATTTTTTTTGCCTTGGTTATTTCCACCTCTGGATCTCCACTTGGCCTACTGCTTGGGTCACTGCTTTGTGGCCTTGGAGCCCTGTGCTCATGTTCTGCTTCACCATGTACCCAGAGGTGCATCGCACAACTTTGTCCAAACCTTTGAAATAACTTTTGGGTTACTAAGAGTTCAAACACTTTAGACCCCTGTTAAGTGGCCACAAGCCCCTGCTGCACCCCCTGTCGTCACTTTATTTCTTTGGCCTCTTGCTTTCCTGTTTCTGAGTGATGCACACTGCACTGTGGGCATGGGACTGGGAACAGATGCTTCTCAATTCAGACATGCTAGTGTTCGGTGCTGCTGTACATCTGATACTGTCATGACTGCTTCAGTATGCTAATTGTTTCCCTTGGCAAGGTATCTCTGACTTCATTGTGTTTAAGGTCTTAGTGCTCGTGCTCGGAGCTTTCTCAAAAAATACGTTATAGCCACTTGTGTGCATTCCTTTAAGCCAAATGTGCAGAACCTGGGGCTACAGCTCTTCAGAGAAGGAGGCGGCAGAAGGAAGAGTTTCTTTCTGAGGCTCAGGCTACCCAGGTGTGAGTTTGGGAACAAATTGGGAAGCAAGCCAGTTCACATGAACATAAGAACATAAGAGAAGCCAATGTTGGATCAGGCCAACGGCCCACCCAGTTGAACACTCTGTCACACAGTGGCCAAAAATACCAGGTGCCATCAGGAGGTCCAGCAGTGGGGCCAGAACTCCAGAAGCCCTCCCACTGTTGCCCCCCCCAAGCACCAAGAAGACAGAGCATCACTTGCCCCAGAGTCCCTATCTATACCTTGTGGCTGATGGACCTCCATATGTTTATCTAATTCCCTCTTGAAGCTATCCATGCTTGTAGCCGCCACCATCTCCTGTGGCAGTAAATTCCAAGTGTTAATCACTCTTTGGGTGAAGTAGTACTTCCTTTTATCTGTTCTAACCCGACCACGCAGCAATTTCATTGAGTACCCAGGAGTTCTTGTATTGTGAGAAAGGAGGAAAAGTACCTCTTTCTCTACCTGCTCTATCCCATGCATAATCTTATAAACCTCGATCATGTCACCCCTCAGCTGTCGTTTCTCCAAGCTAAAGAGCCCCAAGTGCCTCAGCCTTTCCGTATAGGGAAAATTCTCCAACCTTTTTATCATTCTAGTTGCCCTTTTCTGCACTTCTTCCAAAGCTATAATATCCTTTTTCAGGTGTGGTGACCAGAACTGTACACAGTACTCCAAATGAGGCTGCACCATTGGTTTATATAGGGGCATTATGATATTGGCTGATCTGTTTTCAATACCCTTCCTAATAACCCCCAACACAGCATTGGCTTTTTTTATTGCAGTCGCACACTGTCTCAACATTTTCAGTGAGTTATCTATTACAACTCCAAGATCTCTCTCTTGGTCAGTCTCTGCCAGTTCGGACCCCATCAACGTGTATTTATAGTTAGGATTTTTGGCTCCAATGTGTATCACCTTGCACTTGTTCACATTGAACCCCGTTTGCCATGTTGACGCCCACTCGCCCAGCTCCTCGAATTGTGCCTTGAAACAAATTGCAAGCCTGGAGTGATATGGTCCCTGCGACCCACCCCCGGAACCATGCGCTCAGTCTGATTTGGGGGGCAAAATATCAGTAGTATTTCAAAATCTCAGGAATATCATCTGAATTCAAATAGCTTTTAACAATATCTGTTGTTTTGCTTCACAGAATAGCACAGGCATACGGCTTTGAAGAAAACTGCATCAAAATAATTACAAATAAGAAACAACTTGAGCTAGGTAAGTATACGGTAGCTGATTGGTCGTGCAGCTGTAGTAAGGATGTGGCTGTCTTGCTTCTTAGAAATCCATCTTAAACTTTTTGTTGCCATATCCCTCACTTTCTTTGATGTATTAATCTAACCCCTTTCCAGGGAAGACATTGGAAGAGCAAGGAGTAACACACAACATCAAGGTCATGGTGCTGGAGCTGAAGCTGAGTGAGGAGGAGACCAGAAGAAAAGTCCGAGAGGAGGAAATGCAGCACGAGGAAGAGATGGTGAAGACTAAAGAAATGCACAAGAAGATGCAAAGAACCAAGAAGGGCCTAGAAATACTGGCAAAAAGGGGTTAGTGACGATTGTTATCAAAATGGATGGAAGTGCCGGTAAAATATTTCACTGATGTGAATTTGGGAGCCTTGCATGGCTGCAACATGACAATTAAAAATAGTTTGTGAATCGCCTGTTGTTGTGTCTAGTGCAGATACAATAGCCCAGCTATAACAGTCTGTTGGTTCAACAAGTTTTGAGTGTTGGTGAACTTCTCTACTCCTTTGGGCCCCTTGCATTACGTGAAGCTGTCCAGAGACCCAGAATACCCTTTTATGAAACTGCTCTCGCTCTCTTCCTCAAACAACTTACTTTGAGGAGAGGCCCAAAGAGGTTAAGAGTGTCATGCTGGGACTGGGGATACACGGGTTCAAACCCCTTCTCTGGTCTGTAGCTCATTGAGCAACCTTAAGTCAGTTGCCTGCTTCTGGCCAAACTTAACTTTAAGGCTTGTTGTGAGGATAAGAGATGGGGAGGGGCTTCCGTGTGCCACCTCAAACTTCTGGAGGATGGGTGGGGCAAAAGACAGTGGATGTTAACACCTGTCTTTGAATGTCTTAAAGAACTTGTACACTTTGGTGGCCAAGATCAAATACAAGCATTAAACATAAGAACATAAGAGAAGCCAATGTTGGATCAGGCCAATGGTCCATCTAGTCCAACACTCTGTCACACAGTGACCAAAAATACCAGGTGCTATCAGGAGGTCCAGCAGTGGGGCCAGGGCACTAGAAACCCTCCCACTGTTGTCCCCCCAAGCACCAAGAATACAGAGCATCACTCGCCCCAGTTTGAGAGTTCCTATCTATACCTTATGGCTAATAGCCACTGATGGACCTCTGCTCCATATGCTTATCTAATTCCCTCTTGAAGCCGTCCATGCTTGTAGCCGCCGCCACCTCCTGTGGCAGTGAATTCCATGTGTTCATCACTCTTTGGGTGAAGAAGGACTTCCTTTTATCCGTTCTAACCCGACTGCTCAGCAATTTCATTGAGTCCCCAGGAGTTCTTGTATTGTGAGAAAGGGAGAAAAGTACTTCCTTCTCTACTTGCTCTAATCCCATGCATAGTCTTATAAACCTCGATCATGTCACCCCTCAGCCGTCGTTTCTTCAAGCTAAAGAGCCTCAAGCATTTTAACCTTTCTTCATAGGGAAAGTTCTCCAACCCTTTTATCATTCTAGTTGCCCTTTTCTGCACGGAAGGTGGCATGGGATACTTATAGCCTGCAGGAGACGAAGTTGGATTCTCTGGTCTGAATTAAAGGCCTGAGTTCAACTGCGTTCCTTGGGCCAGCTCGTTTGCCTCTCAGCACGCCACTGGTAAAGTTAGAACCAAAGTGCAGCAGCCTGTCTTGTTGAGCTGTTAGCTGTTGTCTGTTGTCCACAAAAGACAGCAGTTGTTGTAGAATAAATTGCTCACAAGAGAACCAGTATCATTTTGCAGTGAAAAGGAGGGAGGAGTTTTTGTGGTTCCTAAACTGAGTTTTTTCCCCCATCATGTGGAACTTGGTAGGCTTCCTTTCATTCTTCCTGAGTCCCCACATAAGCTTTTGAGGAAGACACAGGGGATTTGGGTAGTCAGGATTTCGAGGATCGTATAGTTGGTTGTGCTGCTCACAGTAATGAAATGTACACAGTTTGTTTGCCTTGTAAGGAGCAAGACCTCATCCCTTCAAGTGCCGACTTTCTGTAGCTGAAGATACTAATAATCATTTTCTTTCCAATCTTTTACGGCCTTCTGCAGATGACTCTTTGGATCCCGATACGATGCCTTACCTAGATATAGCAAACCAGACTGGGAGAAAAATCAGTATTCCTCAACAAGCCAAAAAAGTGAGCATAGGTTGTTTTCTCTCTCTGAAGGACAAATGTGCTCTGTTTATGTGCAGTTTGGTTTTAAGTTTTTTTAACACCAGTAACCTATTCCCCCTCCCCGCTTCCTCCGCAGGCTCTCTTGTTAGCGATGGGGTACCACGAGAAAGGCAGAGCTTTGTTGAAGATGAAAGAATATGCCATGGCCCTGCCGTTTCTATTGGATGCAGATAAACACTTCTGGTAATAATCTCTTTACCTCTTGTTCTTGATTTCTGAAGAGGCAATTAAGCTTTTACATGCTGCTGTAGAATATTCAGAGCATTTTGCATAAGGTTGCCTTCGGTGATCCTTGCAACAAGCCTTGAAGGTAAGCTGGTATTATTATCCCCACATTGCAATAGAGGGGCAGGGAGGCCAGCCAGTGAGTTCATCGTCGGAGCAAGGTCTGAGCCCAGAACCTCTTGGTTCTGTAGCCGCTCATTTGTCAGCCGCCACACAAGCCAATCCGTTCTCTAAGGGGGAATGGCGCCTATTTTTCTACGCTGGCCCTTGCTCTCGTGATGAACAGCACGGATCAGCTCTGCCAATGATGGAGTAACCGTGGGACACGGTATGCAAAATACTTGCTTGTTCCTTTCCAGCGAATGTGGTTCTGACCTCTTGAACACCGTCGATAACTACGCGGTGTTGCAGCTGGACATCGTCTGGTGCTACTTCCACCTGGGACAGCTGGATTGCCTCGAAGATGCCGAGAAAAAGCTCCTGGCTGCCCACGACTGCTTCCGGAAGTGTTACGGGGAGAACCACGAAAGGCTGGTCACTATAAAAGTAAGGGAAGAAAGAAACGTGTGCATCACTTTACAATCATCCTCTGCCTGTTTAGCTCAAGATGGGTAGTCGTGTTTGTCTGTAGCCCTAGAAAAGAGCCAGAGTCCAGTAGCACCTTAAAGACTAACAAAATTGGTGGCAGGGGATGAGCTTTCGTGAGCCACTGCTCACTTCTTCAGATACAGCTAGAATGTGAGTCCATCTGTCACGTATTGGAAAGTGGATTGATTTCAGACATGAAATGACATTAGCAGGCAATTGACAATAGTCGATTGCAACTGATAAGGAAGCTGAAGACAATGCATCCTCCTGGACTGAATCAAGATCTAGGTTTCCTGCTGATTTTTCCATGCCTATTACTCCTCTGCATATCACTCCTAGTCCCATCACACCTGCTATTGTCATTTGCCTGCTAAAGTCATTCAGCCCTGGCAAATACTTGGATGGGAGATCTCCAAGGAATACCAGGGCTGGGACGCAGAAGCAGGCAATAGCAAGCCACCTCTCTGAGCATTTAGAGCCATGCTGTCTACATAATTACAGTATCCAGTCTCCCTTTCCGGGGGAAGCAGTGGCTGAACAACTTCGATACTCGTAGTTGCCACAGGGTATAAGAACATAAGAGGAGCCATGTTGGATCAGGCCAGTGGCCCATCCAGTCCAACATTCTGTGTCATGTGGTGGCCAAAACCCAGATGCCAACAGGAGGTCCTCCAGTGGGGCCAGAACTCCAGAAGCCCTCCCACTGTTTCCCCCCGAGCACCAAGAATACGGAGCATCACTGCCCCATCTGGTTATAGCACAGAAACTGCTGTGGCCATCCTGTTAGATGGTTGGCCAACCAAGGGGAAGTGTGGCCCTGTTGGTCCTCCTGGATTTCTCAGCAGCGTTTGACACCCTCAGCCATGGCATCCTTCTGGTCCACCCAGCGAATCTGAGCCCGGGATGCTCAGTAACGTGTGGAGTTCATTCCTAGGCCAGGCAGCTGAAAGGATTGCTTGGGGGGGACCTCTGCTTAGCATGGTTCAGTCTTCTCTCTTGATGCTTTTCAGACATCTACAGGAGGCCACTGTGTGAGAGCACTTTGTCCTCTATTATGCAGATGACATGCTGCTTTGCTCCTCTTTTCCATCAAAATCCAGGGAGGCTGTGGGTGTGTTAAACTGATGCTGGGAAAGAGTGAAGGGCTGGATGAATGTCAATAAATTGAAGCTTAGTCTAGATAAGACAGAAGTGTTATGGGTGAGGACTGATTTAACTAGAATGATAAAAGGGTTGGAACACCTTCCCCTATGAAGAAAGGTTAAAATGCTTGAGGCTCTTTAGCTTGGAGAAATGATGGCTGAGGGGTGACATGATTGAGGTTTATAAGATTATGAATGGGATTGAGCAGGTTGAGAAAGAAGTCCTTTTCTCCCTTTCTCACAATACAAGAACTCCTGGGCACTCCATGAAATTGCTGAGCAGTCGGGTTAGAACAGATAAGAGGAAATACTTCTTCACCCAAAGAGTGATTAACATATGGAATTCACTGCCAAGGGAGGTGGTGGCAGGTACAAGCATGGGCAGTTTCAAGAGGGAATTAGATAAACATATGGAGCAGAAGTCCATCAGTGGCTATTAGCCACAGGGTATAAATGGGAACTCTCAGTCTGGGGCAGGTAATGCACTCTATTCTTGGTGCTTGGGGGGGGCAGCAGTGGGAGGGCTTCTAGTGTCCTGGCCCCACTGCTGGACCTCCTGATGGCACCTGGTATATTTTGGCTGCTGTGTGACAGAGTGTTGGACTAGATGGGCCATTGGCCTGATTCAACATTGGCTTCTCTTATGTTCTTATGTTCTTATGTATGACTGAGGCTCATCTGGGAACAGCAGTTCTTCCCATTTTGGATGGTGTTCCCTTTCCCTGAAAGTTTACAGGTGCAGGCCTGGGCGTATTTGTAGCCTCAGTGTGGACTTTGAATGGTCAAGTAACAGACGTTGCCCAGAACACCTTTTACCATCTGTGAGTGATACAGCAACTGCAACCTTTCCCAGAGAAAAGTCAAACTGGTCACAGTCACACCTGCCTTAATAACAGCCGTACTTGTCTGCTGTAGTGCCCTCTGTGTGAGCAGCCTTGAAGACATCCAGGAACTTCAGGTAGATCAAATAGCTGCGGCAGCTAGGGCCCTTGCAGGCACCCACCAGAGTGACCCTGCTAAGGCAGTGTTAGACCATCCGCGCTGGCTTCCACTGTCTTTCTAGGCTCAATGCAAGATACTCCTTTTGGCCTTTAGTGCTCCGAATGGGTTCTACCCAGAGAGTATCTGAAGGTCTGCCTCCACCCATATCACCCAGCCTGAGGCTTGGGGTCAGCCCTGGGGGGGCCTTCTCAGGAACCAGCTCTAGCAGGAACTCAGCATGTGGGGGGGGGGCGCTTTCCCAGTTGCAGCTTCTTGGCTTTGGAGGAGAGGAACAAAGATGGAAGTCCTTCCTTTTCCAACAGGCTCTTTGAAATAGAGCGGCAGGATGCGTGCTAGGGAGTGGTGTTATTACAAGTTTGTTTTTTATTGACTTCTGGTGTGTTTTAATGAAGCTTACTCTGTTTAACTGAAGTTTTGCTGTGCTTTATTAGCTTTGATTTTTTTGTATCGTATAAAGTGCCGCAGGGACTTTTAGTTGAAAGGTGATACGTAAATGAACTAACTGGAACTAGCAGTTTGTATTCTCGAAAGGGAAAGGCACGTTGGTCTGTCTGTAGCAAAGTAAAACAGAAATCAAATGGTACCATTAAGACTAACCAAGGTTATTTCAGCATAATGGTTCATGAATCAGACCTGACTCACCTCTCTTGTTGTTCTTTCAGTATAACACCCACATCTGCTCCAGTCCCCTTATGCGGGGATTCACAGCAGATGGATCTACAGCAGGCCTCTCTGGGCCACAACGCCTCTTCTTCCCTCACCCTTTATTTCCTGTGATTTTGCTTATAAGAGTTTGGGGACAGTTTCCATTCCATGCGCATCAGAAGAAGTGATGAGAAGCTCCAGTTCAGGCTAAAATAAACTCCGTCCATCTTAATGGTGCCGCTTCATTTCTGTTTCAGTGCTCTGTGCAAAGGCACCTTGTGTTCTGTCACGGCGGCTGGCCTCCACCTCTCTCTTTTAACCGCCTCCAGCGGACGGCAGGAACCAGACAGAAGGCCAAAAAACTGTCTCTGTCGTTGGCTCCAGACTCCAAGTGGCCCCATTTTAAATCTCTGTGTCTTTCTTTAGGGTAGTTTTGGGAGAGAGAAGGCTTTGTTTCTAAGGCTCTACCTGCTTCAAGGAATAAGCCATTATCATAACGGCAGAGAGAAAGAGGCTGCTGAATACCTGCAGAAGGCAAGTGGTTTGTTGGTTTGTTTGCATCCCGTAAATCCCTCTCTAATGCTACAAGACCCAGGGGAGCCTGGTCTCGTCGGGTCTCAGAAGCTAAGCAGGGTCGGTCCTCGTGAGTACTGGGATGGGAGACCTCCAAAGAAGTCCCAGGATGGGAAACCACCCCTGTTAACCTTTTGCCTTGAAAACCCTACGGGATCATCATAAGTCGCCTGTGACATAATCAACACTTTCCACCACCAAGGTTACAAGTCCAGGAGTATTTATCTGGCAGTGCACATCCTCAAACTCAGCAGCAAAGAAAATGGGCAAGGTTGCACATGTGTGCGTCCCGCCCCCCGTCCCCCCGGCAACATAAAACTGACTTCTTTACCATCCCCTCTCTGCCTTTAGTTGGAGTTCGTTTCTGTACAGGATAAGGTTGCAAGCTGTATGCCCGCATTTGACTTTTCCTCGCTCTTTCTGACGTTTGCAGGCTCACGGTTTGTTTCAAGAGTTGTGCATAGATCCGGAGAAGGTCAACAGCCTGCTTCTCCTGGGATTCTCCGCCCAAGAAGCCCGCCTGGGTCTCCGCGCCTGTGATGGGAACGTGGATCGCGCGGCCAGTCTCATTTCCAACCAGAGAGAGGTATGGGGGCCAGGCAGATCTTGGGTCATAGCGAGGTGGTCATCTCTAGCGTGTCTATATGGATATACGGCGAAAAGCACATGGCCACCAGCTCACTTGAGCATCATTCTAACGGCGACGGTTTCTAGGGTATTTGTTCCTATGTCACAGAAATAATAAAGCTACGTTCAAGAGAAAAAGAACCATCTCGCATTGGGTAAGCGGCCGGCTCCCTGCCTTCATATGGCTGAGCGGTACTCTTTTGGACTGATTAATAGCCATTTGGGTGTTTACAGAGCGAGGAGAAAAGGAGGGCTTGCCTTGAAAAACACTTTCTCTCTTTTTTTAAAAAAAAGCATTTTTATTTTTCTATAACAAACAAAAACAAACATACAAAAATACACATATAGGGAATTCTCATTACATCCTTTGATCTAATTATTGGCCTCATACAATATGTTAATATATTCATTTTCCCCCCACCTTATAATTTACTTATGTACTTTTTGCTTATAGTAAAAAATACATGTTTATTTCCTTTTTGTTTCAGTTAAGTGACCGAAAGTTTTATGTCTTGTACTCTTCAGTCCATTTATAAAATCTTGCCCATGTAGCTTCAAATTCTTCTTTGTCGTGTCCTCTCAGAACTGAGGTTAAGTTATCCATCTCTGCTGTTCCCATTGTTTTGGTTATAATTTCTTCTCTTGAAGGGATTTCATTTCTTCTCCAGTACTTGGCATATAGTATTCTTGCTGCTGTTACTACATGTAGAATAAAATAAGTTTTTGGGTTTTTTTACAATTCCCTTGAGAAACGCTCTCAACAGGAATTTTTATATTATGGCAAAAAGTGACAGAAAACCTCAAAGATCCTCATTCTTGTGCAGCTTCATCTAACTTTATCACAATATGGTTTCCTATCTTATAACATTTAACACAAGAAGAAGGAATACCCAAAATAACTACATCTTCGGTAGAAGTTTGTTCTAATGGAATAATGCTCTATAAGGTTATGATGTTTTGCTTTTATTTTGATTGTATCAGTATTATAGATTTTACGGGTTTTTTATTCGTATTTAATACTATGTTATATTGGCTTACCTGTTATCTGTTGTATGTTAAGTTTTTTATTAATAAAAACTGTTATTACAAAAGAAAAGAAAAGAAACACTCTCGGCAGAATATTTGCACCGTGTTCCGCTCCGGACCATGCATGAATGAAGCTGCCCGGGACTGAATCAGACCACTGGTCTGTCAAGGTCAGACTTGTCTACTCTGACCGGCAGCGGCTCTCCAGGGTCTCGGGCTGAGGTCTTTCACATCGCCCACGACCTGATCCTTTCAACTGGAGAGGGCAAGGATTGAACCTGGGACCTTTCTGCATGCAAGCAGATGCCCTGCCACTGAGCCGCTGGCTCCCTCTTCCAGTTGCAGCCCTAACGTCTGTTGCTTGGTTCAGAGCTGTCCACCGGAAGCTGGAGAGATCTCTCCAGTATCAGCTTATTTGGGGGCTGCCGTTCTAGTCAGCTGTTCTGGAAAAATGCAGGAAAGTGTTACGCATTCACCTGAAACAGTTGTGGAGCGTGGGGGGAAAGTAAAGCATAAATCGCTTCTTGCTGCTTTGACAGAAGAAGGCAAGAGATCCGTCTTTTGTTGGGGAAGGCACCACTCTTTATTTATTCCTTGCAGGAGAAGGAGCAAATATGGCGAGAGGAGCGGGCGAAACGGCGAAAGCGATTGGAGGACGTCAACGCCTTGAAAAGTATGGGCTATTCAGAGCGAGCAGCCAGAGAAGCTCTGCACCAGGCGAAAGGCAACCTGGAGCTAGCAGTGAAGGTGAATGCCCTCTTCCGCACAGTTACTCTCACGGGACGCTGGGCGTCAAGGGAAGGGCTCTGCTCGACATTCTCAGGCCCTCTTCATGCCGCCAGCACTGATACTGTTGCCTCTGTGAAACATGTCAACCTGAAGCTGGTGAATCGGGTTTGCTGCTGTGCAGAACTGGCTGAAATGTCTAGAATTTGCATACTGAGGCTTTCCGTAGCTCTAAGTGGAATGGAAGACTGATGGATTTCAGCTTCTAAGGAAGTTGGAAGAGGGAGCAAAGGGCTGCACTGGGACGGTGGCTGTTTCCTGCAGAGTGGAAGAGCAGGTGTTAAAAATTGTGGAGCTGGGGAACGTGCCATGTGATGTGGCTTTGTGTCTCTTCTTGGGTACCTGTTACCTGAGGGTGGCTGGTGCCACTCAGACTCGGGGGGGGGATTATCATCTCAAAAAACCTTTAAATTTAGGTGAAGGGGAGGTTCAGGAGCTATTTGTGATGTGGTTGCATTCAGAGAAGGCCAGGGGTGTGCCTTGAGTAGCTCTTTGAGCCTGGCCAGAGAACAGAAAAATTGGCCATCTTGCAAATGTGGGACAGCCCATGTTTCTGGTGGCTCTGTTTTAGCAGCCATTTGGAAAAGAAGTAGTAGTGTACTGGGATACAGACCTTACTGCAAGAGGCTCTGGTCGTTCAGGGGAACGCCAGCAGTGGTTCAGTCTAACCTGTGGGCCAGACAAAATGGAAAGAGAATGGTACAACAGGACCTAACAATTGAAGTTCGGGACAGACAGGAGGACACACGACTTTACAGAGAGAGATTAAAATGTGGAATTTGCTGCCTAAGGATGTAGTGGTGGCCATAGGAATCAACAGCTTGAAGTGGGGATTAGATAGATTCATGAAGTGTAAGTCTGTCAGCGGCTACCAGGCATGTTGGCTGAGGGGAACCTCCACCTTCAGAGGCACTAAGCCTCTCAATCCCAGATCCAGGAGGCAGCATGGGAAGAAGGCCTCGGCCTCTATGTGCTATTGCTGGCCCTCCCGAGGACCTGATTGGCCAGTGTTTGAGATGAGCTGCTGAACTAGATGGACTATTGGTCTGATCCAGCAGGGCTGTTCTTAGGTTCTTACGTGTGGAGCAGTTGCCTTGGGCTGGGGCTGGAGTGCAGGTGTTGGGGAAGACCTTCCTCTGCCTAGGAGCCTTGAGTATCACTGCTTGTCAGACTGTCAGCCAGTGTTCCCTCTAAGCTGAGTTAGTGTGAGCTAGCTCACAGGGTTTAGGCTCCAGCTCACATTCTTGTCTTAACTCAAGAAGGACGGCTCCAGAGCAAAATAATTTAGCAAACTAAGCCAAATCATTCACTCACCACTTTAATGCCAGTAGCTCACAAAGTAGAATTTTTGCTCACAACACTCCACAGCTTAGAGGGAGCATTGCCCTCGGCTCAAATTACGCTTACAGGACGGGGATCGGCTTGTTTGTGCAGAGAGAGGATGAATGAGGTGACCCATTTGGTCTCAGTCATTTAGGTTGTCCGATGTGGATTGGGTGTGGCACCCAGTTGGGTGTGGCGTCCAAACTTGTTGTGCAGGATTTTTGTGCTGCATTTGATTAAGCTGCTTCCAACTAGATGAATTTGGTGTTCCTGATGTTGGACTTGTCTTTCTCTTCTGATTATGCTCCCCCCCACGCCCCGTTCTATTGTACTTGCTGCATTGTTTGCCGGGTAATTTTTTTAAATTAACGCCTTTTAGGTTGTTGCAAGCTCCTTGGAGCACAATTGGAAAGGCAAGGTCTAAATGTTAGTGTCTGTAAGGAACTCTTACCATGTGAGGCCTGGGGACAGACGCTGTCTTGACTCTCCTTCCGTGCCCACAGCTGTTTCTCTCTGCTCCAGGTCATGCTCGATAACCCCCAGCTGCTCCTCCCGGAGGACGACAGCCCACTGCTGGGGAACCCCTTCCAAGTTCCTCAGGAAAGCATTAACCAAGTAAGTGCTTTCTGTGCGTTTGGAACACAACCCATCCTTTTCCAACAAAATCTAGTGATTTCACAGACAGTGGCTGAGGCCAGATTTAAACGTGAGGCAAAAGCCCTCCTCGCCCGTGGGACTGCATGCTCACACGGCATCTTGTTGAAACTTGGCCGAGCCCGGCGCGAGGTCCCGCGGGTGAGCACTTTTTGAGTCACGTTGGAATCCAGCCTCAGTTTTCTTCTCTCGTCCATTTCGAGCCAGCTTGGGGACCTTCTCGCTTCAGAGCCTGCATTACTCATTGCTTCTGCAGAGCCTGTTGGCAGCCAGATGTGAGCCCACCGGGGCATGTGTGTGCACGCACAGTAAGCTGGCAGGTCATGTTCATCAGTGACCCATTGTGATAGAATGCCTCTGCGTGTGTAGGACCCCGAGAATCTCTCTTCAAGCCACGCAGAGCTCTGATCGGAACTGGCTCTGGGGTCTAAGTCGGACGGGACCTACAAAAGTGCGCTGTGGAACGTGGACCCTTTGCTGTGCATAGCAATCCCCGCACATCTTGTTTTTGCAAACCTTTTTTTTCTTTAATGGGGCGATGCAGGCGGGTTACGTACCTGCTTCTGTAACAGACAGGAGGCTGTCCTGTCCCTGAGAGGTGAAACAGCCACTCGGCTGGTTTGACCCCTGAGCCTGTGGGAGGGCAGCCCCAGCATCCCGCCTCCTTCCAGAGGGGAGCTGAGGGCCACCGGGGGGGCGTGCAGAATGAACAGGCGAATGGTCTCGGCAAGAGCTGCAGTTTCGTAGTCCTCGGTAGAAGAAGAAGTAGAGTTGGACTTATACCCCTGCCCTTCGCTTGGAGTCTCAGAGCGACTTGCAATCTCCTTTCCCTTTCCCTCCCCACAACAGACACCCTGTGAGGTAGGCGGGGCTGAGAGAGCTCTGACAGAAACTGCTCTTTTTCAAGGAGAGCTCTGACAGAACTGTGGCTTGTCCAAGGTCAGCCAGCAGCTGTGAGTAAAGGGGTGGGGAATCAAACCCGGTTCTCCCAGATTAGAGTCTGCACACTTAACCACAAACCAGGCAGGTCCCCCAGATCCCTCAGAGAGGTCGCGTGGGTCCCCTCCTCTGTTTCCAGAACTGGCCTCTCCCAGCTTCATCCGTGGCAACTGGGGGCTGAGGCTTGCATGCATATACCCTGCATCCCTTGGGGGATTTTATATTTAAAGATTGATAAACCGGCTCACAGCCAGGACTCTAAACTGTGGATCGGAGCAGGATCTGAAATCCCTTTGTCTATTTGTAACAATGCACATTTTCTCGGCGCCCGCCAAGTGCAGTGGTCAGTTGTTGGGCTTCGATATGGGGAAGCCCACCCCTTCGTGTTCCCATTCTGAGCCCCAACCCCCAGGCACAGCCCGCCCCCACGTCAACAGCACCTCGAACCGGAAAGCCACTCTGAGCTCTTTCAGAGGGAGAAGGGTGGTGAAATGTGGCTGGCGAGATTAAACAGCGATAGTCATGCGCTGTCGTTTTCCTTCTCTCCTTGTCGCCTAGCTGGTCTACATGGGATTTGACGCCGAGGCAGCCGAGCAGGCCTTGCGGGTGTTCAAAGGCAACGTCCAGCTGGCCGTCCAAACGCTGGCTCACTACGGAGGCTCCCTCCCGGACGACCTGCAGGCGTCTTCAGAGAGCATCTCCCCTTCCGGTGAATCCAGCTCTTCCCAAGGATCGTCCACGGGTTCTGCAGGTGAGGGGGCTGCGTCCAGAAACAGGCGGGGAGGAGCACGAGCAGAAGAAGTGCCATGAAACCCCCATTATTCCCAGCAGGTTCGCAGAAGCAGACCCTTGTCCCTTAGCTTCTCCACGAGGAGCGCCTGGCTTGTCTGGCTGAGCCGTTGTGGAGAGGACATCCACCGTGAAGTCGGACCCTCGGCTGTAGAGCCAAGCCGCTCAGCTCACAGTCATCAGGGGGTCCCGTGCCCCTGTGAATCTGCCCCATCCATGCCCACTTTCCCTGAGTGCCTGCTCCTCTGGGTTTGCTGCGCTTCTCTGCCGTCGCCCTTGGCCTTCTGAATGCTCTAAAACTGTTGTGCAGTGGGTTCAATGCACTTTGCGCGGGACTTCCTGTTGGAACCCTCTGAATTAGGCGGCTTGCACATGTGCGCTTTGGAGGCACATTCGTGATGGTTTAAAGGCAACTGGATCTCCTTAGGTGAAACAGGGAAATCCACTTGCAAATGATTGTGAAAGCGCGTGATAGAAGATATGTGAAAGTTGCCTGAGCTCATGATGCTTAGTGACGGAGGATTCCGCTGCCAGGCCTGTGGCGAAGGCACCTGGCTGCAAAGGGAAATACCTCTTTACGCAAAAAGGAAATATGTCTTTGCACAGAGGGTGATTACACTGTGGAATGCGCTGCCAGAGGATATAGTCGTGGCCACAAGTATAGGTAGCTTTAAAATTTTATGTAGGACAGGTCTCTCCATGGCTACTAGTCCTGGTGCCAAACGGAACCTCCTCATGCAGAGGCAGGGAGCCTCTGCAGACCAGTGCCAGGAGGCAACATCAGGGGAAGGCCTCGGCCTCTGTGCCCTTTTGTGGGACCTCCAGGGGAAGTGGTTGGCCACTGCATGAAACAGGATGCTGGACTGGATGGACCCCTGGTCTGATCCAGCAGGGCTCTTCTGATACTCTTATCGGGAAAGCCTCAGCCTCCATGCCCTGTTGTTGGCCCTCCAGAGGAACTGGTTGGCCACTGTGTGAGACAGGATGCTGGACCAGACAGACCAGTGGTCTGATCCAGCAGTCCTCTTCTTATGTTCTTATCAGGGGAAGGCCTCAGCCTCTATGCTGTTAGCCCTCCAGGGTAACTGACTAGCTGCTGTGTGAGACAGGATGCTGGACTGGATGGACCACTGGTCTGATCCAGCAGGGCTCTTCTGATGTTCTTAAAGGCCTGTTGGAACAAAGCTATTTGCATAGCGTAGGGCTTAAACTCTTGAGGCTGGGGAGGGGAGGGGAGATGTGCTTAACAGCATCTGGAGCATTTCTTTCTTGTAGGGACTTCTGGGGCTTCAGCTGATGAAGACATGGAGTCGAGTCAAGTCATGGAAGACATGGAAGCAGATGCTCTCAACGAAGTCTTGAAGGATATTCCAGAACACGAAGAAGATTATTTGGATCTAACTCTGGAGGAGGAAGAAACTGTCATCAGCGAGTACCTCTCTTACATACAGCACTTGCCAACTGAGCCCAAGTAGCCAAGGCTCTTAGACTCCAGTTGTCGGTTACATCGAACTCCGTATTTGGGGCTCCAGCCCACAGAAAATGAGATGCTTTCAAGTCTCACCGAAATCCATGGGGCACTTTGGTCCTTCCCACCCTGAGAAGTCGCATTCATTTTGGAGAGATTTCAGCACCGCTTGTTTTTTCTGGGCTGGTGCCTTGGGTTGTGGACACAACTCTCAGCCACGCTTTTGCCAAATGCCTTAAGTTCAAGACGTTGCATAAATGTATGTAAAACCGGTACCATTTGATTGCCACATAGAACAGCACTGGAGGACAAAACCAGTTATAGAAGAAGAAATACTTACAGAAGAAATATTTTATAGAGAGATTCACTACATATATATGTATATATATTGGTGTAAAATCAATCTATTTAATTGGTAGAGCAAATAAAACCCTTTACATCTGCTTTTGGTTTGGTTTGGGTTTTTTAATCTTAATGGTCCATTAGGAAGCACTTGCGTAGAACTCTACTGGGACTGGTGTTGCTGTTTTCTGGTCTTAGAACTGGCTTGTGAAACTTGCCTTCCCCTCCAGAGAGTCAGTTTGGTGTAGTGGTTAAGTGCGTGGACTCTAACCTGGGAGAACCAGGTTCTCCTCCACTTGCAGCTGCTGGATGACCTTGGGCAAGCCATAGTTCTGACAAGAGCTGTCCTTGAAAGAGCAGTTTCTGTCAGAGCTCACTCAGCCCCACCTACCTCCCAGGGTGTCTGTTGTGGGAAGGGAAAGGTGATTGTAAGGCGCTCTGAGACTCCTTTGGGTAGTGAAGGGCGGGGTATAAATCCAATATCATCATCATCTTCTTCAGTATCCTAAAGCCAAGCTGTCGTGTGGATCTGGAAATGCCTCCTTTCCCCAATCTTGGTATTGCACAGCGCAGTAAAGCATAAAAACTGTGTTTGTCACATTTTGTTGCCGTTTCTCTGCAGAGCTGGGGGCCTCTCTGCTTGGAAGTGGTGGCTTTGGAGGCTGCTGTAAGGAGAGGTTGAAGAAGGTGGTAGAGCTCAGATCCGTGAATCCCTCTCTCCAGCCTTGCTCCTGTGTTCTGCAGTTGTCTCACCTGGGCAGCTGAGCTGGCAACGCCCAGGTGCTTCTGGTAGGGGAGCACGTCTGCTTCTTTGGAACACCTTCCTTTCTTCCAACTGATGCTTTAAGGGAGAAAGCGGCTACTCGAGCGCCCTTGTGTTGTGTACAAAGTTTGAACCGCGTGATTGTGTGTTGGCTGTGGGGAGATTTGGAGAAGGTGCCCGGCTGTAGCCTTTTGTGATCGCTTTCACTCTTATCTAAAGTTTGAGTTCAGAAGAGAAGAGCCCCTTAAAAAGGGAGACGAGCAGAAATGCCGTTCTAGGACCTCTGTACGCAGTCAGCTGGCTGAGTGCTGGAAAGCCTCCTGTCAGTCTGCGGGGAACCAGATTCGAGTCCAGTGGCACCTTAGAGACTAGCAAGAGTTCCTCTCAAAAGCTGCTGCCCCTGAAACTCTCCATTGGTCTCTTAAGGTTCTACTGAATCTGTTTCACTGCACGACTTGCAACTTACCTTGCTGAATTCAAAATGGAAGGGGGTGGGGGGCCTACAAAGCCAGGCGCTCTAGGGTGCCGCAAACAGTCCACTTAGGCCAGGCTCCGTGTCCCCTCTAAGCTGAGTCAGTGTGAGCTAGCTCACTGTTTTTTAGCCTCCAGCGCACACATTTCTGTCTCGGCTCCAGAGCAAACTCAATTTATGCAGCTGCCAAATCGCTCGCTCACAACTTTTAATGCCAGCAGCTCACAAAGTAGAGTTTTTGCTCACGAGACTCAACGGCTTGGAGCATTGGAGGCTGGAGACAGTTCTTGGAATCAGCCGCCGAGGGAGAGGTGGTGTGAGCTCCCCCTCCCTGTCAGTCTCGGAGCAGCGGCTGGATAAACACTTGCCAGGGATGCTCTAGGCGGATCCTGCCCTGGGCAGGAGGTTGGACTAGATGGCCTCTCTGGCCCTTTCCAACTCTGTGATTCTAGGATTCTAGCCTTGGGGAGGCAGCTTCTGCTTAATAGACTTCCTGAGTCTGAGGACAGCACAGGGTGTGGCTGTTTTGCACCAACCCGTGTTGACCGTCTCAAAGGGCCTGAGTGGCAGCCCAGCCAGGGCAGGTGGGAGAAGCCGGGTCGTGGGAAAGGGGGCCGCTTGCTTGTTCCAGCATCGGTTCTGCTTAAGCCATGCCAGGGGTCCCGTGTTGCTGAGTGGGATTGGCATTAGCCCTGCCCATTGTTTTGACTGGGAATTAGTAAAGGTAAAGGTTCCCTTGCTCGAAAGCCAGTCGAATCCGAGTCTAGGGTTGTGGTGCTCATCTCCGTTTCCAAGCTGAAGAGCCAGCGCCGTCCGAAGACATTTCTGTGGTCATGTGGCCGGCATGACTAAACACCAAGGCGCACGGAACGCTGTTACCTTCCCACCGAAGCGGTACCTATTTATCTACTTGCAATTTCTTGCTTTCGAACTGCTAGGTTGGCAGGAGCTCATTCCGTCATGCGGCACTCTCGGATCTCGAACTGCTGAACTATTGACCTTCCACAGCCTGCAGTTCAGTGACTTAACCACTTGAACCACCGCAGCTCCTTGACTGGGAATTATGGAGTATATTATTGCGCATGCATCTTGGCTGTTAGGGATGCTTAAACAGGTGCGCTTGATGTTAAAACTGGATGTGGGTGCCAATTGGAAAATGAAGGAATTAAATTTGTCAGGGGAAATGCCTTGGGAAAACAACCCATTTATTCCGACAGTAACTCGTTTCAGGCTGTCTATGGGCTTGGCACCAAAAACACCAGTTCCCGGGGCAGGGGTGGGATTGTGGTTGTATGAGTGTCAAGGGCATGTGCCAGGGTGCCGCACCCAATCGGGGGCTCCACATGGTGCTCATCCCTTTGTGTCTGGGGAAAAAAACCTTCCATGGTCCCAGGCAAGGAAGCAAGTGGCCCTGCTTAGCATGCAGGGGGTCCTAGGTTCAATCCCTGGCATCTCTACTTAAAAAGGACCAGGCAGTAGGCAGTGCTCCCTCTAAGCTGTGGAGTCTTGTGAGCAAAAATTCTACTTTGTGAGCTGCTGGCATTAAAGTTGTGAGCGAGCCATTTGGCTACTACATGAATGAGTTTGCTCTGGAGCCCATCCTTCCTGACCGGAGACAAAAATGTGTGAACCGGAGGCTAAAAAACTGTGAGCTAGCTCACGCCAACTCAGCTTAGAGGGAACACTGGCAGTCGCTGATGGGAAAGACCTCGGCCCGAGACCCTGGAGAGCCGCTGCCAGTCTTGAGTAGACAATCCTGACCTTGATCAACCCATGGTTTAGTATAAGGCAGCTTCAGGTAGGACCGTGTCACGCCTGGGGGTTATATCTTGCTTGCAGGCAGCAAAGGGCTGGGGAGTTACTGCTAAAGCTCTGCCGCCCATTCTCACCCAGTCTGTTTGACACACACAGCAGGAATTCCAGAGTCGGCCTGAAAACGAAAAACTTGCTTTTGAAGACTCTCAGTTGAAGTGTTGTTTCCCTGTGTGTTCTCCTCACGCAGTGGACTCCCCCACCATGGGAGACCCGTCTGTCCTGCCAATTGGAAAATGAAGGAATTAAATTTGTCAGGGGAAATGCCTTGGGAAAACAACCCATTTATTCCAACAGTAACTCGTTTCAGACCGTCTATGGGCTTGGCACCAAAAACACCAGTTCCCGGGGATACTGGTCTAAAAACCTAAAAAAGACTTAAATAAAATAAACCCGGAGCAGACAGTCTGTGGCAGGCAAAAATAGGAGCCTCGTGGCTCTCTGAAAAGGTTTTTATTCTGTTATTCCACAGCGATATTGCCAAACTTGAGAATAAATTTGCAGATTGGCTGTTCTTTAAATGTCTGGCCAGTAGAGGGCGTGCAAGGCATAGGTCCATCCCGCTTGCTAATTTGAGGACTTGGGAGAATCCTCTAGTAGTTTCTTGGAAGACCCGGCAGAATGTAGCTGAAACAGCTGCCACGAAAACTGCTTAGTCAGTGGCAGACAACCTGATTACAGGGCATCTTGTCTCCATGACTGCTTACCCACGAAAACCACCGGCTGGGTTTTTGTCTGTCATCCCTGCTGGCTCTCAGACCAAGGCTGGGTGCAGGGAGGATTTCTTCTGCCTCTAAAGACAGCAGGGAACAATGCATTTGACTTCCTGTTAACAATTGAAAATAGCTGCCTTGGTGACAACCAAAAGCCCCCTGAGACTGGGGAGAGGTTAGTACCCCTGAGATATTTTCAGAGAGCCAGTTTGGTGTCGTGGTTAAGAGCACAGTGTGGTGGTTCATAGAGCTGGTTTGGTGTAGTGGTTAAGAGTGCGGACTCTAATCTGGGAGAACCGGGTTTCATTCCCCAGTTCTCCACATGCAGCTGCTGGTGTGACTTTGGGTCAGTTACAAGTTCTCTCAGAGCTGTTCTCTCAAGGACGGTTCTCGGGAGAGCTCCCTCAGGCCCACCTACCTCACAGGGTGTCTGTTGTGGAGAGGGGAAGGCCATTCTGAGACACCTTCTAGTAGTGAAGGGCGGGGTATAAATCCAATCTCTTCTCTCCATAGAGAGCCAGCGTGGTGTCGTGGTTAAAGTGTCAAGAATAGGGACTGGGGAAACGCAGGTTCAGATCCCCACCTGTGCCACGGAAGCTCGCTGGGTGACCTTGGGCTAGTCACACGCTCTCAGCCTGACCTACCTCGCAGGGATGTGAGGATAAAATAGAGGAGAGGAGAGAGATATAAACCACTTCGGGTTCCCACCGGGGAGGACAGCAGGATATCAATCAATGAATAAATCCTGCCACTCAGGTGTGGGGACAGGGCGTGAGGCCCTCAGACGTGAAGCGTTGCTTTTGCCTTGACTTCTCCTATTTGGCATCACTGGTTCTCAGTGGTTCTCACTGGTTCTCAGTCTGTACATAACATAAGTTCTTCCTGCCCAGCGCATCCAGCCTCTCCAAGCCTGGTGCACCTGTGACTCTCAGGTGGGAGCCTACCGCCCCCACCCCCCATTACGTGACTGAAAGCCGGCCCGTAAGATCAGCAGGAGCTGTGCCAATCACAAAGTCCGATTTTCGCTGTCTTTAGAGGGCGAGTGTGGAGGGGAAGAAGAGGAGATTGGATTTATACCCCGCCCTTCGCTACCTGAAGGAGTCTCAGAGCGGTTTACAATCTCCTTTCCTTTCCCTTCCCCACAACAGACACCCTGTGAGGCAGGTGGGGCTGAGAGAGCTCTTCGAGGACTGCCCTTCAGAGAACAGCTCTGGGAGAACTTGTGACTGAACCAAGGTCACGCCAGCAGCTGCATGTGGACGAGTGGGGAATCAAACCCGGTTCTCCCAGATTAGACTGTGCTCCTAACCACTACACCAGACTGGCTCTCCCATAAGAACATAAGAGAAGCCAATGTTGAATCAGGCCAATGGCCCATCTAGTCCAACACTCTGTCACACAGCGGCCAAAATATACCAGGTGCCATCAGGAGGTCCACCAGTGGGGAAGATGTCCCTTTCCAGGAATGCTTTGGTCGCATGCTGAAGTGGACAGCCCAATAGCTCCAGTGTCCTCTCCTATAAATGCCTTTTGTGTCGGAGGAACCTCTGCCCCGCCGCCCTGGTTCAAAACTTCCTAGGACGGCGCTGCTATCTCTGTAGGGGACATATTCCAGGGCTCAGCTGTGCTCACTGCAGGTAACTTCACCCCTCGGCCAGCCACTTGCCCCTCCACAGTGCTGGTGGGGTGACCAAGAGAGCATACGTGAACACACATGAAGCGGTCTCATACTGTTACACTTCCGCAGGGCTTGCTAGACGGAGCTGTTCCACCAGGCCTTTGGTTCAGTCAGCGGGAGTTCAACTATACTCTTCTGGCCCCCTCTGCCCTGCCCTGCCCATGGCACTGTTCAAGACCCAGTTTGATGGAGTGGTTTAGTGTGCAGACTCTAATCTGGGAGTACCGGATTTGATTCCCCACTCCTCCACATACAGCTGCTGGTGTGACCTTGGTTCAGTCACAAGTTCTCCCAGAGCTGTCCTCGAAAGAGCAGTCCTCGAAAGAGCTCTCTCAGCCCCACCTACCTCACAGGGTGTCTCTTTTTTTTTGGGGGGGGGGAGGGAAAGGGATTGTAAACTGCTCTGAGACTCATTTGGGTAGTGAAGGGTGGGGTACAAATCCAATCTCCTCTTCTTCTTCTTCCCTTGGGTCAGTCACAAGTTCTTTCGGAGCTGTTCTCTCAGGAGCAGTCCTCGAAAGAGCCCTCTCAGCCCCACCCACCTCACAGGGTGTCTGTTGTGGGGAGGGGAAGGGAAAGGGATTGCAAGCCGCTCTGAGACTCCTCTGGATAGTGAAGGGCAGGGTATAAATCCAATCTCTTCTTCTTCTTTCCAATGCCCTGTAGTTCTGGGTACTACGTGGGCACTGAAATGAAAAATTGGGGTGGGGGTAATTATGTTATGGAGCATGGGTTCGATTTTACCTGCTTTTGCTATTTGTTGTTTTTATTGTTTGCTGGTTTTGTGTTGTGAGCCGCCCTCAGCCCCTTCTTGGGGTAGGGCGGTATATAAATAAAACAAAAACAGAATCACATCATTGGCCCCATCAAGATCAGTATTGTCTGCTCGGACTGGCAGCCGCTCTCCAGCAGAGATCTTTCTCACCATCTCCTGCTCGCTCGCTTTTAACGAGAGATGCCGGGGATTGAACCTGGGACCTTCTGCATGCCAAGCAGATGCTCTGCCACTGAGCCAAAGCCCGTCCTCTGCTTCCGCAAGGATGAACCTGTAGTCACCATGGCCAGAGAGACTTCTGATATTTCTGGCTGTGTGCCAGTCAAGACTCTGCCACAAAGTTTGCCATTTGACCTTGGGCAAGTCACTATCCGTCCAGCCTACCTTGAAGGGTTGTGAGGATAAAACAGGCCATGTATGCTGCCATGAGCTCCTTTGGTGCAGTGGTTAAGAGTGCAGACTCCAGTCTGGGAGAACCAGGTTCGATTCCCCACTCCTCCACATGTGGCTGCTGGTGTGACCTTGGGTCAGTCATAAGTTTTCAGAGCTGTTATCTCAAGGGTAGTTCTCGAAAGAGCTCTCTCATCCCCACCTACCTCACAGGGTGTCTGTTGTGGGGAGGAAGGGAAGGAGATTATAAATCACTCTGAGTCTCCGTTGGGTAGTGAAGGGCAGAGTATAAATCCAGTCTCCTCTTCTCCTCTTCTCAGAGGAAGGGTGGAATAAAAATGTGCTCAATAAATGCATATGAATAGTGGAGCAGAATTCCAGCATCCTGAAGTTTCATCTCTGCTTTCCCTTTAAAACAAACGACCAAGCATCTAGTCCTGATTATTACAAATATAACTTTGAACTGTGTGCACAATGCCGGATGAGCTCTCAAGAACTATGTAGGGGCTGCCAGCTCTGGGTTGAGAAATACCTGGAGATATTTGGCGAGGGGGTGGAGCTGGGGAGGGCAGGGTTTGGGGAGGCGAGGGAGGGAGGGCCTCAGCAGGGTACAATCCCACAGAGTCCAGCCTCCAAAGCAGCCATTTTCTCCAGGGGGACTGATCTCTGCAGTCTGGAGATGAGCTGTAATACTGGAAGATCTCCAGGCCCCACCTGGAAACTGGCATCCCAAAGAGGCTAGTATAGACTCGCCAGCACACATAGCCTGTGGCTTGTCTCCTTTCCTTCATTAGCCGAAGTGGAATAAATGATGGGAGATAAGCACGGTTCGGCACAAAGCTCCAATATCACAGCAGTGGCCAGCTTCTCAGGAGTATTTAGGCAAAGACTCTCAAGCCTCAGTCCCTCATCTGCAAAATGGGCCAAATTGTCTTCTGTTACTAGGCTACTGTGAGGCTAATCAAGGCTGACTCAGTCCAAGCACTGTATGAAACCATGGCTTAATTGAACTACTGTTTGATTAATCACAGGCCAGGCCAATAACTATGGTGAGTTTGGGTCCAGCAAACCAAGGTTTGGAACCATGGTTAGAAGCTGGTTTATGAATCAGTTACGTCTTCCCTACAATTTCAGGTGATGTGTTCATGGAGACCTCCTGCCTCGGCCCCCCTGCTACAGAACCAAGGGGATTCAACCAGCACTTGTTGAGCCAAACCGGGATGAAAAGTGGTTATCTGGTTGTGGTCACACATGCAAGATAACGCGGTGTGTGGGGGGGAGGGAGGCTATTCCCTCTGGAGGAAATTGACCCACAGTTGCGTGATCACACAGTCCTTGGAAGCTGCGGGGGCAGCCCGCCACTGCATGATCAGACAAACCGTGATTGGTTGTTGTTTTTTGCCGTTTGTTCCGGATGCGCTTAAACTGGGAATCGATGAATCACATATCAGCACTGGGGGCTCCCTATGGAGTGTGTGATGGCGCGCATACTGAGAAGAGGGGGTGGGAACGGCACGGAGTCAGGATGCCCAGTCAGACCAATGCTCCCTCTAAGCTGTGGAGTCTTGTGAGCAAAAATTCTGCTTTATGAGTTACTGGCATTCAAGTTGTGAGTGAGCGATTTGGCTGCTGCATCAGTTTGCTCTGGAGCCTTCCTCCCAGAGCTAAGGCAAAAATGTGTGAGCCAGAGGCTAAAAAACTGAGAGCTAGCTCACACTAACTCAGCTTAGAGGGAACATTGGATCAGAGCATCCCGACGCCATGAGAGCACTCTGGCATGATCAGACAGGGGAAAGTCCATCTGTGACAGGGGAAAGTCCATCCAGGTTTGCTACTGGACTTTCCCCAGTGTCTTTTTACTCCACTTCTGCAGCAGAGCAAAACAGGTTGCCGAAGGATACGGGGTACTTCCCAGATGTTTGCGTCTGATCATGCCCTTTAAATCCGCACATTTGCACCTAAAGTACGGCTAATTGTTTGTGTGATCACAGCCTCTGCAAACCAAATCCTAGTTCCAAAGTGTCATTTTTTAAAAAAAATCATGGCTTCTTGATTGCCGCAGCTAGACTCACCGTTGCTTCCAAGTGGAAATCGAATCTCGGCCCTTCTCTCGTTGGGCGGTATGAAAAGGTACGGATGCAATTTATTATGGGGAAAATTGCAAATGGTATTTCTAGTCAAGCCAGTGAGGATTATCAAACATCATTTGTCTCTATATGGTGTCCAATAATTCAGCTCCCTTCAGAAAAAGAAGTCGATCCCTCTTTTGTTAAAGATAAAAAATGGCTTTGCTTTGGAGAGTGATGACTTAAAATAGTTAATCATCTTAAAATAATATAGCTCCTCCCTATACGGGAGTGTGGCTGTATATATAGATGTGTCAACTCACAGGATACATAACCTTTGGCTTGCCTCCTTTCCTTCATTAGCCGAAGTGGAATAAATTATGGGAGATGAGCAGGCGGATGCTCCGGTTCGGCACGAAGCACCAATATCAAGGCAGCCGTCAGCTTCTCAGGAGTATTTAGGCAAAGGCTCTCAAGCCTCAGTCCCTCATCTGCAAAATGGGCCAAATTGTCTCCTGTTACAAGGCTAATCAAGGCTGACTCAGTCCGAGCATTGTATGAAACCGTGGCTTAATTAAGCTACAGTTTGATTAATCACAGGCCAGGCCAATAACTTGGTCAGTTTAGGTCCAACAAACCAAGGTTTGGAACCATGGTTAGAAGCTGTTTTATTAATCAGTTACATCTTCCCTACAATTTCATGTGATGTATTCATGGAGACCCCCTGCCTGAATCTTGAAGCCTGCTGGCCAGAAGGGCGGGGTATACATTGAAATAATAAATAAATATCAAATATAATGTGGTTATTGTATTAAGCTTTTAGTGGGCAGATGACTTATGCTTGTACTGCTGCGATCCGTTTGTTATGTTCATGAGTATGTTAACTGTTTATGTTTACATTTAAATAAAAATTTAATGGGGAAAAAGATCGTGGCTTCAAGATTATGTCTGAGCTGAACCACAAAGTAGGGCGACCGGCCGCAACTGCGTTTGAGAAACCCTCTGCCTTCCCCAAGAACGACTGTCGTTAAGAGACCAGCGGTGTGCTATTTAAAAGATGCCCGTCTCGTGATTTCTGGTGAGTCGGCAGCTTTACAAGCGCCCTGAAAGCTAATGAGCGCAGAAACATGAGTCCGGCTGCCTCTCTTTCGAACACGGAGGGCAGCACTCTTCCCCCGCCCCCCAAGCTGCTGGTCTAGCCGGAGAGAACAGCAGAAGTATTTGCAATTTGCCCTGCAGAGAAGTATTGGCAGAGGCCTGAGGATGTTGTCATTTGTCGAGGAACAGAAAAGCAAATGAAAGAGGCATTCCTCCGCCCCAAAGGAGCAGGCAGAAGAATTGGCCAAAGGCCTGAACGCCTCTCCCCCTTCACCGCTACTAGGATGGGAGCTGGATCCCTTGAGGTTAACGGGAAGTGACACCCCTCCCCCTCCACTTAAAAGTGAAGCTCATCATCAGACACGTCCTAGAATGGCTGTAAGGTGCTTTTATCTGCAGGTGTCCGTAGGGATGAATGGAACCCTCCCGTGATTTTGAAGTGCTCCGGTCCATTTGCTTCTCACCGGGAGGTGATGATCTCACTGAAGCTGGAGCCTAGCAAAGACCTAAACTAGTATTTGGGGCGGGGGGGGGGAGAACTGGAGAAAGGGCTCTTCCGGATTATCATTTTTGTCACTCGTTTGTCCCTGTTGCTTTGGATTCCACCCCTCTTCCTTTTCAATGAGGAGGAGGAGGAGTTGGATTTATACCCCACCCTTCGCTCAGAGCGGCTTACACTCTCCTTTCCATTCCCCTCCCCACAACAGACACCCTGTGAGGCAGGTGGGGCTGAGAGGGCTCTTTCCAGGACTGTCCTTGAGAGAACAGCTCCGACAGAACTATGGCCTGCCCAAGGTCATCCAGCAGCTGCAGATGGAGGAGTGGGGAACCCAACCCGGTTCTCCCAGATTAGAGTCCACGCACTTAACCACTACACCAAACTGGCTCTCTACATCAAACTGACTCTGGGACTACTAGAGAGAGCAAAACACATGGGGGGGAACCCTGAAGCAACAGGGACGAATGAGGGACCGGAATGACAATGCGGAAGAGCCCAGAGAGAAA
The DNA here is from genome assembly GCA_029375565.1 of Gekko gecko. Lineage (NCBI taxonomy): Eukaryota > Metazoa > Chordata > Lepidosauria > Squamata > Gekkonidae > Gekko > Gekko gecko. The sequence goes on along the minus strand of JAPDNY010000011.1, from coordinate 93,988,392 downwards.
CAGACGGGCAAATGAGGGGCTTCGGAGCCCAAATGGACCCAAGTCAGACTGTGGCACACTTCGCAACGAGGCTGCAGCGCTTGTCTCGGATCTTCTCTCTTGCTCAAGCCAAATTTTCTTCTGCTGGCTGGACAGTCAAGTCTCCTCATCCTCCCAGGTCTCAAGAGACAACGAACCAACCAATCCTTTTTTGCAAAGCTCTCTCCTCCCAGTTGCTAAGCAAGGACGGTGAAGACCGAGCGTTGAGGCAGTCGTTACAATACACACTACGACCCAACGCTTCCATCTGCCTTCTCAAATAAGTCTTCTGGTAGAACACATTGTGGCCAGAAAGTGCACACAAAATCTCCTATTACACTTCTATTACACTTTGTGTTTGGTGCTGGGCTAGACTGAGAGGCTTTCTCAGTCAGCAGGAGGTTCAAGCCAATCTAGAGCGAGAGGCTTTCTCTGTTTGCTGGGGCTCAAGCCAATCCAGAGGAAACAACACTGTCTTCTCTGCATAACCATCTTTATTTCCCTCTTTTGCAAATTTTCATGGTCACTAAGATTACAATGTATAACAAAAAGACCACACACACACACACAACTGAAGCATGTTTCAGTTACACACAGTGCTACAACCAAGTCTGCCACACAACAGTTCCTCATTTATGGCTCAGTGGTTATCTAAACAGAGAGGACAGGGAGAAGAAGGGACCAGAGGTGGTTCATGCCTGGCTCATGCACAGCCTTCCAAGGAAGAGAGGTCTTTGGAAGCCTTGAACTAGACATGTCTCCCACCAGCAGGGAAATGCAGCCTCTGGGCAGCTACATTCTGCTACCAGTCATAAGAACATAAGAGAAGCCATGTTGGGTCAGGCCAATGGCCCATCCAGTCCAACACTCTGCTTCACACAGTGGCCAAAACCCAGGTGCCATCAGGAGGTCCACCAGTGGGGCCAGAACTCCAGAAGCCCTCCCACTGTTGCCCCCCCCCAAGCACCAAGAATACAGAGCATAAGACAAGCCATGTTGGATCAAGCCAATGGCCCATCCAGTCCAACACTCTGCTTCACACAGTGGCCAAAACCCAGGTGCCATCAGGAGGTCCACCAGCAGGGCCAGAACTCCAGAAGCCCTCCCACTGGTGCCCCCCACGCCCAGCACCAAGAATACAGAGCATAAGAACGTAAGAGAAGCCATGTTGGATCAGGCCAATGGCCCATCCAGTCCAGCACTCTGCGTCACACAGTGGCCAAAACCCAGGTGCCGTCAGGAGGTCCACCAGCAGGCCAGAACTCCAGAAGCCCTCCCATGGTTGCCCCCAAAGCACCAAGAATACAGAGCATCACTGCCCCAGACACTGTTCCATCTACACCTTGTGGCTAAGAAAACATAAGAGAAGCTGTGCTGGATCAGGCCAATGGCCCATCCAGTCCCACACTCTGTGTCACCCAGTGGCCAAAACCCAGGTGCCATCAGGAGGTCCACCAGCGGGGCTAGAACTCCAGAAGCCCTCCCCGCAGCACCAAGAATACAGAGCATCACTGCCCCAGACAGTGTTCCATCTATACCTTGTGGCTAATAGCCACTGATGGACCTCTGCCCTAAATGTCCTAAATACTGTCTCTAAAAGCTGATTTCTGGCCTAAATGTGGCTTGCCCCCTTCTGTGGGTAAATACAGACATACCTCCCTCCAGAAGATGCCGTTTCTTCTGCAAAATCAGGTAAGCCCGGCTTCTCCTTAACACATATCCCTGGCTGGGTAGATTTTTGCTTCTTCCATCCTGTCTTTCTGGCGGGCTGCCTTTAGAAAACTGCTGTTTCCCCCCCCAGCACTGAGCATGCTTATCCATGTAACTGTCTATTCGGCACATCTTGTAAACACACCACCGTTTTGTTTTAAATTGAAGCACCGCTCTACATGAAGAGGTGGTTTTGTGCGGGTCACAGAGACCAGCCAATCGACAGACGGCACAACTAGGAGCAAGAAAGGGGGGGGGGCTGTGCCCAGGCTTGCTTCAGTTTGGAAGCTTGTTAGGTCTTCCCCTACCCAAAAAAACACAGGGCAAGCACAAATCCAAAGGAGGCTCACCACTCAAGACGCACAAACCTGTCTACGCCCTTTCACATATTTTGGACAATACCACACACCTCTTTGGCGTAAGGGTTCATCCCCGTCCAAAGACGAAGACCCACCAGCAGCTGTGCCGCCTTCGCTCTTCCGTTTGCCCCGGCTGCATCTGTCAATTTCACACTATTCACTATGTGGCTGCACTTTGACCCGCAGCTCCCCCCATCCCGATTTCCCCCGCAGTCTTCTCAATCCTTGTTTTTTGAGATCGAGAAGATGCAGGGAGAAATCGGGGGGGGGGAGCTGTGGGTCAAAATGCAGCTGCACAGCAAAGAGTGTGAAACTGACCGATGGAACTGGGGCAAACGGAAGAGCATTGGCGGCACAGCTGCTGGTGGGGAATCGGTCAGAAACGTCTCTCTGTGCCCTCCTCAAGGAGCCTGCCCAAGCACCTGCTGTTCCAAGTCCTATGCCACCAACCCCATGGAGATGAGCAATGGTATTTCCCACCCCCACCCCTCTAAACCTTCCGATTCGATCCTGATAGGACGTAGGCCAGGTGCCTCCCAGTTATCTCACAAGAGCAGCCAGAGTCCTGGGACGGCCGTGTCATGCGGCAGGGTTTGGTGCTGGGGCGTTTCTCTCTGTGGCACTGGGAGAGAGCTCATTTGCACTCAATGGATCGGCAAAGAGCTAAGAAGGTTGAGGGCAATCAGGCTAGCTTGCTGAGAGGGCAGCACCAACTTGTGTGGGCAGAGAAGCAGGGCTTACAGCCAATCTTCCCCCCCATGCCCTAATTGCCCGGTTGGAACTCCTGGTGTGAACTTTGGTCCCTCCAAGGCAATTGAGAGGAGCGGAGGGGAAGCAGAAGAGGAGGAGGAGGAAGAGGAGGAGATACCCCAACCTTCACGACCTGAAGGAGTCTCACAGTGGCTTACAAACTCCTTTCCCTTCCCCTCTTCACAACAGAAACCCTGTGAGGTAGGTGGGGCTGAGAGAGCTCTTTCAAGGACTGCTCTTGAGAGAACAGCTCTGAGAGAACTTGCGACTGACCCAAGGTCACACCAGCAGCTGCGAGTGGAGGACTGGGGAATCAAACCCAGTTCCTTCCAGATTACAGTCCGCGCTCCTAGCCACTACACCAGACTGGAGGAACCTGGATTGGGACAACAGTACTAGGGAAATGGGGTTAACACTTGGGACTCCTACACTTGACATTGTTTGATGCCTCATTGTGTCTTAATCTTCTCCCACCTAGGCTGTATCCACATAGCAATAAGGTTTCCTGTTCCTTCTCCTACTGCAGAAGTTTTCCCTGCCCTCTTAGCCCCAGCCCTCCCTGGCCATTTGCCCCCCCCACACACACACACACACGACCCAAGGGTTCTTTTAAAAAGTAGATAACTTATGGCAACAGCTTGCCATTACCATGATGCATCAATTATTGAGGACTTGTAGGAAAGTGCACTTTCCCAACTGCATGATGTACATGGCCAAGGACTGGACTGCTCTCTTTCCCAAAAACATCACACCAAACCAGGTTTAGGAAACATCACAGCATGGCAACAGCAGACATGTAAGGCAGACGAGCAGGAGACAATGTTGTGTTGATGCTCCCAAAAACAGCCCACTCCAGGTTAGAAACAAGATCTCTGGGTGGAAGCAGTTACGTTACATACAATGGTTTCTCTCCCCTGCACAGCTTCACATCCAGCAGGAAAAAGACAGGCACTCATACCTGTGCCTGTCTTCCCCCCTCCCCTCCAAATCCTAAAGCGGCTGCATGGGCGACACTTCTGACCACAGAAACTGTTGGTGGGGCAAGGAAGAGTTAACCCATTTCCCTCATACCACGGCCTCGATCCAGGCTTCCCCTCCCCACAATGGCTTTTCAGGGCCAGGTTGCATGCCTGAGTTCCAGTCAGAGAACTGTAGTGTGAACTGGTCCCCTGAGCTGATAAACAGCGGCCTAGCCTTGCCCAGCAACCACACCTTCTCACCTGAACTTCTGCCCTGAACCCCAGACGTGTGTGGTGATGCTGGAAACTGCCGTCATGCTGCAGCCGATTTATGGTGACCCCGTAGAGTTCTCAAGGCCAGAGGGGTTCAGGGTTAGCAACCCCGGACTGGTGGTCTCCCATCCAGGTACTGACCAGGGCTGAACCTGCTTAGCTCCTGAGATCTGATGAGATCGGGCCAGCCTGGGCTACCCAGGTCAGGGCCAGCGGTGTCTAGTAGAGGTGAATCAAAAAACTCCGCATCATAGTTCCCTCTAAGCTGAGTGTGAGCTAGTTCAGAGTCTTTTAGTCTCCGGCTCACACATTTTCGTCTTTGCTCAGGAAGGATGGGCTCCAGAGCAAACTTAATTTATGTAGCAGCCCAATCGCTCGCTCACAACTTTCATGCTGGTAACTCACAAAGCAGAATTTTTGCTCACAAGGCCCCACAGCTTAGAGGGAGCATTGCTTCCCACCTGCTCAGAGGTCCCTGGGAAGACGTTCTCCACCCTCCTGGTAAGAGACACGGACGTGGCCTTCCTCAAGCTAAAATCTAAGATCTGCTCTGGGCGCCTGTCTTGCAACTCGGGCTCCTTGCTGCCTCTCTTTCGTCGGGGCCCCCAACCAAGGGGTCTGCCAAGGGGCACCTCCCCGCTTTCGGGCCCATCCGCGGGGGAAAGGCGGTCAACCCCAAGCTGAGACGGTGGACCTGCAAAGCCGCCACCACCGGGCCTGAACCGCTGGTGCCTTTTGTGAGACGAGTCAGCGGAAGCGGCAGGCTCCCTCTCGCCTCCCGTTTGTGTCCCCACGCCTTCACCCGCTGCGTATGAAGCGGGCATGAAAAGGACCCGCCGGGCAGCGGGGAGAGAGGCGGAGGGAAGAGCTTTTGCTCGCAGACACCAGGCCACGGACTGAGCGGCAGCCCACAAACTGAAACGAGATATAAAATACTTTCCCTCTCTTTGCAAGACGTAGGAATCGGATGGGGACAGACAGCAGTGGTGAACCTTTCTGCAAGCCTGGGCGTCTCGCGACGTTTTGAGGGGCCGGCTATAACCGCGTACGCCTGCCCGACGGTGTGGCACTCACGCATGAGCACACATGAAGCTGCCTTATACTGAATCGGACCTTGGTCCATCATCAGGACTGTCTGCTCTGCCAGGCAGCGGCTCTCTGTGGTCTAAGGCACAGGCCTTTCACATCACCCTCCTACGTGATCTTTTTAACTGGAGGTGGCAGGGATTGAACTGGGGACCTTCTGCAGGCCAGGCTCTGTCTCAAGGACTCAAGGACCACCAGGGCAGATTCTGAAGGCTTCTCAGACTGGTTGGCAAAGAAGAAGAGGAGGAGGAGGAGGATTTATACCCTGCCCTTCACTACCTGAAGGAGTCTCAGAGCAGCTTACAATCTCCTCCCCACAACGGACACCCTGTAAGGTAGGTGGGGCTGAGAGAGCTCTTTTGAGAACTGCCCTTGAGAGAACAGCTTTGAAAGAACTTATGACTGACCCAAGGTCATCCAGCAGGTGCAAGTGGAGGAGTGGGGGAATCAAACCCGGTTCTCCCAGATTAGACTCCGCGCACTAAACCACTACACCCAACTGGCTCTCCCATTGTGCTCTTCAGCCGGCACTCCACTCCCCATCTCCTCTGCTCCAGCACTTTCCACTCTGGGCCACAGTTGCACCAGCTGGATACTGCCTATCCTGAGAGCACAGCAGGTTCACAGGAGGAAGCGGATATCCCCCGGGGGCGGGTGGAACACAGGAACGCACACAAAGCTCCCCTGTACTGAATCAGACCACTGATCTATCAAAGTCGGTATTCTCTCCTCAGACGGGCAGCGGCTCTCCAGGGTCTCAGGCGGAGGTCTTTCCCATCACCTACGGCCTGGTCCTTTTCCACTGGAGATGCCAGGGATTGAATTTGGGACTATCTGCATGCAAGACAGGGGCTCTTCCACTGAGCCACAACCCATTCTCCTTTCCAAACATAAAACAAACCTTTTAACTTCCTGGAAAAGTTTCTGATGAACCGCTGCCCTGGAGGACTTAAGGTTGTTGGCCAGCCTCTAGGTGGGACCTGGAGATCCCCTGGAGTGACAGCAGCTCTCCAGACAAGAGAGATCACTTCCCCTGGAGAAAATGCAAACAAGCAAACAGAATAATCTGTCACGCTGCAGAAACCACACTTGAGACTACAGTTTTCTTATACAGTTCTACTTGCAACCAAAATTAATACATCTTAGTGACGGAGCTCAACCCATCACTAAAGAAAAGCGGCCTGATGAAGCCCTAAGAAACGGAAGAGCAACCTAGGCGTGCCGTCACCGCTCCTTTGGTTCGCACTGCAGCTAGTCCTGAGCTCACACTGTCTACTGCACGCTTTCTTCTGGAAACTCTTCTCTGCACCAGGAACCGGTGACCGCATCAGTCGGAAGAGAGACTTGCCCCTTCAAGGACTATTTGGTCACTTTTACAACTGGTGCAGCTGTCATTTATGCATGGTGGCAAAACCATTTGTTATGTGTATTAACTTTGGTTGTAAATAGAATTGTATAGGAAGACAGTCGTTTCTCGTGTGATTTGTACAGTGCGGCAGATTATTCTGTTTATTTGTTTGTATAACTGCATTTGCTGTATTTCCATTTTGGTGCGTTTGTTAACCCCTGGAGAAAACAGCTGCTTTGGAGGGTGGATTCTATGTAAATATACCCTGCTGAGACCCCTCTCCTTTCCCCAATCCATGCCCCTCTCTAAGCTCCACCCCCAGATCTCCAGGAATTTTCCAGTCTGGAGCTGGCAACCCTAGGAGGACTGCTAATACGCACACAAGAACACACACGAAGCTGCCATGTACTTTTTGCTCCATCGAAGTCGGTATTCTCTACACAGACTGGCAGCTGCTCTCCAGGGTCTCAGGCAGAGGTCTTTCCCACCACCTCCTGCCTGGTCCTTTTTAACTGGAGATGCCGGGGATTGAACTTGGGACCTCCTGCATGCCAAGCAGAGGCTCTTCCACTGAGCCACAGCCCCACTTCATGGCTCTCCAGGGTCTCAGGCAGAGGTCTTTCCCATCACCTCCTGCCTGGTCCTTTTTAACTGGAGATGCCGGGGACTGAACTTGGGACCTCCTGCATGCCAAGCAGAGGCTCTTCCACTGAGCCACAGCCCCACTTCATGGCTCTCCAGGGTCTCAGGCAGAGGTCTTTCCCATCACCTCCTGCCTGGTCCTTTTTAACTGGAGATGCCGGGGACTGAACTTGGGACCTCCTGCATGCCAAGCAGAGGCTCTTCCACTGAGCCACAGCCCCACTTCATGGCTCTCCAGGGTCTCAGGCAGAGGTCTTTCCCATCACCTCCTGCCTGGTCCTTTTAACTGGAGATGCCAGGGATTGAACTTGGGACCTCCTGCATGCCAAGCAGAGGGTCTTCCACTGAGCCACAGCCCCACTTCATGGCTCTCCAGGGTCTCAGGCAGAGGTCTTTCCCATCACCTCCTGCCTGGTCCTTTTTAACTGGAGATGCTGGGGACTGAACTTGGGACCTCCTGCATGCCAAGCAGAGGCTCTTCCGCTGAGCCACAGCCCCACTTCATGGCTCTCCAGGGTCTCAGGCAGAGGTCTTTCCCACCACCTCCTGCCTGGTCCTTTTTAACTGGAGATGCCGGGGATTGAACTTGGGACCTTCTGCATGCCAAGCAGAGGCTCTTCCGCTGAGCCACAGCCCCACTTCATGGCTCTCCAGGGTCTCAGACAGAGGTCTTTCCCACCACCTCCTGCCTGGTCCTTTTAACTGGAGATGCCAGGGACTGAACTTGGGACCTCCTGCATGCCAAGCAGAGGCTCTTCCACTGAGCCACAGCCCCTCCCCGAAGAGAAAGGCCTCGAAGGAAGAGATGAGGGGTTGAGCTGGCCTGCCCAGGCCCCCAGCCTTCCACAGGCCCAACGAGATTACAAAGCCTTAGACAGGAGAGTGGAAGCAAGGCCATTATGGGAGTCTACCTCCTTTTCTCAGTGCCTCGTTGTCAGCTCTGCACCAGGGCAGCAACACTAGGGGCCCCATACACACACACACACACACACAAAATGGAACGCAACACACATATTGTGCCTGCCAGAAGACTCTACGTCCCCTTTTCACAGTGCTACCCAAGCAGCAAAAAGACAGATTTATCAAACCCTCCACAACCGGCAGGGGAACTGCGTTTGGTCTGGGAGGGGGCGTGTGTGGGTGTGCCCATGACCGATACGAAGCACCTCCTCTGCATCAGCCCTCCCTCCGGCCTGCCGTCACACGAGCTCCACGGCCTCCTGCTCCCCGCCGCCTTCTCGGTGCGCCATGCAGCCCACTTTGTTGTTGAAGAGCCGGGAGAGGCTTCCCCGCTGGGCGCTCCTGCTCTGGAGGGGCCTCTCCTTCTTCCAGCGCCGCTTGCCCCGCTTGCAGAGTGGCCGTACGTCCCAGATCCGGAGCGTGCCGTCGTGGGAAGCCGTGTACAATAGTTCATTGTGGATCTGAAACAAACAAGGCCGTGCTTTGAGCCTGGAGTGGCCGGCATCAGCCGCAACGGAGATGCCAAAGATGCCGCTCGGGGGGAGGGGGGAGGCTTTCTCCCCCTCCCCTCCCTATATGACCTAATCCCAGACTGTGTGGGTCGGCCGTAGGACAGAAAGTTCAACAGCACCCTCTCCTTTGTTATTGCATTGCACTCACAGACTGGACACAAAAACCACGTTCCGCATCTCAAAGCCTGCATCAGACTAGGTCCTACTCCCAAATGAAGTATTCAGTTGTAGGTAGAGCTGCCAGTTCCCCTGCCCCCAGTGGTCTCCCGCTATCAGCCCCCACCTCTCCGCTTGCCTAGGGGGGGATTACCTCCCCCAAAGGCTGGAATGCCAGAAATTAGCACAATGTGCGTATGTGATCTGGAAGTGACGCTGAGACGTTGGGGCGACGCTCTGGTTTGGGGGCAAAGCTCTATGGCAGGGGTGTCAAACTCATTTGCTACAAGGGCTGAATCTGACATAAATGTCACTTTGTTGGGCCGCACCATGTATGCCTTAAAATGTAACACCAGGTACTGGAGGTATAAACTTTACAAAGGACACAGGCAAACCCAATTAACGATATTATTTTTTGCTTAAAATACAAACAAAAGCAATTAATTTCCAGCAGTAAAAGCAACTGATTTACTGGGGAACCCATAAAAGTTCCAATAAATGTATTTAATCATATGCAAGACTAGGTTTTTTCCAAGGGATACCATGAAAGAGGGAATGCCTTACATTTCCATACATACCAGCTGCTTGCAGGCCAGTAAGAGCCCTGGATGGGCTGCTTCCGGCCACCGGGCCTTATTTTTGATACCCCTGCTCTATGGTAAACGCTAATTCTACCATAGAGGTTTGCCCAAAAAGCAGAGCGTCGCCTCCAACATGCCTACATCACTTCCAGGTCACGTAGGCACGTCGGACTAATTTCCAGCATTCTTCCCCGCTCCCGGTAAGTGTACCTCCCATCCCACACCAGCTGCTCCAAGGGACCCAGCAGTCCTAGTTGTAGGTAAGATGCACGGAGGGAGCGCCTAACTGGATCTGGAGACAGTTGCTCTCTGCGGACCTCATGGAGAGAAGACATCTGCGTCCTTCAACAAGCAGAGGTTGCCATTGCTTCAGGAAGGCCGCCTTTCTTTCCCAGTTCTCTTTCTCTTTGCTGTGCCTCCCCCTCGATTAAAGGCATGCGGTGACCAGAAAAAAGCCCACGGTCATAAATGCTCACAGGAAAAATGCCCACACAGAAAAAGGCCATATACATAAAAGCCCACATGGAAAAATACCATGTAAAGTGCCATCGATATTTACAATTGTGGATAGTCATTCATCTCTATTTATGAGAATGAACAGGTATTACCTGTGGGCTTTCATGTATACGGGCTTTTTTCTGTGTGGGCTTTCATGTATATCGGCTTTTTCCCATGTGGGCTTATTTCCTTGTGGCCATTTTTCCACATGGGCTTTTTTTCTGTAAGCATTTATGACCTTGGGGTTTTTTCCATTGGCTTTTTTCCTAGAACCAAGGCAGGCTTGGTCCTTTTCAGCTGTTCGTCGCGGAGTGTAAGGAATGCCAGGCGCACCTGAACCTGAGGAATGACGGCTTTGCTCTCTTCCCCACCGTTAGCAGAGCTGCAAAGTCTCTGTGATGGCAGCACAGCTGGCTGATGAGACACCCGCAACGCTGTCAGGGGGCAAGATGAGTTCATGAGGAGCTGAAGGCAGCAGGGTAAGCAAACGTGAAACGTTGCTTTTGTTCTCCGAATGTACAGAGCAGACAGAGGGAGGCTAATAAAGAAGGGACCGAACCTGCGTTCTCGCAAACGCTGCTCTGAAGCTAAGGAGTTAGAGTCAAAACAAAACTTTATGGATAGTGGAACCTGCAGCTTTGGTCGGCACGTAGTTGGTAACAGGACCCACATTTTAAGTTATGTACGTACATCAGTGCTGTCGTTGCAACAGACTTATGGCCACCCCAGCAAGGGGCTTTCAGGGCAAGCGAGAAGCAGAGGGGGTTGGCCATGGCCTTCCCCTGCAGAGTACACCTGCGACAGAAGCCCACGTCTGCAGGTTCCAAAACTCCAAAAGCCGACAGCTCACCTGAATGCAGTTGATAACCAGCTTGTGCCCTCGAAACACTCTCTGCAGAATACCGGTTTTCGTGTTAAAAGCTCGCACGCAGGCATCTCCACTTCCTGTAAACACTGTTACGGAAATCAAAGGGGAAGAGCTTTTTAGAATAACATACTCTGGACCTATTTCCTTCCCCTAAGCCTCTGAATCCTGGAGCCAGGAGGCAACATCAGGGGAAGGCCTCAGTCTCTCTGCCCTGTTGTTGGTTCTCCAGAGGAACTGGTTGGCCACTGTGTGAGGCAGGAGGCTGGACTAGACGGACTATTGCTCTGATCCAGCAGGGCTCTTCTGATGTTCTTAAAATGAGGCTGGGGTGGGGAGGGTCTGAAGCGATGCAATTTGGCCTGTCGGCCATTTGCAAAGTGATTTCACTGGTGCAGAACACTTTAATAAACCCTCTTCTCTCAGAATGGTGGTGGAAAGAGCTGTCAAGTTGCATCAGATTTATGGGAAACCCTTAGGGTTTTTAAGGTCAAGAGACGAACACTGCCATTGCCTGCCTCTGCGTTGCAACCCCGGACTTCCTTGGTGGTCTCCCGTCCAAATTCTAGCCAGAGCCGACCTGCTTTGCTTCTGAGACCTGAAAAGATCGGGTTAGCCTGGGCTATCTGGTTCACGGCTAACCCTACTGTCACCCCTGTAATAACACTATTAAGCAGACTAAAATGGTATCCATAAAATGATGCTCGGGCTACAGGGGGACCAAAATGCAGTGAAGGAAGATGGTAGACTTCAACTGAAAGTATGGGTGAAGATAAATGTGTTGCCCTGGCACTGAAAGTACAGTAAAGTAAGCACAGAGAAGCCTCCAGGATCTGTGTGCGTGGAAAGTGCCATCAAGTCCCGGTTGGCTTACGGTGACCTCATCGGGTTTTCAAGGCAAGAGGCGTTCAGAAGTGGCTTGCCATTGCCTGCCTCTGTGTCACAACCCTGGTATTCCTCGCTGGTCTCCCATCCACATGCCAACCAGGGCCGACCCTGCTTAGCTTCCGAGATCTGACGAGACTGGGCTAGCTGGGGCTATCCAGGTCAGGGCTTCCTCAGAATAAGGACAGATATAAAGCCGATTAAAAAAAAAATCAGGTGACTATGGAGATCTGGATTCAAAGGATCTTGCACAGAAGGAAATTAGCCGGTATTTATGCAGATGCTCAGACAGCCACTTTCACAGTCTGGAAATTGGTCTGAAGTTTCTATTTGAGTAAGGAAGTCAGAGTTGTGCAACAGGGGTGCATGACAGTGGGATCAGCTGTCCGGGGAGGTGGCGAGCTCCTCCTCACTAGCAGTCTTTAAGCAGTGGCTGGACGAACACTTGCTCTAGGCCAGGGGTGGCTGTGGCCAAACTGTGGCTCGGGAGCCACATACGGCTTTTTCACATGTATTCTGCGGCTCCCGGCAGAGCAGCTGGGAAGGCATGCTTTTTCTCCCTCCCTCCCATCTATTTGCTTTCTTGGTTCTTTCTTTCTCTCTTCTCTTTCTTTCCACCACTTTCATTCTTTCTTTCCACCTCTCTCTCTCTCTCTCTCTCTTAGACAAATATCATTAGCAAACAAATAAATGTAATTGAACAGATAAATATCATTATCAATATCTGTTTTCACACCCCTTTTATTTTTGGCAGTCTCCTTTAATGGTAATAAAAAAGCAAATTTACATATTGTAAAATAAAAACGTGTAATATTTGTTCATGCCCTGTGGCTCTCAAACACTGGGTGTTTATTCTACGTGGCTCTTAAGCTGGGCAAGTGTGGCCGCCCCTGCTGTAGGCTGATCCTGCATTGAGCAAGGGTTGGACTAGATGGCTTGTGGGGTCCCTTCCAACTCTGTGATTCTATGATTCTGTAAGAAGTTATGCAACTCGAGGGACATGTTCAGATTTAGATCCACTCGATCATGCTTTGTATAAAGTGGCCCTTCCTTGAGTGGAAGACGCTGTGGCCATGTGGAAGGAAAAGGGTCTTTGGACTCAGCCAGGCCTGCTATGCTTCAACTCCACAGCAATCCTGCGAGGAAGGTTAGGGGACTGATCGAGGCATCTTCTTCAGTGAAGCCCCCACACGAGAAGCCCAACCAGGGATTGGCTCAGCCCCCTATCCAAGCCCTGTTCCCTAAACTCTGCGTGCATATCAAAAATACAAATGCCAAAACAAATCAGTACAATTTATCGAACAAAGTTTGCATCCAAAGTTTGCAAAGTTTGCATCATCTGGGTATCCGAAGAAGTGTGTTTGCACACGGAAGCTTATACCCAGAATTAAACTTTGTTGGTCTCAAAGGTGCCAGTGGACTCCAACTTTGTTCGATAAATTGTACTGATTTGTTTTGTTCTTTTTTTGCATGTGTATTTTTGGCATGCGCGGAGAGTTTAGGGAACTCTGTTGGTCTTACGCAACGAGAGTCCGTTGGTCTTAAAGTCGCCATCAGACTCCCAACTTTGTTCTGTCGCATCCGACCCGCACGGCTGGCCACCTGAACCCAGAACAATTTATGTCATTCATTACTGTTTGTCAAAAACAAAGGCCCTGTTGACAGAGATCTCCCCATATCGTTATCAGCCGAGCGTGCAGCATGAACATACCAGGGAATGTTAAACACAGTGATTCACTACTTAGTAAGCAGAACAATTTATTTCCTTTTCCGACCACAACTTTAATTGTTTGAATAACAGCGCAAGCCTGTTTCTCGCTGCCTTCTATGAAGGGGGTTTTCCATATGGAACGGGTTAGAAATTCTTCGCCTACCAATGCAAAAAGGCATTGCCTGCTTTGAAGAGATATTAAGTTACACTGCACCCCCCGCCCATCACTACGTGCTGTTCTGAGAAAGCAAAAGCAACCGATGCCTTCAACATTCAATTCTGTTGAAAAGCAATATTCTATAGAAGTGGGGGGGGGGGGAGAGTTTGGCACACGTTTTTAAATAGGACATTTAGTGGGGCATTTACGGCTGGCAATCTATTCCCAGGACCAATATCAGTAAATCTTCAATTTTTCCCCCCCATCTTCTGTCTGGGTGTGGGAACTGAGTCACCCCCTGCAATCTCTCCAAGGCCGTTTACAAACAGCTGTATACGAGCGTGCAGCATCTTGGACCCGGTTTTTATTTGCATCCTCCAAGGGAGGCTTGCCTAGCCGTCGTTGGGCAAAGGCAGTTTTAATATCTGAGCAAGGGTTTTAAGAGTCTCAGTTGTGCTTTATGCTTTTTTATGTATTTATACAACAGTGATGTCGTTCACATATTCACGATGGGGGAGGGGGAGGGGTCTGGAGCGGCGATGCGGCAGTCGATTAGGCCACAAGAGCTGCAGCTCTGACAGTGCAAGCCTTCGCAGAGTTACTCCAGTCTAAACCCACTGGAAGGAATGGGCTTAGACTGCAGTAACTCGCCTTAGGATTGCTCTCTGAGCCACCATCCCCTCGTGAAAGCTGCTTTTAAGGCAAAAGAAGGGCCATCGGACGGGAGCCACGTGCAACTGAGTGAGCTTTGACTCTCGAAACCTCAGGCCCCCCGAAAATCTTCAGCTAAACATTAGGAAGAACTTCCTGACAGCCAGAGCGGTTCCTCAGTGGGACAGGCTTCCTCGGGAAGTGGTGGGCTCTTCCTCTTTGGAGGTTTTCAGACAGAGGCTAGATCGCCCTCTGGCAGCAGTGAGGATTCTGTGAACTTAAGGCCGATCAAGAGAACGGAGGGCAGGAAGGGTTGCATCCAGTGCTGCCTCTAAACTGTGGAGTCTTGTGAGCAAAAACTCTACTTTGGGAGCTTACTGGCATCAAAGTTGTGAGCGAGTGATTGGGCTCCTGCGTAGATCGTAGATTAGTCTGCTCTGGAGTCATCCCTTCCTGAGCGAAGGCAAAACTGTGTGAGCCGGAGGCTAAAAAACTGTGAGCTCGCTCACACTGACTCAGCTTAGAGGGCACACTGGTTGCATCAGTCCTTAGTTCTCCTGGCCCTGTCTTACACGCCCAGGGAAATGCTGATCGCCACTTTGGGGGTCAGGAAGCCATTTCTCTCCAGGCCAATTTGGCTGGGAATCCTGGAGGCTTTTTTGCCACGTCCTGGGCATGGGGCAGGGGTCACTGGGTGTGTGTGTGTGGGATGGGGGAGGTATTTGTGAATTTCCTGCATTGCGCAGGGGTTGGACTGGATGACCCTGGAGATCCCGACTCTATGATTCTATTTGAAGAAGGTATCTGAGGAAGTCTGCATGCACATGAAAGCGTGCACACCCAGAATCAAACTTTGCTGGTCTTAAAGGTGCCATACTGGACTCCAACTTTGTTCTGTTGCGTCAGACCAGCACGGCTCCCCACCTGAATCTACCCTGGTCTTTAAGTTACTACTCGTGTTGAATCGAGCTGAATTCCTGTTGTTTGCTCAATGAGAAACTTTAGAGGTTTTTTTCTAACCGTGTTTCTTCCTAAGTGTACGAAGTTGTGTGTGCATGCATGTGACGGCAGAGAAAGGAGCTTTCCCTTCCAGAGGAGCCCAGCAGTGTTCCCTCTAAGCTGAGTCAGTGTGAGCTAGCTCACAGTTTTTTTAGCCTCCAGCTCACACGTTTTTTGTCTTAGGTCAGGAAGGGAGGGCTCCAGAACAAACTGATTTATGCAGGAGCCAAATCGCCTGCCCACAACTTTAATGCCAGTGGCTTACAAAGTAGAATTCTTGCTCACAAGACTCTTCAGCTTAGAGGGAACATTGGAGCCTAGTTCAGTCTTCGGTATGATCAGACTCCGGACAAACACCTTTGTTGCATGTTCGACTTTCACACATCCAGGGTTGGGGGACCCACAACCACAACTGCACCTACCAAAAGTACAGAAAACGTCAGCTGGGAGGTGCATCGTTGTGTGTTCAGCGAACGACGGATCCGCGACGCGGCGGCGGAACGCACACTGCCACGCGGCCGGGACGCAAGCGACGCGTGGGTTTGGTGTGGGTGTGAATGCAGCCGGAGCGGGTGTCAAGTTCGGAATGTGAAAAAAAACGCATGCAAAGCAAAACTGGATCTCACCACTCTGCTCAGCTACCAGCGGGACCCCCCTCCCCCCCCCGGCAGAAGGAGTTCTCCTCCAGCACCTCTTGCATCAGAGGAAGCGGCTGCCAATAGCTGAGTGGAGCGGCAGAATGCAGGCCTTCGTCACCGAGCCCTCGGGGAAGAGCTTTCTGCTTTCATGTCCAGCTACTAAGGAGAGCACAAAAGCGGTCCACGTTTGCCAACTGCTGGGCTGAGTCGGTGCCATCTGGAAACGTTTATTCCTTAAACACAAAAGTCTTGGTTGGCTGCTATTTAAAAAAAAAAAAAAAGTACAGAAAGCGACTATCTGTATGAGCAACTGCCTGCTGTCTCTTCGATCAAGGGCCAGTGTATGCAGCGGGAAAGAAAAGAGTTGTCCCAGTTGTGTGTTTGTGGCCCAACAATATCCCCCCCCAGCACTCACGCTCCTCCTAGGATACACAAAATACACACACAGCTTGGAGAGATCTGCAGCTGGGACTCTGGACAAGGAAGGGGTCATGGATCAGCGGTTGAGCATCTGTTTGGGGGTCCTAGGTCCAATCCCAGCATCTTCAGGTACATAAGGACATAAGAAGAGCCCTGCTGGATCAGACCAGTGGTCCATCTAGTCCATCATCCTGTGTCACACAGTGGCCAGCCAGTTCCTCTGGAGGGTCAACAAAAGGGCATAGAGGCCAAGGCCTTCCCCTGATAAGAACATCAGAAGAGCCCTGCTGGATCAGACCAGTGAGGATCCATCTAGTCCAGCATCCTGTCTCACACAGTGGCCAACCAGTTCCTCTGAAGGACCAACAGCAGGGCATAGAGGCCGAGGCCTTCCCCTGATAAGAACATCAGAAGAGCCCTGCTGGATCAGACCAGTGAGGATCCATCTAGTCCAGCATCCTGTCTTATACAGTGGCCAACCAGTTTCTCTGGAGGGCCAACAACAGAGCATAGAAATCAAGGTCTTCCCCTGGTAAGAACATGAGAAAAGCCCTGCTGGATCAGACCAATGGTCCATCTAGTCCAGTATCCTGTCTCATACAGTGGCCAACCAGTTCCTCTGGAGGGCCAACAACAGGGCATAGAGGCTGAGGCCTTCCCCTGGTAAGAACATCCAAAGAGCTCTGCTGGATCAGACCAGTGGTCCATCTAGTCCAGTATCCTGTCTCATACAGCGGCCAACCAGTTCCTCTGGAGGGCCAACAACAGGGCATAGAGGCTGAGGCCTTCCCATGGTAAGAACATCCAAAGAGCCCCACTAGATCAGACCAGTGGTCCATCTACTCCAGCATCCCATCTCACACAGTGGCCAATGAGTTCCTTTGGCGGGCCAACAACAGGGCATAGAGGCCGAGTTCTTCCCCGATTCACATTTCCCTGAGTGGATCAGTAACCAGTGGCGTTGCTGTAATGTCGGGATCACCTGCTCCCAATAGCTGGCCCCAGTCTAGGGTATAACATGCTTCCAATGCCTAGCCCAGGGGTCCCCAACCTTTTTGAGGCCTCTTTGGGATTCTGACACATGATGGGCACAGCCACAAAATGGCTGCCATGGGAGACAGAGCCAGCCAGCCACAAAATGGCTCCTGCAGCTTACTTTCAGTCATACCACAAAGATCCTTGTGTTGTGGTCTCAGCTGCTGCCCAGCAACGTTTTTAAAAAATCTGCACAGCCAATCAAATCTCCAGTGGCCAATCAGAAGCTGAGCAAAAGCCCCACCTGGCCCCTCCCACTTTCTATAAGCACTTGGCAGGCGGCAGGCGCCATCTTAGGGTCCCTGGCCCAGAACAGTGCAAGGGGGACACAGCCGTCTTCTCATATTATTACAACAAATGGTAGCGGAAAGGAATGAAAGGAGAAAGAACAATGGGGATGTGAGGTGTGGGGTCTGCTGGAACTTACATATCCCGGCATGGTACTTCAAAGTGCTGACGCTGTGTTTGTGAGCCTTGAACGTCCAAACCCGCTCCCCGGTGTCGGCCAGCCAGCATTTCACCGTCCGGTCCGCACTCCCTGAATACAAGCGTCGATTCACGAGCTGGGAGGGAAAGGGGAAGAAAGGGTACCTCCGTAAGAGGGGTGTCGTTTAGAAGCTGCTCTGAGCTTCAGTCACCTATGCCGACTTGGAGGAGGGATAAAGACGCGAGCACAGTCACTGCAGGGCTGAGAGCAGCGCAGCCTTCAGAATGACAGCGTGGACAACCGTGCTAAATAAATGCAGTTTCAATCCACTTTGGCGACTGCTTGCGAGTGGATTTTGCCGTTTCACACAGTAAAATCCAGTTGCAAAGTGCACTGAAAGCGGATGGGAAGTGTGTTATTTAGTGGGTGCGAAAGCACCCTTGGATCTTACGTTCTGCACACGACCAGTTCTTCACCTGGTTTCAAAATGTCAAGGAAAAACAGACAAAAACAATTCCTCCAATGGTATAAAAAGGGGTATATCTTTTTAACGCCACAGTAAAGCCACAATGCTTTGTACCACTGAGTCCCAAGATGCATCTGGTGGTCTATCACAACTTCTGGGCCACCCTTTATTTTTTAAACTGTGCAAGGTGGCAGTTCCTGGTCCTCAGCTCTGCATTTTAGCCTCACAACCGTCCTGTGAAGTTGAGAAAGAGTGAGCAGCCCAAAGGTAATACAGTGAACGCCACAGGGGTGGTGGGATTCAAGGCTGGACCTCTGTAGCCCCAGTTCTGAGGCTTTACTCAAATGAAAAGCTGGCGACCCAAAAGCAACTCCTCATTTAAATGGTACTGCAACCCATGGAAAGCACTTATACACTTTTTAAATTTAAATTTTTATTTATTAGATTTTTTAGTCACTGCTCACCCAAAAGGTCTCACAGTGACTTACAGCGTTAAAGTCAATAGGTAAAAACAACATAAGAACCAGGGCTATTTTTGGGCAGGAAGGCACAGGAACGGAGTTCTGGCTAGCTCCTGAGTTGGCCACGTCCAGTGGGAACTCATTAGCATAATAGGCCACACCCAACAACAGAAACCCATTAGGATTGGCTACATTAGGGGTGTGTGGCCTAACATGCAAAGGAGTTCCTGCTACAAAAAGAGCCCTGGGTTCAGTAAACAGAATAAGAAGCAAAAGGTGGGTGTGGCTGCATGACCACACTTCTGGTAACATGGGGGTGTGGCCTAATATGCTAATGAGCTGTGTTGTCAGGGGTGTGACCTAATATGCGAATACGTTTCTGCTGGTGGGTGTGGCCTATTATGCTAATAAGTTCCTGCTGGGCTTTTTCTACAAAAAAAAGCCCTGATAAGAACAAATAACAAATATAAAATATTAACGTTAAAATATTAAACTACTAAAATATGTGGCTATCACCACACCACTAATAAAAGCAGCCTAAACATGTGGATTATTCTCCAAAGGCCAACCTAAATAATTTGGCCTTGCATGCCCTGCAGAAACTAAACAAGTCTGGCAGGATGTGGGTGTCACGCGAGAATGCATCCCACAGGGCTGGGGCCACAACTTATAAGGCTACCCGAGCCGTCCTGGGGCCCGGCACCTGCAAGAGACCCCCTAGAGGATGACCAAAGGGAGTGCAGGAGGTCGTAATGGGGAAAGCGTTCCTGTAGGCATGAGGGCCCCAGACCGCTAAGGGTTTTCAAGGTTAACGCCAACACCTTGAATTGGATCCAGAGATTAATTGGCAGCCAGTGCGGCTGCTGCAGAACTGGAGTAATATGAGCTGGCCGTGATGTCCCAGCCAGCAACCTGGCAGCTGCATTCTGGACCACCTGCAGTCTCCAAAGCATTTTCAAGGGCAGCCCTGCATAGAGCGAACTGCGGTAGTCCAATCTGGAGGTGACCACTGCGTGGATCAATGTGGCAAGGTTTAACCCAGACAAATAAAGAGCCAGCTGGCGGGCCTCACGCCGGTGAAAAGGCGCTGACCATGTTACCACGGAGACTTGCTTATCCAACCGTAGCGCAGAATCCAACCGCACCCCGAGGCTCTTCACAGATTTGACAGCTGTCAACTGGACACCATCGAAGTGACCTTCCAGTGAGCATCTCAGTCTTTCCTAGCCACGTGACCTCTGCCTTGGATGCGTTCAACTTCAGCTGGGTCCCCCTCAACCACTAGACTACCGCTTCCAGGCACTGGGACTGTGCCCAAAGCCCTGCCACCGGCTGCTTATTATCCAGCAGAAGAAAGAGCTGAGCGTCATCAGCATATTAACGGCACCCGACTCCAGACTTCCTGACGATCTTGGCAAGAGGGTGCATATATATGTTAAGTAACATCAGCAAGAGGATCAAACCCCGTGGGAGCTCACGATCCAGGCCTTGTTGGGAAGACCTCTCCTCCCCGATAGCAACCCTCTATGAGCATCTCCAGAGGAACGAGGAGAAAGAACTAAGGGCAGTGCCACTTAAAACCCCAGGGAGGCAAGGCAGCTGATCAGGACCAAATGGCCAACTGTATCAAAGGCCGCTGATAAATCCAGAAGAAGAGATTGGATTTATACCCAGCCCTTCACTTGGAGTCTCAGCGCGGCTTACAATCTCCTTTCCCTTCCGCTCCCCAAAACAGATACCCTGTGAGGTAGGAGGGGCTGAGAGAGCTCTTGAGAGGACTGCTCGTGAGAGAACAGCTCTGAGAAAACTGTGACTGACTCAAGGTCACCCAGCTGGCTGCATGTGGAGGAGTGGGGAATCAAACCCAGTTCTCCAGATTAGAGTCCACTGCTCTTAACCATTACGCCAAACAAAGATCAACAGCGCCAGCATCCCTTTATCCAGATGTCAGTGGAGATCATCAGCCAAAGTGACCAGTGCTGTCTCGGTCATAACGGCAGGCCCGAAGCCTGACGGAAAAGGTCCCAGAGCAGATGTCTCATCCAGGAAAACCTGGAGCTGCTCACCCCACTGCTCGGTCAATTACTTTCCCCAGGAAAGGTAGATTAGACACTGGGTGGTAATCGGCCAGCTCTTTTTTTATCTAAAGAGGGTTTCTTTAGGCAAAGGTCTAACAATCGCCTCCTTAAGGGAGCTGGGGGAACAGCCCTGTGGGAGAGAGAAATTAATAATCTGTCTCAAATGGCCACTGACCACTTCACAGCATGATTATACCAGCCACGAGGGATAAGTATCCAAGGAGCGTGGACTCATGATCAAGGTGTCTGTTGTATGCAGATGATAAATTGATAAAGAAATTGTATACAATAATTCTTCTTCTTCCTTCCTTCCTTCCTCTGGGTATAGAGCAGGGGTCACTGGGAGAGTGGGGGGGAGCTGTGAATTTCCTGCCTAGTGCAGGGGGTGGATTAGATGACCTTCAGACCCCTTCCAGCTCCCTGTTTCTGTGTTTCTATTGCAGTGCATATGGGGAACAGGTACATCTGGTCCTTAAAAAGGCATCAAAAATCCCTCGTGGGTACATTTCTAATGTAAAGAGCGACCGATCACAGATAGCAAAACCCTTCTAGGGTTGCCAACTCCATGTTCAGAAATTCCTGTAGATTTGGGGGTTGGGTTTGGAGAGGGAACTCAGCTGGGCCCGTCCTACAAAGCAGAACTGGAGCAGAACCGGAAGGTCTTGGGATCCAACTTGGGTGGAATGCAGCATTTAAAACTGCTTTTTTAATTAATTCATTAAATCTCTGTAGTCTTAAGAGATCAGATGTGATTCCGGGAGATCTCCAGGCCTCAACTGGAGTTTGGCAACCGTGCATAAACCTGGATGGACGAAAGCAATTCCATTCAGGCTCAAAAAGCCTGGAAAGATGCATTCTGGTCATCTGAATCTATTAGAAAGTGTTACTGAACTCTGTCCACTATACATCTCATTAACAAGGTTTTGCGTTACCGCTTACTCGTGTTTGTTATTGTTTTAAGCGAAATCTTTTCTTGTGTAAACATACAATTTTTTAAAAAAGCTTTCTTCATCACAAAGCCCCATCAATTTCCTGTGGGATCCCCCCCCTTGTTTCCAGAGCTCCACTATTCCCCCCCCCTTAACATGTTTCATGCAACCTCCCACAACATTCATTTGGCTAGCGGAATGGAAAAAAACAACTGCAGCCTTCAGCTTAAGGTATCCTATATCGAGAGACTCCTACCAAGGACCATCAGAAGAAAGCCTATAGGAGATTTCTGCTCCGCTCCCATCGAGATAAAACAAAATGGGCAAATCACGGCAAAGCGGGCTTTTAATTTCTTTCATCGGGCAGACACCAACAGGAGTGGAGATTACTTTCCTGCAAATTTCAGCAAGATGAGCAGAAAGGGAAGGCGGGGGGGGGGGGAACGCCGCCTTTTCTTTCCAACAGTTTTCCCAAACATACTACAAATCCCAACAAAGGTTAGTTTTTTAAAAAAGAAAGAAAGAAAATGACTGGGGAAGACACAATTCCCCGCTTTAATTTGCCTGTGGCTTGAAGAAGCAGCAATGGATTTGTTCCTGTGTTTGTCTTGGCCGGCTCTGGAACAGGACTTGTTCATTCTGGCTGCTGGAGGGAAGCGCGGCCGATCACGGAAAGCAGAGATTACAACCAGACGCTGACTCCCAGCAGCAAGGCTTCCTGGTTAACGTTATGAGCTAAACCCCAAATGTTCCTGAGAAAGGCAGGCAGGTACCTTTGCTTCAGGGATATCCTTCAACCACCATTATGAAGGCGTTCAGAACCTAGATGAGGCCCGATCTCCACTGACTGGCAACACGTCCCCCTGTCGACACAGATTGCAGGACCTGTTTGGACCTCATCTAGTCTTCGAACACCTTCATAATGGCGGTTCAGGGATATCCCTGAAGCAGAGGCATCTCCTGGAATGACAAGATTTCCAGAATACAGATGTCAGTTCCCCTGGAGAAAATGGCTGCTTTGGAGGGTGAACTCTATGACAATACCCTGCTGAGGTTCCCTGCTCCCCAAACCTGACCCTCTTCAGGCTCTGCCTGGGGAGGGGTATTATACATTCCCTGCAGCTTAGCACCAGCAATCTGCGTTCTGGAGAAACGGAAATGCTGCATTCTGGTCAGATAGCCTTCAAGGGAAGCCTCTTATGAAGCAAATTACAGTAGTCTAGCCAGAAGGCTACCAGAGCATGCCCTGCTGTCACCAGCCCTCTCTTCCAAGAAGAGGGTAATGGACACAGGAAGCTGCCTCATACTGAATCAGACGCTCGGTCCATCAAAGTCAGCATCGTCTACTCGGACTGGCCGTGGCTTTCCAGGGTCTCAGACGGAGGTCTTTCATATCACCTACCACCTGGTCCTTTTAACTGGAGATGCGGGGGATTGAACCTGCATGCGAAGCAGATGCTCTACCAGTGAGTCATGGCCCATAGAATCAGCCCTTCGAAGCAGCCTTTTTCTCCAGGGGCACTGATCTCTGTAGTCCGGAGATCAGTTGCAATTCCATGAGATCTCCAGGCCCCACCTGGAGAATGGCAAGCCTATACTTACTCCTTTCGCCCTTAGGAAAACAGCCGCAGTGGTTAATGGGAAAATATACCACTCATGTCTTCAGCCTTGCAGGTAGTCCTGCCCACATGGGGCAAGTAAGAAAGTCCTCCTGGAGAGGTAAGAAGTTTAGATTCCCACATCAAACTTCCCTACAAAACGTGCAGTCGGTGAAGTTCGTTATCTGTTATTCTCTGTCTTCACTCAAGGAAGTCAGAGTATCTTTCTGTTCCCCACAACAACCTATGAGATAATTCTTATAGGATAACCTAAGGGCTACTTCACCCAGGAATGTACGTTACTTGACATCATCATGACCCCGTATGAGACACAGTGATTGCAGTGAAAAAGCAAAGATTCTATGTGAAGATAAAGAAAGTTCTGTCTGTGTTGTCTGATCTGTGATATCTCATTCAGACCCAAGAAGGCACTGCCTGTGTGTATGAACCTGATCAATAACTTTCTCAGCACCACCCAGTGATTTTTGTAGCAAAGCACGCAGTTCCATCTGGATTTCTCACACCCAAGCCCAGCACTCCGGCATGTACACTTAACACCTCTTCTTGGAAGAGAGGGATGGCCACTGCAGGGGATTGCTCTGGTAGCATTTTGGCTAGACTACCATAATTTGCTTCTTAAGGGGCTTCCCTTGAAGGCTATTTGGAAACTTCAATTGATCCAAATTACAGCATTTTCAGTTTCTCAGAAAGCAGATTTCTGGTACTAGCTGCAGGGAGTTTATAATACCAAGTTAAGTATTAGCTCCACTGGTTGTATATACGCCTCCAGGTTAACTTCAAGGTACTGGGTGATTTTTCAGTCTGGATCCAGGATACTTAAGGGAGTATTTCTACCCTCCCATGTGCGCCTCCATGAATCTTCAAAACAAATACTAAGAATCGTTCTGTCATTCTGCTGCCTAGCCACGGCAAAGGAGGCTTTTTCTGTAGCGGCCCCTCAACTGTGGAATTTGTTGGCTCCTAAACTGGAGCTGCGGTGACTCAAGTGGTTAAGATGCTGAACTGCAGGCTATGGAAGGTCAGTAGTTCAGCAGATCGAGACCCGAGAGTGCCGCATGACGGAGTGAGCTCCCCTCTCTAGTTCCAGCTCCTGCCAACCTAGCAGTTTGAAAGCAGGAAATTGCAAGGAGATAAATAGGGACCAATTCGGTGGGAAGGTAACAGCGTTCAGTGTGCCTTGGTGTTTAGTCATGCTCAGGGGTCTTTTCGTAGAAAAACAGCTGCAGGAGATCATTAGCATATGGTATGCTAATGAGCTATTAGGCTATTAGCATATGCCACGCCCCTGACATCACCAGAAGTGATGTCAGAAGGGGAAGCAAAAGTGGGGGAGGCATCTTCAAAAGCCTCCCCTTCCCTTTCCCAGCTGGTCTGGGTGGGGGAGCTAAGAGAGAAGGGGTTTAAAGTTTAAACTCCTTCTCATGAGAGTTGGGCCACAGAAGGAGGAAAGAGGGAAGGAAAGAGAAGGAAAGGGGAGGGAAACAGGGAAAGGAGGAAAAAAGAGAAGAGAAGAAGGTGGGAAAGAAAGAAAGAGAGAAGAGAAAAAGGAGGGAAAGAGGAAAAAGAGAGAAGGAAAAGTGGGAATGAAAGAAATTTGGCGGCAATTCGGCCCCATTATATCCTCTATAGGCCATTGAAGTCAATGGTGAAAACATAGGGTATATTCTGGGGGCTGGAGGGGAAGGGTTTGAGGCCCCAAACTCACAGGGTAGCTGATGGAGCCTCTCCCCAAGATACCCACCAAGTTTCAAGAACATTGGACCAGGGGGTCCAATTCCATGGGACCCCAAACAGGTTGCCCCTATTCCCTCCATTGTTCTCTATGGTGGGAAAAAAACTTACTTTTTTCCCACCATAGAGAACAATGGAGGGAATAGGGGCAACCTGTTTGGGGGCCCATAGAATTGGACCCCTAATCCAATGTTCTTGAAACTTGGTGGGTATCTTGGGGAGAGGCTCCATCAGCTATCCTGTGAGTTTGGAGCCTCTCCCTCAAACCCCCTTCCCTCCAGCCCCCAGAATATACCCTATGTTTTCACCATTGACTTCAATGGCCCATAGGATACAATGGAGCTGAAATTGACATTCGGCTGCCTGAAAGACTCTCCGGGACGCCGGCTGGGGGCGGGGCTTGGCTCCTGAGCTCCCGGAGCTTCGCTCCGGTGCGCTCCCCCTCCAAAAGACCCCTGGTCATGCTGGCCACATGACCACAGAAACATCTTCAGACAGTGCTGGCTTTTCGGCTTTGAAATGGAGATGAGCACCGCAACCCTAGAGTCGAATTCGACTGGCTTTCGAGCAAGGGAACCTTTACCTTTACTTTAAACTTTTCCAGATTTGAGATGTTGTGGCATTTCTAGACACATTTTCCCGCACAGGTTTGTTGTTCCTAATGTGTTTTGGTTTTACACGATCCCACTGGCAGCAGTACAGAGTTATTCATCCTTGGTACTATTATCCTCCTGTTGCATTTTGTTAGTTTCAATTACTGTTCCCCCCACCTTCAGAGATCTGCACTGGAAGGCAAGGCATAAAACTGCTGAATAAGTGAAACCAACAGACAGAAACTCTTACTGATTATCTACAGACCCGAAGACCGATTGGAAGTCTCGGCCTGGTGTAAGGCACCTGGTACTCGCGTGGATAAACTATCTCCCCCTGCAAGCATTTGGGTGGTCTCTTTTTTGGTGATTACACAAACCAGGGGGCTGTGTGGATTGCTCTGGCATGGATAGGACCGCCATGACCGATCAGGAGTTGCTTTCCACATGGAGCGACACTCACACACTCCCCAATGTCTCCGACGCCACGCAGGTAACAAGAACCAAGCCTCCTTCCCACCCTCCACCACCGCACGCACATGTATGTAAGACCTCTCTCAATCCGGTGCTTCGCGTGCCAAGTCAGGCTATTAGTCAACCGAGCCCCCATGCTGTCTACTCCGACTGGGGCCCGGGCAGGGGCTTTCCTAGGGCTGGTACTCAAATCAGTTTCAGAAGAGTTCTTTATGGAGCTGGGGATCTGCTGCATGCAAAGCGTCGATCGCTGGGCTATGGCCGTCCTCCTCCCCGAACCCACCCCCCCTTCCAGGGAAATAACGAAGCGCTCCAGGAAATCCACAGCTGTTGGTGCAGCATGTTCTGTGTAGGCCCCGTCCTCCCTTCCGCTGCTTCTCTGTACCGGCAGGAAAGAAATCTACAACCAAGCCGCTTGGCAGGCCCTTCTGCCCACAGGGCTTGCATGCCACTGCAGAAGGCGACTTGACTCCTCTTTGCTCCGGGATCGGTCATTCTAATCTTCTCATGTGTATATGGGTCAGCCGCTTAAGCTCGGCTTTCTCCGAGCTCTGACCGACGCTCCCTCTAAGCTGTGGACAGAAGTTCTACTTTGCGAGCTACTGGCATTAAAGTGGTGAGCGAGCAGTATGGCCGCTGCATAAATTAGTTTGCTCTGGAGCCCTCCCTTCCTGAGCGAAGACAAAAATGTGTGAGCCGGAGGCTAAGAAACTGTGAGCCAGCTCACACTGACTCAGCTTAGAGGGAACCCTGGCTCCGACTCTCAAAAGCTGGTGCTGAAATAAAAGTTGTTAAGTCTTTACGGTGCCACTGGACTCTTTAGTTTTCTCCAGCTATCTCCACACTTCCACGGGCAGCGGTCTAACAAACCGTCAGCACTCGCTGGACGCCCCTCGCACTGGGCAGAGATCACGGCTGCCAGCTCTGAGCCACACACACCGTCCACCGGAAGGGTGTTTTGAGCATCACATCGTAAACCCGCCCGTCCTCATGGTGTCAAAGTGAAGGCCTCCTCCGTGGTGGCACCTCACCTAAGGAGCTCCCTTCCCTCCCTCCCTTTCCCAGGCTCCTTTCCCTTCTTAGCTTTTAGGCACCAGGTGAAAGAAGTTTCCCTCCTCCAAGGCATGAAGTCATAAGAACATAAGAGAACATAAGAGAAGCCAATGCTGAATCAGGCCAATGGCCCACCTAGTCCAACACTCTGTCACACAGCGGCCAAAATATACCAGGTGCCATCAGGAGGTCCAGCAGTGGGGCCAGGACACTAGAAGCCCTCCCACTGCTGCCCCTCCAGCACCAAGAATAGAGTGCATCACCTGCCCCAGACTGAGAGTTCCCATCCACACCCTGTGGCTAATAGCCACTGGTGGACTTCTGCTCCATATGTTTATCTAATTCCCTCTTGAAACTGTCCATGCTTGTAGCTGCCACCACCTCCTGTGGCAGTGAATTCCATATGTTAATCACTCTTTGGGTAAAGAAGTATTTCCTTTTATCTGTTCTAACCCGACTGCTCAGCAATTTCATGGAGTGCCCACGAGTTCTTGTATTGTGAGAAAGGGAGAAAAGTACTTCTTTCTCAACCTTCTCAATCCCATTCCCTGAGAGGTCTCCCATCCAAGCACAAACCTTTCCAGCTTTACAAATGCGGCTGTCCTGAACGGCCTTCTAACTACGCCCTCCGTCCAGTTAGGTCCAGCGTTCCCTCCAAGCTGAGTGAGTGTGAGCTAGCTCACAGTCTTTTAGCCTCTGGCTCACACATTTTTGTCTTAGCTCAGGAAGGGATGGCGCCAGAGCAAACTAATCTATGCAGTCGCCAAACTGCCCGCTCACAACTTTAATGTCAGTAAGCTCATTTTTTTGTTCACAAGATTCCACAGCTTACAGGGAGCACTGGCTATGTCCCTCCTCTTCTCTCCTCCCCTCTCCATCTCAGTCCCAATTCAAATTTTTCTAATTATGGAGGAGGGAGGGGGGAACACCATATTGATGGTATATATGGAATACATCCACAGAGGAAATCATCTGTCTAATTACTATCCATTATTCTGGCCGCAGAGCTGGGTTATGCATTTTAAAGTTCCTGTCTGCATCTCACCCTCCTCCCTTCCAGCGCAGACCGCTTCCAAAATGAACACCCCAGCCAAGACATTTCTCAGCAGGGTACAGTAAATTAAAATGACACTGATGCATTTAACCGTCCTCAGTCCTGCTCGCCGGGGACTCAGCAAGTCAGAGCTTGCCAGCAACACAGATTTAATGCCCACAGATAATGCCTTAACGATGCCGACTCTCTTTCCCATCCCCATAATTTGCCATAGCCCATTAAGTGTGTGGCATCTCTGCAGTTCTTGCCCAGAGGGATGTCTGTCGGCAGACAAGCGTGGCCAACTCCTCCAGGCGCCCTGTCAAACCGGGACTGGACTTCAGGCATTTTAATGCCTTCGGGAAGCCAAAGTCAGTCCTGCTCCAGCTGTTCCACATCCTGAATTTGATAACAACTTCTCTCCCAGTCAAAGGCACACTGATAGCTACTGGGTTGGAAGCTCCCAACTTCCTGCCGGCCCGCGGAGGAGGAGGAGGGCTGTTCTTCCCCCAGTCTCCTTCGCATAGCAGCCCTTCTAGCCAATGTGCCTCTATTGCCCATGCGAGGCCCCCAATCCACAACATATCTCAGGGATCACCAACTTTTCTGAGCTTGTGGGCACCTACGGAACTCTGACAAAGCCTGTGGGCGTGGCCACAAAATGGCTGCCACAAAAGAATGGCCACAGGAGGCGGAGCCAGTCATAAAAAGGCTGCCACCACTTACCTTCCGTTACACAGTGCAAATCCTTGTGCTGTGGTGGCAGCTGCAGCCAGAGCAACCTCTTTAAAAAAATCTGCACAGCCCATCAGATGCCTTGCTGGGCAAAAGCCCCACCTGGACCCACCAACTTTCTAAAAACACCTGCGGGTGCCAGGAAAAACGTTGGCAGGTGCCGTGGACCCCTGGCATATCCTAAGGAGGGATGATCTATTTCTGCCAGTGGAAAACTGGCACGATCCAACCCAGTATGTCTTAATGAGGGAAATGATGTACAGTGCGATCTTATGCAGAGTTACGCCAGGCTGCAAGAGGCTGAGGTCGGAGGAACTCTGCATAAGATTCCACTGACAATGGTTTTCCCACTTGAGCCGTCCACAGAAGTCCTTCCATGGAACGCATGAGGCTGCTTTATACTGAATCACACCACTGGTCTAGCAAGGTCCGTATTGCCCACTCAACACTGGCAATGGTTCTCCAGGATCTCAGGCACAAGTCCTTCACACCATCTCCTACCTGGTCCTTTCAACTGGAAGATGCTGGGAATTGAACCAGGGACCTTCTGCATGCCAAGCAGATGCTCTACCACTGAGCCACGGCCCACCGATCCAGTGTGGCTCCACGTGGGCCTCATCCCACCAAACGCTTTGCTAGGCCCTCGTTCCTTGGAGCAAACCATCTCTCTCTCTCTCTCTCACCTCCAGGCAGATAATGGCTCCTTGGTGCTCTTTGATCACTCTCAGCTGCTCGCCAGTCACGATGTTCCACGTCCGAATGGTGTAATCAGTGCTGCCCGAAAAAAGTTCCCTGTTCGGAGCGTCAAGTATAAGGCATAAGATGGCCCCAGTGTGTCCCAGGAGAGTCTGGTGGCAGCGCCCGCTGGACACCCACCAGACTTTGACCGTGCAGTCTGTGCTTCCCGTCACCAGGAAGTCCTTGCTTAATTTCTCCTCCTCTGACTCTTCCCCTTCGGAGTCCTCGAGGAGGTCCCCGGAGGAGTAGAGAGCCAAGGTCAGGACACAGTTCCGGTGGCCCCGGAACTCCTGGATCGGCCTCTCTTTGTCCACGCTCCAGCACCGGGCTGTCCGGTCATAGGAGCCGCTGAAGAGATAGTCCTTGGAAACCAGGATCCTGTTGGGGGGAAGGAAGGAAGTTGAGGATCAAATGTCCCAGAATAGAATCACAGAATCCCAGAGTTTATTTATTTATTTATTATGAGATTTATACCCCGCCCTCCCCGCAAAGCAGGCTCAGGGCGGCTCACAATCAGTGTAAATACATACATAAAACATATTTAAAAATACACCAGTTAAAACATATTATAAATACAAATATAAAACCATTACAATACAAAATACAGTGCAAAAATGCAAGCGGTGGTTAAAACCATTGGGCCAACGTTTCGCTGTATCTGAAGAGCTGGTATCCCTTACTTGCTAACTCCAATGGCCCCTGCTTGGTAGTAGGTACTGGATGTTCCTGCTCAGGCAGCTGCTCCGTTGTGGCATTACGGGCTGGGCACTCCAACGGCGGCGGCCCCTAATTGAATGCCTGGCGGAAGAGCTCCGTCTTGCAGGCCCTGCGGAACTGAGAGAGGTCCCACAGGGCCCTGATCTCCTCCGGAAGAGTTGGAAGGCTGGCCCTACAGTGCAGGATCAGCCTAGAGCATCCCTGACAAGGGTTTGTCCAGCCGCTGCTAGGGAAGGGGAGCTCACCACCTCCCAAGGCAGCTGATGCCACCGTTGCACAACGCTTACTGTAAAAAAGTTTATCCTAGTATCCAGCCAGTACCTTCCCGCCCTTAATTGAAACCCACCATTGCGAGCAATGTTCCCTCTAAGCTGGGGAGCCTTGTGAGCAAAAATTCCACTTTGTGAGCTGCTGGCACTAAAGTTGTGAGCGAGCGATTTGGCTGCTGCATAAATTAGTTTGCTCTACAGCCGTCCTACCCAAGCTGAGACAAAAAGGTGTGAGCTGGAGGCTAAAAACTGTGAGCTAACTCACACTAACTCAGCTTAGAGGGAACACTGCTTGCGAGTCCTCTCCTCTGCTGCCACCAGGAACAGCTCCCTGCCCTCCTCTAAGGGACAGCCCTTCAGATACTTCCAGACAGCAATCACGTCCCCCCTCAACCTCCTCTTCTCCACACTGAACATTCCGAAGTCCCGCAGCCTTTCCTCATAGGGCTTGGTCTCCTTCTCCTTCTTTCTATCCACCCATCTTCTGTTCTCTGTCCCAAGTGTCTTTTGGTTTCTTCAGCCTATCCTCACAGCATCTGTAATTCCCAACTCTTAGAATTATAGAACGTTAGAGTTGGAAGGGACCTTAGAGGTCATCTAGTCCAACCCCCCTGCACTCTGCAGGAGCATAGCCAAAAGATAGCCCTACATACCTACAAGATATCCAAAAGATGGTTGTCCAGCCTCCGCTTGAAAACGTCCAGGGAAGGCGCATCCACCACCACCCGAGGCAGGCTGTTCTTAATTGCTTATATAGTCTGCCTTGCAATCTTTTCAACACATCGAACTGTGAACTAAACACAGTAGTCCCCAAGATAGACTGGGCTAGTTTCTTCAATTTGCAGCTTCGAGCTCATACTTCCGGGGACTTCTCCTATATTTTTAGTTTAACCCAGTGGGTAGCAGAAATTCTAGGGCCGACCGCTTACTCTAATACCTCAAACTTAACGGTCAGTAACAATGATTGCCCATATCTACCCGCTGGCCATGTGGTGGCAGCCTGAAAGATCATAACAAGCGCAAATACAAACGGAGGGGATGTCTGGGGTTTAGTTTTAAATTGTGGCGTTCTACCTGTGACTTATAAGCCACCTTGAGCCATGAGGAAATGCAGGTTACGAATATCCAAATAAATAAAGAAAAACACATTTGACCACACGTCAAGGAGAGTTCTTACTGTTCTGTAACTCCTGAGCAACACGGTAAGCGAGGGATGAAAGTGGTCAAATAAAACTCACTGCGTATCTGAAACTTGGAGATGGCCAGCCCTTAATGAAGTTGCAACAGCCCGAGGATAAACTTGCAAATGGTCACCTCGGGCCTAACAGTCTGCAAAGGTCACAGTTTTCCCATAAAGCTTATTGTTGTTAGTACCTTTTGGGCCCCAGACTCCCAGAAAGGGACACTTACTCCTTAGGATTAAAATGTGCAAGTTTAATATCAGAGCACCTGGCTTGAGGCTTCTCTGGGGATAATCAACAGTGAGGCAGATTGCCAAAACTTTAAGAAATCCCTAGCTGTACGATACAGCTTTAAAAAAAACCCCTAGCAGTATTATACAGCTGTATCCTGTCACCCTTAACGGGATGCTTTGCAACCTCTTATATCAGGTGCATCTGTTACCAACTTTGCCGTTTGAGATCCCCCCCACTTTCTCCTCTGGAATTTCATTCCCAGCTTTGGATTTGGTTCAGTTCCTTCTTCTTGAGAGCTTTCTTGTCATTCCCCCATCCCTAGACTATAGCTATGACAGCAGCATCGTTATTAGGATGACCAATCGCACAAGCAAGAACACGTGTAGGAAAGATTTACACTGCCTGTTTATACCCAGGGGAAATTATTAGTTAGGAAAGGAGACGGGAGTGAGAATTCAAGTGGAATCAGGTTATAGATGGACAAGGAAGGGAGAGGAATCTGGAACACTATTTTATTTTTTATTTGCATTATTTATAGTCCACCTTTCTTCACCAGGACTCAAGGCGGATTATGCAGAGTGAGTCAACACAATCAACGAAATGGGACACCGAATAAAGAATGAGCTAGGATTTGGGCTGCAGGACCACTCAGATTAAAGAATGAGCTAGGATTTGGGCTGCAGGACCACTCAGATTAAAGAATGAGCTAGGATTTGGGCTGCAGGACCACCCAGAGGTCTGAAAAACAGAACTGAAGCACAGCCTAAGTGTTAAGAGAGACAGTTCAGGGTAGTGGTTTAGGAGCGCAGACTCTAATCTGGGAGAACCGGGTTTGATTCCCCACTCCTCCACATGCAGCTGCTGGTGTGACCTTGGGTCAGTTACAAGTTCTCTCAGAGCTGTTCTCTCAAGAGCAGTTCTTGAAAGAGCTCTCTCAGCCCCACCTACCTCACAGAGGGGAAGGGAAAAGAGATTGTAAGCCACCCTGAGACTCCTTTGCGTTGTGAAAGGTGGGCTATAAATCCAATCTCTTCTTCTTCTTCTTCTTAACAATGCACATTAAATGATGCAAACTCACACAGCGGGATTCAGCTTCTAGCAAACTATCCACACAAGTACAGACCACAGTCCCCAATAATTTATCCAACTTATCTTTATGAAGACTCGGCTCTCCCTACCTGTTCACAATGGAGGTGTGCCCTCGGTAAACTGCCAGGCACTGGCCGGTCATCACATCCCACTTCCGAATGGTATGATCCGCGCTACACGTGAAGGCCGCTTCGTTTTCTAGGTGGCAAAAAGTGATGTAGCTTTCATGCCCTACGAACGATACACAAATCAATGAAAACAATACGGTGGGAACTTTTTAAAAAGAAGGGTGTCGGAGGTGGCCGGGCCTCTTTAGTCGTAAGCCAGATGACAATTTACGTCACAGAACGGAAAGGGCTCTTCGGGTGTTATCGGCATTACAAAGTTAGGCCAGTTTTATGTACCATGTTAAACGTCAGAATGTACCTCAGTGGACTCTCGTGAAGGTGAGTTGAGGGCAGAGTATCCTGCTCACAAAACTACAGTTCCCAAGGCAGAGAGAAGAGGGAGGGAAGCTTTCAGCTACCAGTGGTAGAAAATGATGCCAAGGCACAGGTGAGTTATGATGACCCCAAAGGGTTTCCAAGACAAGAGAGGAACGGAGGTGGTTTGCCACTGCCTGCAACCCTGCACTTCCTTGGTGGCCTCCCGTCCAGCTACTAACTCAAGACAATCCTGCTTTAGCTTCTGAGCTCTGATAGGGTTCCCAAGTACTTACCGTATTTCGGCGGGGGACGCACAGTCCCCGGCTGGAACATTCCCCCGGGCAACACCCACGCCGCACGATACCATCGCCAGGAAGTAACACCGGGCGACGCTCTGGCAATGGGGCTGGAAACTCGATGGTACCAACGAGTTTCCATCCCCATTGCCAGAGCGTCGCCTGGTGTCACTTCCTGGAGATGGCATCATGTGCATGTCTTTCCTTCCCCTGGGGATGGTCCTGCCAGGACGTATCCGTCCCCCGCCGGCGTACGGTAAGTTCTTGGCAAGCCTGAACTCTGACAACATTGGACTAGCCATTCTCCACCTCTGCGTAGCAACCCTGGACTTGTTCGGTGGTCTCCTAACCAAGTACCAGCCAGGGCTGACTCTGCTTAGCTTCCAAGATTGGATGAGATCAAGCTAACCAGGGCCCCGGTCACACGTGCCAGGTAACAGTGGGGGGGGGGTAGGTGAAGTTATTTGCGCCGTCGCAATTTGACCCACCCCTACACAATCAGACGCGATGGCGGTGAATTGGTGTTGTTTTCGTCAGCAGTGCGCTTCAACAAGGAAGCAGGGATGCGAGAGGAGCGCACTGGAGCGATCACACGGACAACGTCCCTCTGCGGCCCATCGAGACTGCTTGATAGTGGACTTTCCCAGGTACTTTTTAACTCCGCATCTTCGGCCGGACAATACGGGTTGGCAACAGGTGCGCGACGATTACCAGATGTTTCCGTCAGTGTTCCCTCTAAGCTGAGTTAGTATGAGCTAGCTCCCAGTTTTTCAGCCTTTTTAATCACAGATTTTTGTCTTCACTCAGGAAAGACGGCTCCAGAGCAAACTAAGTTATGCAGCAGCCAAACTGCCCACTCACCACATTAGTGCCAGTAGCTCACAAAGTAGAATTTTTGCTCACAAGACTCCACGGCTTAGAGGGAGCATGGGTTTCCACGTGATCGCGCCCGTATCATCCACCCAGCATTCGTGGCTCACCCGCAGCAAATTCTGCATGTGAACGGGACCCAGGACTTAGCAAAAAAGACCTTAAGCCAGTTTTAAGCTCATGGGGTAGAAATGTCCTAGAGACTGCTAAGAAACAGGTATTAAATGTTCACCGAGGGCACCTGCTTTCACCTGCACGTTCCTCCTAGTACCTCCTGTAAACTCACCAGTACATTCCAAAACTACCATGCAGGCAGCTGCATACTATGCCTCCCTCCACTGTCCTGTTGAGTTCAATGCCTATTCCCAACTAAACTCTGAGACTGAATCCTACGACGGTTTTAATATTAAATTCCTTATTCTCTGTTTGTGTGGTAAGAACGCAGTCTCTACACAGGAGACCTCTAATGATTTACGCACTGGTAATCTGAGCATTTTCTGACTCAAGCACAGAAATGCTTTCTTTGTTTTGATAATCTAAGCCCACCAATCCACAAACTTCTTGCCTAACAGGTTTTCCTTCAGCGAAGGCCTCCGCATTCCTTAGTCGCCTTGAGGTCAGTCTATGGGAAATCGTATTTAAAGCGGTATCTCTCTCTCTCCCGCTCGGTAGACGGAAAACAATCCTCCAGCTCACGTTGAAGCGGTTTTTATCGGCAAGGGGCCGGGGGGGGGGGCTGTTTATTCAGCTGCAGAGACTCACGTCGTTTGACTAAATGGATTCTTTTGACTTGCTGAGGTATCAAGGATACTCCGGGAAGACAAAAATAAAAATTACATTGTCGGTGAAAAGCTAAACCGTTCGGCAAAGCATAGGAAAGATCTGCTGTGTCTTGTTCCAAGGAGCGAACAAGAACAAACAGATGCAATTGGTTATTCATCTGGGGTTGCCAGGGTCGTCGTCCCCCGTCCCCGTCCCCCCAGTCATCGGCAGGAGGTGGGGGGTCGGGTTGCCAGATCTAGACTGGGAAACTCCTGGAGATCTGGGGGAGGACCCTGGGGAGCGCTGGGACCTCAGTGGGGCACGATGCCACAGAGCAGGGGTGTCAAATTCATTTGTTCTGGGGGCTGGAGCTGACATAAATGAGGCCTTGTTGGGCCGGGCTACGTGTGTCATGAAATGTAATGCCAGGCAGCGGAGATATATAAGCTTTATAAAGGACACAAACCCAAAGGGTGTTATTTTTACTTAAAATAAAAACATGCTTAAAACATTAGCACTCTTGCAATATTTTGTCTATTTAACAGTGTCTGATCACTGACACCTCTTGCTCTGAATTGTTGCATCAAAATGTCTGTGCCGTTGCAGTCTTGAGTATGCTGTTCAGGTGTGTATCTGTAAGCTGCAAACCTACGATGACGCAGCAGCGGCCGAACTGGAAGAAGAAGCAGGAGACAGCCAGTTCCATGGCGGGCCTGACAGAAGCCCTCCGGGGGCCTGATCCAGCTCCCGGGCTGCATGTTTCACACCCCTGCCACAGAGTCCACCCTCCAAAGCATCCATTTTTCCCCAGAGGAACTGATCTCTGTCATCTGGAGATGAGCTTTAATTCTGGGAGATCCCCAGGTCTGGGAGATCCCCATCTCAAGGTGAGCCACAATGCCCTAAGAGGCAAGCAGACAGATGGCGATGCCCCCCACGGCAGTACCCCATGCCTTCCATTAGCTCATCCCCACAGCTGGAAAGAATGTCACAAGGCCGATGGATGATTGCTGTTTGCACGGCTTTTTTTGTAGAAAAGCCCAGCAGGAACTCATTAGCATAACAGGCCACATCCAACAGCAGAAACTCATTAGCATATTAGGCCACACCCCTGACAGCACAGCTCATTCTCATATTAGGCCACACCCCCATGCTACCAGAAGTGTGGGCATCCAGCCACACGCACCTTCTGCTTCTTATTCTGTTTACCTTGTTTGTTGTCAAAACCCAGGACGCTTTTTGTAGCAGGAACTCCTTTGCATGTTAGGCCACACACCCCAAATGTAGCCAGTTCTAGTGAGTTTCTGCTGTTGGGTGTAGCCTATTATGCTAATGAGTTCTTGGTGGGCGTGGCCAACTCGGGAGCCAGCCGGAACTCTGTTCCTGTGCCTTCCTGCCCAAAAATAGCCCTGGCTATTGTGTGTTCAGTGTTGTCAAGTCACTTTCAACTTATGGAGACCTTGGGAATTAATGTCCTCCAGAACATTCTATGGTTGACCACCCTGCTCGGACCGCGACTTCCTTTAGATACAGTTTCTTATCCTTCCAAAATGAGCAGCTCCCCCACCCCCACCCCCAATGAGCTCTTGCTGGCTCAAAACAAAAATTTGCAGCAGTCTTTCCGGATCCAGAACAAGAGCCAACAGTGCTCTGGCTGACCCTCGCAGCCTTTCAGGTCCATCTGCAATGCACCGCTGCTCTTTCCAGTCCACGGCAAAGTACCATGTTGCTTCTTTCACATGCTGGGAAGAGCGTGACACGGCTATCCGTGCTGTTGCTTTTAGCTGAGCAACGGGGGAGCTAACCAAATGGGCTTTCCTGAACCGTTTACAAAACCAGGTGGAATGGATACATCAACGTCTGCAAACCCAGAGTCCAGTGGGGCACCTTTAAGACCAACAAAGGTTTATTCAAGGTATGAGCTTTTGTGTGCACTGGACTCTAAATTTGTTCTGCTGCTTCGGACCAACACGGCTGACCACCTGCATCTATCGGCACATCCATCAGAGATACCCTGGGGCACTGCATTTCTGCCTTTTACCACTAGATTCGCTGTATTTGTGCAGCCGCTTCTGTTGAAGGTGTATCTGATTGATCTGGGGGAGGGGCCGTGGCTGAGCTCCGTGATTTATGGAGGGGAAAGCCACCTAAACAATGTCCTGTCAGTCCCCGTCCAGAGTCCGAGAGCACGGACAAAGTATCTACGCAGGGTGCCTTCATAATCTCTACTCTCTCATTCATCTACACCTGTTTTCTCATGTATGGAACATTCACTCAGCTGGTACTCATCTCTTAGTTAAAAGATTACATGCTCTACTGCCTTGCAGGTCGCTGCTACAGGTACCGCCGTCTCCACCTCGCCTCTTGCATCCGAGCACCTCCTCAAAACACATCTCTTCCCTTCTGGCTTTTCCTTCGATTGATCT
This sequence comes from Gekko gecko, assembly GCA_029375565.1. Lineage (NCBI taxonomy): Eukaryota > Metazoa > Chordata > Lepidosauria > Squamata > Gekkonidae > Gekko > Gekko gecko. Next base: position 93,950,576 of record JAPDNY010000011.1, on the reverse strand, counting down.
TCTTTTCGTTTTACCTTGTTTATCATTCCTCCCTAATGTGTTGTGTCTTGCCTTTTATTAGATTTGTAAGCCTGCAGGCAGGGCCATGTGAGGAAAATTGGTATTTAGAGTTATTTTATTGTTTGGTTTTAATTTGAAACGTGTTAATTATGACTTGACAGCTGCCTCGAGCAGGACGTTAATTCTATTTTTAATTCAGTTTTACTTAACCAAGGCATTTTTGGTACATTATAAATAATTGCAATCCTGAAAGAGGACCCTGCAAGGATTCTAGAAGACCAGAAAGTTCTTTTTTAACAGAATTTTTTAAGTCTTAAAGAAGTTGAGACAGGCAGCCACACATCAGCTTGCCAGATTCTATGAGGCTACTACAGAACTTGGCCAGAACTTAGAAGACGCTGTATCTACTGTGTTGTAGGAACATAAGCTCAGACATCTCCATGCTTAACAAAGAACTATTTGCTTATAAACAGCTAACAGGGATCCCCAAACTTTTCGAGCTTTTGGGCATCTTCAGAATTCTGACACAGTAGGATGGGCGCAGTCACAAAATGGCTGCCGAAAAGAGGCAGAGCCAGCCACAAAATGGCTGCCAAAAAAGGTGGAGCCAGCCACAAAATGGCTGCCGAAAAGAGGCGGAGCCAGCCACAACATGGCTACTGCGACTTACCTTCAGTCACCCAGTGAAGATCCTTGTTCTGTGTTGGCACCTGCTGCTAAAGCAGTATTTTTAAAAATCTGCACAGCCAATCAAATTTACAATGGCTGATTAGAAGCCTTGCTGGGCAAAAGTCCCACTTGGCACGGCCCACTTTCTAAGGACACTTGGTGGGCCCCAAGAAAGGTACTGGCAGCCACTATGGAATCTGCAGGCATCCCTTTGGAGACCCCCCCAATCTAGACTATCTATTCTAAAGGGAAAAGACCAAGGCAATCAACTACAAAACTTATCTTAGCCCTGCTTACATTTCAGGCCTAGCTCTCCCTGTGTCATAAAGAATGTTGCTGGGGGAGGAAATACCTTGAGGCTGCAATCATACGCACAATTAGACCTGCCATAGGCGCGAATGCCGGGCAGATTTAAAGGGCACGATCAGACAACAACATCTGGGAAGCGCCCCGCAGCCATTGACAACCTGTTCTGCTCTGCCGCAGAAGCAGAGTTAAACGACACCGTCGAAAATCTGGTAGTAAACGGGTCACGATGGGCCACAGACAGACTTTCCTCTGTCTGATCATCCCAGCGCGCTCTTATGGCATCGGGATGGACTGATCAGACCATCCCAACTCCGTGCCATTGTTCCCCCCCTCTCAGTATGCGCATCATCGCAAACTCCGTAGGGAGCTCTCAGTGCAGAGAGGCGATTCATCGATTCCTCGTTTAAGCGCATCGGAAACAAACGGCAAAAAACCCAGAACGACTCACCCGCGGTTGCGTCTGATCACGCAGTGGCAGGATGTGCCCGCGGCTTCCAAGGACTGTGTGATCGCACAACTGCCGGTCAAATTCCTCTGGAGGAAATAGCCTCGCTTCCCCTCCACTTCATCTGGCGCGCATGACCGCAACCTAAGACAGACAGGGGTGCCAGCCTCCAGATGGGACCTGGGGATCCCCCAGAATTGCACCTCATCTCCAGACTACAGAGAAGAGTTCCCCTGGAGAAAATGGATGCTTTGGAGGGTGGACTCTAGGGTTGCCAGGTCTGGGTTGGAAAATACCTGGAGACTTTGAGGGTGGATCTGGGAGAGGGCAGGGTTTGGGGAGAGCCCTCAGCATGGTGCAATGCCAATAAGAGTCCACCCTTCGAAGCAGCCATTTTCTCCAGGGGAGCTGATCTCTGTCAGCTGGAGATGAGTTGTAAAAGCGGGAGATCCCCAGGCCTCACCTGGAGGCTGGCAACCCTAATGGGCTCTGTGGCATTGCACCCCCCCTGAGATCCCAATCCTCCCCTGGCTCCACCCCCAAATCTCTAGGAGTTTCCCCATCTGGAACTGGCAACCCTGTACCCCCGAACCCCACTGGTGGCCGGGGGGGACCTGGCAACCCTGAGACAGCGTCTCAGAGTCAGGACCTGTAACAAAAGGGACATTTACTGTACCTTGAAAATGACCCCTGCATTGGCTGTCCGCAGTGCTCCAGAGTCGCGCGGTGCCGTCTTCGCTGCCGGTCAGCAGCCACTGCCCGTCGGGACTGAGGCTGAGCCAGTTGATTCCTCCCTGGTGATCAGTGCAAACTTTCAGGGCTGAGCTGCTGCCCCCCATGCTGCAGGCTCCAGCACAAGGCCGGGGCTCCCAGCCTCTAAGCTGTCCTAGGAAGGGGCGTAAGCCCCACAGCAATGCGCGGCCCTAATTAAGACCACCTCGGCTGCCATCGCCGGAGCAAAGAGGCTGCAGGTATCCGAAGAAGGGGGCAGCGACTCCCAGAAGCTCATCCCCTGCCACAAATTCTGTTTGTCTTTAAGGTGCTACTGGGCTCTTGCTCTTTTTTAAAGCTGCAGGGACGCGGGTGCCTGCAAAAGAAAAGAAAGAAAAGAGAAAAGCACGAGGATCAAAGCAGAGCACGAGGGGTATCTCTTGCTGTCTTGCAGTGCCATCCGACACAAGAGTCACCCTCTCCTAAGTTCACTGAAGTCAGTGGCAGTCTCTCCGAAGTCCACTGAAGTCCGTGGCAGTCTCACTGGCAATCTTTAAGCAGCCGCTGGACAAACACTTGTCAGCAGGTTTTTTTTTCTGGGGGAACACGCCAGAATGGAGTTCCGGAACCTCTGAGTTTTCAATATAGAGACTAAAAACTTCATTTTCTTCTTGAGAATTCCAGCTCCTCTTTTTCAAAAAAAAAAAAAAGCCCTGCTTGTCAGGGATACTCTAGGCTGATCCTGCATTGAGCAGGGGGGTTGGACTAGATGCCCTCTATGAACCCTTCCAACTCTGTGATTCTAGGATTTTATGACGAGTGTACCTCCACTTAGGATTGTAGCATCAGACACCTAACTGGATTGTACTAACCAGAACCTCTGCCATGATGGAGGAGGAGGAAATTGGATTTATACCCTGCCCTTCACAACCTGAAGGAGTCTCAGAGTGGCTTACAAACTCCTTTCCCTTCCCCTCCCCACAGCAGACACCCTGTGAGGTAGGTGGGGCTGAGAGAGCTTTGACAGAAACTGCTCTTTTTCAAGAACAGCTCTGACAGAACTATGGCTTGCCCAAGGTCATCCAGCAGCTGTAAGTGGAGGCGTGGGGAATTAATCCCGGTTCTCCCAGATCAGAGGCCACACACTTAACCACTACACCAAACTGGCTGTAGCTAGCCAGTACCTCACAAGATAAAGTCAATTATCATTGCAGTCCTAAGCTGTTATACTCTTCTAAGGCCATTGACTTCAGTGCACTTGGAAAGGTGTAACTCTGCTAAGGATGTCCCTGTATACGTAGTGCTTGTTATTGCTCAAGATCCAAGAGGGCCTTTCAGCATTCTTTGCTCCCAAAAGGCAGCAGCACTGAAAGAGCTACCCCAACCGTATCATCTTACACTTTTCAATACCTGTTTATGACATACACTGCTACTGCAATCTAATGTTATTCTAGAAGTGTAGAACGTTTATTCCTGTGGCCATCACTAACTCCTCTGGCAGCGAATTCCACATTTTAATCATTCTCTGTGTAAAGTAGTATATCCTTTTATCTGTCCTGAACCTACTGCCCATCAGCTTCATCGGAAGCCCTCAAGTTCTAGTGTTTTGGAAGAGGGAGGTAGTTCCATCCAGCGTCCCGCCCCCACTCATCAATAAACCACCCCCCGCCCTCAAACAGCAACCGCTGTTCACAGAAGCATCCTGCTTCTTAAAACAAGAAAGATCATTCTGACGTTAATCCAACATTCCAATTAAAGCCAAGGTTTACATGGACTCCGTGCCAAAGAAATCAAAGTTCTGTGTCTTGCAGATGCAAATATCAGGCATACTGTTGTTTTGCATAAATTCCTTCTGCTTCCAAGGTCTAGGTTTTCAAAACGTTTGGAATTCTTTGGCCGGGGCTAAGAGGGGTGGAAAGACTATGGATAGTGAGAAGACATGGGCTGTGAAGGCGCAAACTCAACGCCGCTTCGCATTCTAAAAATCCCTACATGGGGGGAAAAGCACTTCCTGCAGTTAATCTCCGTGGAAAGGGGAGCTGCAGTGGATGGGGTCCCCCCCCCAAGTCATTGTGCCATCCTTGCCTATTCTACCAACTTTCGGCTGCAAAGAGAAAACAGGGCGCTGCTTTAGTAGAAATCACGACTTTGAAAGGCTCTCCCTGAGCACAGGGAGAACAATCTTGGCAAAGACGACACAAGTCATCAAGCCAAACACAGCCCACGAGCAACGTATGGGTGGCTCAATAAATTTCCTGTTTTGCTGCCTGCCTGGGGCTGCAAAAAAAAAACCCACAAGAAAACCAAAACGCCAGTTGTGAACTACAATATGCTTTTCACAATTTTGAAATCCATTACCTGTAATTTTGCAAAACCTGGATGCTCCTGCACCGATCGTTGAACAGACGGGTGAAGGTACGCGGTATGTTCTGTTCCAGCAGAGAGGGATGGCAAAAAGGAGAATGTAAGGCCTCACTCCAGTTCCTCGTACTGGGATATCTGGTTAATATAGCGGAGTTTTGCCCACTCATAGAAATGTGATACTGAGCAGTGCTCCCTCTAAGCTGAGTTAGTGAGCTAGCTCACAGCTTTTTAGCCTCCAGCTCACAGATTTTTGTCCTCACTCAGGAAGGGATGGGCTCCAGAGCAAACTAATTTATGCAGCAGCCAAATCATTCACTCACAGCTTTAACGCCAGGAGCTCGCAGAGTAGAATTTTTGCTCACAAGACTCCACAGCTTAGAGGGGGCACTGATATTGAGTGCAGTAAATAAATCTCCCGAGAAGTATATTTCAAGAAAGGTAAACTTACATTTGTTCAAGTAGGTCCAGTTCACATTCAGGCTGCAATCGAAAGGAGAGAAAGAGAAGCCTAAAGAGTCCTTTCCCTATCACAAATGGCCAGCTTGCCTAGCATCATATATGTGGGATTGTGAGGGCATTGTCTCTACAGTAGAGACCTGCAGAGACATGTGTCTCCATGGAAGGCCATGTGAAGTCAGAGTGAAAGGACAAAGGGAGAAAGAAGGGGTCAGAGGGCAACTCCCAGGTTAAGACAAAGAGAGGCATCTCATTCTCATAGAGAGCCAGTTTGTTTGGTGCAGTGGTTAAGTGCGCGGACTCTAATCTGGGAGAACCAGGTTTGATTCCCCACTCCTCCACTTGCACCTGGCTGGATGACCTTGGGCAAGCCATAATTCTGATAAGAGCTGTTCTCGGAAAAGAGCAGTTTCTGTCAGAGCTCTCTCAGCCCCACCTGCCTCACAGGGGAGGGGAAGGGAAAGGAGTTAGTAAGCTGCTCTGAAACACCTTTGGGCAGTGAAGGGCGGGGTATAATTCCAGTCTCCTCCTCCTCCTCCTCTTCTTCTTCTTCTTCTTCTTCTTCATTCAAGGAGATAACACCAGACACCCTTAGAGTGATGCTCTGCCCCCCAATGCCCAGGCATGCTGAATCCTCTCTTACTGTAGGAGTAAAGTACCCCACACACCATGAAGAGACAAATTAAATACAGTTTGGGTCAATACGCAAACTGGAAGCTTCGCCTTGTCCAAAATTCTGCAGGGTCCCACTCAAGCCACACTTTGTATTTCCTTTTACGCTATTTAAAGACTACACTTCTTTTATAAAGAAGTCCAAATTGGTTTACAGTAAATTTTATATGTCCTGACTTGGAACAGCCCAGGCTAGCCTGATCTCATCACAGATAGAAGCAGAAGAAGAAGAAGAAGAAGAAGAAGAAGAAGAAGAAGAAGAAGAAGAAGAAGAAGAAGAAGAAGAAGAAGAAGAAGAAGAAGAAGAAGAAGAAGAAGAGGAGGAGGAGGAGGAGGAGGAGGAGGAGGAGGAGGAGGAGGAGGAGGAGGAGGAGGAGGAGGAGGAGGAGCAAGGTCTGCCCTGGTCAGTACTGAGATGGGAGACCACGAAGTCCAGGGTCGCTATGCTGAGGAAGGCAATGGCAATTTAAATCGCCTCTGGATGTCTCTTGCCTCAAAAACCCTACGGTTCCCCATAAGTCAACGGTAACCTGATGGTGAAAAAAGAATTATTACAACTTCAGAGGTCTCCAGCAAAGAAATCTAAAAACTGCTCCACTCGTCGAATCTGGTGGTATGCGTTGACTTGTGAGCATTCATCCTCGTGACAGATTATTGGAAGGATGCAGGAGAATTTTCATGTGAGGCACCAGAAGCGCCTTCCAAGACATGTGGGTAATTATTGCCACGACAGAAAATGGAAGAAAGCTGTTCTCAATTAAAGGGCATCCCGCCCTTCCTCTAGAGAGATCGGATAAAGTCAGAGCGTGTTCTCCACACAACCCTGGGAGGTAGGCCAGTCAGTGACCTAGTGACTGTCCCCGAGGCCACCTCACATTCCCTCATGGCTAGCCTCGAATCTGAAATGGAACGTCTATCTACCCGAAGAAATAAGCTGTGACTCAGAAAAGGCTCATACTGAGATAAATGTTAGTTTTTAAGGTCCCACTGGACTTTCATTGTGCTAGAATTTGACTGAAGCCGCCACACTGCCGGGGCTCTCATTTTAAATCCACAAAAGACAACTAAACCTTCCAGTCTGGGAAGTTCCTGGAGATTTGGGGATGGTGCCCACAGAGGGAGAAATTAGCCATCAGGCACGGTAGCCAAAGTGCCTAGGGCTCACTATAGTTTTAGGGGTCCACAAAAATGTTTTAATTTCTTTTTAAAAATCAGAAGGGGGAAAATGAACTTTTGGGGTGGAAGAAAATGTTTTAATTTTCTTCTCACATCAGACAACAATGAAACGTTTAGGGGCCCGTGAAAATCTATTAAATTTTGCCTAAAATGGGGGGGATGGGGACGTTGAAGTATTTAAAGTTATATCAAAACTTTAGTTGCTGTAGATGTTCCAGGTTGTGTGGCCGTGGTCTTGGCACTGGAGGACCTGACGTTTCTCCAGTAGCTGTGACTGGCATCCTCAGAAGTATAACACAGAAATGATGGGAGTACTCTCTGTGTCAAGGTGAGCAGAAACTATATCAAAACTATTTTTAATATTGATATTGTTATAGTGGGAGGGGCCCACAAAGGGAAAAGCACCTAGGGCCCACAGAAGCAGCCCTGAGAGGAATTTCCCCTGGAATCTATGGCACGCCATAAAGTCAGAAGAAGAGGAGGAGGAGCATCTCAGAGCGGCTTACAATCTCCTTCCCTTCCTCTCCCCACAAGAGACACCCTGTGAGGTTAGGTGGGGCTGAGAGAGCTCTTTCGGAGGACTCCTCTTGAGAGAACAGCTCTGAGAGAACTTGTGGCTGACCCAAGGTCACACCAGCTGGCTGCGTGTGGAAGAGTGGGGGAATCAAACCTGGCTCTCCCACATTAGACTCTGCGCTCCTAACCACTACACCAAACTGCCATTTCCCCTGGGGATCAGGTCTTTGCAATGTTTTAATGCAGAGATCAGCTGTCATTCTTGGTAGAACTCCAGGCCCCACCTGGAGCTTGGCAACCCTATTTTTTAAAAACCCTCCATGCACTACAAAAGCAGGCACTGCATGCACATTCGGGTTTTCGACGTGACAAATTTTACAAAATTGCAAAAGTATTATAAAAAAAAAGAACCAAAAGCCCTCCAGGTGTGAACCCCCCCCCACCCCTCCCCCGCAGAGTCTGAGGCCGCAAAGAAAAAGCCTCATTCCGGAGGGAAGGGCCGAGAGGCAGGGGAAAATGCGGCAACGCAACCCCCGCCTTGGCGGGAGGCTCCCAAGAAAAACCCGGGACCCCCCGCCCCGCCCCACCGAAGCAAGGGACGCGCCGAGAAGGCTCCTGGCTGCCCGGGCAGGGCTCTCGTCTCCCCCGCCGGGCCAGAAGGCGACCAAGCCCCGCCCTACCCCCCGGGTCTGCGCCGCTTCCCTCACGCCGCCCCCCCCCCGCGTCTGGGCGGGCTGCGGCTCCCCTCCCCCCTCCCCTCCCCGAGAGGCGCCCCCTTCCCCCCCCCCCACAACCTTCCCCCCATAAGAGCCCAGCTCTGCCCGGAGGAGAAACCCGACCCGACCCTCTCCCGCCCCCCTCAGACACCCCCCCCCCGACAGCCGAGAAGCAAAGCGACGCCCCCCTGCCCGCCCGCCCGCCCCGGCCCCTCGCCCTACCCCCCGCGTCTCGCCCGCTTCCTCCTGGCCTCCCGGGGCCGCCGCCTCGCTTTGTTTCCTGTCTCTCTCCCCGCGCGCGCCCCCCCACACACAGAGCACCCCCCTTTCACCCCAGAGGAGGGGGCTTCAGCCTCCCCCCCCAGGGCTCCCTCGCATGCCTCTGCTGCTTGGAGCACCACAGGGCTCAGCTAACCTTATTATATCCCCCCCCCCAAAAAAGAGCATGGCTTGAGGTGCATTTTGGCATTTTGGGAGGGAGCCTGGAAAGAAATGTTGGAAGTTTCTCTCTCTCTCTCTCTCTCTCTCTCCCCCCCCCCGGCCTTCCCCTGATGTAAGGACAGGGGTGCCTTTTTCGGACAAGCCAACACATCTGGGTCCTTGTCCAGAGACCGCACAGCTCGAAGGCTTCCCATCCACCTCCCTTCCCCACTGCCTTTTTGACCTCTCTTTGGGGCGGGGGGCATTCATTCTCCTCAAAGACCCCTTTTGGAGCCTGGTTACCCCATGGCGGCCCTTTGGCTTCTGCCGGGAACACCCCCTCGGTGCGGTGTAGGGGAGCGGGGCTTCCCCCCCCCGTGCTTTACACCGGTGTAAACCCCACACGTGGCCTGAGCTTGCTGGGGCTTTCCCAGAGAAACCCTTCTGCACTGCTACCCCATCCGTGTTCAGTCCCCAAAGAGAAGCACCCTTTTCAGAGCAGGCTGGATTCCCCTTTTTACAGTTACTCACTGGGTTGCAGAGTTCAAGTTTCTCTCACACCTTCCAAAAAATTTGTAAGCATTTTGTTCGTTTTTTAAATAATATCCAAAAAAAAAACCCCAACGCTCGGCACACCCCTTTCTCTGAGCTAGCTCTCCCACACAGCACACGCTTTTCCATGTCGCCCAGATCTGTCTCTCGGATTTAAACCTTCACACATATTAAAAATTTGCTTACTTCATTTTCCAGCCCCATCCCACGGAGGGGTCTTCAGCTCCTCACAGGCTCCGATGGGGGCACACCGGAATGGAGCCAAAGCAGCAGGCTTGCACACCCTGCCTACCTTTCGAGGGGTTGTCGGAAAGGCATCGGAAAGTTTCGTCCTTTTAAAAAACACCAACTTTAGCCAGGCACACGCACGCACCCCCCCCCTAAAAAATGATTCACTTGGTAGATCACGATTCTTCACATTTTCAGGGAGAAAAGAAAAGTCTTTAAGAGGACACAAACTCCAGAGAGGAAACCAATCTGGTAACCGCAACACTGCACTTCCAGGCAGATCTCATTTCCTCCCATGATAAAGGGCAAGCAAAATACAAGGAGGGGGGGCGCTTGGAGTTGATCGAACCAAGTGCCTTTCACACACACACACACCCTCTCTCTGCAGCTGCCCTTGAGTCTTAACTTTTTTCCAGTGGTTTTGCATCCCAGAGGGAAGATGGTACCGCTGTTCTTGAAAGAAGAATCTTAAGTGTGATATAATTCATGGCAAGGGCTGTTGCAGCATTGCAGCAAAAAGCTGGGTTTTTAAAAACCTTCTTGTCCAAAGCGCCTTGCTCCTTCTTCTCCCCTTCCCTTAGCCCCTTCGGTCCGTGCATCAGGAAGGTTCGTCGGAACAGCACGCTGCGATCCCCGCAGGAATCCAAAGCCTGTCTTCCGTCTCTCTCCTTCTACCCAGTTCTCCCAAAAAAACCCACTCCCCCCCCACTGTTTCTTACATTAATGCAGTTATGCAGAGCTCAGCTTCCCAGTCTATTCACGCTCTGCAGGGGATCAAATACCACCCCTCAGATTTCTACTAGGTCCTAGAGAAAGTGGAATTAAATAGGGGGGAAATGCCTAGGATTCAGACTTTTCAGATGCCTGGGAATGAATTAAGTCTTATGATTTAGCACTGATAGAAACAAAAATTTCATACCCGATGCATTAAGGAACTGCAGTCCACTTTGACCCCTGCACCAAGGAGTGGCCCGATAATCACACCTTGCTTGGAGCTTCTGCGCATCGTGACAATTGGGGATAATTCCAGGTGGGCAGCCCCGTTGGTCTGCTGTAGAAGAGTTAGGGTTGAGTCCAAGGGCACCTTCGAGACCAACTAGAGCGGGGGTGTCGAACTCATTTGTGATGAGGGCCGGATCTGACATAAGTGAGACCTTCTTGAGCCGGGCCACGTGTGTGTCATAAAATATAATGCCGGGTAGCGGAGATATAAACTTTATAAAGGACACAAACACAAAGGGTTTTTTTTTTAACTTAAAATAAAAGCATGCTTAAAACATTAGCGCTCTTGCAATGTTTTGTTTATTTAACAGTGTCTGATAACTGACACCTCTTGCTCTGGATTATTGCATCAAAATGTCTGCGCTGTTGCAGTCTTGAGTCTGCTGTTCAGGTGTGTCTCTGTAAGCTGCAAACCTGCGATGACGCAGCAGAACTGGAAGAAGAAGGAGAAGACAGCCAGGTCCACCGCAGGCCTGACAGAACTAGAGTTTTAGGGGTATAAGTTTTCAAAAAATCAAAGCTCCCTTCATCTAACATAAGGAAATGAAGTGGGAAGTGAGCGAAACTTACAGGTCAAGACAAAAGTCTCGGCAGGATCAGAGCTAGAAGAACGGAATCAGAACCACAGCAGAAACAAGACAGAATAGGGGCCTGGATAGGGTTGCCAGCCTCCAGACGGGGCCTGGGGATCTCCTGCTTTTACAACTGATCTCCAGCTGACAGAGATCAGCTCCCCCTGTAGAAAATGGCTGCCTTGGAAGGACTGTATGGCAGGTATGTCCAACAGGTAGATCGCGATCTACCAGTAGATCGCGGAGGAGTGACAGGTAGATCACCAGCCCCTCTTGGTCTCCTGGTTTGCTGGACAGGTGTTGGGTTGTTTTTTTTTATGATTGCTTGGTGGTATTTGATTATTGGTGCCAGTATGATGAATTCTTATTTTTACTTTTAGAACTGCATGTGTGGTTTTGGCATCATCCAGAGGTCTTCAGTTCCTGTTGAGCTTTAATACTTCGGGACTCTCCGTTTTGTTTTTGCTTATTTTGCTTACCAGAAAATGACAGAAGGTGCATTATAAATGGAGGGGGGGTGGAACCCAACTTTAGTGGGTTAAAATCTAATTTGAAACTTTATTTCCATGGTGGTAGATCACTGGCACTTTTGGCCGGAAAAAATAGATCGCTACTTGTTCGAAGTTGGACATGCCCACTCTATGGCATTGTACCATGCTGAGGCCCCTCCCCTCCCCAAACCCCGCCCTCTCCCAGCTCCACCCCCAAAGTCTCCATTTATTTTCCAACCCAGACCTGGCGACCCTAGGCTTGGAACACCAGGGCAGACAGGCCAGGAAGCTTGGGGAAAGCCAGGGTATAAATGTTTAAATAAATAATAAAGAAGTACAGGCACAAATGAAGTTCAGAGAATCAAGCAAAGTAATCAGAAAACAAAAAACCGTTTCACTTGTGCACAGACATGACTTCTCAGGGTACACTCCGCTGGGAGCTGAATGTGAGAGATGATGATGATGATGGAGGAGGAGGAGGAGTTGGATTTATACCCCGCCCTTCAGTCGGAGTCTCAGAGCAGCTTACAAGCTCCTTTCCCTTCCTCTCCCCTCAACAGACACGTTGTGAGGCAGCTCAGAGCTCAAAGAGAGCTGTGGCTGACCCAAAGTCACCCAGCCGGCTTCATATGGAGGAGGAGTGGGGAATCAAACCCAACTCTCCCAGATTGGAGTCCACCGCTATTAACCACTACAGCAAACTGGCTGTCAAACTGCCCCGTGGCTAAGAGTGTCTGACAAGTATCTGGGAGACCTGGTTGCCAATCCCCACTTGTGCCCATGGAAGCCCACTGGGTGATCTTGAGTCAGTCACGCTCTCTCGGCCTAACCTACCTCACAGGGTTGTTGTGAGCCTGAAATGGAGGGGAGGAGAAATGCTGCAAGCTGCTATGGGCTCCAATTGGAGGGAAAGGTGAGGCCCAAATAAATTACATAAATTAATAATATTGTGTGAGGTGACCATAAAACGTCTATCTGTGGTGTCATTATTGCCAATGGCCCGGTCAACTCATCACCCATGGAACTCATCACTCCATAATGTAATGGTCAAATAGATCACCCATACGTGTGAGATTTAACGGTGGTTTTGTAGTATCCATTCATATGCGTTTGTTTGCCAGCAATGTACTTTCGTTTTCAAATCCGGGAGGCAGGCAAGGACAGATAATCAATGCTAGATTCTTAAAACAATATCAGGTCCTCCAGAAGAAAACAGCAAGACCTTGGAAGCCCTCCCCACCCCAAAATCTCCTTCTTTTCAACTAGCCACAGAACTTAGATCTGGTTGGCAAGTTACAAAGTCACATGGCCACCACAAGGACTCTCAAGCAGGCCAGCCAGGAATTTCCCCCGGAAACTAATTTCCCAAGTGAGCAGGGGCCCAAATTGGATCAGGACCACAGTGCGTGTGGAGAGGGGGCTTCAGCCACACACACACACACCTGTTCTGGTTCAAAATGGCCCTGGGGACGACCAATTTGCCATGCAACAGAAATTTATGCATACTGATCCATAGTTCCCTCTAAGCTGCGCTAGGGGGCACTGGCGCACAAAATTTTAGGTGCCAGCTCAGGAGTTTCTGCTTCTGCCCATAAAGTCCCCCGCTCTCCATTGTAAACAATGGAGGATGGGGCACCTCCTGCTGGGGTCCATAGAATTGGACTCCCTGGTCCAATCTTTTTTAAACTTGGGGGGATTTTTGAGAAGAGGCACCAGCAGCTGTGCTGCAAATTTGGTGCCTCTACCTCAAAAAACAGCCCTCCAGAGCCCCAGATACCCCAGCTCCATTCTCCATTACAGGCCCTATGGGGCCTATTGACTAGAATGGTCATGCAAATTTCCCCTACCAACAGCAGCTCACCAGGGTGTTTTAAGTCTGGGAAATGATGGGGGGGGAGGCTTTGACACTCTCCCCATGATCCCAATCCAAGACAGGAATTCCGAGCAGGAACTCCCAGAGCACAAGTGTCAGCTGCCCACATGGACTTCTGTAACATGTGAATCAGCCCTGGACTGCAACCTGTTTCACAGGCTACATTCAAACTGCCAAACTCTTCTTCTCCAACTCCCACTTGAACGACAAGAGTACCTCTGGTATCTAGCACTCATCAGTCATCAAAAGCCATCAGTCCCCCCCCCTTTTTTAAAAAATTAGCAATTAGTTTACAAAATACAAGAGAATGTGTTCTCCTTGCACTCGAGAGCCATAAAAACAGCTCGGCCAGGGTTGTTTTGACCAAGCGGACGTTACCCTTGGCTATCTGGCTTCTCTTGAACGTCGTCGTGAAGCCTCATCCCAACTCCCACTGCAAGATTCGTCGGCATTTGGAACGAAATAAAAGAAAAAGGGGAAATGGTATTTGATCCTTTCTTGTTTTGTTTGCGAGAAGGTCTTGGACGAAACCTCTATTTGTATTTAACAGCAAAATAAATAACTTGTATTGGTTTTAAATGGGGAAAGGGAGAGAGGATAAACCAGCTCCCGACTCTTGGATTACAGGGCCTAATCCAAACTGAGTGGACCTGCTACGGTCTTCAATAGACAAGAAAGGCTCTTTTGTTCTTTCTGGGAAGTCGAGCCAACAGTGTCCAGAGGGCCTAAACGCTCCATCTCGTACCCGGTTTTATCCCGATGAAAAATAAGCATGTATCCCGCCAAGACAATTGACTTTCCTTCTGGACCAACCCCAGAGCTCAGCTCTGCCCCATAGAACTGGGTATCTGATGTCTTTCAACTACTGTGTTTTTGTCTGAATCATACTTGTATACCTTTTGGTTATGCTTGCTTAGCGGCGGGCTGGTTTTTAAGAAGGATTAGACAGATTCGTGGAGGAAAGGATGAACCAGGACAGCTAAAATGGAACCTCCATTTATAGAGGCATGTTACCTTTGAAGAACAAGGGTGGCTGCTCTGGCTGGCAGCTTCCTAGAGATCAGGCCCTATGAGGAAAGGCTGAGGGACTTGGGAATGTTTAGTCTGGAGAAGAGGGGGGGGGCATGGTTGCTCTCTCTTGAAGTATCTGGAGAGCTGTGACTTAGAGGAGGGCAGGGAGCTGATCCTATGGGCAGCAGAGGAGAGGACTCGCAAAAACAGGTTTAAATTACGGGCTGGAAGGTACCGGCTGGATCTTAGGAAGAACTTTTTGACAGTAAGAGTTGTGCAACAGTGGAATCAGCTGCCCAGGGAGATGGTGAGCTCCCCCTCACTAGCGGTGTCCAAGCAGTGGTTGGACAACACACTTGTCAGGGATGCTGTAGGCCAGGGGTGTCAAACATGTGGCCTGGGGGGCAGATCAGGCCCCCCCGGAGGGCTTCTATCAAGCCCCCAGTGGAACCGGCTGTCTTCTGCTTCTTCTTCCAGTTCTGCTGCTGCTGCTGCATCATCGTAGGTTTGCAGCTTACAGAGACACACCCGAACAGCATCCTCAAGATTGCAACAGCACAGACATTCTGATGCAGTAATTCAGAGCAAGAGGTGTCAGTGATCAGACACTGGCCCCGGTCATATGGGCCAGAAAACACGGGGGAGAGGCGTGGCAGTTTGCCCCAGAGCTAAATAAGGCGCAGTAGCCCGATCATACGGGCCACCGGGTTGCCACACTCCAGCTCTGCGCCCCGATCACACCGCGCTGCTGCGGTGCATCAAAAAAGCAGCGAAGTGCGCATGCGCCATTGGGGGCGGACGGGCCGCTGTCGGTGTCTTGTGTGTGCGCATGCGCTGTTCAGCGTTGGTGCACATCCCATGGACACTCACAACATCTGGAAACCCCGGGGACATGGGCGGGCGTCGGAAGCCGCGGGATACTGGCGCTCCCGCGATCAGACGCCAGCCTTTGCCCCGGGGTTTCCGGAAACTAGTACTTCGGACCTACTCGTTTTTTACTCCGCGTTTTCCAAGGGAAGCCGTGGGTTGGCCACGGGAGCGCTACGCCTCCCAGATGTGCTCGTATGATCGTGCACGGAAAGTCCGCAGGGCTCCCGTGCCTTCAGGGGGGCAAATGCTCAGTGTGGACGGGGCCACTGTTAACATTGCAAGAGTGTGGATGTTTTAAGCATGACTTTATTTTAAGTAAAAAAAGGCCCTTTGTGTTTGTGTCCTTTATAAAGTTTCTATCTCCGCTCCCTGGCATTACACTTTATGACACACGTGGCCCGGCCCGACAAGGTCTCGTTTACGTCAGATCCGGCCCTCATCACAAATGAGTTTGACATCCCTGCTCTAGGCTGATCCTGCATCGAGCAGGGGGTTGGACCAGATGGCCTGGATGGCCACTTCCAGCTCTGTGGATTCCGTGATTCCATGAGAGACGTGTTGCTGTTGGCCACCATTGAACACAGGATGCTGAACTAGGCAGAGCTTGGTGAGATCCACCGAAGCAATTCAAATGTACGTATGTGCACCGATTGCTGACATTTGTTATATATATTTTTTCTTTTGCTTGGAAGAGGGCAACCTTCCTTGCTTTGGTAGACCGAACCATTTCGCTAATGTTATCTTCTGTGTTTTTGCATTTGCATACATGCATTATAGCCCACTTTTAACTGCAGTGGGGGCTCAAGAGACCTTACAGCAGGGTTCTCTCTTCCTCCATTTCTCACAACAACCCTGTGAGGTAGGTTAGGCCAAGTGAGCGTGATTGGGCCAAATCTGGCCCTGAATTTCACAGGATCCTAGTCTGACGCTGTATCTACCACTGGGTCAGAGTAACCCCTGCCGGGACAGGCCAGAGTAACCCCGGGGGTTAATCCAGACTAACCCCTGCCAGATAAACCTCTGCCAGGCTCTGTTGACTAATGAGATTGGATTCATACTCCGTTCTTCACTGCCCAGAGGAATCTCAGATTGGCTGACAAATTTCTCATGGACCTCAAACCCTCAGAAGCTGACACTATGCTGCTTACAATGACATTTAACTTACCACTCTATATTGGGGACTGGGAGACCCAGGTTCAGATAGTTTGGCATAGGCAACTTTACACCCGAGGGGTTACTTTGGCCCGGGGGTACAGGTTGTTGTGTTGTGCAGTTGGGGTAACTCTGGCGTGGCCTGGCAGAGGTTTGTCTGGCAGGGGTTAGTCTGGATTAACCCCTGGGGTTACTCTGGCCTGGCCCAGCAGGGGTTATTCTAGGCTAGGCCAGAGTAACCCGGGGTTACTCTGGCCGGGGGTGAATCCAGCCTGTTACACTGGTTCTCCCAGATTAGGGTCCGCGCACTTAACCATTACACCAAACTGGCTGTCTGTGACAAAGCAATTTGAGGGTTTTTTGGACTCTTCTGCCTTTCAAAAGTCACTGAAGAAACTAGTTAAATATACTTTTCTCGCGTTGCAGCCCTAAGTACACTTACCTGGGAGTAACCCCATTAAATAAAATGGGACTTACTCGTGAGTGAACAAGCATAGGATGGCACTTCTAGAGTCCCGCTTGGTACTTTGCTACATCAGAAGTCAGACATAATGGCCCTGAACTGGATAGCCCAGGCAAGCTGGATCTTGTCAGCTCCTTGGAAGCTAAACAGGGTCAAATATGGTTAGTAATTGGATGGGAGACCATCGAGGAACACTAGGGGTCACACAGCCCGACCTGGATAGTCCAGGCAAGCCCGATCTCATCAGATCTCTGAAGCTACGCAGGGTCGGCTCTGTAAATACCGGGATGGGAGACCTCCTTGGAATACCAGCAGTCGGGAGCAGTGTTCCCTCTAAGCTGAGTTGGTGTGAGCCAGCTCATAGTTTTTTAGCCTCCGGCTGACACATTTTTTGCCGTCGCTCAGGAAGAATGGCTCCAGAGCAAACTGCTGGACCTCCTGATGGCACCTGGTATATTTTGGCCGCTGTGTGACAGAGTGTTGGATTAGATGGGCCATTAGCCTGATCCAACATTGGCTTCTCTTATGTTCTTATGATTTATGCACTAGCCAAATTGCTCGCTCACAACTTTCATGCCAACAAGCTCACAAAACAGAGTTTTTGCTCACAAGACTCTACAGCTTAGAGAAGGGGTGTCAGACTCATTTGTTATGGAGGGCCGGATCTGACATAAATGAGACCTTGTTGGGCCACGTGTGCCATAAAATGTAATGCCAGGTAGCGGAGATATAAACTTTATAAAGGACACAAACACGAAGATTTTTTTTTTACTTAAAAACAGGCCCGTAGCCAGAATTTTGTAATTCGGGGGGCCTTTAAATAAGTCTGGGGGCACTGATGTCACAAAATAAAAAATTAAAATAAAATTTTTAAAAACTCACTTTTGTAGCATTCACACTCTGCCTGGGGAAACAAGCCGTGCTTGGGGAAGGGGCAGCGGTGGGAAGTCCTCTGGGTGGCCCAGAGAGCTGGGAGCCAGGGAGCTGGGTGGAAGTCGGGGGGGGGGCAGGCCCCAAAATGCCCCACTGTAGCCACAGGCCTGCTTAAAAACATGCCTGAAACATCAGCACTCTTGCAATATTTTGTTTATTTAACAGTCTCTGATAACTGGCACTTCTTGCTCTGAATTATTGCATCAAAATGTCTGTGCTGTAGCAATCTGGGAGGGGGAGGAGCCTCAGTCCAGTGCAGGGAGCAGAAGCTTGCCTATCTATCTCTCCTGAGCGATTGGGAGAGTCTAGGAAAACAAGCTATGATTCAACAGCAGCAGCAGAAGAACTGGAGGAAGAAGCAGGAGACAGCCAGTCCCTTGCGGGCCTGATAGAAGCCCTCTGGGGGCCTGATTTGGCCCCTGGGCCGCATATTTGACACCCCTCGCTTAGAGGGAGCATGAGGTCTCTCCCATCCCCAAACCCCGCCTCCTCCCAGGCTCCACCCCCAAATCTCCAGGAATTTCACAATCCAGAGCTGGGGCAGACTTTATTCAGCCACCTCTCTGAATATCCTCCAGGCCATCAGCAAGGGTCAGTCACCAGAGGTCACCATGACTTTCAGGTGCACATACACACTCGCACATGCACACACTTGTGTGGACATATAAAAAGCAAGGGAAATGGTGTTACAGATACTATTTACATGATAGAGGTTGACCAAATTATGCATGGGCCAGAGAAGGCAGAGAAAGAAGGACTTTTCTCCCTTTCTCACAATACGAGAATTCATGGGCACTCTATGAAATTGATGAACGGTCGGGTTAGAACTGATAAAATCAAGTCCTTCTTCACCCAAAGAGTCATTAACCCGTGGAATCCACTGCCACAGGAAGTTGCAGTGGCTACAAGCATAGACAGCTTCAAAAGGCGATTGGCTAGCCCTGACCTGAATAGCCCAGCCAAACCCCCAATCTCATCAGATCTCAAAAGCTAAGCAAGGCCGACCCTGACAAGAACTTAAGAGCGACCTCCAAGGAATACCAAGGCTGGGATGCAGAGGCAGGTAATATCAAGCCAACTCTCTGAAATGTCGTAGCCCCACTAGGGGTCATGAGAACTCACCATAACTTCCAGGCTTGCTAGCACACACCCACAGAAAATAGCACACACTCACTCACCCACCAAAAAAAGAAAGAAAGAGGGGATTGGATAAATGTATGGAGCAGAGGTCCATCAGTGGGCTGTTAGCCACAAGGTATAGATGGGACACTCTGTCTGGAGCAGTGATGCTCTGTATTCTTGGGGAGGGCAACCATGGGAGGGCCTCTGGAGTTCTGGCCCCGCTGGTAGACCTCCTGATGGCACCTGTGTTTTGGCCACTGTGTGGCACAGAGTGTTGGTCTGGATGGGCCATTAGCCTGATCCAACATGGCTTCTCTTATGTTCTTATGTTTAGGCCTTCTGAAAAGGTGCGCTTTCCCACCCTGCAAACATACTCGGACTGCGTTCTTTCTGCACAGATCGCCCCAAACCAAGTCTGAGAAAGAACATATTGAGAAGAAGAAGAAGAGGAGGAGGAGGAGATTGGATTTATACCCTGCCCTTCACTCGGAGTCTCAGAGCGGCTTACAAACTCCTTTCCCTTCCCCTCCCCACAACAGACACCCTGTGAGATAGGTGGACCTGAGAGAGCTCTGACAAACTGCCTTTTCAAGGACAGCTCTTACAGAACTATGGCTTGCTCCAGGTCATCCAGCAGCTGCAAGTGGACAAGTGGGGAATCAAACCCGGTTCTCCCAGATTAGAGTCCGCGCACTTAACCACTACACCAAACTGGAGAATGGGGCAAGCCTGGAAAGGGGGGGGATGACAATCATGGTGACATGCCGCCCCCTTCCCTGCCTTCTGGAAGCCAAGGTGGAGGGGGAAAATCCTCTGTGGATACAGCAACACAAATGGCTCAACTTCCCCTGAAAGGGTTACTGTGAGCAACCGGTTCCCGAGAAACCCCCAGAGGGCTCTGGACTGTTGCATTGTTTGAAATTTACTGCATTGTTTGGAATTTCAGAAGACACAAATACTCATTCTAACCTGTTCCCTGCTTCGGTGGAAACCCTTGTTTTACTTCCAGACAGTGAACTGGCCTCTTGCCCAGCGTTGTATATTTTTTTACAACACATTCCTGAACAGCTAAATCTAAGCACGGACCTTAAAACATAACTGGGGGGGGGCGGGGGGAGGAAGGAAGGAAGGGGAGTATAGAAGCCCTTATTTACACCAGAGACCAATGAAGCAACAGAATTGTGAAACTGGAAACAATATATAAAAGCACCGAGATGTGAACCCTGCAGTCAGCTGCTAGTATTTCAAAAGGCCATTTCCCCTCCGCGGCTGGAAACTGGGCAGCTACAGCTGTGAAGATGGATTCTAAAAGAGCCGGCGGGGATGCAGGAAAATGAAAGGGTGGACTAGAACCAGTTCAAGGCCTCATTTGTCTCTTAAACCGGCTTCCATAAGGGACAAGGTTACCAGATCTCCTGCTTCCGTGGGATACCTCCCAGTCCCCCAGCCGTCTCTGCCCACTCAGCTGTGCGGCAAAAGGATAATGCCAGGTCAAATGGGAGGAGATGGCAGGCGGTGCCCAGTGCAACCATGTCAGTTCTGTCATGACCTGGCTGTGACCTCATCACATTGGGGGACACTCTAGCATTCGCCGCAAACCTCTATGATTAAGCCATAGATTTCTAGAGCCAGAATGGTGTAATGGTTTAGGAGCATGGGCTCTAATCTGGGAGAACCGGGTTTGATCCCCCACTTCTCCACATGCAGCTGCTGGTGTGACCTTGGGTCGGTCACAGTTCTCTCAGAGCTGTTGTCTCAAGGGCAGTCCTCGAAAGAGCTCCCTCAGCCCCACCTGCCTCACAAGGTATCTGTTGTGGGGAGGGGAAGGGAAGGAGATTGTAAACTGCTCTGAAACTCCTTTGGGTAGTGAAAGGTGGGGTATAAATCCAGTCTCCTCCTCCTCCTCCTCCTCTTCTTCTTCATCACCCCTATTATGTAGGCAGACCACCACCAGGGGTCCACGGACACCAAACGGAGCTCAGCTTCCTCAGACAAAAGGGTCCTCGGATCCTAGTCTACCTAGCATCGACCTATGGTAACTTTGGCGGAAAAGTCAAAGCCCCCAATGGGACAGTGGGTGTGCCGGGTGGGTGTGTATATAGTTGGCCTTGCAGGGCCGTTGTGTGTCCAGGTTGTGAAGTACCAATATACGCGTCACACCGCATGTCGTGGTCCGAGTCCTCCATGCGGCGAACCCAGTACTTTACAACCCCCAATGCAATGATGTCACACCTGGGTCTCCCTGAAAGTGATGTCATCGTAGCACTGGGGCTGAGGCCAAAACTGTAAGGCTCTGCCTCCCCTGTTTCCTGCCAGGCCAGTCAGTGATCTTCAGCCTTTCCAGACCCGGGACCTACCTTTAACCCCAGAAGGGAGCATGACCCGCTAAGCTGCAACGGCATGATAGGGAAACATCACAGACATATAACAAGGGTAACTAAGCTTCAGGTGGAGCCCGCGGTACGCCTGGATGTACAAGTAGTCTCCAGCTCCCCTGGAGGAAATGGTAGCTTCCAGTGCTCCCTCTAAGCTGTGGCGTCTGGTGAGCAAAAATTCTACTTTGTGAGCCACTGGCATTAAAGTTGTGAGTGAGCAATTGGGCAGCTGCATAAATCAGTTTGTTCTGGAGCCATTCTTCCTGAGCGAAGGCAAAAATGTGTGAGCAGGAGGCTAAAAAGCTGCGAGCTAGCTCACCCTAACTCAGCTTAGAGGGAACACTGGTAGCTTCAGAGGATGAACAATATTTGTTATACCATAGAGCGTATCATAGAGTTTAGGAGAAATAGAAGTCCTAGAGTGATGGCACAACCCAGCTAAAATCCCTCCCCAAGCTCTGCCTTCCCCAGGCACTACCTCTAAATCTCCAGGAATCTTCCAGGACAGAGTTGGCAACTTTACATGTGACTGGTGAAGGAAGAGCCAGAATCCCAGGATCGACTCGTGCTGAAAAGGAATCTTCTCCGCCAACGAGCGACAGCTCTCACCTTGCCACCCTGCTGCACCAGTCAAAGTGTGTGTATCAAGCAAGGTGGGAGCCCTCCTGCACCAGGCAGGCCAGTTACCATCGCTAACCTACCTCACAGGATGGTTGTGCGAATCCAACGAGGGAGGAATGAAGAATGCTCCGTGGGGCAAAAGTATGATGGATCACAGAATAAAAAGAGTTCATTCCCCCTGCGGTAGCTAAGTTAAGTTCTATTTCAGGGTTCCCCAACCTGGTTCCCATGATCAACATGGTGCCCGTCGAAACTTTTCCTAGTGACTGCCAAGGGGAAGAAGAAGAAGAAGAGGCGGTGGCGGTGGTGGCAGCGGCAGAGGAGGAGGAGGAGATTGGATTTATATCCCACCCTTCACTCAGAGTCTCAGAGCGGCTTTATACCCCACTCCTTTCCCTTCCCCTCCCCACAACAGACACCCTGTGAGCAGCCCCATAGCTAGGGAATTTTTTGGAAGGGGGCCTTGAGGGGGGCTTGACGGCTAATTAAATCAAGGCTCAATGCAGGCGGCAAGTTGGGGCACTTCGGGGGCAGCCCAGGAAGGAGGGGGGCCAAGAAGAAACACTAGGGGGCCAGGCCCCAATGGGCCCCACATTAGCTACGGGCCAGCCTGGGAGGTAGGCGGGGCTGAGAGAGCTCTTTCGAAAACTGCCCTTGAGAGAATAGCTTTGACAGAACTATGGCTTGCCCAAGGTCATCCAGCCGCTGCAAGTGGAGGAATGGGGAATCAAACCCCGTTCTCCCAGATTAGAGTCCATGCACTTAACCACTGCACCAATCTGGCTAGGAAGGGAGTGAGGCCAGTTGGGGCTTTTGCCCAGTGACGCTTCCAATTGGCTATTGGAGATTGGATTGGCTGTGCAGATTTTTAAAAACGTTGCTTTGGCAGGAGCTGCCACAACGCCACGAGAATCTGCACGGTGTGACCGAAGGTAAACTGCAGCAGCCAGTCTGTGGCTGGCTCCGCCTCCCTACAGCAGCCATTTTGTGCCTGTGGCCACCCCACTGCCTCAGAATTCCACAGGTGCCCGCTGGCTTTAAAAGGCTGGGGACCTGTTATGTCCTACCTGTGAACTACGCATGTTCTTTCCTATGTTGAGCTTGATTCTAGACAAGGATCGTAAGCTGATACATTCCTATTGGTGGTTTCAATGAAACTCTGTAAACAGACCAATCAAAAGTGTATATATGTTTGTGGAGGGAACAGACCTCATTGGTCTTTAACTCTGTTATACTATTGGTTCTTAACTTATCTATGGGCGTGGCTTTGACGGCCCGGATTATTTAAAAAGGGAGCTGCGCTCCACTTGTTGTCGTCGTTGTCTGATCGTCTTGTTGCCCTTACAAATAAAGCTGAATCACTTTGCTGAAATCACTGCCTCTGTTGAGTTGCATACTTAACAGGGCCCTTGTTTTAGATCGTCCCTCCAGGAAGGGAGGGAACAGGAGACAACAGAGATGGGATGCCTGCAGATGACTGAAGGGAGGGTAGGGTTGCCAACTCTGGGTTTGGTAATACCTGGCGATTTGGGGGGGGGTGGAGCCTTGGGAGGGCGGGGTTTGGGGAGTGGGAGGGACCTCTGCAGGGTCTAACGCCACAGAGGCCACCCTGCAAAGCAGCCATTTTTCCTCCAGGGGAACTGTTCTCTGTCATCTGGGGATCGAGATTAATAGTGGGAGATCTCCAGGTGCCATCTGGAAGCTGGCAATTCTACGAGGGTGAGGTGGGTCCCTCACCCCTTCCTTTGAAGTTTCCAGGGTGTAATGTATCCACTGGAGAACATGGGCTCTGGACAGCCATGTGCTTGGACTGGTTCTAACCGGTCCACCATGTGGCCAGGCGAAGGGCCTGAGCTTCGCCCCGAAGGACAATGGACTAGTGGATCCTGACTCCCTCCAATGGAGGAGCAGGAGTTAATCCAATCAATGTAAATAGCGAATCACCGGGTGTGTGTGTGTTTGGGGTGTGGGTCACTTGGGAATAAAAGCGGCCTGCGAGCCGGCTCAGTTGTCTTGTTCTTCATCTAATAAAGTATGTGAGAGCTGAAATCACTAGTAAGTCTCAGTACTTTTCACAGGGCTCGTCCCCATGTTCCGTGCCAAGATGTTAAAAGTGACACCAAAAAAAGTCAGAACTGAAGAAGGAGAAGTGTTTTCATCCACCGAGATCACGTCGATGAACCACGGCACTAACATCAAAAGCATTTTCGTTCCATTTTGCCACGCTTAAGAAAACGCTTCCACATGATGAGGTACACAAATCACGTCGCTATTGCGCCAAGTAAATATTTCACTATTTATGTTAGTGTCTGATCATGCTGAAGAGGAGGTGGAGGAAAAGTGTTTGTAATGTAAATTCGTCTCCCCCCCCCCAAGGTTTTATATTCACATCAAAAAAACCCGATGGAAACAAGAGTTGCCTCCGGTAGAAGGCTTGACGATGCTTTAGATTGAAATCTCCTGTGTTTGTGAATGTTGAGTTAGGTATGTCCTGCAGGATTTGTTGGCAGGATCCTGAAAAGCTGCGCCCAAGAGCCCTCTAGCTGGAAGCAATCTTAGTGCATATGTGTTGCACATGGCAAGAAAACGCTTGCACAACAGAGATGTGAGTCTGGAATGTCGTTTGTCAAACTCCAACCCAAATATCTCATTTTTGTTAACCTTGGACCTATTCAAAATGGAATGACATCCAAATTCGGATCCGAACTGCCTGAGCTATTTTTTTTCCGGTGGTACCGCAATGTCTGCAAACTGTGCGCTCCTTTCAGCGTCCATTTCCCAACACTGCCTTTAAAGTTTCTGTTTGTTTGGGGCTGCGAGGGATAGAGGAAGAAGCCCCGAAGGGAGAGAGCGACTCGACAGGAATGTACCTGACAGGCATGCTATCCAACCAAAACATTTAACCCATGCCTGTACCACACGGTGTCATACCCGATTGGCACCAGCATTTCCTTTCATCACATTTAAAAACAGGCTCCACCCCACATACGTCAGATCTGCATGTGGATGTCAGGGCAAACCGGAATACAATCAGACCAGGAACTGTTGCTTCGGGTTCTGTTATGTACAACAGGCAGAGAGTGAAGAGAGGACAAACGGCACATAGCAGGCTAACTGCATCTTTGGTGTTTGTTGTAAGGTCTCTAAACAGACATGTTCATGGGTAGGCCTTTATAAGCACGGGCCCTAAAGACAAGACGTATTTGTTCTGCCATATACCTATCAGCCCCCTCAGAGATTTATCTTCTAGAAGGCCAAGAGAATGAGCTGAAATTGGAAGCAGAACAACTGACTCTTCAAAGAACTCTTTAAACACCTTTCTAAAGTCTCCCTCAGGAAATAATCCCATCTGCTCTCCAAAATGGCTATTTTCTCCAGAGGAACTGATATCTGTTGGCTGGAGATCCGTCGTAATCCTGAGGGGTTCCCAGGCCCCGCCTGGAGGTTGGCAACCCGACTTCATCCTTCATTACTCTCCCTCGCCACGGAACCCTCGCCAACAGCTTTTCCCAGAAGGCCGTCCCAAGCCGACGGGAGATAAATCAAGGGATTCTGCATAAGTAATTCATGCTCTCTCTGCGAAGGATTGCAGCAAGCTGATTCATAAGCATCTGTTTCCATTCATCCCTGACGCTGTGCACTGACACGGCGAGAATCCTTTCCAACCCAGGCCAGGGGGCCGAGGAGCGGTTTCTCTGCTAAACATAGGCCACGCTAAGATGACATGGTCGGAATACCGAGGGATCGGGGAAGGAGACGTTTATGAACTTCCTTTTACCCATCTGGTTTGCAGACAGGCCTCAGACTCAACCTTCCAGCGGTTTCGCTCTGGCAAAGGGAATGTGCCTCCCATGCGCAGGCCCGCTCCAAACGAAACAGGAGAGTCACCACCAGCGTCTGACCAAGCAGACATGGCCCCTCTCTGTTAATCTGAAACCTTGATGGTGGTTTCCTTCCCTCGCTTCCTCTGTGTCGACAATCAAATGCGGATCTCCGCATCATCCTGGCTCACCTTTTGAGCTGAGCTCATATGGAACCTGTTTGTAATCCTAGGAGTCAAGCGCTGGGACATATGAAGTGCTTCTGAGCATGCACAAAAAGCCTTTCCCTCACCTTTGTGCAAACAGACATATATTTTGGTTTAGAAAGCGTAGAGTTCATGTCAGGGAATACAACTCCCAAGCAGATCTGGACTGCAGAGGATTTTCCAGGAATGAAATGCGGTCCCACATGCATGATCATCACCACCATTCCAGTTTGGTGTAGTGGTTAAGTGCGCGGTCTCTTATGTGGGAGAACCGGGTTTGATTCCCCAGTCCTCCACTTGCACCTGCTGATGTGACCTTGGGTCAGTCACAAGCTCTGGCACAGCTGTTCTCTCAGGGACAGTTTCTGTCAGAAGTTCTCTCAGCCCCACCTACCTCACAGGGTGCCTGTTGTGGGGAGGGGAAGGGAAAGGAGTTTGTAAGCCACTCTGAGACGCCTTTGGGCAATGAAGGGCGGGGTATAAATCCAAACTCTTCTTCTTCTTCATTCCTGCTACCTGAAAACTATATTTCTACAAGCAGGGACCCACCCAGACTTGCAGAGTTCATCTCATTTCCCCCTCCCGCACTAGTTTGGTGCCAGTTTGGTATAGTGGTTAGGAGCGCGGACTCTAATCTGGAGAACCAGGTTTGATTCCCTTATTCCTCCACATGCAGCTGCTGGTGTGACCTTGGGTCACTCATAAGTTCTTTTAGAGCTGTTCTCTCAAGGGCAGTTCTGGAGACAGCTCTCTCAGCCCCCCCCCCACCTCATAGGGTGTCTGTTGTGGGGAAGGGAAGGGGAAGGGATTGAAAGGTGCTCTGGGACTCCTTTGGATAGTGAAGGGTGAGGTATAAAGCCAATCTCCCCCTCTCCTCCTCCTCCTCCTCTTCCTCTTCTCCTTCTGTGAAATCTCCAATAGCGTCTCCCCTTTTCCTGCTTCCTTCTTTCCTTCCCATCCACTGGTCAACCTACTTTTATCTGCCACCCCTTTCCCATCTTCCTCCTTCCCTCTCTCTGACAGCCACAATAGGGAACACACAAGGACTCGCGGGGGGCGGGTACCTTATTTCCCCCTGCATCTCCTTTCCCCGCAGTATTTCCCCTTTCCTTCTCTTGGCAGTCCTCATACCTTCACCTTTCCTTGCTTCCTTCTCTCCAAGCCACCCACCTATCTACCTTTTCTCCGCCCCTTTTTCAGCTATCAATATATCTAATTCTCAGTGTAGCCAAATCTTAACTGTGGATACTTAGATCTGGAGGCGAGAGCCGTGGAGAGACAGGCAGATCTTTATCCAAACCCGAGAAAAGCCCCAGGCTGGCAGAAAAATCTGAAATCTTAAAAACGAGCCGGCAAACAAACAAAACACCACTTCGTTTATGCCCCACCTCTCTCCACAATGGGGACCCAGCGCCGCTTGCATAATTCTCCCCGCCTCTATTTAACCTTACAACCACCCTGTGAGGTAAATTGAGCTGAGACTGTGTCACTGGCCCAGGGTGATCCAGTGTGCTTCCATGACACCAGTGGGGATTCAAAGCTGGGTGTCCCAGATCTTAGTCTGATAACTACTACACAACACCGCTGTTATGTCTGACTCTGAATCAGTCCTATGTATTCCAATGTTAAGCTTGAGTCAGAAAAAGGGATTGTAAGAGTGGACATTCCCATTGGTCAGTTTCTGTGAAACTCTGTAAAGAATCAGTCCTGGACTGTAAATACTTGTTGGAGGGAACAGACCTCATTGGCCTTTATCCCGATGTTTTGATTGGATGTTAACTGGGTTATGGGTGTGGCTTATTTAAAAAGGGAGCTGTGCTCCACTAGTTTGTGTGTGTTGTCTGATTGACTGGTTTGCTGTTAGTAAAGCTGAAATCACTTTGTTGAAATCACTATTTTGTTGAGCCTCGTAAACAACTGCCTTTTGTGAGGTGGTTGCTGCTGAACAGTAGTGAGTGAGCACTGAGCAGCCATTTCTGGGTAAGTCCTGCAAGTCACATGGTAGGATGTCTCCCTGAGGTTGCTGCTGGCCCCGCCCACAAGGAATCCTCCCTCAAAGGTCAAAGCAGCCCTGAAAAGGGCCCTGCCTCCCCCCACCCTGCTTTTTATTGACAGAAACCAAGGCTCCAGAGCAATACCCTTGTGGTTGCCTAGCAACGGCCACTGAGGACATTACTTTCTTAAAGCTACAGGTGCTGCTTCTATTATTTGGGGGGTTACCCCCTTTTCTTCTTCTTGTTCTTCTTCTTCTGATTTCAGGTTTTTCTGCAAATCTTGGGTGTAGAAATATCTATCTTGTCTGATCATGGCTCCAGTCTCTGGATTTAATGAGTCACAGATTTGGCCATGCTGAGAATTAGCTATATTGATTGCTTCATGCAGTTTTATGACCCTGATGGGCTCTTGGCTAGCTTTATGGCTGGTTTTTAATACTGATCTTTTGATGTTTGTTGTTTTTAATGGCTCAGAGAAGTGGTAGGCCTCATGTCTGTGAGGAAGAGTGTTTCTTCCTCACTACAGGTCATCTTGGAATGGGTGGATATAGGCACAGGACGAGATCTTTTGACGGCTGTTTAGCCACTATAGTAAAATGGAACCTCCATAATCAGTGACAGTATTTCTCTGGATATTGATTGCTGGGGACAGTTTGGTGTAGTGGTTAAGAGCAGCAGACTCTAATCTGGAGAACTGGGTTTGATTCCCCACTCTTCCACATACAGCTGGCTGGGCGACCTTGGGTCAGTCATAAGTTCTCTCAGAGCTGTTCTCTCAAGACCTATTCTCTCAGAGCTCTCGCAGCCCCACCTGCTTCCCAGGGTGTCTCTTGTGGGGAGAGGAAGGGAAGGAGATTGTAAGCTGCTCTGAGACTCCGAGCGAAGGGCGGGGTACACATCCAATCTCCTTTTCTCTCCTTCTACGTGCTTTGTTATTTATTTAAATGATCCATGACCAAGATGTGGCTTTAGAAACATGTTCCAGTGCTATTGAAATCCAGGCTTCAATTAAACCCTTCTGCGTATATTACACTCCCCCCTCCAGCATATAGCCTGAGAACCATGGTCATTTAGGAGAGGGGCTGTGTGGCTCAGTGGTAGAGCATCTTCTTGGTGTGCAGAAGGTCCCAAGTTCACTCCCCAGGATCTCAGGTACAAGGATCAGGTCAGGTGGCAGGTAATGTGAAAGGCCTCCTGCCTAAGACCTTGGAGAGCTGCTGCCAGTCTGAGTAGGCAATACTGACCTCGATGGGCTGATGGGCTGGTTCCATAACACGGCAGCTACACGCCTACAGTTATTTGTTTTATATAACCACCCTCTCCCTCTCTCACTGCCAAAGACTGACTGGGCCTGCATCCGTTGTCTTCCAGACTGGCGTGGGAAGGAAGGCAGTTCCTGTAGGGCTCCTGGGGAACCCAAGGAACGGAAGCAGTTTAAATGGCCTTCCCTCCCTGGATCGGTTTGGCTTCCCCAGGTGCCCCACAGCTCTCAAGGCACCTGGGGAACCTGGAGAGGGGGAGGTTGTAGGCCTGGCGAACTCGGACGCCAGCCAGAACTCCGTTCCTGTGCGTTCCTCCCCCAAAGTAGCCCTGATTGCAAGCCTCCAAACTATCAGAAAGCAATTTTTCTCCAGGCCATTTTGGCTGGGGATCCAGGAGGTTTTTTGCCATCTTCTGGGCATGGAGCAGGGGTCACTGGGTGTGTCTGTACTTTGGGAAAGGTGTTGAGGATTGTTATAGATCCCCAGCTCTCCTCAATGAACTCCCAAGATGTCTTGGCAGGGGGGTGTAACAGCTGGACCGAATTAGGTCTGCGGGGTAGCCATGGCCAGACTGTTTAGTAGAATTGCCAGACTATTGCCAGCAAAGCCCTAGGAGCTATTCAGGGGCAGAGAAGAGGACGAAACAGCATTGCTAATGATATGATGTCATTTCCAGGCAAAAATCTGGAACTGACATCACATCCTGTGCTGCCCGATACACCCACTTCCTGTGATGCTCTAGGAATCCCACAAATCTCTATGGTAAAGATCATGGAAATCACTGGAATTCCTAGAGCGCCACTGTAGCCTGTAACATCACTTCTGGGGTGGGCAATTGGGGGACTGACTGCCACTACATGTAGGGTTGCCAGGTCCCCTTGGTTTGCCAGTGGGGGACTTGGGGGGGCATTTCAGGGGTGCACAGGAACATTGTGTGATGCCCCCAATGCAATGATGTCACGTGGAAGTAATCACATCAGGGACATTGCACGGCAATGTTCTGCATTTTGAGCAAAACTCTATGGGATTTTTGGCCTAAACCCCCCAAAAGCAGAGCGTCACAGCATGACATCCGATGTAATGACGTCACTTCTGTGTGATATCATCTTGGGAATGTAGCTATGTGACATACCTGTTTGGGGGAGGGGCTTCCTCTGCCAGCCAGCTGGCCAGTGGTAGGCAGAACCCTGAAAAATCAGGGGAACCCCCAACTGGATCAGGGGTCTGGCAATGCTAACTACCTGGCAGCTGGTAACTCCACTTAGGCTTGAATTTTGTATTTAACAAGCAGGGCAGCATGGCCTGTGCTACCACTTCCTTCCCTTCAGCCAGAGGAGATACTCCCTTTCCTGGTCCCAGATGACAGACCCTGAAGAGACAATACAATGCAATATAAAGCAAGCTTGACTGCAGCAGAACATTGACAACCACTGTTTGTGATGGTATCTGGTGTGAAACAAGGGGAAGCTTAGAGCAACAAAACATGCACAGCAGTGCCCCACAAACAGCTACACTTTAAGCATGGCTTTGGTATATAACGCAGTCTGAAGCACATCACTGGTACGGTTGCCACAGGTAACGATATCTAAAATGGCCTCCTCATGGCAAATGATTCCTCACCATTGCCGTCTAGGAGTACCCACCATGTGAACTGAGAACATCACATTTTGAGTCTCCACAAACTGGCCACCGCATTCCTGGACCCATCCACGAGTTGAGTAAAACAGGATTCTCTCTCCTCCATGAAAACCTAAATAGTTAAATGAACACATTAAATGCCCTAACCTGGATGGCCCAGGCTAGCCCGGTCTCATCAGATCTTGGAAGCTAAGCAGGGTCAGGCCTGATTAATATTTGGATGGGAGACCACCAAGGAAGTCCAGGGCTGCTTCACAGAGGCAGGCAGTGGTAAACTACCTCTGTTAGTCTCTTGCCTGGAAAACCCCATGAGGGTCACCATACATCAGCTTGGACTTGACAGCTCTTTCCTCCACCACCTCCCATTAACGGGTATTTATTATTGCCACCTACATGGATTCAAATTAACGCATGTTTACAGAATGTGTTTGTGGTGACTACAGGCTTCCTCCCACGAAGACTCCTAACTCTGTGTGAAGCTATTAATATTCCATATCTCCCTATACTTTACAATACACAGGAAACACTGAAATGCCCCCACAATCCCGAGATCAGTATTCCAGTAGACGGCAGTTGCTCTGTTGATCTAGTAAGTAGGCGGTACAGAGAAGGTCAAAGGATATATTTTATTTGACCAGTTTCATTGATGTGGGAATAATATCCAGTCTTTTGAGTTCTGTGAAGTTCAAGGGCTTATATAATCCTCCTACACCAACTCAATTGGTCTGGTATAAAATAATGCGATTTGTCATATTCTCGCTATTTGATGGTTACTCTGCTCTCTACAGATAACAATTTTACTTGCATGCAACATGAGTCATATATATATATATATATATATATATATATATATATATATATATGTAAAATTTGTGTAAGGGCAGATGAGGTCACCCTCTCAAATGTGGCAACACTGGGCACCTATGGACCATTATCCCTATGTGAGACCAGACCATATAGAAAACTATTATTATGATTATGATTTATTAATTGCCCTATCGCAGCTTGTGCTGGGCTCTAGGCGATGTACAAGGCATAATGCCATAAAATATACAAGAAAATTTAAAATTTGGTATATAACTTAATAAAAATTACAATAAAAATCCAAGATGGCGATTTCCCTATATTATTTGTCCCAATTCCAGACTACCGGCCCCTTTTCTGGGCAGGGGGAAAAGGAGATCAGAGCAGAAAGGGGGGGAGAAGGGTGCTGGCCCTCAACCAAAAGCTAGAAACTAATTCCTTGGTGCCAACTCTCGCAGCTCTGGATGCAGCTGAAATTTGGGACTGAGGAGTGTGGGATATAAACTTCCCCAGTTTGGAACTTGGCTAATTACGAATCAAGCCCAAACCACTCTGAAGTGCAGGCTCAGCTCAGAATTAGCTTAACACTATTGCCACCAGGTATGTTTGGTGGAAAGGGAAAGGGTCTGGGTGGGAGGTCTCAGGGCTTCTTATGATTCTGAACTGGCAGCGTGCTGAGACCCGGAGACAAGCTTGAACCAAGCTAATTCTAACCCAGTTTGAACAGAACCCTAATGATCTAATTTGGGGTGTGCCCCTTCTGAATCGAGCCTGAGGAGGCCATCCCATCAACCGCTCTGAACTCACAGAGAGTGGGGGGCTTGTCAAGAAGTGGAGGGGGCTAGGCCCCAGGAGGCCCCACCATAGCTATGGGCCTGGTCTGCCTGAAGGATTTCACCTCACATCATGTGGCAGAAAGCGGGATGGAATGGCTGTCTGTGTGGGGTCTGCGAGGGAGGCCCAGGGACAGCCGTAGCCAACAGTCAACAGGAGCAGCCGCCCTGGGCCCCGTGCTGGGAGGGGGCCAACTACTCATGGCTCCGCCTCCCTGTTGGAGTGGAGGGAAAGAGGAAAAGGACAGGTTCCCACCATGGCTACTTGCACTTGTCCCATACAGGGCTTGGGCTACCCATTCACAGAGGCAGCCACTCGTGCCTAGGGTTGCCAAGTTTAAATTTACTTATGGCAGGGGAGTCCCGCGCTGTCCCTGTCCCTGTCCCCTCCGCTGCTATGATGCCACCCAGAAGTGATGTCGTCACGTCGGGACGTTGAGGGTGGGGCCACTAGGATTCGAGGGAAAACCATAGAGTTTTCCCTCAAATCATAGAGCGTCCCACCCCCAACATGGCCAGCGTGATGATGTCACCTCCAGGTAACATCATCATGATGGGGACGTGTGCTGGAAGGGGGTGGAGTTCCCCCCGGGGTCTGATTTTCTGGCGGCGGGTAACGGGCCTCTCGGGCGGGGGTTTACCCGCCCCCCGGGGGGACTTAGCAAGCCTAGTCATGCCCATCCTTTCTGTGGCTGGGCAGCTAGCTCAACAACAGCTGCTTCTGCCCGCTCTGTCCTGGCACCTCCAGGTTAGGAAATACCAGGAGATTGGGGGTGGAGCCTGAAGAGGGTGGGTCTGGGTGAGTGGAGGGACTTCAGCGGGGAATAATGCCATTGTGTTCACCTTCCAAAGCAGTCATTTTCTTCAGGCGAACTGATATCTAAGTTCAGTTGTAATCCCAGGACATCTCCAGCCGGCACCTGGAGATTGGCAGCCATACCACTGGCATCCGGTGATGCGTCCACCCACCTCACATAGGCTGAGGGCCACCCCTTGCTTGGCTCTGGCAGTGGTTCTGGGGCCCATCTGGGACATTTTCTTGGGGCCCCAGAGCAGGGTTGCCAGATTCCCCCCCTAATGAAGGCGGAGATCCCCCGCCGACAGGCCTTGCCCACCCCCCAGCACCAGTCAACTTGCCAGTGGGGAGGCTTACCTAGAGAAAAAGAAAGGCTCAGGCCGGTGTTGCACAGGAAGTGATGTCATCACACCAGCCACATCCAGGCGGCACTCTGGTATTTGGGCAAAAACTCTATGGTAGAAACCAGTTTTACCACAGAGTTTTGCCCAAATACCTGAGTGTCACCTGGACATCGCTGGTGTGCTTATGTCACTTCCTGTGTGACACCAGTGACGAGGCCTGAGCCCTTCTCTTTCTCCAGGTAAGTCTCCCGCATTCCCCACCCCTACCCTAGGATCATTAAGACCACCCCTGATCTTTACCAGATTTTCGTGATCCTTGCACTTTTATTCTGTTTTTTTGTTTTTTTAAGTCAGATGGATCGTGGCAATAGAGGGGTGAACATGTACACATCCTGCACATGCATGTTTCCACTTGAAACGGGGCGACCTGCCCCTGAGCGACTCCAACTTGAGGCCTAGCTGCCTCGGACTCCGGGAGAGATTCTGAAAACAGAACTCGTTGCCATGGTTCCAAATAAGCCCCTTCAGGTGACTGTGGCCCTGAGTTACTCAGCTCAAAGACTGGGCTGAGGGAAGACAGCTTTACCGGGGTGGTGGGGGGGAGGTGTGTGGCTTGAGGGTGGAAAGTGGCAGTGAGCCCAAATGCCGGGTACACACAAGGTACCCCCCCAAAATGACGTGGAAAACCAGAGGCAGTAAGCCCAGAAAGAGCTTTTCAACATCAGATCCAAACCTTCTCCACCTTTGGGAGCTGTAAACTTCCATGCCAAAGTACTGCCTGAGGTTTTCCATTCTGTTGTATTATTGTTAGTTTAGAAAATGTGTATGGAAATGTGCAAAAACACCCTTCTGGGACATGAAGCAGGGGGGTGGGGGGAAACAAATAAGAAGGGAATGATAAACTCACGGCTGGGGCAGGGGGTGACCGGTGGAAATGGGGTGGTGGTGGTTTTCAAGTCAATCCATCAAACTGAATTAGGATTGCCAACCTCCAGGTGGGGCCTGGAGTGGAGATCTCCTGGAATTAGAACTGATCTCCAGGCAACAGAGATCAGTTCCCCTGGAGAAAATGGCTGCTTTAAAAGGTGGACCCCACTGAAGTCCCTCCCCTCCCCAAATCCCGCCCTCCTCAGGCTCCGCCCCCCAATCTCCAAGTATTTCCCAGCCCAGAGGTGGCAATCCTAAAATGCATAGACAAATGCGGATGAATCCTCCTTTTACAATCTAGCCCTTGATAGATGGATATGCCCTGTACTTTGTGGCTCAGGAAGCAGTCATAGTATTCCCCATTACTATGACTGGCTGTGAAAGTTGTGTTGGAAAATTGGTAAAAATAGTTAGATATTCAGAGTTTGCAATGGATCTTTATTCACTGGAGAGGAGGAATTTTCTTTCTATGTAAAATCTTTATTTCTAAAGGGAAGGGTTCACGGGAAACCTACAAAACAACAAACACTGAAGACCACATGCTTGCAACAGACACAGATAGCAATGGAGATTCTTCTTTCTTCTTGACCCTAGAAAGGAATCACCTGAATGCATTAACCAATTATTGTTAGTAAATAGGCTCCAGTTTCCCGGGCTTTCTCCCCATTGGCTTTCTGCCAGGTTCCCTTCCAAGTCAGTCTAAACAATAGCAAACAAGGTAAACACATTAACCCTATAATGACTGAATTTAGACCTTGCAACACACGTATTTCCAACAAGTTGAACAATGAACAAAGTACTAGGAAGAAAGTGGATTCCTTTGAGATTTGGTGTTGGAGGAAAGTTTTACATGGACCGCCAAAAAGACAAACAAGTGGGTTCTAGATCAAATCAAGCCTGAACTCTCCCTGGAAGCGAAAATGACCAAACTGAGGTTATCATACTTTGGTCATATGATGAGAAGGCCAGAGTCACAGGAAAAGACAATAATGCTAGGAAAAGTTGAAGGCGGCAGGAAAACAGGAAGACGCAACAGGAGATGGATGGACTCAATAAAGGAAGCCACGGTCCTCCGTTCCCAAGACCTGATCAAGGCTGTTAATAACGGGACGTTTTGGAGGTCATTAATTCATATGGTCGCCATAAGTGGAAAGTGACTTGATGGCACCTAACTAAGGTTGCCTTAAGAAAGACAGGAGCGCTCCGTCTATGAACTACAGCTGCTTAGTATGCCTTTTGTAGGACCAGCAACAAACATCAATGTAACTATAAAAGAAGGCTTTCCCCCTTTGGAAGACTTCAAGCAAGGAGAAGCGGGCGTATAATTCTGGAAACTCCCGTTGGGGTTTGACTTTGGAAATAATGATGGAAATTGTCTGGTAGTTATTATACTGAATGAACGGATCGTTATTGTTTATTGCATGTATAATGAAGATATATATGCCTGTTTTAGGATATTATAATAGCACACTTTATAAGATGTTGGTTAACAAATAGAACACATTAATTTATAAAAAAGGTTTTTGCCACGTATATGTATGTTACTCGACTCTTCTAACACTGCCGCTCGGGTTGCTACAACCCCCAGGTGATGGCTGGAGATCTCCTAGGATTTCAACTGATCTCTGGGTGGCAGAGCTCAGTCCACCTGGAGAAAATGGCCTCTTCGAAAGGTAGACTCTTTGACATTATGCCTCACTGAAGTCCCTCCCCAAACCCCACCCTCCTTGGGTTGCACCCCTAAAATCTGCAGGTATTTCCCAACCCAGAGCTGGCAACCCTACACACGATACAACCACAGTGCTGTAGTAAGCAAGTGAGTTGGGAAGGGTTCACAAAGGGACACAGCATGTAGGAAATGCCATGCTTGGGAAAGGGCTGCCAACTTGGTCTCTCAAATGGCAGGGACCATGTGGACAGCCTCCACATGTTTATAGATTCAGCATCTCCAGGCGATGCCTGCCAGGCCGCAATACCATGGGTAGCCCGGAGCATTCCTGCCGGGGACCACATGGGTCGACCACGTGCACAAACTGGATGCCCAAGAGCAGAGGTTTTGCCAGCTATCCAGCCGCTCCAGTTTAAAAAAAAGAAAGAAACGAAGGGGAAAAACAGAATAAAAGGCACTCCTGACTGCTATTATGTTTCAGCCACATAAAATTTTAACAGCACGCTATTCGTTGAAGCAACATCTGTTGACGGAGGCAGCCTTTCCATCAGGACGTTTTCTCTCCCTCCAAATCTGTGTCCTCAGAATGAAGTGTGGAAGAAAAGGTTATTTGGTGCGACCAAGTCGACATCAGTGTTTCCACTCTTCTGTTCCTCCGAGGAGTTGAGCTACACAACAATCTTTGACAGGACACGGTTCAGTTTCATCAACGCCATTCATAGCGCTTCAGGCTTCCTGAGTTTGAGGCGTGGCACTAGATAGTTCTCGGGCAGTTTGATACCATGAGCTTTTGTTGCATTCAGAACAAAAGTACCTTTCCCTCTTCAAGAACGAGCTGTGGAAAAGAAACTGCAAAGGTGCAAGCATTGTCAGCGTGGTGTGTGGGTTAAGAGCATCAGGCTCTTATCTGGAGAACCAGGTTTGATTCCCTCCCCCTCCTTCTCCACATGCAACTGCTGGGTGACGTTGGGCCAGTCACAGTTCTCTCAGAATTCAGCCCCTTGGGGAGAGGAAGGGAAGGTGATTTGTAAGCTGCTTTGAGACACATGAGGCCTGCCGGGTGACCTTGGGCCAGTCACAGTTCTCTCAGGACTCTCTCAGCCCGACCTGCCTCACAAGGTGCCTGTTGGGGGGAGAGGAAGGGAAGGCCATTGTAAGTCGCTTTGAGACTCCTTAGGGTAGAGGAAAGCAGGGTATAAAAAACAACTCTTCTTCTTCTTCTTCTTCTTCTTCTCCTCCTTCTTCATCATCATGACCCCCATTGGCTCTGTTGTGTGTGCTAGTAAACTACGAACTAACAATCACGCTGTGTCCTGGTTCTTCATGCGTCGAACCCACTACACAACAATGAGTTTTCAGTTTACAGATTGAAAACTTCATTTCCCCCTTTAGAGTTCCGGCACCTCTTTTTTCCAGAAAAAAAAGCCCCGGTCAGAACCAACATTGACTGAAAAGGTCTTCACGTATTAGCTTCACCATTTAAATCTTGCTCTTTGGTCGATTAATCTACAGTCAGGGCTCTTTTTGTAGCAGGAACTCCTTTGCATATTAGGCCACACACCCCTAACGTAGCCAGTCCTCCAAGAGCTTACAGTAGCCCCTGTCGGAAGAGTTCTGTAAGCTCTTGGATGATTGGCTACGTTAGGGGGTGTGCCGCCTAGTGTGCAAAGGAGTTCCTGCTACAAAAAGAGCCCCGAATCTACTGATAAAACCCATCAAACCTTGCTACTCATTTTTTGGTCAATACTGAAAACTGGCTTTTTATAGGGAGAGTGGGACGGCCAATGAACTTGTTATCTCGAAGAAAGAAAGGACGGAAAGGAAATGTCGGAGTTCAACTCAATAAACAAAGAAACTATAAAACACCAAAGTCTTGCTCTGATGGCTATTATTTTTAAAGAAAGGTTCAGATGACCCCAGGGTTGTTATTTCTTCCTCCCCGCCAAGATAACCACGACCCGCTGTGCAACGCTCAGCATTTTCCTGCTCTCCGCTTACTTACTTTTCATGCTGGAACAATATAAACAGGGCTAAGACTATGTTACCGCTGGAGTCCAAACAGAGTTCAGTTTTTGCTTTCACCTCTGCAAAACTAGAATTTTTGGAAGCACAACAAAAATGGAAAAGTTACTCTCAAGAATTGCCTTTTACTACAGTTTATGTGCCCTGATGTGGATAGCCCAGGCAAGCTCGATCTCATCGGATCTCGGAAGCTAAGCAGGGCCAACCCTGGCAAGTATTTGGATGGGAGACCTCCAAGGAATACCAGGGCCGGGAGCAATGTTCCCTCTAAGCGGTGGAGTCTTGTGAGCAAAAATTCTACTTTGTGAGTGACTGGCATTAAAGTGGTGAGCGAGTGATTTGGCTGCTGCATAAATTAGTTTGCTCTGGAGCCCTCCTTCCTGAGCTAAGACAAAAATCTGTGAGCCGGAAGCTAAAAAACTGCAAGCTAGCTCACACTAACTCAGTTTAGAAGGAATACCAGGGCCGGGAGGCAGAGGCAGGTCATCAAGCCAATTCTCTGAACGTCCTCAGTGCCCCAGTAGGAGTTGCCAGAGGTTGCCGTGACTTCCAGCCAAGGGGACACACACACACAAATGCAAAATTGCAAAAAACCCCACTACGGTTTAAGTGTACTTGTACATTTTAAAAGCTCCAAAATAGAAGTCTTTGTGCACAGACGGCCAGAGAAAAATGCCCTTCAGAAATATTTTCTTTGTCATGTTCTGATCTAGCAACACGCCAAAACCGAAAGACCCTCCAAGTATCAATAGGTCTCAAGTATGAAAATTTGTTTGCTTTGCTTGAACAACTTAACGTACTAGAACTTAATCTACCCAACTAAACTGATCAAAACAATCTTAATAGAAACCTGCAAAAAACCCTAGTGTACTCTTCTTCTTTCTCTGTTCTTCATCTTCTTTTATTATTATTATTCTGGTGCTCCAGCATCACCAGTAGATTCATACTTTCCCCCCGGACACAATTTAATGCATGAGTGTTGAGAAACGATGCCTCCCGTTCTGGGTCGGATCTCACTGGGAAACAGCCTCCCTCCTGGACCCACATGAGGCTTGCCTCATCCTCAGTCAGGCCGTCGGTCCATCAGGGTCTTTCTCGTCTACTGAGACTGGCAGCAGCTCTTGTGTCTCAGGCTGAGGTCCTTCACATCAGCAGCTATCTCTTCTTTTAAAGGAGAGGAGGAGGAGGAAGAAGGAGAAGGAGAAGAGAAGGAGGAGATTGGATTTATACCCCGCCCTTCACTTGGAGTCTCAGAGCGGCTTACCAACGCCTTTCCCTTCCCCTACAACAGACACCCTGGGAGGTAGGTGCCAGGGACTGAACCTGGGACCTTCTGCACGTCAGGCAGATGCTCTACCGCTGAGCCGCAGCCGCCTGCCTGTATCAAAGCCTTCTTCCCTGTATCCCATTGGGTTGCCCTAAAGGACATTACCTCTGACATGATGAGAGGGGGGTCAGGTTTACCCCTGACCCAAGTCTGTTCTTTTTACAGACAGATGCGATATGGAGGAACGGAGAGTTCATCCGTAGCGCAGATGACCGAGACAGACGGGTCACAGAACACATGGAAACACCGGGGGGGGGGGGGCTTCCATCCTGTGAAACACCCGTGTTTTTACTCCAGCCAGCTGCTACTTCTGAGCAAGAACCGCCTCCTCTTTTACATCGTTCGCTGCCCTCCCACTTGCTTTGCTCGCTTCTGGTCCCCAATTCCAACCCAGGACAATCCCTTTTGGAAGAATTAAGGCATCTCCGTGCTACTGAAATCATACGTGCAGAAACCCAAATGGAGAATTGCTGAGGACTTAGCAAAAGAAGAGGTCAGTGCGGAACAGAACGTACATTCCTAAAGTGTGATAGTGTCCTAACGCTCTAAGCAAAGAAGTAGATCACACACACACTCCCCGAAACAAGAGCAACACCATTCCTAGAGAATGCCAGTAGTAAGAGGCACCTGAGTTCTGGCCACTGTGTGACACAGAGTGCTGGACTAGATGGGCCACTAGCCTGATCTAACAGGGATTCTCTTATGTTCTTACGGAATATCGTTTTTGACAAGGGGGTATGAAAGGCACAGGGTTATCATCCACGCCGCACCCCACTCCGGGTTATTATGAGTCACGTCCCTCTTTTGAAACCGATTTGCCTTGCAGTTTCTTGGCGAAAGGGTTTTGTTCGAAGACAGGGACAGAGGTCGGTTCTCGGGTTGCAGCACAGATAGTTCCCTCGGCCAAGGCTGTACAAATCCGGTTCTCAGAGGGGGATAACTTGGAGAGATGAGACGTGATAGCCTGTAACTGGAACATCCCAAGCTGCTAGCTGGATTTTGCAGCATTTATAATACTAGGAATCTATACTCAATAGAGAAGAGGAGGACCAGCACAATTGGCAGAGGAAAACACCGTGCATATTCAGTGGCAGGTTAACCATTCAGCACCAGGGCCAAAGGGGGCACCACAAAGTTGGGGAAAGGGTGAAAAAATGTAGAAAAATGCCTTTCAGGTCATGAATATTGGAACTTTTTGAGACATTTAACTTGTGAAATATTAAGATAGATGCTGTATTGCATTTTCGTAGAACCTTTATGTAGCCAAAGCTTGGCTTAGTTTGTACAGTATGTTGTGTTATCATCCGAATAGATTTTTGTATTGCTGCAACCTGCATTGTATATCTGGTCAGACAGGCCGACAACTAAAATGGACTAGTCAAGATCAATCTCGACTAGACTGATATTATATAAGAAATTTGTGACTTAATCTGAACTGTTCAATTGCTCTGTAATACTTGTGTTCTTTTTTTCATTTCCCTCTTGTATTTTTTATAGTTATATAACTGATGAATAATAGTTCTAGCGGATAGGATATAGAAGAAAATGAAGTGTTTATTGGGAACAGACTTGTGTATAATGATATTTGTTGTGGAATACAGATTAACAAAGGGAAAAAAGGGAATTATGTACCTAACGAGGTTATGAAAGAGACTATGGTTAGATATTTTGAAATGTATTGCTCTTCTTTCTTTTTTGTTTTCTATAATTTCTATAAAAAACTAATAAACCTTGCCCATGGACTGGGTCAGTGTGGAAAGGAGGGGGGGGCCTTAATCTGCCCCTGGGCGTATTGCGGAGATAAAAGATGTACGCACTGGATATGGCCTCTAGGAAAACTGATGTGGCAGCAAGGTGGAACAATGAAGCCAAAACAAGAGGGCCAGGTAGAATTTTGGACTTGGTCTCTGTGTAGATTTGGGTTCACATTTCCACACACCCAGGAAGCTGCGTTGTTGGGCAGGGGCAATCGATCGTAGAACCGTAGGGCAGTGAACGAGCAGAGATGGGAGAGGCTGTCATGAGTTTCGACAAACCCCTTAACTCCAACAGCCTTCCATTTGTAACACGGGGGGCAGGGGGGGATTGTACTGGCTGAACTTAGTGAGATAATGTCTGTGAAGTGTTCTACAATTGCAGAGTTGTAGAGGTGGGGCTCTGGCTCAGTGGCAGAGCTTCTACTTTGCCTGCAGGGGGTCCCAGGTTCAATCCCCGGCACCTCCAGTTAAAAAGGGTTCAGGAATTAGGTGATAGGAATTAGGTGACAGGAATTAGGTGACAGGAAAGACCTCTGCCTGAGACTGTGGAGAGCTAGTACCAAACCAGGGATGGTACTAGCTCTCTGTGGTCAGGAGATTCCAACTAGTCTCCTGACCACAGGGATCAGTTCCCCTGGAGAAAATGGCTGCTTTGGAGGATGGGCTCTATGGCACTCTGCCCCACTGAGGTAAACTCTCCTCCCCAGGCTCCGCCCCCAAATCTCCAGGAGCTCCTCAACCTCAATCTGACAACCCGATATCAAACCGAGTGGAAGAAGACAGACCTTGATAGACCAATGCAATCAGGGAATAGCCATTGCCTGGAAGTACCAGGCCCTCGAAGTGTGAAGCTTGCCCAAACCAAGGCTAGGGCGTTCTCAGTGGCGGCTCCCACCTGGTGGAATGAGCTCCCAGAGGAGATCCGGGCCCTGCGGGACCTAGTGCAGTTCCGCAGGGCCTGCAAGACGGAGCTCTTCCGCCAGGCCTTTGAGGAGGAGCCGCCGCCGCTATCATTCCATCATTGAGAGCCTTTCATCCATCTGCCCCATTATCTGGAAAGATGGATGCCGCCCGTGAGCTGGGATAGACTACTCCTGGTGCCCATGCAATTAAGAAATTCGCCGCCAATGTGGGATATCGTGTATCGTGCATCTTGGATTTATATGAATTTTACTGTTGTATTGAATTTTTTATTGTATGTAATATCGTTATTGTTTTTAGTTCTGAAACTCGGCTTGGCCGCTTGTTAGCCGCCCTGAACTACCGGATAGGGCGGGGTACAAATCCCAAAATAAATAAATAAATAAAATAAACATAAGGCAGCTTCATGTAAGTACTATTGAGTCTAGACCAGGGGTGTCGAACTCATTTGTTGTGAGGGCCAAATCTGACCTAAATGAGACCGTGCGTGTCATAAAATGTACTGCCAGGGAGCGGAGATAGAAACTTTATAAAGGACACAAACACAAAGGGTTTTTTTTTTTTACTTAAAATAAAAACATGCTCAAAACATCAGCACTCTTGCCATATTTTGTTTATTTAACAGTGTCGGATCGCTGACACCTCTTGCTCTGAATTATTGCATCGAAACGTCTGTGCTGTTGCAATCTTGAGTCGGCTGTTCAGGTGTGTACCTGTAAAGTGCAAACCTACGATGACGCAGCAGCTGCAGAACTGGAAGAAGCAGCAGCAGAAGACCGCCAGTTCCACCGCAGGCCTGATAGAAGCCCTCCGGGGGTCTGATCCAGCCCCTGGGCCACATGTTTGACACCCCCTGGCCTAGACTCTGCTTTCCTCCCCATTTACAAAGGCAAGAGAGAGCCTGGGCTAGCTAACTTCCAGGTGTGGTTTGGAGATCTCCCAGGATTACAACTGACCTCCATGAAGATCATTTCCCAGGGGAGCCCCGTTGGTCTGCAGTAGAACAGGTAGGTTCGAGTCCAGGAGCGCCTTAGAGTCCCACAAGATTTTGGGGGTAGGAGCTTTTGAGAGTCCAAGCTCTCTGACAATGGGACATGTGACTCTTGAAACTTATACCCCGGAGATCTTGTTTGTCTCTAAGATGCTTCTGGACTCAGATCTAAATAGTCTCCAGACTGCGGAGATCGATTCCCCTGCAGAAAATCGGTTGCTTTGGAGGGGGGACTCACTGAGGTCCCGTCTCTCCCTAAACTCCCCTCCCTAAACCGTGTCCTCCCCAGGTTCCATCTCCAGATCTCCAGGAATCTCCCAAGCTGGAATTGGCAATCCTAATTAATGCCACGGGAAGACCTTTGGACTTCAGCTATCCAGGAGCCCCACTGCTTTTTCCCGGTCTAGCTGTCTCGCAGGGCTGTTGCGATAACCCCTCAAATGAATAATCTCTGGGATCCTTTGAGGAATAGGGATAGAGCAGGTGGAGAAAGAAGTCCTTTTCTCCCTTTCTCACAATACAAGGACTCGTGGGCACACAATGAAATTGCTGAGCAGTCGGGTTAGAATGGATAAAAGGAAGTCCTTCTTCACCCAGAGAGTGATGAACACATGGAACTCACTGCCACAGGAGGTGGTGGCAGCTACAAACATGGACGGCTTCAAGAGGGAACTGGATAAACATGGAGCAGAGGTCCATCAGTGGCTATTAGCCACAAGGTATAGATAGGAACTCTCGATCTGGGGCAAGGGATGCTCTGTATTCTTGGTGCTTTGGGGGGGGGCAACAGTGGGAGGGCTTCTATGCCAGTTTGGTATAGTGGTTAAGTGAGCAGACTCTAATTCCCCACTTCTCCACCTCCACCTGGCCGGATGACCTTGGGCAAGCTGTAGTTCTGATAAGAGCTGTTCTTGAAAAAGAGCAGTTTCTGTCAAGAGCTCTTTCAGTCCCACCTACCTCACAGGGTGTCTGTTGTGGGGAGGGGAAGGGAAAGGAGTTTGTAAGCTGCTCTGAGACACCTTTGGGTAGTGAAGGGTGGGGTATAAATCCAGTCTCCTCTCCTCTCCTCCTCCTCTTCCTCCTCTTCTTCTTCTAGTGTCCTGGCCCCACTGGTGGACCTCCTGATGGCACCTGATATTTTTGGCCATTGTGTGACAGAGTGTTGGACTGGATAGGCTATTGGCCTGATCCAACCTTGGCTTCGCTTATGCTCTTATGAAGAAGGGTGGGATATAAGGATTATATATATCTTTTTAAATAGACTCTTCTCCCCCCACCCCTGCCTGCCTATTAATACACTTGATCAGCTTGTGGTTCTTGCCTGAATTTCAGGCTCCCTCACTCCTGCCTTCCCATCTGTAAAGTACTGGGTTCACCGCATGGAGGACGCAGATAACGACATGCGGTGTGACGCGTTTATTGGTACTTCACAACAAGACTGCAAAACAGCCCCGCAAGGCCAACTATACACACCCATGCCCAGCACACCTACAGTCCCATTGGGGGGTTTCGAATTTCCCGCTATTGGTGAATGTGGGGT
The DNA here is from genome assembly GCA_029375565.1 of Gekko gecko. NCBI lineage: Eukaryota > Metazoa > Chordata > Lepidosauria > Squamata > Gekkonidae > Gekko > Gekko gecko. Next base: position 93,906,005 of record JAPDNY010000011.1, on the reverse strand, counting down.
GGGGGACTAGGAGCCTGGGTTCTACTGTTCAGAGGAGCAAAGCTCCACACTGTACCTGCGGACCCCTAGTGGTGGCCCACGTACATAACACCATCTCTGTCCTTTTGTCCTCCACTAGGAAAGAAGCATTAAACAGGTGAACCTTAAAAGAGTAATTAACACCTGTAATTCACTACCACAGGAAGTGGTACTAGCTTCAAGCATAGATGGCTTCAAGAGGGGATTGGATAAACATATGGAGGTGAGGACTATCAGTGGCTGTTAGCCACAAGGTATAGATGGAACACTCTGTCTGGGGCAGTGATGCTCTGTATGCTTGGTGCTTGGGGGGGGCAACAGTGGGAGGGCTTCTGGAGTTCTGGGTCTTTGGTGGACCTCCTGATGGCACCTGGGTGTTGGCCATCGAGTGACACAGAGTGTTGGACTGGAGAGGTGATATGATTGATAAACTTGAAGGGCTGTCATGTAGAGGATGGTGCGGAGTTGTTTTCTGTTGCCCCAGAAGGTTGGACCAGAACCAACGGGTTGAAATTAAATCAGAAGAGTTTTCGGCTAAACATTGGGAAGAACATCCTGACAGTTAGAGCGGTTCCTCAGTGGAACAGGCTTCCTTGAGAGGTGGTGGGCTCTCCTTCTTTGGAGGTTTTTAAACAGAGGCTAGATGGCCCTCAGGAGCTGCGGTGGCTCAAGTGGTTAAGACGCTGAACAGCAGGCTGTGGGAAGGTCGGTAGTTCAGCAGTTCGAGACCCGGGTGCCGCATGACGGGGTGAGCTCCCGTCTCTAGTTCCAGCTCCTGCCAACCTAGCAGTTCGAAAGCAAGAAATTGCAAGTAGATAAATAGGGACCACTTCGGTGGGAAGGTAACAGCGTTCCGTGCACCTTGGTGTTTAGTCATGGCTACATGACCACGGAAATGTCTTCGGACAGCGCTGGCTCTTCGGCTTTGAAACGGAGATGAGCACCGCAACCCTAGAGTCGGATTCGACTGGCTTTCGAGCAAGGGAACCTTTACCTTTACTAGATGGCCCTCTGACAGCAGTGCTGATTCTGTGGACTTGGGCAGATCATGAAAAGGAGGGGGGAAGGGATGCATCAGTGCTTAGATCTCGTGGCCCTTTCTGACACGCCCACGGAAATGCTGATCTTGGTGCTTGGGAGGGGGGCAACAGTGAGAGGGCTTCTAGTGTCCTGGACCTCCTGATGGCCCCTGGTATTTTTGGCCACCGTGTGACAGAGTGTTGGACTGGATGGGCCATTGGCCTAATCCAGCATTGACTTCTCTTATGTTCTTACCACTTGGGGGTCGAGAAGCAATTTTTCTCCAGGCCAGTTTGGCCAGAGATCCTGGAGGTTTTTTTGTCACCTTCTGGGCATGGAACAGGGGTCAGTGGGGGTGTGGGGGGAGGGATTTGTGAATTTCTTGCATTGTGCAGGGGGTTGGACTAGATGACCCTGGAGGTCCCTTCCAACTTTATGATTCCATGGTTGGGCCACGACCCAACATGGATTCTCTTGTGTTCTGATGTTCTTATGCCACAAGGATACCCATGAGGTGTGCTGTTGATTTAGGCCAGCTGTGCGTCAACAAACCTCTGTGCTCATACAAAAAGCAGAGTCCGTGGAATTGGCGCATCATGTGGCAGTTCATCAAAAGTGAGCAGCCCGGCTTCCCTCCAGGCTCAGCAAGCCAGAGATGATCTTTGACAAGTGACTCCGCAAAGCAGCAGATGCAGCATAATTTCTGGCCGATTAGCCCCGTGACTGCTAAGCCAGGCCGCCCTGTGAGGCTGCGGGGTTGGAGGAGGAAGGGCTCCCGGACATTCTTCGGCATCTGTCAGGCCGATGACTATGGGCAGCTAACAGGCGATGGATGGATCTTACATCCGGATGGCTTGCAAAGGAAAATCCACACTGTGCCTTTAAGGGGAGACAAGAGCACAGCCCGTGAACCCAACAGAATGCCTTCCCTGCTCCTTTGGGATTACTTGTCCCTGGGCAGCACAAAAACCGAGTGATGCTTTGTTTTGTTTGGAAGACGAAGGCACCAATTTTCTGTCCCAACTCCTCTTAAAGGTGAAGGTGGGGATGGCCCTTAGAATCCTCTTGCCCGTTGTGTGAACCCAACTTCATTTACTTTGCAGACCTTATCTGACCTGCACATCGGACAGTGGACTGAAGGTTTCATTCGCATACCAAGAAGGCGTGTTGGTCCACAATCTTTCACACACCCTTCAAGATGTCCATTTTTTTTAAAGCAGGCATTTATTTAAATATAAAGACATTAATTTTCTGCCCTGACCTGCAGGGCTATTTTGGGGCAGGAACGCACAGGAACGGAGTTCTGGTTGGCTTCCAAGATGACCATGCCTACAGCCTCCCCCCCGCGTTGGGTTCTCCAGGCGCCTCGCAAGCCGCAGGGCGCCTGGAGAAGCCAAGCCGATCCAGGGAGAGAAGGCAGTTTAAACTGGCGCCCCTCCTCGGGTTAGCCGATCCAGAAACTGCCTTCCTTCCCTCAGGTTCCCCATGTGCCCCCAAGCCACAGGGCATCTGGGGAAGCCAATCCCGGGAGGCAGCTGCAGTGTCAGGCATGTGGCTTAATAGGCTAATGAGTTTCTGCTGTTGGGTGTGGCCTGTTATGCTAATGAGTTCCCGCAGGGCTTTTTCTACAAAAAAAAGCCCCGCTGGCCTGGATGGCCCAAATTAGCTCACTCTCATTAGATCTTGGATGTCAAGCAGCGCTGGCCCTGGCTCAAGTTTGGATGGGAGGTTGCCAATGCTCCCTCTAAGCTGTGAAGTCCTGTGAGCAAAAATTCTACTTTGTGAGCTGCTGGCATTAAAGTGGTGAGCGAGCGGTTTGGCTACTGCATAAATTAATTTGCTCTGGAGCCATCCTGACTGAGCTGAGACAAAAAGATGTGAGCCGGAGGCTAAAAACCTGTGAGCTAGCTCACACTAACTCAGCTTAGAGGGAACACGGGAGGCCGCCGAGGAAGTCCAGGCTTGCTACGTGAAGGCAGTCAATGACCAACCACCGCTGTTCTCCTCGTGCCTTCAAAACCTTACAGGAGGAGTTCCTCTGGGCACCTGGGTGCCTGCTGACACATCTGCTGGCGCCCGCCAAGTGCTTTTAGAAAGTGGGTGGGGGTTTTGCCCAGCAAGGCTTCTGATTGGCCACTGGATGTTTCATTCACTGTGCAGCTTTTTAAAAACATTGCTTTGGTAGTAGCTACTGCCACAGAACATGGATCTTTACTGCATGACTGAAAGTAAGCTGCCACAGCCATTTTATGGCTGGCTCTGCCAACTGAGGCAGCCATTTTTTTTGTATTTTTCAAACATGCGTGTGAGCTTGTGTGCACCTGGAAGTCATGGCGACCTCTGGTGGTGACTGACTGTGTGTGCACCTGGAGGTCATGGCGACCTCTGGTGACTGACTGTGTGTGCACCTGGAAGTTATGGTGACCACTGGTGACTGACTCCTACTGGGGGCCTGGAGGATATTCAGAGAGGCGGCTGAACAAAGCCCGCCCCTGCCTCCCAGCTGCTGGTATTCCTCGGAAGTTTCCCATCCAAGTACTTGCCAGAGTCGGCCCTGCTTAGCTTCCGAGATCTGACAAGGTCAGGCTTGCCTGGGCCATCCAGGTCAGAGCTGAGGCAGCCATTTTTGACAGCCATTTTGTGCCTGCAGGATGGACTTTGAAATCAGCAGAGCCTGCCGGTGTGTGGAGGGCAGGGGCTGTGGCTCAGTGGCAGAGCATCTTCCTGGCATGCAGAAGGTCCCTGGTGCAGTCCCCAGCATCTCCAGTTTAAGGACCTGGCAGTACATGATCTGAAACTCCTCTGCCTGAGATTCTGGAGAGCCGCTGTCGGTCTGAGTAGACAATTAAAATCTGCAGGGACACATGCTGGACATAGATCAAGACGGGTAGCCGTTTTAGTCTGTCCGTAGCAGTAGAAAAGAGCAAGAGTCCAGGAACACCTGAAAGACTAACAAAATATGTGGCAGGGGAGGAGCTTTCTGAAGAAGCGAGCAGTGACTCACGGAAGTTCATATGCTGGACATAAGCCAATGTAATATCAAACTGGCCACTAGAGGGAGCAAAGTGTTTGTGTGGAAGAAGAAGAAGAAGAAGAAGAAGAAGAAGAAGAAGAAGAAGAAGAAGAAGAAGAAGAAGAAGAAGAAGAAGAAGAAGAAGAAGAAGAAGAAGAAGAAGAGGAGGAGGAGATTGGATTTATACCCTGCCTTTCACTGCCCAAAGACATCTCAGAGCGGCTTACAAACTCCTTTCCCTTCCCCTCCCCACAACAGACACCCTGTGAGGTAGCTGGGGCTGAGAGAACTTCTGACAGAAACTGCTCTTTTTCAAAAACAGCTGTGTCAGAGCTTGTGACTGACCCAAGGTCACATCAGCAGGTGGAAGTTGAGGAGTGGAGAATCAAACCCGGTTCTCCCAGATTAGAGTCCGCGCACTTAACCACTACACCAAACTGGAACTGAAAACTCCCCCCCCACCCCAGCAACAGGAACTCACAAGCAAGGAAAATGAGGATGCAGAAAAGACCCAAACCTCACACAGATCTCAGGCTAAAAGCAGACTATAAATATGATGTTAAAAAATCAGCCCTGACTTAATGGCCTAGGTAAAAACAAACGTTTTCTCCTGGTGCCCAAAAGTGACCAGTGTAGGTGCTAGGCAAGACTGGGGTGGGGAGTGTTCAAAAAGGTGAGGTGCCAATACCAAAAAGTCTCTGTTTCTGAGTGCCACCTGCCTGACCGCTGAAGGCAGGGGCATACAGACCCGGGGTTGTGAGGAAAATCTCTGCTTCCAAATATACCCGATATCAGGTAGATACAAGCAAGGGGCCGTACTGTATAGTAGTTAAAATTGAAAATTCCAGGTGTTAATCACTCTTTGGGTGAAGAAGGACTTCCTTTTATCCGTTCTAACCGTTTGGCTTCAGCCGACATCCTGTTTCACTCCGGCCTGATTTGCCGGAAAGAAAGGCCTTCCCGCTGGCGACGCAGGAGAGACGCTGATCTCTGACACAGACGGACAACCCCCCCCCGAGGTGTCTGGCAGGGGCCTCTGACCCCTCAGCCGGTGCGCCTGCATGCTTTGCTTTCCGCCCTCCTAGGAGAGGCACTCTTGGCACGGAAGCCTGATGCGTAAACCCAAACTCCAGCTGTGCCTGGGCCGAGCCAAGCCACACACACCCCCGGCTCCGTCGGAGAGCTCTGGGGGCTCTCGCGGACACGCACGGCCCTCACATGCCTGCCGATGTGTTTATTTGTCCCGAGGATGCGCATGGTACGCCGGACCCGGCACGCTCGCCAGTGACATCACAGCACCGCCGCAGCTTCACTTCCAAAGGGTGGCAGGCACAGGGATGATCCTCTCTCCCGGCGGCCAAGAGACTTCTCTTAGTCAAACCGATGAGGAAAACGACAGGCCCTCTTTTTCAGGGGAGACGATTCAGAGGCTGGGAGGGAAATCGACTCTCAGCTGCTGGGATCTGGCACTCTCTGTAGCAAAAGATCACAAAGCAAAAATGCACACAACATTAAAAAAAACACACCAAAGCCCAGTTATGGGAAGGCTGGACTCCAGCAATTAAATCATTTCATCGTAAAAGGGCTCACGGACCTCGCCTGCTTATGCCACAGGCTGGCTCTTGCCTCCGAGAATTCCTGAACTGTCGCGGCCACGGCTGTAGAGTAAAAACAAGGGCAAAGGTTTGCCCATTCTGAGCTGGGAAATTCCTGGGGATTTGGGGGTGGAGCCTGGGGGAGGGAAAGGAGTTTGGGGCAGGAGAGGAGCCCAGCGGGGATGTCATTCGTAGACTCTACCCTCCAATGTCCTCCAAGGGAACTGATCTCCCTAGTCTGGAGAGCAGTTGTAATTCAGAGGAGGAAGAGGAGATTGGTTTTATACCCCCCCGCCCTTCACTACCCAAAGGAGTCTCAGAGCGGCTTACAAACTCCTTTCCCCACCCCTCCCCACAACAGACACCCAGTGAGGTAGGTGGGGCTGAGAGAGCACTTTTGAGAACTGCTCCTGAGAGAACAGCTCCAAGAGGACTTGTGACTGACCCAAGGTCACACCAGCAGCTGCATGTGGAGGCGTGGGGAATCCAAGCCGGTTCTCCCAGATTAGAGTCCGTGCTCCAGCCACTACACCAAACTGGGAGATGAGCAGGCCCTACTTGGAGGCTGGTAATAAGAGTTTCCAGCTCTGGGTGGAGAAATACCTGGTGATTTGGGGGGTGGAGCCCACCTGGAGGGCGGGGCGTGAGGAGGGGATGGACTTCTGTGGGGCATAATGCCGTAGAGGGCACCTTCCAAAGCCACCGTTTTCTCCAGGTGGACTGATGTCCGCTGCCTGGAGATCAGTTATAATAGCGGGAGATCTCCAGCTACTACCTAGAGGTCCCAAATACCCAGAGGTGGCAACCCAAGCCGCCAGCCCTACCCGATTCAAAGCCTGCATGCCTGCAGTAAGAGAGGACTTGGGTCTTTGGGAGGACCGGTCCCTTTCAAAAGGGAGACCCGTGTCTTCCTGACCTGGATAGCCCAGGCAAGCCCGACCTTGTCAGATCTTGGAAGCTAAGCAGGGTTGACCCCGGCAAGTACTTGGATGGGAGACCTCCAAGGGATACCAGCATTTGGGAGGGCAGGGGCAGGCTTTGGTCAGCCACCTCTCTGAACATCCTCCAGGCCCTCAGTAGGGGTCAGTCACCAGAGGTCACCATGACTCACACGCACATATAAAAAATACAAAAAGAAAAAAAGGAGCCTTGTGTCAGAGTCAGTTCCTGCAGAATAAACCGTGCAGGAATCGGAAGCGTACGAGCAACAAGCATGGCGTGAACCCCTGGCTCTGCCCCGTTCGCCACTGAGCAAACCCAGAAGAGGGAAAGGAGGTGGCCCATTTCTCCCGGGACCCACATCATAGGTGGAAGCGGAGAGCTCGGGAGATGTGACCCACCCTGGAATAAGGAGGGCGAGAGGCTGACTTTTCAAAATCCAAGAACTACTGGACAGGGCTAACCCAGTTTAGCTCCCGAGATCTGACGAGACCAGGCTGCCCTCGGGCCCTCCAGGTCTGGGCTTATTCACGGTGCCTCAGTAAACCATTTAATTCATCTCTGCTCCATTCATCTCTACCAGGATGACTCTGAATCCTACTGAACTACTTGCATGTTTTGAATCAGGGGCCAATTGTCAGAAGGCTGAAGCTCTGTATTATCATTTACGCTATGTTCATTGTTCATTGTTTACTATCTTGTCTCCTGCTTTCGCGCTTGCGTAGATGTGCCTGCTGTAACGTGGGAGAATACTCTCTTGCTGCCGCCTCCTATCACGGTGGCCTTGACGAATAGGCTTCGGAGCGTTCCTCAGTCTGGGGAATTTTCCAGTCTTACGTGACTAGGTGGTGTGTGGGGGGGTAGTGCTCCCAGGCATTAAGTAACACTCCCGCCAGGAGTTTTCCCGCGCGCGCACGCTAAAAGTTCATTTGCTAGTTTTGGCTTTGCATCATACTATATCAGTGTCTAACTGATCCCACAGGGCCATTCCTGACAATAGCAGTATTACTGTGGGCACTATCCTTGTATACCAATAAAGCATATCTCTATCTGAAGAATGCCTGGACTTACTTGCTTTTGAGCCTGACACCGATGCCAGTGCAGGACATAAGCACCATCAAGTCGCCGCTGACTTAGGGTGACCTTGTTGGGTTTTCCAGGCAACAGAGGAGCAGTGGTGGGTTTGCCATTGCCTGCCCCCTGCTTAGCAACCCTGGACTTCCTTGGTGGTCTCCCATCCAAGTATTAATTAGGACTGATCCTACTTAACTTCTGAAATCTGATGAGATTGGCCTCGCCTGGGCTGTCCAAGTTCAGGGCAGCTTGATAAATACAAGGTAAAAAACTCCCCATGTACCTTTCTTTATTTGGGCACCGCCAGACAGAGAGAGAGTAAACCAAGAATTCACAGCTGCCTGGAAAACAAGCTTGAAAAAATGTTTCCCCTCATCTTAATGTATGGAGGAGCCCATTACTGGAAAGCACCCTGCACGTGCTCAGAGGTACTATTTTTGAGGAGTCTAGACCAAATGAAACTTGAGATGCGAAACTTCCCAGGGGGAAACAGCCTTTTCAGGAGCAGTTGGCCAGGCTGAATTAATGGTCTCTGATGATGTAGCAAAATGGTGGTTCATTAGGGAGGAAATGTGTTTAATGAATGGGAAAGGTCAAAAGAGGAGAGGAATTGGTCGGCATTCTCTGTAAAAGCAGCCAAAAGAAAGGAAGCTTGATCTGTTACTTATGTATTATCCTTGCAGATTGTGGGCTTTTCTGAATGTGTTATTTCTTCACCTGTGCTCATAAATAATCCAGAAACACACTGATGAAATATCAAAGCAACCACTAGAGGGTGCTAAGCACATATAAACCCCCACACACACCAACCAATGCACTAAGGGCACCCAAGCAATGAAAATAAGATGTGCAAAAAAGCCCCTTTGATAGTGCTGATCCAGTTCTTTGACCAGCTGTACCTCTGCATGAAAGAGCTGTCTTCAGTAAACTCCTGGATGTGGCCATGAAAATGTTGACCCTCAAAAACTTTGATCTGATAAATGTTCTCCATGCTGTTGAAGAAAAATGGGGTAAAATACACACAGCAAAAAGAAAATGAAAAGCATTGTTTTTTTTTTGCAGATGCAAGATAAAGAGGAATTTGTCACAACCTATTTGTTCACTGCAAGAACCTCCGGGGCATGCACACTGTGCGTTATGTACAGTGGTGACCCAATTTTATCCTCAAAGGAACCCTGTGAAGTAGGTTAGCGTGAGAGATAGTTACTTGCCAACTTTTCCCAGTTTGGTGTCGTGGTTAGGAGCACGGACTCTAATCTGGGAGAACCAGGTTTGATTCCCCACTACTCCACATGCAGCTGCTGGTGTCACTCTGGGTCAGTTACAAGTCCTTTCAGAGCTGTTCTCTCACAAGCAGTTCTTTCAGAGCTCTCTCAGTCCCATCTACCTCACAGGGTTTCTGCTGTGGGGAAGGAAAGGGAAAGGAGATTGTAAGCTGCTCTAAGACTCCTTCGGGGAGTGAACAGTGGGGTATAAGTCCAATCTCCTCTTCCTCCTCCTCCTCTTCTTCCCAAGCAAAGCAGGGCAGCCAAGAGGACTCAGGGACCCCCAGACAAATATTCCATCAGCCCCCCCCTCCTTGGCATCATCGTGACCCAGTCGACACATCCCATGAAAACAAATCATGTAACTGAGGACCAACTGTAAGAAGTTCTTCTTTATACATTGTTGAAATTACCTTGGGGGACTCACTGCCACAGGAGATGTTGGTGACTGCCAGCTGAGATGGTTTTAAAAGGGGTTCAGAAAAAATTCAAGGAGGAAAACTTCATCAGTTGCCACAGTGGCTGGATGGGGCCGCGTAGGGTTGCCAGCTCTGGATGGGGACATGCCTGGAGATTTGAGATGATGATGATGATAGACAGACATATAGGTAGATGCACAGACAGACAGATGATAGATTAGACAGATAGATGATAGATAGATGATAGATAGATGATAGATGGACAGACAGACAGATGATAGATGGACAGACAGACAGATAGATAATAGATTAGATTGATAGACAGATGATAGATAGACAGACAGATGATAGATTAGATAGATGATAGATACACAGACAGACAGATGATAGACAGACAGACAGATAGATAATAGATTAGATTGATAGACATACAGGTGATAGATTAGATAGATGATAGATACACAGACAGACAGATGATAGATTAGATAGACAGACAGACAGATAGATAATAGATTAGATTGATAGACAGACAGATGATAGATAGACAGACAGACAGATGATAGATTAGATAGATGCATAGATAGATAGATAGATGCATAGATAGATAGATAGATGATAGATAGATGATAGATAGATAGATAGATAGATAGATAGATAGATAGATAGATAGATAGATAGATAGATAGATAGATAGATGATAGATAGATAGATAGATAACAAGCAGCCACCTAGTGGCAAAAAAACAGCACTGGTGCTTCAATGCAAAATCTAAAGAATTGACGTATTTAAATGAAGTCCCAGCTCTCCTCAAGGAACCCTCCCACCTGAACCACACCTTGGCCTTTGATGTCAACACTGCCCTTCCGCTTTCCGTCCTCAATCACCTTCCCCCAGCCGAGGCTCTCTTCCCATCACGCTTTGCCCCTCACCACTTGGACGCCCCACCGGAAAGTCCGCCCTGCGCCCGCTGCTCTCCGCCACAGACCCGCCAAGAGGCCCACACCAAGCCAGCCGGTCTCCATCAGGCTCATCTGCCTGGTCTGTAATATGGGGCCCGGTGTATTGGGGAGGACCAGGGCTCTTGGAAGGATTATTCAGATGGAATATTAATAAACAGAAAGATTGTCTTTATTTGGTTTCTACTCTGCCTTTCAGTTCAGAAGTCTTCCCAAGCTGGCTTACAGAGAAAGGGATGAAATACAATCAATATGAGATGTTTCCATCTCCTCTGATTTAGAAGTGTTCTGGGGTAGCATCTCATCCAAACAGGGATGGATTGTCTATTATGGCCACCAGGAAAAGCCCTGGAGGGGCACCTCCCTTGAGCTCTCCTAAGGTTGCTAAGCCAAGCCTGGCATCAGCAGGAGGGTTAGAAGGAGGAGGAGGAAGAGTTGGATTTATATCCTGCCCTTCACTTGAAGTCTCAGAGGAGCTTACAATCTCTTTTCCATCCACTCCCCACAGCAGACGCCCTGTGAGGTAGGTGGGGCTGAGAGAGCTCTCTCTCGAGAACTGCCTATGAGAGAACAGCTCTGAAAGAACTTGTAACTGACCCAAGATCACACCAGCAGCTGCAAGTGGAAGAGTGAGGAATCAAACCCGGTTCTCCCAGATCAAAGTCTGTGCTCCTAACCATTATACCATACTGACTGGAGACAGGAACATCATGCTTATGGCACAACTGTGGGTGTGATGTCACTTCTGGGGAAAAGTGGGAAATGGGTAGCTCTAGGAATTGCTGGAAACTTTATGGTAAAACCACAGAATTTTCAGCTATTCTCAGAGCTACCTGCTGTCATGTCCATTCCCCCCCAGGAAGTGACATCATGATGGTGGGTAGTTCTAGGAATTGCCTGAAACTCTATGGTAAGACCATAAAAGGGCCAGTTTGGTGTAGTGGTTAAGTGTGCAGACTCTAATCTGGAAGAACTGGGTTTGATTCCCCACTCCTCCACTTGCAGCTGCTGGATGACCTTGGGCAAGCCATAGTTCTGTCAGAGCTGTCCTTGAAAAAGAGCAGTTTCTGTCAGAGCTCTCTCAGCCCCACCTACTTCACAGGGTGTCTGTTGTGGGGAGGGGAAGGGAAAGGAGCTTATAAGCTGCTCTGAGACTCCAAGTAAAGGGTGGGGTATAAACCCAATCTCTTCTTTTCTTCTTCTAAAATTTCCAGCTATTCTCAGAGCTACCTACCGTCATATCCATTTCCTCCCCAGGAAGTGACATCATCATGCCCGTGGGTGCTGTCTTTCCCTTGTTTTTACCCCAGCCACCTCTCCAAGTGACAGTGGATGAAAGAAGTTTGGGGCAGGATATCCCCGGCCCTGACCAGTGGGATGGCCCCCCTTCTCCCCACCCAGACCTAGCCAGCTGTGGGGTGCCGTCCCCCTTCCCTTTCATCCAGTCTCAGCCGCTGGGCTGCAAGTTCTTTACTCCCCCCTCCAAGACTGCCGGTCTTTTTACTGACCCGAGACCGAGGAGCCGGGGGTAGAGCGGCCTTTTCTCAGCTGAGGTGCTATGCGAAACCAGTCGACGTTCTTGGGGTAATTAAACCTCCCCCTGCCGTGGTTCAAATTCAGCCAAGCATCAGTTGGAAGAGGGTTCCTGTGGATACCTGAAACACCCAAGTAGACTAGGGTCGCCACCCTCTAGGTGGGGCCTGGAGACCTCCTGCTGTTACAATTGACCTTCGGACTACCAAGATCAGTTCTGCTGGAGCAAAATGGCTGCTTTGGAGGGTGGACTGGCTGGCATCACAACCCCTCCCCAAACCCCACCCCTCCTCAGGCTCCACTTCCCGAATCTCCAGGAATTTCCCCACCCAGAGCTGGCAACCCTAAAGGGGATTCCTCGTCTAAGACCTTGTTCCCGGCACCCCCTTCAGCACAAAACACAAAGTGACCGTGCGCCAACACTGAAAGCAGACCTGGGCTTCACCTCTGACACTCATCAAGAGCCAAACACAGGAAACAAGTTAAGGACCCCCCAGGAAACCAAAGTATGAGGTAGAAATCCCAATATTAGGCTGTTTGCCTTAAAACTAAAAATCACACTGACTTTCTAGAAGAGCCTGTGGTTATTTATACAGGTGGGCAATGTGATTTTACTAGAATAGACAAGTGTAGGGTTCCAGCAGCAGGGCTGTTCAGTCTTTGTGGGTGAACTGAGGTAAATGGCTCTAGAAATTCCTGTAACCCCCCCCCTTTGGTAAAAAAATCAGCATCCAGAGGATATTGAGACTTTATGCATGAGGGGAGTGGGGCTGGGCCGTGGTGCCTGGAAGTTCATGACATTTTCACTGCTGTGGACTTGGATAGCCCCAAAGTAGCTTCTCTAAACACTACAGTTGTCAGTGGCTGCCTTTTCTGCTTCCCTTTGATTCCAGTTTGGTGTAGTGGTTAAGATCAGTGGGCTCTAATCTAGAGAACTGGGTTTGATTCCCCACTCCTCCGCATGCAGCCAGCTGGGTGACCTTGGGTGAGTCACAGTTCTCTCGGAGCTGTTCTCTCACGTGCAGTTCTCGAAAGCGCTCTCTGAGCCCCACCTACCTCACAGGGTGTCTGTTGTGGGGAAAGGAAGGGAAAGGAGATTCCTCATCTTGTCAGCCGCTCTGAGACTTCGAGTGGAGGGCGGGGCCTAAATCCAACCCTCCTCCTCCTCCTCAGCCAGAGACAGCGTTGCCAACTATGAGTCAGAAAATTCCTGGAATTTTGGGGGCAGAGCCGGGGAAGGGCTGGGTTTGGAGAGGGCAGGGATTTCAGTGAAGTCTAACATCTGTAACAACCTCCAGAGCAGTCGATTTTTTTAAAAAAAGAGATTAAACACGCTTCTGGAGAACGCATCTAGCTAATGATTAGAGGAGTATTATTGAGTTGGATGGACCAATGGTGAACCCCAAAGGTGTCATAAAAATGTTCCTGTGTTTGTATTCTTATAGGTTGTTTCTATGAGGAAATTAAATTAAGGAGGAGGAGGAGGAGGAGGAGAGGGAAGAGGAGATTGGATTTATACCCCGTCCTTCACTTGGAGTCTCAGAGTGGCTTACAAACTCCTTTTCCTTCCCTTTCCCTCCCCCTCCCCACAACAGACACCCTGTGAGGCAGGTGGGGCCGGGAGAGTTCTTTGGAGGACTGCCCTTGAGAGAACAGCTCTGAGAGAACGTATGACTGACCCAAGGTCACACCAGCAGCTGCATGTGGAGGAGTGGGGAATCAAACCTGGTTTGTTTATTTCTTTATTATTTGCACTTATATCCCGCCCATCCCACGGGTGGGCTCAGGGCGGGTAACATCATTGAAATAAACACAATTTCAGTTCAAAACATTAAACATTAAAACACAATAAAACATTATAACAATTAAAACAATGGGTACAGCTTGGAAGAGCATAAGTTGGCGGTGAAATTCTGGCCTGATGGTACGATGAGTTAAAGGCCCGTTGTCAGTGGTCAGTAGACAGGTGATAGACGGGTGACGGCAACCTCAGGGAGGCCATAGATGGGCGCCCGCTGCCTCAGCCGAAGGCCTGGCGGAAGAGCTCCGTCTTGCAGGCCCTGCGGAATTGAAGGAGATCCCGCAGGGCCCTGGTCCCAATAGGGAGGATGTTCCACCAGGCTGGGGCCAGGACAGAGAAAGCCCGGGCCCTGGTTGAGGCAAGACGGGCATCCTTTGGGTCGGGGACCACCAGAAGATGTTGATCTTTAGAGCGTAATGCTCTTTGAGGCATGTATGGGAAGAGGCTCTCCCGTATTAGAGTCTGCGCTCCTCACCACTACACCAAAGGTCCATCCACTCCAGCATCCGGTTTCAAACAGTGGTCAGTCAGGTCCTTCTGGGAAGTCCACAGGAATGGCATGAAGGCACCCCACTTCTCCCCCCCCCGACCCTGGTATTCAGGAGTTTCCCATTCTGAATCTTAGAAGAGCTCCTGCAGCTAATAGAATCAACCTGTCCTCCGTCGATTTATCTGACTCCTTTATGGAGTTTCAAAATGCACTGATGTTCTGTTTTTTATGGGTGTATGTTATCTTTTGGGGACGTCCATACCTACCCTTCGGTGCCTTACATTTAAGAATAGGCACCGTGTAGCACAACGATAAGATCTCTGCTCTCACGCCACGAATCACTGCCTGACGTCCCCCTGCTCCAATTGCACGATGCTGTTTTCTGCCAGTTTGGTGTAGTGGTTAAGCGCGCAGACTCTCATCTGGGAGAACCGGGTTTGATTCCCCACTCCTCCACTTCCAGCTGCTGGATGACCTTGGGCAAGCCATAGTTCTGATAAGAGCTGTTCTTTTTTTTTTTGTTGTAAAACTCTCTTAAAGAAGAGAGAATTTTATTCTTTTTATAAGAAAGGGGAAGGGTAGACAGATGGAGAAAGAAAAAGGTGGAGTGAAATTTTTTCTGTTAGTGAGGGTTAGTTTAGGTTAATAACCAATACCAAGTTTTGGCATCAATCATGGTTAGAAGATCTTCTTTTTAACTAATTCAAAGTCCAAAGTCACTCTGTTAATACAGTTAGTAAAGTCCATTGGGGTTAGTAATTAAACAGCTCCTTCCAGATGCAACACGAACAGTCCTCAAAGTATCTTCTTCTTAATTTTCTTCCAGTTATGGATTAAGTCCATTTTAACTTTGAAGTCTTCCGTTCCATCACCTTCCCCTAGGCTGCTGTCTTCTGCACTTATCCCAATTTTAGGTGCTGCATCCTTCCTGCTGGTGTGTCTCTTCAGGCGTTTCCGTGTTTTAAAGATGGAATCCGTCTTCTTTCTTTTCTTTTTTTCTTAATCATCTGGCCTTCAAGCTTCCAGGGCTCCACAAACTCTTCAGATGAAATTAGATCTCTCGTTTGTCGCCTGCTATGCTCGACATCCCCTTCTACTGGCAGAGTACTTCTTTTTATAAAGGCGGAGTAGGCTTTAGGAGCCTTATCCCCTCTTCTTTTAACTTTATCGCTTCACTGCCAGTTAGGGGTGCCAAGACATTTGTCAAGGTAAATCCGAGATCTTCTTTCTCTTCTTCTTTAACGCCCTGGAAACCTAGAATCAAATTCGATTTCTGTTCAATCTCCATCATCTTTCTAGTTGTTTCCGATATCTGTTTCTGTCGGCTGATGAGAACACTTTCCATTTTAAACAAAGTTTGGTTGATCTTCTGCAATTGTTCCAGCAGGGGGCACAGCATCTCCTTTTTCTGTTGATTGACAGCAAGCTCTTGGGGGGCTGTCTGGACCGGAAGTCCCTCCTCTCTTCTCTTCCGGTAGCAGCAGGGCTTTTTCCATTATCGACATTTTGTTTTTTTGTTTACTTTTAAAAAGTTCGTGCCGCATCCCCCAGGAAGCTAAGATGATCACATTCTTCTATGCAGCCCCAACGGTACTTTCACCAACACTTTGTTTTCTTTCTGCCCCCTTCGCGCTCCCTTTGTATAACTTGCTTCTCGAGGGGGTGGGGACTCCTCCCTCCTCCCAACGCTTATCCGCATATAGGGGGCTCCGATTTACGCTTCAAAATAGATCTTCAACTCACGATTCGATGCTACTTCTTCTTTTTATGTTGAACCATAGCGCTGTTTTCACTCCTGGAATTCGGTGGCGCCGCTAAGTCCCATTACGGGCACGCCGCAGCGGGGCCGATTGGGGCAGGGGGAAAGCCTCAATTTCCCGGCTGTCTGCCGGTAAAGAGGCTACTCCCCAAGCGCCCCCGGTTCGGAGCCTTAACCTAAGGCTCACTAGGGTCTTTCGCATAAGCGAAGACCCCCCTGACTGCGCGTGGGCTAACCGCCTCCGGGAGCGTCCCGAGAAGCGGCCGCCATTCGCGACGCCGAAACCGAAACCCGAGCTGTTCTTGAAAGGGCAGTTCTCAGTCAGAGCTCTCTCAGCCCCCACCTACCTCACAGGGTGTCTGTTTGTGGGGAGGGGAAGGGAAAGGAGTTCGTAAGTTGCTCTGAGACTCTGAGTGAAGGGCGGGGTATAAATCCAATCTCCTCCTCCTCCTCCTCCTCTTCCTTTTCTTCCTCCTCCTCCTCTTCTTCTTTTTCTTCTTTTCATGAACTCTGCAACTGTCCATCCAGGATTCTGAAACAGGATGTTTTATTAAGCGAACACATGAGCGTTGACTTTTAAAACACACACACATTTACAACCACATAATCTCCCGACAGAATGGCGTGTGCTTCTCGTAAAACAGCTGCAGTCAAAACACATCCATCTGCATTTGCGATCAGGGTAAGGATCTACGGGGGCCGTCAGCAGGGCAGCTTGAAGTGCCCCCCCTGCCCTCATTTCTAGACCTGTCTGGCCCTGACCGGAATAGCCTTGGGCAACCTGGTCTCATCTGGTCTAAATAAAGCTATGTGGGGGTCAAGCCTTTGTTAGTGCTTGGATGGGAGACCACCAAGGAAGTCTAGGGTCGCTAGACAGAGGCAGGCAAGGGCCAAACACCTCTGCATTTCTCTTGCTTTGCAAATCCTACAGGGTTACCGTAAGTCAGCTACATCTTGACAGGAAAACAAACAAACAAACAAACACAGGGGAAATGCTGATCGCCACTTTGGGGGTCAGGAAGCAATTTTTCTCCAGGCCAGTTTGGCTGGAGATCCTGGAGATTTTTGGTTTGTTTGTTTCTTGTTATCTTCTGGGCATGGAACAGGGGTCACCGGGTGTGTGTGGAGGGGGAGGTATTTGTGAATTTCCTGCATTGTGCAGGGGGTTGGACTAGATGACCCTGGGACCCCTCCCAACTCTATGATTCTAAAGGAATAAATAGACTCAAGATGCCTCCCAGAGCATCACTCACATTTGACTCCTGAAGATCCAGGGCACATGTGCGGTAGGTGGGAGGAAATCTGAAATCAGAAGAACGAACAAGTTTTTTTTTTAAAGCCTCTTTAGCGTATCTCCAAAAGCCGACCTCCGGACAGATCCTTGAAAGCAGAGGCTTTTTTCTTTGTTCAACGGGAGCACTGAATGCATGTCAGTGGAAAAGAAGCACTAACGTTGCTGGGCCATTAATTACGCCGCAGCCTGAATAGCCCAGCTGAGAGCTGACCTCACCAGAGCTTGGAAGCTAAGCCGGGTTGGCTCCGGCTAATACTTGGATGGGGGACCACCAAGGAAGACGGGGGGTGCGACACAGAAAGCAACGACGAACCATCCCAGCCTGGAACACCCCCACGGATGGGGTCACGAGGAGCTGGTTGCCACTCAACAGCCTGTGCTTCATGTTAATTGTGCACAGCTGTGCCCTTCCGCGGCCAAGTTCACGGCACAATCCACCGATCGCAGCCACCCATATAGGGACACTTTTGTGTGTCCACTGCTGAGAGCAGGGCAGCTCCCGCCGAGCCATGCATTTCCCCTAAATCAAACTGGAAACACAAAAGGTTTCCTGCCCAGTGTTCCCTCTAAGTTGAGTTAGTGTGAGCTAGCTCACAGTTTTCTAGCCTCCGGCTCACAGATTTTTGCCTTCGCTCGGGAAGGAGGGCTCCAGAGCAAACTAATTTACGTGGTAGCCAATTCGCTTGCTCACAACTTTGATGCCGGTAGGTCACAAAGTAGAATTTTTGCTCACCAAGACCCCACAGCTTAGAGGGCGCATTGGTCCTGTCTGTATCCTTGTTCCCACGCTCTGAGTCTAAGCCCGGCCCTGACCTCAGAGCCATCTCTCACGGTAAGCATGGAGGCCGGCCCCTCCTCGCCAGCTCTAAGGCACCACACACCCCATTTTGTTGTTGTTTGAGCAATGTTCCCTCTAAGCTGTGGAGTCTTGTGAGCAAAAGTCCACTTTGTGAGCTGCTCTGGCATCAAAGCTGTGAGCCAGCGATTTGGCTGCTGCATCAATCAGTTTGCTCTGGAGCCCTCCTTCCTGAGCGAAGGCAAAAATCCGTGAGCCGGAGGCTAAAGAACTGTGAGCTAGCTCACACTAACTCAGCTTAGAGGGAACACTGGTTTTGAGCCACAATGCAGCAGAGCTACCAACTGAAGCAGCCGTCCTACGCCCATGAGCCCTAATCTAACCATGAGGGGCTGTGGCTTAGTGGCAGAGCCTCTGCTTTGCACGCAGAAGGTCACAGGTTCCATCTCTGACACCTCCAGTTATAGGATCTGGCAGTAGGCGATGTGAGAGAACTCTGCCCGAGACCCGAGAGAGCCACTGCCAGTCTGGGTAGACGACACTGAACTCGATGGACCGACGGTCTGAGTCCCTGCAAGGCAGCCTCATGCGTTCAAATCTGTGTTCATTCCGACTGGCTTGCAGCCAGTGTTCCCTCTAAGCAGAGCGAGTGTGAGCTAGCTCAGTATTTTAGCCTCCGGCTCACACATTTTTGTCTCCGCTCAGGAAGGAGGGCTCCGGAGCAAACTAACTGATGCAGCAGCCAAATCGCTCTCTCACAACGTTAATGCCGGTAGCTCACAAAGCAGAATTTTCGCTCCTAGGACTCCACAGCTGAGAGGGAGCGTTTCTTGCAAGATCCCGCGTGGCTATTGTGCCCCTTCCAGAGACAGAAATGCAGTTATCCTCCGTGCTCCAGAATGTACTGTTGGCCTTGAAAATCCGTGTAACTGAAGCAAACCTGAGCATCACTTTGCAAGAAGAAGAGGAGGAGGAGGAGGAGGAGATTGGATTTATACGCCGCCCTTCACTTGGAGTCTCAGAGTGGCTTACAGTCTCCTTCCCTTCCTCTCCCCGCTTGCTCTTACCCACTCCACCAAACCGGCTCTCAGAAGTGACCTGGTTCAAGAATCCCCATTCCTGGAAGTTCTCGCAGGGCCTGCCTCCTGCCCGTGAAGTGTCTGCCCGCACAGAAAACGATCCGGAAGGAAGCAGGCTGATGTTGAATCACTCGAGCCCTTATTAATAACAGCCTCACGGGCCAGGGAGCTGCCCAATACCCATGAGTCTTCTAAGCAGGCAGGTTCTGCTGCCAAACGGACTTCTTTTTGCATTCATCGAGAGAACCGAGCAAAAGCCGGAAAACAGCGTTGCGTGAGACATCCGATGGCGCCGTGTGTGGCTTGCAGACAACCTCCCTCAAGGGCTCTTGTAAACACCTCTGTTTTAAATGGTAGATTCCGATGAGTTAGGAGATGCTGTGTCGCATTTTGCCATCTCCCCGGTCCCATTACTAATTTGCCTTTCCTTCTCTAAAGATCCCAGATTCATGAAGTTCTCAGGGAATGTCTCCTCATTTCAGACCACCCCAGATCTGTGACCCACGCCCACAGACAGCACAACTCGAGGGCGTTTCTTATTTCGGAAATGTTGCTTATTTCCAGCTACCATTCTAAGATCGCATTTTGGTTTATTAGTATTATTATTAGAAGAGATTGGATTAATACCCTGCCCTTCACTCAAGAGTCTCAGAGTGCCTTACAATCTCCTTTCCCTTCCCCTCCCTACGACAGACACCCTGTGAGGTAGGTGGGGCTCAGAGAGCTCTTTCGAGGACTGCTCTTGAGAGAACAGCTCGGAGAGAACTTGTGACTGACCCAAGGTCACACCAGCAGCTGCATGTGGGGAATCAAACCCGGTTCTCCCAGATTAGAGTCCACGCACTTAACCACTACACCAAACATTACAATGAAGAACACAATCAAAGGTTACAGAGTTAGAAAAGAAAGAACTACTTGCTTTGATCTGCAAATCAGGAATAAATAAATAAACTGAATGAAGTGTTTTCAAATGACAGCAACCGTCGCTTTAGACCTTCCATCCTTTCAGAATTGTTATCTTTCTCGCAGCCTCTTCTTCTTAAAAGTGTATCTTAGAGTCGGCAAAGTTCTAAATATCAAACACTACTTACTTTTCCTGAACACTGAGGCATTGTTAGTGTGTGTCCAGTGCTGAAGTAGAGACTAACTTCCAACAGGGGTGCAGCAAGTACTGGGAACTCCATTCTGTATTTCAGTAATAAGGAGGATGAGTTCAGGGTTGTAGGAGCTGCCGCACAATGTACATTGCTTCAGTGATTTGTGCTTATCTGGCAAGAACCGCTCTGCTGATATGAGAGTTTTGATGGGCGTCGAGGCAATTCACAAAAGAATCATTCGACAGGGGAGGGTGCTTTGAGAAAGGGAATATGAGGAGCATATTGAGAAAGGTTAAAGCGCTTGGGGCTCTTTAGCTTGGAGAAATGACGACTGAGGGGTGACATGATCGAGGTTTATAAGATTATGAATGGGATTGAGCAGGTTGAGAAAGAAGTACTTTTCTCCCTTTCTCACAACGCAAGAACTCGTGGGCACTCCATGAAATTGCTGAGCAGTCGGGTTAGAACGGATTAAAGGAAGTACTTCTTCACCCAAAGAGTGATTAACACATGGAATTCACTGCCACAGAAGGTGGTGGTAGCTACAAGCATGGACAGTTTCAAGAGGGAACTGGATAAACCTATGGAGCAGAGGTCCATCAGTGGCTATTAGCCACAAGGTATAGATAGGAACTCTCAGTCTGGGGCAGGTGATGCTCTGTATTCTTGGTGCTGGGGGGGGGGCAGCAGTGGGAGGGCTTCTAGTGTCCTGCCCCCACTGATGGATCCTGATGGCACCTGGAATATTTTGGCCGCTGTGTGACAGAGTGTTGGACTAGATGGGCCATTGGCCTGACTCAACATTGGCTTCTCTTATGTTCTTATGAGCAGTGAGCACCGCACAGTGACAGCTCCCTTTAGCAGAACTTTATCTGGAACAGGTGCTGCAGGAAATCCTAAAAGGACACCATTTTCCTTCTGTGGTTTTCCTCAATGTAGGACAGCGTGTTTCCACCTGGCCCTCCCCTCCTGGAGTTCACAGGTGTTTTCATAAGACATCTTATTACGGGCATTATCCAGGGGTCATTTCGAGGGGGAACGACCCAGAATGGTGTTCCAGGAGTAACAAGCCCAGGCGTTGGGTTGGCTGGGGAGTGGAAGGGCAGGCAGGCAGACATGCCTCCTTTTCCCCCGAGCCTCTCCGCTTTTGTGGAGAAACTTGGGGAAGGGGGGGATTTAAATGCCTTTCTTTCCCATCTGGGGAAGGGAAAGAAAGGCATTCTAAACATTGCCCCCTAAATAACGAAAATATTTGGAATTTTTCAGGACAGCCGCAGTTAAAGGACATTTAAAGGGTTTAAATGCCTTCCAGGTGAACTCACCCCCTGGTTCAATTTTTTTGAAACGGGTTTTTTTTTGAGATAGAGGCACAAGCAGCTAGGCTGAAAATATGGTGCATCTACATAAAAAAATAGCGCCCCCCCAAGCCTTGGATACCTCCAGATCAATTCCCCATTATACCCTATGGGGACAGTTGACTATAATGGTCCCCATAGGGTATAATGAAGCTAAAAAAAAATCAGGATTTCTTAAAAATCTCAAATCTGAATACCATACTGGTACTGGGATTTGGGAATATCAGTGAGTACATATATTTTTTGGGTTCAATATACCCAAACCCCAAAAATACTGGTGCTGGGGGTTTTTTTTGCACTCCCCTATTGGTGACCCCTGAGAGAGCCGCCTTCTCGCTGGCATCATTTCCTCCTCTGGATCATCCTGACACAACTCTGCGTGCAAGGCCGGAAAGACACTATAGCTACTCCAAGCAAGTCTGGTTCCACAAACACTGTCCCCCAGCCAAACTACGGAACAGGCAAACAGCTTCCATATTATTTACTTCATTTCTACCTCACCTTTCTCCCTGGTGGGGAGCAGAAGCAGCTGACATAACCCTCTTCTTTGTTTAATCCTCACAACCCTATGAGGTACGCTAGGCTGAGGCTGTGCCTCTCCCACTGTCAGCCAGCAGACTTGTATGGCAGAAAAAGGTAAAGGTTTCCCTTGCTCGAGAGCTAGTCGAATCCGACTCTAGGGGGCGGTGCACGTGTTTCCAAGCCAAAGAGCCAGCGCTGTCCAAAGACGTTTCTGTGGTCATGTGGCCAGCGTGACTAAATGCCAAGGCGCACAGAACGCTGTTGCCTTCCCACCGAAGTGGTACCTATTTATCTACTTGCAATTTCTTGCTTTCAGACTGCTAGGTTGGCAGGAGACAGGAGCTCACTCCATCACGTGGCACTCGGGTCTTGACATGCTGAGCTACCGACCTTTTGGTCCGCAGTTCAGTGCCTTAACCTCTGGGGCACCACTCAAAACAGGGAATTCAAACCTGGGTCTCCCAGACCCTCGCCTAACCACTGGACCACACTGGCTTTCATTTTCTTTGCATACATCCTACCCTACAGCACTCAAAGGTTGTTTTGGGATTCATGTCTATATAACAAACAGTGTGGAATGAGATCAGATGGTTTGGCGCGTGCTATTTTTGTACGGACACACAATTTATTAGCAGGAATGTTTCATACATGCAAAGCACTCCCGAGCCAGAGCTAATTAATCTTCACATCTTCCCTGGGGACACGGCTAATGATGATCATCCTTTTTCGCAGACAGGGAAACTGGGACAACAAGAGGCATCGAGCCTCAAAGGGAAGGACGGAGGCCGCGGCGAGAGCAGGCCTGAACGCCAGTTCTGAAGGCTGAGATCGGGCCCTGGGCGAAAACCACCTCGTTCCAGACGCCGTTTCCATTCTTCCGCTCTTGGCAACGTTTGGAGCGTGAGGAAATAAGGGAGGCAACAGGCCAGCAGAAGTTAATCTGGGGAAGAGTCTGAACTGTAACCCCAATTCTTTGACAACCCCAGTGCATTTTTGTCCTGAGGCAAGCTATTCAGATTCTTGTTTGGTGCTGTGGAAATTCTTCTGCATACCCTGAATGTGTAAAATAAGCCAAACAGATTTTTTTTAAAAAAAGAAAGCAAAGCAATGAAACTCCCTTCATTACAGAAAATAGCAAACTTTTCAGCAGAAGACAAATGTATAGCATCCAGCTCAAGCAGGGAAGTACGTCTTAGAGCACAGGCATGTGGGGAGAGCACACCTATATATTTTCCGGAAATCAGCCTCTGATTTATTGAAGGGATTCAAACTCTTTTACCTAAAAACGGCCTCTCCAACACAAAGATTACCCCACATAAAGAGACGATGTTAATTTTGTACGCTCACATTTGTATGACACTTTTTCTCCATTGAATTATTTGGTAGACTTGGCTGCAATATTCCCTCTAAGCTGAGTCAGTGTAAGCTAGCTCACAGTTTTTTAGCCTCTGCCTCACAGATTTTGGTCTCAGCTCAGGAAGGATGGCTCCAGAGCAAACTAATTTATGCAGTAGCCAAATAATTTGCTCACCACTTTAATGCCAGTAGCTCACAAAGTAGAATTTTTGCTCACAAGACTCCACAGAGATTAAAGGGAGCATTGCTCGACTGTATAGCCAGCAACTGACCCAAGGTCTTCCATAACTTCTGTGGGAAACCAGAGATGTTAATCCAGTTCATGAACTGTTACTCTACAATCAAAAAACCCTGCACCCTCGACAGCAAGCTGTGAAGGCTAACAGTAGCAACTGCATAGCCCTGTGAATAGCAGCAGTGACCTGCTGCATTGGGCAGAAAGCAAATTCATGAGTTGGCAGCGTGCATTGGATCACACATACCTTGTTCCACCAACAACGGCCCTCTCTTGTGGCACAAGGTGCCTTGCAGCAGAGGAAAGCGTTGGTTACCAGAACAGAGCCACGTGAACCGATGCGGGATTTCTCTTTTGATAGCTGCAGTTTAAAATTACAATAACTTAAACTTAAGGCATTTCCTGTACACGGAGGTCTTCCTTGATTGGAAGCAGGAAACTGAACTTTGTAGGCTGATTACTACAGCAGCCTCTCCTTCCTCTTGGGAGGATTACGGGCAACCTGAGCCGGACCCAAGCAAAATCCATGAGGAAGAACAGCCCTCATTCCGGCTGGCCCTAACAAACGTTGTTAGGTGGCGCTTGGTGTTCTTTTTTGCATTCTTCTCTTAACAAGAGTAATTCAGGAGAACACCTTAAACAAGGGAGTGGGTACAGTGAAGCTTAAGGCAACAAGAAGGGAGTGTAAAGCAAAGCCGGGGCACCTGCAAGTTAGTGCTGAGGGCCGCCATATGCAAAGGGTCATCGCTTCTCAACACCTATTTCCGGAAGACAAGTAGTGCTGTGGTACGCTGAAGGTTAACTGGCTTATTCTGGCACAAAACTTTGTAGACCAGAGCCAGAGACGTGAAGAAGTCTTTATGATGTATCAGAGAAAAACCAGCTTCACAAGGGGACAATTAATGGTTATCTCACAGACCCCCTATAACTGGACCAGCAAGCTTTGCATTAACGCAAGAGAGGGATGCATTTCCCTAACGCAAGGGAAAAACCACAATCCTGATTTCAACCTTGGAAGAACCACAAGCGTGAACGGAGTCCAATACTGCAGCATCTTTCTCCAACCATCTTTTAAGACTTCTTGTTTAAACAGAGCAAAACATTATGTTCTCTTATGTGTCTCTGGGAAGCTCCAAGACAATGCCATTCACGTTACTCCACAGACCCTGGGGTAAGAAAAGTGCGCACTAAGGTTTGCAGCTATTTTATTTACAAGTATACATTTAACACAAAGAAACACTGATATTCAAGCCTAGTAAATAGTAGTGTAACAATATGCATCATCTGGATGATTATTCTAACCAAACTACACTGAAAAATTAATGCCAGTAAAATTCTTGGTCATAATATTAAGAAATACAATATATAAATTGAAAATATGATTGCTTAAAATTTGAAAATGGAAGTGAAGCCTTTTTTTTTTTGCACAGGAGTCAGAGTTTAACATAATCTGAAGGGAAAGTCTCTGACCGGCTGTATATTGTTCAGGTTAAACAGAAGAAAAAGAAGCGGAGCTTTGCTGTGAAAGGGAGTGGGCAGTTTTGTTTCTGGAGGCCGAAGGACGTTATTTCCCAGTGTTCGGCTGCTGCTGCGCAATCACATCACGGAGCACGAAGACTTCCCTTGTGAAGATGCCCCGTCTATTTTTTCTGCCTCCAAAATTATCCTCCTGAAAACGTCCACAGCAGTCTGGAATGAAAGAGAGAGGAGCTGTTGAGCGAGCCCCGAAGAAGCTTCTTGGATGAAAGTGAAGCGGTTGCGGCTCTCGATATCACTTTGGCGCATGTGCCAGGCCCTAGTTAGGCACTGGCTGTATTCGCTAGCAGTAGGTGAGTGTTACATTTGTTCAATCATGCTGCTTAAAGAGAAAAGTCACCCCCTCCCCGCCCCGAAACACATCATCTTCCAAATTCAGGATGCAGTTTCAAAAGTGCTCAACAAGTCACTCATTCTGTTTTAATCTTCTGTTCCCTCACCCTGCTGTATGGACGGCCAGAACATGAGTGTTACGGTTACAATATGCAAATAATTTAAATTAAGAAAAATAAATTGTAGTAACACTCTGATAATGCTCAGTTCCCATATTGGTTTCTCCCTAGCACATTCTGGGTACTGCCCTAGAACTCTAGTCACAACCAATGTTCCCTCTAAGCTGAGTTAGTGTGAGCTAGCTCAGTTTTTTAGCCCCCAGCTCACAGATTTTGGTCTTAGCTCAGGAAGGATGTCTCCAGAGCAAACTAACTTATGCAGTAGCCAAATTGTTTGCTCACAACTTTAATGCCAGTAGCTCAGAAAGTAGAATTTTTGCTCACAAGACTCCACAGCTTAGAGGGAACTTTGGTCACAACTTCACATCCACTGGCATGGCGCCATATAAAAGACCAATGCATCCTTATGTGATTTTTAAATGAGATGGTCTATGCTGCCCTTCTGCCAACTATTGGGGCACTCAAGACAGTTTCACCAGTATGGTAAAGTTTAAAGGAAACATCAGAACACATCGGACAATAAAAAAAGCAGCAGCAAGACCAGCTAAATGAGGCAGGACATGTTTCTTTAAGGCTGGATGAGAGGGCTGGTCGCGATGTCAGGGCAACAAAGGTGGTCAAGGGCAGGCACAGCGGGCTCTCCCATAACTATGAGGAGAAGAGAAGAGGTTGGATTTATACCCCGCCCTTCACTACCTGAAGGAGTCTCAGAGCGGCTTACAAACTCCTTTCCCTTCCCCTCCCCACACCCTGTGAGGTAGGCAGGGCGGAGAGAGCTATGACAGAAACTGCTGTTCTTCAAGGACAGCTCTGACAGAACTATGGCTTGCCCAAGGTCATCCAGCAGCTGTGAGTGGAGGAGTGGGGAATCAAACCCGGTTCTCCCAGGTTAGAGTCTGTGCACTTAACCACTACCCGAAACTATGGAAGCCGTTCACACCTTTCCCTGGATTGGTGGTGGTTGAGATGGTGGGGATCAGGTTAAAAATCTGAGTCTGATCTTTCCAAAGTGCTGCCAAGTCCTTGCTCTCTCTGCATTGTGACACCTTGCGGCCGTTGAGCAAAGATACGAGCAAGCCAGGGCTACTTCAGGGCTTGCCCTTGGGTATCTCTTCCGTCTCTCTCTCCCTCTCAAAGAACTGCGGTTCAAAACCAAAGCTACTTACGGTAACATACAAGTAGGGGAGTGCAAACTGACTGGAGCTCCCCCCCCATGGCTGTTTCCACACAGACATTTTGCTCCGCTTTGGCTTCCTTAATGCAATGCTGTCTCAGGGGCATCCACATGACATGATGCTCTATCTGTCCCATTTCTTCCTTTGTTGTGACCAGTGTTCCCTCTAAGCTGAGTTAGTGTCAGCTAGCTCACAGTTTTTGAGCCTCTGGCTCACACATTTTTGTCTTAGCTCAGGAAAGATGGCTCCAGAGCAAACTAATTGATGCAGGAGCCAAATCACTTGCTCACAACTTTAACACCAGTAGCTCACAAAGTAGAATTTTTGCTCACAAGACTCCACAGCTTAGAGGGAGCATTGGTTGCGACCTTTCCCAAACCTGGTTGCATGCCACCTTCTTGGGAAGACTGCAGTCAGACCATGTCTGGATGCCATATGGATGGGAAGGAGTGCATTTTTCCTGATTCCTCCATATTAGTAATGGCTATATTGCTGTAAAGGAGCTGCGGTGGCTCAAGTGGTTAAGACGCTGAACTGCAGGCTGTGGAAGGTCAGCAGTTCAGCAGTTCAAGACCCGGGTGCCGCAAGACGGAGTGAGCTCCCGTCTCTCGTTCCGGCTCCTGCCAACCTAGCAGTTCGAAAGCAAGTTCTGTGCGCCTTGGTGTTTAGTCATGCCGGCCACATGACCACAGAAACGTCTTTGGACAGCGCTGGCTCTTCGGCTTGGAAACGGAGATGAGCACCGCAACCCTAGAGTCGGATTCGACTGGCTTTCGAGCAAGGGAACCTTTACCTTTATATTGCTGTAAGCATTAACACATAAGCTACCGCAACAGTGTACTGGCTCCTAGCTTGCATTAAAAAAAAAAAAGCTAAGTCTCTAGTTCTTTTGGTTGCTGAGCTGTAAGGGGAAAAGTAGTGGTTGCACATTTCTCCTTGTAGCTCCTCCCACAAAAGGGCTAGAGACTTTAAACAGGGTCCTCAAACTTTTTAAACAGGGGCCAGTTCACTGTCCCTCAGACCGTTGGAGGGCCGCCGCGTTGGTTCCCTTCCCCCACCAGCCTGCTCGCCCCGCTGCCGCGTTGGCTCCCTCCCCCCACCAGCCTGCTCGCCCCGCCACCGCGTTGGCTCCCTCCCCCACCAGCCTGCTCGCCCCGCCGCCGCGTCCCCCTCCCCCACGACCAGCCTGCTCACCCCTTCCTCCTCCTCAGCTCCTGGGCGCTCTTGCCGCCAGGGCTCCTGGAGGAAGAAAGAGGCCGCAGGGGTGCTGCTGCTGCACTCCTAGGAGGAGGCGGCTCCGGGCGGGGGGGGCGGCATAAGCACTCGGCGGGCCGCATAAATGTCCTCGGCGGGCCGCATGTGGCCCGCGGGCCGTAGTTTGAGGACCCCTGCTTTAAAAGCTAGGCGCTAGTGCACTGCTGCAATAGACTGTTATAATGCTACAGCACTACAGCAGTTGCTGATTTTTAAATGAAAGCTTGAAAAAAGTCTTCTGGCAGTGGGGAGGATGGCAGCCGTGGAGAGCTGGAACAAGGAGAGTGTGGGGCAGAAACTTCCGTGCGGATGCTCTGTTGCCACTGTGTGCACAGAAACATTCGCAGCTGCAACAAGAGCAACGTGGAGAATCTCCCCGTGGCAGCAGCTCAGAATGCTAAACTTGGATCAAATCCCGTCTTAAAATCCCCAGCTACTGGGACAAAAAACCTCGGCTGGCTCACACACCTCCGTTCACGGGTCACTGTTAACAAGACTCCGTTTTCAGCCGTCCCTCTCCGTGAGAGGAGGAGGGAGGAGTGAGGGGGCACACGCCTGGTGACAAGCCAGGTTCGTGCATCGTGGTTAGGACAGACATCTGAATGGAAGCTTTGTCAGGACTGGTAATAAGCCAGCATGGGACAGTGTTGCTTTGTTCCAATGAAAAGCATCGTTCTTTCTCCTGAGCGTTAGAATAGTACATATTTAAAAATCTCACAAATATAAGACACCCCCTCTTTGATCTAGTCCGGCCTGATTTGGCTAAGTGCTTTATTTTACTACTAGTGTTCCATTGCCTTTTGTGCTCTTGATTTATAGTTCCAACTTAAAAACAAAAAAAAGCCTGACAGCTACTTTAGATTTCTAGAAAGGCAGCACATTAAAAAAAAAGCCAGTGGCCCATCTTGCTTGACATCTTGGTTTGAAAAATACCCATCCCGACAGCCCAGAAGACACAAGCGCAGGGGATAGAGGCCGAAGTCTGTTGAGGCTCAAGTACATTTTAGATGGTAAATGCTTTGGGATCAGCTTGTCTGACTAAGCCCCATCTTCCAAGTTAGCAGAAAGAAGCACCACTTTATCCACGGACTGAACGGGGTCAGCTGCCCCCAAAGGCTGCATTTGCAAACCCACTCTAGACTTCAAGCAGCTTATTCCAGTAAAAGTGCATCTTTGCACCTCTTGATGTCTCTCCTCTGCTCTACCTTTTTCGACTCACTAGTGCTACCCTCTTCTCTTCTTCTTCTAAAGCCACTTGCTTTGAAACTTGTGAAGGTTTTCCATCATAGAAGGAACAGTCATGTGGAAAGCTTACTCAACCAGCAATGAGGAACTCCTGCTTTCAGCTTTAGTAATGAGTCGGGACCAAATCATTAGCAGGGAAAGACACCCCCAACATTTGAAAGCTGGCACAGTAGAGAATCCAACGACTGCTTCTCCGTGTTCACTTTAGCAAGAGTTATTTCCCAACAAGGTGCAATTCTGAACTGGGCTCGCTTCCAGATCTGTTCCACTGGACTCGAAACGGTCCCCTGAGCATCTTAAAAGGGCAATACGACAATTCACTGAACAGAGCGCCTTGTTAAATTCCAGATGTGTACTGTATCTCATGTGCCATTTAAGAGCTAATCAAATCAAAAAGGTATTTGTCAGTACCAAGCAGTTTCCCAAGCACAATAATTTCTAAGTGGCTAATTAACCCAATATATTTTCCGATGCAAATTAAATTGGAGCAGAGCCCCGAACAGGGATGCTGAGACCTCATCAGCATCCTTTTCTCCAGAGGTTTCCCTTCTGCACAGCAACCGATCTGGCACTCCGACAGGCAGACAAAGCCCTGTTGCACCCCCCAGAGCAAAGGAAGGACTTGAGTACTTTTCCAATGGAACAGAGGCCACCCTTTCTGCCAGAAGCCCACATTGGGTGGCTCTTCCTATTCTGTGGAGTAGAAGTTGTGAACCATCCAGAAGTTCCTTTGAGCTGCTGTCAAGCAGGGGAACTTTGCCCCCATTTTAAATTCTTTATGCCAAAACTTAAACTTTGGCCTAAACTGCTAGTATTTTAAGCCTATAGCTTTAATCGTTTTAAGATTACGGAGCTCTTGTTTAGCAGCAGAAAGCTCAGATGAGCCTAAGGCTGAGGGACAGGGGACTAATATACTGTTGACAGCTCATAATGAAAGCTCAAGATTGTCTGGGGAAACGCCGGAGCACAGAAAGCTCCACTGAAGACTGCTTTTGGTTTGGCACCAATGGCTCCCTCTAAGCGGTGGTGTCTTGTGAGCAAAAATTCTGCTTTGTGAGTCTACTGGCATTGAAGTTGTGAGCGAGCAAATTGGCTACTGCATATGTTAGTTTGCTCTGGAGCCGTCCTTCCTGAGCCAAGACAAAAATGGGTGCGCCGGAGGCTAAAAAAGGATGAGCTAGCTCACACTCACTCAGCTTAGAGGGAACACCGGTTGGCACCAACAATTTTACCACTTTTGCATTACTGGTGAGGCTTCGCAGCTGCTCATTTTCATTTGAGAGAGACGCCTAGCCTGAGAGACGGGGGTCTAATGCGATTTTAAAGTAAAGGTAAAGGTTCCCTTGCTCGAAAGCCAAGTGGTTAAGACGCTGAACTGCAGGCTGTGGAAGGTCAGTAGTTCAGCAGTTCAAGACCCGGGTGCCGCAAGACGGAGTGAGCTCCCGTCTCTAGTTCCAGCTCCTGCCAACCTAGCAGTTCGAAAGCAAGAAATTGCAAGTAGATAAATAGGGACCACTCCGGTGGGAAGGTAACAGCGTTCTGTGCACCTTGGTGTTTAGTCATGCCGGCCACATGACCACGGAAACGTCTTCGGACAGCGCTGGCTCTTCGGCTTTGAAACTGAGATGAGCACCGCAACCTAGATTTTACCACTAGGTAAAATTGGCCCAGAACTAGCAAGCCTGTAAAAAGAGACATTTAACTAAGCCCCCCAACACACACACACCATTTCTCACTGGGTCCAAATGACCATGCAATACCAATCCCTACTTCTTGGGGTCTGAAGTGGTTACACAAAAGCCCAAGCGCCTGAAGTTTCTACTGCATGGAGATACAACCACAGGGCTCTTAAAATCAAGTGGCAATCAGAAAGGGGTGCAAGCCGCCCATGCGATTTAGCAGGTTACTTGGAGAACTCGGTGTCGTTTTGGCTACATGACTCAAAATCCATTTGTTACCTGATTTTCTTTAGCAGAGGATTCCAAGAAAGCTGCATTCCAGGACTCTGCTAACGCTTTCCCTTCTTCATAGCTGATCACTCTGGAAGGGGGGGAGAAATCCAAAACACAGGGGTGACTGTTAGTAAAGCAGGAAGAAACGGTGGCCGATAGACGATCTGACCACCTTGACAGCTCAGAGCACGTCAGGTTGTTTGACATGCAAAGCTGTGATAACTTTTGCATTAACCAAGTTTTACTGGGGAGGCTTTGCAGCGTCTCATTTTCATTTGAGAGAGAAGCCCAGCCTGAGAGACAGGGGCCTAATACACTATTAGAAGATACGTAAACTGAGCCTTATTCGGGTAAATGGCAGTAGCGGTCAGAGCTCCACTGAAGATCACATCTGTTCGGCACTAACGGTTTACATATTGTCTCCACTTACACTGTGGAGTAACAGCCACTTGGAATAACAGCTAGATAAAAGAGTGCCCATTCGTAGACTAGAAAGTATAACTTAGCTGATCTCCCCCACCCCCAGTTGTTATTTGGATAATCTTCTGAGGAGCCCGTAACATTCAAGTTACTTTGTCCATTGCCACAATTCTGTGTTTCATTTTAAGTGTAAACAAATGATTTTTTTTTTTTACCAGTTAGGAAAATAGTAGTGGGTAGAGTGCTTTCTTGTCGTGTTGGCCGAGTGTGACTCAAATTAGGAAGCAACTTGTACACCATTTAAAAAGCTTATTTTATCATTTTAGCAGCTACCAGCATAAAGAGACATGCACACAAATATTGAGGCAACCTGGGGGGGAGGGGAGGATATCAGTTAGACTTTACTAGAACAGCAAAGAAATTGGCCGGAATGCTAAGATTCTTTTTTATTTTTTAAGGAAGTGCAAGAAGAATTTTTGAAGTGCCCTTAGAATGTGAAGATAGGATCACAGGCTGCACATCTGTCTACCAGAACTCTTCTCCCAGCTTCCTCTGCAGGGCCAGGAAAAATCAGAGAGCTCAGGAAACTGATGTTTCTGGGGATGATTACTGCCCACGAAGGGAGGTAGGAGGGCCGAAGAAAGGGTAAAGAGCAGGTACTAAGAGGGAAGAAAGAGCACAAAACCAGAGCTTAGCCTCAGGCTAAATATCAGGAGAAACTTCCTAACTGTAAGAGTGGTTGAGCAATGGAAGAGACGGCCTCGGGAGGTCATGGATGCTCCTTCACTGGATGTTTCCAAGCAGAGACTGGACGACCATTTTTCGGGTGTGTTGTAGGGCTATTTTTCGGCTATGCTTCTGCACAGTGCAGGGGGTTGGACTAGTTGACCTGCAAGGTCTTTGAGTCTATGTGAAAAAACTAGTTGAAGGCAGATGGGCTTACTCCAAGACAAATGGGGGAAAGAATGAAAATTAGAGCTCGGATTTGAGGCTGGCAGTTTGACCCAATATGGTTAAACAGTCAAGCATTTAAAAACATTAATTTATTACCACTGCAACAGAGAAGCCTTGCGCTATTATGAAACTTATTTGTGCAAAGACAAAAGTCAATTGATGCATTCTTCGCTTTTAGCTTGATATTCTGGGGAATGCCAAAACAGTTGTAAATGTTTAGTTATCTAACACACAGCTAGTAGCTACAGGGGAAAAAAGGTTCCAATTTAAAATACAGCTTTAGTTAGGAAGATATAGGGGGAGGTGCACTTCTTGTTCTGAAAGGTATGGAGGGGGAGTAATGTTGTTATGGAAGTGGAATTCCTCCCCCCCAAATTCACTTTTGCAGATATAGCCATGGATTCTTCGTTTTCTCCTTCACAAAGACAGACTTCTATGATTCCGCTTTGAAGAGATATCAATGCAGCCTTTTGTATCTTCAAGCCCTTGCACTTGTTCTGTTACACATCATAGGGTAGTGCTCTAGCAAGAAGAGAGGAGGGTCTGGGAAGACACTGCCAGACTCTGAGCATCTACAGAGTAAAATTCTGCAGACACGCCCCTCCCCCCGGTATATTTCTCTTTGATCAAAACGGAATCAAATACAAACTACACCACAAAGTCCTTAAAAAAAAAAAAAAAGAGGTATGGAAATTAGTTGTTGGACTCCAAGGAGAAGTTGGGTAAAGAGGAACGGAGAGAGCTGCTCTTAACAATGGTAGGGAAGGGTGGCGAAGACCTTGATTCCTTCAAGAACCAGGAGTCCATGCTATCAGATAACACCTGAAGGCAATAACAGGGACTCAGGCAGCAAGTGTGGTGTAGCAGAGAAAGTAACCTTGACTGGGGAGACTGGGGGCTCAGCTCCCCACATGGGTCCATTAAGTCCCATGGGGCATCTTGGGACAGTCGCTGCCTCATGGGCTAAATTATCTCACACGACCGCTGCAAGGATGGAACGAACAACCCTCCAAGGATGGCTAAATTCCTTGGAGGATGGGCAGGACAAGCGTAATAAAGTAAAAGTCACAAAAAGATGGTAAAAAAATGGGAGTTTTCCAAAGGCATGCTACCAAAATGAGGTGACAGAAACACCGGAGGAAAGGATGATCCTTTTACCAGGGTGCAGATGTGCCAACTATCCCTAGACAATTATGCTTTGAGCATGCTCATAATTTTTTTTTTCTTATCAAGAGTGTCTCGAGCATTTTAAGGGAAAACATTCCATACCGTTCCATGTGCAGGTCTTTTTTATTTCCCACCAACATAATGGGGATCCTGCGAAAGAAAAACAACAACAACAAACATCTTTCAGAACGAGTGCCAATGTGCAGGGAGTTTAACGCGACAGCAAAATGAAACATGGAATGAAATGAGAGTGTTACTACTTACTGCACTTTTCCCACCATATCCAATAACTTGCCATGGATAACTTTAATCACTTCAAAACTGTAAAAATAAAAGGATGACATCACACATGCCCTCCAATATTGTACTCTAACTTTTTTTTTTTTTACCCAGCCCACAATTAATTCTAGAAGCTCAGAGCTGCCAGCAAGCACTGTCACTTATCCTTTGTCTCTCCGCCCGCCCCCCCGCCCCCGGTTGAGTACACTTCCTAACTGAAAACTCAGTGTCAGTTGTAGTCCTCCATGTTTACACAAACCAATGGGCAGCAGATTCCAGAAAAACAGTATCTCGTTACACAGTACAGCTACTTTGTGGAACACTCTGTGGCAGAAGGTGCTGATGGTCACAAGCACAGGTGGTTTTTTAAAAATGGATCAGACACAGTCATGGAGAAATCAGCCCATCAAACAAACAGCTATCAGCTATGACTGCTAAATGGAACCTCCATGCTCAGATGCAGTGTCATCCCAGTAAAAAACAGCAACACCACTTATGAGTGCACAGGCAGGAGAAGCTTTTGCATCCCTGCTTTTGGGCCTTCAGGTTGGGCACAGAACCAAAGAGGATGCTGGATTAGATGGATCACTGGTTATGATTCGGCAGGGGCCGGCTTCTGCTCTGCAAGGAGATGTGCGCTTCTTGGAAACTTTTAGGAGGTGTTATAAGGCTACTTTATTCACCAGAGCTTTTAAGGGAGGCTGGAGTACAGGTGTTTTATTCTTCTACGGGGGGGGGGATTTGTGGTTTCATTGTTTTAATTACATGGCCACTGTGAGCTATCAACGAAGGTGGGATATACACATATAAACAAATGAATAGGAGCAAACAAGAAATAGAAGCCTGTACATGACCAGAGAAGGCTCAGCTGAGGCAGTGTGTGAGGCAATAGGATTGATTACTAAGTCCCACAACAACTAAATATTCAATCAGAAATCCCAGGTATGGTAGCCATTCAAAAAACAACATGCTGTCATAGGCCAGAAAGCTTCCAACCCAGTTATGTACAATGTAGACTCGTTACACAATCCTCTGGGAAATTCCCCTGTGCAAGCCTTATTGAAATGAAGATGAGTTGCACAACTACTATGTGGCTACAGCAGGAGAAGGTTCCACTAGGGCATGACCTCGAACACACAGGACAAAAGCTGCATTACAGCTAGTCAATTGGGTCAAAGGGGTCAGGACTCCCATTTTCAGCACAGAAACACAAACAGAGACAGACAAAAGCAGGACTGCTCTTGCCGTGTGCTGATAATTCATGGAAATGGAAGAGGCAGACAAGCCTCGGCAAGCAGCGCACTACACCACAATCTATAACCAGCAGCTGACCAAAAGAGAGGGGCACAAAAACACTCTGGGTCCTGCACCCACGGTGCTCCTCTGCTTCCCATCCGTGGGCCAGTGCCGGCACAGATCACCTTTCCCCATATATGTGCATTGTAGACCCTGAGAATCACAGAGCTTAAAGAGGCCTTATAGGTCATGTAGTAGAACCCCCTGCTCCATGCACAGTCCAAAGCGTGAGCACTCCTGACAGACGGCCGCCCAGCCTCTGCTTAGAGGACTTCTAGGGAGGGGGAGCCCCCTTCTGGTAACTCTGGAGCTGCTCTTACTGTTAGGGATTTCTCCTAATGCTCTACTGAACTTTACCCTTCGTGTTATCTTGAGCTCATTAGATCTAGAACCTGCCTTCTGGAACAGAAGAGAACTAATTCTTCACCTTCTTCTAGATGACAGCCCTTCCAGTAGTTGCAAAGGGTCAATCTCAATGTTTGCTTGCCTGGGCTACACATACTCTGGTCCTTCAAGGCTTTGCTCGTAAGATTTTTCTCCCAGAGCCTTGGCCGGTTCTCACTCTCCTCCTCTGAACACATTCCAATTTGTCTGCATCATTCTTACAAGCACCTCACGCAACTGGTTTTGTGGTTTCTCAGGCCTAACTAAACGACTGCCCTTTCCTTCGCCTCCCACCTCAGTGGAGACATC
The DNA here is from genome assembly GCA_029375565.1 of Gekko gecko. NCBI lineage: Eukaryota > Metazoa > Chordata > Lepidosauria > Squamata > Gekkonidae > Gekko > Gekko gecko. Next base: position 93,869,966 of record JAPDNY010000011.1, on the reverse strand, counting down.
AATGACTATGTCTTTAACAGAAGTTACATCCCCCCCTCCCCCCACAACGGGCAAGGCTTTTAGGACTGGCAGCGGCTCTCACACCATTTTCACACACAGGAAACATATTTACACGCAGAAAGGAAAACGCAAAATGAGATCACAAAGGGATCTTAAGTAGAACAAGCCCAAAGAACGGCCAAGTCCAAGGCAACAGTGAAGTCAGACAGGACAAGACGGAATGTTAAGAGGCCCATTTTCTTTCTTTATTCTAAATGAAATGCAGTTCACATGGAGGTGCAGCTTAAGGATACCCTCCAGCTTAATAATCACCAGAAATTTATGAAGGAGATAGAAGCTGAACTTGTGCTAGTGTCTGTTCTTGGTATGGGGATAGTTACTTGAAAAAAGCAAAGGAAGGGATTCAAAGAGCTGTGTGCGGACCACCATGAGAACACCAGGCCTTTTCAGGCAACTCTTTGGAACACAGCTTCTCTTGTGTGCCTGTCCCCCCTCCCCAGCTACTTCTGAAGATTGGGGAAACTTCTGGAGCACCATCCAATCTAGCACGTGGGTTCCCTAATGAAAGCAAGTACCAAAGGCCTCATGCATGTGCAGAAATGCTATAGAAACACACCCACTATTATTTTGAGCTTGTCGTTATCTAGCAAGCAACCATAATACACAAAACTGGGGGAAGTCTTAACATCTGTCAGAAAGACAACCAACATCTGTCAAAAGACAACCAACTTTTAGAAGAAAATTCAGATGAGCCTAGAACAGCATAACCCTTCCTCCTCCTCGAGTGGGGAAACAACAGCTACAACACTTTACCCCTTTTGGTTTTAGGTATCAGAGAAAGGCCCCTAAAGTCACATTAAAAAATTCTGGTATGGAAATCTACATCTGCACATCTACATTCGAGTCAATAGATTAGGCCTTGCTGTACAGTGCTTTTAGACTATTTCCTTCATAAATTTCCCAATCTATTTCAGACTCAGAAATGCAATGAGATGTCCATGATTGACAACTGAGTATGGAACAAGGGGCGAGTCAGGCAACTGGGGGAAGCCTAGAAAGCAGGGCCAGACCCACACGAATTCAGGATCTATCTACAAATTAAAGTCCTTGTGTTTGTTGGGGAGCACCAGAAGGACTTTGTATCACATGTAGGATGGGAGTTTTGGGCCTCCCAAATGGACTCTGGCTCTGTTTACAACCAGTGCACACAGAGGAAAACATGGCCTCAGCTCCCACCCACCCCTGCTGTTTTTGCATCTGCAAACCACTCCGGGCTCCATTGTGAAACTTACACGAGTAACCAGTTAAGCAACATGATTTTTACAACAGAGACAACAGCAGCTCTATGGGGTGGCATGAGGACATGTAAACATATGGGGGCAGGGGGGATGCTGAGGCCACTTTCCCCCACGTGCTGCAGTTGCAAACAGACAAAAGCTGGCACAAAGCTCCCATTGCACAGGTGACGCAAAGTCTTCGTGCTGCTCCCCAGCAAATGCGAGGACTTTGAAATGTGCAGGCAGAGCCTCGGCATTCCTTAAGCCATAGGGTCAGGTACTCAAAGACGAGAAATCTGCTTTGCGTCTAGTAGGTGAAAGGTGAAGCTACAGCAAGGGAGACTGATGAAGATCCTATTGTTGTGGAATTAAGAGACTGTAATTACGTTAATCTCCAGAAGTCACAGGCACTTGCCCTTGATGTTCACCAAGGCTTGTGGCTTTATTACAAAATGGGAGTGTCAACAACTCTGACGAAGGGGAGGGGGAGTCCAAAGAAACATTTCTTCTAAAAGGATGGTCTGTACCTCAAAGCTGTCAGCATATTAACTCTAAACCATTTTAATGGTAGCAATTTTTTTTATTACATTGCAAACATGTTCAGCAAGTTTGCTCAACAAGAATACTATTTTTAAACTATCTTTTGCAAAAGCAAATGATTTCCTATCCACCCTGCAGCAAAGCGTGTGTGCGCACACATGCGAGAAAGTGTTAATTGAGCCCCCTATTGCAGGGAGTGGAGCTCAAGCAATGGAAATTTCCGAGGCACAAGAATGCCTCAGTATTAGCTCAGGAGCCAAGGTCTGTCTCCTTATTAAGCTCTTGGCCTCTGCTGCCCTGTCACAGCCTGTCCACAGAACTTGCCCCCTAGTAAGGGGATCTCTGTTAAGTGTCCTAAATGGTGCAATGCAGACGAATCAAGGATCTCACTTTACACAGGCCATTGGGCAGATGAAGGCAAGTAACACCACAAGTCAGCTGTGCGTGAGGAGGCAAGTCAGAGGCAAGAGACCCCCATCCTCCCATCGCCAACCTCCCCTACCCACTCTAACAGGTTTTAGGTAATCAATCAATCAATCAATTAATCAATCAGTATCTGACTTGAAGTGCTGCCAGTGTTTCCTCTTCAGGAGGAGAGAAGGGCCAGGTTCAACCTAGCTGACTATTCAAAGACTTATCGCACCCTCTTAGTCCTCAGTTTTGACACTCTTTCAGTGATGAGGTACATAAGCTTTGATCCAACCTGTGTTTTAAAGTTCTGCACCATGCCGAGGTAATATTTGTTTCATCAGATGAATGTGACTGCATGAATGCTCTGCACTAATGGGCAGAATGCAGTATGCTATCACATTAGCCATTCAAAGTAAGATGCACACTGGATATGCCTTGAAGCCCTATACAGTCAGGGGCCTGCATATCTGCAAGTCCGCCTCTCCCTCTATGAGCCCCGAAGGGCTTTACGATCTGCCAACCAACATCTTCTGGTGGTCCCCGGCCCCAGGGACGTCTGCCTTGCCTCAACTAGGGCCAGGGTCTTTTCAGTCCTGGACCCTACCTGGTGGAATGAGCTCCCACATGAGATCAGGGCCCTGCGGGATCTTTTGCAGTTCCACAGGGCCTCCAAGATGGAGCTCTTCCACCAGGCTTTTAGTTAGGGCAGAGGGTGTCCGCTCTCACTCGGCCTCCCCTCAGCAGGTCAGTTCTGTATTATCACTGATGGATCCCAACTTGTAATAGACTGCATCTGTGAGACTTCGATCTCGATTTGTATGATTGGAATATTATTGTATTGTATTGGAGTTTTAATTTGTTTGTGTGTATACACACACACACACACACACACCTAGTCATTATCTGTTGGAAGCTGCCCTGAGCCTGCTATGCGGAGAGGGCGGGATATAAATCGACCGACAGACAGGACCCCATGGGGTTGCCCAGAGTCAACTGTCACTTGACCAACTGGATAATGCTGTGCTTCAGAAAGTTTCCCAATTCCCAAAATGCCAGAAAGAAGCACGGCAGACGTGATGAACTGCACAGGTGAACTGGAATTCAATGTAGTTCTTGGATGCAACTCTCCTCACAACCTCAAACTGACCAGGTATTAGTTGTCTTTCATTTTCTGCATTAGTGTAGTGGGACTGAAGTCTGGAAGAGCCCAAACAGAGCAGAAGTAGGAGGCACGGCTTACCTTTTTATTGATGTGACTGAGTAGACAAGAATGTAACCATTAATGTCTATGGAGTAGGTCTGAGGAAATATTGAGTATTCATCCTGTGGGAAGATAAAGCTGTGCTTTAATGTTCTGAAGCAACACAAACTTACGGATTATGGTTTTGAAGAACTGGGTTAAGATTAACAACATTTAATCCGTACATTGTTGAAAGGCTGTGCATGTATATGCATGCACTGATACCTTCTCTTTGTCTTGCATTCCAGGGAATTCCTTACATAACTGAAGTATTACTATTCCTACACAGAGGCCAAAAGCAGAAATGTCTCCGGAGAATATGCAAGGCATCTAACAGGAAAAGTCACATTACACTGGCATAAAGTACTCCATGCACTATACGTTTACAAAGCAATTTGAAGTTGCTAGTGAAAACCATTAACTGTTAATCCACAATTCCTTGTTGCTAGTCCACATTGTCTATCTACTTCATACAGCACAAGCTGGAAGCCCTTGAGGAATTACTGGCACTGTTTGAATCAGTCTGTAAATCTGCCCCATCTCCTCCTCTATTCTACAAGCACTCAGAGGTATGAGCAAGCTGGTTTTCCCTCACTGCCTTTTACAGACTCAGATGCACTTAACATTAGCGTCGACCAGGGCCCGGTGGAACATGCTCCTGCTTGAGATCGGGGCCCTGCAGGACCTTCTACCATTCCGAAGGGCCTGTAAAATGGAGCTGTTCCAACCAGACCTTCGGGTGAGGCAGTGGGCGTCCAATTCAACTCTATTAGGATATTTAAGCCTGTCCCAGTCATGATCCTCAGCCTCAGGTTGTGTACAGCAGCCTACAGACCTCAAGGCAGCCTTTTCCTCACACACAGGCCTCAGGGCCTTGCTGTAAATTCCTTCTCCGGGCTTACACTTCCCAGATAACCCCCTAAGCCTGAGATGGGGCCTGGTGGAGATGAAGGGAACAGGGAAGCCAACCAACGAGAGGTGACATGATCGAGGTTTATAATATTATGAATGGGATTGAGCAGGTTGAGAAAGAAGTACTTTTCTCCCTTTCTCACAATACAAGAACTCATGGGCACTCTGTGAAATTGCTGAGCAGTCGGGTTAGAACAGATAAAAGGAAATACTTCTTCACCCAAAGAGTGCTTAACATATGGAATTCACTGCCACAGGAGGTGGTGGCAGCTACAAGCATGGACAGTTTCAAGAGGGAATTAGATAAACTTATGGAGCAGAAGTCCATCAGTGGCTGTTAGCCGCAGGGTATAGATGGGAACTCTCAGTCTGGGGCAGGTGATGCACTCTATTCTTGGTGCTGGAGGGGGCAGCAGTGGGAGGGCTTCTGGTGCCCTGGCCCCACTGCTGGCCCTCCTGATGGCACCTGGTATATTTTGGCCGCTGTGTGACAGGGTGTTGGACTAGATGGGCCATTGGCCTGATTCAACATTGGCTTCTCTTCTGTTCTTATGTTCTTAACGCAGGGGAGGGAGAGCCCTGAGGGTGGGGGCACAGGAATCCCCTGCCCAGAGAGGGAGGCTGTCCACTCCCTGAAGCTGGGCTGCAGTACGGCTGCTTTCAGGGGGAGCTGATCCTTCACCCAAAGTGGGGTAAGTCTGACTTGAGGGGACTCAGGTATTAAAACAGTGGTAGGAATCTGGTTAAGAGCATTGCATCAGGGAAGTTTTCTTTCCATGGGAGTTTCGACTTGTGTGTTTGCAGTGCAGCCTGTGTTGATCTGCTCTGTTGGCGTGACAGTTTTCTTACTTCTGCTATTGTTAATAGTATTTGTTTAATGCACTCGTCTTGTTTGTTCATTCCGTACTGGTCTTTCACGCCTCATATTCGGCCACACAGCATGGCACGCCCTGGCTGAAGAGGCAAGCCCTTGCCCACTCTGGGGCTGAAGGGGGCAAGGGGGAAGGAGTGGGCATACGGGTCTTTGGAAGGGACTCCCTGTCCACAACAAACCACCTGTGGCCCCACGCCTTCCCACAAGACCCCCTTCTCATTAATTTAGAAAAGCACATTTTTCTGCATATCCGGAAAGACCCCCGCTTGTCCGTGGGTGCCCCAACTGTGCTGCTGTTAGGGCTCGTGTGGGGTTTACCACTTTTAGAGAGTGACGCTAAGTGGTACTATTTCCTGATTTAACTTGGCTGCTATTGTATTTCCACTGAAGAGTTGAAAGTGATCTGCTTAATTATTCAAATACAACCTTGATGGGATTGCAAATCTTTTGGAGCGTAAGACACTGTGAGTGATACACTCTCACTCTCAAACACACACACATGCTCAGCCCTTGACACACTGACCACAGATCTGAGCACTAGCCATTCCCCTCTCACCACTGTTCACAGGCTCTGCTGCTTTAAGGATGCCTTGCTATTAGAGCAGGTGACAAAGCTGTGTAAAGCCAGATGGAACTTCCTGAATGGGCAATGTGAGTCAATGAGTTTTACAGCACGTTCTGTGCTCTCATGTTTAAAATTCTATTAAAAGAGCTTCCTTACATGTCACTGTTCCATGTATATTTGGGTGGTTTTTATGACCTGTGTTTATTATTAATAACTTTTGTGCTGCTCTTATTGTGTTGTTTTGCTTTGAGCTGCCTCAAGTGCGTCACTGGAGAAGTCACATATAGATTTCTAAGTAATAAATTCTAAGATCATAAAGGGAAAGTGGTCAACAAGTCTATGCCTTAATACCCTTCCCTTTATTATTTTTGTTATAACACTCCCTGCTCCACTCACACAGCGTCTCTCTCCGGTTCAGGGTTACAAGTAGGTCAGGCTATCATACCTCCTGTCCCTCTTGTCTCTTTTGAAATCTCTAGACCCACAGCCATTTCACTCTTCGTGTCCTCTCTCACTCAGAGATATAAACAGACAGGGTAGCCCAGCCCCCTTTAATAACTATCCCTCATTCAACACTTCACAGAATTATTGGAGGTGGACACTCAATCACTGTTCCATTCACATGCTGCCATCATTTGTTTATAACCTTAAAACATATATAGATATATCAGTATCTTCATGTGTGTGAGTTTATTTCCCTGAGATGCACAGGCCATAGGTGTATACAAAAAGTTAACTTTTATTTATGGTTTGAAGATAAAATTGAATAAAGTAAGCCAGACGTTATAATGTTTAATTTCCAATTGAACTTTTGAACAGTTCCCCTGTTCCTGCAACTGGGATCCTTTGTTACAAATTGACTCTTTTCAGCCAGCTCTAAACAGCTCTTCTCCAGTTTCACTCAGCCAGAGTCACTCTTTTCCCTCTCACATCCTAGCTGCCAACTCTCCAACTGCTCTTTTCCAGCCTTCTTTCCACAACCTTCTGTCAGCTCTCACAGATTGCTCTTAGGGAGAGGCAGAACCTAACCTGTCCGTCACACATGTGTTTCTTTTAAGAATCACATATAGCCTGCTTTCTTTGTTCACAAGTTTCCACTTTTCATGCTTAGACAGTTTACTGAAAAGGCTGCCAGGGCCATGAAGATCACTTACCTGGCCAGCTGTGTCGACAACCTGAAGATGATATTCTTGTCCATTTACAGTAATCAGCTTTGTAAATGCTGCATAAATGAGAAAAGGAATAGTTTTCCATGTGCTGTCAGTTAACTCAACATATCCAACTGGTCATTAAACAGGCTGTATCTTTGGCATCACAGTGAGTAAAGATAAACTGTTTTTCACTATGAAATCATTCCATCGCCAAGCATTCAGTTTTACAACTTCTCAAATATATACAAAAATCCAACAGCTTACATAAAGTTCAAGTATTTAATAAAAAGCAGATCAAAAAGATAATTGCAAATTATATTCCTCCTCAAATGGCACTTTGCATTCATCCTAATAAAAGACACTAAAAACTAAAGCTAAGCTTTAGTTAAAAATACAAAACTGAAGAGCCAATTCTATCCTGCAACTTAACAGGAAAAAAATATATATAATTTCCTAGAACTCTTTTATAAGCAAGGATTGGAATGAACATTAACATTATATTTGATTGTACAAGGCACAAAGGACCGTTGAAATCAGAGTGATTGTCCAAGTAATTAGCTTACTCGTACTAAAGTACTCTTAGCTCTCTATCTGGAAGAACACACTGTCCTACTAGATGACAAACTGACCTAGAATGGTTCAGCTGCACATGACTGAACCCCAACACAAAGAAGGATGACGTCAGATATCCATCCATCCATCCATCCATCCATCCATCCGCATATATATACAATGTATACACATATATATTTTAAAGAGAGAGGAAAGTATACCATGGCAGTACATTTATTTATGGTACAGCGTAGTTAAGACTGTGAAAGTGTTTTGGGGGAAGAAGACCTGTGGATGGATGGCTCTATCATGCAGCATTTGACTGGATTAGAAGGCTGCTGGAACTTGATAATGACGTAGCTGGGAGAGACCCGTGACAGCAGCTTCTCTTTTTCCGCTGATGAACTGTGTCAGCCATGAATTTAGGCTGCTTTCAGTTCTGGATCTTTCAGACAAGCAACAGCAAGGAGATGAGTGATCCTCACCGGTGCTCTTCATGGGCCTCCCATTCTAGAGGGGAGGGAGTGCAGTTTGTGCCACATGGTTCCTGCTGCACAAGCAGAAGTCTTATTCATTTTGAACAGCCTTTGCAGACCAGATGCACAATACCTGAGGGTGCACCTTCTCCCACGCATACTCTTCTGTATACAGAGATTAAGCAGCAACAGTTTACACAGCAAGCAATCACTAATTTCGTAGTAGCAAATAATGGCCAGGAAGGTATTTTCCAGTACAGAGCCAAGATTGTGAAACAGTCTCACACAAGAAATCCACCAGATCTGGGAAGCTTGGTCTGTTTATGTGGGACATGAATGTTCTTTCTAGCCAAAATTATGTTTTCATGTTGAATGTGCCGCAAGAGCTACAACTCCTGTTTGTCACTGCGATTTGATATTGTTTGACTATCTTCATGGTTATTCTATTAATATTTCCTTATAACCTTATAATCTCAATTTACTCTCCAAGGAGTTCAGAGTGGTATACATGCTTGTCCCCACTTCCTTTTTATTCTCATGACAATCCTGCAAGACAGGTTAGGCTGACTGGCTCAAGGTATAAAAACATAAGAGAAGCCAATGCTGGATCAGGTCAATGGGCCATCCAATCCAACACTCTGTCACACAGTGGCCAAAAATACCAGGGGCCATCAGGAGGTCCACCAGTGGGGACAGAACACTAGAAACCCTCCCACTGTTGCCCCCCCCCCCCAGCACCAAGAATACAGAGCATCACTTGCCCCAGACTGAGAGATACTATTTATACCTTGTGGCTAATAGCCACTGATAGACCTCTGCTCCATATGCTCATCTAATTCCCTCATGAAGCTGTCTATGCTTGTATCCGCCACCACCTCCTGTGGCAATGAATTCCATGTGTCAATCGCTCTTTGGGTGAAGAAGGCCTTCCTTTTGTCCATTCTAATTCGACTGCTCAGCAATTTCATTGCGTGCCCACGAGTTCTTGTATTGTGAGGAAGGGAGAAAAGGACTTCTTTCTCTACCTACTATATCTCATGCGTAATCTTGTAAACCTCAGTCATGTCACAGCTGCTGTATAAGAACATAAGAGAAGCCAATGTTGAATCAGGCCAATGGCCCATCCAGTGAGGTCACTCAGTGAGCTCTATGGCTAAGTGGGGATTTGAACTTGGGTTTCCTCAGACTTACTGCAACATTCTGATGACTTTACTACCCTGGTTTTTCCCCATCTTGGGAATATTTCATTGAAATAAATGCTTAAAACCTTCTTATATATAGGTAGATTAAAGGATCACAATATACATTATTTTAGTCAAAATTATGCTGAAACATTGATTTTTTTAGTTTCCAATTAGCTACCATATCTTGCACTTTTAAAATCCTGGGCAAAACAGAACACTCAAGACCACATGAGAGTATTCTTCTTAAAGAAGTGGGCAGGCTACAAACTAGGGACTTGTAAAGAGTGAAAAACTGACAATTAGGGGTGTGCAAAAAAAATAGTTCGGCCAAATCGGGTACAATCAGTTTCAGAGGGCAGAAAGGCTCCCGCATGTCAGTTTTGGCAGTACTGGAGTCTTTTGGCCAGCCGAATGTCAATTTCACCCCCATTATATCCTATGGGCCATTGAAGTCAATGGCGAAAATATAGGGTATATTCTGTAGGCTGGAGGGAAGGGGGTTTGAGGGAGAGGCTCCAAACTCACAGGGTAGCTGATGGAGCCTCTCCCCAAGATACCCACCAAGTTTCAAGAACATTGGACCAGGGGGTCCAATTCTATGGGCCCCCAAACAGGTTGCCCCCATCCTCTCCATTGTTCTCTATGGTGAGAAAAAAGTAACTTTTTTCTCACGGTGCTGTTAGTGGCTCTGGGGGGGGGAGGGGATTTGAGGGAGAGGCTCCAAATTTTCAGGGTAGCTTTGGGAGCCTCTCCCCACATACACTCTCACGTCTCAAAGCAATTGCACCAATGGGCCCAATTCTATGGGCACCCAAACAGGTTACCCCCATTACCTTCATTGTTTCCAATGAGAAAACACAGCCAGCAGCACTTAAGGCAGGCAAGCAGGCAATCAGACTCTCCCAGAGAATCTCAGGGAAAGTGAACTGTCTTGGGAGGTACTTGTTTGCCATGAGAACAAGAGGCACTGTGGCAGTGTAATCATGCCACAGTGCCACACAGAAACCCTAAAAGACCAACAAGAACAACATTTATACATTTAAATTGATGGTGCAACCTCACTGGACCACTCATACCACTCAAAATGAGTATTTATAGCACTGGAAAAAAATGCAAAAAAGGGCAACTCCACATTCAACATCTGGAATCTCTAATTTAAAAAACTCAGGGAGGAGCTAGCAAAGACCACTGAGTTGCTATCAGTGCTGACATAAATCAGCTAACCAATAAGTCTGGGCTATTATGAGGCAGCTCCATGAAGTCAAGCAGTTTTCTGTGATGTTAATATATTTCTACCTACTAGAATGCTTTTCCAAATACAAACCATAATGTACCTGTAAATACTACCTGGAAAGAGATCTCCTGCTACAAAATCAATTAAGTCAGTAGGGGGATGGACATGAACTGAAAAATGCAATCCATGTCAGTTTGCTTGCCAATCGAACTGGTTCATGGCTCCACAAGCACCACTGAAAGGTACCACAGTCCCTTTAAATGGGGTTTGCAGAAAGCCTGAAAAACTGCTGAGTAGCAGGGAGCGTCCTGCTCCCCACCACTCAACTGTTTTGCGCTATCTAATGTGGTCCCTTTAAACTTTAAAGGGACTTGGAGTTCCTTTAAACTCCTGCTTTCTGCTCTATCCACGAACTGCCACAAATTGGTTTGTGACAGTAGACCTGTCACGAACTTTGGTTCACAAACCACAAACAGGGCAAAATTCGTGATGTGGTTTGGTTTGTGCCCATCCCTAGTCAGGCAGACCTACAATGTAAGTATTTTTTTAAGTTCACAAAGGTAATTTGAGGGAAGGGGTTTTTTTTTGGTTTTTTTTAAAGTGTAAGCCTAGAACATTTGGTCTATACACTGTCTGCACAGATCTCAATTACATATGTCAGTATGGAAGAAAGCTACAGCACATTCTATCTTAGTCATTCTTTTTAATTATGAAATCTGTGAATTTATATGCTTATTAAAATTATCTACATAGTCATCTTGGCATAAGTGGCATTCAGAGCAAACCACTAATGAAAGAATGTTAATGAGTGATGAACATCAAAGCTCTTTCACTGGGTTTTATAGACAGAAGAAGCAATTCAAAGAGAAGCTTCCAGCAGTGGGTGATTCAAAAACTCAGAATGTAGAGAGATTGGTTGGAGACTGGCATGTTGACCATGTGGTGACTTGCCTGACTGGTGCAAAGGCTGCCAATATCACGTACTGCATGGATAGACTGGTAAGTAGTATGCAGAAGGAGCTAGTGGTCATGATGCACATTGATACTAATGACATGAGGAAATGCTGGCTAAACACTGCTGTTGGCAGGAGGTCCTAGAAGTTAAATTTAGGCTGCTAGGTAGGGTATTATATGTCCCAGACATCCGGGGTTCCAGTGTTCTCAGAAATGCTACCTGTTCTAAAGGTAGGGCCAGCTGGATAAGGAGAGCTGGGAGACTTCAACGTGTGGATGAGACCACAGGATCAGAGGAGGGACTCAGATTTTTTTGGGGAACTAGGTGACATTTTGGAACAAGCTAAGCATGTACAGAAGGGATGGGCTTTCACAAACCAAAGTCTTTACACTGATCCGTGAGCGAAAGATGACAGCAATAGGAAAGCCTCTGGTCTTGGTAAAGTAATTCCCTGGGGATGATGGTTAAATCAGACAGTCTTAGTGGGGACTAGAGTAGAAATTATAGAAGAGTGTTTAGCAACAAATAACTTTCATCTAGACAAAACAAATTAGTTAAAGGGAAAATTGTACATGGTGAGGGTATGACAGGTGCCTCTGAGCCAAGATTGAGTGAATGGAGTGCCTACTAGTAAAGAGAAGGCATAGATGTAGTAGCCGTACCTGAAACCTAAAATGGGAAGAATCAGTGGATGCAGTGATCCCTAGATATAACTCTATAGAAAGGATATGTTGGCGGCAGTGTTATTTTATACCTGAAAGACAGGATATAATCTAACAAATCATAAGGCACAGGAGAAACAGACTGCTCTACAAAACTGGTATAGGTGTGGAAACACCAAGCCTGAAAAGTGACTTAATATTTGGAATGCATTATTGCTTCCCTGACCAAAGCTTTGAAGGTGATCAGAGACTGCTAGGAGACAAGGATGTAATACAGGGAGAACTCCCTCATGCCACCTGCAGTAATACAGGTTTTCTAGAAAAATTAGGAAAACTCTACTGAAAATTATTCAATGTCCTAATAGTGTGTGATCTGATTAAGTATATTTGGATTCTTATAAGTATTTGTGGTTTTATTCCCTCTCTCTTGGTTTATAAACCAATATGCACTCAGTCAATTCTTAGGGATAACCACATACTCTGTGTGTGTGTGTATTAATTTCTAGAACGTTAGAGGCCATGGGAAAAAGAGCCTTCCCCCCTGGAAAAAAACCACCACAGAAATTTGGGGGAAGACTGAAATATATCCAGACTACTTTTACGGATTTAAAAACATTAAATATGTCTGTTTATAAAGTAGTTGGCTTATACAATTTGGCATATTTACGGAATATAAATACCGTATTTTCCGCTCCATAAGACGCACTCCCCCCCCCCCCAAAAAAGTGGTGCTGGGGGAAGTGTGTGCGTCTTATGGAGCGAATACTGCAAAAAAGAGTGCACTTTGGGGTGTGTGTGTGTGTGGAGCGTCGGCTTTCCTGAGCGCGCCACAGCAGCAGTGTGCCCAGGAAAGCCAGGGAAGGGGCGGGCATTCTAACTCCCGCCCCTTCCCTCCCAGCCCCGGCTTTCCTGAGCGCGCCGCAGTAGCGGCGCCAGGAATACCAGAGAAGGGCGGGCATTCTAACTCCCGCCCCTTCCCTCCCAGCCCCGGCTTTCCTGAGTGCGCTGCAGTAGCGGCGCACCCAGGGGTCTTTTGGGGGGGGAGCGCACAGGAGCGCAGCTCCGGGAGCTCAGGAGCCAAGCCCCGCCCCCAGCCAGCGTCCCGGGGAGTCTTTCAGGCAGCCGAATGTCAATTTCAGCTCCATTATATCCTATGGGCCATTGAAGTCAATGGTGAAAACATAGGGTATATTCTGGGGGCTGGAGGGAGGGGTTTGAGGGAGGGGCTCCAAACTCACAGGGTAGCTGGTGGAGACTCTCCCCAAGATACCCACCAAGTTTCAAGAACATTGGACCAGGGGGTCCAATTCTATTAGCCCCCAAACAGGTTGCCCCTATTCCCTCCATTGTTCTCTATGGTGGGAAAACAAGTTATTTGTTTTCCCACAATAGAGAACAATGGAGAGAATAGGGGCAACCTGTTTGGGGGCCAATAGAATTGGACCCCTGGTCCAATGTTCTTGAAACTTGGTGGGTATCTTGGGGAGAGTCTCCACCAGCTATCCTGTGAGTTTGGAGCCCCTCCTCAAACCCCCTCCTCCAGCCCCCAGAATATACCCTATGTTTTCACCATTGACTTCAATGGCCCATAGGATATAATGGGGCCGAATTGCAGTCCTTTCGTTCTCTCTTTTTCCTCTTTCCCTCCTTCTTCTCTTCTCTTTCTTTCTTTCCCACCTTCTTCTCTTTTCTTTTTTCCTTCTTTCCCTGTTTCCCTCCTTCTTCCCTCTCTTTCCCTCCCCTTTCCTTCTCTTTCTTTCCCTCTTTCCTTCCTTCTTTCCTTCTCTCTACTCTCTCTCTTTCCTCCTTCTGTGGCCCAACTCTCATGAGAAGGAGTTTAAACTTTAAATGCCTTCTCTCTTAGCTCCCCCACCCAGACCAGCTGGAGAAGGGAAGGGGAGGCTTTTGAAGATGCCTCCCCCCTTTTGCTTCCCCTTCTGACATCACTTCCAGTGATGTCAGGGGGCGTGGCATATGCTAATAGCCTAATAGCTCATTAGCATACCATATGCTAATGAGCTCCTGCAGCTCTTTTTCTACGAAAAGACCCCTGGGCGCACCCAAGAAAGCCAGGGAAGGGGCAGGGGGCGGGGTGGTTTGGTCAGGTGCGGTTTGGTCATGGCGCGAAAAATACGATATCTTCATTCTCATACAGGCACAATAGATAGGACTATCAGCATAACTGGATATTAAATTAAAATTGTAAAACCGAACAATGGACTTTTGGCAACAATTAATATGCTATGAAGTGTTTAATACATGTTAATTGCTACCAAAATTATTTGCAATTAAACGAAAAATATACCTGAAAATGAGATATATATCTGTAGTATACATACGATTATCTAATGCTATAGATTGTCTTGCATAAATATTTTCATACTACACATTTTGAGTAGTATTGTGTTTCATTTTGCTCATTCCAAAAGAAAAAGCTATAGGTTTTCTGTGCTCCCCAAGTCTCCTTATTTTCCCACTGCAAACCTTTAGAAAGTCTTCAGACTTCATGCTATACATTTTGAAGGTGACAAAAACTTTGTCGTAAGAAGCATTCTGAGAGGGGGAAAAAAGGGTTTTTCTCCAAGGTTCCCCCAAATTTCCTAATTTTTCCATTAGAAACAGTGACATCCTCAAAAAAGACCTGCACCCCTGCCTTCACATCTCCACCTGAAAAAAGTCACACTTTGAAACTGCCAAGCTTGTCTTACATTGTAATAACAAGGAACAGATATCAATCCCATTACTTTTATGAAACAATGAATCTTTAGAAATGGAAGATTTTCCACCCCACAACTGACAGATTGTGCAAGCGTCTGCTCAAACGGCAACAATGAGAGTACATTTCTAGACATGATTTAAGTGACGGTACTCTAGTCATGGAATTAGAAGAGAGTTTATTTAAAGCCACAGTAATAGAAGCTCAGCCAGAACATACGCCACTGACTAGGAAGACACGGTGATATGAAGAGGCTGGCATGGTTAAGAAGAAGAATACAAGAAAGCAGAGCAGTTTCCTTCAGTATGTGGAAGTGTAGCCCAAATAAGGAAAAGCTGAGGGAGTATGGACTCTGGCAAATGAAATGCAAAATAGAAGACACCTCCCCACAAAGAAATTTGAAGCATAAATTACTAGAAGCATGAACACAAACAAGAACTTCTTTAAAATTAAAGTAAAGTTTGCCTTGAGCCAAGAGAAAAAGAGGAGTACAAATATTTTAATAAATAATTCAGTCAGATTACTCCCATAATCTTCCCATAAAAAGTACCTAGGAATGATACCATTTCAGGGAAATGAATACCCCAGGGACACCTACAAAATAATTCATAAAGCAACACTTACATCAATGTTGACTTCACAGCTGCATTTTAAATGTGTTCTGAGAATCATCAAAAAGATCAAAAGCTACAAATCAGCTATACCAAGAAACGTGCTGTTAAGATGCACGTATGACTGTTTCTGGAAGCTCCCTGATTCACAGCGCTTGGAAACTGTGTACATGCCTGAATCACTAGCTGTGCTTTAACTAAGCACCAGCAGAAGGTGGTGGTAACAGGACACTGTAGCCAATGCATTTTAGGAAGTCCCATCTTCCTTGGGCACACAACTCGATGCCAAAAAATAACCATCAAAAGAAGTCTGGAAACATGTAAACATAAGCTACTCCGAGTTCTTTTAAGAGTAAGGGCAGAACCCCATTAAACAAATAAATGTCACATTAGCTAAGAAAGTGCTTTTCCAGCGGGGAGGGGAGGGAACTGTTACTTACTGTTCTCTATAGTAGGGTCATATGAATCAACAAACTGTCCTTCCACAAACTGAATAGTCAGTGACGATTTCCCTGTAAAGAAAGCAAATTTAACGTTAACAGTGCAGCACATTTTGAGTTAGTAAAAAAATATATATATATTTTTTGCCTATGAGACCATGAGGAAGAACACAGACTCGTTTTGCATTTTAGAAACACAGGCTAGGAATGGGATCCAAAGGTCTCTATTTTAGGCATGCTTAAGGAATTGGGAATGCCCAACAAAACATTTGGCTTTCTTTGAACAGCAGACACACTCACATTATGACCATGAACCTGCTTTTGAAATCCCCCTTTATTTCAAAAGCAGTTTATCACACAGAAGGGGGGATGCAGTGCTGTTCAACGAACACAACATCAAAGTTGTCTTGGAAACATGGAGCTAATAGTGAAGGTTCTTTGGATCCAAGCCATAAACCAAAACTTTCCATGTTGCGTAACTGGCACTGATATGAAATTAAGCCATTACTGATAATCCTTCTGTCTCATGAAAAAAACAACTGAACCTCAGGAAAGACAGCATCACTGCAAAGCATCTGCACCTCCCCAATGAAGGTACAGGCTGTTCCCCTTGGCCGTGGTGCAAATTTAGTTTCTGTCCCAATGGAAAATTCAACATGTGCCACTTTAGAATGTGCCCTACATCCATCCGATAACCATCTACACAAAAATAATGAGCAATAAAGATATTTAGGTGGAAAGAAATATGGCAGAAACTTATCAAACTGTGATTGGAAGTCAGCTGGTTCTGGAATTAGAAGCTGAAAGACCAGTCACTTGCAAAGCAAAAACTGTCCCTGTATGGCAAACGGCCTCTGTAACAGGCATGTCATTAATATCAACACTGCATGGGAGTTGGTTGTAAGAAAGAGAGATGCATCCACTTTTAAGTGTAATCTTCATTACAGTTTACGTAATCCTTCATCTTATAATGAGAACAAGAACTCTTCTGCTACTAATTATACTGTTCAGACAATCTGTGTGGAAAATCATAGGGACTAAGGAAAAGTCCAAGAGTGTACTGCTACAGGAACTCAGACTTCTGGCTTCTACTTCCTGAAGATTTATGTTCGCTCAAAGAACCTACCATAGTGGTGTAATGTATCAACCAACTCTCAAATCCGCAGAACATGAACAAGGGTTGTACTACTCACATTTACACACTGTGACATACTTTCAGAACATGACTGAATCCAAGTCTAAGTGATAAGTTTATGAAATGTTTCTCTGTAGTCAAAATGCAATGGCCAAGTTCAAGGGCCTCTTCTGACAGCTAAACAAACAAACAAAACCCAACAAAAGGATGTTTAAAGAATTAGGTAGGCTGTGAAACCTTCCTGAGGTATTAAAAAAGGAGTCAGTTTTATTTTTATGTAACAGACTAACATGGCTAGCCCCCTGGACTTGTATTTGTGAAATATGACAAAACTGGAAACCCTGATATGTGTTCCAAGTCAAGAGGATTCACACAAAGCGTCACATGAACATGCGGCTTTCCTCCATTTAACAAAGCAATTCCATTTCTTTAGCATACTGTAACAACTGTCAACTATGCCATAACTACCAGCCAGCAGATCTCATATTCTTAAAATAAGGAACTGGCAATAGCACCGTGCACAATGTGTCATTAATTTTCACCAAGAAATTGCTCAATATCCTGCTCTTAGACCTACTCAAATTTATCTTTTAACAAAACAGCTGTACTTTTCTCTGCACAGCAGTGATGCCCCCCCCCCCAATCAAATAGCGGCTAATACTTGCCTCATATGAGCCAGCACTAGACAACTCTATATCAAAGACCACATGGCATTTTGAGCCTGGATTTATGCTTTTCAACTTCCAGTATGGAATACATAAGAGCTGCAATGTATTTTAAAGACATTTCAAGACAATTATCAGATTGAGGGTTGATCCCTCCTCTTAGAAAACACAATCTTTCACCAGACAAGAAAGAGATAGGGTTGCTCTCCAATGCACCTTGCTGTACCAGAATCTCATAGGAGAAGGAAGAAAAAGAGGAGATCGGAACATTGGACCTACCTGAAGGTTCTTTCTCTTCTTTATACCCTGCCCTTCACTACCCAAAGGAGTCTCAGAGAGGCTTTCAATCACCTTTCCCTTCCCCTCCGCACAACAGACACCCTGTGAGATAGGTAGGGTTGAGAGAGCAGAGAGAACTGCTCTTGAGAGAACAGCTCTGAAAGAACTTGTAACTGACCCAAGTTTACACCAGTAGCTGCATGTGGAGGAATGAAGAATCAAACCTGGTTCTCCCAGATCAGAGTCCGCGTTCCTAACCACAACATCAAACTATATACATAAAATCTCATAAGATAGCGCTTCCCTACACAATGCAACCCTAAATATGCATTTTTGCTTAGAATCACAAATAGTTTGCTAGATCAGATCAAAGTGTACTTACACAGATCGAAGTGTACTTACACAGTACCTAACCACCAATAGTCACCAGATGGTTACAAGTGGGCCAGTCCACTTTCAGCCTGTCCTGGTATTAGAGGCCCACAATTTTAGAATTACTACATTAATTTCATTTTAAATACCAAAAAGATCATCACTATATCCCAAATGCTAGCCAACGGTACATTAAGCTGTTTTTAAAAAGTGAAGGGAAGGGGATGCTGGATTATGTTATTTAAGACTATAAGCTATTACTTATTTGACAGATTTCTACACCTCAGTCAGTGCCTATGCTGACTTCCAAGCAAAATCCACAGAAAGTTTACAGATTGCAGCAATTCAACGATCAGTTTAAAACACTAAACAAAATTCTGTAAACTAGTCAGCTTTACCAGGGTATAGCACACCATCAATACAACAAGCTTACAAACTTGCACAGGGGAGACAGATTTAAACATCAACCAAAAAAGGATGTGTAGAATTACAGGACTACACCGTGCGGTACCTAAAATTAAAGAGACTAGGTACCAGGCACAGAGCTGCAGCAAGGGTGTTTACTCTGTTTGCTGGACATCATAACACAGGAATCATAATCATGAAAACTTTTTTTAAGATGCTGTATTGGACTATCACATACAAAGCCCTTCATGGCCTTAGCCCCTCTTATCTGTGGGACCGCCTCTCTCCCATCATGACAACTTTGCTCAAGTCAGCAGGGGCTTCTGCAGCTTCTAACCTGCAAGCAGACAAAATCAACGACTGTCCATACACGTGCTTTCTCTGTTGTAGCTCCCACCTTGTAGAATGGCTCTGCCCAAGGAGGTCAGGAAAGCTCTGACTTCCCACAAATTATGCAAAACTGTTCAAGAAGGCTTTTCTATGCAGGTAACAGGGCTGCACTGTACAAAATGGTTTGATTAGGGCAGGGGTGTCAAACATGTGGCCTGGGGGCCAAATTAGGACCTGGAGAGCTTCCATCAGGCCCACAGTGGAACTGACCATCTCCTGTTTCCAGTTCTGCTGCTGCATCATAGCTTGCTTTGCCAGACTCTCTTAATCAGCCATTTCATGTTTTAACCTGGGTCCTAGACTCAGAACTCTGAGCATGAGATTTCTGTGGTGTATGTCAATAAATCAAAAGTAGGTTTGCAGCTTACAGAGCTAATGTTTTAAGCATGTTTTTATTTTAAGTAAAAAAAATCTTCGTGTTTGTGTCCTTTATGAAGTTTATATCTCCGCTACCTGGCATTACATTTTATGACACCTGTGGCCTGGCCCGACAAGGTCTCATTTATGTCAGATCCAGCCCTCATAACAAATGAGCTCGAAACCCCTGGATGTGCACAGCCTATTGCAAGTAGGATCCTATTTATGTAATTTCTGTACCACTTAAAAGTGTCATGTGAACATTTATGCTATGCATCAGTTCTTTCTGGTGGTTCTAGACTTCTAAATTCCTAATGCATTGGTTACTGCATGCCGCATATTGTCAACTGTACTGACTCACTATGTGTAATCCACCTTGAGTCCCTGTGGGAAAGGGAGAAATAACACAAATAAAATAGATATTTGAATCAACCTCAATTTCATTCACTTAGCTTCAGCAGAAAATAAACACTGAAGTCTGGGTTTGCATTAGTTGTGCAGAGTTGCTCTTTAAGCTGGGTAATGCAAACAAAAGAGTGGAATGTTGTATCACTAGTGAAAGTGATACACCCTCCAGAAAAGCTGAAACAGAACTGAGAACTGAATTCTGAGTCTAGTGGCACCTTTAAGACCAACAAAGTTTTATTCTGGGTATAAGCTTTTGTGCGTACGCACGCTTCTGCAGATACCAGAAATGGTAACTATAATGTATGATTTGTGACAATGCATGCTGAATTATCGTTTCAGCACTAAGCAAGTCATATTAGCATGAAAAAGGAATATCATTGCAGAAGATGCCAGTTATGTAACACTCACGCTTCCAGGCTCTCTGCCAATAAAGTATGGGCAGACAAGCAATGTGCTTGGTTATAATTCAGAGCTGACCCAATGGCATTGGAATACATTATTAAACTGCAGCCAGACAAGGTAACACACAATGGCCCTCAACAACCTTCTATTTTGAGCAGGAGGAGAGAAGATGTTGAGTCTTAAGTCTGCCTGTACCGTGTCTGTTGGCATGCTCTGTCTCCATGTTCCCCTGCCATCTGTGAATCAAAACCAGAACTCTCAAAACCCACTTTAACCACACACAGCAAAACAACGCATGCTTTAGAAAGTTGAGGGAAATATGGGAGACTTCACCGACAATCTTAGTTTCAACTCTGCCAGTTTCAGAAAGCTGCCGTGGTAGAAGAAAAGGGGAAGCAACGGGGCCTAGAGATTTCAGCCTACATAATTATAT
Organism: Gekko gecko; assembly: GCA_029375565.1. Classification (NCBI taxonomy): domain Eukaryota; kingdom Metazoa; phylum Chordata; class Lepidosauria; order Squamata; family Gekkonidae; genus Gekko; species Gekko gecko. The sequence goes on along the minus strand of JAPDNY010000011.1, from coordinate 93,849,320 downwards.
GGGAAAAAACTGTGTGAGGTATTCCTTACTGTCAAAGAAGAAACTGACCCAGGTGATAACGAGCTTAAGAGGTTATTAACCACAAGTATTCAGGTAGCACTTAACATAAATTATCGACAGAAAAATCAGATTTGAGTCCAGTAGCACCTCAGAGAGCAACAAGAGCTCCAGGGGATAAGCTTCAGAGAGTCAGACGTCTAAACTAAGGGAGCTTTGACTCTTGAAAGCTTATACCCTGAAACTCTTGCTGCTCTCTAACGTGCTACTGGACTCGAATCTAACTTTTTTACTGCAAACTAGCATGACTACCCTCTGAAGCTATCAATAGTAACATAGTTGTTGTAGATTTTCCAGGCTGTATGGCCATGGTCTTGGCATTGTAGTACCTGACGTTTCACCAGCAGCTGTGACTGGCATCCTCAAAAGTGAGGGCGTCTCTTCTGTCTCACTTCTGCAGGAGTATAATGCATACCCTGCAGTTGTGGACAGGTTTACATCGGAACCACACAACTTAGCATCCAGACAAGAATAAAAGAACATGAAAGACACTGCAGACTTGGCCAACCTGAAAAATCAGCAGTGGCTGAACATAGCCTAACTCAAACAGGACATGATATCTTATTCCAATACACTGAAATGCTCGACAACACAGCCAATTACCATGTCAGATTACACAGGGAAGCCACTGAGATTCATAAACATAAACACAATTTCAACAGGAAAGAAGAGAGTTTAAAAATAAACAGGGCATGGTTTTCAGATGCTCTACACAAAATGCTCTACATCTTACAACAGCACTACAGATAAAACTAGAATTTCAACAGCCAGTCCGTATGCAAGAGTCTCCTCAGGAAAGTTCCTCCATTAGCATGTCACAGCCTGGGGAAGCTCCTACAAGATAATGACTCAGCCCTACCCCACCTTCCTGAGTAGATATAAATTACCTGCCTACCATTTTTCTTCTCACAGTAACACAGGGTACTCCATCTTTATGTGTTATACCTCTGAGGATGCCAGTCACAGCTGCCGGCAAAATGTCAGGTCCTACAATTTCAAGAGCATGGCCATACAGCCCAGAAAATCTACAACAACTAATGAACTCCGGCCATGAAAGCCTTTGACAACAAATAGTACGATACTTTGATCAAATTTTACAGTTCGCACAGCAGCATCAGACAAATTTCATACTGATGTCTGAATGCTTTTGGACTGACCCAATACTGCTACACTCAATTTTCTGAAGACCAAGGCCACTGCAGAGCCCATGGGGAGAGGATGCCTCCTGAGCATTAGTTTTCTTTAGTCTTCCCTCAAGCCTAGTTTCGTATGTCCCCCCCAGCCTCTTCCCCTGCAGCAGAGAGGGAGATAGAGGCACAGGAAGAAGTGAGAGAATAGATCAGACTCATCTTGGCACCTTTTATTTCTTGCACTGTCTCTTGCCAGGCTTGATAATAAGAACTGTGTGGGGGATATTTCTAAACCGGAGAGGGTTGTTTTGCAATCTATTTTTTTTAAAGTAACTTTTAACACTGCAGGCCTATGATCACCTAGGTTCTCACTGCGGCTAGGCAGTCCATTATGCACTTCCAAATGCCCACATTTTTAGCATATTACTTAATAACAAAGCATACCCCAAAATACTACCATCTAATCTCACCCAAAGTTATTTTGCAGTAGTTATTCAGCAAGGGGTTATGCCTCATCTCTATTCTTCCATAACACAGATTTCTTGTAATCTTTATTCACGAAATAGCAATTTGACATAACACTTCCCTATTGGGTTTCCAACTGAACTGCTTTTCAACTCTAATAGCATTGCATTGGAAAACACAAAATTACCCATAACTCCACACAATTTTATACCCTAAGACAGTTTTGCTTCAAGCAAAGCTCCTTCTGTCAGTTCCAATCCATTACAAAACCAGAAGGACAGTACACTGGTCTTCTTTTATCAGTTCTCCCACACAAGCTCCAGTGTTGTTCTACTTTTCCTGAAGGCACCTTCCAGGCAACTACTCTAAAGCAGCAGTAGCAAAACAGGACTGCAAGAGGAGAAAGCGGAGAACAGTCCAAAATGCTAGAATTTGGACTATCCTGTTTCCTTCAAAGAAGCATGTTTCTAGTCTTCATAGACATCCTGGTTATAGAGAAATATTTCAAAGTTTTTTTAAAAAAAAAGTTTCAAAGGAAATAAGGTTAACATCTATGACCTTTGAGGCAGTTCTCGCTGCTTTGTCCATTTTAGGCAAATGCACTATTGCCTGTCTTCTCTAACTGTTCAGGAGAGCCTTTTTTATAAGGAGAACAGGGTCATGGATAACATCCGAGAAATGTTAGGTAGGTTGCGCGCTCGCGCTCTCTCTCTCTCTCTCTCTCTATATATATATCCCACATACAGTCGTGCTATTTCGCTAATTTGGTACTCTAGTTCTGTTTCATTGTTTGCATTATACCATTTTACTGCCCTGCGTAGTGCACTAAACAGTATATTACAGTTTTGTCATCCCATTATATTGCCTAGTTGATTGATTTTATACTGCTCTGAGTGCATTGTCTTTAGATGTGTGTTGTGTAATCTGCCTTGAGTTTCAGTGAGGAAGTAAATAAAAGTGGGCAGGCAGTCTGTTAAATACCCAGGAGGAGTTGTCATGGCTTTCCTGTCATGGGAAAAGAACTTCTATGAACTGCACAGCTTACTGGCACTGTCCATTAGATTTAACTGCTGCTCACTTTGCCATCCCCTATGTCAATGTCATTCACTTCTTTTTTTTAACATAGTTTTGTATTACAGCTAGCCAATTGTCTCCTCTGTTAATTTTTAGAGACGATTTTATAAGTACATGAAGAAAGATGACCTGCCCCAGACTTCTGGGAGTCTTGATAATTGTATACTAAGGATTTTCCAGTCCTGCTCGGCTATGGCATATAAGTAAAGAAACAAGAATGTTCAAAGAACAATGTTCTCCCAGGTTCTCTAATTTAAAGCAACGACTGTTGGTAGAAAAGATGGACTACTATCTGTATTATAAACTTCCTGTTTTGAGAGCATAAAAGAATGAATACAAGAAATATATGTAAAGACAGATATCTCCCTCATGCAAAAGAAAAGCTCCTAAACTGATGGCTCATAACTTATAAGACAGCATCCACCAGGAACACAGCTATGAGCAACATGAGGAAAGGAAAAGCCATTTTAAGCTGCTTTGAGACTCTTTAGGGTAGAGAAAAGTGGGGTGTCAAAACTGACTCTTCCCCTCCTTCTAAGCACACTTCAGCTGCACAGGAGATGTATTTTGAACTTGGGCCAATTTATGGTTGGGCCAATTTAAGTGCACCTTTCCCTCCAAGAACAATCTGGTTTGGTTTTTAAATCTGTGAAGGAGTGAATAAGATAGCAACCAGAGTTAGAAGAATTTAAGTAACATGTACTGATATGTGTGGAGAGAGAGTGGCATGAATATTAGGGTGTTAAGCAAGCATCTTCAAGAGGGAATTAGATAAGCATATGGAGCAGAAGTCCATCAGTGGCTATTAGCCACAAGGTATAGATAGGAACTCTGGGGCAAGGGATGCTCTTGGGGCTTGGGGGAGTCAACAGTGGGAGGGCTTCTAGCGTCCTGGCCCCACTGCTGGACCTCCTGATGGCACCTGGTATTTTTGGCCACTGTGTGACAGAGTGTTGGACTAGAAGGGCCATTGGCCTGATCCAACATTGGCTTCTCTTATGTTCTTATGTTCATCCCAGAGGGTAAAGCCTCCTGGAATTCTTAAAAAGCAGACAGGGGGATAAATAATGGCTTGATGGACCAGAAAACCAGCTTCCCAGTTTACCATAACATAGCACAATGCCATCCCCTGTTTCATCCTGAGCCCCACTGCAATACATGGGATTTACTTAATGTCCCAGGTAAGTGTGCGCAACATTGTAGCCCTAGTAAATCAGATAAACTGACATGTCATCTTGGTTCAAACCTTATTCTTTAATGATTCGATCAAAAATCGAAACTGAGTTAAAGCAAATGTTTTCATGCACACTAAAGGCCAGGATCCAAAGAACTACTGAGATCTGGGCACGCTCTATGTTAACACTGAATTTTTTGTTACAGAATAAAGTTTCACACCATACTGAACTGCTTTTGAACCCCCCCCCCTTCAAAATTCCACTCACCATCAGGAAAGGGAAGAGATACTGCTGCTTGAGAAACATAAGGCAAATTGCCAGAAACTGTTCTGGAACAAACTGCCAGAAGGAGCCCTCAATATGCCACCTTACAGCATCAGCAGTTCCTGGCCCCCAGAGTGCTTTTCTCCTCTTCCAACATCGTTCTAAGGTCTTATCCAGAACATGGCCACAAGTGGGCAAGATGATAAACCAAACACTGATAAGACTGATGCAATGATACGACGGTCTTGTGACTTGTCTGGGGAAAAGTGGGAGAGACCTTCATATAAGGCAATGCTTTGCACCTCCTAGTCCCCTAGATGGACAACATGTTCTTATGCAGTCACTGAGCATTCTATGTTGTGCTTTCCAACTGGCTTAATCTTCTAGCCAAAACAGAAGCTTTATGTAGTTGTAGTGTCAAGATGTGACTTCCAGGAAGTCTGTTCTGTGAAAGGAGAGAAGCATTTCATCACATTGGATCCAATCAGCCACCATTCATGTGTTTGTGACTTCACCTCTGAACTACTAGATGTAATACACAGGGCTGCCCTAGATGACTGGGAAGACATGCACTGAAACAGAAACTCAGTAGCCTTTCAAGAGCACAGCTTTGGCATCTGTACTGCCTCCTTGTTTTCAAGGTAAGTGCCTGCACGTTCACTTGCCAGGATAACTGCCTCTTCGCCTTCTGCTAAACAAGGTGCCTGATACCGTAAACATGCACTCCAATGGCGTTAGCTGTGCTGTGGTTTTTAGACGGTAGAAAAAGAATAGTGGGATTCTTTTCTGAACAATGGGAGAGACTTCAGCCATTTCTTATATTCCCCCTGTGGAAGAGCCCCATTTTAATTCCAACCCATTGGAACATTGAAGAGGACAGGGATGGTGGTAGCCACAAATAACCAACTAGCACCAAGTTTGTAATTTTATCATCCATGCACCACATTCAGAGAGGATAAAAACACAGAAAATGAGAAAATACAACTGAATGTTCCCATGCTATGATCGCCCTCCAAGGTATATGAATACTAAAACTGTCAAGACTTTTTTATGACTTGGCATTAAGTGGGAATTTTTTTTTTTGGCCATCAAATCACAGTTGACTTATGGCAACCCTGTGGGATTTTGAAAGCAAGAGACATTCAGAGGTGGTTTGCCACTGCCTGCCTCTGCGTGGCAACCCTGTTATTCTTTGGTAGTCTCCCAAATACTGACCAGGGCCGAAACTGATTAGCTTCTGCGATCTGGCTAGCCTGTCCTATCCAGGTTATGGCAAGCAGGCATAAAGAGCTAATATCCATCTCCATATAGTTACATATTAATTGGGCATTATGTTATGTGCTTTTAAAACTGTTGCTATGGGACCCAAACCCATGAGAAGAGAAGAGACAGGTTGACCTGAATGAATAAATCATTCCTCTGATTCCCTGGAGGAGCAGAAATATCATGGGGGGGAAAACACCAGTATGACTTCTGCTGGCAGGAGGTACCAATGCAAATACATTAAAATTCCACACTGTTCCAAGCACAGAAAATGAGTTTCAAGTCAGGCTTTTCACCCATTAAATTCTGTTGAATGCTGGCAGGGTGTAAGCTTAAATTTACATAAATTGATTATCACCTCCAGAACTGCCACTTTTTGCCTTAACCGGAGGTAACACAAACGACAACTCAGACAAGGTGCAATACGTTCACAGGCAAAGCATTCAGGGTATAGATACATACACGTATTTTATGTAAGTAAGCACAAAAGCCACACAGAGGCCTTTGATTCACAACAAGAAAACTGCAAGTCAACCCTTAACAGAGCGAGAGCACATTATTCCAATACACTGAACTGGAAGGTCAAGGCTAAGCTGAATCTGACAGTGTCAAATAGCTTCATTGGAGAAATAAATATTTGAGGTTTCTACAGCACAGAGGTCCAATATTTAATAACATCAAAAATGTACCTGTAGGTTATGCAGGGTGCTTAAAGAAAACAATCTTTATATATACACAACAAGAGTGAAAAGGGGCTTGATGTTTAAGCAACACATCCTGTGTAAATATGTTCAAAGCTGAACGAGCAAGCATTGTGAAAAGCTGAGCAGAAAAAGCTAAAAAATGCAAAGTGGGCAACTCAGGAGTTAATTCTAGCACAGTGTCCTTAAGCAACCCTTCCAGGGACTTGATATTACATTCAAGCATGCTGCCTCTAGTGTTTACTGCTACCACTAACAAGTTCACTGCAGTAAGATTTGCCAATAGATGACAGGAAGGCATAAAATGAAGCTTTTAATTAAAGCTGGCATTTTGGCCTCTACCATTCATCAGTTGCCATTCTGCTCAAAAGCAAGATGTAGACTACTGCAGGAAAGCAGACATCAACATTACCAACACACCGCCAAAGAACAGCCTTAAGCGGCATGTGTGCGGAAATTCTTAAAAGATACGACAATTTCACTTGCAGGATCGACTCAGTTATTAAATAGTCAATATTTCCTTCTAAATAGATGTGCTTGCTGCTTCTGGGTACATTATACACAATAAAAGAATATAAGCTAAGCCATGTAATTCAATTCCATGATAGCATGAACCAGCATTTTTTTTTTAAGAGATACTTTGCACTGATTCTTCAAGAACAGAACTGGGAAAGCAGAGTTCTGGATCTTCCATGATCTTTTGCCCCTCTGCCACCTCAAATCTGACTACAGGAAGAGGGTCTCAGCTCATCGTAATCCTTTATTACAAGAAACCTCACTGTATGTACTGCAGACAAGGTTTTACATCATGGGATCTCCTCCAGAGTGTTTTGTGAGCCATTCTGAGATCAATACCCAAGCAAGCCACCCCAAAATAGGTTGCACAATCACTATTTTCAGATTGTCCAAGCACTTCAATGAAGCACACAATACACTTTCTGTAACTATTTTCCCAATTCTTTTTCTTTATGCACAACGTACTTTATTTCTTAAATTTAATTCAGACACGTAGAAAGTCTTATGGAATCAGTATTTTACTTTCATAAGCCCCCTGGATTTTTAATGCTATGATGCAGCAGCAGCAGCCTGTCAACCCTTACATCTGCCTCACCCGTAGATTTCACTCATCTTGATTCCCATGAGAAGTCATGGGTAAATGGAAAAGGAATTGCTATGGGAAGCAGATTACACCAACTCCAGGCCCCTTACTTTCCACAGCATATACTGAATGATACCATACCAGATCAGCATTTACTAGGTATTACTTACAGAATACTTTAATACAGAGATAGGGTTCTGGACTGAAGACCACACTTTTAAGGCAAAGCTCTTATTATTGTCGGACCTATTATGTTTTCCTGCCAGGGTTCAAGCAAGGTTACCTCACTTCACAGCAACAGGACAGCCTGCTCCACTGGGTGTATATGGAAACAGTAGCCCCTGCCACATGAATACCATATGCATCTCTTATTGCCCCAAGAACACACGGCTATATAAAAACCAAATGCTTGTTTATTTGAACATTAAACTCCTTGATGTGTTGTGGGTATTACCAGGGTCAGACTGAGGAATCAAGATGCCTTTTAAGATTTTAGTCTTTAGAATGCAAAATAAATGGCAAATCAAGTACCTAGGAGTTATTATCCATATTTTCTCTCACACAGCTGAAAAGCCTTATTTATTCAATTTATACCCCGCCCTCCCAGTGAGCGGGTTCAGGGTGGCTTACAGCAGTGGCCCAATTGCCAATAAAACAATATACATCATATCACTATTAAGTTAAAATATTAATACTACTCCAGCAGGAAATAGTTCAGTTTTACCTATGCATTAAGATGTAACTTTCCAATGGCTTATACTGTTGAATTTGTGGCTCAGGTTGTTTATATGCTGAACTGGACTTTGAAGCTTTTCTCCAAGTCACCTTGCTCTTTTGACAGTACTCTTGTTTACAACAGAATACCTAAAGAATGCCATCATTTCAGTATTTAAATGTCTACTGGCCCTTAAGGGCAGAAGAAAAGGAGTCTGCACAACATTTGGAGAACATGGGAAAGAGGAGGGTCTGTTTTTTGTGCTCTTCCACTGATGGGCACACCAGGAGGAAATTCCTGGTTGCCAAGAGCAACCTGGAGATTACATTTATGGAATTCTAACCACAGACTCTAAATACAAGCAAAAATATAGTACTATTCACCTGTTTCACCACTTCTTCAGACAGCCACCTTGTTAACAAAATAACTCATGAAGGGAAAGAACAAATGAAACTGAAGTCTCACCCTTTGCTATATGTTTACCTTCCTTGCCATTTCACCTATTAGGGGAAAAACAGTCAAAATTCAAGCAATGAGAATAAGAAATGTTGAATTCTCTAGATTTGAAATTCATTTTGGCCTTTAAATAGGCAGCTGCTAGAGAGAGGAAGTTCCTCAAGTAGACCTCCTACACAGAACCCAATAGACTTGACAATTCTTGTCCATACTCCATTGTCTAGACTGGGCTCTACTTTCTCATTAGGTCTGCTTATGTCCAGACTGCAACAGAACCTCAACCTAAGGAGACGCTATACCTTGTTACATTGTAAAAGGACTGAACAGTAATCTGATTAAGGGGGACTCATAATGAAAACCTCAAAGATCACCAGTCTAATCTACATGAAGCAATTATAAAAAGTACAAAGCGATATTAGAAGCCAGAGCTTTTAAAAGCAATATCTACACTTTGGTCAGTTTCAAAATGACTGATTTGTTTTGGGAAGCTTTGCTTGGATCTCTTGCAAGAGAAGTCCCACTGTCCTGTTAAAAACAAAACATATAAACAGTAGCCAAAGATTATACAGACGAGAAAGGGCAGAATAAGACTTCAGTCAACAGAAGCCTATTATAACTCATTACAGCAACTGAGTGCAGCTTTTCCAATTCAGTAGAATGAGCTTCAAGCATCTTCATAAGACTGAGAATGTGAAGGGATGGCCCAGCAATGAACCCAACTTGTCGCTAGCAGGAAAAGACTCAATACCGTGAAAACGGTTTATATTAGGAGAAGGAGAAAAACCCTGAGCCTTACAGATTGAAGTTATCTGTAGAGCTCCCATTAACCATATATCTCACAGAATTCACAGCAAAAGCGCAAAGATTTTTTTTACACATGCCAGTATGCAAAACCAACACTACATTTCACCCCCACCCTTCTTTTAAGGGTGCAGAGCTCAAAACAACTATATTTCATTCATTTCGTAACTCTGACCAGTAGATCTCTTATTCCTGTTGCACCAGTGGTCAAGCAGGGTTGAGGGTGAACTGTCTGTAACACGCCAAAGAGGTTGAGGGGGTGAGCATCCAAATTTAACACAGGCAACGGAATGTACTAGCTATCTTCCTCATGGGGTTGGGCCAGGAAAACTGGGCAGAGACTGAAAGCAATACATGACTTCTGTTTCTGTGAAGTGCCAGACACACGGACATAACTATGCAGTATCTTCGCCCTAGTAAAACTACAAAAGAGGAACCTTCAGTTGAAAGATCATAAGATAAAAATCATTCTCCATGTCACCTTCCATATTAAGCAACATGCTGCCTGACCAGACTAACCTCAAGGATACCCTTCATCTATTTCTTGTCAAATGAAGCCTTTTACCCAATCACCAATATGCACAACTGGATCACTGCTCTATTCCAATATCAATCAATAAACATAACCTGGCCCTAGTTTGAGTCCAGAGGCATCTTTCAGACCAACAAAATTTTATGTGCATGCGCACTTCATCAGATACAATGAAATGACAAATCACCAGCCCATATATATAGGCCCTGTTCAAGTTAAACAGGGAAGGGGGTCCCCAAAAAGGTTCAGGTGTATACAGTGTTACTTCACACGTATTAAATCCCTCTCAACATCCTAGAAGAGAATAATGGAAGGCCTGACAGCGTGTGGACTCTTTCAGTCCATTCAAAGCACATTGTGACCAAACAAAAGTAGCACTGAGGCACCATATGGATCAAACTGAAGCTCAAGGCCTTGATATTCTGCAAGTGACACACTACGTCGATAAGAGGGCAGGTTTTCACTAGCGTTAACACATGCAAATAAACACCCAGCTGTAGTAGAAACAGCACCAGATTTATGAATGAAAAATCCAGAGGTGTGATCTTGCAAAGTTGGAAGGGGGGGGAATCAACAAGGGCAGCTGATTTCAAAAGGAGAGAAATATAAATCTCATTCGAACCAGTCTGACCAAACGAGCTCTAGTCCACAAAAGTTTGCACTGGGAATAACATTTCCCCCCATCTTTTAAGATACCGACAAAGAGCCCTGCTTCACTCCCACCCGCAACGGATGCAGGATCGTTTTAACCTGGAGCACAAACATGGCCATTGCAGGCCAGGACCAGAGATCCCATTAGCTCCGGCACACAAAACCTTGTCCTGGGAACAAATTTTGCCATCTTCCAAGGTGCCGCTGGGCTCCATCTGGAAACCAGGTTGACGCTCACGCCAACATAAACCCAACAAAAGCGAGGTTATACCAATAATATTAATATATATAGCATTGAGGCACCATATGGATCAAAATGGAGCTCAAGGCCCTGATTTTCTGCAAGTGACACATGATGTCGGATTAGATTAATAACTAATTAATTAAAACCACCCCCACCCCCAATTCTCCTAAAAACGTGTTTTCCGGCGCCAGCTCTCCCTAGGCGAGGCTTAGGGTTGCCAACCTTCAGGCAGGGCCCGGAGAGTTCTCCCAGAACGACAAGTACCCTGCGGGCAGCAGAGCTCAGGCGTCCTCTTGGGAGAAACGGCAGCTTTGGAGAGCGGACTTCCCGGCATCACCTCCCCGCGGAGCCCGCAGGCAGACCCCTTCTTCCGAATCTCCCGGGGGTCCCCGAGCCACAGTTGGCAACCCCAGTGCCGCCGCATGCACGGGCTCCCTGGCTCTGCGCCTCGGGCAGCCCCCCGGAGGGAGAGGCCGCCGGAGCCCCCCGCCCCATCCGCACCCCCGCTACAGCGGCCCCCAGCAACGCCAGGCTAAGGGCGGGCAGGCCTCTTCGGGCCGCACCTGCGAGGCCGGCGTCCCGCGGCAGCAGCAGAATTTTCGCGCCCACCTTCGCGGCGGCCACGCGGTGCCTCTTCAGCCCAGGCGGCGGCGGCCGAGGGGGGGGGGGAGCCGGTCTGCCGACAGCGGCGCGGCGCGACCCCGGCTGAGGGGTGGGGATATCGGCGGGGACTCACCGACGCTCCTGTAGCCCAGGATGGCGATCTTGCGGGACTTGGAGGGCGGCATCTTCTCCCCGCCGGGCCCCGAACTACCACATCAAGGGCTCCGGCCGGCGGGGGCCGAAGGCGAGGAAGGCAGCGCGGGGGAAGGCAGGCAGGCAGGCGAGCGGGCGGCCTGGCTGGCTGGGTCTGTCCGGCCTGGTCTCAGGCAGGGCCCGCCCGGGGCAGGGAGAGGCGGCGGAGGACGCGGCGGTGGCTGAGGCGGCGGCAGGGGGCGACCGCGCGCGGCATGCGAGAGAGACGAACCGCGCGGGACTGACTGACTGACTGAGGGACTCGGCGCGGCGTCGGCAGCACCCGCCCGGCTCACGTGACCTCCTCTCTTTTGGCCCCCTCCGCCCGCGCTCGTCCGCTCATTCACGTACGCCCGGGTGCGTGATGGCGTCACGGCGCGAGGCGACGGCCGGGGAGGGGAGTTACGACCGTTGGGCGCGCTCGCAGTTGGGAAATTTCGCTGCGTCATTCATCTCCCCCCCCCCGCCCGGCCTTCTCGTACGTGTGTTTTCAAAATTCGGCGGCGCGCTTATTTGCATTGCGAGGCTGATTGGTTGGGGATTGCGCGCGCGCGCTCGGGTATCGGTTGGGCGCTGAGGCGGAGAGACTCGTTCCTGGTATTGGTGGGGCCTTCAAAGCGGGAGGGAAAGAAGGGGGAGGGCGTTTTCGCCTGAGTGGCAGGAGAGCCGTACGTGCGGTGCGGGGGAGAGGGGAAGTGAGACGGCTCGGCACCTGATTGGCTGCTGTGGGACGCTCGCGCAGAAGGAAGGAATGCGGGGGTGGGAGGCTCAGGTGCGCGAGGCCGGCGGTGCCTTTGAAGTTTGCGCTGGAGGGGAGGCGCGGCAGTCTCGTGCGTTACCTGAAAGGGTTTAAAATCTTAATATGAAAACCGGTTTGAGTTGTTAATATTGAAATCAGACTTAATTTTTAAATTGTAAAAGTCAAATGTCAGTTTGAAAAAAGCTTAAGTTTTACTTTGAATCTAAACGTTTTAATTTACATTTTTACAATTTCTTTAAAAGCAACCTCAAGAACAAACCTACACGGGCCAGCTGTTGGTGCGGTCTTAAACACTTCTAAGCTGTAGATTTTGAAGCATGAAACTGTTAAAAGATTTCAGTATTTTTCGCTCAATCCTGCCCAAATCCTCTCCTTTCTGTAGTCCTCCCAGCCTATGTGGATGTTTTTGTACTCAGTTTACATGGCAAGGGACCCTTGACTAGGGTTGCCATCCTCCAAGCGAGATAGGGTTGCCAGACCCCTGGTGAAGGTGGGGAGGAATTACCAGGAGGGAAGGCTCAGGTCATGTTGGCCTTGCTTGCCTAGGAAGTGATATCATCAAGCCAATGATGTCTGGGTGACACTCTGGTCTTTGGACAAAAACTCTATGGCAGAAGTCCTTTTACCATAGAGTTTTTGCTCCAATACCGGAGAGTTGCAGTGATGTTGCCACATGATGATGTAACTTCCTGTGTGGCACCAGTGACCTAACCTGGGCCTTCCTCTTTCTCCTGATAAGCCCCCCCCCATCCCCTGTGGGTTGCACCAAAGAACAGGCATTGGATTTATACCCCAACCGTCAAATATAAAAACTAAGCAAAAATGGAAATTACCCAGAATTGAACCCAGACACAGTTATCTATAAGTATGGACTGGTAATTTCCATTTTTGTTTCTGTCTCTCTTTTGACTCTAATTGGCCCTTCATGGCAACTAAACACCCCCCCTTTCTGTATGTAATAGTTGAGGAAATTGTTTCATTGTATCTGAAGAAGTGCTTATACACAAAAAACTTATACCTTGAACAAAACTTTGTTGTCACTGGACTCAAACTTTGCTCCCTGAGAACCTGTAGCACATTGACCTAAGTCACAAATTCTCAACAATTGCAACAGAGGAAATTTTGTACATACATACGAAGTGTGATTCTTAGCATGGCATATTGGGATGATATGGGAAGAAAAATCCAAGCTGAGGAGGGTTGGAGCAGGAGTGTAGATCTGGATTTGTGTCTCTTTTGCCACTTATTGATATTAAAGACCTGTAACCCACACTGCATTTCTTCAAAGTGGAGTCCAGCATTGCCCATTTTGAAACAACTACACTGGCTGTCGAATGTTCTGATAAAGCCCTTCATGCATCTGAAGGACTGGTCTCCTCCCATGTTACTGTGTGCCAACTATGGTCTTCAGGCAGCCACCTGCTGGCTGTTCTCCTATTTAGGGTGGCCTGCCTGGTATCGGCCAGAGCTCAGGTCTTTAGTGTCACAGCCTCCAGTCTGTGGAATGGGTTCCCTGAAGAGGTGAGGGGAGCTCCCTTGTCAGTCATCTTCTGGAGTTGCTGTCAAGCTTATTTGTTGGCCAGGGTTTTAGTAAGATTTGAACAGCAGGTGCCTTTTTTTGGGGGGGGATATTTAGGGGTTTAAGGAACTGCAGTGGCTCAAGTGGTTAAGACGCTGAACTGCAGGCTGTGGAAGGTCAGTAGTTCAGCAGTTCGAGACCCGTGAGTGCCGCATGACGGGGTGAGCTCCCGTCTCTGGTCCCCAGCTCCTGCCAACCTAGCAGTTCGAAAGCAAGAAATTGCAAGTAGATAAATAGGTACCACTTCAGTGGGAAGGTAACAGCGTTCCGTGCGCCTTGGTGTTTAGTCATGCCGGCCACATGACCACGGAAATGTCTTCGGACAGCGCTGGCTCTTCGGCTTTGAAATGGAGATGAGCACCGCAACCCTAGAGTCGGATTCGACTGGCTTTCGAGCAAGGGAACCTTTACCTTTTATTTAGGGGTTTTATTGTAGACTAGTAATAAAGCCCATTGTGGAAATAAATACGAACTCTAGAAAGAGGCTCTGGGAGAGTGTCCCGGGCTTAGGCATTCAGTGTCAATTTGCTGTGGCAACCTCAGCAGGGAATAATGACACAGAGTCCACCATTTTCTCCAGGGGAACTGATCTCTCCCATCTGGTGAGCAGTTGTAATTCTGAGTGATCTGCAGCCCTCACCTGGAGACTGGCAACAATGATCTATGTCATCTGGTATCACCTGGTATCACAACTGAACTCAAGACAACAGATCTCTCCCCTGCCCCCGGAGAAAATAACTGCTTTCGAGGGTGGCCTCTATGGCATTCTATTCAGCTGAGGCCTCTCCCCTCCCCAAACTCTGGCTTCCTTGGTGGGTTTTTTTTTCTGTTCTGGAAAGTGTTGCCTCAGCTAAACCTGGCTGGGAGGCTAAAGACGGTGGGTTTTGTCCCGAGGGAATCAATCATAGTCTGGGGAGAAGAGCAAAGACAATACCTGTGTTCGCCAGAGCGAAGCAACTGTCTTCTGAAGAAAGTTTTGGCAGGCACCGCTTCTGTGGGTGGGACTCCGGCAACACAGCCAGTGGATAGGGATAGCTTCTGAGTGACACATCATGGAGCCAACTGATTCAGGAGTGTGTGGAATGTTCAGAAAGTGCCACCTCACTTCACAATTATATATAAGGGGAGACAGCTTTAAATTCTTACCTCAGAGCTTCCTTGAGCTAAGCAGAACAGCAGGGCACACATGTTAATATCCTACAGCTGTGGTAGGCAACCTTGGGCATGTGTGGTGACACAGCATGAGAATATTCTGATTGGCACCGAGGGTCAGCTCTTCATCCAAGGCACTGGCAGCACTGCTGGGGCCAGCAATTCAGGGGAAGGCAACAGGCATGGCTGCTGCCTCTCATCCCCTCCCAACCACCAGCTACGGTGAGTCTCTGAGATGCTAGCAGTGCTCCACCATTTTCTTTTCTGGCACACCAGTCTTTGGAGGAAGGCTTGCTTGTTTTGTCAGCAGTTGGGCCCAAAAGGGTTGCCTACCCATGTCCTACAGTCTCCAGTTGTTTTGCTGTCCATTGCCTTGGCATCGGCTTAGCCTTTACTGGTCGCACGATTTGATGTCATGTGACTTGCTGTCATATGCTCGCTGCCACTGGGTCCCACTGGCATTTGGTTTGACTGTGCAATGCTGCAACCTGACAGATTTTCAGGCACCAGGAAGTGATTTTGATTCTTTTCCTCCTCATTTGATAGCTTGGTTTCAACCTTGGAAAAACTGGTCTCTTCGTGTGCAAAGGCACTCCTCCCTTCTCCTTCCTGGGAGGAACAAAACCCCCAGCAACACCACACAGTGATTTTTAACCAGTCCCCAGTGTTCCCTCTAAGCTGAGTTAGTGTGAGCTAGCTCACAGTTTTTTAGCCTCCAGCTCACACATTTTTGTCTTGGCTCAGGAAGGAGGGCTCCAGAGCCAACTCATTTATGTAGCAGTCAAATCGCTCGCTCACAACTTTAATGCCGGTCGCTCACAAAGCAGAATTTTTGCTTACAAGACTCCAGAGCTTAGAGGGAGCATTGCCAGTCCCCCTCCCTTTTTTTAAAACCCACTCTTGTATAGGTTCAAAAAAAGCTCAGGAAAACCTCAAAGCAGGCTTCTCCTGTTCTATTCACTTAGCCTCAGGCAAAGCATTCAGTGATTGACACGCCTGTGTTTCAGTGCAAGTGATCTGAGCGGCAGATCATTTATGGTGCTGTACGTCATTCAATCTTCCCGCCAGAGATTACTTAGTGCTTTACAGGACCATTACAAAGAGAACGTAGTTGCATCCAGGCAGAGCAGCCGTTTCTCTCCTTTGCCAACAGCATGGTTTTCCATCACATCTCTCTTTGACAAAGTGGGCCATGACCCATAAAAGCTCAGGTTGAATTAAATATTAAGTGTTCCAGATTAGTTTTATTTTTCCATTGTAGTCCACTTTGCCAGACAAGAGAGACACAGTGATTTTATATTCAAAATCTAATGGTTATTTGATGTAAACATTAATTTTTATTTACTCCTGCACCGCTTTTGCTTTCTGTTTCAAATCATGCTCACCTGAGCTAAAAATCTTTGTTGTGGAAGCAGCCACGGGCTTACTTCCAAGGGAAAGAAAGCTCTTCAGCTTATTCTACAGATCTTTATTCAAATCCTCAAAAACCGGGAAAATATGTTTAATTATCAGCTCCCCACACACAACCCCCCCCCCACTAGCAACATCCATGGCATGGGGGAAGATGCTTATTTGGTTTACTTGGAATAACTGATTCCTTTCCTAAATAGGACTAATATTCCATGATGAGGGAATATACCAAAATGTATGATTGGCTGCTTTCTTGGTAGTCATTCATTTGAAATTTCTGAAAGTAAATTATTATAATAAAGCATTTTTAGCTGCCTTTCCACCTTGTGGAACTCAAGGTGAAAAAACCCCCAGAATTTAAAACCACTTAGATTGCCACCAAATTAATCAAACACAGTGCTAAATAAAACCATCTTCAACTGTCTCCTAAAGGCTGAAAGTGAGGCCAACTGGACCTCCCTGAGGTTATTCCATAATCGTGGAGCTGCTATCAAAAAGGTCCTCTCTTGTGTATCCACCCAACAGGCTTCTTTGGTTGATGGGACAATCTTGAAGGCCACTCTGTGTGATCTCAATTCCCAGGCAGAACGTATGGCAGAAGACAGTCCTTCAGATACCCCAGTCCCAAGCCATGTAGGGCTTTTAAAGGACAAAACTAAAACCTCAAACTGTGCTAGGGAGCGGGGTGGTAGTCAGTCTAACGGCTGTAATATTGGGGTCACGTGCTCCCAATAGCTGGCTCTGACCAGCAGTCTAGCCATTGCGTTCCTCACTGGCTGCAGTTTCTGAACACTCTTCAAGGGCAGCCCCAAGTAGCATGCATTGCAATAAACTAGTCTGGATGTAATTATGGCATGGATCACTGTGGCTAGATCTGATTGAACCAGGAATGGGTGCAGCTGTCTTACCAGCCAGAGCTGAGAAAAAGGCACTCCAAATCACCACAGCCTCAATAGTATCAAATGCTGCTGGGAGACCCAGCAGAACTAGCAGGGTCATATTCCATGTCTAAGTCTTGATAGAGATCATCAACCAAGGCACTCTCTGTACTAAACCCTGGCTTGAAGCCAGATTGAAATGGGTCCAAAAAAACAGTCTCTGCCAAGAGCCCCTGGAGCTGAAAAGCAAGCACCCACTCTAGTACCTTGCCCAAGAACAGAGACAGGCCAGAAGTTCTCTAATATATTAGGCTTTAAGGAAGGTCATTCCACCCCCTCTCCTGAACAGGTCTAATCACTGTCTCCTTAAGCATGGGCGATACAACTCCCACTCTCAAGGAAGCATTTGCCACTTACTTTTATCAGCCGGGATGGGCAAGGGTTGAGTGCACATGTGATAGGTCTTACCTCTCCCAGGATCTTGTCGGCATCATTTGGCTCCACAAGCTGAAAGGTAGCTGACAGTACCCAAATAACCCTTGTATGTGTGTGGTCCTCTTGGGTGTATCTAAAAACTCTTTGTAGTTCTGTTTTTAGTAATGAGACAGCGACTCTTTCTTATATAACAATCAACATTTTATTAATGGATATGGTGAAGTTTTAGCTACCCACCAAAAGATGTGTAAAAAATTGCAAGAAAATAAAAATAAATAAAGCTGGTTTTAGATCAGTCTTGTTTAAACCATCTCAGTTCATAATGCAACATTTGAAAAACACACACGTTGTCATTGAAGTTGTAAAGTAATCTACTGATATTCAAATTACAGGGTTTTTTTTAATGACAAATCTAATGATAACTGAAACTGATTTGGTTTTAGGTTTAGCGACTTGAACATTCAAATTCAGTGTCTTGTTTAGTACAATACTTCCTCTTGCTGTGATGGGCAACTGTGATGACATATTGTTGGCTTTTTGACATAAGGCACTATGATATGAATATGCCATTCACTTGCCTTATGTCAGAGATCTGTTGTTGACCAGTGACTTTTACCAAATACAAACATGGTATTGTTTCAGGATACTGTGCATTTTAGATGAAGGACATCATGGGGAGTCTTTCAGCAAACATTTTGAAATGCCAGCCATTTTTAAAAATACATAAGCTTTGTTGTTGTTGTTGTCATGCAGCTTGTTCTGCGACGATCACTGGGGGATTGCAGACTAGTTACCCATCACTCAGTCCCAAGACACACATTCTCATCACCATTTTGCTCTTCTCTACTGCCCATCAGCATTCTTGAGGCAAATATGACCCAGTAACTTTATTCAAGACCCTCGACAAATGTTTGTGTTCACAGGAATCATTCCGCTTCATTCTCCTTTTGTTTGGCACCTGTCAGACAGCACAGAGAGTGACTGGGGTTTTTTGCACAATACCGTATTCACTCAGGAGGAAGACAGCCCTGAATGTCAGATGGCCCCCTTAAAAACATCATATATAAAAACCAATTTATTATTCAACATAGTTGTAACTTGTCATGTGAACAGATCAAGACAGGTAGCAGTGTTTGTAGCAGCAGAAAAGAGCAGGAGTCCAGTAGCAGCTTAAAGACTAACAAAATATGTGGCACGGGATATGAGCTTTTGTGAGATATCTGAAGAAGTGAGCAGTGACTCACAAAAGCTTTAAGGTGCTAACTGGACTCTTGCTCTTTTCTATTGTATGTGAATGTAAGGCAACCCCTTTTTTGAATGGAACACCTGGGAACAACCCTAGTCTTGCATTTGAGTAAATACTGTAATTGCATACCTGTGTCCCAACTGAAGAAGAAGAGAAGATTGGATTTATACCCTGCCCTTCACTACCCGAAGGAGTCTCAGAGCGGCTT
This sequence comes from Gekko gecko, assembly GCA_029375565.1. Lineage (NCBI taxonomy): Eukaryota > Metazoa > Chordata > Lepidosauria > Squamata > Gekkonidae > Gekko > Gekko gecko. The sequence goes on along the minus strand of JAPDNY010000011.1, from coordinate 93,830,230 downwards.
ACAATCTCCTTTCCCTTCCCTTCCCCATAACAGACCCCCTGTGAGGCAGGTGGGGCTGAGATTTCTTACTACATGATTCTTAAGAACATAAGAGAAGCCAATGTTGGATCAGGCCAACGGCTCATCCAGTCCAACACTCTGTCACACAGCGGCCAAAAATACCAGGTGCCATCAGGAGGTCCAGCAGTGGGCTTTGGCTGTAAGATACATTGCATTTTCCAGTACTAAATATGTTGGAAAATGAGATACCTCTGCCCTTTTCCACCATACATGCATTGCTAGTACAATAGTACTAGTGTCACAAGTAGTCACTGGATACTGCTTCGGATGCGATTAGAAAGGATGGATGTGACTCTTCCTCATGGCTACAGCACTTTAGGAAATCACGTTTCAGTATGTAGTGCTACTTCTATTCTGGAAGTGGTACATGAGGCAAGCCTAGGGCACCCTGCCAACATCCCTGGATCTTGCCTACGTCTTGTCTCGTGCACTCAGGGATGTGCAGGCATGCAAGGCAGAAGCCTAGCACAGCATGGCCTATTCCTATTTAAAATAGAATAATAGAATCATAGAGTTGGAAGGGGCCATACAGACCATCTAGTCCAACCCCCTGCCCAATGCAGGACCAGCCTAAAGCATCTCGTCCAGCCTCTTCTTGAAAGTTGTCAGTGAAGGGGAGCTAACCACCTCCCTAGGCAGCTGATTCCAACTTTTAGCTACTTTGACCGTGAAAAAGTTTTTCCTAATATCCAGCTGATACCTTTCTGCATGTAATTTAAGCCTGTTGCTTTAGGTCCTCTCCTCTGCTGCCAACTGGAATAGCTCCTTGCCCTCCTCCAAATGACAGCCTTTCAAATATTTAAAGAGAGCCATCATGTCCCCCCTCCATCTCCTCTTCTCCAAACTAAACATTCCCAGGGCCCTTAGCCCTTCCTTGTAGGGCTCAGTCTCCAGACCCCGATCACCCTCGTCACTCCCTTCTTCACCCTCTCAATTTTGTCCACATCCTTTTTGAAGTGAAGCCAGGCCTGTAGCTACAGTGGTGCATTTGGGGGCCTGGCCCCCCGATTCCTGCCAAAGCCCCACAAATTTCCCTACAGTTAAGGCCCCTGCCTCTCTGGGTCTCCCAGAGGACTCCCCCACTGCCGCTGCCCCTTCTCCATGGGGCTCGTTCGAAGTGACTTCCCCGCCTGCCAGCAGCCCTGCCGGATCCATCCTGGGCTGGCAGTTGGGGGGGGGGGAGAGGAGGAGATGTGGTTCGCGAGCTGGTGGGCTGGCTGTGCTCACTTTGGCAGGCTGGCAGCTCTTAGTGCAGGCAAGCACACTGGCACGCTCCTCCACTGCCTTGCCTTACTGCCTGCCTGCCTTCTGGGGTGGGGGTGGGGGAGAAGAAGGGGCAGTTAATTTAATTAGCTTTAATTTTATCAACTTGGTGCCCCCTAAGAAATTTAAATGCCCCCTGAAAAAGGAAATCCTGGCTACGGGCCTGAGTGAAGCCTCTAGAACTGCACACAGTGCTCAAGGTGCGGCCTGACCAAGGCAGTATACAGAGGGGCTATGACCTCCTGTGATTTCGATGCTATGGCCCTTTTAATACAACCCAGGTCTGAATTTGCCTTTTTTGCCACAGCATCACACTGACTGTTCACATTTAGTGTACAGTCCACTCTTACCCCAAGATCTCTTTCGCATACACTACTCCCCAGACACGTATCCCCCATCCAGTATTTGTGCTTGACATTTTTCTGGCCCAGATGTAATACTGTAATACCCAGATGTAATAAAATCTTCCTTTATCTCAAAAAAGAATTCGTGCAAATGCATTTTTAAATGTCAAGGTCCCTTTCCACAACAAGCTCTGAAGTTTGGCATAGCAGAAGGAACCCATTCTGTACCCTCGCCAAAACATTTTGGAGCAGAACCAAGCAGTTTAATTCACCTCTGTGTCTGACTCTAAAAATAGTTTTCCACCTGCATAACTCACTTCCATTAGTAGCTGGGGGGGGGTCCCCATTCCCCCCTCTCTGCAGCTTAGTGGGGCTCCGACACATCCTGCTTCTGGGAGTCAGCAAGAAAGCTTGTGTGATGTGAAGATGTACAGCCAGAAGGAAGAACTGGTTAAAATCACCTTCTTCACTGGTGGAAAACCAGGTTGTTTGTTTTTTTAAATGGAAGCTTGGAGTAACGGATAAATTCATGAACTACATGGTGCAGTTAACAGCCTATGAAATCTTACTGCAACCGGCATCCTGTACTTTTATTACGTTGTTTGCTAGCGATGTCTGAGCCAGTTTTAAAGCTCTGCATGTGCTACAGCATACATGAATAATACAAGCTTCTTCCATGTGTGGCATCAGGGGCTAAGATGCAAAGCAGAGCTTCATACATCCATCTACAATTCTGGAGTAAGTGACAAAACCCTTTAGTGTGAAGGTCATCAGTATGCATACTAAAATTTTCACATGCACGTGGAGCCTCTGAGTCAGTTGGAACTAAGCTGGGAACCCACCAGGACTTCTGGGGGGTGTTAAATGTCTCCCATCTCCCCTTCTCCACACTATTTCCTCTTTTTCTCCACTTGGCAACCCCCATATCCTCCTGTCTTTCCTTGCTTCCTTCCCTCCTGTCCACTCACCAGCCAAACTTTCTTTTATCTGCCCTCCGTGTCCCAGCTTTATTTACTATTAATTTATAACCCGCCTTTCTCCTCAGTGGTGATCCAAAGCAGCTAACATCATTATCCTCTGTTTTATACTCACAACCCTGTAAGGTAGATGAGGGTGAGAGGGGATTTGAAACTGGGGCTTTTCTCAGGTTTGCAGAAAGCGTCTTGTTTGTTTATGGTTCCAATCTTTGGATCTTTGGATAGGGCTATGTTAAGAATCAGAAATATTGAGGATGAAGGACCCATGAGAATTCACAGGGAAGGGGGCATCCAATTTCCCCCATCACTACTTACTCCAATGTTCCCTCTAAGCTGAGTTAGTGTGAGCTAGCTCACAGTTTTTTAGCCTCCAGCTGACATTTTTGCCTTCGCTCAGGAAGGATGGCTCCCGAGCAAACTAATTGATGCAGCAGCCAAATCGCTGGCTCACAACTTGAATGCCAGTAGCTCACAAAGTAGAGCTTTTGCTCACAAGACTCCACAGCTTAGAGGGAACATCGCTCCCACCTTGCTCATTCCCAGTATCTCATTGCTGCTTCCTCTCTCTTTGCCTTCCCTTTTTGTTGGTGTCTTCTCAACTGCCAGAGGCTTGGGACAGAAAGCGTGCAGCACAGGGTGTGAAAGGTGTGTCCTGTCCTGTCTGCTGCAGCAAGCCAATGCTGCTACGCGTGATCTGATGGGGCTGGGTTGGAGAGAAAAGAGCCCCAGGCTCCGATACCCCATCAGCAGAGAAGCTTGGAAATGGGGGAGGGGGCAAGGGAGAGAGAAAGCAGCAAAGGGGTGGAACACCTTTCCCGCCCCCCACCCGCCACTGTCTTCCCCTTGAAGCCAGGGGGCCTTTCGTTTTCTGTTTTCTTCCCCTCACCCCCCAACCCTTTCGCTGTTGCCAGCACCGCCTCTCTTTCTTCCTCTGCCCACTTACTGCTGCCCCCTTCTCTCTCACCGGCAGAGTCGCTTTTTTCTCTCTGCCTTCCTCCCCCCGCCCCCTTCTCTGTTGCTAATGACACAGTCTCTTCCCCCATACCTCCCTCCTTTCTTGCTGGCATGGTCGGCCTCTCTCTCTCCCCCTCATCCCACTGCAGCATCCTCTCAGGCTGCCACCACCAAACTGTAGCGTTGCTTTCCGGGGATGCTAGGCAACCTCTGTAAAGGCAGCTGAAATCTTGTCATGTTATGTCAGGGATCTCTTTGATGTGCCCACTCACTTTTTTTTTCCCTTTCCATTTTCAGATTTTTCTGCAAACCTGGGTTTTCCATCTAGTTTGTAGAAAGACTGCCTTTCTCTCTACTTGGCCCCAGTCCACAGATTTCAGGAGCTGCACATGGGGCCATGTTCAGTATTAGATGTATTGATATTCCTGTTCCTGCAATGACACTCTGATCTTTAGTTCATGCTGAAAGCTACAAGTAAAAAGAGTGAAGATAAGCTTTTGGTGTGATGCAGTTGACAGCAGTATTGTATGTGAACGTGGGAGGCACCATGGTGAATCATGAAGCCCCTTAGGCGAGCCTTGGGCAAAGCAGTATCAGCATCACCTATCCCTCAAGAATTGCTGAGGGTAAATGAGAGGGAAAGTGAGAGCGAGGGATTAGAGTGCTGGATTAGGGCTAGGGACTTCTGGATTTAAGCCCCCAACAAAGTATAAAACTCGAGGCACTCTGTTAGCCTAACCTGCCTCCTGTGGTTGTTGGAGGATTAAAAAAGGAACTACTGTAAGCTATTTGGGAATCCCTTGAGCGCTGAGAACTGCTAATTCCATATCCGGTGACCAAATTCAAGCAGTGTTCTAACTTGCAGCACCCATACCTGCTGGCGTGAGCACTAATGCTTGTAGGATGTCAGAGAGGGAGATGATACCAACAATACTATCTGCTTCATTTACTACCACCAATCGATGAACCTGAAATCAAGGGAAAAAAGCATAAAAGCATAAAAAATCCACATCTTATTGTTAACAGGCAGAAGCACACACTCTTTAGAGGGCTGCTCAGCCCTAAATACACAACACTCTAAGACTCAGTCTTCCTTGGCTCCAAAGAGACTGAAGAACAGCCCATATTTATATCAAATTTACTATGAAACACAAAGGAAAACTTGACAAGTTTTAAAGACAGTAGGTGCCGTTTTCCAATCCTGCCAACTCTAATCTACCCTGGATTAGACAATGTTAAGTTTTATACCACTATGCCCACCATAAATAACTGTGGCCAGGTGTACAGTCCTGCAGCCCCTCACTTTTTGTTGTGCATTTAAACGTCTCTTTATGTGGGCTTGCGCACTAATAACTGAAGGCCTCTTTATGTGGGCTTGCACACTAATAACTGAAGTTCCGCAAACAGAACAGGCACATCTCAGCCAGTACTATGCCTTTTATTCTTTGCAGTAATTAAATAATTGTTGGAGGGCTAAACTGATAGGAGACTGTATGCATAAAATAAATATGGAATATACACTTCAAGATTATCGATTAACAACCTTTTTTTGTCAGCAGAATGTAAAGTTTGACAGAAAATTCCTGCTCGTTATAAATACATTCAAATGGAACATTCTTGTTAAAAAGAGATGCTGTCTGTGACAAACATTTGCAACACAATCTAATAAGGAACAGAAAATTAAAGCCAACATATCTAACTTTGTTATAAAGTGCAAGAGTACTTGTTTTATAAATCATCAACACATTTATAATTAGAATAACCCAATTACAAAATTGGCCTTCATGTTAATGGTGTTTCTTTAAAAGTCATGTGCTCCAGGGAGCTACTTTGGATATGGGTGGCATGATCAGCTTTATCGTGTATTGCTTTTGAACCTCTGAATTTCAAAATGGTTTGCTGTATAGCCCAATAACCATCCATTTTTGCAAGAGTGCAACAAGCCAAGCCCAAAGAATTAGTTAGCACCACTGTAGGAGCTCTCTGGCATATATGAAACCCCTCACAGGTATGATACAAGTTTGTTTTTAGCTGACTGAGCTGGGGAGAAGCAATAATGCCGTGATGAAAAGTGAGGTAAATTGGAGAGGAGCACACTCGGACGGACTATTGGGTCTTCCCCTACCCACAATCCTTGGAGGCAGGACATAGGTTGTTCCTTCTGTCTCCAGTGGAAAAGGAGTTCCCGCCATCCTCAGTTCAGAGACTTCCACAGCTCAGCACATAAGAGTGCCTTATCAAAAACAAACAGTGAGTCTGTCGAAGAAGGTACTCAGAGTATAGTGCACAGGAGGAATAAATGGAATGTACAAAACGTCTGGTCTCAGGCAACCGAGGCAATTATAAACTGAGGCAATACATCCAGAGATAAACTGCAGACAATATTAAAAAACTGATTCCCCACTGACTGTGGGTAGGACAGGACCCAATCATCAAGAGTATCCATCCTCCTCCTCAGAGAAAGGAATCTTCATAATAATTCCAATGTTCTGTTCTATGCCATGGTCAAGGCCAATGCGCCCTTCCACTCATGCTCAGGCGTGTCTCCATTTTTCTACCACAGGAAGGCTACCTACTGTGTGGTGGGAGAAGGGAGCTTCCTGGCTAGTATTTTAGCTTGAGCTAGTCCCTGGACACTCTCTCCTATTCCCTTTCCTGTCAAACAGAGGCAGCTGGGGAAAGCCTCTGGGTAGCATGCCACTGCCCTGTCCCCAGGTTACCAGAGAGCAGATGGAGAGACTTCTTCCACATGGAGGTTTTGCTCTGCTTTGCCTTCGTTTCAGCTGTGATGTTTTTAGAAGTATCCGTATGACACAGTCCACTACTCTCTCCCCTCCTGCTTTTATTTTTGGATTTTTCCCAAACCCAGTTCCGTAAGATCTTTTTGGAAGAGGTCGCGTGGACAGGAAGTTGCACAGTTTCACAGACCCCACCCACATCAGTGCCATTCTCCTTGCCTCACCCCCCATAGATGCCACACTCCAAAAATAAGCCAGCAAGAATTCTACAGAATAATGAATAAAATTAAGAAATGGTGATCTCTAAAATATACTGGATATACATTTAAATGCACTTTTTAATGCATCTTGGAAGGACCCTTTTGTACCTGGTTAGAATCCTGGTTGAGTGATGCTATTCAAAATTTGTGTGGCCAAAGAACTCTCACCTCAGCTTTAACTATCCGGTCCACAATGGTCTCCAGCGTTTCCAGCTTACTGCACTTGACAACACCTTCAAAATACTGAGAGCGGTGTTGAAGAGCTTGCGTCACTGTGATATCTAAGTTATTATATGTTTTTTCAGCAGCAAGATTCTGGAAAACAAGTATATACGGTAAATTCCAATGGTTATATTCTCAGCAAAATGGTATTTATCGTCTTTCACCAAAAATACGACCCAAGTTGTTCCATTTGTGAAATGGGGAAACACACACTATAGGCTTTCAGCTTTATAATTCAGAGAAGCAACTGTATATGTACAGAGATATCACATGCATATAACATTCAGGCCAAACATGCCCGTTTGCTAGGGGGAATGATACATCTCTTTAGATTTGGTCAATGCAAATGGACCTCTGCTTGATCAAACCGAGTTTTAGAAATCAGGAAATGCCCTGTGGGCTTGTTCATTCCTTCATCTCTATTCTCTTGCACATATTCTTCTCTCCCTTTCAGTTTTCAGTAGCTATAAGCAGCCCAGACTATGATTTGCAAACCCCTTTCCACTAACCAACCAGGGCTGCAAAGGGTAGCTGGCCACTAACTCGAATACAGATGTAACACTAACCATAATGAACTCTAAAGCTGATGGGGGAGGGAGATGGGAGAAATGCCTGTGCCAGAGGGGAAGAAGGTACATGTGAACCAATGGGGTGCTCCTGCCTGGGACTGGGTGCTCTCATGTCTGCCCTCAGTTGGGGCAGATGTATGGCTACAAGATGGAATTCTGCAAAGCGCCATGCAGAGCTCGCTGTCAGCAGCATTCCGCCCCCCCCAGTCTCACACACATTATTTCCCTCCTCTGAAATAAAAAGCCTGCTTTCTCTATAGAGCAACCTGAGAAACAGAGACATTTCAGGAAAAGTAGGCACCAATGGTAAGGGGGGGGGATGCAAGCAGATGAACATTTAGGTTGGAGGCAAATCATGTGAGGGGAAGGAAAGTGGGAATCCCAGAAAGGGGCACCCAAGCTGGAATGCAGAATATGGACCAGCTGGTGCTGGTACCTTGGCAGCGCGGACTACAAGTCCCTGAACAGACCTCACCTCCCATGCAGGTCCTCTTCACTAGCTGCTGACAAGAGCTCCTGCACTCCACACCACAACTACTTTTCCTGAGGCATCACACCCTCTTATTTATTTATTTCATTGGATTTCTTAACTGCCCTTCCCCGCCTACACGGGGCTCAGGGCGGTTTACAACAGGATAGTTCCATACAGTTATAAAACCAATTAAAACCATAAACATACAATATTAAATGAACAACATACATTTTAAACATTCCAATAACAGATGGCCTGTCTAGCATTCAGATTTTTTGGAGGGGGGGCGGTTCCGGGCAGATGTAGGAAGAAACCATCACAGCCTCAACCAAAAGCCCGGCGGAACATCTCTGCCTTGCATGCCCTGTGGAACTTCAATAGATCAGACAGGGCATGGATGTCATTTGGCAGAGAGTTCAACCAGGCTGGGGCCAAGGCTGAGAAGGTCCTGGCCCTGGCCAAGCCAGCCAGATATCTTTGGGGCCTGGGTATCATTCACAAGTGAGATGCATTCATTTGTGTATGTGTGAAAAAGTGCTCTCAAGTCACAGCCGACATATGGCAAGCCCAGCAAGGGGCTTTCAAGGCAAGGAAGAAGCTGAGATTGTTGGCCATTGCCTTCTCTGCAGAGTCTCCCTTCCAGGTGCAGATCCTGCACAGCTTCTGAGATCTGACACAATCAGGCTATACAGTACTGCCTTCCCTCCTGAGTTATATTCATGCATGACACTTCAGCATTCCAGTCATCTCTCCTTCCACCAACCACCTCTGCAAGACTTTTGGTCGTGCTTATTCTGACCACTGCATGTGTAGAACCCTGGAGCCAGTTCTCATGCTACACTGCCCTCCTCTGAGAACACTACAATCATGCCACTGGCGAGTGCAAAGCAGGCTCCAGAGCATGCCCACTGCTTGCTGTGGCTTCAGTAGCAGTGGGCAAACAGTCTTTCTGCCTTTCAGGAAAGCTTAACCACCATTAATATTGACAAACACCTAGAAAGTTTGCAAAGAAATTCTGGGATCCCTAAATATAATCTAAAAGGTATTGCTTCTGAAAAAAATGGCTGCATGTGAAGTGTTTTAATGTTTTAATGTACAGGTGTTTTAATGTACAGGAACTTTAAAGAAGGTATCATGCAAAACATATAATTATATTTATTTAAAAGATACTTACTATTACATCAAATTTGGAATAAATATCTACAACTTTCCCTAAAAAGAGAAAAGATGACATTTTTACATTTCAGTTCATGTAAAACTGATCAAGAGCCATGATCCATAATAATGAACATTGAAGTAACAAACCATTCTTTTTTTTAATAGAAACTTTTATTGATAGGATATATTAACACGCTCCATAACTTATAATTCTTTTAAATATATCCTTTTCAATTATCCCCTTCCTCCCCCCCTCTTGGCTTCCAGCAATGCTCCACCCCGCTACCTATTTCATTCAATATTCAACAACAGTAAAACTTATCCCATATTCAATTCTTCTTTTAAAAACATATTAATTCATTCAATCTAACCCTTAGGTAACATTTTAGCTATAATTCAATCATTACTTTCTTTTTTCTATCCTTAATAGTTATCAAAGCAGAGTAACTTATTTCTTACATCCCAATTCATTTGAAGTAACAAATCATTCTTTGACACGGTGGTACTGAAGGAACCACCACACTAGACTCTGCCTGATAGACATCATGGGACCAACTTTCTATCAAAACGTGAATGTAAAAAAAAATTCCTTCTGTGAATCTTGAATAAGTCACCTACCTTCAAGTTTCATAAGATGGCCCCCTCATTTTCCACATGCATGTGCAACACTTCTCATTAGCCTACTCCCTGAAACACTACTCTGTAATGCAACAAAGTACATGGTATTTGCTATTTTGTCCCTAGGACAACTATCCTCCATTATGCATACAGCCCCCTATGGCTGTTATTTGGTGGCATGGTAGTTCTGGGTGTATTACTAGAAATATTTTTAGGGTCAAACAGTGTATTTATTTGCTGTTGGAGGCAGCCACTGTCTTGAACATGCACCTATTATGTACGGAGAAGAAAAACTACCAAGTCAAAAACTGAACTTTTGCATGAGAGGTGACTGTCCAAATCAAGATACAAATCTGAAAAAAGTTATGACGACTAAGCATTTATATAGGCTATCATTACCCCTACACGGCTGTTGGGGAGGGAAGCTGAGAGAGACTAAATTGCCTCAGAGCCAGTGTGGTGTAGTGGTTAAGAGCAACGGAGTCTAATCTGGAGAACAGGGTTTGACGCCCAGCTCCTCCACACGAAGCCTGCGGGGTGACCTTGGGTAAATCACCATTCTCTCAGAACTCTTTCAGCCCCACCTACCTCCCAAGGTGACTGATGTGGGGAGAGGAAGGGAAGGTGATTTGTAAGCTGCTTTGAGACTCCTTACGGTAGAAAAAAGCAGGGTATAAAAACCTGCTGTTCTTCTCAGGCCACAGGGTGAGTTTGTGGCAGTAAAAAAAAAAAAAGCACCTCACCAAAAATTTATGCTTTGATAAAAACTTGTTAGTCTCTAAGGTATCACAAAGACTGCTATTCGTTTTTGGGAAGAAGAGGTAACCAAAGGAGAAGATATTTTTTCTATACTGTGGGGGTGCTGTAAATATTAGAGAGGCATTATACATTTATGGGGGCAGCTGACTGGAGCAGGTTCCTCTCGTATCTTTTTCTAGTTTCACAAGTGAGCATTTAAATGCCCACAGTAAAGAGGTAAAGGTAAAGGTTCCCTTGCTCGAAAGCCAGTCGAATCCGACTCTAGGGTTGCGGTGCTCATCTCCGTTTCCAAGCTGAAGAGCCAGCGCTGTCCGAAGACGTTTCCGTGGTCATGTGGCCAGCATGACTAAACACCAAGGTGCACGGAACGCTGTTACCTTCCCACCGAAATGGTACCTGTTTATCTACTTGCAATTTCTTGCTTTTGAACTGCTAGGTTGGCAGGAGCTGGAACTAGAGACGGGAGCTCACCCCGTCATGCGGCGCCCGGGTCTCGAACTGCTGAACTACTGACCTTCCACAGCCTGCAGTTCAGCGTCTTAACCACTTGAGCCACCGCAGCTCCTTAATGCCCACAGCACCAGCTAACAAATAGAAAAACAAGCCCTCTATGCCATGATAATCTTTGTATTTCTTTACAAATACACACCTGACTCATCCACAACAGGTAGAGCCGATATCCTTCTATCTACAAATATATTCAAGGCTTTAATAATAGGAGTGTCTGGGTGTATAAAGGCGATGTTGTGGTACGTTCCTATCCCAAGCTCATCCAGATTTTTCTTCATAAAGGCAGGCTTTGGCATTTCTGACACCTAGAGGAAAAGTTTTAAAAAGCTGTGAGAAAGGCTTATTCTTTTATTATTATATTATAAAGCTGGCATTATATGGTATTATTCATACAATGTTCTAATAACTGATTTCCTTACCAAGCCTCCAAGTTTCTAACAAAACATTCTACTATGACTAAGATGATGGCGAATGTTCTCAGATCTGACAGATCACATCTTGCAGTTGTTTCAGACATTAACATTCAAACCACAGCACCTTTTGTTTTGGGGCTATTTTGTGAGCCCAGATGCTTTCATGCTGAGGATTTACAACACTAAGAGCAATAAGATTTGTCTACTCTAACATCCCTAAGTTCAGGCAGTAATGAAGAAAAGTCTCAATTTACTTACAAAAAGCTGGAGGAACTTGAGGATTCTTTTATGGGTAAGTATATAAAGTGCATTTCCACTCACAGGGTCAATAACTGGCAATCTGTGGATTTTGTTTTTGATCAGTGAATACACAGCATCAAAAAGGCTGAAGAGAAAGTTATTGCAACTATTAGTATAAACTAATTTACATCCACTGAGACACAGATACCACCCACCCACCCCCAAATCCACAAAGCAAGCAGCTTAACCCTTTAAAACATCGCTCTAGGAGAGGTTGTGAAAAGAACATATGATTTTATTTCATAGTTGTTAAGGCTGCTGACAACACACCAAAACGAATAGTCGGCATCACATCAAATCCTGGTAGCAAAGCTATCCAAATTTCTTCACAGAAATTTTTAAAAAGCACTTTGCCATTTTTGTTGAGTTTTGTCTGGGGAAAGGTATAATCTTCGAGCCTCAAGCGATTTGCCTCTCGCTGCATATAGATTAATAGAAACCAACCTTGTAGCAATGTGACTCATGCCCTTGTTGCTGGGTGAGATGCTGCAAGACCCACAGTTCTAAAATAAAGCATAGCTGCTACATGGGAGCACCACTTCAGACTGGATAATAGGATGTGCGTGAGAATTCTTTTGCTTCTGCACGGCTTTGCCAGCCAAACCTATGCCCCCCCACCGGTGTTCCCTCTAAGCTGAGTTAGTGTGGGCTAGCTCACAGTTTTTTAGCCTCCAGCTCTCACATTTTTGTCTTAGCTCAGGAAGGATGGGCTCCAGAGCAGACTAATTTATGCAGCAGCCAAGTTGCTTGCTCACAACTTTAATGCCAGTAGCTCACAAAGTAGAATTTTTGCTCACAGGATTCCACAGCTTAGAGGGAGCATTGCCCCCCACACTTATTATCCTTTCAAGGATAATCCATGTATAAAACACAGGTGACTTGTCTTTTTTCTTTCCGGGGTGATGGTGCCATGGTTGGTTGGTTTCAGTTAGTAAAACTATCAGGGATGTCAGAAGGCATAAGCCCCCTCTTCCTCCCATGAGGTCCCAGTCTAAATCAGGGCTCTGTGTGGCTATTTCTATTTGAAAAACACTGGGAAGATCCGATTATGGTTATCCCAATTCTCATCTAGTTAGATCCTCTGGGCTGAACTGAAAGCTCTACATAGAGAAATGGTCGCTAATTAAAAAACCCCAAAGCTTTATAAGCATTGTTCATATAGATAAGCTACTACTCAGTTTGTCACGTGAACCTCTGACCCAAATCAAATAGAAAAGGCGAACACAGAAACATCTGTACATCGATGTAGTGTGGGAGAGGAAACACACATTGGAGTTAAAAGTTTCAGCATTTCATATGTAATTATGAAACAAGAAGTTACTTTTTGGAAGTTAGAAGCAGAGAGAGGATCCAAACCGAAGCCCCAAAATATTCCCACTGGGTACTGGGGAACAAGTGCTAGCTAAACAATGCATATTTTGTGCAGTCCCAAAATATTCCTTGCAGGTTTGTGATGGGTACATTGTTAAAACTGACAAGAAACCAGTTAGAAGTAAAAACCACAGCTCACCTTGCATCTGGTGAAATATTCACTAAAGGCTTAAAGGTTTCTTGCAAATAAAGCTCTGCATAATTAAAAACAAAGTCAACACTTTCATGAACATTTTTGCATAAGGAAACGAGCGTTTTAATACAAAGATAGATAGATAGTCATCGTGGGGGAGGAGGGAGGACACTGGCTCTTCCAGTGATAGCCTTGCAGTGGGCGGTGGGTATGAAAATGAGGCTACAATTGATAAATGCTGGAAAATTTAAAGCAGGAGGACATGCCTCACATACAACAGTAACCACTAGGTGTCAGTACAATAATGCAAATAATCATACTGAAGAGGCTGCCGCAAGGAATTTGCATAGAATATGGGAGGTTTTTTTCCCCAATGTTTGAAGTAAATGAGTCCTAATTCAAAAGGCAATGCTATCTTCAAATAAGCCTACAAGCATGAATAGATTTCAGCTCTCCTCCAGCAATTCAGAGAATGTCCTTTGGGCCCAAAACAGATTATTTTCTGATGATCTTGCATTTCCGTGGAATTATTATTTCTTGAGAACTGACCCAGTTAGAAGAAAAGGCAGAAAGGGCATTTGAGAAATACAATAATCCATTTGGTATTTTAGATTTAGTCTGGTGAAGTACCAATGGCTTTAAGTTGTATTTCCAGAAGGAACATGTAACGACTCAAAGAAACTGTACAAGATCGGAAAACGTGGAGAGAGCTGGCCCATAGAATTGCAAAGATTCGAACGTGAGGGAATGGCTAACAGCAACAACAGCCTGACCCATGACTTTGCCTTGCTATACCAACATGACTCTTCCCAGTTCCACTGCAAGCAGGCAAACTGCACCAAGCTCCAGGCATAAGTGGAGTAGCTCGCTACCACCACTCCAGCTATTGCTGGGACTAATCAAGGTAGACTAGGGTTACCAATCTTCAGGTGGTGGCTGGAGATCTCCTGGGATTACAATGGATCTCCAGACAACAGAGGTTGGTTCACTTGGAGCCGCTCTGGCTACTTTGGAAAATATTATATCCCACAGAAGTCCCTCCCCTCCCCAAGCCCTGCCCTCCTCAGGTTCCACCCCCTACAATCTCCAGGTATTTCCCAACCTGGAGCTGGCAACTTTAAGGTAGACAGAGCTCCCGGTCTAGAAAAAGGTGCCTTAGTTTATTGTTATTAACAGAAGGAGGTGCAACGCCCTCTAGCAAACATACTAGTGTGTGACATCCCCTTTGGTTAAGACAGCAAGGAATCCAAAGTTTGGGGCTGCACAGCAGGTTCTGTGAACTGCACTTCTGCCGAATATTTACAAAGCATGCTTACCCCTCCACGTTTCAATCTTGTGCTCCTCTAGCTCATAGATTTGTACCTGCAATGAAAGAAGATGTTTAAGCCTCTCATATTTAGCACTGTTCATTTCCAAATCAGTCAAATCAGTCAATCCTAAAAGAAATCAACCCTGATTGTTCCCTGGAAGGCCAGATCCTGAAGCTGAAGCTCAAATACTTTGGCCACCAAATGAGAAGGGAGCATTCACTGGAGAAGACCCTGATGCTGGGAAAGATTGAAGGTCAAAGAAGAAGGGGACGACAAAGGATGAGGTGGTTAGACAGTGTCATCGATGCAACGAACATGAAATTGAGCAAACTTCAGAGGACAGCAGAAGACAGGAGGGCCTGGCGTAATCTGGTCCATGGGGTCGCGAAGAGTCGGACTCGACTGTGCGACTGAACAACAACAATTTCCAACAGAATCAGTAAGATCTATTTTCTACTAACTATGGTTTCTGGTGTAACAGTCTCTTGACTCAGGGCAAGGCTCCTTACCCTGGAGGAAAGCACCATCATTAGCAGAACCGATTTATAGGGTCCAACCCATGGAACCAGGGATTTAAAATTATTTTTCTTAGAATGATTTAGCTTAGTTTGGAGAAGGCTCAAAAACTGGAAGTAAACAAAAAACTCAGTTTCTACAGACAGCTTTTCCGTACACTCCCGACTCAGAGCTACTGAAATTAATTATTGGATTCGTTCACTTATGCTTGTGCTGCAAACATGTTACATCTGAAGACGGTGGAAAGGGAATACCAATTCGTGGAGAAGGAAATGTCAAGAGCTGTATAATGTATTGAAAATGAAATTTGTTTTACTCCCACACTGATTAAATAGAACATTTGGCTGAACAGTGGTAGTTATTAAGTGGGCTTTTTCATGAAGATTGCTTTAATTTAAAAATCAGTTTCCTCTAAAAAACAATTACACAGGCTTATTTATTCAGCAGTCAAAAAAAGAGAGCCTGAACAGAAAGAAGGAGCCTATGAAGTGCTCTTGCTGAAGTTCTACCTGCACCAGCCTCAGATAGGCAGTCCAATCTTTCAACGCAGCTGTTGCGAGAGCCAGGGTGGGGCAGTCGTTAGGCTGAGAGTATGTGAGTAGTCTGAGGCCACCCAGCAAACTTTCGCGACAGAGCAGGGAACTGAACCTGGGTCACCCAGATCCTAGTCCAGCACTCTAGGCGATACACCATGGTGGCTCTCTAGAACTTGCCCCCCCCCCAATTCACCACTGCATCCTACCATGCCTTGAGCACACTGCTGGGCCAGCTGGAGAAATGACATAACATTGAGATGAATGACAGAGGCTTGAGAGAAAATGAGGAACAGAAGAAGGGGAATGAAGGAATGTGACTAGGTGACACAGGAAGGGGCAGAGAGGATGGCATGCACATAGGGCAAAGGAGGACAAAGAAGAAGAGGACTCGAGAAAAGAATGAGGCAGCAATGATTGCCAGGAAACACACTGGGGGCTGCTCTGGTGCCCACTACACTGGGCATTGCAGGGCTGGCAGGTGTGGTGTAATTTTCCGTCCCACTGTAGGCTAGCACCAAGAGAAAAAGACAAAAGGTTTTGCCATTTTGTTGCTACTCTTTTACACACTTCATACACTGGCCTTTATAGAGTCCTTGAACTTTTACCTTTTGGATTTGGCTCTAACATTGACATTAGCTGTTCTGACACCTGCAAGCAGCAAGGGGCACAGACTTCACTTTTTCTGCCTAGTTGAAGGCCCAGAAATCTTTTAAAGGTCAAATATGCTGTCCCTTTAATCCAACCACATTTTTTAAAAGGAGAAAGAGAGAGCGCATGTGAGAGAGAGAATATTTCTAAAATGATCATGAGCCATGCGCCATTTTTGGTATTGTTGGACTTGCCAACTCTAAGGCAGCAGTAATGCTCTGAGAAGTAACAGGAATGTTTGCAGCGATGGAAAAAAACTTAAACTTTGTACACAGAGCCCTGGGCATGAACGCTGTAAAATTTTACTGCAAAACAAGAAGTGCTTCTATTGGTAATATAACTCTCCTCATGATGGACTAAAGAAGGAATGGAGCCCTACAACAAAAGCAAAGCTGGAAAACGTTTGTAATCTTTCAGTATGTGTATAAATCTCCCGCAGCCATCAACACCATGGGATTTTATTGCCATATAAATGGGAACACCCTAATTAACTGAAGGAGTTGAAGACCACAATGGTCCCCCTGGCTCCATACAAATCACCTCTTGCAAATCAGGAACGAAAGTGTGAATGGAACTACTCCTACCTCCGAAGCAATTTCCCCCTCCCTTTCCTTCCTGCATTATTCACTGTTCTGCTGCATGGTGGGTTTGTAAGCCATGATTACAAATTAAGTTGGGGAAGAAAGATCCTGCTCCAGAGAAGAGACTGTTAATTTTTACCCCAGCCCTTTAAACCAAAGCCGTGATTTAAAGAGAAAATATTACAGATTTAAAACTTAAAATTCACAAGATTATTTATTTTATTTTATTATTTTCAATTTATATCCCGCCTTGTCTGCACAGACAGGCTCAAGGCAGTGTACAACAAGTTAAAATACAATAAAACACAATGCATAAATGCAATACTGTAAACTCCCACTAGATTATATTGACGTAAGAACGTAAGAAGAGCCCTGCTGGATCAGATCAATGGTCTATCTAGTCCAGCACAGTGGCCAACCAGTTCCTCTGGACAGCCAACAACAGGGCATACAGGCCGAGGCCTTCCCCTGATGTTGCCTCCTGGCTCTGGGATTCAGAGGCTTAGTGCCTCTAAATGTGGAGGTTCCCCTCAATCACCATGGCTAGTAGCCGCTAATAGACTTATCCTTCATGAATCTATCTAATTCGCTCTTAAAGCTGTTTATTCCTGTGGCTATCGCTATATCCCCCTGGCAGCAAATTCCACATTTTAATCATTCTCTGTATAGATCTGTAAAATAGCACATTGATCTATCATTGCATCAAGCCACTAAACTAGCAACACAGCTGACTGGTTCAGAAGCCACATTCTACTCCTCCAAGACATGGTTTGATTGCACGCTGATGCCCATTCCATCCCGTGTTTCCTGGTTTTTCCTAACCAGTCTGGAATGATTTCAAGTCTGGCCAAACTATAATTAGCAATGCTCCCCTGCCTCCCACCCCACACTTTGTCCTGTAACCACAGTCGGAAGATTAGCCTTAATTTGCCCAGTTTGAACATCACAGCAAAACAAGGTTAGAGGAAAGCAAGAAACAGAGGAGGGAACAGGAACGGCCTGCCTGAGATCATAAAAGTTTTCACACTTCTATCATTTTGCAGAATGTGCAAAACAGAAATGTTTAGCAGGGTATTTTCTATAAAGGGATTAAAACTGCCATATAATGGAACCCCGCAGGCAGACACTTTAACAAAAGAACAGGACTGTAGGCCATGGAAATATTTATTGTGTGTAAAGCCCCTTGCTTCTACTGCATTATCTTCTACCTTTGTTATCCATTTTCTGCACTCTTATGTCATGCCTTACTTAGTTTTTTCTTTGCACTGTTTTCTAATTCTGTAATCCTAGTACTACTGCATTGTTTATGGGATGTCTTATGCTGTCTGGCTGAATTGTTTCCCCAAATTTTGCAATCCATTTTGAGTCTCTGTGAGGAGGGGGGGAATAAAGTACATAAATAAATATGATATATGAAGCCACCTTATACCAAGTCAGATTATTAGTTGATTTAGTTTAGTATTGCCTATTCTGACTGGCAGCAGCTCAGTAGAACAAAAATACATTTCCTGCTACCTTTAAATGGAGATGCCTGGGATTGCAAATGGAACTAACTATATGCAAAATATGTACTTCACCACTGAGCCACAACATCTCAAAGTGGTACAACATACCCTCCCCTTCCCACTTGGGCAAATGTTGCAGTAGGATTTGAATCAACAACTTCAGTACTAGAAAGCACAAAGGAAATGTCTATTTGTGACAGTGCCTGGTGCTCAGAGGGAGGGAGACTGGATGATCTTATAGCACATTCCCCATCCTCTCCAACTTATGGTTTTGAAGCCCATCTGAACTGGGTCAATGAATTCCTATTTATTCCACAACAGATGCCAACAAAGGACTTCATTAGAACTACTCAGCAAATTCAAGATTTCCACTAGATTTCCAAGTAAAGTTATTCATTTTCTACACATTAATGGCTGAAAGTAATTTATGCAAAAATAAAAATAAATTCTCTTGTTGCTCCCACTACAACTAATTTAGAGTCCAGCTGTATTAATCAGTACTTTTATATAGCAGCTTTTGGAACTCAATGCTATTTATATATATTCAATTTTGTAACTGCTGCCATTCCTTTAGAAATTAGTAGAGTGTAGCCTCACAGGACTTGCTGATATCTCCCCTAATCAAATAGAAGATTACTACCAGTAGAGAATCCTCTAGAGATAGATGGGGCCAAATATCAAGCATTGAACAGAAGCTGGGGTAAAAGGGTTTGAATATGCTACCAATATGTAATTGGCATGGTGGAAGAGTCATTTTACTAGCTTGGTCCAATGAACCACTGTATCAAGTATGCTTAGGACTTGGTAAAACTGCTACATTAACAGTTCTTTTCCTGGTTCTGCACATGTTTCACTCCCTCTAGAGGTTGATTCGATAGTATATTGCTTTATTTCTGGCATAAGAACCTGCAGTTTAAGTCTGCAGGAAGATATGACAGACATAAACTAATGTAATATCAAATCAACCATAAGAGGGAGCAAAACACATGAGGAACAGAAAAAAGAATAAACAGAAACTTAGAAGCAAGGAAAATGAGAATGTGGAAAAGCTCATAAGCCTGTGTTTGGGCTGTAGTACTAACAGCTGCTGATGGAGCCAACATCATTACATACTTCCATATACTAAATTCCCCCCAACATAAGTAATAAGTTTTCTGTTCTACAGATTGCTTTTCGGCTAACCAAGCTCCCAAAGTGACTTACAAAACAGAAGGTCAGGTAAAACAGAACCCAAGAGGCACATTTAAGGCTAGCCAAGTTTGTTTCAACACAAGCTTTTGTAAGTAAGGCTTCACTTCTTCAGCTGCATATGAAAGTTCTATATGAATATTTATAACCAATATTCACACAATAGTGTGTATTTATTTTAAGAGTTTTTAACAGTTGGTCCTCCCTTGGCCCTCCCTTTCTAGCACACATTTCTCCCTCAGGTTCCTGCTACCCAGGCCACTATGTATTCTCCTCCCCCTTCCTTCCATTACCCTATCTTTGAAACCCTTACCCCTTGGGTTCTTTACTCCCCGAGGCCCCCTTGCCATTCAGCCCCTAAGGATCAGTCTCCCTGATCACCTTGTAGCTTCCAGTTCTGTACAGTCTGGGTTACAGATATGAAATGGGGGCAACAGGCATTATAATTGAACACATTTGCTCTCCCTGTCTTCTATGTGCTGAGATCCTCCCACCTGCCACATTTTCTTTAACAGTTCGCTCTATCTTGTCTGCGTGACAATCTTGAAAAGGAACACCCCAGGAATAGTCAGATTAAGCACCAAAATGTTCGCACTCATCTTTCCATTGAATATTTTATTAGAAGAGGAACAGAGGAAGTTTATCCTTCTGTTAAAAAGAAGCAAAAGCTACTATGGCTTAATGTGGCTCAACAGTGGATTGGAGAGAGATGAAGGGAAAACTGGACTTTATAAGCAACCAGGATAATCGACTGGTATGTAAGTATATACATAGTATAACTAAGGGTGAGGAATTACAAACACTGGAACAATAGGCATTTTCAAATACAATTGTTGCATTCAAACATTAGGAATTGTTGTAAGTACTATGCATCAGTATAGGTATAGGATTCTACTATTATATTCATCCATCTCATGGATCACTGCCTTGATGTGGGCTTGCATGGCTCGATAAGGCTGTGGGCTATGCCATGGAGGGCCACCCAGAATGGACAGGCCACAGCGGAGAACTCAGAAAAAACATGATCCACTGGAGAAGGAAATGGGAACCCACTCCAGTATCTTTGCCAAGAAAACCCCAAGGACAGTAACAAAAGACTAAAAGATATGACGCCGGAAGATGAGCCCCTCAGGTCGGAAGGTGTCCAATATGCTACTGGGGAAGAGCAGAGGGCAAGTACAACAGTAACTCCAGGAAGAGTGAAGTGGCTGGACCAAAACTGAAAGGACGCTCAGTTGTAAATGTGTCTGATGGTGAAAGGAAAATCTGATGCTGCAAAGAACAATACTGTATAGGAAGCTGGAATGTAAGATCTTGGATGTGGACAAAAATGAGATGGCAAGACTGAACAATGATGTCTTGGGAACCAGTGAACTAAAGTCAACGGGAATGGGCAAAAATAACTCAGAAGACCATTTTATCTACTACTGTGGACAAGAATCCTGTAGAAAAAATGGTGCAGCCTTTACAGTCAACAAGAGAGTGAAAAATGCAATAATGGGATACAATCTCAAAAACGACAGAATGATTTCAGTCCGAATCCAAGGCAAACGATTAAACATCACAATAATCCAAGTCTATGTCCCAACCACTGACGCAGAAGAGGCTGAAATGGACCGGTTCTATGAAGACCTACAACACTTCCTAGAACTAATACCAAAAAAAGATGTCCTCATCATCATAGGGGACTGGAATGCTAAAGTAGGAAATCAAAAGGTAACCAGAAAAATAGACAAGTTTGACCTTGGAGAACAAAATGAAGCCAGGCAAAGGCCTACGTAGTTTTGTCAAGAGAACACGCTGGTCATAGCGAACACCCTCTTCCAACAACCTAAGAGGCGACTATACACATGGACATCACCAGATGGGCAAGACTGAAATCGGATTGATTATGTTATTTGCAGTCAAAGATGGAGAAGCTCTATCCAGTCAGTAAAAACAAGACCTGGAGTTTACTGTGGCTCAGATCATGAGCTACTCATTGCAAAATTCAGACTTAAAATGAAGAAAATTGGGAACACCACTAGGCACAGAAGAACTATACAAGGAGGACCTCAATGTCCTTGACAACCACAATGGTGGGATCACTGACCTCAAGCCAGACATCCTGGAGTGCAAAGTCAACTATGTCTAAGAAAGCATTACTAACAACAAAGAAGAAGAAGAAGAGAGAAGAGACTGGATTTATACCCCTCCCTTCACTTGGAGTCTCAGAGCAGCTTACAAACTCCTTTCTCTTCCCCTCCCCACAACAGACACCCTGTGAGGTAGGTGGGGCTGAGAGAACTCTAACACAAACTGCTCTTTCAGGAACAGCTGTGCCAGTGCTTGTGACTGACCCAAGGTCACATCAGCAGGTGCAAGTGGAGGAGCGGGGAATCAAACTCGGTTCTCCCAGATTAGAGTCCGCACACTTAACCACTACACCAAAGCTACCGGAGGTGATGGTATCCTAGCTGAGCTATTCAAAGTCTTAAAAGATGATGCTGTTAAAGTGCTGCACTCAATACGCCAGCAAATTTGGAAAATGCAATAGTGGCCACAGGATTGGAAAAGGTCAGTTTACATTCCAATCACAAACAAGGGCAATGCCAAGGAATGTTCAAATTATTGCAAAATTGCACTCATTTCACATGCTAGCAAGGTCATGCTCAAGATCCTACAAGCTAGGCTTCAGCAGTACGTGGATAGAGAACTGCCAGAAGTACAAGCTGGGTTTCGAAACGGTAGAGAAACTAGAGATCAAATTGACAACATTCACTGGATTATGGAGAAAGCAAGGGAGTACCAGAAAAACATCTACTTCTGTTTCATTAACTACGCTAAAGACTTTGATTGTGTGGATCACAACAAACTGTGGGAAACCTGTATAAGAGTCAAGAAGCGGATATTGAACAACTGATTGGTTTAGCATAGGAAAAGGAGCATGACAAGGATGTATTTTGTCACCCTGCTTATTTAATTTATATGCAGAGTACATCGTGTGAAATGCCGGCCTGGATGAATCACAAGCTGGAGTTAAGATTGCTGGGGGAAAGATCAACAATCTCAGATATGCAGACAATACCACTCTGATGGCAGAAAGTGAAGAAGACCTCAAGAGCCTCTTGCTCAGGATGAAAGAGAAGAGCGCAAAAGTGGGCTTGAAACTCAACACCAAAAAAACTAAGATTCTGGCATCTGGCCCCATCACTCCTTGGCAAACAGAAGGGGAAGTCATGGAAGCAGTGACAGACTTCACGTTCCTGGGATCCAAGATCACTGCAGACGGTGACAGCAGCCATGAAATTAAAAGACGCCTGCTCCTTGGGAGGAAAGTGATGACAAACCTAGACAGCATCATAAAAAGTAGAGACATCACCCTACAAACAAAAGTCTGTATGGTGAAAGCAATGGTATTCCCAGTAGTAATGTATGGCTGTGAGAGTTGGACCATTAGGAAGGCCAAATGCTGAAGAATAGATGCTTTTGAACTATGGTGCTGGAGAAGACTCTTGAGAGTCCTTTGGACTGCAAGGAGATCAAATCAGTCAATCCTAAAAGAAATTAACCCTGACTGTTCCCTGGAAGGCCAAATACTGAAGGTGAAGCTTAAATACTTTGGCCATCGAATGAGAAGTGAGCCCTCACTGGAGAAGACCCTGATGCTGGAAAAGACTGAAGGTGATGGCAAACGATGAGATGGTTAGACAGTGTTATTGATGCAACGAACATGAAATTAAGCAAACTCCAGAGGAGGCAGAAGACAGGAGGGCCTGGCATGATGTGGTCCATGGGGTTGCGAAGAGTCGGACGCAACTGCGCAACTGAACAACAACAATTGTATTCATGTAATTTGGAAGCTGACTCATTTATCGTTACAGTCATCTGTAATGTAGCTGAACTGAGAACTGGCAATTTGCCCAAGGCTACCAGTTATATCCATACCGTAGCTAGTATCTGAACCTAGGTAGTTTCAGTCCAAATCCAGTAGTTACTCTATCCTGCCATATTAGCTCTTCTTCCATTGGGCATATTGTCCACATAAAGTATATAATTGTACATGTGGCAGCTGTCATATTATTACATCTCAAGAATGAACCAACTATTCCAGAAAAAAAATCAGCCACAGCGTAACAGTGCTACAAGAATCTCAACAATGAAGCTCATCTGCAGAAACTGTATGTGGGACTGCAGCAACCCCAAAGAATCGTGCTTCCCTCTACTTCCCACCCCTAAGGTGGAAGAGTAGCAAATGCGGTTAATCAAGGAGAACACAGAATAAAGCAAAACTAACTGGTGATTTTACACACAAAAAAGTTCTTCAGAGAAACTGGGACACTTGATGTAGAATGCACCAATCCAGTATCTTATCAGCAGAATTATTCTCCCAAAGCACAGTATTTCAATGTCCATTCAGTATCCACTATTAAATAAGCTTGAATGTCATTTTTAACATTTTCAGACACACTGTTTCTCTAATGACAATTATAATTAGGAGTTGGTACCTACCATTGGAGACTTATAGTATCTATGCAGTATATTAATGAAATCTGTAATAGTTAGCATTCCTGTAATAAAACAAAGTAGATTGTTAGAAAGAGCATTTTGAAATTAAGTCTTAAATAATATTTCATTTATATCCTTATGTGGATGCCGTGTAGAGCCCCATTTTTGTTAATGTCTATGAACAACTTCAGAGCTAAGGCCTCTCATTTACAGTCTTAATCACAGGTCAGACCATGGTTTGCTATTATGTGAGAACTTCAGGTTCCCCGAACCCTGCTCTTCACTCCCTTCACACGAAAGATAATTAGCAACTTCAGCTTTCAAAGCAAAAACTACTTTCCATTACAACCGAACTGGTAAACTATGACATGTGCTTCCCCTAAAACCCACAATTCTAAACTATCTTGAGTCTCAATGAGAAAGGTGGGCTATACAGCAAACGAACAAACAAACAGTGGTTAATGCTGGATTCCCGGTAAAGTACAAACTTGCAGCTTTGTATTTCATGGCAAACCATGGTATTGCTGCTGAAGCCCACATAACTAAGCATTTTGCTCCACACAAAGAGAGAAGGAAAGCAAGATCTGTGCTTCAGAAAGCTGGTTCACATTGCTGCAAACCATGATTTGCCAATATAGCTTAAACATCCTTAAGAGAGCCCCTGAAAAATTTCCTTTGGATCTAGGAGCCAGGTTCATTCCAGTCTTTAGAGTTCTGAATTTTAATAACCGATTTGCTTCCACCTTTTATAACCTTTAATGTTTCCACAGAATCTAATTCTTACCTCTTTTTCATAGTTTTCTGTAATTTTATTGGTATGAAAAAAATGTTGCAAGCATATAAAAAATAATTAGTGATAACTCTGGCTGTTATCACCACAAAAGAAGCTAACCCCAGTTTTGAAGGACTGCAGCAATTTAGTGTGACCGTCCCAAGTAGGAGACCTCCAGCTTCCACACAAATGTTGTATCACCCCACCCCAATAGGACAGTTTCTAAAACCACCAGTCACATTACAGCCAGCTAGAGTGATTAAGAACCCTCTGGAGTAGCGGCAGATGATCTGAGAGAGAAAAGGGGTTGCATTTGTCAAAAATAAAAAGAAACGACAATGAAATTTCTAGATGCCATGGCAACTTGGCACCTGAGATTTCCCAAGGCCTGGCTTAAGATGCAAGAGAGGCTGTAGCTCAATACATCATGTCGGTATCTTTTTCTAAGTGATGTAATTTCATCCCTCTGTGCATGAAAGCAGCAAGCCCAGGGCATGGATTTTATTGCTAGTCTGCTGGTATGTATAACAAGGGAGCTCTTTAATCAGAAGTATGTTTCAAGATGCTGAAGCCTGGAGGGCTGCCGGGTTAAAGATAATTGGACACAGCCAAGCCCTTAAATGGAGTGAGAACTGGCAGCTTATTGCTTCTTGTTGAGAAAGACTGGATACAGAAAAGATTAAGATTTTGCATATTTACCATGGAAGGGGGACCTAGAAAGAGGTCTGAAAACAGCTAAAAGTCAGATTTCAAAAATAAGCCTATGGGTTTGTAATGGACACTGCTTATTTAGTTCTTTTAGGAAAAGTAATTTCCTAGGTATCCAAGGTATTGCTGTTCATGCCAAGGAATCTGAAATGCATTTCACCTCTTCACAGGGCTGACTCTTCAAAAAGGTGAAGCTGGTCACTCGGAATCTGAATTTCCCCCCATTAAGCACCCTAATTCCTTATAGTCTCAGTAACAGAAACCAAACGCACAGCCAACCAGCCCACCATACTACGTTAAGGTCCCTCTCTGCTATCAACTCTGATCTAGACTCACTGTTATGAGTAAAAATAAATGATTTGAAGGGATAGAAGAAGCAAAACAACTGAATTACAACAGTAATATGGAGATTCTTTCTTTACAAAACTACCTATGATCATGTATCATATTTCTTCAAAGTGCCATACAAATAAACTTTACCCTACCTACAAAACTTTGTTTTTTACTCTCCCACAGTGGAGCTGCTCGAACACCATTTGCCACCAGGGCAAAGAAAGCCTTCTTTACCTGAAAAGGAAGAAAAGCATTATTTTTTTTAAAAAAAGGGAAGGTCAAGAAGTCCATATAGTGATGATTAGAGTCTAACTAGAACTGGGAATACCTAGGTTCAAATCCCTGCTCAGTCAAAAACTAGGTGACCATTGACTTGTCACTATCTTTCAGGATAAAATGGAGATGTGAAGAATCCTCTACCCAGAGATGTTTTGGAGGAAAAGCAGAATTAAAAAAAAAATACTAAACAGGATAGAGTGTTAACAGTCACAGTTACTAATAAAATGCCCGTATTTATAGATCAGTGGACTTCCACCTTTCCAAATCTAACGAAGTGAGCAGTGACTCATGAAAGCGCATCCTCTGCCACAAATTTTGTTAGTCTTTAATGCACAACTGGATGCTTGCTCTTTTCTAGTGCTACAGACAGACTAACATGGCTACCCATTCAGAACGGGTTCACCTTCAATTCCAAGGAGAAGCATGGGACCTGCTGTGCTGCAAGCACATGACAGGAAGTCGTATGACATCACAGTCACGTGGCAGACAGAAGAGGAGCCAAAGCTTCTGAAGCTGCCTGTGCTAAAATGGAATCCTCTTCCATGCTGGGTGACATTGCTTCACCATCCTGCTGCTTCTCTCAGCTTGCATGCAAAGAGAGACAGCAAGTCCTTCCAAACAGCAGAAGAGGGCAGCTCCGTAATATACAACAGAATCACGAGCCAGCAGGTGGAGCTCTGCTACTCATCTGAGAGTCCCAACCTAATGCTATAAAAGAAGAAGGAGGGGGAGGAGATTAGATTTATACCCCGCCTTTCACTACCCAAAGGAGTCTCCAAGCAGTTTACAATCTCCTTTCCCTTCCTCTCCCCACAACAGACACCCTGTGAGGTCGGTGGGGCTATAGACCATTTGTAATACACAAAGAGATAAAGGTGTAAAGAGCCTAAAACGACAAAAAGGACACTTTGAAATCACAGGGCAACCTTTCTCTATGTACTCTATTGGTCTGATATTACACATGCAGGAGTGAAGAGGAAAGGAGCAGCAATTTAGTTTTTGGCTCTTTTCTTTGTCAGCTTCTACATTTCTTCAATGATATAAATATGAATTATTTCTTTTCTACTGAAGTTCCAGGGTAATTCAATTACTTTTGTCAACAAGATCAGCTAGTTCTGCTGTAAACCAATAACAAGAGATTTTATCATTTATTCAGTGGTTATTCAGCTGTTTTAAGTACTGTATTCCGTGCTCATGGATGGAATATGTATGAAAGAAACGACAGAATTTGTGAATGAGGGAAGTTTTATGCCATACTGGCTATTTCCCCCCAAATTACATAGTTTTTGTCTTGAGATAATGCTTTGTGCTGAACAATTACAAAGACTATGCATTTAACAAACAAACAGAAGAGGCCCCCAGAATGGTCTTTAAAAAATTACTTTGCAAACAGAAATCTCTTTGACAAAGTGCTGTGAAGGGATTCAAACCTAGCAAAAAGCTTTAGATACTATATGACTTGACACAGTCAGCAGCACTGTTAATTATAGTCAGAGCATGACATGTAAATAGAAACTGCTGGACAAGTCTCTGCAGGACCGGGATTACTCTTGCAGAGACGTTGTTGTACCAAGCAACACGCACTAAATTACTCTTGATGGTCAGGAAAGATTGCTGATAGAGCACAACATAATAAGAGGCACCTCTCTGAAGATACAGCTCTAGGTATCTGACCTTCTGCTCTCTAAGAGTCTTACTAGGTGTCTGTTTCAGCATAATGAAGCCATATATTAAAAGACTGACCACTTCAACTGGGTGCCAGGTGCAGTTTTTCTTCACCCCCTCAAATTATCTTAATTATCATTCAGCCATATGCATCTATTTGGTCTAAGCATCTTAAAATTACATTTCCACTCACTCCCCATATTTTTAAACTACATATTTTATATTTATTTATTTATTTATAGATTCAATTTATATACCGCTCAAACCCCCTAGGGGGTCTCAGAGCGGTTTACATAGTATATTAGTATTTCCTAACTAGGGCCACAATTACAGGGGGAGGGGCATCCTACCAACTGCGAAACATAAATGTCAATTTCATATTATGACAAATCAATGCATGCCAGATAATATTATGTAACTACTTTCATGTAAACCCCACCATGCACATTCATTATGTACAGCCAACAATCCCCATCCAACAGCTGTTTTATCAGACAACCAAAGATGACTTAAATATTTTACATAATAACTGAGTTTTACACTCCCTGAATCTCAGAACATTGACCGCTAGATTATTCCCCATTCTCTACCAGGAAACTGATTGCCCATCAGCCATTCCAGTCCTAACAGTGAAAAAAAGTAACACTGTACATTACTGTCGAACTTATTATTCCAGTGCATTACAAATAATGCCCCTTTCTTAAAACACGTATCACTGCAGAAGCTCAATTTTGATCTACTACATGTTAGCTATTAATGAGAAATCCCATACTTGCTTCTACCAGTCCATCAGCACAGGTGGACTTTCCCTCCAATGTGCAGCAATACCGATATGGGCACTGATCTGTCACACCTACAATGAGCTCCAAATAATCCGAGAGCATTTTTTTGACCAAACCCATACCTTCGGGTCATGTGGTTGACTGTATCTGGTCATGCCTCTTATTGTGTCAAGAATTATATTCCAGAATTGTTTTATGACCGGACACGGCCAGAACACATGCAGTAGGTCTGCTTTTGACATCACTAGCAATATGTTTATCATGGTAGTAACCAATCACCATTCAAACCCAGATTTGTTCCTTATAGGAGGTTATTTCCATCACATTTTTATCCCACCCTTTCTCTGAGGAGCTCAGGACAGGTACATGGTTCTCCCCCTCTGCCATCTACCTTAACAGCAACCCTGTGAGGCAGGTTAAACTCAAAGAGGGACTGGCCCAGTGTCATCCAGTGAGTGGAGTTTTGAACACAGGTTCTCTCTCAGATTTGTTCCGAAGCCAAACCACTATACTACTCTGACTTTCAAACTATGTTTTGAAACAAACTATGTCAACTGTCTAAGTATTCTTTGACTTAACTCCTCCAAAATTATTCTAGATATTTTAAACACCAGCACTCTCAGCTTCCAAATGGATACCCCTCTCCCCAGTACTCTTTCCCCCTTCATACATAGTTTGGGTTTCTACCTGTCTTTGAAAAACCAAAACAACTTCTTAAAAGATGCTTAAGTGTGGATATGCATATAAGTAGGCCTCTATGCAGATTTATATCTAGCTACTAATGTCAATAAATTTAACTGCCTTTCAAGAGGAAGCTTCATTTTTGAAGGGAAGTTAATTCATACAAGTGCAAAGAAAGAACAAGGACTATAGGGAGTATTACTGTTTCATTCTCAATCGCAAAGCATTAGGCTATGGAAAAGCTGTTATAGTTAGTGGTCACAATGATTTGCCTGAGTTTATGAAACAATTTCTGCCAAAGGCTGCCACAAACAATACATACAATACATAGTATTACAGTATGGCCACTTCCACATAGCATAAAACAAGTCTCAGACTGAATTTGCACTGCAGAATGCCAATCTGTTCAAGGGGGATGTACTATCGTTCTGCCATACAGAATATATGAAGAAAATCCCACCCAAACCCGGGCCATTCCAGAGCCCATTTTGGCAAAACAGAGTCTATATGTTTGTTTATGTACTTCTTATTTATATTCCACTTTCTTCCATGATCTGGAACTCAAAGCAGGTTTTGACATAATTCCCTCCTTCTCCACTTAATCCTCCAAACAACAACCTGCTGCAGGCACCATCTCTCACTTGTTAGGCTATAAAATGGTGCCAACAATCTTCTGACCTGGGGACACCATCACATCTAGTTAAGCCCTAAGAAAATAAGAGCTCTAGTCAAATACTCTGTGACTTGGATGATCCAGGCTAGCCTGATCTACTCACATCTCAGAAGCTAAGCAGGGTCTGCACTGGTTCGTATTTGGATGGGAGACCACCTAGGATTTCCAGGATCACTATGCAGAGGCAGGCAGTGGCAAACTACCTCTGTTCATCTCTTGCTTTGAAAAACCTACAGAATCGCCATAAATCAGCTGCGACTGATGGCACTTTACACACACAGTCAAATACATTTTCACAGCGTTTACAACTATAATATATTTGTGACTCTGACCAGTGGGCAAATAGAGACTAAAAATTATGCATCGTTGAAAGATTGTTCTAAGCTAGGTAATGTTTTTCTATTCCTAAAGCACAGAATTTAAGTATACTACAGGCCAAAAGGTATTTCATTTACAATCCATCTAGGTTTGATTTCTTCTATTGTATACTAAGGCCTAGTCATATAATCACACTAAAATGTTGGTGGGGATCATACATTGCCCAGGAGTCCACAAATCACAAGCAAACTGAGAGTCTGTTGCAAGTGTTTCAGATGCAAATATCCTGTCCTTTTTATACTTACATTTATGACCAACATTGTTGATTACAGTAAATAACTAGACTGTGTGACTCAACTGCCACCCTTGGACCACCAACGTTTTTCTTGCTCTGTTACCTTTACCCTTCAAGACCACAGACATGCTGGTCTTTCTAAGGTTTAAAAAGGATGGCGTCAATGTCCTTAAACTATGAGTCTTCCTACGGATCCCCAAGCAGTTCTTGGACAGGAAGGAAGTCTGTCTTTAAGCCATAGCCCAAATGCAATATTCTGAGCTGGGGGAGGGGGCAGAACACCTAAGCAGTTTGAGATCACAGTAACTAAAGGTCTGCCCTTCTTGACAGAAGAAACTGTTATATTATGATCTAGTAAATACTTGCGAGGCAAGTGAGTTTGCCAAGACAGATCTATAGTTCACAGAAAATAGACCCAGTTCCATTCCATTTGACATTTCAGAACATTTTACACATAACAGTTATATTACTGCAACCGCACAAGTATTTTCAGGCTATGTCATCAGTCTTTTCCATTTGAAAGGAAATGAGGTTCAGTAGGCCATTAGTACTGAGCTCAAATATTGATTCAAAGAGAAATATAGCTCCTTTCTGCAACTTTAAAACATCTACACATTTCTAATTTTTGGATGCTACAAACTTTTTAAAAAAACCTACACCCATGCCCATTATGTACAGGTTCCAAAAACAAGGTCATCTTAGTGAAGATTTATTTTTAATTACTACACCTGTAATTTACTAGGTGACTGGAATCCTAAGAACGGTGTCATGGGAGTAAGCCCCACTAAATAGACCTGACTGGGGTTCTGAATAGACCTGCTTAGGATGGCTCGAAAACTGTAAAGGACATTCTGAAAGGAACTCACCTGCAACGTAGTGTCAAAGACGACAAGCTTTGAGCTTGTTGGAACAATGTCGTAACACTTATGTGACCTCATGAATCGCATGTAAATGTCACTTTCCGATTCGCCAACAGCTGGAAGAAAAACAAAATAGAAAAATATAATTCCATGAGCAAAACTTTAAACACACACACACACACACCCTTTTCAAACCATCTGGATACTATTTTAAAGTAAAGAACCCCAAACAGAATAATCAACAGCTAAGGCTTCTTTGACATTCTCCTGCAGAGTTCTACAGAGTAAAGTCCATCTTTCCTTTGTAATTGAAAGCTGAGGTTGTGAAAGCAGAGGTTCTGTTTGAAAAAAGAGTCAAAACTGCATTTTTATTACAGAACTAGTAATGAGGCCCATTGCAGAAAGGAATGCAATGGTCTCCAGAAGGAGGGCCTGGGAGAGTGCTGTGGCCTGCAGAAGTCACGCCCCCCCCCGAGCACCATGGCTGTGGCTATCGGGCTTTTCCATCGTCCTCCCACCCTAGTCTAGCCCCTGGCTTTGGCCACAATGTGGCCAAGAGGGTTGCCCTGGATGGGCCATGGACCTGGTGGTGTTCTCATGCTGTCCCCTCAACCAGGCTGGCTCTCGCCACCATCTCCCTCCAGAGCGTCCCCCACCCTTAGGAAGAGGTGGCCGGAACCCCACCTCCCACTCCCCTTTGCTCGACTCATAGGTGAATTGGAAGTCCGAGATGGCCCTCCGGGGCATGTGGCGGCAGCAGCAGCGAGAGACGGCACTGGGGGCAGGGGCTGGTGCAGTGTGTAAGGGACCCGCCGGCAGGCTTCTCTGGAGAAGAGAGGAGCGCTTCCCGGCAGGGCCCGGAGTGCAGTCAGAGACACCTCGCCCCAAGTCTGGGCGGCTTCTGCTGCTCCCTCTGGGGGGGTCCACCTGCCACAGCCAGGCGGCACTGATTCCCCCACCCCGATGGGGCTGGCATGCCCTTTCTGGGCCGCCGAGTCTTTGACAGTGACTTTTTGTCCAGTGACCTCGGCAGCCCAACACCTGCTCGCGCTCAGCTGGAAAAGACTCCCTGGTGCAGCAGCAGCAGTTGGACTGCTGCCTTGCACGACACCAGCACCTGCCTCGACGGGAGGGAGCCGAGCCCCACCAAGGACGGTGGAGTGGAGAGGAGAGGTGGTCAGGGCGAGAGAGAGACCTTCCTTCCTTACAGTTCCACTTCCATCCCTCCCCCATCCCTCCGGGAGGCTGCCAAGCAGTGGAGCCCGACGGGCCAGGTGATGAAGTGGTAAGGGGCTCCGCACTTCCAGGCTGCTTGGTGGCTGGATTTTGTGGTATGCAATGGCAAAGCCCCCTTGCAGACGGTCGGCCAAGTGGATTGAAGCAGGGTTATTTCAGCACAGCAGTAAAATTAAAACCAATTATTTAATTAGAAACTGTGCTATGATTTCTTTTTATTCAGATGACAATGGTCTGTGATGGAGCACACAAGGGATGGAGGGGGCTGTGGGAGAGACCTGAAGTGAGGCCCCCCTCCCCGACCCCCTGGCCCCAACGCTGGAGGGAAGGAGGCCCCAGCCATCCCCAGGCCCGCGGAGAGTCCCGTCCGTGCCTTATAATACCTTTTGATTTATTTAATCGCCCAATCCGGCAGAGCTGCTGGCCCTGAGCGATAATTACAGTTAATCATAGACAGTGGACTAACAATAATTCATAGGGGATGAGGGAGGACACAACATATATAAATCTTTTTTTTAAATTGCACACATTTGCAGCCGGCGGGACATGTTCAGCTGAGGGTCAGACATATTCCAGAGACATTTCAGAGGCGTTCGGAGATGTTCAGATGGCTCGGCTGGATGACGTCAGTTGTTCTTCCAGGACTTCTTCAAGTCGTGGTGCCGCACTGCCACCGCCTGGCCGGAACGACCCATCACAGGCTTCCAACGCCGCAGATTTCTATCTTAAGCTTTCGAGCTCATGAGCTGGACATTCCGATTTGCTGGCTAACACCTCCCCCACTGGGGGGGTTAGTGTGCCCACTCTCTCTAAGGAGTGGTACCCATTTTTATCTACTTGCCGAAGCTTTCGAACCGCTGGGTGGGCGGCAAGCTGGGGACAGGGCTGGTAGCTCACACCAACGCGGGGCTAGAACTGACAGACGTTCTGTTCAGTTCAGATGTTACTATAGCCAGAGGATAAATCCTCTGTGCCGCCTTCCATCGGCTCGGAGCACACTGGCGGGGGGTTTTGTGGGCGGGACTCGACAAGGCAGGCAGCCAACCCAGCCAGCGTGTTCTGAGTGGCAGTTCAGGCAGCCAACTGATTTTGCCATGCATCGAATCTCTCCACCCCAACTGGCTTTTATAATATAAGGAGAGAGAAAAGGGAAACTGACACAGAACCTGGAACATGCTTTGCTGTATTCAGCACTAGAAGCCAGCCCTGAAAGAAGAAACCTAGCCTCTGTGTTTCCCTTAGTGAAATGCAAATTCCGTCACAATATTAATTTACTCTGGAAGTATTTTGCTTTCCTAGAAAAACAGTAATCCAAAGTGGTGTCCAAGAAAACTGCATTTAAAAATATATATTACAGAAGTAAACAAAAATCTGATCACTACCTGAGATTACTGTTTTGCCTTTATTTATAGTGAAGTCCTTTGCAGAATTACTCCAGTCCCCAGTAAGAAAGTATCCAGTGCATATGCATTTCCTTTAGACATGAATATTTTCTGCGTGCACTCATTTCTTTGGAGGGAAAGAATGGCATTAGTAAATCTGGCAGTTGAGTGAGATTAAGAAGCTGAAAGACTCATTATGTTTTACCCAGTCACCACGCAAAAGGGCTACAGAAGTATCCAATGTTTCAGAGCAACCACAAGCTAAAAAGGTAAAGGTAAAGGTTCCCTTGCTCGAAAGCCAGTCGAATCCAACTCTAGGGTTGCGGTGCTCATCTCCATTTCAAAGCCGAAGACCCCGCACTGTCCGAAGACATTTCCGTGGTCATGTGGCCAGCATGACTAAACACCAAGGTGCACGGAACGCTGTTACCTTCCCACCAAGTGGTACCTATTTATCTACTTGCAATTTCTTGCGTTCAAACTGCTAGGTTGGCAGGAGACCAACACTTGCGTTAAAGACAGTGGCTGGAAGTTTTTCAGTTCCTTAAGGTTAACCTGCCTCCCACTGGCCTAAAGAATTCAAATGCATCAAAATGTTTTCATTACTGCAAATTTTAAAGAAAGGATGCTATTAGAATGCTGCCAGAAGAAGAAAGCACCCTACTAGATCTTTTATATTCCAGTACGGAGATGTGAATGCCCAGAAAAATACACCTTCCCCCCCTCACACAAGGGCTTCCCAACAAGAAAATTTTTGAGACCACAAAAAAAGGGCCCCTATGAAACAGTCTCTCTTTTGGAATGAGTGAAATGATTAGGACAAGGTTTTACTCCCTCAAAATGAGTAATATGAAAGGTTGTTATGAAACATAATCCAGTGATAATTCCTATGTATATCATAGACATGGGCGTATTTTCAAATATGTATTTCCTTAAATGCGAGTAATGTTGCCCATAGTTGAATGTGTATGGTACCACACTACTGAATAATTAAATGTTCTCAACACTGAAGTTCAACTTGATACCCGAATATGCTGTTAGTCTTACTGGTTCCCATATGATACTGCTTTGTGCCCAAATAACACATTTTCTTCATTCAAAAAGCATGTTTTCGGTCATCAACCCTCCCTCGCCCTGATGGCAAATACTGAGCTACTGTGCTTTCCACAATACTAACAGTGGCCAGGAAAGTCACTCTGAGGAGCTCAGAGGCAGAGCACATCTGATGTTTGTCCGAGAGATCTCTTGGCTTGAAAGCCTCACCTCCCTTCCAGGCAACTAAAGAGAAAAGGGCTTCAGAATGGAAGTCAAGTTAATCCCTCCTCCTCCTCGTAGTGTGAATTTTATCCCAGAAGTCAGGTTGAAACTCTTACCTAGAATTACATTTTTTTCAGGCACCAAACACTGGATTTTGCTCAAAATGAGAGCTCTCTCCATAACATAAACTCTTCATACAGATATATGGGACACATACAAACATGCACCTAAAGTAAACTGACTGGGCATTTGCTAGTTATCTTCCAGTAACTAAATGATTAACCAGAATTTGAGCTTGAAATCTGAAACACATGCTAGTCTCTGAAGAAGCATTTCAAGTAAAGGATAACCAACACCCCTTACATCTCTAGAAGTCTCAAACTTTGACACCCCAAGTCTTCACACACAAACTGTTTTTCCTTGATAAAGTAAGGAGAACCAGGCTGGAAGCATCCACCATGGCTTCTGGCATAGATAACAGGCAGACCAAGAAGACGTCTCTGAAGTAGTAAGCTCTGACTTACCAAAGGCCATGCTGGAATAAATGCTATCTTTGAGGTACCAGCGGGCTTCTGTTTTATTTATGAAAAAGAAAGAACAAGGCCATACCAAGGACCCCAAAATCTGTAAAGGGAATCTTACAACAAAACATTTTTGAAAAAAAGCAGAAAGCTCTCTGTATTACTCCCTTTCAAAACAAGCACAGCAGTACAAAACTACTCATGTGGTATCAACTGAGATTTTTGTTACAAAAGGGTTTTGAAGAGGGATCACAAAGGAACTTGCACCATCCCTATTATGCAGGCCTGCCTCAGAGATTCACACTAGGTGTGGGGCTGGCTTTTGAAAACTGTCCAGAAACCGCAATTGGTCCAAAGTAACAGTGGCCAGGCTTTTGTTGGGTCTGGAGACGGGCATTCTCATCAGTGTGCTGAAAGATCTGCACTGGGAGCCTGTCTGTCTCCAGGCACAATTCAAAGTGCTGGCTCTTACCTTTATGGCCCTTAAAGGACTGAGGCCAGGGGACTTGAATATGGTCTCCTCCCATACTGACCAGCCCACTAGTTTAGATATTCTTCTCATCTAGTTTAGACATTCTGCCAATTAAAGAAGAGGCAGATGGCAACCAGAGACAGGGCTCCTTCCGTGGTGCACCTCCCCTTTGAATGCCCTTCTCCTTGAAGTTCATCTGATGCCTACAACAAACCAAGATGCCAACTTTGCTCTCTTATAGATCCTAGCAACACCATCAGTGGATCCAGCAACATCAGCCACACTCCTGCTCATCCTTTAATGCGATTCATGCCATCATATGTCAACATGCCCTTCCACCCTCTACAATGGACAAACAGGCCAGTCCCTTTTACAAAGAATCCTCCGGTATATATAATTCTGTTTTGGTCATGGACTCCCCTGAACATTCCAACACGCTCCGAAATCAGTTCGCTCCCTGATCTGTCATTCAGAGGGTCTCCCTATCCACTGGCTGCTTTGCCTGAGTCCTGCCTCCAACATTCTAAACAGTTTGCTGTTCCTCTCCCCCCCACAAGCCAGTCAGAACACAGAGATCATTTGCATATGTGGCCTAACTGGCCTTTGCCTCGGAACACAGAGGTCGTTTGCATATGCAGCCTCTAACATTCTAAACAGTTTGCTGTTGCTGTTCTGAGGTAAAATACATTTCCCCTTAGTGCCTGTTGGGGGAAACCATTGTTGCCAATCTCCAGGTGAGGGCTGAAGATCACTCAGAATTACAACTGCTTTCCAGATGGCAGAGATCAGTTCCCCTGGAGAAAATGGTGGACTCTGTGTCCCTATATCCTACTGAGACTGCCCCTGTATGACAGCCAATGTGACGTAGCAGTCAGGGCTTCAGAGCACGGTAAAGGCTGCAGATGGTGGTGAGGGGGTGGAAAGCTGAAGAATGAGGAGAAAATAAAGGTAGGTTGATGATTGGCTGTGAAGGAGATAGGGTTGCCAACTCCAGGTGGGAAATTCCTGGAGATTTGAGGGATGGAGCCTGGAGAGGGTGAGGTTTCAGGGTGGGACCTCAGACAGGTACAATGTCATAGACTCCACCCTCCAAGCCAGCCAGTCCCAAGGAACCATTGTTGCCAATCTCCAGGTGAGGGCTGGAGATCACTCAGAATTACAACTGTTCTTCAGGCAGCAGAGATCAGTTCCTCTGGAGAAAATAGTGGACTCTGTGTCATTATACCCTGCTGAGGTCGCCACAGAAAATTGACACTGAGTGCCCAGGACCAGGGCACCTGTCCAGAGCCTCTTTCTAGAGCTCGTTGTATTTATTTCCACAGCGGGCCTTATTCCTAGTTGATGGATGTAAGTCTGACCACGCCTCTAACCACAGTGGGGCATTTGGGGGCAGAGCCCCACCAGGGATGAGCCCTGTCCCACCCAAGAGTATGCCAGACACCCCAGACCCTACCCCACCAATGCTCCCCCTAAGCTGTGGAGTCTTGTGAGCAAACATTCTACTTTGTGAGTTCCTGGCATTAAAGTGGTGAGCAAGCGATTTGGCTGCTGCATAATTTAGTTTGCTCTGGAGCTATCCTTCCTGGGCTGAGACCAAAATCTGTGAGCTGGAGGATAAAAAACTTTGAGCTAGCTCACACTAACTCAGCTTAGAGGGAACACTGTACCTCACCCCTGCTGCACTGTACTCCTTACCCCTGCCCCTCCGCCGCCTCGCTGGCTCTTCCAGGGAAGCTGCCTTCCCTTCTGGTCAGTTTTACTCCCACCAATCAGCTGTTAAACCTAACCCCTCTTGGAAGGGGAGTGAAACTGACCAGAAGCAGCAGGGCAACTCTGGAAGGAAAAGGAAGGCCCCTGGGGAACTAATCTAATCTAAATTCCCCACTCCCCTGCCCCACCAACCAAAATTTTCTGGCTACAGGCCTGAGCCTGACATTAGGAACCACAACATTCAAAAAACAGTGGAGGAATATTTTAATTTTCCAGGACATTCAGTTACTGACCTAAAAGCAGCAGTTCTTGTACAAAGGAATTTCAAAGGGAGATTAGAGAGACTGCTGGATTGCAATTGATAATGACAATGCATCCAACCTGGATTGAATAGAGACCTACGTTTCCTGTCTCACTACCAATGTTGATTTCTCCACGCCTATTATCCCGCTGCATATCTCACCTAACTCCTATCACTCCTGAGATTGTCATTCACCTGCTATTGTCATTTGCCTGCTAATTTAATTTGGCATCTGAAATCACTCCATTTCCCAATAAATAGGACAGATGAACTCCCATTTTAGTATTACTATTATTTATTAAATTTTTACCCCGCCCTCCCGGCTGAGGCTGGCTCAGGGCGGCTTACACAACAGAATAAAATTCCAACAATACAGCTAGCTGTATCTGAAGAAGTGAGCAGTGACTCACAAAAACTCACACCCTGCCACATATTTTGTTAGCCTTTAAGATGCTACTGGACTCTTGCTGTTTTCTATTACTGTCTTTTGAGTGCCAGGCCAAAACATTTTCTTTTTAGTCAAGGTTTTAACTGATAGATTCCACCTTTTTAAGCTATTACATGGTCTGTTACTATGTTTTCTGGATATCTTTTTAGGATGCAGAAGGTTGTTTTATGCTGATTTTATGCCCCTGGCTTGTTTATACATAGGTAAGCCTTTAGTTTTTGCATTGGTTTAACTTTGTAATCCATACCAAGCAAGTGGCACATACATGTTCTAAGCCAACAAATCCAAACCAGCAGCTATGTACCTGGACCTCGTCTCCTTCATGGCTTCAAGTAGAACAATGGCTGGTAGGAAAGGTGAAGATTCTCCCTATCCAAGCTTCTTTGGAGCCCCTCCTCTCTAGCCAGAGGCAATTAATCACCCCCTATGCAGCATGGGCAAGGAAAGTTCCTTAACTCCCCTAACCCACCCAAGTACCTTTCAACCTCCAGGTGGGGCCTGGAGGTCTCCCAGTATTACAACTGATCTCCAGGTGACAGAGATCAGTTCCTCTGGAGAAAATGGCTGCTTTGAATGGTGGACTGTATGGAACTTGTATCCTGCTAAGGTCTCTCCCCTCACGTGGTAAGACCTACTAGACACTCAAGTACCATTTTTGATAGCAGACACACCATTTTGGGCAACTCAATTTCATTCCATAGACTCTAATTCTGCCCACAGATTCAGAGGTTCCAAACAATACGACTGCTTGTTTTTACCCTGACATCCAGTCCTAACTCACGGTTTGTCACTGGAAAAAAATTCTCGGGGAGGAGGAGGAGGAAACCAAGTTCCCCAAGGAACATTTTTATTCATTCACTGAAAGCTTTAAATATAGGTTGAAGCTGCATCACAACCAAAACATTCAGCAGTTATATAAAGAACAGTCTTAAATAGCATCATTATCTTCTATACGCAGATGGCTTTGAACATCGCAGTTCATGAGAAAACAGTCTCCATAAGCATGACCATAGGGGCTAGGACTACTTCTTACATTAACAAAAAAAATTGCTTTTGCCTTGTGTTAAGCTACAACTACTACAACTTTGTCCACACTGTAAAAGGAGATAGAATACTGTTATTACAAACTGAAACCCATAAAAACTGTGCAAGTTTCCTCTAATGGATTGATCAAAAATTTAGTTTTCCTCACGTCTTCCCATGCAGTCCCATGCACCAACCCACCACGTATGCACACTAAGACGCTCTCCTGAATGGAATTCTAGTTAGTTTTTTCCAAATGACACCATCACTCACAGGCAGTTGAAACAGCCTGTGGAAGCACTTTAGAAATTCAGCCCGCCATGCCTCTTCACAGTTGTTTCCAATATCATGGTACGGCTAACTTTAGTTGTATGCTCTGTGTGAGGGGTTCTCTCCTCTCTGAGCAGGCGGGTTTCTACCCTGAGTTCCCAGAGGGTAGATGGAGTCAGTGCTAAAAAAATCTTTATCTCTAGGAGTTTCTCCAAACTGAATCTATGCTCAGAGCCCCCTCAGTCTGATGCACATAGACCAGGAAGGACAATAATAATAGCAATGCAGCCCGTGTCTTGTAGACAAGAGGGCAAACAGCCATTCTACTTGCCCCTGGGCCCTTGAACTTCTTTCGGCACTTGCCTCCTCCACATTTCCGCCCAAAATGCTGGCTACAACCAGTCCTCCCTTAAGCCCCTGACTTCCTCCCTTTTGTCTGCAGCCTTATGCTCTGCTTTCTCCTTTGTGCCCCTCCACTGACAACATCCAGACCTGGCCTTGTTTCCTTTCATACCCTTTTCTTCCAGTCCACTCTTCTTGTATGTTGTCTACTCATTATCAGAACGACTGTGACAAGAGACAACAATGAGAGATGACAGTATTCCCTTGTGATTTTGTCTTTATCGTTCAGAGCTCCTTTGCCTTTGTGTCTTGTATTTTAATCAGACACACTATTTGTTATTCTGCAGCCATAATGAGTGCCTGAAAATGGCATTACTGCCCGATATTGATGGTCTTATGTAGCCCCATCCAAGAACTTACATGCATATGCAGCTGAGGAAAAGAACACAGAGAGCAGGAAAAAAACTCCAAGAACGATTTGTCAAACATTGTTCTGAACTGCCAGAACAGTTAGTCGATGTACTTGAACATGAGCGGCTTGTCGAGACAAATAATGGAAACGGTATTCCATGGAGATGTGCAGTCTTGTCACACCTGGCCCAACAACATTCCCGGGGTTTGTCAAGTGTACGTCTCATGATATTCTGTATCAATTTGCAATTGCCTATTTGTATACTGCTGCTGTTTCTCCACCCACAGTCTCAGATCGCGAGGACAGATTCATAAAAGTATTTTTTTTAAAAGCTGAAAAAGCACACTCCAGGCGAATTTCATCCGTGAATTTTCCCCCTGTGGTCTTGTGGCAATTGAAATGTCACTTCTAATCCTGACTTCTAATAGAACATTTCTAAATAAATAACATGGAAGAAAGATCTGGTTGTAGATTTTGTACCTCAGGACTGGTTGCTTGCATTTGTTCCTGTCCAGCGATACTGACCCTCGTCTGGAGACCTTTCAGTGGGATTTAATTTGTGATTTTATTACAGCTTGTTTGTGCTGTTGCAGAAAACACTTAGGTATGCGAGCGGACTGAAAACACAGCTTCTGACTTCCTGGCTCTCCTCCAAACTATAGAGCACTTAGTATTTACTTATGCATTTATAAAGCTGAAGATACACCCAGCTGCACATCATGTCCTGTGGATGATAACTTGCTTAGCCCCCATTCAACTGTAAAAGAGAGGATTTTTTTACAGCAATTGTCATGAGTTAGATCCACATTACTAGGCCATCATCTTCAAATACAGATTTACTGTAATGTCTCCGCACCTAAAAATCAGACATTGCAATCCTTAGGACACTGTCTGGGGAGTAAGCCCCACAGAATAACATGGGACTTAATTCAAAGTAGTCCTACTTAGGACTCTTCCTTGATCTATTTAATCAGAAAATTTGTATGCTACTTCTTAGAGATCTGCTCAAAGCAGCTTACAAGATAAAACATGGCAAAACCCCCCCCATTTTTTAAAGTAAAAAAAGAATCATTAAAATTAAAAAAATCATTAACAAGCCCAGTCATAAATACTCTTGAAAAGCAGCTAACCAATTTAGCAAACAAATATGCTTCTAAAAAGACTTTTGCTAAATCTCTGTATATAACAAAGCTGTTTTGGGGTGGCCACATTCGATGCACTCCTTAATCCATTGGCTGCAAGAATTGCCACTCCTAATGGGGACTGTGGCCACTGGCTGTGTTCTCTGACAGAGGTGGCGCTGGCCCAAACATACCTCAGAACACAGTGCCTTCGCTCTGCTGAACACACCACCTGTCTTTCTCCGGCCCAAAGCAGCACCACGCTGATGCAAAAATGGAAACTATGGGTTGGATCCAGCACAAGGGCCTTATGAAGTCCAGGCACAAATCCCTGACCTTCCTGGCTCTCCCCTCCTGCCTCTTCCATCGGTGGAGGTCTGCTCATGTAAGAGGCAGGAGGGACTTATTTCACCATTTTTCCTCATCCCCACTGTTGCCTCCTGATCTGTGTGGCTATTACTCCATGTGGGTCCTATGACCCTGGGAGTAAGCCTTCACAGAGTCAGTAATGGCTGCTGGGGCTGGAAGACAGAAAGACCTGTAGCCATCAGCAATTTCTGCTGATAGATTGTGAGATCCAACTCTACAGACTCTGGGTGACACAGAGCTAACATTAAAAGAACACATAGGTCTTGGTTAGGATCCCATCTCAAATCACCTTTTGGCATTACTTCATTCCTTGTGAACAGGGATTTTTTTTTTTGTGGTAAACCAAAGCTTGTCTTGATAAGTAAATGCTTTGGTTCTGGTTGAAAGTCCCAGTTCGCAGGAAAAACATCATTTCAGAGGTAAAGGTCAGTTACAGCTTGCCACAAAAATGGAATTAATTTGCTGCATGCAAGGAATGTGGGAGGGAAATTGTATGAGCAAGCCCAAAGTGCCTTCAGAATCCCACTCCATAACACCAAGCTACAGTTTGGTTTTGTTGAACCACAGCCAAAGCACAGACTTAGCAATTTGAAGGTACTAGTGTAACGACACTTGGTTCAATCGCAAGTTTATTATTGCATTTTTACCCCAGCTCCCTTTGAGGAACTCAGGGGAGATTACATTGTTAACCCTACCTCCTTTTATCTTCCAACAACTCTTTGAGATAGCTTAGGCTGAGAGGGAATGACGGGTCCAAAGTCACTCTGTATGCTTCACGACTGAGCTCACCCCATCTCAGTGTGGCACACAAACACCACACTGGCTTACCCGTCTTCCGTGCTTTAAGCAGGCTGCCCTCATTTTCTTTTTCAAAAGAACTGAGCCAGAGTGATGCAGTGGTTAACAGTGTTGGATCACTATCAGGGAGACTGAGGTTTGAATCCCCACTTGTGCTATGGAAGCTCACTGGGTAACCTTGGACCAATGACTCTCAGCCTAATCTACCTCACAGGGTTGTTGTGAGGAAAAATGGAGAGAAT
The DNA here is from genome assembly GCA_029375565.1 of Gekko gecko. NCBI lineage: Eukaryota > Metazoa > Chordata > Lepidosauria > Squamata > Gekkonidae > Gekko > Gekko gecko. The sequence goes on along the minus strand of JAPDNY010000011.1, from coordinate 93,787,067 downwards.
GATGTAAGCTGCCTTGGGTCTCTGCTGGGAAGAAAGGTGGGTATAAACAAATTAAATAAATACCTATCCCTTTATATTTGAGAAATATAAATTTGAGAAATAAATATGTCCATCCTCCAGGGAGTTGGGGGGGGGAAGAGCCCTGATGACACGCATCACAGGTATCAGCACATTAGTGGCATCCACATCCAGCTTTTACTACATTCAGTGCTTCCCCCCCCAATGCTTAATCATTTCCAACATTTGGATTAAACTATAGTGAAGGTATTTTCAAATCTGCTCCACTGCTTGAATAGTGAATAAATTTATTCTCACCCTGACTGTTCTTCGCTTGGCATAAAATGGTTTTTGCAGATAACTTGCACTGAAAGTCACACGGACAGCAACAGAAATACACATTGGGCTTTTTCATCACTCAAACCAACCAGACAGGGCTTGCGGTGGTGAAGGAATGCAGTGAGTCTTACTTCCTTGCTCCCTTGAGCCACTATACAGCTGTGTTATAACTAAATACAAGGGGTTTTGATGCAGACAGCTCAATGCAGTTAGCTAAAGCTTAAAGACACAAAAGTCTATTGTGTGTTATTAAAACTGAGACCTCATAAATATGCATGTGTTATCTTTAATGCATCAAAGTCTGGCATAAAATATAGTCTCTACTGCAGAAGCAGCTGGACCATAATCTTGTATACAATATTGTGGAAGAGACCGTGGTTGAGAACAAATCAAGTTCAGTTCAGTTTTTGTAGAGAGCTCTATTTGGGGAAATTTCAGCTAGTGCAGAGTGCTGCCACACAAGTGTTAAAAGATACAAAACAATATATTACTCTGAAACATCTGCACAGGCTTCTGATCTGTTTCTGAGCTCAATTCAAGGTGCTGGTTTTGACCTACAAAGCTCTAAACCAGAGCTGTCAAACATAAGGCCCAGGGGCCGGAACTAGCCAAGTCCAGGGCTCTTATGAGGCCCACAAGCAACTAGTGAAAGGGAGGGGACAGGAGGCTGCTGGGGTGGGGGTGTGTGGAGCCGCTCCAATTGTGATTTCAGCATGGTGGAACAACCTCATCTGCAGCAGTTAAGCAGCATGGAAGCATCCATCCAGTGCTGCACCGCTGGCTCTCCAGTCTGCTCATATGGTCTTCTCTTGCACCCCCCTCCCGGCACATGGGGACTTTCAGTGAGGATACAAAAACTCTGAGCTTACCAGCTGCTGTCCTTTATACAGTTGATATCTCCAGTACCTGGCGTTACATTTAAAGGCACACATGGCCCGGCCCAACAAAGTAACATTTATGTCAGATCCGGCACTTGTAACAAATGGGTTCGACACCCCTGCTCTAAATGATCTAGTTCCTTAAAATTGTAGGGAGTATTTTCACCTAGACAAATACCCACATACTTCTCCCACATACTAGAGAGTTCTGCCAGGGGAGAAAAAAAGTATACAGAGGTCTGTTTGGCTTCTACAACATACAGGACCTTGTCTATTGTTGCACCAGAATTTTGGGATGCCCTCATGTGGAAGACCTGTGAGTCTCCCACACTGTACCCATTTCATAAGTAGATTAAATTTTCCTTTTCTGACGCATGTTTAGAGGCAGTCTCTGCTACCATTTGTTTCTTCTTTGCTAATTTATAGATATTGTACTTCTGGTATTTAGCTGTTTTCTGATTAAGCTGCTGTAGTTTTCTGCCACATGCTTCTTTGGAAACACACTGAAAGGCAGTATACAAACCTTGTATAGTTAATTAAATAATTAAATAAAGAGCCATACTAGGCATTGCATCATGGCTGCCATAGGGACCTGCAATAATATATAGCAGCTGTGAGTTCCCTGTGGAAACTCAATCTTGATGCAGTGGGCCAGTTCAGAACAAGACCAGAGCGCCAGGGGGAGGAAGGACTTCAGCCTCCACCCTTATGCCATCTTCCAGAACCAATAAGACTCCAGGAACAGCTGTCTACCTCATCAGGGGGCTGCCCCAAGCAAAAGAGCCCCAAATGCTTTAACCTTTCTTCATAGGGAAAGTGTTCCAACCCTTTTATCAGTCTAGTTGCCCTTTTCTGCACTTTTTCCAATGCTATATCTTTTTTGAAGTGTGGTGACCAGAACTGTACACAGTACTCCAAATGAGGTCGCACCATTGATTTATACAGGGGCATGATGATACTGGCTGATTTGTTTTCAGCTCCCTTCCTAATAACCCCCAGCATAGCGTTGCCCTTTCTTATTGCAGCTGCACACTAGACATTTTCAGTGAGTTATCTACTATGACTCCCAAGATCTCTCTCTTGGTCAGTCTCTGCCAGTTTGGACCCCATCAACATGTATTTATATTGAGGATTTTTGGCTCCAATGTGCATCACTTTGCACTTGGCCACATTGAACCCCATTTGCCACATTGACGCCCATTCACCCATCCTCGACAGATCCCTTTGGAGTGTCTCACAATCCTCCCTGGTTCTCACCACCCTGAACAACTTCGTGTCATCTGCAAATTTAGCCACTTCACTGCTTACTCCCAAACTCCAAATCATTAACGAACAAGTTAAAAAGCATCGGATCCAGTACTGATCCCTGTGGTAGCCCACTGCTTACCACCCTCCACTGAGAAAATTGCCCATTTATACTCATACTCTGTTTCCTATTAATTAGCCAGTTTTTGATCCACAAGAGGACTTGTCCTTTTATCCCATGACTACTGAGCTTACTTAGAAGCCTTTGATGAGGAACTTTATCAAAAGCTTTCTGGAAATCAAGGTAAACAACATCTATTGGGTCTCCCTCGTCCACGTTTGCTCACTCCCTCAAAAAACACTAACAGGTTAGTGAGACAAGATCTTCCCTTACAGAACCCACACTGAGTCTGCCTCAATAGTTTTTGTTCATCAATCCTTTCCTTAATAACAGTTTCTACCAACTTACCTGGTATCGATGTCAGACTGACTGGCCTGTAATTTCCTGGATCTCCCCTGGAGCCCTTTTTAAAGATGGGAGTGACATTAGCTACCTTCCAGTCCTCAGGAATGGAGGCAGATTTTAATGAAAGATTACATATTCTTGTCAGGAGATCCACAAGTTCACATTTGAGTTATTTCAGAACTTTCGGATTTATGCCACCTGGGCCTGGTGATTTATCAGTTTTTAAGATGTCTATCAGTCGTAGGACCTCCTCTCTTGTCACCTCAATCTGACTCAGGTCTTTCAACACCCCTCCCAAAATCAGTGGTTCTGGAGTGGACAAGCACTTCTCATCTTCCACAGTGAACACAGAAGCAAAAAAAATGCATTCAGCTTCTCAGCCATTTCCCTATCATCCTTCAGTACTCCTTTTACCCATTGGTCATCCAAGGGCTCCACTGCCTCCCTGGCTGGCTTCCTGATTCTAATGTATTTGAAGAAAGTTTTATTGTTGGTCTTTATGTTTTTTGTGATATGCTCCTCATATTGCCTTTTTTGTCACAGACTTTCATTTTATTTGCCACAGCCTGCATTCCCTTTTATCAACCTCACTGAGATTAGCTTTCCACCGCTTAAAGGAATCCTTCTTACCTTTTACAGGTTCCATTACTTTGCTTGTTAACCATGCAGGCTTTTTTCTATACCTATTTGTGCTGTTCTTAACCTGCAGTATATATTTTTTCTGAGCTTCTAGGATTGTAGTTTTAAATAGTCTCCAAGCTTCCCCAATGGTTTTGACCCTTTCTACTCTTCCTTTCAGTATCCTCCTCACATGTCCCCGCATATCAGAGAAGTTACCCCTTTTAAAGTTAAAAGTGGTTGTGTCAGTCTTTTTGGGCAACTCACTATTTATACAAATGTTAAAATCAATAACATTATGGTCACTGTTCCCAAATGGTGCAATTACTTTTACACCTCTCACCAGGTCTTGGGCGTTACTTAGGACCAAATCCAGGATCACCTCTCCTCTGGTAGGTTCTGTGACCATCTGTTCCATAGCACAGTCACTGAGAGTATCTAGAAACTCAATGTCTGTTTCCCAACTAGAACATATATTGACCCAATCAATGTGTGGGTAGTTCAAATCACCTATTGTGACACAGTTATTTCATCTAGCCGCTATCTTTAATTCATCATTTTATAATCCTCCTCTATCTTTTGATCTAGTGGGTGATAACAAACTCCCATTGTTAAGCTTCCTTTTGGGCCCACTATTTCAACCCATAGCATTTCCAGAAGTGAATCCAATTCACTTACCCTCTTCAATCTTACTGGACTGTATACCCTCACATACATACAGAGCCACCCCACCTCCCCCCGCATCCTTCCAATATAATTTATAACCAGGAATCACCGTATCCCACTGATTTTCCTCATCCCACCAAGTTTCTGAAATACCCACAATGTCTATTCCCCCCGCCCAACTCCAAGCATTCCAATTCCCCGATTTTACCTTGAACACTTCTAGCATTTGTGTATAAACACCTATAGTTTCCCATGCATATTAGGCCCACAACCTTCCTCTTGCTGCCTCGAGACCTTGCCAGGCAGTCCATATTGTTAGCCACAGTTCTCAGTGGACAATTCTAATCCACTTCAGTGCTAAAAGAGCTCCTACATCAAGATATGATTGAGTTCCTATGAGAAACTTGCAAGAAAGGCCCTGTGGCAGCCACAAGTTAGATGCAAAGTCTAGTTGGAACCAAAGTGTATGGTTTCACCAGTGCAGAGTTCTGAAAAAAGCAACTGAATTCCCAATTGCGCTCCAGGTGTTTACTTCCCTTTTGAAAGCCAAAACCTCAAGACAGCAGAATGCTTGTAAGGTAAGCAGCCTAAGCTTTGTGAGTATGTAAGCAGATGGCAGCCTTTCACTGACACGCTACATTTGAACATGTCAATAATGATAATGGAAAAAATACACTTCAAATATGCATGCATATGAGAGTGAACACCAAGCATATAACAAACTTCAGACTTCAGAAGGGCTGCAGTGTGATAAAATGTTTACCTAAAGCTAACCTCAGCCATGACTCTTTCTTTCCGCAGAATATCTCCATGATGGAAGAAGGAATGCACGAAGCAGCCATAACACTCTACCTGAATTGGAACAGATATTTTAAGCCCAGTGTTTAAATATTAATGTCAACCAGTCCCAAATCAGTCTGCTGCTGTTGTGTTGGGGGGGGGGAAACCAGATCAAAAAAGAGAGCAAAAGAAGTGGGAGGCACAAGGCGAAATTTCATGTGTACTAGCTTCCCTGAGAAAGGATGGTACAGGAAACACAGCACTTCGCTTTGAGAAAATTTAAGCAGGCAGCCTGACAAGAGTTGCATATTGCATCAGACTCTTCGTCTTCTCCAGCTTGCTCAAGAAGTAACTACTAGACAACTTATAAAGAATTCATTCTTTTCTAATCATCACTCTACCATTAGGTTAGGGAATGCATGAATCATCTCATGCTTAAAAGCCGACGGAGGGCTGTGCCTTTTAAAAATTCATTCTGGAAAGCCCTTCCAGTCTGGAGACACCAGCCATCTACCATTTGTTTAAAATCTGACATGTATTCAGATGCCAATTCCAAATACATAGTGACATGATTTGCATGTACCAACAAATCATGAGTTGTTGTTATGGGAACGAGCCTTGAAATTTGGCTGATTTCCTTCTATTCCCCTTCCCATTGCAGGTTCCTGCAGAATGTTTCATGCCACTCTGAGGACCACCTTAATTTTCAGGAGCTGCTTTTCAGGTGCTGCCAGGGGTGGCAGCAATAAGGCAGAGATGGCGAAGTACTATACAGTAGCGTGTGCACAGTGCAATCCTACATGTCTGCTCAGAAGGAAATACCACTAACTTAAAAGATATTTCGGGCAAAGTAGATGTAATGTGTTAAGATTCCATGATCAGATTTTTCTAAGAGAATAAAATTCGAGTCCAGTGGCACCTTTAAGACCAACAAAGCTTTATTCAAGGTATGAGCTTTCGTGTGCATGAATAAAACTTTGTTGCCACTGGACTCGCATTTTGTTTTGGTGCTTCAGACCCACAATGCTAGCCACCTGAATCCAGATTTTTCCCCAAGGGTTTTTAAAAAGGCTTTCAGTAAGTGCTGTGTAGGCCCCAATTCAGATTGGAGCTGACACACCAGTGAAGAAGGGATTTAAGCCTCCTGTCGCAACACCTCAGACACCTGTTGTAAATCGCCCAAAGCCCTGTGCGCTCAGTGATGGGGCGATTCAGAAATGTAAAGTATAAATAAACAAATAAACCTAGTCTTTAACAAATCAAACCTGCCCCCCTTGATAGGGCAATTATTAGTTCTGCAAAGGAAGAGATATAGGCACTCTCTTTTTGCCTGCTTCTCCCCCTTTCATGGTCTAAACTGAGGGGGAGGGGGAGGTTCACTTTGACTGGAAAACTGTACGTATTTAAAAGGGATCTCCCTCCCCTGTGGTGATTTGAATCGGGCCTCAACCAGCCACTGGTCTCTCAGCATGGCATCTTGCTAACCAGTGCATTAAGGTTAACAACATTGTTTGGGGTTTTCAGTATGCACCAGAAGTAGAAAACAGTTTGTAAAAACAAGATATCAGAACTTAATTCTGCAGTGGTGTATAGGAACATGTTCTCTGTCTGTAAACGATTTTTCTTTTACTGAGTCACACTACCATTTTTCGTGGAGTGGGGAAAGCCCTTTCAGTCCCTGTGATTTTTACACATTCCTGGAGTAAAATACTGCCTCTAGACCACAATGCGTATTTTAGAAATCAAAGGAGTGGCAAGATTGCTCAGAGGAAATAAGATATCATATTTGAGAAATATTTTTAAATGTTCTGCAAGCTATGCCACAATCTACATACGAAGCTGAACAGACTGCATCACTTCCTACTTCACAGGGTGTCTGTTGTGGGGAGGGGAAGGGAAAGGAGTTTGTAAGCTGCTCTGAGATGCCTTTGAGCAGTGAAGGGCGGGGTATAAATCCAAACTCTTCTTCTTCTTCTTCCACCTGCAGGTAGAGTTGCCAGCCTCCAAGCGGGGCCTGGAGATCTCTTTGAATTACGGCTGATCTCCAGACTTGGGAGATCAGTTACCTTGCTGAAAAGGGCTGCTTTGGAGGGTTGAATTCTACGGCATTCTGCCCTGCTGAGGTCTCTCCCCTCCCCAAACCTCAACCTCCCCAGGCTCCTCCCCCATATTCTCCAGGCATTTCCCAACCTGAAGCTGGCAACCCTGCCTGTGGGTCAGGAACCACAGGGCCTTGCTACATGTTAGAAAGTCCTTGTGTTTGCTACTGGTCAACATGATGATGTCTGATGGGATGCATACTGGCCCTATTCTGCTCATGACTACAGCCTGCACAGAGAAGCAGCTTCAGCCCCCGCCCCCCAACCTCAGTTTGCACTGTGGAGCCAATATTGGCTCTGTTGCTTTTCTAGCCAGTTAAAGATGAATACAATCCCTAGAATAATTTTTCTAGTGTATCTTACCCTACCTTTCCTTCAAGGACCTCAGAGGTATGTACATGCTTCTCTCTTGGTCATTTTATCCCCCAAACAGCCCTGCAAGGAAAATTTGTCTAAGTGTGTGTGACTGGCCCATGGTCCACCAGCAAGCTTCATGGAAGACTGAAGATCTGAACTTGGATCTCCCAGATCCCAGACCAATCTAACCCCTATACCTCACTGGCTCTCCATCAAGTACACTAGCACCTAACATGCATTACTTAAGCAACAGTCAGAAGAAATTAGACATTACAAAGCTATTTATAGCAAAATGAAAAAAAGTCTCTCATGCTAACCAATTACTTGGAATCATTTTTTTACTTCCAATTATCACTTCTAATCAGAGAAAGCTGTATGCAAATAAGATCTATTTTGTTCTGTTCTGAAAGTGCTATAGATTGTTGGATATCATAATTCACAGCGCAGACCATTAACCAGCTTCAACTATCCTGTAATTCCACAGCCAAAATCAGGTTTGTGACTGATCTACTCGGCTTCCCTTGTCTTCAAAGCTCAAAACAACAAACCAGTGAGTGGCATGGACAACGCCAATGCAGTAGGACAACACGCCCTCCCCCCAGTGTGACCCCACTATGCTAGTGAAGCACCTCCAAAAGTCTCCATTACAGCCGACTTCAAGAAAAAAACCCTTGAGGCTGACTGAGGATGTATTCTTGTTCTCATTATTTTCTCTGAAGCTGTTCATTTATGTGCAAAATGGGGAAAGAACAGAGGGGAAAATCTTGGTGAACCAACACCCATCCACACTGGAAAAGTGTAGAGGTAGTGCTCCACTGCCTTGATTTGGATGGCCCAGGCTAGCCTAATTTTGTCAGATCTTAGAAGCAAAGTGGGGTTGGCCCTGATTAGTATTTGGATGGGAGACCAGGGCTGGCTCGCCCACTAGGCCAGCTAGGCGCTCGCCTAGAGTGCACCGGCAGGGGCGCCAAAGGCGCCCCCGCCTCTTCCCAGGCTTGCTTGGAGACCACCAGGGAAATCCAAGTTTGCGATGCAGAGACAGGCAATGGCAAACCATCTCTGAACACCTCTTGCCTTGGAAACCCCATGAGGTCACCATAATTCAGTTGTCACTTGATGGCAAAAATGACAACAGTGCTCCACTGAAAAGCAAGTAGTGTCAGTCTTGACTTCTTCAGGCTTATCCCTTCACTCTCTTGCCATAAGTCAGTCCCCACTACATCCAGAACCTTTGGAGCTACTTGGTGCAACAGAAAGAAATGTGGACTTCATCCCTACAGCCCTCAGATAGTTTCTTTCTGCACCCTCATGAAACCAGTTAAAGTGCTAAAAGCTTACTAAGGACTCTCTCCTGCCTGGGGCGTGGGAGATGCAGTTTGCAAGTGAATTTGCATAAGCATTAGACACAGAATAAACAGAAAGTCAAAGGATAATGGTAGAGGTCAAGGGCAATGCAGACATAAATATTTCCCTGTCACATTAGGAGTTTGACTCATAACAATGGCAAAGCTAATTAATCACAGCATACAGAAACCAAGGTAGCCAAGAGGAAACCTCGGGCAAGTAATAGGCTTATTTTGCCTTTCAACAGACATATTTATAGTCGCAGGTTTGCACAAAGTAAGCCAGATCTTAAAGCTAGAAGCACTTTAAGGATGTGGAAGGAAGAGCACTTACTGGTCCAACAGGAGTCTAATGCAATTTATGATGCAGGCTGAGAAAGCAGGAAAGAATGATACATACAACAGAAGAAGAGAAGAGGAAGAGATTGGATTTACACCCTGCCCCTCACTTGGAGTCTCAGAGCGGCTTACAAACTCCTTTCCCTTCCCCCCCCACAACCCCTGTGAGGTAGGTGGGGCTGAGAGAACTCTAACACAAATTGCTCTTTTCGGGAACAGCTGTGCCAGAGCTTGTGACTGACCCAAGGTCACATCAGCAGGTCCAAGTGGAGGAGGGGGGAATCAAACCTGGTTCTCCCAGATTAGAGTCTGCACACTTAACCACTGCACCAAACAGAGCGTACAGTTACTCCAGAATAAGAATAAAAGTTAATATGTCATAAAAGGAATACGAGTCACCCTTTCCCCTCTGGACTAAATCACTATGGTGTAGAATAAAAACAACCTGGAAGCCATAACAGGAATTGCTGGGAGGGAGAAAGAAATGATGAAGAAGTTCCCTGCCTTCAACCCCAAATCCCCATCCAGTATAAAATATAAGCTCTTGGGGTTTTAGGGAGGCCACTTTCTTCATCTCCCCCTGTTCTTCTTTTGCCTTAACTAACTGAGTTGCAATCAACCTTCAATGTCTCCTGGAATGTGCTCAGTTCTCAACAGGCCACTGCAAGAGGGATTTGTTAGTTCACAGAGTCATATTTTCTGCATATCTAGGGCAGGGTTCCCCAGCGTGGTGCCCATGGGGGTCGTGGTGCCTGCAGACACCTTTCCTGGTGCCCGTCCAGTGTTTTAAGAAAGTGGGTGGGGCCTGGTGGGGCTTTTGCTCATCAGGCCTCCTGACTGACCATTGGATGGGCTGTGTGGATTTTTAAGGAGTTGCTTTGACAGCAGCTGCCACCACAGCACCGGGATCTTCACTATATAACTGAAAGTAAGCTGTGTGCATACAAGATAATACTTTCAAATAATATGTTCATTTTAAAAGGCATCCTGTTAAACAGAGCTTCTGCCTGAAATATTGAAGTTATTATCGTAGTCGTGAATGACCTCACTTCCTGACATCATGTGGTCATCTCTGCCATTTTTTAGTTGTGCCCGTCACCTGGTCTCAGAATTCCAAAGGTGTCCACGGGCTCAAAAAGGTTGGGGACCCCTGATCAAGGGGGACTTCTGAGTATGGGGAAGCTCTTGGCTTCTCTGTGGCTGACCTGCTTTTGATACTTTTGTGACTGGCATGAGCTACCCTCTGTACTAATAGATGCAGAAGAGCAAGTAATCAGCTCTCATCATCTGCTCCATTCCTTTTTAAAGTCTGATAATAGACTGCTCATATTTAACATCCAAAATACCAAAGAAAATAAGAATTATTGCTAAGTTATCAATGAATAAACATCTACACTCTCTTCACTGCTAAGGTTTATTTTTTACACAGTCTGAACAACAGTTCCCAACTCAGACTAAACTCACATCTTCCATCTGACTGTCACTGGTAAGTCTATCATACTGTCACATTTAGCTAAGAGTATTAGGGCAGGAGTAAATGATGAGGATATCACTGAGAGTTTGATGTAGTAGCTAAGTGTGTGGACTCTAACCTGGGAGAACCAGGTTTGATTCCCCACTCCTCCACTTGCAGCTGCTGGATGACCTTGGGCAAGCCATAGTTCTGTCAGAGCTGTTCTTGAAAAAGAGCAGTTTCTGTCAGACCTCTCTTAGCCCCACCTACTTCACAGGGTGTCTGTCGTGGGGAGGGGAAGGGAAGGGAAAGGAGTTTGAAAGCCACTTTGAGACTCTGAGTGAATGGCGGGTATAAATCCAATCTCCTCCTCCTCCTCTTCTTCTATTTCTGAGGGCTACAACCAAGGAATGGCTAGGCCTCTCCAAGTAAATATCTAGAGACTTTCTATAAAGAAAAATGCAGCCTCTGGGTCAATGTGGCCTTGAGGGTAATTTGTAGAGAAGCCTGAGTTACCAAGAGATAGGATAACTATTTTAATTGGAAAACTAAGAAATCAACATTAGTCAAGAGGAGGTCACTGAGTCAAGGCTGGGAAGAAAGACAGACAGAGGTAAGGCAGATCGGTTACTGGCCAATAAATAATTATATGATTGAAGGACCTTTTATTCATTACAATTTATGCATTTTGATCTAATTCAAAGTAGTAGAAATGAGCTCATTTTAAGTGAAAAGACAGGCACATAAATCTAGCCTATGCTATTTAAGAACACGGAGATAAAGAAGCATTTTAGAAATAAATTAACACTGTGAACCCCAGTTAAGAGGGATAGCTACAGCAGTGATAACTCAGTGGTTCAAGAGCCACCTGTGCCTCTATCCAGGCACTGATCACACAATGTAGTAACTGCTCCATGTTCCAGGACAGTGAACAAGACGCTTGGAGGGCTTGTGGTAGGCAGGCAGTTCCTATCTGCAGATAGGGCTCACAATCTCCAGGTGGTGGCTGGAGATCTCCTGGGATTACAACTGATTTCCAGATGGCAGAAGTCAGTTCCCCTGGAGAAAATGACTGCTTTTGGATGGTGGTGTCTATGGCATTATATATGTTAAGCGCCTCCCCTCCCAAGACTCCACCCCCAAATCTCCAGGAATTTTTCAACCTGGAGCTGGCAACCCTAGCTGCAGGACAGGTAAACTGCAGGCCCTATTTCAGAAATGGAAGTAAAAAGGGCCTGTTCTCTCCAACAACTCCCACTCATCTCCAAGGCCTTTGCATTCTCATCCCAGCACCGCCATGGCTAACAGGAAGAGAGCACTCTAGCCACAGAGGAGAGTCCAGCAGCCACTTGTGAAAAGAGAGGGTGGCCACAGTAGGGTGCTGGTGGTTTTACTCCCCTTTCTTGGCCAGCTTGCTCTCCTCTGGGACCCATGGCGGTCTCACCTAGCTGCTGTTTCTCGTGCCAAAGAGAGAGAAGGCAGGGAGAGAAGTCCTTCCCCTTGCTCCAGATACATAAGGTCTGGTGAAGGTTCAAATGTAGTGGGGAGAAGCATCCCTACATTCTAAGATGCAATCTGCTAATTTAAAAGATTATCATTATATATTGATTATTTATGTTATTTATAGTTTGCCTTTCTCACTTGGGACTCAAGGAGGATTACACAGAGTGAGTCAATACCATCAACAAAATGGGACATCCAAATATATTTAATACTAATAGCTATGTAGTATTGCATGTAACAGGGTATGCAGTCGTCATGCGGCTCATATGATCAATGTAAACATGGCTCTCTGCAAGCTGCAGAGTGAGTACCACTTTGCTAGAGATTATTTTAATATAATCTTTTGAAAACATCTTTGGAATCAAATACAGCTTTTCAGCTTATCTTGTCTCTGCACCTGCTCAGGTAATGAATTTTGGTTCATACAGTAAGAGACAACTTTTGCTAAGTTGCCCTTGTAGAACTACAATACTCTACATTCTTTTAAAGTTGGTTTAATCTGATGGTATTGTATATTACTGTTAAAAGAGCACAGATGCATTCTCTAATAGTATTATTGTTGTATCAGACCTTCTTTGAACCAAGGATCATGTAAACAGTAGACCTTTTGTTAGGATTTTAATAATCAGGCAAAGGGAGTTAAATAAAAGCCTATAATTTCTGAATCCTTTATCTTGATTACTCTGACAGGCCACTGACAACACTATTGTGCCCAGATATAGGCACACAGTTTAATTACCTGTGAAACTTTTATCTATACTGGATTCCTTCTTTATACTGAGAAACTTAGGTCGTGTGTGTGTGTGTGTGTAAAGTATTATCAAGTCACAGCTGATTTATGACAACCCCAGCAAGGTGCTTTCAAGGCAAGTTGAGGAGTTGGTTGGCCATTGTCTTCCTCAACAGAGTCTTCCCTGGATGTCCCTCTTCCAAGTACGACCCCTGCTTAGCTTCCAAGGTCTGAAAGGATTGGCTTATACCCAGGGCCAGCCCCAGGTTTTTTTGCACACTAGGCGAGGTTACCTTCTGGCGCCCCCCCCCTCATGTGCCCACCAGTTTTCAAACATAAATGCATTTTAGGAAAGATGAAAAACACAAAATTTGAAATTTGTGAGCCAGCTCACAGTTTTTTGGCCTCCAGCTCACACATTTTTGTCTTCTCTCAGGAAGGGTGGCTCCAGAGCAAACTAATTTAAGCAGTAGCGAAATCGCTCACTCACAACTTTAATGCCAGGAACTCACAAAGCAGAATTTTTGCTCACAGGAATCCACAGCTTACAGGGAGCATTGCTTGGGACACTTTATACTATAATCCTTCTCTGTGTCTCAACAAACAGTCACATCCAATGCCTGCTTCTCTGTGTTAATGTGAATTTACTCCCACTTCACAGTACTGTGGTTTTAAATGGATGCAGTGCCATGAGGAGACTACCACACCAATCCTGCTGTATCCATTCCTTGGAAGTAAAGCCAATGGATCTTTCTAGAATGTGTAAGGTGTTTTTGGCCTGGTAGTGGTCTGAGAATTGTAGCCCTCCTCCCCATGAAACAGAAGTGAGCCCTGCCAAATGCCCCTTATCTTATTTGAGTATTCCCCCACCCAAATACATCTCAGCAGCACAGTCCTCCTTGTTTCTGAAGAACAATCATTTTCCAGAGTTTTGAGGTGGCAGTCTGACTACAGATACCACCAACACAGAGTTGGGCAGCAATTAATTTTTTTTTTTTGTGTGACAGGGATTAAATGAAGGAATAAAATAGGGGGAGCTCTCTCTCTCACACACACACATACATGCGCACACACACACGGGCTGTCTCTGGTGAATTCCTGAAGGGAGCCCCTCCTAAAGCACAGATTTTTGTCCTCTCCGAGAAAGGAACCAAGCACAGATCTCCAAGAAAGGAACCAAGCACAGATCTCCGAGAAAGGAACCTGGCCAGCCACTGCCAGAGGCAAGCGCTCCCCTCCTCCTGGATGACCAGGATGTAGTGCTGCAGGGTTTCTTGGGAGAAAGCCTGCATGATAACCTGCAGCAGGCCAGAAGAAGAAGAAAGGCCGGATCAGGAACTGGGCAGGGGCTGGAATGCCTCTGGATTCTCATGCAGATCCAGAGCACTTTCTTCGGAGGGGGAGGGAAGTGTGTGGGTTGTGCAGCCGTTGACAAGAAGGAAGTTGTGGATGCCACCTCGGAAGCCCTGCTGGTTCCAAATGCCTGGCTCTAAAAGGGGGGCACCCCACTGACTATTGGGGGACTTGGGCCCCAGAAACAGCAGCCTTTTCCATGGGGCTTCAGCAGTGGGAATGAGCAGGAGTCCAGCAGCACCTTTACGACTAGCCAAACATGAGGCATGGTAGGAGCTTCCGTGAGCAGGGCTTTTGGCGGGGGCGGGGCAGCAGGCCACCGTGGTGCCCCTCCATGAGGGGGGGCGCCCTAGGCAAAATTCTATTTTTTTCTATGGGCAGGCCGGTCCTGCTTATAACATGCCACCTTCTTTCCTGTTTAAGTCATTGATCTTCCTTAATACAGACTTTTTGTATTACTACTATACAAAGGGCTGTTGCCTCTTAAGTAACTTCAGACTTAAAGCTTTTTACCAAAAATCAAGCATCCAGTTGATTCTATGAAGTAGAATCTGATGACAGGAGCACACAGAAGGTTAAGCCACAGTAAAAATGGTTCTGGAAATCAGGAAGACATTTTAGAGCAAAATTGTCTGCATTAGAATAACAGTGTTGGTAGAAAGGGGTTAAACTTCCCTCCACCAGCACTGTGACCCCAACTCAAACCGTCCCAACTCCACAGCGGCTTTTCAAAAGCAGCCGGAGATCCACTCAAGCATCTATCACTGTCTGGTCACTACTTTGGTGGTAAATTCCCAAAGCTGGCACAACTCAAACCACTGGCATAGTGACCTGAACTTGGCTTTCAGTCAGTGCAAGTTAGTACTACTGGTGTCACAACTGTGACGGTATTAGGAAGAGAAATGAACAGAGACAGGGTTCTGCAACTGCGGCGGAATGGCCAACTCAGCTGATATTTTATTCTTATCCAAAAAACCAGAAGAATAACTGTTACAATTAAATATTTATTCACTTAACTGACAACTGCCTTTCTCCCCACTGGGGACCCACAGAGGCTTACATTGTTCTCTGCTCCTCCACTTTCTCCTCACAACAACCCTGGGAGGCTGCTTAGGCCAAGGGTGTGTGACTGGCCCAAGGCCCCTCAGTAAATTTCCATAACAGAGTGGGAATTCGAACCTGGATCCTCCAGATCCTGGTCCGACACTTTATCCATTACACCATATTGGCTCGCAATAGTCATTGCTGTCAACTGAGAGTCCATGACTTAGGCACCACTTCCTCCCCAATCGCTCTGGATGAAGGTCTGCAATCTTTAATAATTACCGGCAAACCATAACAGAGTTCAAAGGAAAAATAAAAAGCCAGTATAAGAAAGCACATTTGTATAACTTGAACCTTTACAACTTAACACTAAAGATAACTGACACCCACAAACTTTGCAGCACAAATACTGGCTGTTGCAAATCCTTTAATAGGAAGTGGTGTGCGTGATGTCTCACGATAAGTAACACACAGGAGCACCCTATTTGATCTAGTTTACTGGCAGATATATCTGTGCACAGTTTGCACTTGGACTACTGGCAACTGTTCTTCTCTATTATTTCCCTTCCTGTAAAGCATCTCAGAGAAGTCCTTTAGTCCCATAACAATATTTGCCTGTCATTCCTTTCACATGCTGGTTATTTTGGCTTCCCACCTACCTCTCCAATATACCTTAAAGATTTGATTTCTGCTTTTAAAGGACTATATTTGGTTCCCTACTGAATCACATTTGGCTCTAAAGCCACAGGTATTAAACCTCTGCACTGGAGGATAGGATCCCACCTACGTGTGCACCCAATCATGACACAGTGCTACATAGCTTATCTATCGAGACACAAAACTGTATCGTTCCATCTCTGAATCTACAGAGCTATCAGCATACAAGTGGGGACTCTGGCAATGGAAAATTCTGATGAAAAGGCAATCTGCATAAATATACGAAGGGCAGATGCACAAAAGTGAGCTACACTGCATCAGGAGTCTATACATAAACACTCAACTAGAACCTCAACTGTACTTTTGCAACTGGGTCGGCAAGAGAAATCATTCTGGTCAGGTAAGCAAGAATAGAAGAAGGGACTTGTTTACTTAAAGTCTGCTTTTCTTGCTGAGCCTCAAGGCAAATTAAAGTGCACCAAAAACTGTATAATACATAAAATCATTAGAATTGTATTACAAAGTCAGAGAATGGAAGAAAATCATAGTACAATACAAACAATGCAACAGAAGAAGATTACAAAATGAGAGAAAAATGCAATAAAAATAGAATAGTATGTAGAACAAACAACGCAATAACGCCTTTCTCAGAGTCAAGACTCCTAGGCCTCCCTCAGGATCTCAAGATGCGCAAGACACTCTGTGTGGAGCCCACAGTGCCCCAGTAGACTTTCTCCTACAGGCGACTACTACATACGGGATCTTCACACAGGACTTCTCGCCATAGGGCCATGGAGTTGGCTGATGGTTGTGACTGGAATGGTGATCCTTTCTTCTGTTGTCTGGCTGTTCCATTTCTCTGGACTGATTGCCAGCTTCATTGTGCTACCAAAAAATTCAGCCCTTGAGACAACTCATCAGCTAATGGTTGTCAGCTATTGCTTTAACCATTGAGCTATGGAAGGCACCATGAGCAGAAGGCTTGTGCAGTGTCACTGTCAGTGACTGTCAGCTGCAGGGATGTGGGATGGCTCCTGTGACTCCCCGTCAAGGTTGTTACTGTCACATGAGGATCTGTCTTCCATTCATGGCTAATGCATATATCATTCATGGCTAATACATGTATCATTATGACTGGTGGATACTGACAGGGTTGCTAGAGACACTGTTGCTGTTACATAGCCTCTTTTTCCCCTACAACTATCATTGTTCTTTCAATATTGTTGCTAGCTTTGCCAGTGCAAACTCTGCTGTAGTCATAGCTATCTTACCAGAACTGCTGTGCCCTTTTATTCACATCATATCCACTAATTTATCTATGGAATCCAATACCTAGAATGCAAATATTATATCTACATGTAAGACTAGATGACTCTGGAGGTCCCTTCCAAACTCTATGATTCTGTGACTCTTCCCAAAAGTGCTAACTGCTTAGTCTGCAATAAGATAAGAACAAAAGAGCGGCCTTGCTGGGTCAGACCAGTAGTCCATCCAGATCGGCATCCTGTCTCACACAGTGGTCAACCTATTGCCCTGGAAGGTCAACAAACAGGCCATAGAGACCAAGGACTTTCCCAGACGTTGCCTCCTAGCAGTGGTATTCAAGTCTGCTGCCTCTGTTTTTCTACATGCTGCAACAGTCACTGGATTTTTAACATATTATTCTCTATTTTTGTAATCCAGCTTGTTGTACGTATTATAGTGGCCTTTTTATGCTGCTCTCTAACTCTAATCCACAGTGAGTCTCAATGAAAAAGGTGGACTATAAGTCAATAAATAAATGGAAGTTCCCTTTAGTTATCATGACTAGTAGTCATTGATGGGTCTACCCATGAATCTGTCTAATCCAGTTTCAAAGCCAAACATGCACAATTCCATCACCGGCAATGATTTTGTAATTTAAATTACTCATTCTTGTGCATCTAGAGCAATAGAGGCCATCTCACTTGTGCTGTTACAGTATCCTTTGTTTATTGAAGCTAGGCAAGATATATGGGGATCTCTTGTCAACTCTGACATTCAGTGCTGTGGTAACTACATTATTCTGAAACTGTTTCTCTCAAACTGGCTGGAAGCTGTTGTTAGATTTCTTGCATATGTTTTTAAATGATCTTACTATTCATTGTTTTATTGATTTGCTGTTTTCATTTTATCCACAATCCCACCAGCCTATGGTTGCAGGGACTGAAAATGAAATACAGAAATGAGGTAAGGTTGAGTAAAGTACTTCCTTTTGTCCATCCTGACTTTATCCATTAATTTCATTAGGCACCCCAGAGTTTTAATATTATGGAAAGGTAAGAAAAAGTTCTTATTTACTTTCTACCTTCTACCTCTATCTTGTCCCCATCTAGTCATCTTTTTTTCTAAACTGAAAAGCACCAGACCAATGTTCCCTCTAAGCTGAGTTAGTGTGAGCTAGCTCACAGTTTTTTAGCCTCCAGCGCACACATTTTTGTCTTAGCTCAGGAAGGAAGACTCCAAAGCGAACTGATTTATGCAGTTCCCAAATCGCTTGCTCACAACTTTAATGCCAGTAGCTCACAAAGTAGAATTTTTGCTCACAAGATTCCGCAGCTTAGAGGGAACATTGCACCAGACTATTTTTCCCTTTGCTGACAGGGGAGATGATCTAACCCGTTGGTCATCTTCGTTACCTTTCTTCTGCAATTTTCCAAGCTCTGCAATATCCTTTTTGAGATACAGCAACCAAAACTCTATACTGTATTCCAGGTGATGCTACACCATAAATCTATTTAGGGGTATTACAAATACTTTCCTAATAACACCCAGCATGCGCTTTTCACTTCTGCTACACAATAACTAGACATTTTCCTTGAGCTATTTACTACAACTCCAAGATCTCTTTCCCCCAGTCCTATGCACACTAAATTGAGAGTCAACTGTCTCAATTACAATTATGATATCTGCATTCTGACCTCAATAGCCAAGGCTAGCCTGATCTCATCAGATCTGGGAAACTAAGCAGGGTCAACACTGGCTTGTATTTGGATGGGAGACCTCCAAAGAATACCAGAGTCGTGACATAGAAGCAGACAATGGCAAACCACCTCTGAATGTCTCTTGCCTTGAAAACCCTACGGGATCACCATAAGTCAGCTACGACTTAAAGGCACTTTCCACCACCAATAAACTAGGGCAGTGACAAGTGAATGCAACCAACTAAGTCCAACCAACTAAGGTTTGTTGCGTCGCCTGAATTCACCATCCACAATTAATGCCACCAAGACAGCATTATAAGAGAATGTCTTCCCTACTGAGAAATAGGAGAGACGCAAGAAGCAGACAAAAAAAGATTTATGCGCAGATTAGTACTTAAATCTGATATACTAATCAGTACATGTTGCATAGAACATGGTATACTGTAATGAAGCCAGAGAGACTTCTGAATAAAAATGTGTAGGATTAGGCTGTCAATATATGATGCCAGATCCATTGAACTTGCCTTTAACCACGTTCCCCAAGCAATTAGTCAGCAAAGAAAATAAGTGATTTTGTCACTAAAGAATTCATGGCAGGGTTTTCCCCCCAATTAGAATGGTTTTTTTAGGTTAAGGCAACACAAGCAATGAATTTCAACATTTGAGAGAGTCAGCATCTGTATACAGAAAGTATACATTATTCTAACAGCAAGAATTCACATAAGAGATGTTTTTGTTCCGGCTACCAAACTATAAGGTATCTAGAAGAACAAATGCAGTTTTGTACCCCACCCCCAAACTGTGCTGATGAGAAATGGACAAAAGCCAACATTGCAGCAGAACCAGTTACCCAAGACAGACTCAGCTCTGCACCAACCCATAAACAGAACTGATAGGTATATGGTTGATGCTTAACAGTTTTGTTCTTATACAAAGCAAAGTTACGCAACCTTGTGGAATTTTAGGCCAATCTGTTAGAAGACTGAAGACAAGCCATTTTAGAACACTTTAAAAGTGTTTGGACAATAAACTGAAGCAACAAGAAAATGACCAATAAATGCTTTACGTAAAGGTTACAAAAATATTGAGAGAGCAATCATAGGAAAGCAAATACAGGACAAAGAAAGGCACAGGAATCTCATGATTATGCATTTGCCACCAGTAAATTAAGTTTCAGAACACAGTGGTAACCTCCTCCCAAATGAACACAGATTCTAAGAATCATGCCTTTAAATATTATCTATGTCTTATCTAGTGGATTCCAAAAATAATAGATTTGACACAATAGGCGTATCCCTGTGTTGCTTAGAAGGCACCTTGGTTTCTTAAAAGCTGGCTCCATGACAATTTGAATCAATTCTGGCTCCATGAATCACAGAATCATAGAGTTGGAAGGGACCTCCAGGGTCATCTAGTCCAATCCCCAGCACAATGCAGGAAATTCACAAATGCCTCCCACACCCCCAGTGACCGCTGTTCCACACCCAGATGATAAAAAAAGCCTCCAGGATCCCCAGCGAAACTGGCTTGCAGAAAAATTGCTTCCTGATCCCAAAGTGGCAATCAGCATTTCCCTGGGTGTGTAAGAAAGGGCCACAAGACCTACGCACTGATGCAACCCTTCCTGCCCTCCCTCTCATGATCTGCCTAAGTTCACAGAATCAGCATTGCTGTTAGATGGCCATCTAGCCTCTGTTTGAAAACCTCCAAAGGCGATTGCTTAGTCTTAATCCATGAAGACAATTTTAAAAGTATCACCACAATTACAGAAAGCGAGCAGCCTCTATATATATACAGATACCAATGTGCTGAACATGGCTGATATCCATATCCAGCTAGGCCAGGCAGGAACTTGAAATTGCAGCACTCTCATTGGGGTAAGAGGCAAGAAGCAGTCCCTGACAGGCCATAACATTTCTGCTGTAACTAGGTAATATGAATAGATAGCATACATACGGCTTTATTCCACAGCACTGTCTAAATCTAAGCTCCCCAATACTTTCCTGGCATCTAGGAAACCAACACACTTTCACTGGAAGAGGAACTGGTTTCTCATCTGGGGAAAAGTGATGGTCGTGGGGAAACACCACGGATCTCTTCCTTAGGGCGGGGCACCAACAGTGGAACAAGTTCTGCTTTTGAGGTATTTTTAAAAGTGGGAAATATGGACTTCTTGGCTTCCAAAACTTTACCATAAAGTACAATTTTTGTTCCCCCATACCATGAAGGGAGAGAGTGAAAGCATTAGTTGATGGTGATGTGTTTGCTAATTTGATTACGGGCAGCAAAAGTGACATCAGATCACCGACTGCAAGACCATAGCAGTTCAAGACATAATTGTTCTTCACGTACACAGCAACAGCCCCATATTATTATTCTGTAAACACGTAACTATGAATAAAAAATGTACTTTCTGAAAAAATACGCTGATGTAACAGTACGTCTCCAGCATGTCAGAGCCAAGACATTTTAAAACAAAGAAAAGCAACCTTTTGGTCCTGAGTGCAAAAGACCCTGCAACATCTACCTGTGGAAATGTCGGTGTGCCAGCAAACAAGAGGGGAAAGGAGAAGGATGGAGGCTATATGCGAGCAAGCCAAGCCACAACGGTACTACCAACCAATGACTGTGCAGGTTTGGGAGGTGATGACAGACATAAGCCACGCCTACCACCTTGTGCCATACTCCCAGTCCCAGCAGCACTGCCAATGACTCAGGGGCTCACCTCAAATTGCTCAGGTGGCGAGCTGACCTTGTGTGCTGCGCAAAATTCTCTGTATACATATGGCAAAGCAGCAGTTTGAAATGCATCTCCTGAACCATAATATCATGGCTTGTCAAGCAACAAGGAAAAGGCCAAATGTTCACACTGTAACAATGGTGAGCTACAATGAGTGGCGCAGGTAAGGCATCAGGAGAAGAGACCTCTTGCAAAAAAATCTGCTACAATTACAGTTAACATGTCCTTTTTGTTTTTACAGAGGCACCTCTAATTTAAAAACACCCCCGATTCTACATTCTGTATTTGGCTGTCAGAACTTCCAACACAAGCAAAGCCCCAGTAATTACCTTCTGTGTCTATTTATTACTCAGTTGATTACTTAGCAGAACGATACACTTTCGATTGCAAATAAAAACAAAATTCACACCAGAGACCTTCAGCATCTTTAAAGCACTAACCTAAATTGAAGTTACAAATGTACTGGTATTCTGAATAGATTATCCATAATGGTGAACACTGACCACTGAAAAAGCAGATCAATTCATACAGCACGATCTCCCCTGCAGCGCAATGTCTGCAATTAGGCCATGGTGAGAGTCATGGAGGAACTCGTCCTGTTGGTCTTCCAAAGCACCATGCATGCAGAAGTCTTCAGAAGCTGGGCTTGCCCTTCGTGAAGAGGTCCAGAAATTAAACATCTCTGGACTAACCCATCATGAGGAAATTGCAAGAACATTCCCATGCACAGTGCAATAAAGAAGCTGAGAATCCACCCTGCATTTAGAAGAGAACTAATCAGAGGAAGTGGTTAAGTGATATCTACACAAACATATGTGCTGGTTCTGTATCACTAACAAAGAAAAACAGCTCTTATGAAAAATTGTTTTGATTGTTGTAACTGCTTACAACCCTCAGAAGTCTAATACATTTTGCTGGGGAGAAAAAGACTCTTGTGTGAAAGGTCTAGTTTGATTTTTAAAAACCTCAGCTATGAGTGGGAACACAAAAAGCGTTTGTTAAATTATCCTTCTAATTAAGAAGAGAGCTTTATTGAAGGAAACCAGACCGAGAGCTTTTGTGGTGAGAAAAACCTCCACATAAAAATACTCCTTTCGTTTAAAGATCATGATTCACACCATCTTTCAGGAATACAATACAGAAGGTCTAGTGTGCCTAGGAAGAAACATATACTGAAGGGCTCCTAAAGTAGTAACAACCTGTAAACAGCTTATCCAAGACATACAATTAAAAGACTGTTCCAGCTTCCCCCAAAGCCAATAGGATTGCAGTCCTTGTACACGATAATTTGGACTCATTAACTTGGCTCTCATTAAAACAAGTTCTGAATCCTGCTTTCAGACCGGTGAGAAACCAAGGATAGAATGATTGCCCCAGAGACTTAATACCACGCACCTTTGTCTGAGAATGGCCACAGAAAGCAATCAACCCCAACCTCAACCCCCCAAGTGAAAGTGCTAGATACTCTCACATCTCCACACAGGACTGTCTTGTTACTTTTTAAGACTAGAGAAATGTCTAGATTGTACATTGTGGGATTAGGCACATTTGACTACCTATATGAAGACATATAGTGGAACTGTCTGTTTTTCATAGGATCTGGGGTCAAATGGTGTGCAGTGTCAAATGGGAGTTATTTCTGTCTGGTAAAGATATATGCATGAGTGTAGCAGTGATGCGCTACAGGCTGACTGCAGCTTCTCAGGTCCATGAAACATTCCTCTCCCATCATCAAAGTAAACACCCTGCCATCTCCGGATCTCAATTTCAGGAGAATTCACTCTTTGACCACAACACCCCCCCCACCCCAAGCATGACAAGGCATTTAAAGGACATGGAGCAGGATGAACCAATGCCAGAGAGGATGTGACATGTGTATCTTTTAATGAGGTAATTTTTAAATCAAGGGCAGCTTGCCGTGTCACAGCAGTGCAGAGGAAAGGAAAGCAGCCTCTGTTAAAATCCCCTCTTCCTACACAGCTATTGCAGAGCCTCTATTTTATCCGGTTAAGATGGGGAGGAGGCCAAAGAACGCCAATTTTACTCATGAAACTGGAACACGCCATTAACACTGGCGACAAAATATAAAAGAAATATAACTTGAACCACATTAAGCAACCTGGGCAACATAACGTCTTTTTCTCCCCAGGCAGTAGATACTGTTTCAAATACACCCAGCCCGATTGTACCACCCGTCTACCTCCGACCTGCAACAAAGTTCTCCCGACCACTTGCCAGGATGCTACAGAGACCGGAAGCAGGCCACCCTTTTCATCTTGAGGTTGCTTAGCAAACCACCAACCCGGGGTAGACTCCCAACTGAGCGAAGCCACCTGGCCCCAAAGGACCAAGGCAACCAGCTCAGCAGGTGGTACCTGTGGCGAAACATACGGCCAAAGGGTCACCTGCCTCACAGTGGCAAAGGGGTAGGGTTGCCAGCTCTGGATTGGGGAACACCTGGAGATTTGGAAGGGGGCGGAGCCTGGGGAGGTCAGGATTTGGGGAGGGGAGATGCCTCAGCAGCAGTGCTCCCTCTAAGCTGAGTCAGTGTGAGCTAGCTCACAGTTCTGTAGCCTCCGGCTCGCGCATTTTCGCCTTGGCTCAGAGAGGACAGCTCCAGAGCAAACTAACTGATGCAGCAGCCAAATCGCTGGCTCACCACTTTAATGCCAGTAGCTCACACCAAGTGGAATTTTTGCTCCCAAACATTACTCAGCAGGGTGTAACGCCACAGAGAGCCCATTTTCTCCAGGGGGAAATGATCTTGGTGGTCTGGAGAGCAATCGTAACAGCGGGAGCTCTCCAGGTGCCCCCTGGAGGTTGGCACCGCCTGCAAAAGGGAGAGAAGGTGCCTACACATCAGCTGTGTGTGGGGGGGGGGGCGTTGAGAAAGGCTGCTTTAAAGAGACAACAAAGAGGAGGCAGGGAGGCTGCCGGGGGCTTCTCCAGGCGGCGTGGCTCGCCCCCCCCCGCCCTTCACAGGCCGCTGCAGGGTCTCCTTCTTCTTACCTTCATCCTCGAGCTCCAGTTTCTCCAGCATCCCTTCGGAGGCGGCCGGGGGCTGAGGAGGCGCTGCCTGCAGCAGGGCGGGGAAGGAGACACGAGAGAGAGAGAGAGAGAGAGAGAGAGGGCGGGATCAGCAGCAGCATCCAGGCGCGGGACTCAGCGCACCCGCGGCGGCATCCCCGGCACCGGGGAAGGGAAGGGGAAGACCCGGCGGCGGCGGCGAGGGGAGTGGCCGGGCTCGGCGCGTGGAGGAGGAGGAGGAGGAGGAGGGAGGGACGCTGCTGCTGCTGCTGCTGCTGCTGGGACTGAGGAGCGCTCGGCCTGGCAGCAGCGAGCTCGAGTGGCGGCGCCTCCCCGGGCGGACTGTGGCGGGGAGGGGAGGGGAGGAGCCGGCCGCCGGGCTCCCTCTCGCCCCCCTCCTCCCGTCGCCGACTCGCTCCAGCCCATTAACCCCTTCGCGGCCTAGCCAGGCCCGGGAACGGAGCGCCTCTTCCTCCTCCTCGCTCCCCATGCGGCGGGCTCTGGGAAGAGCAGCAGCCTGCGGCAGGGTCCTCTCCGGAGCAACGGCCGCCGCCGCGCGACCGTTAGAGCCCAACGGCTGCCGAAAGAACGTGGGGGCGCCCCGTCCCCCTCCCCCCTCTTTTTAGTGGGAAGCGCAATGGAACCTTCCGTACTTTCTCGGTCTCCCGAGGCCGTTGGTCTGTCCCCGGCAAGGGAAAGGTAGCTACCACTCCGCAGACGGGGGGGGGGTGTATAGGACATGCTCATTATGTAGGAAATACGGGAGGGGGGGAAGGGATCCGCACCTGCCCTGAGTATGATAGGCCGGACAAAAGGATACGGGTTTCTGTGGGGGAGGGGGAGGCGGGGTTACACTGGAGACCGCAGCCCACCCCTCTCGACTGACGTTGGTATTGTCCGGCGTGCAGTCACCTGTGGAGAGGTGAAAAGGGGACAGGACCACGGCCCGCTTGTAGGGGGGAGCCCGATGATTTTGCTCCCCCCCCCAAAAAAAAAGGCACTTTACATTTCCAAAGTGTTAAGCGGGCTTGTCCACAGGTATATTTGTTTCATAAATTACATTTATAACCCACCTTTCCTTATGGCTCTAAGTGTATGCTCCTGAAACTTTGTCCTACAGGGCAGGAGATACAAGTTCCTAGGGGCCTATAAGCCCCTATTACTTGGCAGGTTGAGGTCAACTTGGGGGCAGGCCCCTAGCCAGGATTTTTTAAGTTGGGGGGGCATTTACATTTCTTAGGGGGCACTGGCTAATCAAATTACCTGGCTCCTTCCCTGCACCTGCAGCTGCTTGGGGGCCCTGGCCTGGCCAGGAAGTTTTGGGGCCTGGCTAGTAAGTCAGGGGACCTAGCCCCGAGATGCCCCACTGTAGCTACAGGCCTCCTTGGGGGGGGGGCAGGCAGCTCTAGGTTGCATAGGGTTGCCAGCCTCCAGGTGGGGCCTGGGGAGCTCCTGCTTTTGCAACTGATCTCCAGCTGACAAGACATCAGCTCCCCTGGAGAAAACGGCTGCTTTGAAGGGTGGACTGTATGATATTGTGCTATGCTGAGGCCCCTCCCCTCCCCAAATCCCGCCCTCTCCCGGATCCACCCCCAAAATCTCCAGGTATTTTCCAGCCCAGACTTGGCCACCCTAAGGTTGAGAAATACCTGGAGATTTTTTGGGGGAGGATGCTGGCCCCTGGGAAGGGCAGGGTTTGGGGAGGGGAGGGACCTCAGTGGGGTTCCATAGAGTCCACCCTCCGATGCTGCCATGTTCTCCAGGGAAACTGGAGGCCAGCAATAACACCAGATCTCCAGCACCACCTGGAGACTGGCAACCCTAGGGGGCATATTCCCTCCCACCTTCTATCCTTGAAGGCCTCCCCCCCCCACGTGTCTATTATGCTTCTTTCATCTATCCTTCCCCATGCACAGGAATGAGGTTCTGCGATAATGCAAAATAACTGTAACCAGTCCCTGGTCCGGCGCTCACGAACATGGAAGGACATTTCCTATTCACCAATAAGCTTGCACTTAAAGTGTGGAGGGGGGGGAGTCAGCCCTTCCCCCCCATATGCCCACTGCATAAAATATACACCAACCTATATTATGTGGTTTTGAGAATATGCCTCCAAGATGAAACAGGGATATATCCTTCCATCACTACTTCACAAAATGTGGTCCATGCAAATATCTCAGGATCCTTGCTGCAGCATTGGTTGTTATGTCTTTTCCCTGGCTTGTGTGGGTTTTTTTAAAGCCCATCTGTCATTTCCTCTTAATCCCTTCAGCTTCATTGCCGAACATTTATCTGTGACCATGAAGGACAACTGGGGGATGGGGGATTTCTGCAGTTTGCAAATGTATTTTCTCTGGTATCCTCCCAAACTTGAAAGGCCAGATTGGATAGATAGCATGCTTACAAATAGCTAACTATAAGGCCCACCTGAATAGGTAATTTAAAAAATCAGAATACACCAGATAAGAGACACTCTCAGAGTTAATATTTTATCACAAGGAAACCAGATTTGCAGGAGATTTGAATAATATGATTATGGTCTGACTCAGGACTTAGATTTATAATCTTGTCAGGATGCTGTATTTTTATGTAATTCTGGACTGCCCTGTGTTATTATCCAGATTGGCTTCCTGTATTTATTGTAAAAGAATGTTTACGGATGTATAGAATCTTTAGAAATATTGACCATTTTATCGAACTTCTGCAGAAACTGCTATGAGTGTGCAGAATCTTTTCTTTAAAGCTTAGAGTGCTCTCCCTATCAAAATCTCAGCATCTCGGCTTTAAATATTAATTAGAATGCAATTAAAATTTAAATCATCACCCTCTCAGCACACCTTTAATGTTTGCAGTCCAATGCTCAGCCAAATAAAAAGGTCTTTCAGTGCATCCAACATGTTCCCAAACGAGAACTCTGGAGAACAACTGAAGAGAAGGGCCATGCCATAAAGATGTAACTGTTATCTAGAATATCTCCCAGTAGGCCCTTGATGTTCCAAAGCAGTCCACATCAACAATGATATCAAGGTAGCATCAAGAATTTCAAGAAGGGGAGCTCATAGTCACAATTTATCTGGCAACAACAACAGTTCTTTATAGGCACATCAAACCTGTTTGGATAGCGTATATTCAAAGGTTGACATGTCTTGCTGTTCCTGTAGCCAATGGGCTACCTCGGGGTGAGTAACTCAGTGAGCTGCTGCCACCACCTACTCTACTTTTGCATTCTCCCATGCTTCACTGGCCCACGACATTAAAAAAAATCAGTCCTCTACAAGGCAATACTTTATTTGTAATGTAGTGTTAGCCAGGGCATCTCAGTGTCTCACCTCTGCCATACCTTAAATAGCAATAGTGACTCTGTAGCAAGAAGCATGCAAGTTTTGAATAAGCAAAAATCTACAACTTCCTTTATTTTTGCCTACAGTTTGGTTTTGGGGGGCAATATTCCCTTGAGAGCTACTTTCTCGGATGCTCCTTCACCCCTGATCTCATGCACATCGTAGTTTCCAACATCTAGAACATTAATGTGCCACTTTGCCATGGGTCCTTCTCTTTCGGGCTCAACAGATTCTCAGGCACACTTTACCCTTTTACCTATCCCTCTGTGTGAGTGTGTACGTGCAGGGGAAGGAATCGCTTCTCTCGCTCAGTGTGGTGGCTGCTTCTGATTATTGCAATTTGATATGTCAAACACCTTCTGATGAGGCAACTAGCTGGCTTGGGACTTGGGACTGGTTTAGGCTTGGAACTAAGTGTCACTGAAGTCTGAAGCTACAAACAGAACAACATGGTGGAAAGCCGCAGAATAGGCAGTAAGACAAGAATCTTAAGCCCAGAGAATAAGTTCAGAGTAAACATGCTTAGGATGCCAATGCATAAGTACTTGCATTACAAAGTGCTTTGTTCTAAAGCTGACAAGAAACTATGCTTTCCATTCTGCTTGGCAGGAGTTCCGTGTAACAAATGGCTGCATACTTCTGCATCTAAAGGTATTTGCCTATAGAAAAAATTGCCCTTTTTGTAGCTAGCTGTTGCACAAGCACAGTTGGTGAGATACTAATGCTGTATTCCATGGTGGGAAATCAGGAGGCCTGGAGTCTTGGCTGTTCAGGATATATAACGATAGCTTTAGATATCTGACATGCTTCTGCTTTTTGGAAAACAGCCTGGTCATGCTTGCTGTATTCAGAGTTTCCATCTCGACCATTTATTCAAGTGGCTTCCACAAGATTTCCTTTAGGGTATCTCAGGCCAGATGACTTGTAAAATATCCAAACAAGGTCCCCTTTCTGAACTCCACGCTCCAAACCCTGTTTTGCGGTGATCCATATTTAAACAGGAAAAGCAAGGGCCTATTGGATGCTGTGTTCTGAGGCTTTCTCTCCTGATAAGTCCCCCCTTTTCTCAAATCCCTAATCCCTTCTTCTTTCATGTTCCCGGGAGTTGTCAGTTTGGATCTTACGTAACCATAGTAAATGTTGTGTATGCAGACAACATCGTGCCATCAACGAAGAGCCAGAGCTTGAGTACCTGAGAACAATGGGACTGAGGTTCCTGGCTCCCGCGTAGGGGGACCAATGGGAACGGCGGCGGGAATTCAAACCCGCCAATGGTACCAGGGGGCGGCCCCTCCCCAAAATGTATATAGTTGGCCTCCGGGCCAGTGATCTTTCACTCGTGTTGTATAATAGCGAACCATGCTGATCACTACATCGCTGTCTGTGGTTTCTTTATGCGTCTAACCCACTATACAACAATGGCGACGAAGGTGGGATCCTGTTGAGCGCTCCAGCCGGGCTGTCGGACAACGCTACCGAAGACTCGCTCCACCGCTCCACGGGCATCTTCCATGAGCGCCTCCGAGGGTGAATCCAGAGCCGTGTCGCTGCCGCCGACTAGCACAATGGCCATCGCTCCAGGATCCGGGCTGATACCGCCGTTCGACGCTTCCCAGCCCCGACGATGGGGAGCCTGGGTCACGGGTTTGCGGCAAGCCTTCGTGTTCTATCAGATCACGGACGAAGACCGTAAGAGAGGACTGCTGCTCTGCTCTTGCGGCCCCGTGATCGTGGATCTGGCCCAATACCTTCTCTCTCCCAAGAAGGTGGAGGAGTGCACGGTCGACGAGATTGTGAAGGCCGTGCAGAACTACTACTCCCCAAAGCCGTCGGAGATGACCTGCCACGTGGTTTTCCAGCATAGGAACCAGCAGGCCAAAGAAACCGCCGCGGAGTTCCTCGGAGAGCTCCGCCGCCTGGCGGCCGACTGCGCTTTCGGAGAGCACTTGGAGATGGCTCTCCGCGACCGTTTCGTCGCAGGCCTCAGGGAGGAGAAACTCCAGCGCCGAATAATGGAGGGCGAGAAGGTGACCATCACCTCAGCGTTAGCCACCGCCACAGCATGGGAGAGGTCACACCCGACCACCACCACCGCGACGCATCGTGTGGCCTCCCCCGGGAACAGCGACATCGACGACCCCGAGGTACACCGCACACTAGCCCAGCATCGCCCACCAGCACCGTCCGCTAGCTCCGCACGCAAGCTACCCGGCTCGGCGGCGCAGGAGTGTGCCAGCTGCGGAGGGCAGCATGAGAGGAGATCGTGCCGGTTCCGGGACGCCACATGTCGGGACTGCGGCCGCACGGGCCACATCGCAAGGGTTTGCCGGTCCAAGCCATCACGCGCAGCACAAAAACCGCCCCGCCGCAGGTCTGAGGCGCACTTCGAGGACTGCGCAGCCCCGGAGGCAGACCTATACCAACTGACCAACGCCCCGGCCGCCCGAACACAGGTACTGAAACTCCCCAGTCAGGCCTCTACCCCAAAAATATACGTCCGGATCAAAGTAGAGGGGGCCCCCTTACAAATGGAACTCGATTCGGGCTCCGCCTGTTCCATCATTTCGGAGGCCACATTAAGACAGATTTGCCCAAAGGGGGCCCCCGCTTGCGGCCATCACCCGTGACGCTCATGGACTTTCAGAGAAACCAAGTGCCAGTGAAGGGGGTCGGGAGTTTCAGGGTGCAGTACCGGGGTTTCAAGGGTCACTTGGACTTGCTCGTAGTCGAGGGCGACCTAGTTAGCCTCCTGGGGAGGGCTTGGTTTGGACCCCTAGGAATCGCGATAGAGGGGTCCAGCATTGCGCAACCCGCGACTTCCAGGAAGTGTGCCGCGAGTTCCCATCCGTTTTCGATGGGTCCCTGGGCCGATATACGGGCCCCCGGTTTCGCTACAACTCAACCCCACAGTGGCCCCTATCCGCATGCGTGCCAGGTCCGTTCCGTTTGCCTTAAAACCAAAGATAGACGCGGAACTGGACCGACTGGTGGCGCAAGGGGTTTTGGAGCCGGTCTCTCACGCAGTGTGGGAAACCCCGATCGTGACCCCCATTAAACCTAACGGGGATGTCCGCATCTGCGCGGATTATAAATGCACGATAAATCGGGCATTGCAGGACCATGCCTACCCGGTCCCGGTGGTGAGCCATGTTCTGGCCACCTTGGCAGGGGCCAAGATCTTCGGCAAACTAGATCTGGCCGAAGCGTACCAGCAGCTGCCTGTCGACGGGCCGACAGCAGAGGCCCAAACAATTGTAACGCACCGGGGGGCCTTCAGGGTCAATCGCCTGCAATTCGGGGTGAGCGTGGCACCCGGAATCTTCCAGCAACTGATGGACTCTCTCCTCAAAGGGATCCCCGGCGTCACACCATTCTTCGATGATGTGATGATCGCCGCCGCCACGCCCGATGAGTTCGCCTCCCCGCCTCCGCATGGTCCTCAGCCGTTTCCGGGACGCCGGCCTCAAGGTCAAGCGCGAGAAGTGCCAGCTCGGGGTATCATCCGTCGACTTCTTGGGCTTCACGGTGAACGCAGAGGGACTCCACCCGGCCCGGGACAAGGTGAAGGCCATCGTGGAAGCGCCGCCCCCGACCTCCAAAGCCGAGCTCCAGGCTTTTCTCGGACTCTTGAACTTTTACCACGCCTTTCTCCCCCACAAGGCGGCGGTAGCCGAGCCCCTCCACAGGTTGCTCGACAAAAAAGCACCCTGGGTCTGGGGCCCGCATCAGGCGGCTGCGTTCCGAGCTGTCAAGGCCCTGCTCATCTCGAACGCGGTCCTGGCACATTTCGACGAGACCCTGCCCGTGGTCTTGGCTTGCGATGCGTCTCCATATGGGGTGGGAGCCGTGCTGGCGCACCGTCTCCCGGACGGCCGGGAGGTCCCGGTCGCGTACTACTCGCGGACCCTGTCTGCGGCCGAGCGGAACTACGCCCAGATAGACCGCGAGGGACTGGCAGTCGTGGCCGGGGTGAAGAAATTCCACGACTTTGTCTATGGCCGTCCCTTCACAGTCGTCACAGACCACCGGCCGCTGCTGGGCCTCTTCGCGGCGGACCGCCGGACGCCACAGGTACTCTCCCCTCGGGTCTTGCGGTGGTCCATCTTCTTGGCGGGCTACAACTACACGCTCCAGCACCGGCCAGGCAAGGCAATGGGACACGCAGACGCGCTGAGCCGCCTCCCCTGCCAGACGAAGGGGTGGACCCGGCCCCAGCTCATCATGTCCTCCAGTTGGAGGGTCTTCCAGACGCCCCCTCCAGGCCACGGACATCGCCCGCCGCTCAGCCCGTGACCCCATCATATCCCGGGTTCTCGGCTGGGTGGTGAGGGGGTGGCCTACGGCCTCGGCGGGCCCTGAGTTCAGCGCATTTACAACGCGGCGCGAGGAACTATCGGCACACAAGGGCTGCCTGCTGTGGGGGGACCGGGTCGTAGTCCCCAGCGCACTCCAGCAACAGGTCCTGCAGGCTCTGCACGAGGCACACCCCGGCATCGTGCGGATGAAAGCCCTCGCCCGGAGCTACGTCTGGTGGCCGGGCATCGATGGGGAAATAGAGGCCTGGGTGAAGCGTTGCCAGATCTGTCAGGAAGTCCGGCCAAGCCCACCATGTGCACCCACCCAGGCATGGGAATCAACAAGGACCCCGTGGTCCCGGCTCCACATCGACTTCGCCGGGCCCTTCCACGGGTTAACATTCCTGGTCACCGTGGACGCGTACTCCAAGTGGCTGGAGGTGAGTCCAGTCTCCTCCACCTCCGCGAGCGCCACCATCCGAGCCCTCCGGAAGACATTTGCCACGCATGGCTTGCCGGACACCATCGTCTCCGACAACGGCCCGGCGTTCACATCCGAGGAATTCCAGCGGTTCCTGCGGGACAACTTGATCCGGCATATAAGGTCAGCGCCCTTCCACCCTGCCACGAACGGCCAGGCGGAACGCATGGTCCGCACGGCTAAGGAAGCTTTAAGCCGCCTGACCGAGGGGGACTGGGAGTCACGCATAGCCCGGTTCTTGCTGGCGAACCGGACAACACCCAACCCGGTCAGTGGCCACTGCCCCGCGGAGCTTCTCATGGGCCGGCGACCCGCCATCCTCCTGGACCGCCTGCACCCCGACAGGGCTCCAACAGGACGGAACTGGGTCGAGGACCGGGAGGCACCACGGGGCTTCTTCCCAGAGGACCCGGTGTTCGCAAGGAACTACGGCCGAGGCCCGGAGTGGATAGCGGGAAAGGTAATCCGCCCCACCGGCCCTGTCTCTTATGAGGTGTCGACAAATGACGGGCAGGTCCTGCGGCGCCACGTGGACCAGCTGAGGCGGCGCCTACTTCCAACGGTAGGAGACCGGGGTAACCAAGGGGAGGTGGAGCAGGCCCCACGAGAAGCTGAGGGAGAGCCCGAGGCGGAACGAGACCGCAGAGAGGCGGACCCCAGCGACGGGCAGCTCAGTATGCCCGAGGCCTCGTCAGCCGAGGGTCAGACGGCGCACCCTTCCCCAGCGGAAGGAGGTGAGGGGGCAGGCCCCGCCACACCACCAAGACGGGGCTGCGGAGAAACCCCAACGCCTGCACCACGACGGTCCACCAGGGAACGCAGAGCCCCCGCATACCTGAAGGACTATGTCACCTAGACAGGATCGGGACTATGGGGGAGGGGTGTTGTGTATGCAGACAACATCGTGCCATCAACGAAGAGCCAGAGCTTGAGTACCTGAGAACAATGGGACTGAGGTTCCTGGCTCCCGCGTAGGGGGACCAATGGGAACGGCGGCGGGAATTCAAACCCGCCAATGGTACCAGGGGGCGGCCCCTCCCCAAAATGTATATAGTTGGCCTCCGGGCCAGTGATCTTTCACTCGTGTTGTATAATAGCGAACCATGCTGATCACTACATCGCTGTCTGTGGTTTCTTTATGCGTCTAACCCACTATACAACAGTAAAGTTTCTTATTTTGCCTATGATTTTTTTCCCCCTCCCTTAGAGAGACTCTGAGCCAGCATTTTCCTGCAGGCCTCTGCAACTCTCCCCGGGCCGCCGGTCTGCCATCAGACTTCAATGGAAGTATTCATATTCCTCGGCAACAGTTCTCTGTCTCCTGTTGTGTTCTGTGGCAGCTGATGCCGCAGAGGTTGAGGAATGCCCCTGGTTGCAGAGGGGCAGCACTTCAAAGGAGCCGCGGTGGCCGTGCAGAGAATACACTCTTTGCGGGAGACCAGCAGATGGGCGGGAGCCGCGATAACTCAGCAAGACCTCAGATAAGGGACACAGCCTGCATGTTAATTAAAGCCGAGGGAAGGTAGGAACTCTGCGCACGTGTGAGAAAGGACTGGATAAGACCAATGGCACAATCACCTCTACTGCAGGTATTTAGGAATGCGTTTGATTAAAGCAGTCCTAGTGATTTCCGGGAAGGCGGCACGGTATAGCCGGATTTTGTCAGATCTCAGAAGCTAAGGAGGCCACTAAGGGAGACTCTGCAGAGGAAGGCACCAGCAAACCACCTCTGCTTCTCGCTTAGGGTTGCCAGGTCCTTACCTGGGATCCAGCGGGGGTTGGAAGCTCTGTGTCTGGGAGCTTCGCGCACGTATGTAGCACGCACGCGCACCACGATGACATCACCCAGAAGTGACATCATCGCACCGGGCATGCCATCAAGGGACGCTTTAGCATTTGGCTTTAAACCATGGTACCATGGAGTTTTAATGCCAAACATTAAGCGTCCCCCAACAACGTGCCCAGCACAATGACATCACCTCTGGGTGACGTCATCAAGCCGGGCACGTCGGCCCGATTCTGGCACTTTGGGGGCGGGGTTCCCCCCAGCAGCCAGATCCAGGCAACCCACTACCCCACCCCCCGGGGGACCTGGCAGCCCTATTCTCGCTTGCCTCAAAAGCCCCTTGATTGGGGCAGCGTAAGTCGGCTGCAACTTGATGGCACGTTAGACGTACACAAATTGTGATTTTAAGTTTGTTTTTAAATGTTAATTCTATGTGTATACTCTACCTTATGTATTTTATTTATATTGTAAGCTGTCTTGACCTCTCTAAGGAAGAAAGGCAGCTAATAAATGTTTTAAATAAATACTGCCCTAATAACCACGACAACAACCAGTTTTAATGGGGGGGGATAGGAAACCTTTAACGTCTGCTACCGACACAGCAATTCTGTAAATGCAGAAGAAATCTGCAAGCTGCTGTCATAATCACACGCCCCACAGTTATGCCAAGAACCTTCAAAGCAGACACAAATGCGAGTCCTCCCAAAGTCATCGTGTTTTTCTGCTCATGGTAATGACTTGGAGGGAAGGGAGGGCTGCGTGGCATAGCCTGATCTCGCCAGTTCTCGGAAGCCAAACAGGGCCGGTACTTGGAAGGGAGGCCTCCAAGGAAGACTCTGCAAAGGAAGGCACTGCAAGCGAGATTGCCTTGGAAGCTCCTTGCTGGGTAGGGTTGCCAGGTTCCCCTTGGCCACCGGCAGAGGGTGGGGGAGTAGGGTTGCCAGATCCAGGTTGAGAAACTCCTGGAGATTTTGGGGTGGGGCGTGGGGAAGACAGGGGCCTCAGCGGGGCACAATGCCACAGAGTTCCCCCTCCAAAGCAGCCCTTTTCTCCAGGGGAACTGACCTCTGCAGTCTGGAAATGAGCTGTGATTCCGGGGGATCCCCAGGCCCCACCTGGAGGCTGGCATCCCTGTTGCTGGGGGTCACCATAAGTCGGCTGTGACTTGACATCAGTTTACACACACACGCAAGGACTCCCAGACCAGGAGCCAGAGCAGCAAAATGGGGTACGGCCACGGCCCTTTGCCAAAGCTGGGTTAGAATTTAATCCAATCTGCAACCACCCCTTAGAAAGAAATCTAACTCCAGCTGCAAGGTTTAGTCCTCCTCAATCATAAGAACTGAATAAAATGGGACTTACTTTCCACATGAACCTGCTTAGAGCTGCATTCTTGAATTTAGGTTCCTGTCTCGGCCCTCTATTCAAAAAAAGATTCATAAGGCTCACGACAGAATGACAGGCACGTCTGTCTCGTTAGGATATTTTTTAAAATCCTGTCCAAAGACGTTCATCATAAAACCTCCTACAGTAACAGAGAAATTCTTCCAGAAATCCGAGCTGCTGATACTCTCATACACTGTGCCCACTGCAAATGGTGCTTGGGCAAAAAGATCATCGCCGCAACAACTGCTCGGTGTTCACATAAGCCTCTGGAAGGCAGGCTCAGGGTTCCATTTGCTCTTGGCTCACCTGCTCTGGGTTTGCCTGGCCATACGCTAAAATG
This sequence comes from Gekko gecko, assembly GCA_029375565.1. Taxonomy (NCBI): domain Eukaryota; kingdom Metazoa; phylum Chordata; class Lepidosauria; order Squamata; family Gekkonidae; genus Gekko; species Gekko gecko. The sequence goes on along the minus strand of JAPDNY010000011.1, from coordinate 93,750,862 downwards.
CTACTGGTTTGAGATCAATTAATTCTCTCAGGGTGGGACTTAAAACACAGGCTCAGCTGCCCATGCATGGAACGCGACATGAGCAAAATCGAACAGGCACTGTACATACGCTGTACATGCATTCACTGGGACTTGTGTGAACAGGGCTAATGTGTTCTTTAGCCCCGAGGTTCCAAACCAAATGTGAGAATAATTCAAAATGAGAGAGAGCACATGCCTGAACTTTTACTGTCCTGCTCACTCCACTGTTTTTAACTGTCGTACTACAGTGCTTGCTATTTCGGTCAATGTACTGTACGGTTGCCAACCTCCAGGTGGGAGCCTGAAGTTATCCTGGAATTACATTTGATTTCCAGACTACAGAGAGCAGTTGCCCTGGATAAAACGGCAGCTTCAGAGGGCAGGCTCGGCAGTGTAGAAGAGAATCTAGGTGAAATCCCCCTTTCCACAGTCAGCACCCCTAGGGATGCCAGCCTTCAGGTGGGACCTGGAGGTCCCCTGGAATTACAGCTCACCTCCAGACTGCAGAGGTCAGTTCCCCTGAAGAAAATGGATGCTTTGGAAGGTGGACTCCATCGCATGGTTCCCCACTGAGGTCCCTGTCCTCCCCAGGCTCCATCCCCAAATCTCCAGGAGTTTCCCAACCTGGATCTGGGAATTCTACCCCCCCATCCCCTCCCGGTAGCCACGGGGGACCTGGCAACCCCACCCCCTCAAATCTCCCAGAATTTCCCAGGCCAGATTTGATTTAATATACTGAGATGCTGTATGAAATTTATTATCCATCACGAAAATGTTAATTGTCCTGTGCCACTGTTTACTAAATATGTTAATACGACACGCACAGAGCAGAAATAGCCCAGCCCTATTTTTTCTCCACACGGCTTTTAGAGGGGGTTATTTTTTATGCGAAGGCTCATTAAACAATTGAAAAGCTGATGCAGGCAAAACCCTCACACCAGAATGCCAAAAGTCTGAAAGGCTCTAGCATCACTAAAACCCAGTGAAGGGCGTTGGAGGTAATAAAAATAGGGACTGAAACCAGAGAAAATGCAAGTGCTTTTGAAATGGAGGCCTGTGGGCAGTAATTCAGCTAGCATTCAGGTTCTGCTGGAATGGAAATGCAGGAAACGGAATCCAAGTCAAGCCCTCCGTCCAGCGCCTAGCCACACTGCTCCTTTTGGCAGACGTAGGCTGTCAGTTTTACAGCAGTGTATCATGCCTTCTCTCTCAAAGACTCCTGGGAATTAGCGATACTGAAATTCTCTGTGAGAGGTTGCTTGTCTTTCAGAGCTTTTCACCTCAGTGGTACCTAAGGAAGAGATCATGATGATTAAACTGGACTAAGCTGATAGCGCAAGTATGTCCTGAAGTTCCCACTGGCGAAAGAGCAAGTCTTGGCAGCCTGCCATCTCTCTTGGAATGAACCTGGGCACCATCTCAGATGTGCCCCCACAGTGCTTGCTGCCTACTCACCCCCCAACATTGCACCTGGGTCTCTCCAGAAATTTCTTTTTTGTGTGTGTGCTGCCCCAGCCTTCTGCAATAGCCTGCTCGAGGCTGGGCCGCAGCCACCGTCATCTAGGAGGTGTTTTCTTTCTCAAAAGTGCATTTCTTGATGAGAAATGTCTCTGTTCCTTAATAGTACCATTTCTGTACTTAACGTTGGGAGCAGAAAACTGCTTTTTTACCATTTTATTTATGGATGTTTAATTTTATTTATAATTGAGAAAGTTTTCTGGATTGTTATTACGGAGTCATTTGACTAATGATGCTGGCCGTCTTGAGCTTTTCAGGGATAGGGGTTAAAATAAATAAAAAATCTTCATTGCACACTGTTTGTACAGTGTTTGCACAAGCCATACCTTAAGCCCTCATCGTGCTAATCAGAAGAGAAACTAAGTATGAGGAGCTCATGAGGATGTTAGTACTGCAGGTGACCCATCAGCAGATGTTGCCCCAACTTTCCCAAGCTCCTGCTCTATTTTACTTCTTTTAATTTTTATGTAAGTCGCCCTAAGTTTGCCAGGGCAGAGTATAAATCAAACAAACAAACAAGGGCCACAAACTGTTCCTGGGATGTTCAGTCCTGCACCATACTCCAGCTTAACTGGTAAGCCCACCAATACATGTTATGTGCAAAGACCTTCTTACTTTGGTACTCACACTTCCAATTGGGCAGTTTTTAAATACTCTCATAATAAAGACCCTAAGTAGGGACCTAAGTGCCATCGAGGCACAAATGACTTACGGTGACCCCCAACAAGGGGCTTTCAAGGCAAGTGAAAAGCAGAGGTGGTTGGCCGGTGCCTTCCTCTGCAGAAGCTTCCTTAGTGGCCTCTCTTCCCAATACCGACCCTGCTTAGCTTCCGAGATCGGGCAAGACTGGGCTATGGCATGCCATCTTCCTTCCATAATGAATATTCTAACTTATCGAAAATGACGTATCAGATCTGTAGACCTTTTCCACTAGTGCTGTATCAGCCAACTGCCACTCTCTGATTAGAGACAGCTAAACATTAGCCAGTGTAGCAATACCAGTCACAAAGTGGACCCCCAAATATCGTTAACAGCCCTGTCCAATTTGTAACAGGTTCTATCCAATAGTTCCCTTCTTCTAGGTGAGGAATCAATTGGAGAAGGCCTCTTCCTGCTGCAGAAGGAACTCCTTCCTAGAGCAGAAGGAGTCTTTTTTTTTTTTTACATCAACTCACAGCTGACTCATGGTGACTCCATGGGGTTTTCAAGGCAAGAGAGGCTCAGAGGTGGTTTGCCATTGCCTGCCTCTGAGTAGCAACCTTGAACTTCTTTGGTGGTCTCCCATCCAAACACTAACCAGGGCCAACCCTGCTTAGCTTCCAAGATCTGATGAGATTGGGTCAGCCTGGGCCATCTAGGTCAGGACTTGAAGGAGTCTTACTCCAGTGGAAAATCCCTCATTCTGCAGAAGGATGATGGGTCTACCTGATAGTATTCTCACTTTTCAAGGAATGGAAGAGTTTGGATCCCAGTGGAGTTTTAGATCCAGCTGGCAAACAATGTTCACTAAAGAGAAACTACTAATAATATGCAAATAGCATTCGAGTAATTCCACTGGTTACATATTAATCTGCTGTAGCTGGGTAGAAACTCAAGAATCTGGTTTTAAAGCCCAGGAATGCATGACACGGAGGTACTCAAGCGCTTCAAGGAAAGGCCAAGGTTGCCTTTTGTTAACTGTTGGCCATTCCCAGATAACAAAAGGAGGACTTCTTTTCAATGTTTTCTGTCATTTTTGCTAAAGCAGGGAAGGCAATAAGTCATTTGTTTTGACACTATCCTCAAAATACAATTTGTACAGCTAACCGTGTCAAATAATTGGTCCTCTCTGTCCAAGGACTTGTGAAGACGTAACAATAACCCTTGGGGTGACTCACCAGAAGGAATTCCCATCTAAATGCAAATCAAGGTACACCAATCTGGAACACACAGCTACTTACAAATGGTAATTTCCCCACAGCTTGGGAGTGGAACAATTCACAATTATTGTGTTACATTTGGGGCAACAGTCCAGGAGCAAGCAAACCAAGCCGTGTAGCCCCTATACTAATATATGCAGAGGGCTGCTTGGTTTACACCTGGCTAGCAGCTACTGGAATGGATGGAAGCTCACCTGCATCTCTTCTTACTAATGGCACCAGCCAGGTCCAAATGCAGTGGCCTCTGTAACACACTGGCTACTGGCAGCCCTCTAGGTGGTGGTGACCCACCAGGAACTCCGTTGGCATGTTTAAGATCCAGGCCACCCTTGTGTTACAGAGTCTGAGCATTTCCCAACTCTTCCCTCTAGAAAAGCATATCTATATTTTCATGGTGTTCCCACCTCTATCTGCACAAGCCACATTTCTCCCTATTATGTAGCAACTGGTTCATTCCATGTTATAATTGGAGAAGGTGGCTGTTCTTGGATTGGGAGGGGTGCATTATTAGTTTTGCTCCAGCAATGTCATGAAACAAAATGGCAAGCCACATATTCTACCACAAAATTATGGCCCTTAAACTTTGTTTGCCCTCATAATAATAATATTCCACCAACTGGCCATGGACCTCCAGCACTGCGTGCCTTCCGGTCATGGTTCAAATTCCCCTTTGGGTCTAAATGAATTTAAGTGTTATCTGATTACAAACTTTATCTGCAGTTAACTCTAATCATGGTTCCTGTAGTTAGCTCATTGGTGTTCCAGGATCTGAAACAAGAATTTAAAAGTTTGTTTCAGATCCTACGTTAAGCTGGAATCCAGGTTAAATCTTTACATGCATTGCAATCGGATTTGGAATAGGATTGCAAGATTTGAGTCCAGACAAACTTGTTGGCATTTCAGGTGCTACTGGACTCAAATTGTCCTCTTCTACTGACATGGCTAACTACCTGAAATGGTCTTCATGGAATAGAATTATAGTCCACTGAGATGAGTATTGCAGATATCACTTGTTTTTACTGCCTTGTCTTATACCTTGTCATCTACTTCCTGCATCATTTGTAGTATACCTCACCTTAGTTTGTTCTTTGCTTTGTTCTCTGATTCTGTAATCTTGGTCCTACTTGCTTTGTTCATGCATTGTTTTACACTGTCTGATGGCACCATTATATATCCTGTAATCCATTTTGGGTCTCAGCCCGAAAGGCGGACTATGCATACAGTAAATAAATAAGAGAGGAATTAATCCTCAGTGAAGGGAGAAGATCCACAGCTCGCCTCTGACTGCGGAGTCACAGCTAAGTTAGCAAGAATGTTGATATCTGCATTAGCCCAATCAAATCACAAACATGTATGTAAGATTTCCTTTTACCCTGTGGTTTATTATGAGCCAGTAGAAACCACGACACGCGGCAGCCAGTCACGAGGACTGCTGTGACATTTCCCCTCGAGAACAGAGTCCGCTGGCCAGTCCTGTGCCTGGCCTAGAGGGACCCTACAGGCTCTGTCCAGATCTAAGCTAATAGCAGGATTGCCACAGGCATGAACCATGCAGAGCTGATATTAATGGCTTATTAGTCACACAAAGCAGTAGAGCTAAGGAGGATGAGAACGGTGCTCCATTTCCCATTGCAAAACATTAGCTATAGGCAAAGGATGTAGAAGTAGGAATGGACTCGTGATAGAAACTGCAGTTAATTGGCACGATCCAGCACAGAAGGCCGACGGAAAGCATTTTTCCCTTCACTCGAACTCTAGAGGGGAGCCATCTGGATGGGTTATTCAGCAGATGTACTGGGAGACAAAAGGTGACTTCTTGTTCTCAAGGGATCTCTGAACAGATTATTCCTCCCATGGCTTATTTTGCACCAAGCATAAATGTCACTTGTGAAGCGAGACTTTCTCGCCTACGACCTATAAAAATGCCTGTTCGGTTCTGGGACTGGAGAACAGACAGCTAAATGCGTACACGGTGAGGAATGTGGCAGGCAAAGTTAGTGTTTATGGAGCAGGAAAGTATCTGCAGATACCTGGAGTACATACGCTGGTTCTAACAAAAACGAGGATGATGTTGGGTTGGATGTTCAGAGCCAGTGATAAGGGCTGTGGGGCACAGGCCACTCACCGGTCGTTCTCATCATCGTATTTCTAAAAGGAGAGAGACCAGTTTCAGAGGCTGAGGGCAGAAGGGATGGCTTAATAGCCTGGCAAGGGAGCTTTCTCCGTGAGTGCCACCTTGAGGTAGGAGGTCTGATCTGCTCTTATTTTCAGTGTAAAGCGTGAATTCCAGGGGAACTGACTTGGCGACCCTCAGTCAAATAAGCAGCACAAAGGCATTAGAGCCCAATTGGGAAACTTTGTTCTTACACAGGCAGAGAGATCCCTGTTAAAAACCCTCATTAAAACCTCTCTGTCAGGATGGGAAATGAGATGCACCCTAACACAGCAGAGTGACAGATCGTGTAGTTTGGAAAATTTAAGTATGACCAATGTGCTCAAAAGGTAGAGAGAAGCATTATAGCTGGGGCTGCCAGCTCCGGGTTGAGAAAGACCTAGAGATTTTGGGGGTAGAGTGTTAGAAAGGCAGAGTTTGAGGAGAGGAGGAAATTCAGTGGGGTATAATACCACAGAGTCCACCTTCCAAAATGGCCATTTTCTCCAGGGGAACTGATCTCTGTCCTAGAAAATCTCCAGTTACCTCCTGGAGGTTGGCAACCCATGTGTAACTCTTCACAGTCGCACACAGAAGCAAGTGGAGAAAGATGCCTCGCCTCAGCTAGGCAGCTAAAACTATTAGCTGAGGAGGAAGAAGACAGTGTGTGCTGTGCTGTGTTTATATTTCTGGAAGCTTCTGTGGTGTTAGCTTATTCAGGGGCAGGTGAGAAAGAACAACTTTTCTTCTTACTTGGAAGGCACAGATGTGGAAAATATGTCACAGGGCCCCACACAGAACAGACGCCACCAACACTTTGTATCAGGTTTGTAATCTGATTTACCACACCAGGCAGCTCAGCTGTGTGAAACGTGCGGCCGTAGGTGCTGGCATGATGTTCCACAAAGCTGGGCTGACTTACTTGGTAAGTTCATAAAAAAACATGGACGTGCCACCAATGTTAGTATGTATCAGCAAGCAGACCACTGAATAGTATTGCCAACCTCTAGGTGGTGTCTGGAGATCTCCTGGGGTTATTTACACCTGATCTCCAGGCAATAGAGATCAGTTCGCCTGGAGAAAATGGCCACTCTGGAAGGGAGAATCTATGGTGTTATACCCCATTGAAGTCCCTCCAGTTTCGTGTAGTGGTTAGGAACACAAACTCTAATCTGGGAGAACCGGGTTTGATTCCCCACTTCTCCGTGTACAGCTGCTGGTGTGACCTTGGGTCAGTCACAGTTCTCTTAGAGCTGTTCTCCCAAGGGCGGTGCTCGAAAGAGCTCTCTCAGCCCCACCTACCTCACAGGGTTTCTATTGTGGGGAGGGGAAGAGAAAGGAGATTGTAAGCCACTCTGAGAGTCTTTCAGGTAGTGAAGGGTGGGGTATAAATCCAATCTCTTCTCTTCTCCTCCTCCTCCCCAAACCCCACCCTCCTCAGGCTTCCACCCCCAAAATCTCCAGGTATTTCCCAACTTGGGAAAGGGACTATTCGTTTTCATGGGTTTATTTGCAAAGCTGTGCTAGATTAAACCTTGTTTTTGGTGGGGAGGACAGTTTCTTAAGTCCCATCACAACTCTTTATCTGCTCACCGACTAGATGTCTGTATCATTGTCAAGAAGAACAAAATGTCAGATTAAGATGGCAAGGGAAATTCCATTTTACCAGAATTAAAAGGGTTATCCTGAAGCAAGATTTGACAGTAAGTTCTGTGTGTGCCAAGCAAGAATGGCCTAAAATTTGGCCACAAAGCCCGTGTTTGGTTATGGAACCAGCTTGGAACACTACTTTAGAAAAGCTAGGATGCTACCAATTAAGAACTGAAAATTAATACTTAATTAAAAATGATGCAGAAGAGGCGGGCACTTTCTTCATTCTCAGCAAGGTCAGTTTACTGTCTGCTGTTCCCATATGCTTTGCTTCCAACACCTGGCAGACTGCAAAATGTGTCAATGTGTCGTAGGAGTTGTCGGAAGCCGAAGGCTACAAACAGGAAGCAAGTGGCACCGCTTTATTTCCCAACTAAATGCCAATTAAGATTAATACTTTTGGCCCATGCATGGTCTTGTTGGCACTATCGACTATGTGAAACATCACACCTTAAAGACAGGTAAACTCGTTGGGCCCAATGGCACACCTTGGGAACTCGGGTGAATTAGAGGGCTTTGGGTAATCCAGATGCCACCTTCCCAGTATTTAACGTAATTTGCATAAAATATTCAGAACACCATGGCCCGCCTGATGGATGCGCCACACTTCTCGGCACAGAGAGAATAATTTATGTACAGCGATTCTGTTACCAGCACCTAGCTGAACAGCTGCCCTAGTTTCCACAACCTGCATCTGAAACAAGGTCTGGGGGAACAAAGAAAATTTGTAGGTGGTCACCTCTGTTTTGCCACCTCAGTGCCACCTTCCCTGAACTGTCACATCTTTGCCCAGAATTCTGGATCCTTCTCTCTCCTGCCAAAGCAATGCAGTCGCCTCTTGCTCTGCTCCTCACCCATTGTTGAACTGGCCACCTGCAGGGAAATGCAGGTGTCCCACAGCCCGTAAGGGGAGGGCAGGTCAACGGGCCAGAAGCCACAGTTGTGCCATCTTTTGTTGCCATAGAAGTGTGTGCGCACAGAATTTTGGGTGCCTGCAAATTGGCAACAGTGAATGTTAATCACCATCACTGTCACGTATATCCGACATCATGCCCCATTCTTGAAAATAAAACTAGGATTGAAGTGGCACGCTCCTTAAAGTGCATGACGCCAGTACTTGTTTAAGTCTACAAGATCTGATTTGTTGTACGTTTCTTGCTTAGTTCTGTAGTTTGAAAAGGGCAGCCAGATCTCTCTTCCAAACAAATCTTCTTTGCGTGTTTGGATCTTTGTAACAATAAAGAACTCAGCAGCTGGCGGAGGAGAGCTTGGCATACCCCTGTTTATTTTCAGCATGCGCAAAAGCTTTTTCTAAAAGTTTCGCCAGGACCCCTCACCCAACACTTTTTTAGAGAGGGGAGGTGTGGAACTTCCAGGTTGCTCCAATGAAAGAAAAGTAGCCCTGCTTACACCACTGGCATATGTGTGTTAGAAATTCGATATCAGTTTTGGTGGTGGTGGAAAGTGCCGTCAAGTCACCACTGACTTATGCTGACCCCGGGTAGGGTTTTCAAGGCAAAAGACGTTCAGAGGTGGTTTGCCGTTGCCTGCCTCTGCATTACAACCCTGGTATTCCTTGGAGGTCCCCCATCCAAATACTAGCCAGGGCCAACCCTGCTTAGCTTCAGAGATCTGACAAGACTGGGCTAGCCTGGGATGTCCAGGCCAGGGCCGTGTCAATTTTATAACAGTTTAAAGGCCATGATTTCACCCAAAGAATCCTGGGAAATGTAGTTCATTGAGAATGCCAAGAATTCTGTTTGAGGGGTCTATAAACCCCCGCCCCAACATAACTATACTTCCACAGGGAGAAAAAGAAATACTGGTTAACCAGCTTAAATATGTAATATAAATTTAGCCTAAATCTGTCTTGGTAGCAAATCAACACTGAGTCAAAGAAGAGGAGGAGGAGGAGGAGAAGAAGACTGAATTTATACCCCACCCTTCACTACCCGAAGGAGTCTCAGAGGGGCTTACAAACTCCTTTCCCTTCCCCTCCCCACAACAGACACCCTGTGAGGTAGGTGGGGCTAGTCTGCACCCATTGATCCCAGGATGTGGAACGCGGCCACATTTCTAGCGCCAGACAATCAAGGCTGTCAACGAGCGACTCAGGTCCTCGGCTTCCAACCACACAAGACCAGTGAATCTAAAAGGAGAGCTGTTTCTGAGTTCACCTTGGTCACCAGCACAGAGGAAACATTTTCTAATCCGCTGCCGAGACACTGTCCAGCCTTGTTCTGAGTCAGCTCCCCCCCCCAAAAAAAAGCATCTGATTTTTCCAATTGCCAAGACTCCTTTCTTTATGCAAGCTCTGTTGTCAAAACAACTCCGTGCCTCCGCCTCTCCTCCTACTTGGGTGGAGAACGGACCAGGCTGAACAGTCCAGCTGGTGTGGTGTCTGTGCCGCAGCGCCCTTCCTACCGGTGACATCAGCAAGGCCAGGGGAAGGAAGTGCAGCAAACAGACAACTGCCCCCTCCGTTGCACTTCAAGCAAGATCCTACTGAGCCCCCGCCCCAGTCTTTTCTATGATACTGATGCCTGCAAGGGTGTTCATTATCCCCGACATGGATAGCCCAGGCTAGCCAGATCTTGTCAGATCTCAGAAGCTAAGCTGGGCCGGCCTTGGTTAGTACCTGGATGGGAGACACCAAGGAATACCAGGGATGTGACGCAAAGGCAGGCAGTGGCAACGCACCTCTGTTCCTCTCTTGCCTTGAAGACCCTACGGGGTTGCCTTATGTTGGCTGCGACTTGATGGCACTTTCCACCACCAACCATCATGTGCAACTAAATTTTCCTCTGTGGACAAGACAATCAAGCATAGTGAGCCTTATACTGAATCAGACTTTTGATCTGTCAAGGTCAGCCTTCTTCCCGTGGGGCTTTTGGGGGGCTCTGCCCCCTTTCTTAAAGGCACAGCCCCACAAGAATTTCTCCTATAAATGCTGTTTTCAATTATTTTAAAACTTTTTTTTGAAGGTGTGCCCTCCTTTAAGCAGAGTGGGGTGCTGAGCAAGGGGGTTGGAGTAGATGACCTCTAGGATCCCTTCGAACTCCGTGTCAAGAAACTGGTTTCCATTAAGAGAGTTTTTCTGCCTAAGTGTTAGCTTTCTTGACTATGGAAGCCATCACCCCCACCTGCCAGCTTGTTATTAGAACTGTTGCTTAGGCTGGCAGAAGTGATTAACTTGCAGCAGCTGAGAACTGTCACCTGGCTTTTCTTTCTGCACTGAAAACTTCAGCCCCACCAGAAAAAAACTGCCCCACAAGCCACAAAATCCTGGCTACAGGCCTGCCTTTGACTGGCAACACCTCTCCAGAGTCTCCGCTGGTAATCGTTCGTATCAGCTACAACTTGATTGCCCTGCCCTGGATGGCCCAGGCTATCCCAGTCTCATCATTATCTCGGAAGCCATGCGGAGATCGTATTCGTTCATCCAGCTCTGTCTGTTCCAAGTTCCCAGGCAAGGTCCTTTCCCAGCTTTGCTGTGAGATTCTTTAACTTGCAAAGTATGGGATCCACGGCTAACCTCCGGGCCCTCTTCAGTAGGAATTCACTTCTCATATATCAGTGTCCTGACTGGGGTGGGGGGGACGGGGGGACGACAAATTCTCAGACTGTACTTTGTCCCATTTTTTTCTCCCTATGGAAAAATTATACTTGCAGCACAATAAATCAGAAGTGATCACTGAAATAATTCTTTTCCCTATCCGTGCATAATCTCAGCGTAGAAGAACAGAGGCAGATGAACTGTGGGCTAATTCTATTTATTTTAATAATGCCTGTTCCGTGCTCACTCCTCACCTAAGATGCTCGAATAGTTAAGTGGTTTGTTATCTCACCTTTCAAAGATCAAAAATTGCTTTCCCCTCAAGGTGGCTCACAAGGGCAAGGGCAAGAGTAAAATGCCACCAACAACAGGAAGCTGGGGGGGGGAAGTACCACAACAGACTGTTAGCCATTAAGCCAACATGGTTACAGTGTCTGACTAGAACCTAGGACACCTGGGTTCAAATCGTCACTCTTCCAGGGAGTTCAGTGGACAACCTGAGGCCAGTCTCTGTATACCCTACCTCACAAGATTGTTGTGGGGGACAGATTGGGGGGGAACCACATATGCCACCCTGAGCTCTTTGAAGGAAGGGCAGGATTAAAATCGGTGTATGTATAAAAACAGCTTGAAGAAGATGGAGGAGGAGGAGATTGGATTTATACCCCACTCTTCACTACCTGAAGGAGTCGCAGAGTGGCTTACAAACTCCTTTCCCTTCCCCTCCCCACAACAGACACCCTGTGAGGTAGGCAGGGCTGAGAGAGCTCTGACAGAAACTGCTCGTGAGAGAGAAGCTCTGAAAGGACTTGTAACCAGTGTTCCCTCTAAGCTGAGTTAGTGTGAGTTAGCTCAGTTTTTTATGTATAGCTCATACATTAGCTCAGGAAGGATGGCTCCAGAGCAAACTAATTTATGCAGTAGCCAAATCACTCGCTCACAACTTTAATGCCAAGAGTTCACAAAGCAGAATTTTTGTTAGAGGGAGCATTGCTTGTAACTGACCCAAGGTCACACCAGCAGCTGCATCTGGAGGAGTGGGGAATCAAACCCGGTTCTCCCAGATTAGAGTTTGTGCTGGTGTCTGGCAGAGCAGCAGTGAATAAATAAAACTCTTTTCTACTGGCGCCTAAGTCCTAATAAGCAAGCTGCTAAACATACTTCTCTGAGGAAGGGTATACCATAACTGGGGAGGTCACCAAAGAAATGGCCCTTTCCCCAACGCTCACCCATTTTACTTCTGGAAGGCGAGGGAAACCGGAGGAAGGCCTCTGGAGATGATCAGAGCAGGCCCAAGTGCCACCTGACGCGCCTGGATGTATCGTATCAAGGCCCTGACCAGGGTAGCCCTGGCTGACCCGAGCTCGTAACATCTCAGAAGCGATGCAAGGTCAGCCCTCATTGGTATCTGGATGGGAGACCACCAATGTTCCCTCTAAGCTGTGGAGTCTTGTGAGCAAAAACTCTGCTTTGTGAGCTACTGGCATTAAAGTTGTGAGCGAGCGATTTGGCTGCTGCATAAATCAGTTTGCTCTGGAGCCATCCCTTCCTGAGCTAAGTTGAAAATGTGTGAGCTGGAGGCTGAAAAGCTTTGAGCTAGCTCACACTGACCCAGCTTAGAGGGAACACTGGAGACCACCCAGGAAGCCCAGGGTTACTGCACAGAGGCAGGTAATGGCAAGCCACCTCTGAATGTCTCTTGCCTTGAAAACGACCGTAAGTCGGCTGTGACACAGGCACAGCGTAATGAGAGAGGGCTGGGCACTGCTCTGTGCCCGAAGACATCCTCACTTTAAATCCTGCTGCGGTTGCTCGAAACGACCCTCCGCAGGCCGCTCACATCTGGGAAAAAAACTGGCCTGCCTCATCTTATTATGAGGATGAGCAGTCTGGTGGACTTTCTTAGCACGGGAAGGCGAAAGCAGGCCACCAGAAGTAAGTGGCATCCACCAATTTGCCACTAACTGCCCCTTTTGTGGTTGCGCAGTTCAGGCCATAGAATACCTGAACTCCCCAATACCCCACGGGCTGTAGAATTCCCCGTGTCTGGGCCTTCTCAGGTTTTAGAATACTTGAGCAGAGCAGAAACTAAGTTCACCTCACAAGCCGTAGAGTCCTCATGCGGGCTTTTTACCCTTGGTTTGAGAATACCAAGTGCAAAACAGGAATAATTTTGGGCTGGGCACCAGCTTTGGTGTCAGGCTCATGAGCAGAAATGTTGAGTTGGGCATCTGTGGCGGTGCCAGGCTCAGTGGCCGATTTTAGTACTTTTTGCTTCGTGAAGGGACCAAGAAAACCCCAGCACCGTAGCCTGCTGAGTGGCAGGACCAATAAAATCCTGCCATCATAGCTGTGCCTGGCCAAAACTGTACGAAACCCCAGTCACAGATCTCTCCAGACAGACATGTTTTGCTGCCGGTGCTTTACTAACCGCTCTTCTAGAATTTCAATGGAGAATTCTGTTTCAGCAGTTACTGCTGGCCGGGGCTCACCGAGATCTATCAGACTGCGGAATAAGCTCCCAGAGGGAAGCAGAGGATACCTGGAGGCCTTTCAAACCAGCCTGGACCAGAATGCTATTTTTAAGGAAATCGATGGCCCGGCAGACGCTGACCAAAGACAGAGAGAGGCTTGTTGTCGCTGGAAAAATCCCCTTTTGTGAGATGTTTATCCGCACAAAAATATATCACAGCCGGGGTCAAAGGAACGTCTTGGCACACTTCATTAATTTGCTTTTGACCATCTGCGCAGTTGGCATTCCTGACCCTTCCCGCCAAGGCCACAAATGGAACCCTTTTCCTCGAGGCACAAAGCTTCTTCTAAAGATGCCTTCTGATTCAAGCCAGCACATGGACTTCTCTCTGCAGAAGAGAAGCTCTGGGATCTCCTCTGGTGCAGCAGAAAAGATCATCTGGGTGGGTACTGCCGGGACCCAGGACCTCCGAGATTTACAGTTTGGGTCACCACACCTCAAAAAGGATATTATAGCATTGGGAAAAGTGCAGAAAAGGGCAACTAGAATGATAAGAGGGTTGGAACACTTTCCCTATGAAGAAAGGTTAAAGGGCTTGGGGCTCTTTAGCTTGGAGAAACGAGGGCTGAGGGGTGACACAATCAAGGCTTACAAGATTATGCATGAGATAGAGCAGGCAGAGAAAGAAGTACTTTTCTCCCTTTCTCACAATACAAGAACTCGTGGGCTCTCCATGAAATTGCTGAGCAGTCGGGTTAGAATGGATAAAAGGAAGTCCTTCTTCACCCAGAGAGTGACTAACACATGGAATTCACTGCCACAGGAGGTGGTGGTGGCTACAAGCATGGATGGCTTCAAGAGGAAATTAGATAAACATATGGAGCAGATATTCATCAGTGGCTGCTAGCCACAAGGTATAGATAGGAACGCTCCATCTGGGGCAAGGGATTTTCTGTATTCTTTGTGTTGGGGAGGGGGCAACAGTAGGAGGGCTTCTAGTGTCCTGGCCCCACTGATGGACCTCCTGATGGCACCTGGCATTTTTGGCCATTATGTGATAGAGTGTTGGACTGGAAGAGCCATTGGCCTGATCCAACATTGGCTTCTCTTATGCTCTTATTTTCACAGATGGTTTCGTGCCAGTCAGAGGACACAATGCAATCATTCTGTAAGTCGGGCAACTAACAGGCGGGTTTGAGTGTACTCTCATTTGGCTGTGGGGCAGACTGAGGGGAAAACCCTCCACAGAGAGAAGTGTGTGCTTATTTACTTAGCTCTCCACCGATCTCATGTCTGATAGCAGCAGCCCCCTGCTTGCCTGTTGTCATATCTTTGGACTCTGACTTCAGCCTGCAACTTGGAGACAGCCTTGGAAAACACAAAGGCCGCTACTGGTAGGTACATGGGTCCATTGGGTTCAGCAGGAATGTGCTGGAGACAAGCATGGCATCGGCCCTCTTGCCTTTTTATGGACATCCGAAGTTGCCTTATGTCATCAGCCCCAGGAGGCCACATGGGTCATAACCCAAACAAAAAGAGAATCACGGAAAGAACTATATCAAGTAAGATTAAACCGTGGCAAACTAACTAATAACAATTACTTACAGATGCATTTTTATATATGCCATTACTGTCCCAGGCAGATGCTACGCATCACCTCTAAGGGTGTCTAGGTGTTCTCTCCTTGAATGGGACGCCTCTCTTTGTCTTAACCCGGGAGCTGCCCTCTGACCCCTCCTCTCTGACCTTGTCCCCCCCCTCCCTTTCCATGGCCTTTCATGGAGACACATGACTCCATCTGTAGGCCTGTCTTGTAGTGACAATGCCTCATAATCCCACACACGTGATGCTAGACAAGCTGACCATTTGTGATAGGGAAAGGACTCTTTTAGATGAGGCTTCCCTCTCTCTCCTTTCGACTGCAATCTGAATATGAAGTGGATCTACTTCGATACATGTAAGTTTAACTTTTTTGCAGTGTACTTCTTGGGAGATTTATTTACTGCACTCAGTATCACGCTTCCATGACTCGGCAAAACTCTGCTATATTTATCAAATATATTTACCAAATATCCCAATCAGAGGGTCAAACTAAATGTCTGGGTTTTTAACGTGTTGGGTCTGAGGCCCAACTCAGCTTCCCTGAAGCTGCACAGCAGCCATGTGAAGTAGCTTTTTAAAATTAAAAGAGAGCCCAAACAGGCTTTGAATGCCCCTGCAGCGGGAGGAAGGACTCCTGCCTTCCCTCCCAAGTAGGGCTGCCAAGGTCCTTGGCTCTTGCCGGCGGGGGTGGAAAGGAGCTTTCCAGGAGCAAGGACGACGTCGACGTTGTGCAGCAACACTCTGGTATTTTGGGCAAAACTCTATGGTTACTATAGTGTTTTGCCCAAAATACCAGAGTGTGACCATGCAACGTCCCCAGCGTGATGATGTCACTTCCACATGATGTCATCAAGTTGGGGATGTCACGCTGGAGCACTGCTGTTGGGGACAGGGCTTCCCCCACCAGGCCAGTTGGCCAGTGGCAGGCAGAAGTCCACAAAGATCCTACTCCCAAGCCATTTTCCTGTGTGGAAACACCACCAGGAGTTGTTGTTTCACTGTTTGTGCTGCTCTGCGTGCACCGGATACTCTAGAGAATGAAGCAAAAAAGGGAAATAACTCCCCCAGCACTGCTTCCATGCAGGAAAATGCCCGGGGGAGGCAGGAGCCCTTTCTCACCCCATGGTGCAGTTCCAAGCCTCTTTATTTTTAAAAAGCCATTCCTTGCAGCCAGGGCTGCTGCTGCTGCTTCTTTTGAAAATGAGGTCCCGTAACTCTCAAGAGGGAAATGAAGTTTTCAATCTGCATACTAAAAACTCACAAACTTTTGAACATTTTTAAAAGAATTTTGTCGAGGAGGTCCCAGAACTCCATTCTGGCGCATTCCCCCAGAAAAAAAAAGCCCTGCCTGCAGCTGCTGTGTTGCTGCATGGAATTTGAGCTGGCCCGCAAGTGGGGAACCCAGACCCAATTTGTTAAAACCCCGAATGTGTCGTTTGGCCCTGAGATCCTTCAACAGGAGACATCAGGACCGGACCCTCGGACTTCCTGCATGCAGAGCAGGAGTTCTGCTACTGAACCACAGGCTCTCCCTAAAGCATATGGGGAGAGCAAGTACAGATGTACGTATGAAGTCAGTATTGCCGGTCTGACTGCTTTATACTTATGGCACTGTCCTACACAGAGTTACACCCTTCTAGGTCCACTCTGTAGGACGGCCCTATTAACCTTGGCCTGCCTGGCAGCAGTTCTCCAGGTCTTGTAAGCACAGACAGCGGCTAACAGAAGACTGTACAAGGCCGACAAGGGGGAAAGAGAAAAGAGCTCCTTTCAAAAGCACCGAAAACTCATGGGAAACCATCGTCATCACATCCAATATTAAAAACCCTATCTTGAGCCCCATCAAATCCTAGGCAATGTGAGTTGTGTGAGGAAGATTTCAATCTTTAATACTACATGCACAAGGGCCTTTGTTATGCTGCCTAGCAGTGGTGGTTGGGAAATACCAAGGTCACCCCACACCTCAGTTTATAACCTTACAGGACCCAGATTCCCAATAAGAAATAAGGATGTTGAAATAAGAAAGAAACACGGAAGTTGCGCTAATGAGGATATATAGGTGGCAGCTGGAGATTTCCTGGGATTACAACTCCAGGTGACAGAGATCAGTTCCCCTGGAGAAAACGGCCGCTTTGGAAGGTGGACTCTGTGGCACCATACCTCACTGAAGTCCCTCCCCTCCCCAAACCCGGCCTTCATCAGGCTCCACCCCCAACATCACCAGGTATTTCCCGACCCGGAGCTGGCAACCCTAGGGGTGTATCATATAGAAGTGGGGAAGTCCCTGAAGCTGGCAATCATCTGCACAAATGCAAGACCCCTGCAATACCTCTTACCTACCATTTAGGGTTGCCGACTCTGGGTTGGGAAATTCCTGGGGACTGGGAGCAGAGCCTGGGGAGGAAGCTTGGCAGGGACTTGACGCCACTGACTCTGCCATTTTCTCCAGGCGAACTGACCTCTCTGGTTTGGAGATCTGTTAGGGTTGCCTGGTCTATTTGAGATGCTGGCAGGGTGGTGGTGGTGGGGATGTTCTGGGAGCTGGACACGTAGCCCCTGACGTGCCAATGTCACTTCGTGCCCAGAAGTGGCATAGGCATGTGTGGGGGGGACAGATACTGGTTTCTGATAAAATCACCCTCAATGCATAGAATTTTGCCCAAAAAACAGAGCGTCACTCCCCTGGCGTGCCTTCTGGGTGACGTAGACATTACTGTTCGGGGTGGGTGGGATTTCCTAATGCCAGACACTTGGCGGGTGGTGAGCAGAAGCCCCCAAAACTGGGCAACCCCCCACCCCCAACTGGAGAATGGCAACCCTAAGATCAGTTGTAATTCTGGGAGCAGTCCCGGCCCCAACTAGAGATTGGTGAGCCGAATACCATCCAGGAGCCGGAAGCTACAGAGAAAGGAATGAAGAGCCAGGGTTATTCAGACCGGCAGGCTGTGCATACGACTTAAGACAGCAACAGGCAAAGACCAGAAGCGAGGTAAACTCCGGCCTGCCATTAAATTTACAACCTCACCGCGTTCCACTCACAATCGGTAATACGACACTACAGGAGAGTTAAGTCCCCAATTCCCAGCTTGAAGGCCAGGCAGTTCAAATAACAAAAAGTCAAAGTACAAATTGCCGTCTCATAGACCGATTCCTTGAGGGGGGTGTGTCAAATTCTATGGGCCTCCATTAAACACGGCCTGCCAAGCTTTTTTGCTGATGCTTTGATCTTCTTATCTGTTAAACTCCACTCCCTCCAGCAGGAGGATATATAGGCACTCATTTCAATAACTTTAGGGCTGCCAGCTTGCCGCTGGAATAGCTTGAAAACTGCCAATGAAACAAGCCTTTTAAATCACTGCCAGTTCCAGGTGTAGTATAAACAGCTAACATCTCAGCTGACATCTAATACATTCCTACAATTTCAATTCAGTCCACACAGGACTCCTTAGATAAATTCCAACTTCCAAAAACTTCAAATACCATTCAATACATTAGAATACGGCCAAGCTGTTTTCCTGTACAGCCAAAGTCTTCTTTTGAGTGGTCAGTGGCGACGAATGCCTGGGCTCTCTTCGTTTCAGCTTTCCTTTCTTCAAGCCACTTTCCAGAAGAACCTGCCAAGTTCACAAAGCCTCCTATTGACTGATGCATAGCAGTCTACAAAACTTCTAGCTGATTTGAAATGCAGGAAGTTGGAATTTATCTAAGGAGTCCTTTGTGGACCATATTGAATTTGTATGAATGTACTAGATGTTGAGAGTCCCTTGGATTGCAAGGAGATCAAATCAGCCAATCCTAAAAGAAATCAACCCTGACTGTTCCCTGGAAGGCCAGAGACTCAAGCTGAAGCTCAAATACTTTAGTTGACGCTGAGAAAGACTGAAGGTCAAAGAAGAAGGAGACGGCCAAGGATGAGATGGTTAGACAGTGTTATCGATGCAACGAACATGAAATTAAGCAAACTCGGGAGCACGGCGGAAGACAGGAGGGCCTGGCGTGATGTGGTCCATGGGGTCACAAAGAGTTGGACTTGACTATATGACTGAACAACAACTAGATGTTAGCTGAGATCTTAGCTGTTTATAATACATATTTTCAAGAAGACTTTCTTTAGGACTTTGCAGATCCATTTGTATTTCTTTACACAGTGCTACAGGAGCTGCGGTGGCTCAAGTGGTTAAGACGCTGAACTGCAGGCTGTGGAAGGTCAGTAGTTCAGCAGTTCGAGACCCGGGTGCCGCATGACGGGGTGAGCTCCTGTCTCTAGTTCCAGCTCCTGCCAACCTAGCAGTTCGAAAGCAAGAAATTGCAAGTAGATAAATAGGTACCACTTCGGTGGGAAGGTAACAGCGTTCCGTGCACCTTGGTGTTTAGTCATGCCGGCCACATGACCACGGAAACGTCTTCGGACAGCGCTGGCTCTTCGGCTTTGAAACGGAGATGAGCACCGCAACCCTAGAGTCGGATTCGACTGGCTTTCGAGCAAGGGAACCTTTACCTTTACCTTTACACAGTGCTACAGCCTCAGTGTTGTGTTTTTGTACTAAAACTTGCTTTCACTGTGTTGCCCATTATATTTCTACAACTGGGAGGTCAGCGACCTTACTGCCAGAGGTGGTAGTGGGGGCCGTGAGCACAGATGGTTTCGAAATGGTGTTAAAAGGCGGATTGTTTCCTTTCCTGTCTTTCAAGCTCCTTTGATCCAACAATCTTGAGCAATGGGGGAAAAGAGTCTTTGTTTCTTTAAGGAAAATATGGTGGAGAGATACTTGGCCACGTTCGGTGTAATCCTTGGATCTCTGTCCACCAACAGATAAGGGACTAGGTTATCTTTTGAATAAGATAGGGGGTGGTTTTGTTAAAACAGGGGCAATCCATAAGTCACAACGGAAACTATAATAAAGGCATTCCAGTATCATGTGGGGCGAGGAGTTGACCTTTTTCAGGCCACGCTGGCAAAGCCTGTCCAAATAAGGCAGATGACAATATCTCCCATATAAGACCGCTGAAGGGGCAGCGTTCAAACAAGTGAGCATAAATGCTCATAGAATCATACAGTTGGAAGGGACCTCCGGGGTCATTTAGTCCAACCCCTCGCACAATGCAGGAAATTCACAAATACTTCCCCCCCAACACACACCCAGTGCGTAATAAGGAACTGTTAGAAATTTTACATAGGCTGGGGGAGGTTAGAGGTGGAGAAATGCCAAAGAACTGGGCAGAGCATACTCTCCGAGTTCGTATAACTGAACTAAAGTGATCTAGATCTTTTATACATTTCTTAATAGTAAATATCTGCTTTTTGAGGAGGAGAGGTCCATCAAAGGCTACTAGTCTTGGTGAGTAAAGGGGACCTCCATGTTTAGAGGCAAATAAGCCTCCAAAACTGTTATGTCTGTTGACTGCCACTAGGCAACAGCAACGTTTACCAGAGCTTGGAGCTCAAGAGACAATAGGGGCTAGGATCCTGAAACCTCAAGCGGTCACCAATAGAAACCTTGGCGGGAAGTTTAAACCCACCAATGGGACCTGGGGGTGGTCCACGGGGACTGTATATAGTTGGCCATCGGGCTGGGTTTTGGCTGTTCTGTTGTGTATGCTAGTAAACGATGAGCTAACAATCACACTGTGTCCTGGTTCTTCATGCATCGAACCCACTACACAACAAAAACCCAGTGTTAAGAGGTAATGTCAGGGGAAGACCTTGGTATCTGTACCCTGTACATAGACGCTCCTGGGCAATTGACTGGGCATTGTGTAAATGAGATGGACTGTTGGTCTGATCCAGCAGGTCTCTTCTTCTGTTCTCTTCCCACCCATTCCTTCCAGTTTGGTGTAGTGGTTAAGTGTGTGGATTCTAACCTGGGAGAACCGGGTTTGATTCCCCACTCCTCCACTTGCAGCTGCTGGATGACCTTGGGCAAGCCATAGTCCTGTCAGAGCTGTTCTTGAAAGAGCAGTTTCTCTTAGAGTTCTCTCAGCCCCACCTACCTCACAGAGTGTCTGTTGTGGGGAGGGGAAGGTTTTATAAGCTGCTCTGAGACTCCGAGTGAAGGGCGAAGTATAAATCCAGTCTCCTCCTCCACCACCTCCTCCTTCTCCTTCCGTAGTTCTTTTATCTGCCCTCCTAATCCACCTGAAAACCCCTACGGGCTCCCTATAAGTTGGCTGTGACTTGATGACGCTTTACACACACGCACCCATTCCAGCTGCTGCAGTACTCAGGACTCCTGTTATGCCGCACAACCCCTGGGGAGGAGAGAAGGAGGACCAGGCAAACAGCCCCGGCTGCGGCATTTAACCCCTGCAATGCGAACCTCCCAGTTGCAAGCTGGTAGAAACATGCCATAACTTCAAATTCAAGAAGCAATTTGAATTTGCAAGGAAGGTTTTTTCTTTCTTTTTGCTAGCTATGTTGTTGTTGGTGGAAAGCGCCATCAGGTTGCAGCTGACTCATGGTGACGCCATTGGGTTTTCAAGGCAAGAGACGTTCAGAGATGGCCCGCCACAGCCTGCCTCTGGGCAGCGACCCTGGTCTTCCTTGGCGGTCTCCCACTGGAATACTGACCAGGGACGACCCTGCTTAGCTTCCGAGATCCGGTGAGATTGGGCTAGCCAGGGCTGTGTTACTGTACCTTTAGCAGAAGCCTAACACCAGGAAACATAGCAGGTAAAGTTATCCTTACTGCTTATCCTCCATGCCAGAAGAAGCTCTATTTGCTTAATTTCTGCAAGTCAGGATTCTCTTAAAAACACTGAAATAGTGGGGTTTTTTTTAAACTGCTAACCCTACAAGCAATGCCTATCTCACTCTAGTATTAATAGGTGCCATGTCCTCATTGCCTTGCGTGTCCAGTCAAAAAGGAATGAATGGCTTAGGCTGGAGAAAGACACTTTTAAAATGTTAGTTTCCGGCCATTGCCTTGTTGGTCTGCAACGGTTAGATTCAAGTCCACCAACACCTTAGAGATGAGCAAGATTTTCAGGATATAAGCTTTCAAGAGTCACGGCTCCCTTCATCAGCCAAAGGCAGCTAATAATTAATAATTATCATATGGCAGTCTGTGTAATATAGACAGGGGAGCCTAATATTGTCGGGCAGTCAGAAGTTCTAGCTCTTTTAGTATTACGCACCACTAGGTGGTGAGCTAGACTTGTTTGTTTTTTTAAGGCAAGAGACGTTTCAGAGGTGGTTTGCCATTGCCTGCCTCAGCGTCACAGGCCTGGTATTCCTTGGAGGTCATCCATCCAAATACTAGCCAGGGCCGACCGTGCTTAGCTTCTGAGATCTGATGAGACTGGGCTATCCAGGTCAGGGCACAAAGGGAGCTGTGACTCTTGAAAGCTTGTTTTAACAATCTTGTTTTAAATATCAGGACAGAGTTTGAGTCCTTTAAGACCAACAAAGTTTTACTGAACACAGGAAGCTGCCTTCTACTGAATCAGACCCTTGGTCCATCAAAGTCAATATTGTCTACTCAGACTGGCAGCGGCTCTCCAGGGTCTCAGGCTGGGGTCCTTCACTTGACCACCTACCTGATCTTTTTAACAGGAGATACCGGGGATCGAACCTGGGATCTTCTGCATGCCAAGCAGATGCTCTGCCAGAGAGCCACAGCCCCTCCTTATATTCTGGGTATATGCTTACATGTGCACGCACACTTCTGCAGATGCATTATATATATATTAGTTGCCTCTTTAGAAATACCTCCTGCATCAGGGGTGGCCAAAATTGCTCAATGTAAGAGCCATACAGAATAAACATCAGATGTCTGAGAGCCACACGGCATGAACAAATATCACACACATGGTTTTATTTAAATGTGCAAATTTGCCTTTTATTAACAATTAAATGAGACTGTTGAAATAAAAACAAAAGGGCTAAAGCCAGATATTGAGGATGATATTTATTTGTCCAATGATATTTGTCTAAGAGAGAGAGAGAGGGAGAAGTGGAAAGAAAGAATGAAAGAGAGAGAGAGAAACGAAGAAAGCAAATAGATGGGGAGGAAGGCAGGGGGAAGGAAGAGAGAGAGAAAGGAAGGAAGAGAGAGAGAGAGAAAAAGAGAAAGAAAATGTGGGAAGTAAGCAAATAGATGGGGGAGGGGGAAGAAGGAAGGAAGAGAGGGAGAAGGAGGGGAACACTGGCTGGGGATGACTGATCGGGGAGGCATGCCTCCCCTTTGCTTCCCCAGCTGCCCTTCCGGGAGCTGGACAATATGTGTGAAAGAGCCGCATGTGGCTCCTACGCTGCAGTTTGGCCACCCCTGTCCTATATCCTTTCCCTCTTGTCTTCTACTCTCTCAAGAAGACTAGAACAGGCTATTCTATTCTTTACATACTGCCTTCTTCAAACGGTAAGCATTGCCATCTTCTTCTTTTTGGTAAGCCACATTCCCAGGAAGAAATCTGACAGGTGGTGTAGCCAATAAAGATATAAGTACAGTGCCAGAAATGTAACTGGAGACTTTACTTCAGTGGAAAGATTATAGCTGTTGGTTCCCAGTTGCCTTAGCCAATGTAGCCCATATCCAAGGGATGAGCCCTACTTCAAACTTGGGAGAAAGAGAATCTCCCCCTTCATACCTTCAGCCATGGCTCTTTTTGTAGCAGGAACTCCTTTGCATATTAGGCGACACACCCCTAATGTAGCCAATCCTCCAAGAGCTTGTAGAGCTCTTCCTACTGGGGCTACTGTAAGCTCTTGGAAAATTGGCTACGTTAGGGGCGTGTGGCCTAATATGCAAAGGAGTTCCTGCTACAAAAAGAGCCCTGCCTCCAGCCAAACCCACTAACCAGAACTCCTTGTTACGATCACTCGTTTTGTGATGTCCATTTGGCCCCAGCAAAATCAGGGCAGTCCTATATGGCTAACTTCGATCATCTCTAAGGAAGTACTGCCTGGTTCAGACATATACTTGGCCCTCTTTTGCACTCACAGGAGTTGCCTACTTTCATGCGCACCCGCAAAAAGAAGTGAAGGGGAGGGCAATGGGGTATGGAGAGGGTAGAGGACTGTGATGCTGCAGCTTTGGGAAAAGAAAGGCTGTTATCATTAAGGTCTCAGGAGCTCAAAGGTGTCAGCTCAGACATCTCTGATTTACCCTTAGAAGAAGAGCTGTGGTTCAGCTGTAGAGCATCTTCATGGCACGCAGAAGGTCCCCGGTTCAAACCCTGACATTTCCAGTTTAAAAAAAAGACCAAGCAGTAGGTGATGTGAAAGACCTGTCCCTGAGACTCTGGAGAGCCACTGCCAGTCTGAGTACACGATACTGACCTTGACTGACTAATGCTCTGCAGCTTCGTGTGTATAACGTAGCCAAATAAGAAACCAGGGTTTCAATCACATTGAATAATGCACTTTCAATCCACTTTTAATGCACTTTGCAACTGGATTTTACTGTGTGCAATGGCAAAATCCACGTGCAAACGACTGGTAAAGCGCACTGAAAGTGCATGACTCAAGAGTGTATGAAAGTGCCAAGAGGGAGATGGAATTTCTCTGGGTCCAACGATCCTCCTTTTTCTCCCCCCAGCTCTAGCAAGGAAGACTCCAGGTGGGCCACATAAACCCACAGCTGCCGATAATCCAGCTTTGACAGGTGGATTTGAAAGCGGCAGTGAATCTCCAGGTGGCAACCTGCGTGGCGAAAACAACTATGCTCTTCTGCAGCCGAGAACAAACTAAAGCACCATCCTACAGGCTGCAAGGTGTATGCAGCGCGAGGACCATTAATCACGGCTGCTCCTCTGCTGTCAGGCTTGGCAGCAATCTTATGCAGGCATGGTCCAAAAAATTAAGGAGTTACTGAGCCAATGAAAGGGGTGATAGCAGAACGCACACCCTGGGCAGGCACAATCCATCTCCCACTCAACACTGAATTTCCTGTGGCTATCCGTCTGCGAAATTTATTTTCTATTGGTGAACCTTCTCAAGATGTATTTCCTGTGTTCAGAGACACCGCGGTTTACTCCAACAAGCTTCCTGCAAATGGCCCTGATGCCACACCAGCCTGTTGGGGAGGGGGAAAGGCCTTTGTTGCTTTTGTCAATGTGCCATAAAGTGCCATCAATTCAAAGCTGACTTAGGGCGACCCCAGCAAGGGGCTTTCAAGGCAAGTGAAAAGCAGAGGTTGTTTGGCGTTGCCTTCCTTGGTGGTCTCTCATCCAAGTACTAACCAGGGCTGACCTTGCTTAGCTTTCAAAATCTGACGAGATCAAGCTCTACCATACCACTTTTCCTCCCTTTTATTGTTTACTTACAGGGAAATTTGTATCGTAGGGTCGTCACCATTTTTACCAACGCTGACTCCTGAGAAACCAGAGATTCATAATCACGTTGAATAATGCACTTTCAATCCACTTTCAATGCACTTTGCAACTGGATTTTACTGTGTACAATGGCAAAATCCATGTGCAAACGACTGGTAAAGTACACTGAAAGTGCATTAGCAGAGTGCATGGAAGTGCAAAGAGAAGAAGAGATTGGATTTATACCCCGCCCTTCACTTGGAGTCTCAGAGCGGCTTACCAACTCCTTTCCCTTCCCCTCCCCACAACAGAACACCCTGCGAGGTAGGTGGGGCTGAGAGCTCTTTTGAGAACTGCTCTTTCAAGGACAGTTCTTGTCAGAACCATGGCTTGCCCAAGGTCATCTAGCAGCTGCAGGTGGAGGAGTGGGGAATCAAACCCGGTTCTCTCAGATTAGAGCCTGCGCACTTAACCACTGCACCAAAAGCTTTTCCATACCACGCCTTCACTATCTGGAAAAGCTTCACCTGCTAAATTTCTGCATATCAGCCTGAGCTGTCAAAGGTGCAGAAGCAAGGGCCAGTAAAGGAACTGTCACTCCTGGAGGAAAGGGAGATTACACTGTGGAGCTCCGCAGGATCCCTTGCACAAAACGCATGGATTAGCAAAAATGGTCCGTACTGCAATTAATCCAAAGTGAGAGAGTTTGTGTCTTCCGCTCGTCACATTGCAGCTCTGCCCTACTAAAAGGTACTTTCAGAAAAGCAAACTCACGGCACATGCGGTGAACAGAAAGGTCTGCGAAATCACTTGGCGCGGGACTGCACAGTAGCAATTCAGTTGCGGGGGTAAAAGGCAGGGCAGAATCTCCAGCTCCAAAGGAAGACTTGGCAGAGACAAACAAAGTGGAGGGGAGTGTGTATTTATGTGTGTGTGTCTGGAAGTCATGGCTGACTTCTAGTGATCCCTAGTGGGGCTTGGACATTTCAGAGAGGTGGCTGGCTATTGCCTGCCTCTGCATCCCAGCCCTGGTATTCCTTGGAAGTCTCCCAGCCGAGTACTTGCCAGGTTTGGCCCTGCTTTGCTTCCGAGATCTGACAAGACTGGGCTCGCCTGGGCTCTCCGGGTCAGGGCAACACCACGTGGAGACCGACAGGTGGCTGCTGCATCCAAGGAACGGGCAGACCCTAGTGGGCATGAGATTTATGAGAACATAACATTTTGGGTGTCGGAATGGTACAGGGGAGGCCTGGCAGGGAAAAAAAAGTAAATGGAAGAACTTCCCAGAGACAGGCCGGACTGTGCTGTCCTAGGCCAAATTAATGCCCTAGCCCAAATCACACGCTATGTTGCATTTTGGGATGAAATGGGTCCTAGTAACCCAACTCACTTTTCTTGCAGTCACACAGCAGCAGTGGGGAAAAGGCATGTTTGGAAGTCCCAAGGAGCCTGATGGGACTCAGGATGACAGTGTTGACAAAGAAGGGGCTGCTGCCTTCCCAAGCCAAAACAGTGTGTGTGTGTGGGGGGGGAGAATTTGCCTATCTTTGGACCTACATGCACATGGAACACTCCACACGCAGCTCCAAAAGCAGGCATCACACCCTGCTGAAATCCCTTCCCTCCCCAAACTCCACCCCCACCCCCCAAATCTCCAGAAATTCCCCAAACCGCAGCTGGCAACCCTAGAATGCGTTGATACAAGGTATGGCTGGATTATGTGCCTGTATGCAGTCAACCTCATGTGATTGGCCACTGTGTTGCTGGGCGGCTTTATTAGGACCCTGTGACCACCGCCAACAGCGACTGCTCCAAAGAACCGTCCAGGGGGCCACCTAAGAAGGGCTGCTGCAAAAACCTATCGATTTATTTGCATGCACCCGGCCCCCAATCAGAAGGTCACATTTCCTCAACCCACAGCTGTCGACTTCCATGCTCATAGATCCTACGGTGGGGACTGGGGAAGGGGTACCTCTCCAAGCCAACCAGCATTCCATACCGCTGTGCAAGCAAAGTGTACAAAGAGCTGACGTGATCAATACGCTAGAATTGGCAGAGGTCAAAGCCTTATCATTGGCCTCTGGCCAGGCCCCCCCCCGACCGCTCACAGCCCCAGATGTCAGCTACCTTTGCTCCAGTTCCCATTAGTCATTGCTTTACGGAAACAATTCTGCAGCACTAGCAACTGTCTAATATGCTTGCCCGTTTGCAATCTGGGAAAGTTACCTTTCAGCTCACCGGCAATGTGGGGAGACTCAACAGCCGCTACTTCTCTTTCATCTCGTTTTTCACCCATTCCCCACCCTGCCTGTTGCAGCGGACAGACGCCAGGTGTCCGGCACAGCAAGTAGGGAGGCAAGTGGATGTCATGTGACTACCTGGGGAAGAGCAACTGCCGAGCCTACCTCCTCGCTGAGGAAGTGGTCAGCCTTTGAACCACATTAAAATAGGTTCGTTTTTTAATCTGGTCTGAAGGGGAAAGCCTTAGGAGTACCATGAGTGGTGCTCAGAATGAGCATGACATCCTGTGGAGTTCCCCCTTCAGTGCAGGGGCTTCCTGCTTTCTGTGAAAGGAAGCATATCCATGTGGAAGCCGTCTGCATTGCAACTGGACGTCATCAGAGGCCAGCCATGTGCCTTACATACGGGCTTTTCCACATCCTCATTTTCCTCATTTGTAAGTTCCTGTTTCTTTGGGGTTCCCCCCTACTCTGCATACATTTTGCTCCCCTAGTGGTTGATTTGATATTACACAGATCTATGTCTGGCATAAAACCTGCAGTTTAAATCTGCAAGGAGATTCGCTGAACATATGCTGGTGTACTATTCAATCGACCACTAGGGGGAGCAAAACACATGTAGAATAGACACCCCCCGAAGAAACAGGAAGTTATAAGCGAGGAAAATGAGAATGCAGAGAAGTCCTATATGTGGTTGCTTTGTGCTACCATTTAATCCATGCCAGGATAAGCTTCATCTGCTTCATTTCTGTGTGCAAGGCTGCTGTTAGAATACTAGAATCACAGAGTTGGAAGGGATCTCCAGGGTCATCTAGTCCAACTCCCTGCACAATGCAGGAAATTCACAAATACCTCCCCTCCACACTCCCAGTGACCCCTGTTCCATGCCCAGAAGATTAAAACCAAGATGTTGATCCCTCTACACCAAGAAATATCCACTTGGGGGCTGCTAAGCTCATTTATAGCACGGTGCCTCCTGTACCTTTAGCAACTCTGGGACAAGCAGAAATTCAGCACCAGAAGAAGAGTTGGATTTATACCTCGCCCTTCACTCAGAGTCTCAGAACGGCTTACAATCTCCTTCCCTTCCTCTCCCCACAACAGACACCTTGTGAGGTAGGTGGGACTGAGAGAGCTCTGACAGAAACTGCTCTTGAAAGAACAGCTCTGAGAGAACTGTGACAGACCCAAGGTCACCCAACTGGCTGCATGTGGAGAAGCGGGGAATCAAAGCCAGTTCTCCAGATTAGAGTCTGCCGCTGTTAACTACTACACCAAACTGTTGACAAAAAGCTATTGAATTTCGGCCTGTCATGTGGGTGTTAAAGGTGTTGGGATCCAAGCTGCAGAAAGGAAAGGGAAGGGAAAGGAAGCTGGCAAATGTATCTTCATTATTCCTGAACCAGTAAGGCGTGGAAATACTCTGACTGATTTCCCACTAGCTGCTGACTCTGTCCTCGCTCTCCCCCCCCCATTTTACGTGTCAATTTCCCACTACTTGCTGCGCGGCCACATTTTGTCCCTGCAGCTTCACCCGATTTCCCTGTCATCTTCTCGATCCTTGTGAGGGAGGAGTTTGACGAGAGGAGGGGCCTCAGCAGGGTACAATACCATAGAGTCCACCCTTCAAAGCAGCCATTTTCCCCAGGGGAACTGATCTCTGTTGCCTGGAGACCAGTTGTAATTCAGGAGATCCCCAGACGCCACCTGGAATTTGGCAACCCCAGCTACAGTGGCTCACAAAAACTAGCGCATGGCTCCACCTTCAGTTGTACCAAGCTGAACACTGTGTCCTAACGAAAGGACCCAAAGGGGAAAAGGCCAAAATTCAGGATTGGCAAAGCTGGGTTGGGAAATCCCTGGAGACTTGGGGATGGAGCCTGGGGAGGACGAGGCCTGGGGAAGGGAGGGAGGGAGGGAGGGACCTCGGTGGGGTATAATGCCCTAAGGCCCCCCCTCCAAAGCAGCCATTTCCTCCAGCAGACCTGATTTGCTGTCCTTTGGCGATCGGCTGTCATGCCGGGAGACCTCTGGGCCCAACCTACCAAAAAAGGGAGCACCTCTCTGGAAGGAGAAAGTTGCAGGAAGAAGAAGGAGGAGAAGGAAGAGAATTTATACCCCGCCCTTTACTCGGAGTCTCAGAGCGGCTTACAATCTCCTTTCCCTTCCCCTCCCCACAAAAGACACCCTGCGAGGTAGGCGGGGCTGAGAGAGCTCTCCCGAGAACTGCTCTTTCAAGGACAGCTCTTGTCAGAACTATGGCTTGCCCAAGGTCATCCAGCAGCTGCAAAGTGGAGGAGTGGGGAATCAAACCCGGTTCTCCCAGATTAGTGTCCGCGCACTTAACCACTGTACCAAGCTGGCTACAGACCGAGCTACAAACCAAATCTCACTTCCGCCACGAACTCTCACGGCGGCCTCAGGCAAGACGCTTTCTCTCTTTCAACTCTACCCGACCCCGAGCTGCAGTAGAGGAATGCGTACCTACTTTACAAAGCTGTTGTAAGGCTTAGGCCAAGACACAGCAGCTGCAGCGCTTCACCGCTATATCAGTACAGGGTATTAGCAGCACACAGGCCTGGGGGAGCCAACTGCTTCCGGTACTTACTGCTTTTGAGGTAGTGCAGAGGGTGGGTGCGGGAGCGGGGGGCTTGGCCACGCTCTGTCCTGGGGGTAGGCCGAACCTCTGGCCCGTATCCGGGGGAGACGAGGACGAGTGAAGCCGGGTTTCTAGCCTCTCGGGTTCATGCTTATAGGACTCGAGGGGAAACGTCGGCTGCTTGGTCACTTGGGTCGGGGTCGACGGAGAAGACGAGAGGCCCGAAGCTGGAAAGAGAAGAAAAAAAGAGACACGTCATCCATCTCTTGGGGTTCACGCAGGGCAAACGGTGCTTCCCCCGCTGGAGTCTCCGAGGTCTCTCGCTCCTCCCAACAAAACGGACAGATCTCTTTTCTCCTCAGAGAACACGGTGCTCCCTCCTTCGATTAACAAAGTGCTTCTAAATCCCTCGCGTTCTGATCGATACGATAACATTAACGGAGTTGACTTCCATACAGCCAGGGGCCTCTACCGGCGGGCAGCAACATCCCACCACCTCGGGCAGGCCCCGCTAGCTGTATTCTCATATTACACGGATTAAGCCTCATCCGCAAAACATTATTTATTTACTTGGATTATCTGTCTGTTTTAGTCGTGCTGGAAAAGGCAATGTCTCACCCACAAAGAACGAAGTTTGAGTCCAGTGCCGCCTTTAAGACCGACAAAGATTACTTCTTTCTGCGTGTAAGCTTTCGTGTGCATGTAAACGAAAGCTGGTACCCAGAATTTAACTTTTGTCTGTTGTAAAGGTGCCACCAGACTCAAAGCTTTGTTCTGTCGCTTCAGACCAACATGGCTGCCCACCTGGTGCACAGAAAGAAGAGAAAAAGACCTTGACGGGGGCAGCAAAAAGACGATCAGGACAGCACTTTCTCTGTCCTGTTAAGTGGCATTCCTTTTCTGTCTCCAGATTGCTACTCAGAGGGCAATTTCCCCCTTTTTCTTGGAAGTGCCACATTCAGTCTGACTCTCTCTCTCAGCTAGAGTTGTAGTTTGGACCCTATCTAAGAACATAAGAACACAAGAGAAGCCCAATGGTGGATCAGGCCAATCAGGCCCATCCAGTCCAACACTCTGTCACACAGTGGCCAAAAATACCAGGTGCCATCAGGAGGTCCAGCAGTGGGGCCAGGACACTAGAAGCCCTCCCACTGTTGTCGTCCCCCAAGCACCAAGAATCCCTTGCCCCAGACCGAGAGTTCCTGTCTATATCTTGTGGCTCATAGCCACGGATGGACCTCTGTTCCATATGTTTATCCAGTTCCCTCTTGAAGCCGTCCATGCTTGTAGCTGCCACCACCTCCTGTGTCAGTGAATTCCACGTGCTAATCACTCTTTGGGTGAAGAAGTACCTCCTTTAATCCGTTCTAACCCAACTGCTCAGCAATTTCATTTAGTTCTTGTTTTGTGAGAAAGGGAGAAAAGTACCTCTTTCTTCACCTGCTCTATCCCATGCATAATCTTATAAACCTCGATCATGCCTCCCCCTCAGTCGTCGTTTCTCCAAGCTAAAGAGCCCCAAGCGCCTTAACCTTTCTTCATAGGGAAAACATACTTGATAGGAAAGCCTACTAGATGCTCATATCTCTGTCTCTTCTCTTTCCTATCAAGTATGTTAGCTCCTAAGTCCTTGTTAGTTCCTGACTCTTTAATCAGATTGCTTACCGTTGCTGTGTTAATTACTATGTTAATTACTCTGTTGACAAGTCTGAGGTGGCTGGGAATAGAACACAGCAATAAACACTACAATTCATTTAAAACAACTAAAATTATTAATACAGTTTCAACATTTTATAGGGCCGACAGGTCCCCCCCAGTCAATGGCAGGGGATGGGGGGTAGGGTTGCCATATCCAGGTTGGGGAACTCCTGGAGATCTGGGGATGGAGCCTGAGGAGGACAGGGACCTCAGTGGGGGACAATGCAATGGAGTCCACCCTCCGAAGCATCCATTTTCTCCAGGGGAACTGAGCTCTGTTGCCTGGAGATGAGCTATAATTCCAGGGGATCCCCACGTCCCACCTGGAGGCTGGCATCCCTACGAGGGGACAGAAACAGCTAGGAGTGCAATTTAACAAATGCCTTTAGAGCGAAGCTACCAATAACCGTTATTTGCACAGGGCTCATTCTCCTGATGGGCTGTGCCATCTCTTGGCAACCTCGGACTACATTTTTGTTTGAAGAGGCATTTGCGTTTTATGAAATTAAACAATTCTTTTTAAAAGCCTCTCTGTCAGCTGCTAAGGTACGGCTCAGAGGCAGGGAACCGTTAACCGACTGACCTACCGAGGCAGGCACCTGTCCCCTCAGACGTCGCTAAGGAGCCAAGAAACGCTTTAATGGCTTTCACGGATGGTGACACTGAGCAAACACCACCAAAAGGTCTTGTTTGATCTCCCCCCCCCCCCCCCAAGGCTTTCTCCATCCACGATGTGCCAATCGCCAAAGAGCAGAAAACAGCAAAAACTCTTGGGGACACTCCAGCATGGGACAGATTGATTACATATTTAACTGTTGTACACTGCCCTGAGCCCACTGGGGAGGGCGGTACATAAATCTAATAAATCAGATAAATAAATAGACTGCTGAGGGCTAAGGTTCCTGAGGCCATGCAAGAGGGGAAGAAGAAGAAGAAGAAGAAGAAGAAGAAGAAGAGGAGGAGGAGGAGGAGGAGATAGGATTTATACCCTGCCCTTCACTACCCAAAGGAGTCTCAGAGCGGCTTACAAACTCCTTTCCCTTCCCCTTCCCACAACAGACACCTTGTGAGGTAGGTGGGGCAGAGAGAGCTCTGACAGAAACTGCTCTTTTTCAAGGACAGCTGTGCCAGAGCTTGTGACTGACCCAAGGTCGCCCAGCTGGCTTCATGTGGGGGAGTGGAGAATCAAACCCGGTTCTTCCCACACACTTAACCACTACACCAAACCACGCACTTAACCACTACACGAAACAAACATTTGGAGGAGGGCAAGGAGATGTTCCAGTTGGCAGCAGAGGAGAGAACTCAAAGCAACGGGTTTAAATTACATGCAGAAAGGTATCGGCTGGATATTAGGAAAAACTTCTTCTTGGTCAGAGTGGTTCAAAGGTAGAATCAGCTGCCTAGAGAGGTGGTGAGCTCCCCTTCACTGGCAGAGGCTGGACGAATATTTGTCAGAGATGCTTTAGGCTGGTCTTGCATTGGGCAGGGGGTTGGAGTAGATGGTCTGTATGGCCCCTTCCAACTCTATGATTCTATAATAAGTTGCCTTTTACTAAACTGGGCTGTTGGTCCGGCAAGGTCAGTGTTGTTTACTCAGACTGGCAGCAGCTCTCCAGCTTCTCAGGTGGAGACTTCACATCACCTACCACATGGACTTTTTAGCTGGGGATTGAACCTGGGTGCCTTCCGCATGTCAAGAAGATGCTCTACCACTGAGCCACATCCCACCAGGATAGCACATAGGAGCTGTCACACAGAAGAGGGCAAAGACATGTTCTCTGTTGTTCCAGAGGGCAAGAGTACATCTAGTAGGCTTACGTTACAGGAAGGGGGATTTTGGATGAACATTAGGAGAAACTACCTAATGACACAGGAGGTTCAACAATGGAACCAATGACCTGGCAGTGTAGTGGGCTCTCCCTCCCTGTAGATCTCCAAGGAGAGGCTGGGGGATGGACTAGGGAGAGGCTGTGGCTCTGAGGTAGAGCATCTGCTTGGCATGCAGAAGGTCCCAGGTTCAATCCCTGGTATCTCCAGTGGAAAGATGTAGCAGTATGTCATGTGAAAGACCTCTGCATGAGACTCTGGAGAGCCGCTGCCGGTCTGAGAATGGTCTAATGGACCAAGGATCTGGTTCAGTATAAGCAGGACTCTTTTTGTAGCAGGAACTCCTTTGCACATTAGGTGACACACCCCTAATGTAGCCAATCCTCCAAGAGCTTACAGAGCTCTTCTTACAGGGGTTACTGTAAACTCTTGGAGGATTGGCTACATTAGGGGTGTGTTGCCTAATATGCAAAGGACTTCCTGCTACAAAAAGAGCCCTGAATTAAGGCATGTTTCATGTGTTCATAGATGACCAGCAAGGGCCCTTCCAACTGTAGGACTCTGAGCTAGAGTGGCAATAATTAAATACTCTTTTCTCTGTGCTTGGAATGACAGGAGCATTGCCTCGACACATTTTTTCTAGCTATCAAACAGCTATAATTCTACTTTTGTCTTGAAGCTGCTCTTGTAATCAGGCAGAGAGAGTATTCAGTGCAATATGCCCGAGCAAGACCCAACTTAACGATCCACGAAATACTTAGCACCGCCACCACCGCCTCCGATTGATTTCTATTTGAGGACGCGGGAGCCAAGCTTCCCAGACTGTGCAAAAGAAGGTAACTAACTCTCCTTTCCCAACGCTTCATCTCTGATAGGTTTGATAAATGGCTTTTCCAGAATGTGTTTTTATCTATAATACTGTTATAGGCACCTAAGTGTTTTCAGAGTGCTTGAGGTTTTGGTGGAAGATGCAAATGATGAAGGCGGCAGCCCCTAAAAAGGAAAGGGGGGGGGAGACTCCACTGCATTAGATCTGCAGGAATGTGTCTATCTCAGGAGCTAATGGACTAGCAAGTCAACAGAAAGGACTCCTGACAGCAGCCAGCGGTGCCAGGGTGATAACAACCAGACACAGTGGTGCCCACACACATATTCAGCCATGTAAGCAACAACGCCCGGCCCCAAATAATAGGAAACGAATAAGGCAGAGAGCGAGTGCAGTAAATGTTCATCCAAGGAAACCTCTTTCAGCATTTGAGAATGGAGTTTACATGGCAATCTACTTTCGGTGCAGGCTCTCTTCCTTACTCCAAGTTCTGCTCCTGACTGCAGATTACAAATAAAAACAAAAACAAAATTAAGGATGTCCTCATGTAACTCTGCAGGGTGGAGAGGAATTGGGGTTGGGAAACATCTAGGGTTGCCAGGCCCCCCACTTTCATAGGCTCTTGCCTGCCGCTGGCCAGCTGGGGGAAATCCCACCCCCAACTGACCTTTTCAGGCCCACTTCCAGTTGGAGGTGACCCTCTGGTTTTGGGGCAAAACTCCATGGTTTGAAGCCAAATTTACCCTAACCCAAAAACCAGAGTGTCATGCCGGAAACCGGAAGTAAGCCCAGAAATGCCCGACATCATTTCTGGTCTCCAGTCAGGAGACCCCCATTGGCCAGGTAAGATGACCTGGCAACCCTAGAAATACCTGGGGATTTTGGTGGTGGAGTCTGGGTTGGGCGGGGTTTAGGGAGGGACCTCTGCAGGATACAATGCCTTAGAATCTACTCTTCAAAGCAGCCATGTTCTCCAAGGGAACTGATCTCTGTAGTCCAGAGATCAGTTGTAATTCTGGGAGAACTCCAGACCTCACCTGGAGGTTGGCAACCCTAGATGGGGGAAATTTTGGCCAACTTGTGTAGGTCAGGGACATTGGAGGAATCAGGAGGTTGGGTCAGGTCCATGATGGGATCTGGTGCCTTTAAGAAGAATCTGGCACATTAGGGGCAGAACCTGGGAAACCTGCAATTTCCTGGCTTAGCTGCCTGGCCTGATAAACCGTGCTTGCTTGTAGACTCTTGGCAGACCCTGAAGGGGGCTCCAGTGGGCTTTAAGAATTTCCCTGCATGTTCAGTAATAGACTTAAAAAGTTTGCAGTGCTTTAGCAGAAGAGCTTTAGAGGACAACTCCAAGGAGAAGCTGTTGAGTGGCAATTCGCATGCAGCTCTGATACAATCAGCCTCATTAGGGACCGGCAAGTTGTTTGCCCACTACAGAAAGTAATTGCCTCTTCTTATAGGCCAATGCACACTCTTCAGATTCATTCTACGATGCTAATCCCTCCACGGTTGTGAGCAGTCCACACCCTCTTTCTCTGCATTGTTTACTCTTTTGACTGGATCTTATTTCATCCGTGCTCTGTTAAAGGATCACATTTGCATCCTGGGATATTAGGCCTCAGTGTAGCTCCCACTTGTCCGATTGTAGCACTGTCTGTCATTCAGGTGTGTGTGTGTATGTAATTTGCCTCCACTTCCACCCCCAGTTTGCTGCATAGCCAAACATCTCCCTCTGTATCTAGCACATGCCGTGCCAAAGAAGAGAACGCCTCATGCAGACAGGAGCCACTGCTTCCACTGAATCAAAGCTCTCCCTCCAAGCCAGTAAGCCAGAAACATGATTGGCATGAGCATCTTGGGAAACACGGACCTATCTACCAGTGCAATTCTGTTCAGTGGCAAGGTGTGTTGAACGGGAAAGTCCCTGCCAGTTACATTAGTCACTGACTTGCACTTTCCCCAACCCTTCCTTCCCTCTGGCCACCATGAACTCTAAACCAAATAGCCGGGCCCCAGAATAGTGATGCAATCTAAAGATTAACAAATATTTTAAAAACTGTAATTATTTGCCCTGTTTGGATTGGGTGTGATAATGACATGAACAAAAGTGCTTTTTTTGTGCAGTTATTTATTTTGTTTGGTGATAGGGTTGCCAAGTATTTACTGTAATTCGGCGGGGGACATACAGTCCCTGGCCAGAACATTCCTCCTTGTAACACCCACGCTGCACTATGCCATTGCCAGGAAGTGATGCCAGGTGACGCTGTAGCAATGGGGCTGGAGACTCGATGGTACGAGTCTCCAGCCCCATTGCCAGAGCGTTGCCTGGCGTCACTTCCTGGCGATGGCATCATGCATCGCTTCTCCTCCCCCAGAATGGTCCTGCCAAGAAGTATCCGTCCCCTGCCGAATTACGGTAAGTACTTGGGAAGCCTGTTTGGTGACCATATAAACTTAGCTTGTTATTCCTGTTTGGTCTTTGCACCTGTTAAAAACATCTTCATTATGCTGTATGCTAATTTACTGTTCACCCTCTGCCTATATGTATGGACTGTTAACTTTCATTTCAATATATCTGAGGAAGTGTGCATGTACATGAAAGCTCATACCTTGAACAAAACTTTGTTGGTCTTAAAGGTGCCCCTGGACTCAAACTTTGTTCTACTGCTTCAGACCAACACGGCTGCCCCCTCTGGATTTCTCTGTCAGTACTGTAAATGTATAAACCAATCTTCTACATGCAATGGAATGGAATGGTGCAGAGCTTTCTCTTCCTTCCAAATCCTTGCATAAATCAGTACAGCATTCCCCCTCCCTGTCTGCATTCTTCTTCGAGTAATGAAAACAGAATAGTAGGCAGGCGACGGCTGGTGAATGTTAAGTAGAACCAGTCACTCATTGGGGGCCAGATATTTCTTCGCAAAGCACTGCAAAAAGACTAATAGGCTTCTAAAGCATGCCACTGCACATTTCTTGCGGTAACAGGAGACTACAAGTGTGCGGCAGCAGTCAGGGTGCGTACGGAGCAGGTGAAGCGTTAGTAGTTTGCCTGTAACAAAGTAGGCCACTCCTTTCGGAGCAGAAGCCATATAAGGAAGCAAGAAACACAGCAGCAGGGCTCTAGCAGAATTCTTGAGCTGCTGTCAGGGAAGATACTGTATATCCCTTTAAAGGCAAGGGCGGCCTTGGGCATTAAGACCGCTCAAGAGCAAGAGATGAGCTGTCCCTTTCCTGCTGGTAGCCCCACAGCAGACACTTAGCTCTTGCCCAGCTTCTATGGCGATGGTTGTAGGGTCCCCGGGACAGCAGTCCACCATGAACATTCCTGGTAAGTCCAAGGGCCAATCCATTCCAGTTAAAAGGGATATGCAACATCTCCTAGGCTGCTTCCGCAGAGTGATGTTGCTTAGCCATGTTTCCCAAACAGGAGTTATCCCCCCCCCGCCAGCTCCAGCATGGGATCTTCCTGCATTCATGCATCTTCTGGCTTTCCCCTTGCTTTTCTGTCCTCTTTCACAAAACAGCTCAGGGATACTGTTTTTTGAAAGAGGGCAGCCAAAGCGTATTTGCACAAGCACTGACAGGAAGCTGCAGATTTTTCTAGGTCCCACTCACATCAGCACCATTTTCCCTGTCTCATTCCCCTGTAGCTGCCACTGCTTTCCCCACAATATTATCACACTATAGCTGTCCTGGAATACAGGCAGAGGAAAGCAAAAGAACTAGCTCACAGCCAAGAGCCCAGTCCAGAGATCAAATGCCAGTCTAGCAGCAGTCGGAGTTCATGGGTTC
Organism: Gekko gecko; assembly: GCA_029375565.1. Classification (NCBI taxonomy): domain Eukaryota; kingdom Metazoa; phylum Chordata; class Lepidosauria; order Squamata; family Gekkonidae; genus Gekko; species Gekko gecko. The sequence goes on along the minus strand of JAPDNY010000011.1, from coordinate 93,712,732 downwards.
TTCAGGAAAGCAGAGTCAAGGCCGTCTGAGGTCATTGATCACCAAGGTTCAGGCAGGTCCAAAAAGCAGAGTCAAGGGTCAGTTCAAGGGTCACAGGAGAGAGGCAGAGTCCAGTATTGTAGTCTAAAGTTCACAGGGTTCTGATGAGTTGCTTCCACAATCTGTAGTTCTCCGGCTCGGAATTTTATGTAGGTGCTCCTTAACAAGCCTGATTTACAGCCATCTGCTTGGAGGTGCTCCTGCACTTACTCAGAATGGCTATCATTAAGTCGCTGGTGCAGAGCCAAGAAGCGAGCGGTCTGTCTGCATGTCCTTAAGTCTTGTTGGAGCTTTTCCCTTCACTGTTCAATGAACGAGGGGGAGCCTAGTGGGCTACTTTCCTAAAGCTGAACTTTGTGGGCTACTTCAGAGCTGTCCCTGGGTGGGTCAAGGTCAGCTGCCGGCAATGAATCTTGAGGCTTCTGTATCTCTAATTCATTAACTTTAGCTGGTTTAGAAGCCGGCTGCATGTGGCTCCTCGACTCCTGAGAAGCCTTCAGCCACACTGGACTCAGGCTGGTCAAGCTGGCCCACGACAATAGCGGTATGTCAATTTTTTAAAAGTGTTATAATGCTATAGCAATATATCGATTGCTGATTTTTTAAAAAAAATTGAACAAGTCTTCTGATGGTGTGGAATTACTATGGCCACTGAGGGGCTGAGGCAAGTGCTGTGAAAACCAGCATGGGGATGCTTTATTGCTGCTGCAAATGCCTCTGCATTCACAGCACCAAGAGCCATGTGGGAGACCTGTTACCATGTGGGACCACCCTGAGTTGTAACTGTAAGTCCTAAGCATGTCCTTTCAGAAGTAAGGCACACCAAGGCCAATGGGTCTTATATTCTAAACTGCATGCTTAAACTGGCCAATCAAAAAATCAGAAAGTAATAGTAGGGATTTGCCAGTGTGATGTTTCCAGAGAAGCCTACCATTTCTATGGAGCCAGATTAGTGTAGTGATTAGGAGCATGGACTCTAATCTGGGAGAGTCAGGTTTGATTCCCCACTCCTCCACATGCTGCTGCTGGGTAACCTGGGGCATGCCACAGTTCTGTCAGAGCTGTTCTCTCAAGAGCAGTTCTCAGTCAGAGCTCTCTCAGCCCCACCTACCTCACAGGGTGTCTGTTGTGGGGAGAGGAAGGGTGTCGGGTAGCCCCGCCATGGAGTTTTGGTTAGACTGTGGAATGTACTTTTGCTTGCAGCTGTTTCCCTTTAGCTGTGCCTCTTATCTGACTGCTGACCTTGAGCGCTTGGGCTCCTTAGGTGCGAACCCTCTGCTGTCTCCCGCTCACCTCTGAACCGTTAACCATTTCCCCATGCTCATTATTAATTGCTTATTGGCCTCTAGGTGTCAGGAGGTCTTGTATGAAACCAGTATAATTACTATGGCCATTTTGTATGCTTCATTCCTGACTCACACGTTCATACTTTCTCCATATCTCTGATCAATAAAACTGAACCTACTTAAGGACCTGTGATTGATACTGAGTTATTGGGGTACCTGACAAAGGGAAGGAGATTGTAAGCCACTCTGAGAATCTGAGTGAAGGGCGGAGTATAAATCCAATCTCCTCTTATCTCTCTTCTACTCTACATGTCAGTTCTCAACCCATGATTGTGGCTGTGATTTCTGTGGAACTTGCTTCCACTTGGCATGTAATTCAGCCAGGCTTTCTCCAAAGTTAATGTGCACAGAATTGTAGCCACAGGGGCCCATGATATGAGCAAACTCTCAAAACCCAGATCTCAGCATGCCATATCCCTCTTGAAATCATTCAGGATTTCCCTAATGGCCCACAGATTATGCGCGTCATCCAGAACATGGAATGTTAATGCTGTCAAATGAGGGTGCTATCTGCTTGGCACACACACTGGATATTTCTGAAGATGGAAAACTAGCTGACGTAGACAGCTGAATAAAGGATATCTTGCTGTTGGGGTTGGTGGGGGTCCCCAAAGGGGCTGACCTCATGAAGGATCGGGGAACAGAACAGTTCAAGGTGCGTGCAGGTGGCAATTTCAGTGTCCAGCTCTGTACTCTAAACATTTTTCTCCAGTAAAGTGTCTTTTTTTTGCCATCAAGTCACAGACTTATGGAGACCCCGTAGGATTTTCAAAGCAAGAGACATTCAGAGGTTCAGAGGAGGATTGCGATTGCCTGTCTTCACATCACAGACCTGGTATTCCTTGGTGGTCTCCCATCCAAATATTACGCTGGCCCTGCTTAGCTTCCAAGGTCTGATGAGATCGGGCTAGCCCGGGCCATCCAGGTCAGGGCAAAGTGTCTTGGGGGAGGCTTTTTTTTTTTCAGTGGGAAAACAACATGGGGGGAAAGGGTGAAGAGCCCCTCCTACCCAAGTACTAACTAGCGCCTACCCTGCTCAGTTTCTGAGCTCTGACAAGTTCAGGCTAGTCAGGGCTATTCAGGTCGCTTGTGCTCCCTACAGTGAGCGGGTAAACAACGTGGTAAAGCATTCTGGGGGAGGGAATAAAAGGTTGTGCTTGTTGGTAGGATGGAAGTGGTGGGCCTCCCTGTCTTTGCTGACCCCACGGATTCTGGTCCTGGATTATTCAGACTGCTCCTCTCTGAATAGCTTGGCCACTTTACCAGATGTAAAAGGTAAAAAGGTAAAGGTTTCCCTTGCTCGAAAGCCAGTCGAATCTGACTCTAGGGGGCAGTGCTCATCTCCATTTCCAAGCCAAAGAGCCAGCGCTGTCTGGAGACTAGAGGACCTGAAAGGGGGTTGGACTAGGTGACCTGCAAGGTCCCTTCCAACTCTAACGTTCTATGATTCTATGACTTCTCCGTGGTTGTGTGGCCGGCATGACTAAATGCTGAGGCGTATGGAACACCATTACCTTCCCACCGAAGCGGTACCTATTTATCTACTTCCAATTTCTTCCTTTCGAACTGCTAGGTTGGTGGGAGCTGGGGCCAGAGACGGGAGCTCACTCCGTCATGCGGCACTAGGGTCTCAAACTGCCAACCTACAGACCTTCCTCAGCATCCTAAATTCTTTATTGGTACAGGAGCTGATGGATAAGAAAGGAAGATGCTTCTCTGACCATATCTCAGACTTTTGCTGTTCCATCCATGGTAATTACAGGATCCCAGTGGGTGCTATACATCCAAAGTCAATTTACAACTGTTGTGTAAGACTGCCAGGATGAATTAGCATAAATAAGAAATGTTCTCAAAGGATGCTATTTATGCGATGTGGGGCTAATGGATTTGGATGTTCCAAAAGATCTCCCACTATGTGGAACTGTGCCACCTTGGGTTGGTGCTAGAGGAAAACCAACATACAGAGTTGGCAAATAAATACCATTAAATGAAGTGACCTCCACTGCGTGCTATGAAGCCAGAGAAACACATTTTTAAGCCCATTTTGATGGGAGACTTCAACATGGAATTAGGTTCTTCCGGTAATGGATCTTGCAGCCTGATCTTATGCCCATTCACTTGTCAGAATCTCCCCAAAATGAATGGGGCAGCAAAATGCTGTACCTACTTCATTCGGCACATGAAGTCATTTCCATTAAACTCAGCAGGGCTCACTTCTGAGTGAGCATGCATAGAATCTGGCTGTGTACACATTTTAAGCCCATTTTGATGGGAGACTTCAACATGGAATTAGGTTCTTCCGGTAATAGATCTTCAAGCCTGATCTTATGCCCATTCAGTTGTCAGAATCTCCCCAAAATGAATGGGGCTGCAAAATGCTGTACCTACTTCATTCAGCACATGAAGTCATTTCCATTAAACTCAGCAGGGCTCACTTCTGAGTGAGCATGCATAGAATCTGGCTGCATAAAGTACCCAACATCGGCTCTTGACGAAGAGCAATACGGCATGGACAGCGACGCAACCTGGAAAGGAATGCCTTCTCATTTTCTGGGTTGCCAACCTGGAATGTGGACATTTTGCCATGTTTCTGGCAGCTTCTCAGGGAAAAATCTGTGACGAAAAGGAAGTCTCGAGTTTGCTCTTTCCATCCCTTCAGTACCTGTTCTCCCTTCCCAATTTACAGATGTTGTCTTCTTGCTGGGAGAACAATTAAAATAACGCTCCCCGCAGTGAGCTAGTCTCCTTTTAAAATTCAAAAGGCATCTGACTGCGGCCTCAACTTGTGAGGAAGTGATGGGGGGAGGGGGGGGGAGAGGCCTGCTCTGAGGCGCCATCCTTCTCATTGTCATTTATAGTTTGCTAACTTGGGAAATTAATCTCTCCGTGAATATATGACAGGACGTATCTCGTTGGAAAGCTGCCAGAGCCCTCCTGAAGGAATGACTGATGGGCGCTCGGTTCCTGTTTGACAGAAAATAAACTGTTCTGGGGCCTGTTCCTCATCCCTCCTCTCTTCGCTGGCGCAAACTCATGACAACTGTAATGAAGGATCACCTCTACGGCTGTTCAGTTTCTCTCAAAACCCTCCTCCTCCCTGCCTCAGTGGGACTCCTGGGCACTAATTTAATTTCCCCTCAGAAACAGACGGGCGGTCTAGCCAGGCCTAGGTCTTGCTCTCCCCTCAACCCTTGCGCTGAGTGAAAAGTTTTTTCTCCAGGAACAGAAGAAGCCCAAGACAAATTTGGCAGTTGGGTGTCACCGCTGTTCATAATTTCTCACTAGGGTTGCCAACTCTGGGTTGGGAAATTCCTGGAGATTTAGGGGCAGAGCCTGGACAGGGCAGAGTTTGGGATAAGGAGCTCAGCCATACAATCTATCCTCCAAAGCTGCCATTTTCTCTAGGGGATCTGAGCTCTATAGCCTGGAGAACAGCTGTAATTCTGGGAGATCTCCGGGCCCCACCTGGAGGTTGGCACACCTATTTCTTGCACACATATCCCCCCCCCCCGATGGTAGAAATGAAGCACCTACTGAGTCCCCTTTGCAGGAACGGAGGTATTCCTGATAGAAGTCTTTCAAAAAGAATCCCAGATTCAGGTGGGCAGTAGAACAAAGTTCGACTCCAGAGGCACCCTTTAAGACCAACAAGGTTTGTGGGTCTTAAAGGGACCACCCGGACTCGCACTGTGAAAAGAATCGCATCGTGGCTCTGTTATCGGCTGCCTGTCGAGAGGCTGAACAAACCATCTCCTCGGCCTCTCGAGCTCCTCGCCAGTGGACGCTGTTTGCCCTTGAGGTTCGGCACAAAGCTTCAACTCCTCTGACAAAATGCACCACAAGGTGGCTTTCCCGTCCTGGCTTTAAGCAGGGCCGGCAGCTGTCGGTTCCTCTCAACACTCCACTGCGCACGGCTGAAAAAGAGCCGGCAGGAGACCCGGCAGACCGGCCTGTCAGCAGAGTTTAATTCAGCGCATGCCTCCGTTTCCCACAAGCTGGGTGAATAAGTATTTTCTCTGCAGGAAATCCTTCCTTTCCCACTTCCTCCCCAAGAAGCCTTTCCTCCGCTCCATCATCCCCAAATGCCTTCTGGGTCTAACTTTCAGCTCTTTGCCTAACTCTGCTCAGCACTTCATTCAGAAAACATCTCTTGTGTTTCAGTCCTCGTTTCAGCCTCCCCCCCCCCAGCACACACATGCACGTTTGTTCTAGGTTAATACAACAAACAAGTAAACACTGCGATATGGATGACTGGGACATTTAGTAAGGATCATATTATATTATAAATAAAACTTTACAAAATTACAAGGAAAAGTCCATCATACTCAACGAGCACCCGGATATAAGCTCATTTTGTCCCAATCTTCCTCGGGAGTAACCCTATTGTATTGAAAGGTGTCAGCCTCTTGATACAGCTCAATGTCTGTTGGGAGCAAACCAAGGCTTGACTTCTTTATTTTCTGCAGATTGTCTTCTGGTCCCATTTCAAGTGTTTGTATCAGGAGCAAGCCAGTCTTGTCTTTTAACTGGGTGCAAAAGCCTCTATGGCCCGGTCACACGCCAGAAAACGCGTGGGGAGGCGTGGCAGTTTGCCCTGAGCTAATAGTGCGGTAGCCCGATCATACGGGCCACCGGGCTGCCACACTCCAGCTCTGCGCCGATCACACTGCGCTGCTGCGCGAGCAAAGCAGCACAGTGCGCATGCGCCATTGGGGGGCGGACCGCTGTCGGTGTCTATGTGTGTGCGCATGCACTGTTCAGTGTTGGTGCTATCACGTGGAAACTGACAACATCCGGAACCCGGGACATGGGCGGCGTCGGAAGCCACTGGATACTGGTGCTCCCGCGATCAGACGCCAGCCTTTGCCCGGGGTTTCGGAAGCCAGTACTTCCGACCTACTAGTTTTTACCCCGCGTTTCCAGGGAAGCCGCGGGTTGGCCACGGAGCACTACGCCCCAGATGTGCGTAATCGAGCACGGAAAGTTCGCAGGCTCCCGTGCCTTCAGCGGGGCAAATGCTCCATGTGAACAGGGCCTGTTATGCTGGCTTAAATGCTCTCCCAGCGCATTTAACCGGAAGAAAAATTGCAGGAATTTGCTCAGTGAGTATGATGGACCTTTCCTTGTTAATTCTGTAAAGTTCTATTTATAACATGATCCTTGCTAAATGTCCTAGCCATTCATATCACAGTATTTGCTTGTTGGTTGTATTTCTTACATGGATACCTTCGATCCTGTCTTGGTTTTTTCATTTGTTCTAGGGCGGCATCAGTTTGGTGTAGTGGTTAAGTGTGTGGACTCTAATCTGGGAGAACCGGGTTTGATTCCCCCACTCCTCCACATGCACCTGCTGATGTGACCTTGGGTCAGTCACAAGCTCTGGCACAGCTGTTCCTGAAAGAGCAGTTTCTCTCAGAGCTCTCTCAGCCCCACCTACCTCACAGGGTGTCTGTTGTGGTGGGGGGAAGGGAAAGGAGTTTGTAAGCCGCTCTGAGACTCCAAGTGAAGGGCGGGGTATAAATCCAATCTCTTCTTCTTCTTCATCAAGCATCACAGTAGTACAATGATGTTGGCAATTATTATGACTTAAGCCCAATAACACCCTGACCTGGATGGCCCAGGCTAACCCGATCTCATCATATCTTGGAAGCTAAGCAGGGTCGGCCCTGGTTAGTACTTGGATGGGAGACCACCAAGGAAGTCCAGGGTCACTAAACAGAGGCAGGAGATGGCAAACCACCTCTGACCGTCTCTTGCCTCGAAACCATTGTGGTTTCTATGTAAACACAGAGGTAATAACGCAGCAGAACACTTGTATTAGCTTTAAAAAGAAACTTAACTAATGAGGGAAGGTAAACTGGGAGAGTAAAACAATACAGGATAAACATCCTGTCTGGCTGCTCTAACCTACATCTTCACTCAGGCATTTCGAAACCTCATGTGAGGACGAACTAGAGAAGAAGGAACAAAGAAGAATAAACTGAAACCCAGTTCTTACTAGTCCACCACCAAAGTACTGATTACCCAGTTGGAAATCCCAAGGCTAACTAATCATGCATTTTGTCACCTTGCTCTGGCGGCAAATACATGCAGGCTTTGTCATTGGGTCCCTAACTAAACTAGATAGGACATCAGCATGCATAAATAAACAGTTAATAGTTTCATGACTACTACAGAGAGAGAACTTCCAAATCCCAACAGAAGTAGATGATGAAGAGGAGGAGGAGGAGACTGGATTTATACCCTGCCCTTTACTCAAAGTCTTAGAGCAACTTACAATCTCCTTTCCCCTCCCCAAATCCTGTGGGGTAGGTGGGGCTGAGAGAGCTCTGAGAGAACTGATCTGGAGAGAACAGCTCTCAGAGAACTGTGGCTTGCCCAAGGTCACCCAGCAGCTGCATGAGGAGGAGGGGGGGAAATCACACCTGGTTCTCCAGATTACAGTCTGCTGCTCTTATCCACTACACCAAACCCTACAGGGTTGCTGTAAGTTTTGCTGTTATTTGATGGCACACGCCCACAGAGCCTAATGACCCCTCAGCAATGCAAACGTGCCACTGCTCTGCCAAAAACTCTTCTTGACTCCTTTTAAGAAGGAACTGAGAAGATGACCTTGACAGTCAGCTGCAGCGACAGCTTTCATTTCAGGAATTCTGGACTGGCCGAGACCCAGATCGAAAGAGATCTTGGGGTCGTGGTGAGCAGCTCGATTAAAAAGCTGATTCAGTGCACGGCAGCGGTGAAAAGGGCAAACGGGGGATTATTGGGGAAGGGATTCGAAAATGGCTGATATTTTAATGCCCTGTATAGATCTACGGTGCAGCCTCATTTGGAATACTGTATGCAGTTCTGGTCACCATTGTGCAATTCACAGCCCCTGGATGTAACGGCAGCCGCAAGCCTAGATGGCTTTAAAGCGGGGTTAGAAAGATTAATGGAGGACAGGCAGGCCGAATCCTGCTCGACTCTTACAGCATCAGGCCAAATCAGAACATAAGAACATAAGAACATAAGAGAAGCCAATGTTGAATCAGGCCAAATGGCCCATCTAGTCCAACACTCTGTGTCAGACAGCGGCCAAAATATACCAGGTGCCATCAGGAGGTCCAGCAGTGGGGCCAGGACACTAGAAGCCCTCCCACTGCTGCCCCCTCCAGCACCAAGAATAGAGTGCATCACCTGCCCCAGACTGAGAGCTCCCATCTATACCCTGTGGCTAATAGCCACTGATGGACTTCTGCTCCATATGTTTATCTAATATGTTTATCACTGCCTTTAAGCAGTATCCTGAGGGAGTAAACCCCCCCCACTTCACATGCTCATTTCCACACCTCTTTGGAAACATAACATGGGAGGGAGACACGCACCTGTCACTGAGAAAGACAATGGCCATGTGTGGTCATATCAGTGACTTCAGTGAGTCTGCCAGGTTGCACATGTGCACTCTGCGCTTGGAAAGACCAAGACTCCTCTAGCAAGTGGGCCTGATCCCTTTAGAGAGGCGTACCTCCCTCTTGGAGCACTCTGGCTGCAGAGAAGTCCACGGACAGCATGCCATTGCTGACCTAGGAAGGATCTGAACTGGAGGTGTTAATCTCTGTATCCCGTTACACTGGAGCCAGCCGGTGCTCTACACTCAGGCACTGTTTTTTTAAAACGTCATTTCTGAAAATATCAGCTGGCTCTGTAGTTGAAGGAGGTAAGGGCCACTCCAGAAACCCGACTCTTTGATTCAAACCAGAGACTTCTTGGATCACAGAGCCTTCCCCTTCAGCCACTATGCCAAACCCCAGCTCTCCCTCACGGTCCCTCGTCTTCCTCCCCCAACGGTTTCCACGGCTCTCGATGGAGCAGTGCAGTTCTCATGAACAGCTTGCAAAGCCCCAGAATTCCAAAATGAAACATCTGGCTGCTAAAGGTGCCTGGGGCTTTTGGGCTCAGTTCCAACGCAAAGAAGTTTTAACCCTTTCCCCCCCAGCCCCGATTTTTATTTCAGGAGCTGATTTGGCACTCTTGATTCCTCACGTGACGCACCCCAGAATTCCCCCAGCTCTTTCCCTCTCAACTGGGTAATAGAAGGTTTCTCTCTACCTTATCCTCCTGACTGACCGGCACAGCAGACAGACTTAATGAGGACAGTGGCCAGAAATGGGTCAGAATGTCAGTCTCAGATCTGGGAGTCCCAGGTTCAAATCTCCACTGTGCCATGAAGAAGAGGAGGAGGAGGATATTGGATTTATACCCTGCCCTGCACTACCTGAAGGAGTCTCAGAGCAGCTTACAATTTCCTTTCCCTTCCCCTCCCCACAACAGACACCCTGTGAGGCAGGTGGGGCTGAGAGAGCTCTTTCGAGAACTGCCCTTGAGAGAACAGCTCTGAATGAACTTGTGACTGACCCAAGGTCACACCAGCAGCTGCATGTGGAGGAGTGGGGACTCAAACCCGGTTCTCCCAGATTAGAGTCTGTGCTCCTAACCACTACACCAAACTGGAGGCTCAATGGGTCGTGTTCTTTCTCTCTCTCTCTCTCTCTCTGTTTCTGTCTAACCTACCTCACAAGGTTGTCGTGGTGATGATCAAACAGAGAATGACGTTGGGTGCTGCTTTGGGTCCCCAGTGGGGAGAAATGTGGGGCACAAATATCTAAATAAATAGAGTAACCAGACAGCACAATTGATAAAAGGCGGGGAAGGGGAGATATTCTACAGCCCACACAGTCAAAATGTGATACAAATGTCACCTGGAAGGGGAAAATGACAAAACTGGGGTTTGAGTCAATATCTGGAAGACACGCTGAAGCCACAGATGCTGACTATCGACCTGAACAGCACTGACTTGACCAATTGTCAGAGCATGGAAGCTAAGCAGGGTCAGTCGTGGTTAACACTTGGATGGGAGACCGTCAAGGAAAACAGGGGTGTTGCGATGCACAGAGAGGCAAAGGCCAACCACCCCTGCTCATCTGTTGCTTTGAAAATCCCATGGTCCTCCTGGGGTCGCCATGAGCTGGTTGCGACTGGACAGCACACAATTATTGTATTAAGATGCTGGGTAGCAGCAGAATATGCTCTGCCCTCTCGGTTGAAACAGAAATTTCCATGGCTCCGCCTAAGCTGAGTTAGTGTGAGCTAGCTCACAGTTTTTTAGCCTCCAGACCACACATTTTTGTCTCAGCTCAGGAAGGATGGCTCCAGAACAAACTGATTTACGCTCTTTCACAGCGTTAATGCCCGTAGCTCGCAAAGTAGAATTTTTGCTCACAAGACTCAACAGCTTAGAGAGAGCATTGCTTTCATCTGCAACAAACCCAAATTGGTTTAAGACGTCAACGCAGCTGTAAGATGCGTAAGACCCTCATCTGAAACAGCCCAAGGAGAACTGGGAGAGGTCAACCCACCGTGGCGGCCGACAGGAAAACGTATTTGGTGGGAAAAGGAATAAAGTCACATAGGGTAGCTAGGTTTCCCCCCACCCTTGACCGACCAGACATGGGTTGGTCGGATTAAGTGCATTGGAGCGACCTAGGTAAATGTGAAGTTTGGTTGCTAGATCCAAGTTGGGAAACTCTTAAAGATTTGGGGATGGAGCCTGGGGAGGACAGGGACCTCAGCGGGGTACAGTGCCATAGAGACCACCTTCCCAAGCATCCATTTCCTCCACGGGAACTGATCTCTGGAGTCTGTACTTTGGGGATGAGCTGTAATTCCAGGGAATCCCCAGGTCCCACCTGGAGGCTGGCATCCCTCTCACTGAACAAGGGAGGAACAGAGACATGTGTGTGTGAGGGGGGAGGTATTTGGGGTGGGTGCTTGCATTCCACAGAAGCAATCACCCATGCCGATAATCTTGAGAACCTGGTAAGAATCCAGAAGAATGTCAAACTAGGGGTGGCTTTCTGAGGCAAACTGGTTGCTGAACACAGAGCCGGTATGTTATAGCAGTGAGCGGCGAGCCAAGACTGGGGAGCCCTCTGTTCAAATCCTCACATATCTATGGAGATCACTGGGCAAACCTTGGGTCTTTGCCTGAACAACCTCACAGGGTTGTTGGGAAAATAAAACAGAGGAAAGGAGATCTGTGTATGTTACCCTGAGTGGCCTGGAGAAAATGAGAGGATAAAAAAGTGCTGCCACGAACCAGAATGTATACAATGTGCTTATACAGCTGGGAGAGCCAGGTTCGAATTCTCACTCAGCCATGGAAGCTTGCTGGGTGACCCTGGGACACTCAAGCACTCTCAACCTATCCCACTGGACGGCTGTGAGGATAAAACGGGGGGAAAGGAGAATGATGTAAGCTGTTATGAGTCCGCATTACAGCTGCCAACTCCAGCCTGGCAAAGTCCTAGAGATTCGGGGGGCAGTGCCTGTGGAGGGGAAAATCCAGGGAGGGATTTCACCTAGAATCTATGGCATACCATAGAGTTTGCCCTCTGAAGCTGCCGTTGTCTCCAAGAGAACTGATCTCTGGAGATCAATTGTAATTCTGGGAGAACCCCAGGGCCCACCTGAAAGTTGGCAAACCCGAGTGGGGAGAAATGTGGGGTTATGAAACAAATAAATCTCCTGGTACGTGTGGTTCTGAGATCCTTGACTGGGCCAGGGCTCTCCAATGAGGAGGAGGAGGAGATTGGCTCAAGTGGTTAAGATGCTGAACTGCAGGCTGTGGAAGGTCAGTAGATCAGTAGTTCGAGACCCGAGAGTGCCGCATGACGGAATGAGCTCCCGTCTCTAGTTCCAGCTCCTGCCAAACTAGCAGTTCAAAAGCAAGAAATTGCAAGTAGATAAATAGGTACCACTTTGGTGAGACGGTAACAGCGTTCCGTGCGCCTTGGTGTTTAGCCATGCCGGCCACATGACCACAGAAACGGACAGCGCTGGCTCTTCGGCTTTGAAACGGAGATGAGCACCGCAACCCTAGAGTTGGGTTTGACTGGCTTTCAAGCAAGGGAACCTTTACCTTTACTTTACCTTCACTATCCAAAGGAGTCTCAGAGCGGCTTACAATCTCTTTTCCCTTCCCCTCCCCACAACAGACACCCTGTGAGGTAGGTGGGGCTGAGAGAGAGCTCTCCTGAGAACTGCCCTTGAGAGAACAGCTCTGAAAGAACTTATGACTGCCCAAGGTCACACCAGCAGCTGAGTGTGGAGGAGTGGGGAATCAAACCCGGTTCTCCCAGATTAGAATCCATGCTCCTAACCACTACACCAAGCTGGAGCTCAGTAGCATTTACAGATGCAGCTAGGTCACAAAAATGTTCCCTGTTTTTCACGGGAACACTCTGATGTTCATGCAGCAGTCATGCTGGCTGCATAAAACTGTGGCACGGACACGATCTTCCTCGCATTCCCATCTGCAGACCATGAGGTTAAGGAAGCTCCCCAGGGAACGTCACCAGCCCAGGCGCTTCGTTCCGCTGTCTCCAGGCGTCCTCCCTGTGAACGGCTCAGCCCTGCTGTCTCCATTCTTGAAGGTCGAGAGATCAAGCAGCCACGGGGCCTTTTGCCGTACTGGAACGGAGCTTGTTTGCTTTTGATGTCCCGTACGATCCGAATTCACCCTTTTTGTTCTGGCCAGTGTAAAGCCAGGACAGCTAGGCATCAAGGGCCCCGACCGCTAACAAAAACTCCGGCATGTGTATGGAAACAGCGAGGCGGGAAAGCGACGAGGCGGAGGGCGGCAGCTGGTCGCAGGAGGAAGCCAGAAGTGGAGGACAAAGGGGAAGGAAGACGGAGCCGGGCGAGTTCTGACGGTGGCCAAGTCCAACAAGGCAGAAGCCCCCTGGGGAGGCACTGAAAGACAGGAAAGGACAGGGCCTCTGCGGGGGGGGGACGGGACACATTGCATAACTTGTTCGCTGCCAATTCTGAAGACCTGTCATGGGCAAGGCCGGCTCGCTCACTAGGCAAACTAGGTGTTCGCCTAGAGTGTGCCGGCACTTAGGGGTGCCAAAAGGCCCCTGGCCCCCACCAAAACCCCCACCAACCCCCCCGCCCCTTCCTCTGGCTTGCCAGCACACCTCGCAGCTGTGGGGCATGTCGGCAACCCGGCGCTCAGACAGAAGGGACGGGGGTTTAAACCCCTGCCCCTTCCCCGGCTTGCCGGCATGCCCCAGGGGCAGGCAAGAGGGGGGAAGGAGGAGGAGGAGAGGAGCCCTCCCTTGCCCTGGAGAGCCACGGTGGGGGGCCCCCAGAAGGTATCCCCGCCTAGGGCGCAAAAAAACCTCGGGCCAGCCCTGGTCATGGGTTTGCTGTGGCCTGATAAACTCAGGAAGGGCCAGCGTTGGCACACCCTGGAGCGGCTGCCAGGGGCCAGGGTTTCCGGCTGGGCCCAGTGCTGCCAGCCCTGACTGCCTGCTCACTTGCTAGCATTCCACTCCCTGCCCCACACACTGCCCAGGGCCACGGGGTGGAGGGGAGGTCTGCAGGCAGCATGGGCAGTGGCTGTGGTTCTGAGCAGACCAGGGAAGGACACACAAGCAGGTGGGAGGCATGCTGGGGTGTGGGAAGGGAAGAAGAAGAAGAGGAGGAGGAGGAGAGAGAGAGAGGAAGAGGAGGAGGAGGAAGAAGAGGAGGAGGAAGAGGAAGTGGAGGAGGAGTAAGAGGAAGAAGAGCAGGAGGAGGAAGAAGAAGAGGAGGAGGAGGAAGAAGAAGAGGAAAAGGAGGAAGAAGAAGATGAAGAGGAGGAAGAAGAAGATGAAGAGGAGGAAGAAGAAGAGGAGGAGGAGGAAGAAGAAGCATCATCATCATCAGCACACTGAATGTTCACTTGAAACTAGGGAAAACAATATTTTTCAGTAAAGAAAAGGAAGGGTGATTTGGCTCGAAACGGCTGCATATAGTCACAATACAATTAGTAGCATATTCAGATACTGAGTTATTGTAGAAACATTGAAATATTCAATAGTGTATTATCATCATATACACTATGGCCTACTCACCGTAGATGAAATTAGTCGCATTTGAACAATAAACATATAGCTTGAAAATATGTGGCCTATGGCTATGGTATGCACGAGAATGGTCACTTTAAAAAAGGTCCCCTGAGGTGGAAAAGGGTTTCCCCAGTGTTTTTCTAGGTCTTCGCATCTCTATGTATACCAGCTCTCAAGATAAGCCAAACAAAAAGAAAAAGGAAGTTTCTCTTTCAGGAGCTGAGCATGGAACAAATTTACTTCAGAGGGACGGCAGGCAGATTTCTGCAGTGCAGGACTGTAGGTGGAACCCCAACCAGTTTCAGCACAATTGCTGGAAACAAGCCCTGCTGAGTTCAATACTACCTGTTTCCAAGTAAGTGTGTGCAGGGTTAGAGGTCTACATACAGGAGAGCCAGTCTGGTGTAGTGGTTAAGTGCACGGACTGTAATCTGGGAGAACCGGGTTTGATTCCCCTCGCCTCCACTTGCAGCTGCTGGATGACTTTGGGCAAGCCATAGTTCTGTCAGAGCTGTTCTCTCAAGGACAGTTCTCTCAGAGCTCTCTCAGCCTCACCTACCTCACAGGGTGTCTGTTGTGGGGAGTGGGAAGGAAAGGAGTTTGTAAGCCGCTCTGAGATTCTGAGTGAAGGGTGGGCTATAGATCCAATCTTCTCTTCCTCCTCTTCTTCTTCATCCCTTTTTTTAAAAAAATTGGCCCTATCTCTGTGCTTTTGTGCCTCTGGGGAGGTGGCACAGAAATCCTCTAAATAAGTACACATATTTAACAGCATCCTGAAAACATAAGAGCCCAGCTAGATCAGACCAGGGGTCCATCCAGTGCAGCCTCCTATCTCACACAGTGGCCAACCAGTTCCTCTGGAGGGCCAACAACAGGGCACAGAGGTCGAGGCCTTCCCCTGATAAGAACATCAGAAGAGCCCTGCTGGATCAGAACAGTGGTCTCTCTAGTCCAGCCTCCTGTCTCACACAGTGGCCAACCAGATCCTCTGGAGGGCCAGCAGCAGGGCATAGAGGCCAAGGCCTTCCTCTAATGTTGCCTCCTGGCTCTGGGATTCAGTTTCTTAGTGCCTCTGAAGGTGGGCGTTCCCCTCGGTCACGATGGCTAGTTGCCACTGATTGACCTATCCCCCCTGAATCTGTCTAATCCCCTTCTCAAGCGATCTATGCCTGTGGCCATCACTACTAGAGCCATCAACCTCCAGGCTACACCTGGAGATCTCCCACTAATACAACTGATCTCCAGACAACCAAGTTCAATTCCCCTGGAGAAAATGGCTGCTTTGGAGGGTGGCCTCTAGGGCATTATACCCTGGCTGAAGTCCCTCCTCTCCCCAAACCCCACCCTCCCCAGGCTCCATCCCCCAAATTTACAGGTATTTCCCAACCCAGAGCTGGTAACCCTAAACTCTAGCAGCGAATTCCACATTTTAATCACTTTGTGTAAAGAAGGACTTCCTTCTGTCCACCCTGAATCTACTGCCCATCAGCTTCATTGGATGCCCTTGAGTGCTAGTATTTTGGGAGAGGGAGAATCATTCCCTCTGCCCCCTCTCTCCACCCCACAAGTAATTTTATAAAGCTCTACCAGGTCCCCCTACCAGGTTTCAAGAGGGAATTAGATAAACATTTGGAGCAGAAGTCCATCAGTGGCTATTAGCCACAGGGTATAGATGGGAACTCTCTGTCTGGGGCAAGTGATGCTCTGTATTCTTGGTGCTGGGGGGGGGGCAGCAGTGGGAGGGATTCTAGTGTCCTGGCCCCGCTGCTGAACCTCCTGATGGCACCTGGTATATTTTGGCCGCTGTGTGACAGAGTGTTGAACTGGATGGGCCATTGGCCTGATTCAACATTGGCTTCTCTTCTGTTCTTATATTCTTATGTTCCCCCCTTGGTCCTCTCTGAGAAATCTACCAAGCGCAACTTTCTCCCCAGCCCTATTCCCACAGACACCAGGATCAGTTCCTGCATGTCAGATTCGATCCAAGTCACAGAATCGGGGCCAGAAAAAAGAAAAGAAAAGAAAATGGAGAACCCTTCGAAACGCCAGTCTCCAGAGGCTTCAGCTGGCAAAAAGCAGGAATTCTGAAAAGGCAACATCACACGCTACGTCCCTTCGAAACCAGAGGCAACCAAGCCTGCATCGCTGTAATAATTCACCGCAATGTAAGGAAACAAGCATTCTATTCAGGCAGGGCCCGGGCCCAGTGCCCCCCTCCCCCTAGCCAACGTGTTACGGACTGTGCATTACACTTTCACTTGCCCCATTTATTTAGGACACACATAGTAACTGTAACTATAGATTCGCAGCTGGATGAAGGAACAGTTGCTGGGGATCCGGTATCAGGAGTGGAGCGTGACTGACATGTGGCCGTCAGCAGGGCGAGTGGGAGAGGAGCACATGCCTGCGGATCGTGTGATTCTTTTGGGTCCCTGCGCTTGAGAGTGACCAAAGACAATCCGCTCGGGGCCCCCTCCCTTTTGGCACGCCCTTCCACTGTACCTCCTTCTAAGGAGTCTGCCTGCTTTGCTCTTTCCAGTCCAAAGCTCATTCAATTCTACTGTTAATAAAAGAGCTTTTTATCTAGACACACAGAAATAGCCACCTTGGGCCCCTCTTCGGGGTGTAGGGGAGAGGGGAGGAAAGACAGAACTGTTTAAAAGGGACAGATAAATGGGGGCTTGAGGGAGACAGGTTTTGGGAGGCCAACGGAGGGACCTGCAAGATTCTTTAACACCACTGCCAGATTGGGGTGGGGGCAAATCTTCACTTGCATGTGTAAATTAACATAAATATTCTATGCTTAGCCTCCTTGATTAGATGAAGGAGAGAAGCACTTTTTAAAAATCCACTTGCAGTGCCATCCTAATCCACTTGCACTGTCCCGAACCCGTTGACTTCAGTGGAATTTAGAAGAAGAAGAGAAGAGATTGGATTTATACCCGGCCCTTCACTCGGAGTCTCAGAGCGGCTTACAAACCACTTCCCCTCCCCACAACAGACACCCTGTGAGGTGGGTGGGGCTGCGAGAGCTCTTTCGAGGACTGCTCCGAGAGGACTATGGCTAGCCCAAGGTCATCCAGCAGCTGCAAGTGGAGGAGTGGGGAATCAATCCCGGTTCTCCCAGGTTAGAGTCCATGGCTCTTAACCACTACACCAAACTGGCTCTCGTTTGTACCTTGCATTTCTCCCCGATGGGCAGCTCACATCATTCTCCTCTCCTCCATTTATCCTTGCAACAACCCTGCAAGGTAGGTTAGACTGAGAGTGTGAGACTGACCCAAGGTCACTCAGCGAGCTTCCATGGCATGAGGGGGATTCAAACCCGGGTTACCCAGACACTGGTCCATCACTTTTAACCGCTACACTAGCTGCTGACTTAGATGGGTGCAACTCTGTTCAGGATGACAGGTAATGGACATGTTTTTAACTCCACGTCTATCTACATAATCAGTTAATACTTTTAAAATTTTGTCGTACTGTAACAGAAGGGTGCGTGTGTGAGGAAGAAGCCTTCTTTTGAATAATCTGATTGCCTCTCGAAAGGCAGTGATTACCGGTCGATTGCCACTGATGGTTTTAGAGCTTGCTGGAAAAGCCTGCCAAATGGCTCTTGATGGCTAGGATGTGTTTCAGCAATGGACACTCATTTTTGGCTACTGCAAGCAAGCCACCTCCTCTCCCATGCTGCGATTCTGGCTGGGGAGAAACAGTTTGACAGCGGCTATATAGTCAGCAGCAGAAAGGGAGCTCCGCTTCTTTTTCTTCTTTTTATTTTTGCATTTTGTGTGTGCGTGTGTGTTTGTGGGGAGCTGACTGGAAAAGCGAGCTGTTGCGGTCTCTGACGGTACATACAGCTAAAGACACCACACTGTTGTACTGAGGGGTGCTGTCCGGGTGTCCCCAGATGCTGATACACAAACACATGTTCCCCAGAGAGCACTGCAGTCAGGGTCCCAACATCTGATTGACTTTCCCTGGACCCAAAGATGCCAGGCTGGCTATAATCAGGGCCAGGGCTTTCTTGGTGGTGGCTCCTCTCTGGTGGAATGAGCTCCCAGAGGAGATCAGGGACCTGCGGGACCTTATGCAGTTCCACAGGGCCTGCAAGACGGAGCTCTTCCATCAGGCCTTCATTTAGGAGCCGCCCCCGAGAGAGAACCCTGGTCCCTGAAGACATCAAAACCGCCTGGGCCAGCTGCACAAGGTTAGACCAACGGGCTAACTGAGAGGATGGTACGCTGAAGGTCGACCGCTATCTTTTCTCATTAACTGTTAGCAATTTTTAATGTTATAATTGTTTTAGATTATCTCAATTATTTACTGTGTGTTTTATTCTTGTGTAAGCCATCCTGAAGGAGCTGTGGTGGCTCAAGTGGTTAAGACGCTGAACTGCAGGCCATGGAAGGTCAGTAGTTCAGCAGTTCGAGACCTGGGTGCCGCAAGACGGAGTGAGCTCCTGTCTCTAGTTCCAGCTCCTGCCAACCTAGCAGCTCAAAAGCAAGAAATTGCAAGTAGATAAATAGGTACCACTTTGATGGGAAGGTAACAGCGTTCCGTGTGCCTTGGTGTTTAGTCATGCCGGCCACATAACCACAGAAATGTCTTCAGACAGTGCTGGCTCTTTGGCTTTGAAACAGAGATGAACACCGCAACCCTAGAATCGGATTTGACTGGCTTTCGAGCAAGGGAACCTTTACCTTTACCTTTAGCCATCCTGAGCTGCCCTTGGCTGGGAGGACGGGGTATAAATCCAACAATAAATAAATACATAAAATTATAGAAAGGACTTTGCTGTCGTAATCCTAAGAACTGGGAGCAGGCACCATGGAATAAAATGGGGCTTCTTTCTGAACAGAGCCCCTTCCTCACAAGGGAAAAGACCCTGTAGGTGAATTCCCAGCTGCACTAGAAACCGGGGGGAACTGCACAAAAAGGCTCTCTTCAAAATAATTGCTCTGATGCCCCAAAGCCTAGAGAGAAGTGATCAGTACAAAACTAGCATAATTGACTATTCCTGGGCTGCTCCCACTTTTCTAATGCCACGCAGCACACAGGGCAGCCAACCGCCAGCTGGGACCTGGAGTTCTCCTGGAATCGCCACTTATCTCCAGACTACAGAGATCAGCTCCCCTGGAGAAAATGGCAGCTTCGGAGGGCTGACTCTACGGCATCACGTTCCTGCCGACCTCCCTTCCCTCCCTAAATTCTGCATTCCTCGTGCATGGACCTCAGGTCTCTAGGATTTTCCGAAGTTGGAATTGGCAAACCCAAGCGGCAGCCGTGAAACCCGAAATGCATTCGTCTCGGCACATGATCGGGTTTTTTTTACACTCACAGCCCTTCTATGTTGGAGGAATCAACTTTCGGACACTGCTCATGGGAGCATCCCCCCCCAACCGAGTCTGACTGTGTATCATCTGATCTGCAGTTTTTTCCCCTGGCGCTCCGTAGAGAACTGTGCACTGTACACTCTTCCCTTTCCAACTGCACGACTTTATCTGGATGTCATCAAAGCACAGCAGCGTGACTGGGAGGTGTGTCCCCACACCCACGTCAATGGGCCCCGAGTGAGGGTCGGGCTGCCAAATCATGTGACTTGGCAGGCTTGCCGGGGGCTGGATAAATATTATGCTACTGAGAGGCCTGGATTCAGACCAAACCTGGGTCAGGCCCCCCCTGAGGCGATGGCTTGCAGAGGCTTTGTCCGGTGCCGAGCCGCAGAGCAGAAAGGCTCAGGCACGTCCGCGGCCAGGGGCGAGAGATCCCATTCCCTAGGCCAAAGTGGCAGGCCCTGCACATGGGAAAGAGGCCATCTAGAGGCTACGGAAGGCAATTCTGTGTGATGGCTGGTGAAACAGCATCAGATGGAACCAGAAAATCCCAGAGGGGAACATAATAAAGTCTCCGCTGGATCAGACGCCCAGAATCCATTATAAACGTAGCAGCATATTTTTTGAGCCTGAATGTTAGTTGAGATCAGCGTCCCGTCTGAATACAATATTTCTTAAGACTTGTTGTCTAGTACTCATGAAACAGAGAGCTTTTGCACCTGTAGAATATCTCCTGAAGAAGATCCATCATTGAAACGTTGTTATGTAATCCGGAGACGACGCTGATTATGTACCTTTGTTCAAGGATTTTCTTACGTCTATGATGCTGTAGTGCTTCAGATTAGAATACACGGTATTTTCTTTGCAAGTCTTGATGACTGTTTGAATTGTGGGTCAGACTCTCACGACTGTTGGCTTTATACTCAAACAGTGACCAGCCAGATGTTCCCAGAAGCCCCACAGACAGGGCACGGAGGCCAAACCAAATATATGACCCCCCCCCCTTAAAGTCACCTTATATCGGCCTGACCTGGATAGCCCAGGCAAGGCTGATCTCGTCAGATTTTGGAAGCTAAGCATGGTTGACTCTGGCAAGTACTTGGATGGGAGACCTCCAAAGAATACCAGCAGTCAGGAGGCGGGGGCAGGCTTTATTCAGCCACCTCTCTGAATATCCCCCAGGCCCCCAATTGGGGTCAGTCACCAGAGGCCACCGTGACTTCCAGGTGCACACGCACACACATGCACATATGAAAAACCAAAACCAAAAAAGGGTCATCTTATATTGAGTCAGACCATCGGTCTATCAAGGGCAGTACTGTCTACTCCGACAGGCAGAGGCTGTCCAGGATCTCAGGTGGAGATTACCTACTACCTGATCCTTTTGAGTTGAGATGCCAGGGATTGAACCTGGGACCTTCTGCGTGCTGAGCAGATGCTCTTCCACTGAGCCACAGCCCCTCCCCTCCCCTAATGCCAGGATCAAAAAATATTATGGAAACGATCAGGGCCGGCTCAAGGTTTTTCTGTACCCTAGGTGAGGCTACCTTCTGGCACACACACACACCCTGTGTGCCCACCAATTACAGGGTTGCCAAGCTCCAGATCCGTTTAGCTAGCAAAACAAAACAAAAACTTGGACAAACTGTATGCTTTATTCCAATCTAAAGTCTGAGGTTCTTCTGAATCATACATGACTCAGCAGATAGAGGGAAGCCTGAGAGTGCAATTCCATGCAGAACTACTACAGGGTCTTGCCCATTTAATTCAATGGGACTCAACCTGGGAAGTCACCTGACCCTACCTTGTCTTTGGGTGCTCTGGTTTTGTTGCTTTCATGATGGTAACAGGGGTTAGCTGCTTTATGACCGGAAAGAGTGATCATACCAAAATTAACCATATAGAAGAGGGCGGGGGAGGAGGAGGAGGAGGAGGAGATTGGATTTATACCCTGCCATTCACTACCCGAAGGAGTGTCAGAGTAGCTTACAATCCCTTTCCCTTCCCCTACCTACAACAGACAACCTGGGAGGCAGGTGAGGCTGAGAGAGCTCTCTCCAGAACTGCCTTGAGAGAACAGCTCTGAAAGAACTTATGACTGACCCAGGGCCACACCAGCAACTGCATGTGGAGGAGTGGGGAATCAAACCCAGTTCTCCCAGATCAGAGTCTAAGCTCCTAACCACTACACCGAACTAACAGACAGTGTGGTTTAGTGATCAGAATTTAGCATCTGGAATCAAAGAGACCTGGGATCCGATCATCATTTTGCCATAAAGTACACCCTGTGATCGTGGGCCAGTCATTCTCTCTCTTGGCCTAGCCTCATTATGCTGCCCTGTGCTCCCTGAAGGAATGTTATGGGTAAAAACTGACAGGTAAGACCTTGCATCTCGCTTGAACAAGGCCTGAATACCCTTTATAAAAATAAATAAAATACATGCTTAAAATGGATTGCCCTGAAGGGATCATTAATGGATCTGCCGTATCTGCTCTTCCTATAGGATCTCAGGAGACTTTTGCGGCAGATTCTTGAGAACGCTTCATCAGGAAAGACTGCCCATGTAAGGCTGGAGCTCCTGAATTTTTATCCTATGTTTTGCTCCACTGTAATTTTTATACCGAGCCGAGGAACTCTTTAATCAGGCCTCTTCTATGCAAGTTTAAAGGCGACTCTGATAAGTGGCTACTTTTATATCTTACCAGAACCCTCATATCACTAATCAAGTAGCTGGGTATCTCCTAGCTGCTATAAGGCCCCGGGAATTGATTGTCAATAACTCTGGATAATTTCCTTTTTCCTTCCTCCTTAAAGGTTACCATCGTTTATTTGTGTTATTTCATGTTTGTGTGATCTGGTTATGTAATTTGTAATAAATGCCTGATAAAGGTTTTTGATTTGACAGTAGTTTATAAGGCGTAAGGAAAGGGCAGATATGAAGAGAAGAGATTGGATTTATACCCCGCCCTTCACTACCCAAAGGCGTCTCAGAGCGGCTTAAAAACTCCTTTCCCTTCCCCTCCCCCCAACAGGCACCCTGGGAGGTAGGTGGGGCTGAGAGAGCTCTTTCAGAAACTGCTCTTTTTTCAAGAACAGCTCTGGGAGAACTTGTGGCTTGCCCAAGGTCATCCAGCAGGTGCAAGTAGAGGAGTGGGGAATCAAACCCGGTTCTCCTGGATTAGAGTCCGCACACTTAACCACTATACCAAACTGAAGGTGCTAGAGAAGATCTTTAAGTGTAAGGGTGTGTTGCTGGTGACCAAGGTCAACATAATTCATCCTATAGTATACCCCATTACTATGTATGGGCGTGAAAGTTGGACACTGAAAAAAGCTAACAGGAAGAAAGTGGAGTCCTTTGAAGTGTGGTGTCGGAGGAGAGCTTTATGAATATCGTAGACTGCCAAAAATACAAATCAGTGAGTTCTAGATCAAGTCAAGCCTGAACTCTCCCTAGAAGCTAAAATGACTCAACTGAGGTTACCCGCACATCGTGAGAAGACCGGAGTCACTGGAAAAGACAAGCATGCTAGGAAAACTTGAAGGCAGCAGGAAAAGAGGAAGACCTAACTGGAGATGGATGGACTCAGGTTGCTAGACCTGAGCGAGGCTGTTAGCAGGAGGATGTTCTGGAGGTCCTGTGCTGCCCTTGCTGGGAGTGGAGGGTCCCTTGCCAGCCACTGGCATCTGCAACGGGCAGCCCTGGTGTGGCCGCACAGTCGTAATAACGCCCCGCCCCCCATTCCTCTGCATTTATTCTGGGGTACACTTAAAACATAGGAGCTGCGGTGGCTCAAGTGGTTAAGACACTGAACTGCAGGCTGTGGAAGGTCAGTAGTTCAGCAGTTCAAGACCCGGGTGCCGCAAGACGGAGTGAGCTCCTGTCTCTAGTTCCAGCTCCTGCCAACCTAGCAGTTCGAAAACAAGAAATTGCAAGTAGATAAATAGGTACCACTTCGGTGGGAAGGTAACAGCGTTCCGTGTGCCTTGGTGTTTAGTCATGCTGGCCACATGACCACGGAAATGTCTTCGGACAGCGCTGGCTCTTCGGCTTTGAAATGGAGATGAGCACTGCAACCCTAGAGTCGGATTCGACTGGCTTTCGAGCAAGGGAACCTTTAGCTTTACCTTTACACTTAAAACACAACAGGCAAAAATGTATTGGGTGAATTAACCCTTACTCACCCCGCTCTTGACATCTGGGACGTGGACATTCAGGCTGGAAAGAGCAAGAGGTAGTGGTGCCCGTTCCACAGGAACGAGGATGATCAGGGGTCTGGGGACTGAGGCCTACGAGAAAGGGCTAAGGGCCCTGGGAATATTTATTTTGGAGAAGAGGAGATTGAGGGGGGACAGGATGGCTCTCTTTAAATATCTGAGAGGCTGTCATTTGGAGGAGGGCGAGGAGCTGTTCCAGTTGGCAGCAGAGGAGAGGACCTGAAGCAACAGGTTTAAATTACATGCAGAAAGGTATCGGCTGGATATTAGGAAACACTTTTTCACAATCAGAGTGGTTCAAAGGTAGAATCAGCTGCCTAGGGAGGTGGTGAGCTCCCCTTCACTGACAGCTTTCAAGAAGAGGCTGTATGAATATTTGTCAGAGAAGCTTTAGGCTGGTCCTGCATTGGGCGGGGGGTTGGACTTGATGGTCTGTATAACTCATAAGGGCCCCATAAGTGGGAAATGACTTGAGAGCATTGAACAGACACACACATTCTATTTCTACCATTACACAGTGTGGATCAGGACGAGACAGTGCGCAGTAAAAGACTGCTCAGTGTGCTTCGTGGCAGATGTGAAATTCGCACTTGGCTCTCCCCAGACCAAATCTAATGAGTTGTCTATTACATCCACAACAGAAATGTAGGTGTTGTCAAACCATTCTTCAAATAAAAAAATCACACTCAGGTAATTCACAACTGGTAATTCTCACCAGTAGCCAATGCTCCCCCTGAGCTGTGGAGTCTTGTGAGCAAAAATCCTACTTTCTGAGCTACTGCCATTAAAGTTGTGAGCGAGCGATTTGGCTGCTGCATCAATTAGTTTGCTCTGGAGCCACCCTTCCTGAGCGAAGACAAAAATGTGTGAGCCGGAGGCTAAAAAACTGTGAGCTGGCTCGGGCCAACTCAGCTTAGAGGGAACACTGCCAGTAACTGACGACAACCAAGCAATTTTAGCCCACACCCGGTACCAAAGATACCTACAGTACAAAGAACACCTTCAGTAACAAGAGAAGTGGGAACCGGGAAACGCTTTTTAATTCCGAAACACCAGCTTAAAAACATTTGACACATATTTTAGGACCCCAGCCGGAGTTCAGATTGTGAGTTGCCAGCATCAGCTTCCTGAGAGCTAGCGTGGCCGGACACTTGAGGTTTTCCCAGCCCGACAAACCTTCTTCCATATGTTGGGGTGGCAGCGGGGGGGGGCAATACAAAACCTACAGCCCCACCAAGCACCTGAACCTATAAGCCCTCAATTGCTTCAAGAGTCTCCCCCCATCCCTCCGAACTCTACAGTGACTTCACTTTCTCTCATGACTTCCCGCCTCTGCACTGCAACCCGCCCAATGATGTCTGGAGACTCAGCATTCCAAACAGCTTCGCTCCTGCCCTTGGCAATAACTCCATCAGCAGCTCCGAGCTCCATTCCAGCTCACAGAAATAACCTGCTAAGGCCAGGGGCGCTGTGCGGAGCTTCCTGCACGGGGACCCTTGCTTCAAGGCCCACAAGTGCGTCTCCAGATTCCAGGAAGTGGAACGGGCACCACCACCTCATGTTCTTTCCAGCCTGAATGTCCACGTCCCGTGCAAATGTCAAGCGCGGGATGAGTAAGGGTCGATTCACACAACACATTTTTGCCTATTGTGTTTTAAGTGTATGCCTGAATAAATGCAGGGGAAGGGGGGGGGCATTATTACCACTGTACGGCCACACCAGGGCAGCCCATTGTAGAGGCCAGTGGCTGGCAAGGGACTCTCCACTCCCAGCAAGGGCACAGGACCTTTAGCGTTGCCAACTCCAGCTTGGGGAATGCCTGGAGATTTAGGGGTGGAGGTTGGGGAGGGGGCTCAGCAGGGATGTGATGCCATACGACCCACCCCCTGAAGCTGCTGCTTCCTCCAGGGGAACTGATTCCTGCAGTCTGGATATCAGTTGCAATTGTGGGAGAACCTGGAGCAGGAGCGTAGCCAGGATCTTGCGGGGCAAATTTTTTTCTGGTGGGGCTGAAGTTCTCAGTGCAGAAAGAAAAGCCATGTAGTCCATAGAAAGCTGTTACCAAGATAGATCTCTAAAGTGCAAGCTGTCAACCACTTTAGATGACAGTTCCCAGCTGCTGCAAGTTAATCACTTCTGCCAGCCTGAGCGACAATTCTGAGAACAAGCTGGCAGGTGGGGGTGATGACTTCCATAGTCAAGAAAGTGAACACTCAGGCAGAAAAAACTCTCTTAAAGGAGGCCAGTCTCTTGACACAGAGTTCGAAGGGATCCTAGAGGTCACCTACTCCAACCCCCCTTGCTCAGTGCCGGAATTAGTCAGCTATAGCACTACCACATGGACGCTGGAAACCCAAAAGCCAACAGCATCTCCAAAGGCACTCTCCACACAGACATCATGGAAGCTGATGCAATCCTGCCTCTCCTCCGGCCTCCGCAATGACTATGTAATACAGTAACAGAAGCTCACCCCCCACACACACACCCATTCATGCACACAGACACACCCTTGCCTGGTATCTGATGAAGGGAGCGTTGACTCTCAAAAGCTTATACCCCCCAAAATCTTGTTGGTTTCTAAGATGCTGCTGCACTTGAACCTAGCTCTCTTGCCTGCCATGGGAAGGAACCAAGGCACAAGTGTGGGACTTCATTTTAGGAATCCTCTGGTTTCTGAGGCTGGCTCAGCTCTGAAGACTCACATAACAGTCTGATGTGGATGCACCAGAGAGGACCACTCCTTTCAACAGCCAGATTCAGCCGGATGGACTCAAGCAAGCACTTCCCTCCAGGCTTACCAGGAACTTACCATAATTTGGCAGGGGATGCATATGTCCTGGCAGGACCATCCCCGGGGAAGGAAACCCGGCGATGGTACCATCGAGTTTCCAGCCCCATTGCCAGAGCGTCGCCCGGCATCACTTCCTCGTGACGGCATCATGCGGCGTGGGTGTTGCCCGGAGGAATGTTCTGGCTGGGGACTGTGTGTCCCCTGCCGAATTACAGTAGGTACTTGGCAACCCTACTTCCCTCCGCTGCTGACATCAACAGGTGCTTCACCTTGATGGGCTGGCAATTGCAAAGCATCCTGGTGGCTGGTTTTGGCACCGGCTGTTGCAACTTAGATTGAATCTGCATTTGCATTTTTAAAACAGTTTCCGTCCTGCTGTGACGCCATCAAACAGAGAAAGACAGTGTCACAGCAGGACGAAACTGATTTAAAAATGCAAATGCAGCACGACTGATTTAAAAATGCAAATTCAGATTCGACATCAGTGGTGCAAACAGGCTTTTACTTGTCCTGAGCCTTCAATTTTGCATCTGTCCTGACTCACAGGAAGCTGCCTCATACTGAATCGGATCACTGGTCCCTCGAGGTCAGGATTGCCCACTCTGACTGGCAGCCATTCTTTGGGGTCTCAGGCAGGGGTCTTTCACATCAACTACTGCCTGTTATTTTTCTTAACTGGAGATGCCGGGGATTGAACCTGCGACCTTCTGCATGCAAAGCAGAGGCTCTTCCACTGAGCCAGAGCTGGTGACAAAGCCCAGCTCCGTCCTTGTACTGTCAGCTTAAGTCCCATGCCCTTGGAAGTCAGAACTATGTGGAGCACAACAAGAAGCAATGCATTTGTCTTTGGCCTTGGGTTGGTTGCTAGGCAGGTACTGCAGATCACGAAACCACGCACACGCAGAGCGGGAGAGAAGGTAACTATCTACACAGATTGAGTAAGCCAGTGCATTACCATGACTTATGCTTTGTTCAGTTTTACTGCACAGGGCCAATGGCCGTTACAAGCGATAGACGATAATGTACAATAAAATACAGTACAGTAAAACCAGATTAAAACACAATAAAATTACATTTTAAAACTTATTTCATATGGAACGGAAAAACTCCCATAAACGTCTGTTGAATAAAATCTTAACTGGCCTATGCTGACACTAGCTTAGCTCGAATTTTCTTCACTTCAAGAAGAAGAAGAGGAAGAGGAGGAGAAGGAGATTGGATTTATACTCTGCCCTTCACTTGGAATCTCAGAGTGGCTTACAAACTCCTTTCCCTTCCCCTCCCCACAACAGACACCCTGTGAGGTAGGTGGGGATGAGAGAGCTCTGAGAGAAACTGCTCTTTTTTCAAGGACAGCTCTGACAGAACTATGGCTTGCCCAAGGTCATCCAGCAGGTGCAAGTGGAGGTGTGGAAAATCAAACCTGGTGCTCATCTCCGTTTCCAAGCCAAAGAGTCAGTGTTGTCCGATGACATTTCCGTGGTCAGGTGGCCAGCATGACTAGCTGCCAAGGCACAGGGAACGCTATTACATTCCCACCAAAGCGGTACCTATTCATCTACTTGCAATTTCTTGCTTTCAAACTGCTAGGTTGGCAGGAGCTGTGGCCAGAGATGGGAGCTCACTCCATCACACGGCACGCGGGTCTCGAACTGATGATCTACAGACCTTCCGGTCCGCAGCTAAGCATAGAAGTCGGAAGCAACTGGACAGCACTTAACACACAAACACACGCACATAGGTCATGAATAAAGCTGAACCAGCCAGCTTTCAGAAGACTTCATCCCCACTGAGCAGGTGTTCCCTTCCTGACTCTTCTTAAGCCCCTCCTATGACTCCAGGGGTCTGTGACTGTTCAGGCTACTGGGGACCTGAATGGCCCTTCCGTGGGCCTTGCAGCAGCTAAGGACGGGACTGAGGGCATAAACAAGTTTGCTGGGAGGGGGTGACTGGGGTGATGTCAGCGTGGGGGTCCCGGAGGAGTACTTTGATCGTTGTGACTTCCTCGAAAGAAGAGGACAACAGATTCTGAAGAAGAAATGGCTCGATTCAAGTCCAGGGGCACCGTTGAGACCAACAAGATTTGGGCGAGTATGAACTTCCAGGAGTCAAAACTCACACCCCGAAAACCTTGTTGGTTCTTAAGCTGCCCCTGGATTCATAAGAACATAAGAGAAGCCAATGTTGAATCAGGCCAATGGCCCATCTAGTCCAACACTCTTGTCACACAGCGGCCAAAAATACCAGGGGCCATCAGGAGGTCCAGCAGTGGGGCCAGGACACTAGAAGCCCTCCCACTGCTGCCCTGGATTCGAATCCAGCTGTTCTGCTGCAGACCCACAGGGCCGCCCGCTGAAAAACCTTTGAAGACGAAATGGCATCTCAGCAGGCAAATGTCAGTGGGACGAGGACACAGAGCAGACCCGGAAGGATTCGAAGGCAAGCGACGTGCCAACACAACTCGTTTTTCAAAAACCTATTAAGTGACACACACACACACACACACACACAACCCGCAGGCACAGAGGCGTGCGTGCTTTTCTGGCCCCCCACCTCGCCCCACACCATTCATCTGCTTGGAGATGTGATTATGCATCTTGCCTGCCATCTTTCCAATCCGGAGAAGCTCTGAAGGTTAAACCTGCTGTTTCAAGGGCAAGCTTAACACCCATCTGCCACAGAGGAACTGAAATCGATCCCAGCACAACGCAAAGGAGATGCACCGGGCTTTCTTGCATGGAAAAAAGAGCAACTTTGTGAAATGCAACTTGAGCCTGCGGGGGCCCTCGGGGAATGCCTTTAAGCCCTAATAAGCCCAGCAATTTGTCTTCTACGCTATGAGCTTCCTTTGTAACACTAGCCCTCTTTTTTCTTTATTGGTCCAAGTGCCTCCGTGGAACTTGGGGCACCATCCCCCATCCTCACGTATTTCATTTGCAAGGCCCTCGACAGGACACAGGGACAATCCTGGCTGCAGAGCCCAGGTGACCAATGCTGCCTTGGGAGATTTTAGCCCTGAATGTGGACTGTTCCAGCCAACCATCCAACCGGTGCCCTGCAAGTAGATGAGACGGCATTTTGCAAGCTTGTCAGTTCAGTTTGAATATCCTCATTTGATTTGGCTTCTCCCTTGGGTGAAACACGCCCACGAGTCTTTACTTCACTCCAGTTATTCCAGCACCGTTTTCCATTTTCTCGCGGCACATATTTTCCACTAAAGTTAGTACATATCTCCACAATAATTTTGCGTCAATGGCTTGAAAATTCCAGCAGCATCACAATGGAATATAAGAAACAGACAGAGAAAACGACGCGGCAGATCCAGCACTTCAAGGTGAAAATGCTTTCTCACCTGGAGAGAGTTAAGCTTGCTCTTAACATCCACGGGCACCAAATTCAGATGACCAACAGGACTGCAATCTGTCACGTGCTTCCAAAGCAACTGATCCAAAGAGTTCTGAGACTGCTCCTGAAGAGTTGGTTGCATGGTTACCCGTGGTGACCACCGGGGAACCGGCAGCTCCACCTTCTGAAGAA
Source organism: Gekko gecko (assembly GCA_029375565.1). NCBI lineage: Eukaryota > Metazoa > Chordata > Lepidosauria > Squamata > Gekkonidae > Gekko > Gekko gecko. The sequence continues at coordinate 93,682,532 of JAPDNY010000011.1, read as the reverse complement.
ACTACCAGAACAGAAAGGGAAGCAGCAGAACCCACAACATTACCCTGGGCATGGAAGAAAGGGCCTGGCTCATCCCTTCCCTGCCCTCCCTCTCATGATCTATCTAAGTTCACAGAATCAGCATTGCTGTCGGATGGCCATCTAGCCTCTGCTTAAAAACCTTCAGAGAGAGAGAGAGAGAGAGAGAGAGAGAGCCCACCACCTCCAGAGGAAGCCTGTTCCACTGAAGAACCAAGAGCAAAAAGATCTCTCAAACAAAACAGAAAATGGCCTTTCTTCCTGGTTCTGGACCCTCACCCCAAAATTACACTCCTTCCCTTGGAAGATCTGAAGAAGGAAAGGAGCCTAAAATGCAGTTTTTAAAGTCAGATCCTGAGAGCTAACAGCCCTATTAGCTGAATTTCTAACTAAATGATGTCAAGAATGCCATTTCTCTAAGTTAAGTTGATCCTAATTGCTGGTAAAGAGACAGGATCATAGCCCAGCACTCCCTCCGCTATATTCTACCTCAGGCATTAATTTTCTGTAAGGAGCTACTTAAATTATCCCCATCAGTAGACCTACGGCGGTAATTTTTTAAAAAGATAATTTTTATTTCCGAAAAAATAAGTTCACAATACAATACAATGTCAACTCACATTTTCCCCTTTTGAAACAGCTCATCCTCAACAATATATATATATATATAAATATAAAATTACAATATTACAACTGCATCTTTAAAGTGTATTAATATAGCAATTACTCAGACAGTAATTGCTATCTTACTCAAACAGTCCTGAGTATCCTATTTTATGCAAAAGTGAAGCATAATTGCACGAGTCTAATGTCATATTTTTCCCTCCAGAATGGATTTTCAGCTATCAGAAAATACACTTTTATAATATGGCCGTCTCTTAGTTGAACGAGTTTGGATAATTTTGATACTTTCACAATACCCCAGTCTTTTAGAATGCAAAATTTGATTGTGAGATGTTCACTAGTGTTCCGATTTGTTTGCTATCAATCATGTCACGAATCACCCTTATATCCCGATAATACTACCTTGAGATCTTAAGGGTTAGTAATTCCTGTAATGAAAGAGATTTCTTCAAGAACCTAAGACCCGAATATTTTCAATACTGGACATTGCCAAAACACACGTACGACATCTGTCTTCTTTTCTCCACATTTCCAACACGTGCGTTGGTTTGTGTGGCACATCTGGTTTAATTTATGAGGAGTGAAATGCCAATTATAAATAACCTTATAACAATTCTCTCTCATATTTACACACATCAATGTAGCAGCAGGACAAGAGACAACAGTTTTGCCCTTGGTGGTAATCTTATCACTCAATGGCTCCATATGTACCACCATTAAAAAAAAATGATTATAATGCTGGCAACGTAACTCTCAGGAGCGTATATATATAACCAAGAACTACAGCAGTTATCAGATGCATGCAACAGTTCTGAAGTATATTCAAGAGAGTTTTATGTGGCTAGTAGTAAAGGAATAGTACACATATATAGAACCAAATGCAAGCAGCATTATACTCTGTGTGTGAACCTGAGAGAGAGAGAGAAAGGGAGAAATGAAGCTACCCTTCCTCTGATTAACTCCTGAGGTTGGTAAAAGGGACAAGCTTACTATAATAGATCTATAACAATAGTGACTTTAAGTCCTGGTGTCCATAAGAAGAACAGGACAGAAATATGCTAAATAGGTAAACAAGTATAAGGGCTCTTGTACATGGGCTGAAGTTTTTTGCTTCCCTGCTGCTTTAATAGACTATCAAGTCTGTTTCCCTGTATTTACGCCCTGATCGTCAACTTTCTCAGACAAGGTAGGATATGGGATTTAAATGGACAAATGGACAGAAGTCTGCTTGGTGGTGCTGGAGGCAGTCCTCCGTGTGTCTGAAATTCCTAGAAAACAGTAACTGGCTAAATAAAGCCCAAGCGTTCACACAGCAAAAACGTAGCTCCCCATTCACTTCACCACAGCTCCTTCTGTCAGGACAATAAAGGTTATGTCCAGGTTGTGCCTGAATGGAAACAGTCACCCGCTGTGACTGCTGAGCCGTATCAGGGGATCCGGTGAATGGGTTCTGTGCCCAGCTGATACAGCCGAAGATTGTCATCTCTGTGTTCTACTCGCCTGTTCTGCCAAAAGTGACCAAGCGAAGCCATGTTTATCGCTGGGAAGCGCCGCTCGTCCGCTCTGAGGGCGGCCAGCTATTAGGGGAGCCTACAGACTCATCCCAAAGAACGATAATGGAGTCACATTAGCGCCGGCGTGGACAAAATTAAGGTGTCCGTGCACATATATGGCTCTTCTGTGCCGGAGGAATGTGAGGGAATGCCACGCAGCCGGTATGTTATCTTCCAGCCGCTGAGCGTCGATTATCTCATCTCTAATTCCAGTTCACACACTGACACACGCTGCAGTTTCTTATTCTGGACGTGGCTGCTGACACGGGCAGAACCTGATTAGATAGCCGGGCACAGTCTGAAAGAAGCCCTGGCTGAAGGAACTGGCCCCCTTCTCTTCCGGTTCCCCCCTCTGCTGCACCTGGGGTTGCCAAAAACCTCCAGTTGGCATCTGGAGATCTCCCCCTATTACAACTGATCTCCAGATGACCAAGTTCGGGTCCCCTGGAGAAAACGGCTGCTCTGGAAGGTGGACTCTATGGAATCATTACCTGCTGGAGGTCCCTCCCCTCCCCAGGTTCCACCTCAAAAATCTCCAGGTATTTCCCAATCCAGAGCTGGCAGCTTTAGCTCCACCAAGGCCCTACCTGTCTTATGCTCTGTGGTCCAGCAGGACACTCTCCAGGCCAATGCGGTTCTCACCAGGCCTGTCAACTTTTTACTTTTATTCATGGATATATTTATATATCTGGTTCCTAAAAGTTTTTTTTTATTTGCCCAGGGAGAGAAACTCTGATAATTGTTTTGTGATGTTTTGTGATGTGCCTTTGTTCTAACACTTCCACAGTAGGATTAAATATATGGGATTCTTTTGTCACATCTGTATGTCCCACTTGTAACTCAGTGCCTCTGTGCCGAATGGATTCTTTTTTTTTTAGAATCACAGAATCATACAGTTGGAAGGGACCTCCAGGGTCATCTAGTCCAACCCCCTACACAATGCAGGAAATCCACAAATACCGCCCCCCCACCAGTGTTCCCTCGAAGCTGAGTTAGTGTGAGCTAGCTCACATGTTTTTAGCCTCCAGCTCATATGTTTTTGCCTTCGCTCAGGAAGGAGGGCTCCAGAGCAAACTCATTTATGCACTGGCCAAATCACTCATGTACAAATTTAATGCTCCCCACCAATGTTCCTTCTAAGCTGTGGAGTCTTTTGAGCAAAAATTCTACCTTGTGAGCTACTGGCATTAAAGTTGTGAGCGATTTGACTACTGCATAAATTAGTCTGCTCTGGAGTCATTTTTCCTGAGCTAAGACAAATATGTGTGAGCCAGAGGCTAAAAAACTGTGAGCTAGCTCACACTAACTCAGCTTAGAGGGAACCCTGCCCCCCACACCCCCAGTGACCACTGTTCCATGCCCAGACTGTTTCAGACTGTTTTTATTGCAGATGTTATCCTGCTGTTCTTACTTCACTGCTTAAGATACTATGAGTCATTTTAAGATTTATTTTATGCTTTCTTATTTCGCACTTGAAAAAGGGGGGGGAAATGCTCTGCTGCAGACCCTTGCAGCATTTTAAAATGCTACCAAATGATATCTAAGTATTGTAATTCAAGTAATTAATGGTGTTACTAGATAGCCTGTGATTTCTTGTAGATGCCCTGCTGGTTTCCTTTACTGAAGACGGGACTGGATTCCTGAAAAGTGGGAATTGAACGAAAGCCCCGTCTCATTTGCACTTTGGACAATGTGCAGATTTTGATTAATTCTACTTATAAATTTCCCGTGGACTTTTCCTTTGTGAGGGTGTTCTGCCGGCCACTTTGCTACTGGATGGGAATAACTATATTTTTGTATTGAATATCTTATATGGAATATTGGAAGTTATTAAGACATTATAACAACACTTTGACTCTATATATATATATATACACACACACACACACACACACACTTTTTTACTTTTGCCTTTATTGTAATAGCGCTGTAGTTCACAGTGCTTGTTTTTGCTGTTGTGTTGTCTACACAGTGATTCCTCTGGTAGTATTATTTAAAACGGTGGTGGCATCCTTTGGTGGCCATGAGGATGCCAGCTCATTTACTTTGGTCCTAAAATGCCATGGATGAGCACATAATAGTGCCCCGGGTGCCAAGGAAGATGAGAAACGGGAAGAGAAGAAGAGTTGGCTTTTGTACCTCGCTTTTCTCTACCCTAAGGAGTCCCAAAGCAACTTAGAATGGCCTTCCCTTCCTCTCTCCACAACAGGCACCTCGTGAGGCAGGTGGGGCTGAGAGAGTCCTGAGAGAACTGTGACTGGCCCAAGTTCACCCAGCAGGCTTCATGTGTCTCAAAGTGGCTTATGATCACATTCCCTTCCCCTCCCCACAACAGGAACCTTGTGAGGCAGGTGGGGCTGAGAGAGTCCGGAGAGAACAGTGACTGGCCCAAGGTCACCCAGCAGGCCTCATGTGTCTCAAAGCAGCTTCAACCACCTTCCCTTCCTCTCCTCACAAATTATTTATTTATTTATTATTTCAATTTGTATCCCGCCTTGCCACAGAACTGGCTCAAGGTGGCTAACAACATTAAAAGCGATAAAACAGTAAATACAATGAAGTACAATAAAATATCGATACAACTGCCTAAGCAACTGAACAGTACTAATGATGACAACAGCGGCATGCAAGATACAAACAGAGGAAATAACCAGCCAATGCTCCGAGATGTATTCCGGCAGCGCATTCGTCAGTGGCGCATTCACCAGTGGCCCATTAATCAGTGGCAGCTCCTAATCGAAAGCCTGGTGGAAGAGCTCTGTTTTGCAGGTCCTGCGGAACTGTAAAAGGTCCCACAGGGCCCTGATGTTATCTGGGCGCTCGTTCCACCATGAGGCGCATGGGGCTGAGAGAGTCCTGAGAGAACAGTGACTGGCCCAAGGTCACGCAGCAGGCCTCATGTGTCTCAAAGTGGCTTACACTCGCCTTCCCTTCCTCTCTCCACAGCAGACACCTTGTGAGGCAGGTGGGGCTGAGAGAGTTCTGAGAGAACTGGGACTGGCCCAAGGTCACCAGCAGGCTTCATGTGGAGGAGTGGAGAATCAAACCTGGCTGTCCAGATAAGAGCCCATCACTCTTAACCACAACTCCATGTTGCCTCTCTTTCATCGACTGGCTGGTTACCCGCTTGCCTGATACAGGGAGAAACCCACAGCCCAATCATTGTGGTGGGGAGGAGGAAAGCATCGTCATTTGCGCTGGAAGTAATGGACGCACACAAAAATTAAAATATTTTTATCCTGCATACTTAGTTAAAAATTCCCAGGGTGACTTCCAGCTGCTAAAATGAGACCATTAATGGACTGGAAAACAATTAGTAGATTAGATGTAAAAGCCGCAGTGTGAAATCACCCATAATGCTGCCACGTCTCGAATGTACCATCAAACCAAAACAAATAGACCCACAAATGAGGAACAAGCATAAGCAATACCTTGGAAGACCAGAGTGATAAAACCATAAATAAATGCAATGAATATGTACCACCTCCACTGTACAGCAAGTGAAAAGCTATCATGTACAGCAAGTGAAAAGCTAACTGTCAGCAGCCTTGGAAAATGAAAATGTCACCTTGCGCCTACAACTCCGCACATTTGGCCCTGAGCCACATGCAAGAGGAGCGTCTTAAAGATAGAAAACAAGAGCCAGTTTGGTGTAGTTGTTAGGAGCACGGACTTTAATCTGGGAGAACCAGGTTTGATTCCCCACTCCTCCACATGCAGCTGCTGGTGTGACCTTGTGTCAGTCACAAGTTCTTTCAGAGCTGTTCTCTCAGGAGCAGTTCTCTCAGAGCTCCCTCAGCCCCACCTACCTCACAGGGTGTCTGTTGTGGGGAGGGGAAGGGAAAGGAGATTGTAAGCTGCTCTGAGACTCTGAGTGAAGGCCGGGGTATAAATCCAATCTTTTCTTCTTCCCAACAGAAAAAGTCCTTAGTCTCCCACTGGCCACCACCTCAAAGGGTGGAGAAACACACAGGGCAGGGCCTCCGAATAGGCCAGGGACTGACAGGTAGAGGTGTCCCAGGCCTGCCACTCCTGCGAGGGTTGTGCACACCTTTCATAGCAGACCTAGGGGAAGATGATAGACCTGGTTTGCTGTGTGTTTGTGTGTGTCTGCTGTGTGTGTGTAGGAATGTCAGTGCTGACCAGCTGCCATCCCTAGTATCACACAAGGTGGTGGATGGGGACATGAAAGTGTACAAGGAGAAGGTGAAGGAGAAGAGAGGAGAAGGAAAAGAGAGAAGAGATTGGATTTATACCCTGCCCTTCACTTGGAGTCTCAGAATGGCTTACAAACTCCTTTCCCTTCCCCTCCCCACAACAGACACCCTGTGAGGTTGGTGGGGCTGAGAAAGCTCTGACAGAAACTGCTCTTTCAAGAACAGTTCTGACAGAACTTTGGCTTGCCCAAGGTCATCCAGCAGCTGCAAGTGGAGCAGCAGGGAATCAAACCCAGTTCTTCCAAATTAGAGTCCATGCACAGAAGAAGAAGAAGAAGAAGAAGAAGAAGAAGAAGAAGAAGAAGAAGAAGAAGAAGAAGAAGAAGAAGAAGAAGAAGAAGAAGAAGAAGAAGAAGAAGAAGAAGAAGAAGAAGAAGAAGAAGAAGAAGAAGAAGAGGAAGAGAACCTTCATGGACCTGCATCAGAGAGGAGAGGGAAAGAGAGCAAGAGATTTCATATAGATGTATAAGAGGTCCGGAAATAAATGCCAAGGAAATAGATGCCAAGGAGTCAAGCAGCAGTTCCCCCACACAAGTTTCAGAAATGTATCCCCCAGACAGGGACCAAACCACTGGAGAATATCTCCCTGCCCAACACCCATCGCCGTCAACCAGTCCAAGAGGATCCCACAAATGACGGTATCAAAAGCAGTCACTCAAATAATAACTATAATGAAAACAAAAGCATGCAATCACAAGTGTAATGAAAATGAATTAAATGCGGACAGAAGATGCCACTTGGTTGTCCAGGCAAAGGCTGGAGTTGTGGCCCCTAACACGAACAGCAGGCCTGACCAGTCCTCAGATGTCGTATTACCCTCTGCGCTCAAAGGAGAGCTCCATCTCCAAGACTAATAAGATCCCGACACCCAGCAATCCTGCAATCATAAAATTTCGATGTAGGGAATGAATAGTTGTGAACATGGATGCAATCAGTTCCATCCAATATCCATAACCTGATCAACACCAACAAGAGGCCAGCGGGATTTGACTCGCCATGTAAAGTATAGAAGATGGTTAATAGAATACGAACAGGCAGTTTGTTGTCGTGGTTAGGAGCGTGGACTCTAATCTGGGAGAACCGGGTTTGATTCCCCACTCCTTCACATGCAGCCAGCTGTGTGACCTTGGGCTAGTCACAGTTCTCTCAGAGCTGATCTCTCAAGAACAGTTCTCTCAGAACTCTCAGCCCCGCCTACCTCACAGGGTGTCTGCTGAGGGGAGAAGAAGGGAAAGGAGATTGTAAGCTGTTCTGAGATTCTGAGTGAAGGGCGGGGTATAAATCCAACTCTTCTTCTTTTAATTCTTTAGCAGTTGTGCAGACCTGTCGTTTAAATGGGGCAAAATACCAGGACCTGAATGCAATTGTGGTGCAGTCTGCCAAACTATTTTCCATCCGTCACAGGAATGCGAGTGTCATGCTTTCCAGGGAGATGTGACAGAGCTCCTTGAACTCTCTCCAGCTGCAATTGAGTGGTTTCAACATTTTGATATTGGCATTATGGGGAATCGCCCCACCGGCCTGCATACCTGTTGTATCAACTTGGTTATGCATGCTACATTATTATACACTTCCTGAGTGTAACTCTGCCATATGATAAATAAATATCCATCCCGAGCCTGCACAGACACAGGTGGCTGTCTAGACTAGGTCCCAGCCCCTGACCGGAGTGGTTCCTGGTTCAAAACCCAAAGCCCTGACAGCCTTTCCATCGAGATAGATCAAGATGGGTAGCCACGTTAGTCTGACTGTAGCAGCAGCAAAGAGCCAGAGTCCAGGAGCACCTTAAAGACTAACACCAATACGTGGCAGGGTACGAGCTTTCCCGAATCACGGCTCACTTCTTCCGAATTTCCATCGACACTTCAGAGATTCTCATCTTCAGCCATTTCCAGATTTGTTACCTATGTTGTCCCCCCCTCCCAGCTGAACCCAAACAGATGATAACCAGAGACCAAGCTTGTCATTCTTTTTATCTGTTAAAAAACACCTTCACTATCTTGCATGCTAATTTAACCAGCCACCCTCTCTGTGTATACAACTACGACCCTGTAATTCCATTTCGGCGTATCTGAGGAAGTGTGCTGTGCACACGGAAGCTCACACCTTGAATACAATTCTGTTGGCCTTAAAGGTGCCACCGGGCTCTTAACTTGGTTCTGCTGCTCCAGACCAACACAGCTGCACACCTGGATCCATTTCCATGCGCGTGTCTTAATGGAACAAGCAAGGAAAAAGGAGGGTCTGAACCAGAGTTCCCTCTAAGCTGAGTCAGTGGGAGCTAGCTCACAGTTTCCTAGCCTCCGGCTCACACATTTTTGTCTGAGCTCAGGCAGGGATGGCTCCAGGGCAAACTAATTTATGCAGCAGCGAAATCGCCCGCTCACAACTTCAATGCCAGGAGCTCACTAAGTAGAATTTTTGCTCACAAGACTCCACGGCTTAGAGGGAGTATTGCAAATCGGTTTCCGTCCGCTGATTACAGGTGGCGGCATGGTTGTGCCTGCATGCACCCCTCGGAGGGACCTGCACTTCCGCTCTTCGCGAGGGGCAGCCAATGGGTGAGGAGTCTGCCACCCCACACGCCACTTCTCATCTGCCCCACCGACTGGGACCTCAAGCAAAACACGGTGTCCTCTGATTTCCTGCTTCCAGCAGCTCCTCTCCGTTCCTCAACTCCCCCCCTTCCCCAGCACTCTGTTTATTAGGTTTCAAAGGCTGAGCTCCCGTTTCACAACTCCCCGAAGTCCATCATTTGCTTTCTCTGGTGAGGCTGGCCCCTTTGATTTCCCCGGATTTCTTTCCCGGGGTTCAAGGTGATCTATTTTTAGCAGCAAGGCCTGGGCCAGCGAGCAAAAGCGTTGCCATGGTGACCGCTGGCGGATACAAACCGGCTCCTGCTGCAGTCCCTCGATCTGGTAAATGAATCCAAGCCGTTAGGAAAAAGACCTGAGGAGGAAAGTGGATGGGGGGGGGGGCATTTGGACAAGAGTCCGTGCATGCTGCCAAGACCCGGGTCTGGTTCTGACAGATGAAGAGGCATCGCTGGGTTGGGGAATTCCTGGATATTTGGGGGTGGAACCTGAGGAGGGCGGGGTCTGGGGCAGGGAGGGACCTCAGGGAGGTATAAAGCCATAAAGCCCACCTCCCAAAGCAGACATTTACTGCTGAGGAACTGATCTCTGTGGTCCGGAGATGTTGCAATTCCAGGAAATCTCTAGGCCTACTTGGAAGTTGACGACCAGGGCTATTTTGGGGCAGGAGCGCACAGGAATGGCGTTCCGGCTGGCTCCCGAGTTGGCCATGCCCAGGAGGAACTCATTAGCATAACTGGCCACACCCAACAGCAGAAACTCATTAGGATTGCCTATATTAGGGGTGTGTGGCCTAACATGCAAAGGAGTTCCTGCTGCAAAAAAAGCCCTGGGTTTTGACAACAAACAAGGTAAACAGAATAGGAAGCGAAAGGTGGGTGTGGCTGGATGACCTCACTTCTCATAACATGGGGGTGTGGCCTAATATGAGAATGAGCTGTGCTGTCAGGGTGTGGCCTAATATGCTAATGAGTTTCTGCTGTTGGGTATGGCCTATTATGCTAATGAGTTCCTGCTGGGCTTTTTCTACAAAAAGAGTCCTGTTGACGACCCGACATTAAACGCGTCATGATCCATCCATCCAGAGGCTACCACATCTAATTGGAAATTTCTTTTGATTTACAGAGTGAGGCTGCCCCCAGTCACCGCCTGCTTGCTTCCCACTTTTTCTTCCCCTAGGGAAGTGACGTGTTTTTGCCCCGCCATTCCTCCAAGGAGCTCGGGCCAGCAGACGTGGTTCTCAGCCCTCCCCCCTTTCACAACCATGCCGTGAAGCAGGCTCGTCTGAGAAAATGTGACTAGCCAAAGGTCACCCAGCGAGATTCCACGGCAGAGTGAGGATTCAAGCCTGGGTCTCTAATCCTTGGCCAGCAGTCTATCCACTAAGCCCTTCCACCAGGCTGATGTGATCTTGGGGTGGCTAATGCAATCTGGGGGTGAATCAACAGAAGCATGACATCCAAATTGCAAGCAATGCTCACTCCCTCTAAGCTGTGGACTCTTGTGAGCAAAAATTCTACTTTGTGAGCTACTGGCATTAAAGTTGTGAGCAGGTGATTTGGCTGCTGCATAACTTAAGTTTGCTGTGGAGCCCTCCTTCCTGAGCTAAGACAAAAATCTGTGAGCTGGAGGCTAAAAAACTGTGAGCTAGCTCACACCAACTCAGCTTAGAGGGAACACTGATTGCAAGAGTGTCACAGTCCCGGTTGTACACTGCATTGGTCAGGCTGCATCTGGAGTACTGTGTGCAGTTCTAGAGGCTTCAGATTCTCAGATGGTCTGTTAGCAAGAATTCTCAGGTTTAACATTTGCTAGGCTTGCAACAGTGCTCATATACCATTTGGCTTGGGCAATCAGGTGTTACTTTTTAAACATTCCCCCCTATAGGAATCAGTGGAGGATGGCTGTGGGCACCTCATTTAGAGGCCCACAGAACTGGACCTCTTGGCCCAATTGACTTGAAATTTGGGGGCCATTTAAAGCACAGGCACCAGCCACTGGGCTGCAATTTTGCTGCCAGTAGCTTTTAAAAACATCCCCTCCGGCCCCTCAGGAAGATTCCCTGTAGGGAATAATGGAGCTGAAAAATATTGCAGTCCCTCCAGACAGAGTCAGTTTGGTGTGGTGATTAGGAGTGCGGACTCTAATCTGGAAGAACCAGGTTTGATTCCCCACTCCTCCACATGTAGCTGCTGGTGTGACCTTGGGTCAGTGATAAGTTCTTTCAGAGCTGTTCTCTCAGGAGCAGTTCTTGGGAGAGCTCTCTCAGCCCTGCCTACCCCACAGGGGAGGGGAGGGGAAGGGAAGGGAAGGGAAGGGAAGGGAGACTGTAAGCCGCTCTGAGACTCCAAGTGAAGGGTGGGGTATAAATCCAATCTCTTCTTCCAAAAAAAGAAAACAAAACAGACTGAACATCAAACTGTTATTTCGAAACCTGGGAAACCATGAAGACTGATATTTTTCAGCTTCCTAATATCTGGAGCAAATAAATAAATAAATAATATATATAGTTGCACATCAGTTTGGTGTAGTGGTTAAGTGCGCAGGCTCTAATCTGGGAGAACCGGGTTTGATTCCCCACTCCTCCACCTGCACCTGTCTGGATGACCTTGGGCAAGCCGTAGCTCTGATAAGAGCTGTCCTTGAAAAAGAGCAGTTTCTGTCAAGAGCTCTCTCAGCCCCACCTACCTCACAGGGCGTCTGTTGTGGGGAGGGGAAGGGAAAGGAGTTTTTAAGCCGCTCTGAGACACTTTTTTGGTAGTGGAGGGCGGGGTATAAATCCGATCTCTTCTTCTTCCTCTATTGCCTATAGCCCTACAACGGTCTACAAGTTTGAAATACACACCCTGGAAACTGAAGCCCACTGATGTCTTGGCGACCCTTCCGCACCAACAGCAGCAGCCAAAGAGTCTCTCCCTGACCCGGTCACTTGAAGCGGCTCCAGGCTTGGCTGAGCCAAAGTTCACTCGCTGTGACTGCAGTAGCTCATTATGGAATGGAAACATTGGGAGGAAAGTGGCCCAGATCCAGTCATCCGCGACACTTCAGCAGAGGGGAAAAGGTTTGCCTGCCTCATTTTCTACCCTGTCCTTCCTCCCCAAAACCCCCTCAAGGTGGCATCTGCCCAGCGCTCACTCCTCCCGACAGTCTAGCCAGAGAGGGGACAATGAGGGTCAACTCATCGGTCACCCCGCAAAGATTGGTGTGTTGGGGTCAAAGGTCAGGACGATCACAGGTCAAAGCCAATGGGGCATCTGTAACTCTGGCTGCTGCCTTGCCAAATACCACAATCCCAGGAGGGACTGCCAACACCAGGGGTGTCAAACGTAAGGCCCGGGGGCTGGATCCAGCCCGCCCAGGGCTCTTATGTGGCCCACGAGCAACTGTTGCAAGGGAGGAAGTGCTCGGGGGAGTGGGCGGGGTCACTCCATTGTGGCCTTGGCACGGCAGAACAAGCATCGTGGGAGCATCTGCCCAGTGCTGCTCTGCTGCCTCTCTGGTCTGCCTGTCTAGGTTTTCCTTTGCACACACCCCTCCCAGCCCATGGGGTTTGCAGCAATGCTCCCTCCAAGCTGCGGAGTCTCGTGAGCAAAAATTCTACTTTGTGAGCTACCGGCATTAAAGTTGTGAGCCGGCAATTTGGCTACTGCCTAAGTTAGTTTGCTCTGGAGCCCTCCCTTCCTGAGCTAAGACAAAAATGAGTGAGCTGGAGGCTGACAAACTGTGAGCTGGCTCACATCAGCTCAGCTTAGAGGGCACACTGGGGCGGATATACCAACTCGGAGTTTACCAGCCGCTGCTCTTTATACAGTTTCTGTCTCCAGTACCTGGCAGCACATTTTACGGCACGCATGGCCCGGACTGACAAAGTCACATTTACGTCAGATCCGGCCCTCGTAACAAATGAGTTTGACACCTCTGGCCAACAGCGTCCTGAGCGTTAGGCACCATCCTGTGTCTCGTGCGGCTGGAGGGAGAAGGGTGGGCTTGCAGAGGCTGGTGCTGCCCAGAGGAAAGGACGACTCCCTGGGTCTCTCTCTGAGTGTACAGTCATTAATTATTGTATGGCGCTGTGTGTGGTATTGCTAGGAGATCCTAAGGTTGTCTGGATGCCCGAAGTACTAGCTCTTTTTAGCGTTATGCACCACTAGGTGGCGAGCTAGACTTGTTTTTTGGGGGCCGAGAGAGCTATGAGAGAGCTGAGACTGGCCCAAGGTCTCTCAGCTGGCTTCATTTGGAGGCCTGCGGAATCAAACCCGGTTCTCCAGGTTAGAGTCCCCCGCTCTTAACCCCTACACCACGCCGGCTTTCTGAGTGTACAGTGAATGAGGAGATGGAACATCCAGGAGGAGGGACCAGGGTAAATTAGAGCTCCCCACTATCTCCAGCCGACATTACAGAGAAGGCAGCGAACGCTCTCCGGGAGGCAGACAACTGGACACGGGACAGCCTGCTTGGGTCTTAACTCTTCCATTCCTTTTCTCAAAGCAACCTTGCACAGAAGGTTAGGCTGAGGCTCCACTGACACACTACGAAGTCTTCGTTTTGCTGAGGAAGAACACGAGGGCTTTGTAGGACATGAGCATTGGGATTTTTGTGCCTGTCAGAGGGACACGGGTCCTTCTCTGCACCCAGAGCATGCAGGGAGAAGCAGCTTTTGCGTGCATGCACACACACACACGGACTAAGGTTGCCAGCTCTAGGTTGTGAAACAGCTGGAGATTTTGGGATGGAGCCTGGGGAGGTCAGGGTTTGGGGAGGGGAGGGACCTCAGCAGGGTATAATGCCATAGAGTCCACCCTCACAGAATCCCAGAGTTGGAAGGGTTCACAAAGGTCACCTACTCCAACCCTCTGCTCAATGCAGGATCAGCCTAGAGCATCATTGGTGCGACCTCATTTGGAATACTGTGTACAGTTCTGGTCACCACATCTCAAAAAGGATATTATAGCATTGGAAAAAGTGCAGAGAAAGGCAACTAGAATGATAAAAGGGTTGGAACACCTTCCCTATGAAGAAAGGTTAAAACGCTTGGGGCTCTTTAGCTTGGAGAAACAACGGCTGAGGGGTGACATGATCGAGGTTTATAAGATTATGAATGGGATTGAGCAGGTTGAAAAAGAAGTCCTTTTCTCCCTTTCTCACAATACAAGAACTCGTGGGCACTCCATGAAATTGCTGAGCAGTCGGGTTAGAACAGATAAAAGGAAGTCCTTCTTCACCCAAAGAGTGATTAACACATGGAATTCACTGCCACAGGAGGTGGTGGCAGCTACAAGCATGGACAGTTTCAAGAGGGAATTAGATAAACATATGGAGCAGAAGTCCATCAGTGGCTATTAGCCACAGGGTATAGATGGGAACTCTCAGTCTGGGGCAGGTGATGCACTCTATTCTTGGTGCTGGAGAGGGCAGCAGTGGGAGGGCTTCTAGTGTCCTGGCCCCACTGCTGGACCTCCTGATGGCACCTGGTATATTTTGGCCACTGTGTGACAGAGTGTTGGACTGGATGGGCCACTGGCCTGATTCAACATTGGCTTCTCTTACGTTCTTATGTTCTTATCCCTGACAAGGGTTTGTCCAGCCGCTGCTTAAGACTGCCAGTGAAGGGGAGCTCCCCAACTCCCGAGGCAGCTGGTTCCACTGTTGCACAACCCTTACTGTCAAAAAGTTTCTCCTAATATCCAGCTGGCACCTTCCCACCAGTGTTCCCTCCAAGCTGAGTTAGTGTGAGCTAGCTCACAGTTCTTTAGCCTCCGGCTCACACATTTTCGCCTTCGCTCGGGAAGGATGGGCTCCAGAGCAAACTAACTTACGCGGCAGCCAAAGCGCTCGCTCGCGACTTTAATGCCAGTCGCTCACAAAGTAGAATCTTTGCTCACTGGACTCCACAGCTTAGAGGGAGCATGGCTTCCCACCCTTAATTTAAACCGATCCTTGCGAGTCCTCTCCTCTGCTGCCAAGACAGCCGTTTCCTCCATCTGCCATCTGGAGAGCAACCGTAACAGCGGGAGATCTCCAGGTGCCACCTAGAGATTGGTAACCTTAACACACACTTTCCCCCATTTGCAAACCACCCCATGGTGGCATGACTGGCTCCCCTGCAAAAAAAATAAATGCGTAGCTGCGTAAGTATCATAACTTTTGCAAAGTTCCATGGGGTGATCTGAGGACCTGAAAACAGTGTGTGTGTGTGGGGGGGTACAGCCGCTTCTCCCTGCGTGCTGCGGTCACAAACAGAAAAGAGCCAGCGTGTGTTTGGGAGGCCCAAAACTCCCATTGCATGTCTTTTGTTCTACAACAAACATGAGAACTTTGCAACCCGTAGGTGCGGCCTCTAACAGAAGATTGCACAATGAACACTGTGGCTGACAGCCAAACCAGACATGCCCTGTGAATTTCAGGGCTGGGGCTCCGGGACGCGGGAGCAAATTGGCTCCCGAGGACTATTTCAGTGCCGGGAAAGGGCCCAGAGGGGGAGACTTAACCCCCTCCCACTGCAGTTCCAATCCGAATTGGGCACACATGCACCATTTAGCCCTAAGTGAGGATCTGAACCCAGGACTCCACTGTCCACTCCAAAATCCAATCAGTAAAGAGATTGGATTTGTTATCTGCCCTTCGCTACCTGAAGGAGTCACAGAGCGGCTTACAATCTCCTTTCCCTTCCCCTCCCCTGTGAGGTAGGTGGGGGTGAGAGAGCTCTGAGAGAACTGCCCTTGAGAGAACAGCTCTGAGAGAACTTGTGACTGACCCAAGGTCATACCAGCAGCTGCATGTGGAGGTGTGGGGAATCAAACCCGGTTCTCCCTGCTGAGGTCCTTCCCCTGTCCAAACCCCACCCTCCCCCAGGCTCCACTCCCCAAATCTTCAGGTTTTTCCCAACCCAGACCTGGCAACCCTACCCACTGCCCACCTATACATCCTTCCCCCACCCACTCATTTCTTTGCTAGCCCTCCCAGTGCTCATACACCCTCCCCCAATTGCACTATGCAATGCGTGCAATCACCCCACCTCAAAGAAAACGATGCTGTTAGTTATCTCCATGCTTGAGAGGAGACGGATGGAGCATAACAACAGGGCCTCAGTTAATTATTCTTGGCATCCCACAATTAAGGACACATTTACACATCAGTCTCCAATTCTGACATATTTGCTTCACTGTGTTTCCCCCCAGAATTAAGCCCAAACAAATGGTGACCATATAAACTTAGCTTGTTATTCCTGTTTGGTCTTTGCATCTGTTAAAACATCTTCATTTGGTGTGGCCAAATTTGGTATAGAGCCAGTTTGGTGTAGTGGTTAAGTGCGTGGACTCTAATCTGGGAGAACCGGGTCTGATCCCCCACTCCTCCCCTTTAGAGCAGTTTCTGTCAAGAGCTCTCTCAGCCCCACCTACCTCACAGGGTGTCTGTTGTGGGGAGGGGAAGGAGAAGGAGTTTGTAAGCCACTCTGAGACTCCCTTGGATAGTGAAGGGTGGGATATAAATCCAATCTCCTCCTCCTCCTCCTCCTCCTCCTCCTCCTCCTCTTCTTCTTCTTCTTCTTCTTCTTCTTCTTCTTCTTCTTCTTCTTCTTCTTCTTCTTCTTCTTCTTCTTCTGTATGCTAATTTCCTGCTCACCCTCTGCCTATATGTAAGGACTGTTAACCTCCATTTCAATGTATCTGAGGAAGTGTGGTTACACACGAAAGGGGCTACAGAGGACTCCATCCACCACTGGTTTCGGAGACTCCCCAGATGCTGCCCACATACTTTTTGAAAAACCTACTTGCGTCATGAGGACTAGAGACTTGACCACAAATGAAAGCTAGGTATCTCACGGGATGCTGAACTTTTTACCCTATTCTGCAGCTCTATAGGAATCACACTAAGGTTAAGAAAGCACTCTCTCTGTTCTGTGCAAAAGGCCAAAAAAAAAAAATTCCTGCACAGACTTATTTCGAGCAGTTCTTGTGAGATCCAACAAAGCCACAGGGAAGGGAAAGGAACTACACAGAGATCTGAGGCTCCCCTCCGACCCCTGCTCAGGCCCTCTCTGCTTTCTATGATTTCACGCGGCCTGCTTTGACGAATGCCTCTGCTGGAGCTGGATCCAGCAGCTGGCTAGATCCCAAATTCAGCAAATGCACAGAGCGACTGCCCTAGCCAGAACCAAGGGTAGCTAGCCAACCCGGGGGGAACTCAGCAGACACCCAGCGACAGCGGTTGGGTTTTTCATGACCTTTTTGAACCCACAGGGTAGAACGGGGGAAAACCAAAAACTATGAGCTCTCACAGGCTCCAAGGGCTGTGAGAACAGGACTCTCCCCATCCCAGGATGAGTACGTGGTTCAGCCGACGGACGTGAGAACGAGAATCCTTTTTTTTTTTACAGGTCTCATGTGCCAAAATGTGGGTTCCTCCAGATATTCTCCCAGCTGCAGCGTGCAGAGCAAAAGCACCTACAGGACGTAGCCAATCGTAACCGGGAGACAACGGCTCAACCTTGCCTGTGTGCCGTTCAACCCATCCCTGAACAGATGGTGTTCTTCAGCGGGTAGGGCTATTAAGACTCACCTTGGCTGAAAGAGCGTCTGCCTGGCATGCAGAAACTCCCAGGTTCCATCCCTGGCACCTGTGATTAAAAGGACCAGGTAGTAGGTGACGTGACGGGCCTCTCTACCTGAGACCCTGGGGAGCTGCTTCTAGTCTGTGTAAACAGTGCTGATTTGGATGGCCCCAGGGGGTTTGACTCACTGCAAGGCAGGTCCGTGCCTTCATGTGCGCTCAAGCCTGACTGCCAGTTATAAACCTTGCCCTGCAATGTAAACGTGCGGGCAAGCACTGAGTAGGGACTGAATCCTTCTGGGGAAGGGGGGGTGACCTAAATGCGCTCGTCCCATGCCCGGAAACCTCTAAAGTACACAAGGGGGTTCCTGGCAGGAAAAATCAGAGCAGAAGGGTGTCTGCACACTACATCTTCTGGTTTGCTTGCTTTTTTGTGCTAGTACCCGATGTCCACCAATTCCCCCTTCCTTCTGCAGATCCACACTAGGGTGCTCCCCAGGGCCTACTTTTTCTTTCTCCAGATGAGCGGGGCAGGCCAGCACATGAGGATCAGGACTCGGGAGAACCCCTGGAAAAGCTCTGGGTTTGGATGGGCTGGAAAGCCTTCACGCTCCAGACGGTCTCGTTCACACAGGAAGGAGAATAAGGTGGTAGAGTGGATAGTACCACTTCCGATTCTGGGTGGAGGCATCTTCACCCAAAGAGAATTAACACATGGAATTCACTGCTGCAGGAAATGGTGGTGGCTACAAGCACAAGACAGCTCCAAGAGGGGATTGGATAAACATCTGGAGCAGAGGTCCATCAGTGGCTATTAGCCACAGGGGATAGAAGGAACACCCTGTCTGGGGTAGTGATGCTCTGTCTTCTTGGTGCTTGGGGGGGCAACAATGGGAGGTCTTCTGGAGTTCTGATTGCCCCTGGGTTTTGGCCGCTGTGTGATACAGGGTGTTGGACTCAATGGGCCATTGGCCTGATCCAGCATGACTTCTCTTATGGTCTATTGTAATGCTCCTCTGTGTTAACCCCACCCCCCTTCATACAAATAGAAAACTGGCAGGAAAGGCAAAGGGCCAGGCTAGAACTTTTCTCCTTGCTGTGCTAATCTTCTATGGGTTCAAAACCATTCCCTCTACTCAGAAACTGTAGTTCTCTAAGCGGAAACTAAAGATTCTCAGAACTCTTATCCAACTGCAGCCCCAGATTCTCTGAGCGGAAGCCATAAAATATATATATTGAATAGAAGCTTGCAGTATGGGTGGAAGAGCCTTGTCAATGTTCTTCTGTACCAAGATCCTGCAGGAAGTCTGCAGACAGCCACACAAACCCAGTCCATGTTATTAATCATGCTTACTTAAACCCTACAGCAGGATTCATCCGCAACTACAGTTGTCTCCATTTTCCAGTCCTCCTCTGTTGCCTGTAGCTGTCTACGTGCAGAAACCGAGCGCAAAGCTAGTTCCATTGCTTCATCTTCCATGCTAGGGAAAGCCTTACCGGTTAGATTCCTGCATCTCAGGCAACTGCTGAAGAAGTTTAGGAGCAGGGCGAGGAAACGGCAAAAGCAAAGTTGGCCAGCTGCTAGGAAAAGAGGGCATTTTTCGGGGAAACAAACAGGCGGCCCCAGAAAGCCTGGGGCACAAGGACTCAAGTCAATACTCAGACCTGTTCTGCATGCTTGGCAGCTCAGCCCTCAAGCGCAGGAAATCCAAAAAGAGTGCATCTGAGCATATGCAGAGTTCCCTTGCACTGCCTGCTGAGTAATCAGGCTAAACTCATATAAACACACAGTGGCATAACCGTAAACTTTGCTCCCCTGTTGTGCATTTTGTGAAATCTGCAAAAAAAATAGAATTTCCTGCATTGTGTAGGGAGTTGGACTAGATGACCTTGAAGATCCCTTCCAACTCTATGATTCTAAGTGTGTGCCAAACCAAGATCCAGCTCCCCTGCCAATTGACTCCTGCAACACCTGAAGCACAAAAATGCAGTATGCCCCCAAAGGTAAACCGTGCTTCTAAGAGAGCAACCATCATCATCATCCCTTAGGAAGCTTCACCATCGGCCAGGCGTGAGCAACTGACTGTTTGTTTTCCTAACCCGTGAAGCCAGCTGGCAGCCCAGGCCGATCCAGCAAGGTACCAGCTGCTCTTCCTTCACCAGGTCGATGTGACACAGAGAGGAGGTTCAGCTCTCCCAGGTAAGTGAGATGTCACCGGTGGAAATTGCCTGAGCGGGCTGCCAGTTCTGTTGCTAATTGATGCCATCAGCACAGCTACGCATCAGGAGCATCGGGAGCTGCAACGGTCTCGGGTGCTGCCGGGACTGCACACACGTCTCCGGAACTCGCACAGCAAAAATCACGGTTCCCATGTGTTTGCACTTCACTTGACACATTAGGTATTTTTGTACACAGAAGGAAAATTGTGCCATAAGGCACTATGTGTTATGTAAGGGGCTAGGGCAATCTACACCAGAGATCCCCAACGCAGTGCCCATGGGCACCAGGGCACCCGCCTACACCTTTTCTGCCACCCGGCCAGCGTGTTTAGGAGGTGGGTGGGGCCAGGTAGGACTTTTGCCCAGCAAGGCTTCTGATTCACTACTGGAGATCTGATTGACTGTATAGGATTTTTTAAATGTTGCTTTGGCAGCAGCTGACTCCACAGCACAAGGATCTGCACTGTGTGACTGAAGTTAAGCTGCGGCGGCCATTTTGTGGCTGGCCCCGCCTCCTGTGGCAGCCATGTTGTGTCAGCCTGCTTCTGTGCCCACCATGCCGCGTCAGAATTCTACGTGTGCCCAAAGGCTCACAAATGGCTACTCTTATAATCAGGGCTATTTTGGGGCAGGAATGCAGAGGAACGGAGCTCCGGCTGGCTCCCGAGTTGGCCACACCCAGCAGGAACTCATTAGCATAACAGGCCACACCCAACAGCAGGAACTCATTAGGATTGGCTCCATTAGGGGTGTGTGGCCTAACATGCAAAGGAGTTCCTGCTACAAAAGAAGCCCTGGGTTCTGACAACAAACAAGGTAAACAGAATAAGAAGCAGAAGGTGGGTGTGGCTGGATGACCACACTTCTGGTAACATGGGGGCGAGGCCTAATATGCTAGTGAGCTGTGCTGTCAGGGATGTGGCCTATTATGCTAATGAGCTCCTGCTGGGCTTTTTCTACAAAAAAAGCCCTGCTTATAATTGAAACAACATATATATCCTCCAATGATCAACTACCAGCAAATAACTCCCGACAAACAACATAATTAAACAGGAGGTTTATGCAGTGTAAAATGCCAAATGTTAATATTCTACGTGATGCTGCACTATACTGTTTTGCATGTTATGTTACACTAGATTATGTTTGGATGATGCCTAGTTAATGGTTTATATGGTTTCTTATTTAATGGTTTGTAGAATTGTTATGTATAAATATAAAAGAATAAAAATATAATTAAAAAAAAGGCTGGGGACCTCTGATTTACATGCAGACTGCCTACTTCTGATTTGCCTCCTGGGGTCTTCCAATGTACTGTGTGACCTTTTCAGCATGGCCGGTCTGGTGTAGTGGTTAAGAGTGCGGATTCTAATCCAGGAGAACCGGGTTTGATTCCCCACTCCTCTGCATGCAGCTGCTGGTGTGACCTTGGGTCAGTCACAGTTCTCTCAGAGCTCTCTCAGCCCCACCTACCTCACAGGGTGTCTGTTGCGGGGAGCGGAAGGGAAAGGAGATTGTAAGCTGCTCTGAGACTCCTTCAGGTAGTGAAGAGTGGGGTATAAATCCAGTCTCTTCTTCTTCTACTACTACTACAGCAAAAAGCTGTGTTTTTAAAACCGTGCTCCGAAACCTCCTGGGATTTAGCAGAAGTCTTTCAGAGGAACGAAAGATCGCCTCGGTGACAAACCGCCTGCCGAACCACAGCATGCATCCACAAGAGAGTATTTCGAACATTCCAGGTCATGCTCTGGGTTGACTCTTTCGGTCAAAGGTGAGGCTTAACAGGCCTGGCCCACTGCCCTGCGTGAATCGATCCCGTACCCTAGAACACACCCAAGAACCCTCGGGAATGAGACTCCTCCGCAGACGCCTCTTTCAGCCGATGAGCTGGGAGGGGAAAGGGTCCGTTCCGGTCAGAGGATCTCAAAGCCACAGGGACTGAGCAACGTCAGCCGGCCGCTCTCTGATGGAAGACACGAGGGCTTGCACAGGGCCGATCACCAGGGGATCCTGGCAGGACATTTCCGACCTTCTGGAACTGAACCACTGGGCCGTCCATCAGGTGGAAATCACATGAGAGAGGCCACTCCGCGATCTTGAGGGGGGATCTGTACCGTCGTGTACCGCATCAGGATAAAGTCACGCTTTTCTCTCGCCGTTTATCCCCCCCTCCCACACATCAGCTCAAAAGCATCTACTGCATAGGAACCGGTCGGATTTGATTCACCTTGGCAAGAGTCCAGCATCCTGGGGTCATGTCAGGACAATTGATCGTTTTACTGACTGTGATTGTGTGTACAAGAGATATCCAAAGAGCAGGAACATGGAAAAGGGAAGAGGCCATTAATGATTTGCGGCATTTGTTCCCAGGCCCCTGGAAACCATTTAATCAAGAGGGCCTGGAAGGGGATTTTAAAACATTTAAAAGAATTACATTTAAAAAAAAAAACACCAAAACCCGCAAGACCAAATTTGTTCTAAAAATAAATAAAACTGAGGAGTCAGAGCTCAATAGATGGAAACCTACTTGTGTATTTTTCTTTCAAACAAGGAAAGGCAGGTGGCTTCGAGCAGTGAATTGGAATAATTCAAGAGCAACGCTAAGCAAGTTTTCCTGGAAGTAAGCCACCCCGAATAACATGGGACTTACTTCTGAGTAGACCTGCTTAGAATGTGAGCTTTTAATCAGAATGCGAGCTTTTAATCAGAGCAGATCGCTAGGAAAAGGTTTCGGGATTGAAGGTAATGCAGTACGCATGCATTGCTCTGAACACGCCAGAAAATCTGCAAATATGTGGTTTTCTTTCTGTGAAGTAACAGGTATGCTTGAGAAGTACACTGGCGTAAGGGCTCAGAAAGTCCTGTTTTTAGCACTACCTGACCCAGCCCTCAAACATACAAAGTAGTAATAAAAAATGCACTCTGAGCATGCACAGAGTATCTTTTCTTCACCACTGTCTCAAAGGGCCCCCGGGGTTGCATGGAAAGACTTCCAGGCGAGCCTGAACTCTGACACCTCTCATTTTAGAAATTACACTCTGCCTGTCTCTGGTTGCGCGTCCCCACAGTATCACTTATGTTAAGTCACTCAAAAACTCACGCCGCTAACCAACTGGTTGACTATGTCTGCAAACCCTTGGAGAGCGCTTCTTAATTGTGGCCTGATTCTGTACACTGCGTAAAAGGTCAGGTGAAGACTCCAGGCCTGTTATTACATGATTACGGCCTGCCGCTAACTCGCCAACCGCGGCCACTGCTAGACACATCTGTGCAAAAAGCATTCGCACAAGGCTGCAGTGCAATGCAGAAACACATGGAGATGGCGCGCCACGAGGAATGCAGCACTGTCAGAGGGTTTTGGCCACCACTGAGCCAGGTGCATGTGCGCAACCCTCCATGCCGGAGCTGAGCAAAGGATCTCAATAAGCATCGTAATAAGGACCAACATGATTCCTCTGTCTATGCTGATGCAGCTTGCACATAGCTATAGGCATCACCGAATTTGCAATTCACCAGGCTTTCTCGGGTCAGAGAATAACTAAGCTCTTGACCAATTCATGGGATTCTCTTGCAGCCATGGTTTAAAGGGAAGAACCATTATGCCAAAAAAGCATCATGGCTTTCTGAGAATCAAAAAGGACTTTTATGACATTTCTGGGTCTCTTGACTACTTATGTTACACATACACTCACACACACCTTTCCATGCACCTACACTGGGAGAACGTTCTTCAAAGCACATGTTATAAATGGAACAAAACAACTGGGAAGTGGGATGCAATTTTATTCACCAAATTTGTTTATCAGCTTCTGAGGGCAGGAACCCATTTTAATTTTCCTTTTGCTACCCTCTGCACCCACACAGAACTGCTACGTCTAGCACAGCCATAACCCAAATCCACGGGGATTCAAGGAGTCCATGCAACCTGGAGCCTCCCAGGCGCTACCAAAGGGTGGGACCCGCTCCAGGGTTTCGCCTACCTAAAAGGCCATGGGGTTCGGACTTGCGCCTCTCGGAGCTCCTGCCTTGGTCCTTTCGCTTCTTGCTTCCCCGAAGACTGCCAAACCGCTTCATGGGTTACGACAAGCGAAGGCTCCAACAGCCGTCAGTCATGCCCCCGTATCCGGGAGCAAATATGATCCGCAAGTGGAGCAGGGGGGCCCCCGGGAAAATACGTCAACTAAATTTGTCAACACGGAGCGGTGGCAAAGGACACGTGGGGAAAGAAAGACAAGCAAAATGGAGCGAGCCGGCAGGTGCGTGTCAAAAAAAAAAAGAGTTAAATCGTCTCCAATTCAGATGTCGGAGCCGAAAGGAATCGAGCCACAGCTTAACCGCAGAAAGTTGCAACGAGAGGAGCCAGCAAATTTTGCATTCCCAGTGCACGGCCGCGCTCTACTGTGCCCACACCTGTGGAAATCTGGAACAGCTGAACACTCCATCCAACCCTCAATTGCCGCTTTTATAGCTGTAAGGAGTTCCCAAAAAGAAATGACGCTTCAGAAGCTGATGCAGAATTCCTCTGGCAGATCAGCTGGGTGGTGGCCGGGCAGGAACAGCCGCTCGCCTCTTTTTTTAAAAATAAAAGGCTGAATCGGCAAAGCAGGCACGAGATCTCCAGAAGGGAACTGCCATGTGCCGACCAGCGTGAGGTCCCCTTCTTCAAAGTCTGTAAAAGGAAACCACTCCAGAGCAGACAATCCTTGGCACCAATTGGCTGGAGCGCATTCCCATTATGACATCACGCAACTATTTTGATTCACGTCTCTGAGGTCTGCAGTAAGACCCGCTGGCCGATGACTTAACGAGAGGAAACAAGCCCCTTTTGGGGATGAACGGCAGGTGAGCGAGTGGAAACTTTGCGCCGGGCAGGTAGGTCAGTTCTGGGGGAAGCTCAAGAGAGAGGGGGACATCCTAGGTTTCTTCGGTCCTTCTTTGAACCTATGGGAGAATGCTTCCGATGGAACTGATGCCGCGGTGTGAGGTTTCCAAGCAGAAGGAAGTTCGGGGACGGCAGTGGCTGGTGTACCGATGCTCTCTGAATGCTACAGATAATCCCAGCTTTTTCAGGCTTTATCGAAATGAAACTGGAAAACCGGCAGCAGGGACCAAAGCTAAGAACCCTTAATTAAAAAGCCGCGTTTATTCCATATTAAAAGTGCTTTCAGAGGTTATTATGCAAAACCCATATGGCGGCTCGGCTGTACTTCCAAGTGGGCCCCGCTGTTTACCAATGCAGCCCTTAACGCATTATTACGTAAGTTTTAAACAATTACATTAATAATTGTTCCAATGCTGATAACTAGCACGTAGGCACACTATTTTGAACATGCAAATAAAGCTGGATCGCAGAAAAGCCAGCTGTGTAAAGGAGGCCAGAAACATGATCTCTGCAGGGGGAGGCCCTGAGAGTAGGGTTGCCAACCTCCAGGTGAGGCCTGGAGTCCTCTTGGAATTGCAACTGGTCTTCAGACTGCAGAGATCAGTCCCTGCGGAGAAGACAGCTCCTTTGGAGGGCGGGTGTCATGGTATTATATGCCACTGAGGGTTCCTCCTTTCCCCAAACCCCTCTCTCCCCAGGCTCCACCCCCAACTCCCCAGGGATTTCCCCAGCTCCTCCTGTGGCAGGAAACTCCTCTCAGCAATCTTTATTACCCACCGTTGCTCACAGCAGCAGTGGGAGAAAAATAATGTTAAAAAGCACTAGCATTACAGGCTGCATGATGTCACTTCCAGGAAACACCCAGAAGGGACACCACGCCACTCTAGGAATTCATAGAAACTCTATGGTTTTACTGCAGAGTTTCCAGAGATTCCTACAGGAATGTTACATTACATCCATTGTACCCCACAAGTGCCATAATATTGCATGCGATGATGGCACTCCCTCATATCCTTACCCCCACAACTCCCTCCACTGACAAACACGGCCTGGCAACCCTAGATCTGCCAGCCCTCCAGTGGGAGCAGGGGAACCTCCGCTTTTGCAGGTTCTTGCCTGCCGCTGGCCAGCTGGCTGGTGGTGGTGATGGGGGACTACTTCCGGTTTGGGGGCAACTTCCTGTTGGGGGTGATGCTCTGGTTTTTTGGACAAAATTCTATGGTTTGATGCCAAATTTATCATAGAGCTTTGCCCAAAAACCAGAGCATCACCCCTGACCAGAAGTAGGTCCAAAACTGGATGTAGGCCCAAAACTGGAAGTGGAAATGCCCAACATCACTTCTAGTCTCCCGGAAGGATATCAGGAGACGTGTGCTGGCCAGGTAAGTCGGCCTGGCAACCCTTGTCCCTGAGAATAGCATTCTGGGTAAACAAGGAGACAGCACCAAGACAGGCAAGAGGAGAATAGAGAGGCAACTGCTCCACTGCCTCTACTGCCCCTTCTGGAGTGCTGGTACCAAGAGATATTGTACGATTCTTCACTTCCAACAGTGCTTTTCCCTGATAATTGCTATTGCGGGGAGAGGAGAAACGACAGAGGAAGGGAAGCAGGTCTCTTCTGTGGAGATCTGTGCAATTTGCGATTGTTCCGCTCGAGCTCCCTCATGTTCAGATAGGAAACAAGCAGCAAAACTCTCAGTGCAGGCAGACCGACTACAACTCCCAAGGCTCCCCCTCCCACGCCACCGGCATGAGCTGCAGCTTTGGAAGAGAAGGGAGTTTGCATTAGGAGACAACGCATTAGAGGGGAGGATTAACCACCCCCGTAACTTTTGCCTGGTCTTCAAAGCACCCACATGTGGCTGCCCAGTTGTTGTTTTTTTTAAAAAAGGATCCTACCCACTGATCTCCCGCGTCATGTCTGGCTTGACTGGCCATTTAAGTACAGCTTTTGCTTGCGCACAAAAAGCTTCCCTTGCTCATGTAAATTCACAGACAGAGCAATTAAGTCGGCAGACAACAGCAGACCCTTTCTGTAACCTTTTACGTCTGTTCACAAGTGTCCCAGAATGGCCAAATATGTTGCCCTTGATCCCCCTGTTCCTAAGGTTGCTAACCTCCAGGCAGTGGCTGGAGAACTCTCGGGGTTACAACTGATCTCCAGGTGACAGAGATCAGTTCCGGAGGAGGAGGAGATTGGATTTATACCCCACCCTTCACTATCCAAAGGAGTCTCAGAGCAGCTTACAATCTCCTTTCCCTTCCCCTCCCCACAACAGACACCCTGTGAGGTAGGTGGGGCTGAGAGAGCTCTCTCCAGGACTGCCCGTGAGAGAACAGCTCCGAAAGAGCTTGTGACTGACCCAAGGTCACACCAGCAGCTGCATGTGGAGGAATGGGGGACTCAAACCCGGTTCTCCCAGATTGGAGTCCATGCTCCTAACCACTACATCAAGCTGGCTCTGAAGAAAATGGGTGCTTTGGAAGGTACACTCTCTGGCATTATACCTGGCTGAGCTTCCCCCCCACCGGTTCCACCCCCAAGTCTCCAGAAATTTCCCTACCCAAAGCTGGCAACCCTAGTTCTTCCCTTAGTTGTTGAATTATCAAAACAGTGAACTTAAAAAATCAGTGAGGGTGGGCAGAAGACATAGGGGTAATGATTCGCTTGAAGAAGGCTTGGAAAGGCAGGGTCATGACAGCGTTTTTTGGAATATTTCAAAGGGCATCGAAAAGGGACGAGGGCAAGAAACACCACAGAAATTTAGTTTGGGGGAGCAAAAAAGGTAGCAAGGATCATTATCTGAGGGATCAGGCTTTCTGCTATATACATTCCGCGCGTGCTTTACAGAATAAAGAAAAATAAAATTTCAGCCTCCGCTATAAAACCTCAGTATGCCTTGACTGAAAGCTGTGAGGGGTGAGCAGCACAAACTATTTGGGGGCACCACCTATTTGTTTATGATTCAGTATAATTCTTTGTATCCTGCGTTCCCTTCAAGAAGTCCACGGCACGTATCCCCCTCCTCCATTTTATCCTGTGAAGAAGGTTAGGCTGCGAAAGAATGCCTGGCCTACAGTCACCCTGCAAGCTTCGGGACACAGCGTGGATTGTGTCACAGATCCTACTCCAATGTTCACTATTATATAACAAGCCCTCCCTTGAGATGGGGCACAATTAATCCTCAATTGCTGGAGTCGACCAGGGCCTGGAGAGGGACTTGGGAATTTTCAGTCTGGAGAAGAGGAGGTTGAGAGGGGGACAGGATGGCTCTCTTGAAGTATTTGAAGGGTTGTCCCTTAGGGGAGGGCAGGGAACTGTTCCTGTTGGCAGCAGAGGAGAGGACTCAAGAATGGTTTTAAATTAAGGATGGGAAGGTACCGGCTGGATAGCAGGAAATACTTTTTTACAGTAAGAGTTATTCAACAGTGGAATCGGCGGCCTAGGGAGGTGGCGAGCTCCCCCTCACTGGCAGCCTTCAAGCAGCGGGTTGGACTAGAGACCCTCGATGCCCCTTCCAACTCTACAGTTCTATGATTCTAAATTATTGCTCCAGATTCATAAATATGTGGTGGAGCTATCATCCAACAAGTACATTTTTTTAAAAAAAGCACCCTATAAATAATAAAACACTAGCCAGAAGTCCTTGTAGTCTTCAGATGAAATCAGGTACTTTTGGTGTTGGTGCAGTAGAGACGTAGGTCTTCAAACCTTACCAGATATAAAGGTAAAGGTAAAGGTTCCCTTGCTCGAAAGCCAGTCGAATCCGACTCTAGGGTTGCGGTGCTCATCTCAGTTTCAAAGCCAAAGAGCCAGCGCTGTCCGAAGACGTTTCTGTGGTCAAGTGGCCGGCATGACTAAACATGTTACCAGATATACCTGTTCCTAAAGGTGCAAGACATATTATTGTGAAACCATCTCTGTGTTAGGACTTCAGCCTGTTTGTGTATGATAAATGCCCGCTGATGATCGCGTGTCACAGAGTCTAATCTGCAAGATGTTTGGAAGACAGAGGGAGAAGAATTTTTTTGCGGAGGAGTGTGGGGGGGGAGAGGAAAGAAAGATAACAAGAACCAAGGCAAACGACAGACCAATCCTCAACAGAGTCACACCCTCCTACGCCCGTTGATTTCAGTGGATTTAGAAGGGTGCTAACTCTGTTTAGGACTGCACTGTAGTAGATTCCTGGCATATTCAACAGACACTCAAGACGCCAGCTTTCAGCTTCCCTTCATGGCAGCTCTTTCTCATCTTTCTGTGCCCTTCTGACCCCCACAGAGGGACTCTGTACAGTTTAAAACCCTTAAAATAGAACTCCTTCAGTTCTCAGCCCTCCAGTTCACTTGACAGGATGGAGAGGAATGGTGCTGTTTTGGAGAGCAGGCCACTGAGAGGAGGTCAAAGAGAGGAGGCTCCAGTCTCTTGGTTAACAACAGCGGCCGAATCCAAAGGAAGTTCAGTCGAAGATGCCCGGAAAGGATGCTGGTTAATGACAGGCAAGAGCAGGCATGAGAGACAGAGAGAATGGTGGGTGCAAAGAGCACAGGAACATAACCTACTCAGTGATTGTTTCTGGGGGAACATATGGTGCTACACCCAGGACACCACACTTAAGGCTTGGTTTACAGATGACAAAGTCCTCATGTTTGCTGGGAAATAATACAAGGACTTTGTATCACATGTGTGTTGGGGGTTTTGTGCCTCCTGGACACACACTGGCTCTTTTCCGTTTGCGATCGCAGCACACGAGGAGAACTGGCTTTGGCCTCCCCTCCCCTCCGCTGTTTTCCCGTCCTGAAACTGCTTCATGGAACCACTGTTGGCTTTGTTGTCAAAACCACATTCGATATGTGACTACGTGTTAAGTTTTAAACCGTGGGGCATTTCGAGGACATGGAAACATGGGTAGGGGTTACACCCGCTGCTCCTTGTGTGCTGTGGTCACGAGCAGAAAAGAGCCCATGTGCGTCTGGGGAGGCACAAAACTTCCCATCACTCGTGTGATGCAAAATTCTCATATTGATCCTCAAGAAACACACAGGGTTGCCAGGTCCTACCTGTCAACCAGCAGGGGGCTCCTGGGTCCTTCCTGGGATCTTCTGCCGTGCATGCTTTTGACATCGCCCGGAAGTGACATCATTTCATCACTGACCTCGGGGGTAACACTCTAGGTTTTTTTGGCAAAACTCTATGGGTTTTTTTGCCTTTGAAACCACAGAATTTTGCCCAAAACCTAGAGTGTCACCCCGACATTGCCCATGTGATGACATCACTTCCGAGTGGCATCATCATGATGAGGACATCGCGTGGCAACGTCCCTGTTTGGGGGTGGGGTTTCCCCTGCTGGCCAGCTGGCCGGCGGTGGATTGGAGTCCCCAAAAGCAGGGAGCCCCCGGTGAGACCTGGGGACTGGCAACTCTAGAAACACAAGGGGCGGGCCCTTGGCTCAGTGGCAGAGCATCTGCTTGGCACATAGAAGGTCCCAGGTTCAATCCCTGGCATCTCCAGTTAAAAGGTTCAAGGCAATAGGTGATGTCAGAGACCTCTGCTTGAGACCCTGGAGCGCCTCTGCCAGGCAGAGTAGACAAAACTGACCTTAAGCACTTTCGCACATGCTAGATAATGCCGTTTCAATCCAGTGACCATTTGGAAGTGGATTTCGCCATTCCACACAGTAAATCCAGTTGCAAAGTGCCTTGAAAGTGGAATGAAAGTGCATTATTTAGTGGGTGTGAAAGCACCCCCTTAATACAACGATGGTCTGATTCAGTATAAGGCAGGTTCATGTTTTTGTCATGTGTTCCAGTTGCTAGCATCAACATGAAAGCTAAGACAGGAGTCCTTTCTTCCAGCCAACATAAATGTCTTGAGATGTGTGTGTGTGTGTTAAGTGCTATCTAGTTGCTTCCAACTTATGGAGACCCTATGAGTCAATGACCTCCAAAACGTCCTATCATTAACAGCCTCGCTCAGGTCTTGTGAAGTGGAGTCCCTAGCTTCCTTGGTTTGGGTAATTCCA
Source organism: Gekko gecko (assembly GCA_029375565.1). Classification (NCBI taxonomy): domain Eukaryota; kingdom Metazoa; phylum Chordata; class Lepidosauria; order Squamata; family Gekkonidae; genus Gekko; species Gekko gecko. The sequence goes on along the minus strand of JAPDNY010000011.1, from coordinate 93,651,857 downwards.
TCTCAATGTTGGGTTTTCCTCTTGTTCTGCTGCCTTCCTCTTTCCCTAGCACTGTTGTCTTCTCCAGTGACTCTTGTCTTCTCATAGTGTGACCAAAGTATGATAGCCTCAGCTTGGTCATTTCTAGCTCCTAAGGAGAGTTCAGGTTTGACTGGATCCAGAACCCACTTATTTGTCTTTTGTGAGGTCCACGCTATCCGTCAAACTCTCTTCCAGCACCACATTGCAAATGACCTGAGATACTGTCAGGAAAATCGATTCGGAGAGGATAGCCATGTCCAAGTGGCGCCTTGGAGACCGACAGAGAGATCCAAAGCTTGTGGCTCACAAAGAAGACACACAAAATGCTAGGGAGTGTCTTTTTTTGAGTGGTCAAACTTTTCCCTGGGGCAGTAATATATATACTAGGGACCCGGTCACACAGAGAATTTGCCGCACGGAAGGCACAAATGCCAGGCGCATTTTCGGGGCGCAATCACACCGCAACATCCGGGAAGCGTAGCGCTCCCATGGGCAACCCATGGCGTCCCACCGAAGATGCGGAGTTAAAAAGTACCACGGAAAGTGTACTAGTTTCTGGGAAACGCGGGGCAAAGGCGAGCGTCTGACTGCAGGAGCGCCAGTATCCTGTGGCATCCGGTGCCCGCCCACGGCCTGTCGCAAACTGGATGTTGTGAGTCTCCATAAGATGCGTACCAACACAGAACGGCACATGTGCACAAACAAGACACCGACAGCAGTGCTGCCCCCCAGAATGGCGCGTGCGCACAAAGAAACAGCGCCGCTTCTGTGATCGCACCGCACTGCTTCTTTGCCACACTTCAGCATCGCCGTGTGATCGGCAGCTAACAGCCAAAGTGCGGCAACCCAGGGGACCGTGTGATCGGGCTACCACGCTTTATTTCTCTCCGGGGCGAACAGCCACGCCTCCCCCCCACGTTATCTGGCCTGTGTGACCGGGGCCACGCCCCCCCCCCACGGTATTTGGCCCATGTGACCGGGGCCTAGCTATCACAAAGAACACTTCTTCTGGCTCAACAAAAAAATAGGCAGCTTATTTTTACCCCATGTATCCGGCAACGATCATTAGCAAAAGCAAATATTTTTAGCTGCTCCAGATAAGCACAAGCCAAAATATTTGGGGGTGGGGATTGATTTTTTAAGGTGCTCTCCCCCCCTTTTCTCTTTCTTTCTTTCTTTCTTTCTTTCTTTCTTTCTTTCTTTCTTTCTTTCTTTCTTTCTTTCTTTCTTTCTTTCTTTCTTTCGCACGTGGCTGCAATCAGTGACAGACTTCATGTTACTGGGATCCAAGATCACTGCAGACGGTGACTGCAGCCATGAAATTAAAAGATGCCTGGTCTGCTCCTTAGGAGGAGAGTGATGGCAAACCTAGACAGCATCATAAAAAGTAGAGACATCACCCTGCCAACAAAAGTCTGCATGGTCAAAGCAATGGTATTCCCAGTAGTAATGTATGGCTGCGAGAGTTGAACTATAAGGAAGGCCGAGCGCAGAAGAATAGATTCTTTTGAACTATGGTGCTGGAGAAGACTCTTGAGAGTCCCTTGGACTGCCAGGAGATCGAATCAGTCAATCCTAAAAGAAATCAACCCTGACTGTTCCCTGGAAGGCCAGAGACTGAAGCTGAAGCTCAAAGACTTTGGCCACCGAATGAGAAGGGAGCACTCCCTGGAGAAGACCCGGATGCTGGGAAAGACTGAAGTGTTATCGATGCAAAAAATATGAAGTTGAGTAAGCTCCGGAGGACGACGGAGAACAGGAGGGCCTTGCATGATGTGGTCCACGGGGTTGCAAAGAGTCGGACTCAACTGTGCGATTGAACAACAACAAGAAGATAGCAAGAAGGAAAGGATGCTCTGTGTGTCCTGAGCTCTCTATCTGTGCCTAAATCTATGGTGCTGTCTCTGAAGGCTGAGGCAGGGCACAGGGTATACTCCTCCACTTCCAACCCTGCCAGGCTACCATATATTCAGATTCCCCTGTGAGATTAGGCAGGGAGAGGCCTTCAGTGAATCCCACTGGTTGGGCCTTGCCTGGACAATGGAGCCAGGCATGTCCAGGGCTACTGGGCCCATTTCTCTGTCATCTCCCACACCCAGTAGGACTCCTCACGCCTGCCTTGGCAGACTGCATTGTCCGTAGAGTTCAGCCGTGTTAGATCCAAAGCTGGTGTTGATACAGTCAACCTCCTGGTCATAACCAGCCTTGTTATTCTACCATTCAGGCCCCAGATGCTCTGCAAGAGGTGACACCTGGCCAGCTCCCCTACTGCGGTTTGTTCTGATTTCTGCTATTCTTTAATTTTCACTCCAAGGAGTGGAAAGGGAACGAGGCAAGAGGGCTCCAACTTGCTGTGTTTCTCTTAGAAATGCCGGAGCGGTTTGAACTTTTAAGGATAATAAAGGAACCCAAGCTGGTCACCAAAGCCAAGCCTGTGCTGTATTATTCTTGAAAACTCCTGTCGGCTTTCCATTCACTCGTGCCACTGGTTTTCATGTTCAGTCTGCAGACCTTCCCTGTTGTGTATTGGAATGTGAATCTGGGCTATACATTCCTATGTTAAGCTTGATTTCAAATGTGGCTCTTCAGCTGTCGCATTACTATTGGCTGGTTTCTGAGAAACCTCTGTACGGAACCAATCATCTTGTAAATATGTATCAAAGCGGGAACAATTGTGATTGGACCTTATCTCTGTAATTCTATTGGTCCTTAACTTATTTTGGGAGTGGCTTTGACAGCCTGGGAGAGTTTAAAAGAAGGAGCTGTGCTCCACTGTTTTGTGGTGTGTTGTTGTGGTGTTCTGAGTTGGAGTTGCTGTTATGAATAAACTGAAATCACTTGCTGAAATCATTTCGTCGTTGAGTTCCACACTTAACATTCCCTTAGCTGTGAAGCACTAAGCGCAATCCTTGAACCTCGTTCCTCCCAGTGACAGGCGGCATGCTGCTACCTCCTCGTTGTCTGCACAGGGGAAAGTATTTGAAGAATGGTTCCAAAACAGTTACCATTGAGATAAACAAGTTGAATGTGTCGAACGAAAGAGGTGGGTTTTTTTTTAACCTGGCGTCTACAATTACGTTGTTGCTATTGTTATTTGATTAATAACTTTATTGATTGAGTGTTGTAGAGTGTTCAGAATGCTTCAGTTACATTCGGTCAGTAACCCCTGTAAAGTGGTAGTGGTCAATGCGCCCTCTTAAGCTGTGGAGTCTTGTGAGCAAAGATTCCACTCCGTGGGCTACTGGCATTAAAGCCTGTGAGCCAGCGATTGGGCTACTGCATAAATTAGTTTGCTCTGAAGCCGTCCTTCCTGAGCTAAGGCAAACATGTGTGAGCTGGAGGCTAAAAGACTGTGAGCTAGTTCACACTCACTCAGCTTAGAGGGAAGACTGGTGGTGGTGAGTTCTGGAAAGTTGCAGGCGACTTACGGCAACGCCTCAAGGGGTTTTCAAGGCAAGAGAGGTGGTAGAAAAGAGTCCAGTGGCACCTTGAAGACTAACAAAATTTATGGTAGGGGGTAAGCTCTCGTGAGTCACTGCTCACTTCTTCAGATACCGTGAGAAGTGAGCAGTGGCTCACGAAAAGTACTACTGGACCACGCTCGTTTCCTCTGCATGGCAACCTGGGAATTCCATGGTGGTTTCCCACCCGAGTACTGACCAGGGCCAACCCTGCTTCGCTTCTGAGGTCTGACAAGATCAGGCTAGCTTGGGGCCATCCAGGTCAGGCCCTGTGAAGTCGATCACTGCAACTATCCCACCTTGTTGAGGGTGAGATGAGGAGGGGCAGGCCTGAGGTCACCTAGCAGAGGTGAAATTTGAACCAGACGTTTCTAGCTTAGCGTTGGGTGGCCTGGCAGACGTTCCTGGGAGGACCCTGTTTCCACAGCTGCACGGCCACCGCTGAAAAGGCCCTGCTCTGGTCTCCAGGCAGTCTTATATCTGGAACTCTAGGAAGGGATCTGGGGCTTTTCAGTTTTGAAAGGAGGTAACTGAAGGGTATACAAGGCAGAGGTTTATGCAATTATTTGTAAGATGGAGAAACAGGACAGAGAGACATTTTTCTCCCTCTCCCATCATTCTAGAGCTCGGGGGTAACCCAATGAAATCACTGGGCGGTAGGCACAGGAAAGACCAAAATGCAATACTTCTTCACTCAAAGAGTCATTAACTAAGTAAAGCAAGCACAACAGGCTTGCCAGTTAACCTGGTTGTTACTTGCCAGCACCTGAAATAACGGTGGGAAGAAAAGGGGGGGGGGCACGGTGGTATCATGTCAGGGGGACACTCTAGGATTTGCAAAAATCATACATTGTGCAACCTCTACCTCATGATATTTTTTTTTGCTGCGTAGTTTTTGCTGCGCAGTGATGTCATTGTGATGACACAATACCAGAACGCCTGTCCCCAGCCCTCAAATGTTCCTGGGTTTTTTTTGCTGTGGCCTAGGAGGGGTGGGGGTTGAGGAGAGGAGGGACTTCAGTTGGACATAACATGATAAAGTCCCTTCCAAAGTGGCTGTTTTATCCAGGGAAACTGATTGCCTGGAGTTCAGTTATAATCCCAGGAAATCTCCAGCTCCTACCTGGAAGGTGGCAACTATATTAAAGTGAGGTAGCGGGGGGGGAGAGGGGGAAGCAGGGCTGTATGAATTTTCTCTGCCCTTGAGATTTAGTCTCCAGTCTAGAGCAAACGCACAATTTTTCAGCTTGCCAAAACATTTTTGGCACCTCCTGCCAAAACGGCTCCGCCTGACCCTCAGACAACCTTCTTCAAGATCATCAGCCGTAGTGACAGTTGAGTGGAAAATCAGAATTGCCCGGCACCTTTATAATCCTGTTAGGAGGAACAATTCATCTCTGTCCTCGGTTTTCGATTTTTTGCTCCCCCCAGTCAGTTTTTTCTCAGGCCCTCTCGAAGTATACGGCTGTTCCAAACCTTTCGAGGCTAACTTGGCATTAATAAGAGTGCGGCGTTTATCTTTCTCCATTCTCGAGTCCAGCCTGTCCTCTGCTTCCCTTTAGTTCTCTGTCCTTTGGGACATGGGAGAAGGGGGAAAACCCAGGGCTTTTAGACCAGGGGTCCCCGACCTTTTCGAGCCAGAGGGCACATTTGGAATTCTGACGCAGTGTGGTGGATGCCGCGACAGAACGGCTGTCCCAAGAGGGGAAGCCAGCCACAAAACGACTGCCACAGCTCAGCTTCAGTAACACAGTATAGATCAGGGGTGGCCAAACTGCGGCTCGGGAGCCACATGTGGCTCTTTCACACACATTGTGTGGCTCCCGGCAGGGCAGCTGGGGAAGCGAAGGGGAGGCATACTCTCCCTCCCTCCCATCTATTTGCTTTGGTGTGGTGGTTAAGTGCTCAGACTCTAATCTGGGCGAACCGGGTTTGGTTCCCCACTCCTCCACCTGCAGCTGCTGGAGGACCTTGGGCAAGCCATAGTTCTGTCAGAGCTGTTTCCTCAAGGATAGTTCTCTCAGAGCTCTCTCAGCCCCGCCTACCTCACAGGGTGTCTGTGGTGGGGAGGGGAAGGGAAAGGCGATCGTAAGCCACTCTGGGACTCCAAGTGAAGGGTGGGGAATAAATCCAATCTCCTCCTCCTCCTCCTCCCTTCCTTTCACCTCTCTCTCTCTTAGACAAATAAACATCATTAGCCAACAAATAAATATCATTGGACAAATAAATATTATCAATATCTGTTTTTACCCCTTTTGGTTTTTTAATTTTTTTAAATTTTTTTTAAATTTTAAATTTTAATATTTTTTAATTTAATGTTAGTAAAAAGCAAGTGTGCATATTTAAAAAAATAAAAACGTGTGTAACATTCACGTCTCGCAGCTCTCAAACATCTGACATTTATTCTCTGTGGCTCTTACACTGAGCGAGTTTGGCCACCCCTGGTGCAAGATCCTTGTGCTGTGATGCCAGCTGTTGCCAAAGTAACATCTAAAAATATCTGCACAGCCAACCGAATCTCCAATAGTCAGAAAAGGCCTTGAGCAAAAGCCCCACCCGACCCCACCCACGTCCCAAAGGCAGAGAAAAGGTGTTGGCAGGCGGCATGGAATGAGCCAGGCCCAGAGGAGGAGCCCAGAGTCGTCATGCAAGGCTTGCCTGAGTGTCTGGGATTGGGAGCGGCAAGTACACCAAAGTGCCTTTATCTTACAGCTACAGGATTTGCTTTGACAGGTATACCATTTAGAAGCTGCAAGTCTGATTTGTTGTTGTTATTGTTCAGTTGCACAGTTGAGTCCGGCTCTTTGCAGCCTCATGGACCACATCACACCAGGCCCTCCTGTCTTCCGTCGTGCTTTGGAGTTTGCTTGTTCGTTGCCTCGATAGCACTGTCTAACCGTCTCATCCTTTGCTGTCCCCTTCTTCTTTGACCTTCAATCTTTCCCAGCATCAGGGTCTTCTCCGAGGAGGGCTCCCTTCTCATGTGGTGGCCAAAGTCTTTGAACTTCAGGTTCAGTCTCTGGCCTTCCAGGGAACAGTCAGGGTTGATTTCTTTTAGGATTGACTGGTTTGAGCTCCTTGCAGTCCAAGGGACACTCAAGAGTCTTCTCCAGCACCGTAACTTGAAAGCAGCTATTCTTTGGTGCTTGGACTTCCTTATGGTCCAACTCTCACAGCCATACCTTACTACTGGGAATACCTTCTTCAGTATCTGAAGAAGTGAGCAGTGACTCACGAAAGCTCCTCCCCTGCCACATATTTTGTTAGTCTTTACGGTGCTACTAGACTCTTGCTCTTTTCGACTGCTGCAGACAGACTAACAGGGATACCCATCTTGATCTATTTCCTGTTATCTGATACTATCCCTTTGAAGTAGAATGTTATTCTTAGGGACAAGATTTTCTTCCTTCCAGCTTAACATCTCTCTCTTTCTCACACACACACACAAGAAAGAAGAAGCATGCTCTCCATCTTTAGCACCATGGATGCAGAACAGGCAATCTCTATCCACATCCATCATAGCTAGTTAGATTAGATTCTGTCCCTATCTTTCAACCTGCACTATCTAGATCTAGAACATAGTTCCTTGAATAAAGGATTCTTATTAGTTTGAAACTGACAAGTGGCTCTGTATAACTCTGTAAGTTTGCTAGCACACCCAGTACTGAGAAGCTGCTACTGTCTGTAAGCCTTGTGCACTCTGCTACATATAGAGATTCCTGGCTGTACCATACCAGTGAATCTAAGAAGGCGGCAGATATAATTTTAGTATGCTTTATTACATTTTGCCATCAGGCAGGTGCCCTCCCAGTATTCCCTCTTAGCTGAGTAAGTGTGAACTAGCTTACAGTTTTTAAGCCTCCAGCTCACACATGTTTGCCTTAGCTCAGGAAGGGTGGCTCCAGAGCAAACTAATTTATGTAGCGGCCAAATCGCCCGCTCACAACTTTAATGCCAGTAGCTCCCAAACTAGAATTTTTGCTCGCAAGACTCCACAAGCTTAGAGAGAGCATTGGCCCTGACCTGGATAGGCCAGGCTGGCTCAACCCCATCAGATCTCAGATGCTAAGCATGGTCAGCCCTGGTTAGTACTTGGACCGGAGGCCAAGGCAGTCAAGTCAAGTCAAGTCAAGTTCGCCTTTATTGGCATAAATTACCAGTGCAAGTTATACAATTTAAAAGACAGTTAAAAACGGTTAAAATACACCTGTAAAAATTCAGTGACTTGATATTGTGCAATTGGGAGCTGATAGGGGGGTATTCTATTTCTAGGTGCCTTTGGCGCACCTTTAAAGCCAAACAGAGAAACTGGGCCACCTTCTCAGTGATGCCAGAATCAAGATCATTTAAGAGTCTATGTATCTTGAGTGCATCAGAACAGTCCACCATACTGGATAGGATAGAGTGTAGGTAAAATATTCCTTACATCCGCATACGAATTACAATGCAGGAGAACATGGGAGATAGATTCCACACATTTCTTACAGCAGGGGCAGTGTCTGGCCGAATTAGGCAGTCCAGTCTACACAGAGGCAAGCAATGGCAAACCACTTCTCTTCCTCCCTTGCCTTGGAAAGCCTACAGCAGGAGTGTCAAACATGCAGCCCAAGGGCCCAATCAGGCCCCCGGAGGGCTTCTATCAGGTCCCCAGTGGAACTGGCTGTCTTCTGCTGCTTCTTCTAGCTCTGCTGCTGCGTCATCCTAGGTTCACAGCTTACAGAGACACACCCGAACAGCAGACTCAAGATTGCAACAGCACAGACATTCTGATGCAATAATTCAGAGCATGAGGTGTCAGGTATCCGATGCTGATAAATAAACAAAATATTGTAAGAGTGCTAATGTTTTAAGTGTGTTTTTATTTTAAGTTGAAAAAAACCCATCCTTTGTGTTTGTGTCCATTGTAAAGTTCATATCTCTGCTACTTGGCGTTACATTTTATGACACACGTGGACCGGCCCAACAAGGTCTCATTTATGTCAGATCCGGCCCTCGTAACAAATGAGCTCGACACCCCTGGCCTACAGGGTCACCAGAAGTTCCTTGTGACTTGACAGCGCTTTGCAGACAACACACACCGGGCAACCATGGGAACTGAGCAATGAGAAGCTTCTAATGGAGAGAGGCATTGGATACTCGCTTTGTGTGTGTGGTGTGTGTGTGTGACAATTGTCATCAAGTTGCTTCCAGCTTATGGCAGCCTTATGAAATAATGACCTCCGGAATGTCCTATAGTTAACAGTCTTTCTCAGGTCTTGCAAACTGGGGGCCGCGGCTTCCTCGATTGAGTCAATCCATCTCTTGTTGGGTCTTTCTCTTTTCCTGCTGCCTTCAGCTTTTCCTAGGTAAAGGTAAAGGTTTCCCTTGCTCGAAAGCCAGTCGAATCCAACTCTAGGGGGTGGTGCTCATCTCTGTTCCCAAGCCAAAGAGCCAGCGCTGTCCGGAGACTTTTCCATGGCCATGTGGCCAGAATGACTAAATGCCGAGGTGCATGGAACACTGTTACCTTCCCACCAAAGCAGTACCTAGTTATCTACTTGCAGTTCCTTGCTTTCGAACTGCTAGGTTGGCAGGAGCTGGGGCCAGAGATGGGAGCTCACTCCGTCACGTGGCACTAGGGTCTCGAACTGCTGAACTACAGACCTTCTGGCCTGCAACTTCAGCGTCTTAACCTCTGAGCCACCGCAGCCCCTCGAACTTTTCCTAGTATTACTTTTTTCCCCCAGTGACTCTTGTCTTCTCGTGATGCGACCAAAGTGCCACAGCCTCATTTTTGTCATTTTGGTTTCTAGCGAGAATTCAAACTTGATTTGATCAAGAACCCGCTTATTTGTCTTCTTGGCGGTCCACGGTATCTGCAAAACTCTCCTCCAACACCACATTTCAAACGAGGCTGCTGCTGCTGCCGCCTGCTAATTTGGCAACAGAATTTCTGCAGTGGCAGAAAAGCTCCACAAAATGTGCACCCACACGAAAAAGACTCTCGAGGCAGTCGGAGGCTATAATTATTTTCAAGCCTCTTTTACGCACACTACAGTCAAGTTCTCTCCTTTGGACAGAGCATCTTATTTCCCCCTTGGCCGCCCGGGTTGTGAGCCAAGGATTACTTCCTTTGAAAAGAGGAATTAAATCCATCGCTTGCTCTCTCTGGAAAGCTGCTGAGGCCAGGCATGAGTGAATGCTTTGGAATAAATGACAGAGAGTCACAATGCCCTGAACTGTCAGGATTTTACTGGGGAAGTTCTAACATCTTAGCAGCTCACAAAACGCTGAGTGTTTTGCTCTTTTTAGCTAAGGTGATAGCTTTTGGAGGGGGGGAAAACCCCTCAATGTCATTCCCTTGGCAGCTAGCAATAAAGACCTGGCAGTCAGATTATGACCGCAGGTGACTGGCCCATGAATACTGAAACCTGTACCTTGAAAGGGCATGAAGAGAGAGCACTGCTCTAATTTACATAGTCTGGTTCATCCTGAAGGTTGTCTGTATACTTAATGAAATGCTGACCTGCAGGAAAAGGTAGGAGAGGCAGCGCTGGGTTGTAACATGCACGGATTCGAGAACCAAGAGCTCCACAGCAACAGCTAGTATGTGCGGCACTATTTATTTGCCACAATGGTGTTGCCAACCTCCAGGTGGTGGCTGGATGCATCCCCGGAATTACAACTGATTCCTCTCTAAGCTGTGGAGTCTTGTGAGCAAAAATTCTATTGGTGAGCTACTGGCATTAAAGTTGTGAGTGAGCGATTTGGCAACTGCATAAATTAGTATGCTCTGGAAGCATCCTTCCTGAGCTAAGACAAAAATGTGTGAGCTGGAGGCTAGAAAACTGTGAGCTAGCTCACACTAACTCAGCTTAGAGGGAACACTGATTTCCAGACTAAATCACTTATGTATTTACTAAATCACTTCAGTATCTCTCTATATAATATTAATTCTGTTTTGGTCGTGGACTCTCCTGAACATTCCACATACTCCCAAATCAGTTGGCTCCCTGATCTGTCACTCAGAAGCTGTCTCTATCCACTGACTGCGTTGTCTGAGTCTCACCTCCAATATTCTGAACAGTTTGCTGTTCCTCTCCCTCCAATAGCCAGTCAGAACACAGAGGTCATTTGCATATGTGGCCTGATTGGTCATTGCCTCTAACATTCTAAACAGTTTGTTGTTGCTGTTTGGAGTCATTGAATGTGTCCTGAGGTAAAATATATATCCCTTAGTATTGCCAGCCTCCAGGCAGCACTTGGAGATCTCCAAGATCAGTTCTCCTGGAGAAAATGTGTGTTTGCATGTGTCTTCTCTGTCAGTATATTATATTTGCTTCCCCCTTGCCTCCCAACTAAAGGCAGGTCTGGTTCTAATTTTATTTCATTTATTTACTACCTAGTGAGGTAGGTTCGGCTGAGAGCGTGGGATTGGCCCAAGGTCACCCAGCAAGCTTCCATGGTGAGCGGAGATTCAAACCTGAGTCTCCCAGATCCTAGTCAAACACTCTAACCACTACACCACACTGGCTCTCATCCCATTCCCATCATGCAGAGAGACAAAGCAGGGCAACTGATTGTGCCTTCCAGGTCTTCCAAGAGGATTCTTTTCCTGGGTCTGGTAGGGGCTGCACCAACCACTCTGCAATAGCTCATGAGATACCTTTTGGAAACCCCACTGCATTACCAACTGCAATCTAAAAATCTATGCCAGATTCAGGGGTGTCAAACATAAGAGCTTCCAGAGCTCTGACCCAGCCCACAAGCAACTGTTATGTATGGAAATATAAAGTATTCCCCCTTTTATGGTATCCCTTGGAAAAAAAACTAGTCTTGCACATGATTTAAAGGGGCTTTTGTGGGCTCCCCAGTAAATCAATTGCTTTCACTGCGGGGGAGTCAAGTAATGAATAAATATACACTGCAAGAAACTTTGGTAAATTAGCGTGTTCTGTTTATAACTATCATTCTGTAAAGTGCATAGTGTGCAATTATAACATCTTTGTCATTCAGTTTAATAACTACCAGTCAATTTTGCATCAGTATTTTAAAAGTCAAACCCCAACGGGAGTTTCCAGAATTACAAACCCGCTTCTACTTGCACAAAGTCTTCTGCGGGGGAAATCAATTGGTTTTGTTTGTATTTTGAATTTTTTAAAATACTGTTAACTGGGGTTGCCTGTGTCCTTTATGAAATTTATATCTCTGGTATGCGGCTTTCCATTTTCATGGCACACGTGGCCTGGCCCGACAAAGTGGCATTTATGTCAGATCTGGCCCTCGTAACAAATGAGTTTGACACCTCTGATCTATATCCTGTGTTTTAATCAATCATGGAAATTCTAGTCATGAAGTTGATTGCTATTCTGAAATTGTTCTATATAATGATACAACGTGGTGGGGACTGGAGGTAATCTGTTTCAGTGAATAACCAGGGTCCACAACCCAGCTCGGACATGGAACTGCTGCAAGAAACCTGGCTGTCTGTGCACAGATTCTATGCAATGCTGTGGATTTGTGGCTCCATAAAATCATGGTTTGACTCCATATGAATGACCTTCAGCCAAGCAGACTGCCTCCTTGGATTACACCTGAATGGGTGTGCGCCTGTCCTCCAAATCATAATCTGTTGTTTCCATCTCTGGTTTGGGGGCAAGCGCAAACCATTTGCTGCTGGCTTCGGACAGAAGAGCAAAGTGATCTGCTGCAAAGGGTAGCATTAGGAAGGGAGTGCAAGCTGCCCAAAGGCAGAAGCAGCATGGGATCCTAAGGCTCACTCATGCAGTGGCAAACCACAGCTTGGCGCGATGTGCTAACTGAGCCACTGACTTTCTAACTATGTATGTGCCGTCAAGTCACAACCGACTTATGGTGACCCCAGTAAGGGGCTGTCAGGCAAGTGAGAAGCAGAGGTGGTCTGCCATAGGCTTCCTCTGCAGACTCTTCCTTGGTGGTCTCCCATCCAAGACTTATGGCAACCCCAATGAGGGGCTATCAATGCAAGTGAGAAGCAAAGGTGGTTTGCCATGGCCTTCCTCTGCAGACTCTTCCTGGGTGGTCTCCCATCCAAGACTTATGGTGACCCCAGCAAGGGGCTGTCAAGGCAAGGGAGAAGCAGAGGTGGTCTGCCATGGCCTTCCTCTGCAGACTCTTCCTTGGTGGTCTCCCATCCAAGACTTATGGTGACCCCAGCAAGGGGCTGTCAAGGCAAGTGAGAAGCAGAGGTGGTTTGCCATGGCCTTCCTCTGCAGACTCTTCCTTGGTGGTCTCCCATCCAAGACTTATGGTGACCCCAGCAAGGGGCTGTCAAGGCAAGGGAGAAGCAGAGGTGGTCTGCCATGGCCTTCCTCTGCAGACTCTTCCTGGGTGGTCTCCCATCCAAGACTTATGGCGACCCCAGAGAGGGACTTTCAGGGCAAGTGAGAAGCAGAGGTGGTTTGCCATGGCCTTCCTCTGCAGAGTCTTCCTTGGTGGTCTCCCATCCAAGGACTGACCCTACTTAGCTTCTGAGATCTGACGAGAGCAGGCTATATCCTGCTACCTTCCCTTTGTGCTCCTCAATCTGGTGAACCTACATTAAAGCAACACTTTGGAAAACACGCAGCCTTAAATCCTGTTTTATTCCTCTCCCTGGGCCTTTACAATCCAGGAAGTGAACATTCAAAGCCCGGAGAAAGAAAGAGATCCACACCTTCCCTTTGTTACTCTGAGGTCAATTAGCAGCCAGCCCTCCCGCTGCCAAGAACCATTCCTCTGCTGAAAAGGCACAAGGACAGAGCTCTGGAGAGGACTTGCCCTCGGTTTTCATCAGAGTGTTCTGCAGAACGGATCCTTGCCAGAGCCATTCCTCTAACAGGACCCGAGCGGCCCAAGACAAGAGACCCGGGCTGGCGGCCAGGAATCTCGCTGCTACCTCCTGTGAATTTTTATTGCATTTCGGCGTATTTTTCTTCCCCTTTTCAGCCTATTAGAAGATGTAACCAGAGCCCCAGCGGCAAAGATAAGGGACGTTCAGCGTGGCTCTCTTTCCCTGCACAGAGGTCAGAGTGTTCCGCCATCCATCAAACTCTCTCTTTGCCCTGTCCCTATTTATAGGCTGCAATAAAGTTCACACTTGGTTCAACCAGCCACTTCCTTCCTGACGGCCTGGCACTTAGGAAGGGAACTAGACCGAGGCTCACGATAAATCCCGAGGGGGCAGCCATCTTGGTCCGTTGCAGAAAAACTAAACAGAGCTCCACTCAGGTAGAGCAGCCAACTGGCTCGAAAAATTCCAGTTTTGGGGGCTGTGCCCATGGGAGGATGGGTTTTGGGGAGGGGAGTCAGCACAGCAGGAAAGTGGTGCAGGGGGTTGCCAACCTCCAGGCGGCACCTGGAGACCTCTCACGATCTCAATTGAATTCCAGATGACAGAGATCAGTTTCCCCTGTAGGAAATGGAGGCTTTGGAGGGTGGACTCTATGGCATTAGTTTGGTGTAGTGTAGTAGTTAGGAGCGCAGACTCTGATCTGGGAGAACCGGGTTTGATCCCCCCCCCCTCCACATGCAGCTGCTGGTGTGACCTTGGGTCAGTCACAAGATCTTTCAGAGCTGTTCTCTCAAGAGCAGTTCTCAAAAGAGCTCTCTCAGCCCCACCTTCCTCGCAGGGTGTCTGTTGTGGGAGGGGAAGGGAAAGGAGACTGTAAGCCGCTCTGAGACTCCTTTGGGTAGTGAAGGGCGGGGTATAAATCCAATCTCTCCTCTCTTCTTTATACCCTACTGAGGCCCCTCCCCTCTCCAAACCCCACCGTCCCTAGGCTCCACCCCCAAAATCTCCAGGTGTTTCCCAACGCAGAGCTGGTGCCATAGAATCTCTTATTTGAAGCGGCCGCTTCTCCAGGGAATCTGATCTCTCTAGCCTGGAGACAGCCGTAATTCCAGAAGAACTCTGTGCTCCACCTGGAGGTCAGTGACTGTAAGTGGCCCCTTTAAAGCCTAACAAAACTCATCCCAGCATGTGTGTTCATGAATCAGAGCTGGCTTCATCAGATACATAAAGTGCACATTCATTGCAAATCTGTTTATACTCATACACAACCAAAAGGAAGGGAATGGAGAGACCTTACCAAGAAAGGCCCATTAGAAATAACAAACCAAAGGAAGGCCTCTCCTACAATGATACCCATTAAGAGACATTACACGTGTAACTCAAATATATATGTATGTATTGCTTCAGAACAATTGTTTTTATCCATCTAAGGCTGCCAGCTCTGGATTGGAAAATTCCTAGAGATTTGGTGGGTCGAGAATGGGAAGGGTGGGGTTTGAGACATCATGTCTCAAAAAGGGAAATGTACAGGAAATGGAAGGAGGGTCAAATTACTGAGGGAGAGTACAAGAAGCAGGCTCGAATCTGTAGGGATGGCGCCAGAAAGGCTAAAGCACAGATGGAGCTGAGGCTTGCGCGGGATGCTAAAAATAACAAGAAAGGTTTCTATGCCTATATTCGGAGCAAAAAGAAGAATAGGGATGGGGTAATGTCATTGCTAGAGAAAGACGGTCAAACCTTAACAAGACAAAGAAAATTACTCAACTCTCACTTTGTGTTGGTCTTTAACTGTAAGGCGAGCTGTATACAAACTGAAGAATGCAGGGCATATGAAGGAAGGAGGAACTGCCAGTCCAGAGTAAGTAAGGAAATGATTAGAGAGCATCTAGCTGCCTTAAATACTTTCAAATCTCCAGGGCCGGATGGCTTGCATCTCAGGGTGCTAAAAGTAATTGCTGATGTTATTTTAGAGCCTCTGGCTCTAATCTTTGAGATTTCCTAGAGTACTGGTGTTGTGCCAGAAGACTGGAGAAGAGCAAATGTTGTCCCGATCTTCAAGAAGGGAAAAAAGACGGACCCAGGAAACTACAGGCCTGTCAGTTTGACATCAATACCTGGAAAAATTCTAGAGCAGATTATTAAACACTCTGTCTGTGAACACCTTGAACAGAATGAGTTAATCGGTAGTGGCCAGAATGGATTTATCAAGAATAAGTCATGCCAGACCAACTTTATCTCCTTTTTTTAATGAGTTACTAAAATGGTTGACTCTCGCAATGCTGTGGATATCGTGTATCTAGATTTCAGTAAAGCATTTGACAAAGTTTCTCATGATATCCTTGAGGATAAGCTGGTTAAGTGTGGGCTGGATGGTGCAACCGTTGGATGCATTCATGGTTGGTTGAAAAATCGTACCCAACGAGCGCTCGTAAATGACCTGGAGGAAGACATAGAGGGGATGCCTGTCAAATTTGCAGATGACATGAAGCTGGGTGGGATTGCTAATTCTGAAGAAGACAGAGTCAGGATTCAAAATGATCTAGATAGGCTGAAACAGTGAGCTGAGGCAAATAAAATGTATTTCAGTAGAGATAAGTGCAAAGTCCTATACTTAGGTACAAAAAATCAAAGGCACAGATGTAGAATGGGAGGGACTTGGCTTGACAGTAGCACATGTGAAAGGGATCTGGATGTTCTAGTTGATCACAAGCTCAACATGAGCCTGCAGTGCGATGTGGCTGTGAAGAAAGCTAATGCAATCGTAGGATGCATTAACAGAAGCATTGTGTCCAGATCACGGGAGGTGATAGTTCCGCTCTGTTCTGCTATGGTCAGGCCTCACCTGGAGTAGTGGGTCCAGTTTTGGGCACCACATTTTAGGGAGGATGTTGACAAGCTCGAGTGTGTCCAGAAGAGGGCAACCAGGATGGTGTGCGGGTTGGAATCCAAGTCTTATGAGGAAAGGCTGAAAGAGTTGGCTATGTTTAGCCTGGGAAAGTGAAGGCTTAGAGGGGGCTTGATTGCAGTCTTCAAATATCTGAAGGACTGTCACGTAGAAGATGGAGCAGATCTATTCTCTCTTGCTCCGGATTGCAAGACTAGAACTAATGGGTGGAAATTACAAGGGAGTTGTTACCGGCTAAATATCAGGAGAAACTTCCTAACTGTAAGAGTGGTTGAGCAGTGGAACAGACTGCCTCAGGAGGTGGTGGGTGCTCCTTCGCTGGATGTTTTTAAGTGGAGGCTGGATGCCCATCTTTCGGGTATGTTGTAGGGCTATATTTCAGCTGTGTTCCTGCAGAGTGCAGGGGGTTGGACTAGATGACCTGGAAGGTCCCTTCCAACTCTAACATTCTATGATTCTATGCCATAGAGACCAACTTCCAAAGCAGGCATTCTCTCTAGGGAAACTGATCTCAATTGGCTGGAGACCAGTTGTAATTCTGGGGGGACTCCAGCCATCACCTGGAGGTTGCTGACCCTACCCTTTACAAACGTACGCCCGTTTAATGAATCCACAGTCAATTTCTCAACACCTTTCATTTTCATACACTGCTTCCTCTGTGGGCGTCAAGGGCAGCCCGAAAGATCATCCTGTCCTGTTTTATTCTCACAACAAACCTGCGAGGGAGGCTACGCTCAGAGAGGGAGCCCAAGTTACCCACCCAAGGTCAACCAGTAAGCATCGGGGTCTCCCCGGTTGTAATCCTCCATTCCAACCATTACACCAAGCCGGTTGAATTAAATTAATGAGAAGAAGAGGAAGAGAAAGAGGAGGCGATTGGATTTATACCCCACCCTTCACATGGAGTCCCAGACAGCTTACAAACTCCTTTCCCTTCCCCTCCCCACAACTGAGACCCTGTGAGGTAGGCGGGGCTGAGAGAGCTCTGACAGGAACTGCTCTTCAGAGAACAGCTCTGACAGAACTATGGCTTGCCCAAGGTCATCCAGCAGCTGCAAGTGGAGGAGTGGGGAACCAAACCTAGTTCTCCCGGATTAGAGTCCACGCACTTAACCACAACACCAAACTGGTTTAACCCACTGAAGGGATGTCTACAAATAATCATCTAAGATAACTTTAAACCAGTCTCATTCTCTGCATTTTAATTCCGGGGGACTGATCAGATCCAGCCAAGAGTTGCCTTCCTTGAAGCGACTTCGGTGCCTCGTGGAAGTTTGCTGGAACCCGCAGCCTCCCACAGGCCACCTGTTCTCCACGGGTCTCTGCACAAACGTATTCCATGTGGGTGGGAGGAAAAGAGAAATTCACACTATGGCTTAATTACTTGATCTGTAGTTTCCCTAACAAGGCCTGGCACCGCTAAGCAGCAATTTAACAAGCCGTGACAGATTTCCCAGGGTTTAGCCAGGAGATTTTTGCCCAGTTTCATTGTGTGCCGCGGCTTCACAAGGCTGGTGCCTGGCAGCTTTCAATGCGACTGAAGGAGCAGCCCATCTCAGCACTGATTTTCCAGAGAGCTTCGTCAGGCGCATGCCAAATAAGGAGCCCCGTGCAACGTACGTGCAGTTAGAATCATAGAACCATAGAGTCGGAGGAAGGGGCCCTAGAGGCCATTTAGTCCAACCCCCTGCTCAATGCAGGATCAGACTAGAGCATCCCTGACAAGTGGTTGTCCAGCCAGGGAGGGGGAGCTCACCACCTCTCCAGGCATTCCCAGGATCCAGTCAGCCTGTCACTCGATCAAAGAAGAGAACGAGGTTGGTCTGGCAGGACCTGACTTCCCCAGATCATCAAATTGTCCTTTAGAGGCTCGCAGATAGGTAAAGGTAAAGATTTCCCTTGCTCGAAAGCCAGTCGAATCCGACTCTAGGGTTGCGGTGCTCATCTCCGTTTCCAAGCCGAAGAGCCAGCGCTGTCCAAAGACGTTTCCGTGGTCATGTGGCCGGCATGACTAGACGCCGAGGCGCACAGAATGCTATTACCTTCCCACCGAAGCGGTACCTATTTATCTACTTGCAATTTCTTGCTTTCGGACTGCTAGGTTGGCAGGAGGTGGGGCCAGAGACGGGAGCTCACTCCGTCCTGCGGCACTCAGGTCTCGAACTGCTGAACTATCAACCTTCCAGCCTGCAGTTCAGTGTCTTAACCACTTGATCCACCGCAGCTCCTTTAAAATCTGATCCAGTATCTTCCCCGGGGGCAGAGGTCAGACCGACCGGCCTGTCGTTTCCTGGGTCATCCTTCTTCCCACTTTTGAAGGCTGGGACAGCATCCCCCCTCCTCCAGTCTTGGGGCCCATCTCTGATCCCCCAAGAGGTCTTGAAGATGATGGACAAAGGCGGCCTCATACCGAACCAGACTAGCGGTCTCTCCAGGTCAGTATTGCCCACTCGGACAGGCAGCAGCTCTTCCAGCAGAGGCCTTTTCCTAGGATTGCCAACTCTGGGTTGGGAAATTCCTGGAGACTTGGGGGTGGAGCCTGGGGAGGGCAGGGTTTGGGAAAGGGAGGGGCCTCAGTAGGGTACAATACTGTCCAGCTTCCAAAGGAGCATTTCCTCCAGGGGGAACGGGCCTCTGGAGATCTCCAGGCACCACCTGGAGGTTGGCCGATCGACTTGCTATCTGACCCTTTAGAAGAAGCAGCTCTCATTAAAGACCGAACCTGGGAGCTTCTCCACGCAAAGCCCGTGCTTGGCCAACAATCAGCATGGGTATTACAGAATTCCCACTTTGCCCATTCAATACTGAACTGGGATTAGAGAATATTTCCCAGCAGGACAACTGGGGCATTCTTCCCCTTCAGCAGGTGATCAATGTATATGATCTATTTATTTAATCCATTTATAGCCTGCCCTGCTCCCCAAAGGGGACCCAAAGCAGCTTACATCCTTCTCCTCTCCTCCGCTTTATCCTTACAATAATCCTGTGAGGAAGGGTAGGCAGCCAGCATGTGACTAGCCCAAGGACACCCAGCGAGCTCCCACGGCACAAGTGGGGATTCAAACCTGGGTCTCCCAGATACTAGCCCACCAGTCCTAACTGCTACACCACACTAGCTCTGTTACCCTGCTTTATGACCATAAAATCGCCAGAGCAAGCTGATGACAATTTAGAAAGTGACCACTTTGGTGTCCTGGTTCAGAGCGGATGACTCTAATCAGGGAGAACTGGGTTTGATTCCTCATGCCTCCACATGCGGCCAGCTGGGTGACCTTGAGTCAGTTACAAGTCCTTTCAGACCCTGTTCTCTCAAGAGCAGCTCTCGAAAGAGCCCTCTCAGCCCCACCTGCCTCACAGGGTGTCTGTTGTGGGGAGGGGAAGGGAAAGGAGATTGTAAGCCCCTCTGAGACTCGAAGTGAAGGGTGGGGTATAAATCCAATCTCTTCTTCTTCTTCTCCTCCTCCTCCTCCTCCTCCTCTCAGCAGTGTTTGGAGCCTCCTTGAAGCCCCGTGAGCCCCTCCTCCTTCGACCAGAGGAAGACCACAAACCTTGCTGAGCAAACTGACCAAACGCATAACAGCATTTTCTTCTTCCCTCCTCCAAATCTATCGGCCTCCTGCCCTCTCCTCTATTGGTGATGTTACTCTGTTAAGGACTACAGAACGGCAGCTGCTGGTACAGTTTCTAGGTGAGGCCTAGCCTGTCCTTCCTGGGACCCGATGTCTTATCATCCTGGGAGCCAAACCGGGCCAGGGTGCCCAGTGCTGCTCTGCCTGGGGTCCTGTTGCATCTGCCAGCTGAGCTCTGCAGTCATCAGGCAACACCCCTGAGTCCAGGTGGGCTGCCAGCTGGCTGGAGAGGGGAAATGTCCTTTTGGCAGAGGCTTCACAGAATGTTCTTTACCTCCGTGTCATGAAAGGCTTCGGCTTGCCCATTTCCACCTATTAAGCCTCTGCTAAACAGGCAGGACATTTTTCAACAAGCCCATTGGCAACTCTGGTGAGGAGGCAACAACCCGGCTTTACGGAGGCCTGGCTACGTTTTGAGTGGATCGACTGCAGCGATGTAAATTCCATCAACTGTTTAAATCTAACCACCGAAAGTTTTATTTGCTTTCGATTTTCACGTGCACAGCTCTCCCAATCGGCTCTCTAAAACAGCCTTACACCAATATCGCAACCCGCTTAGGATTCCACTGTCAGTGTTGTATCTGTTGGGATTTGCAAGTTCTCTCTCTAGAGTCATGAAAGAATTGACATATTTGCTTATGCATGCCCATGTCCTAGTTAGTTAAGCTAGCAACCCAGTGGTAGAGCCTGCGGGTATTTGCCACCAGAGCAAGGTGACAAAATGCATAACTAGTTAGCATTGCGATTCTCCAACTGTGTAATCAATATATTGGGGATGGACTAGAGAGTCCATAGGAGCATAGGAGAAGGCAATGTTGGATCAGGCCAATGACCCATCCAGTCTAACACTCTGTGTCACACAGTGGCCAGAAATACCAGATGCCATCAGGAGGTCCACCAGTGGGGCCAGGACACCAGAAGCCCATTAGAAGCAGTGGGTTTCAGTGTTACTGCTCTTTGTTCTTCTTCTTTAGTTCGTTCTCACATGAGGTTTAGAAACTGTAAAGATGCAGGTTAGAGCAGCTAGTCGGGATGTTTATCCTGTGTTTGTTTTCTTTAAGCTCCCAGAAAACCCTTTCCTTCATTAGAAGAAGAGGAGGAGGAGGAGTAGTTTGAATTTATACCTCGCACTTCACTTGGAGTCTCAGAGCGGCTTACAAACTCCTTTCCCTTCCCCTCCTCACAACAGATGCTCTGTGAGGGAGGTGTGGCTGAGAGAGCTCTGACAGAAACTGCTCTTTTTCAAGGACAGCTCTTGTCAGAACTATGGCTTGCCCAAGGTTATCCAGCAGCTGCAAGTGGAGGAGTGGGGAATCAAACCTGGTTCTCCCAGGTTAGAGTCCGCGCACTTATCCACGACACCAAACTGGCAATAGAAATTAAAGTTATCATTTAAAGCTAATATATAAGGGCTGTGCTGCGTTATTTACTCTGCATTAATCTGAACATCCAACAGTATCAAGCATCTGAGTATAATTAGATCCAAACCAGGTTTACCGTGAATCTTAAAACAGGCAAAACAATAGGGCTGTCACCTCTGGGTTGTGAAACTCCTGGAGATTTGGGGGTGGAGCCTAGGTAGGGTAGCGTTTGGGGAGATGGAGGGACCTCAGTGGGGTATAATGTTATGGAGGCCACCCTCCAAAGCAGCCATTTTCTCCAGGGGAACTGATCACTGTAGGCTGGAGATCAGTTACAATTCTGGGAGATCTCCAGGCCCCACCTGGAGGATGGCACCCCCTACAACAACAATTACTTAGTGACAGGGCTCTTTTTGTAGCAGGAACTCCTTTGCATATTAGGCGACACACCCCTAATGTAGCCAATCCTCCAAGAGCTTACAGAGCTCTTCTTACAGGGGCTACTGTAAGCTCTTGGAGGATTGGCTACATTAAGGGGCGTGTCGCCTAATATGCAAAGGAGTTCCTGCTACAAAAAGAGGCCTGCTTAGTGAGACATATGAGGCCTAGGCCAAATTTCCTCCTTTTGGCTTCCTTAAAGCCCAGGTTTAAGGTCTTAACAGGTAAACTTCTCCTTTGACAGATCTTTGCAGAAAGGTGAAAATAAGAATTCATAATTGGGATGGGGGAAGGAAGTGGGGAGGGGCAAAGGAAAAATCCAGGGAAATAAACCTCTCTCTATTTCTCTCAAAAATGATTTTCTGGGAAAGAACGGGGGGAGAAGGACTGATTTAGGAAGCCCACCTTCTGGTTAAGTTCTACCTTTGTGTGAAGAAGGATTAATTCCTTTCTCGGGATGCCAATAACTGCCTTTCTGCACAAAGGGTTAAAAAAGCGGCCAGCCTTTTCTAGGATAACCGAACAAAAGGCACTTTGTCCAACGAGCAAACACGATTCACTGCTGGGCTTTGCCTTTCAGGGAGACAACTCCCTGGTATCTAAATTCTCATTTCGAATGTTGGATTTGTGGATTCTTTTGTTGGGCCCTGCTTTCTTTTGAGGGGGCTGGAAATCGAATGTGACTTCGGCTAGATTCTCTCTCCCTTTCTGGAGGTAATCTTTTCAGCCATGCATGAATGATAGACGACAAGATAAGAATAAGTTTCTTAAAACTGCCTTCGTGAGCAGTCAGTCATCATTTAAACTTCAGCTTCCCCTACTCCTAGGGCTGCTTAAAACATGAGAGCCTTCCTATGTAGTCAGACTGCAGGAACGCCACTCCTTGTAGAAAGGAACTATTTTTCACGGAAAGTTGCCTCGCTGGCTCATTTCACTGTGTATGACTGGAGATCTGTTTACCTCCAACAGACTTGTACAGGTAATTGGCTGGCTGAGATATACCCGTCTGGTTTTGTTGTAATTTAATACATTTTATTAACATTTCGATTGGGCTGTCAACACCTTTGTGGCAAGACTGAGAAGCATGAGGCCCAGGGAATCTTCTTGGCTCCCTGTGGCCCACTGTCTACAGAACTGCCAACCTCCAGGTGGGAGCTGGAGATCTCTAGAGATTACAACTGGTAGCCAGGTGACAGAGATCAGTTCCCTCAGAGCAAACGGCCACTCTGGAAAGTAGACTCTATGGCATTATATCCCACCCCTCTCCAAACTTCAAATAAACAAAGTGTAAGGAAAGGCATGCCTATGCTAAGTTCATAAGAATATAAGGGAAGCCATTTTGGATCAGGTCAATGGCCCATCCAGTCCAACACTCTGTGTCACTCAGTGGCCAAACCCCAGGTGTCATCAGGAGGTCCATCAGCAGGGGCAGAGCTCCAGAAGCCCTCCCACTGTGGGCCCCCCAAGCACCAAGAATGCAGAGCATCACTGCCCCAGATATAAGAACATAAGAGAAGCCATGTTGGATCAGGCCAATGGGCCATCCAGCCCAACACTCTGTGTCACACAGTGGCCGAAACCCAGGTGGCCATCAGGAGGCCCACCAGCAGCAACAGACTCCAGAAGCCCTCCCACTGTTGCCCCCCAAGCACCAAGAAGACAGAGCATCACTGCCCCAGACAGAGTGTTCCAAAACTATGTTTATCATATCTGTTGATTGCCCATGTGTTTATTTGGCTGTGTGCATATTGAGAGATGACAGACAGAGACACAACTGTCCCGTGCCAATTACTCACGTCAAAAAATTAAATTCTAGAGTCTTTACCCAGTCTGTACACCAGGGGTGTCAATCTCAAATACGCTGCAGGGCCAAATATGCCCTGGGAAATCCAAGACAAAATAATCTCTAATCATTAAGAGCAAAATTCAAGTCCAGGAGCACCTTAGAGAACAACAAGATTTCCAGGGTACAAGTTTCCCAAAGTTAATACTCACGTTGTCAGGTACCTGACACAGACCTTTGACTCTTAAAAGCTTATACCTTGGACATCTTGTTGGTTTTTAAGGAGCTCCAGACCCAAATCTTGCTTTTCTACTGCGGACCAACATAGCTACCCACTGGGGTTGCCAGGTCATCCCTGGCATGGTAGGGGGGTTGCAAGCTCCAGGTTGGGGAACTCCTGGAGATTTGGGAGTGGAGCCTGGGAAGGACAGGGACTTCAGTGGGGTACAATGCCCTAGAGTCCACCCTCCGAAGCATCCATTTTCTCCAGGGGAACTGATTTCTGCCATTTGGAGAGCAGCTGTAATTCTGAGTGATCTCCAGCCCTCACCTGCAGATTAGCAACAATGGTTCCCCAGGAGGAAATGGCTGGTTTGGAGGGTGCAGTCTCTGGAACTGTACCTGTCTGAGGTCCTATCTCTCCACAAACCCCACCCTCTCCAGCCTCCATCCCTCAAATCTCCAGGAATTTCTCAACCTGGAGGTGGAAACCCTATCTCTTTCCCAGCCAACTATCTACCTCTCTTTATCTGCCCCTCTGATTTCAGCTTTCCATCTCCCCCCCACACACCTGTAGGCTTTACCTAGGAAAACTACAATCTTTCTCCACAGTGGGGACCTAAGTAGGAGGGAAACTACCTCAGCAGTATATAATAACGTAGAGTTCACCCTCCAAAGTGGCCATTTTCTCCAAGGGAACTTATCTCTGTTGTCTGGAGATCAACTGTCATTCGAAGGGATCCCCACGTCCCACCTGGAGATCATTATCTTTACTACCCACCTGAATCTATCTTTTCATTAAAAACATTAGCTTTTGGTGCTATAGGACCCATTTTGATCAGTAACGGGAATCATTCGGATCGTGCCAGTGAACTGTTCCCCCCCCCCCGTCCTTTTTCTCACTTGCTGCGATCTGAGGTTTCGCTAACTGCAGTGGCATTTCTTTTCTTCCCAGTGGATAGACTTCTGATCCTAGGAAATTCAGGCAGCTGTACAAACTGGCCCGGCCTAATCCCCCAGCATTTGTGCAAGAGCTTAGCCGTAAGCCCTCAATTGCAAGAGGTGTCAGAAGGGCAACGATCCTCCTCGGCACCAATTAATTGTGCTTTTGGAATGCCGGGAAAGAAGGCAATTAGGCCCCGGGAGAGGAGAGCTTCCAGGGCTCAGGGTCACGGACTTGAAGAAGAGCTGGCTTCTAAGGCAGTCGTTCCCAACCTGTGAGCCGGGACCCAAAAGCAAGGCCTCTGGAAGTGGGTCACAGGACAGCACTCCCTAATGGCCGCCCTTGACCTTTCTTTTGCTCTCCTTTGTAGTTTGGAAACTGAGATTTGACTGTGGAAAGAGTCATCTTCCATGCCATACATTAGTTGGTATTTTCCCCTCATTCACGGCATATGCGTGTTGATCAGGGAAAACGAGTCCTGATGGTTATTAGAGCAAGTTTTTTAGAACCTTAGAGGGGATTAGAGGGAGTAATAGAGGGGTTCATAGTGGTTTTTTTCATATCTGTTTGGCCTTTAAATTGTGACTTCAAGAGCAATTGATATTGTCATCGGGAGTGGAAGGCAAGGAGAAGCAGTACCGAGCGTCCGCCGTTCTTGCCGGCCGACACCATGCCCCCCCCCATAAGCAGGGCTCTTTTTGTATTAGGAACTCCTTTGCATATTAGGCGACACACCCCTAATGTAGCCAATCCTCCAAGAGCTTACAGAGCTCTTCTTACAGGGGCTACTGTAAGCTCTTGGAGGATTGGCTACATTAGGGGTGTGTCGCCTAATATGCAAAGGAGTTCCTGCTACAAAAAGAGCCCTGCTCATAAGTAATGGTTGAGGAGCTTCTGCTCCACTGTATCTGAGGAAGTGTGCTTGCACATGGAAGATTATACCGTGAATAGAACTTTGGCCCTGTCCACACTGAGCATTTGCCCCGCTGAAGGCACGGGAGCCCTGCGGACTTTCCGTGCGCGATCATATGAGCACATCTGGGAGGTGTAGTGCTCCCGTGGCCAACCCGCGGCTTCCGGTGGAAAACGCGGAGTAAAAAACTAGTAGGTCCGAAGTACTAGTTTCTGGAAACCCCGGGGCAAAGGCTGGCGTCTGATCGCGGGAGCGCCAGTATCCCGCGGCTTCCGACGCCCGCCCATGTCCCTGGGGTTTCCGGATGTTGTAAGTGTCCATGGGATGCGCACCAACGCTGAACAGCGCATGCGCACACACAAGACACCGACAGCGGCCCGCCCCCCCAATGGCACATGCGCACTTCACTGCTTTTTTGATGCGCTGCAGCAGCGCAGTGTGATCGGGGCGCAGAGCTGGAATGTGGCAACTCGGTGGCCCGTGTGATCGGGCTACCACGCCTTATTTAGCTCCGGGGCAAACTGCCACGCCTCTCCCCTGCGTTTTCTGGCCCGTATGACCGGGGCCTTTGTTGGTCTTCAAGATGCCCCTGGACTCCCACTCTATTCTTCTGCTTCAGACCAGCAGGGCTACCCCACCTGAACACTTAAACGAGTGAGTATACCTTGCATCTCTCCCCAAATCACTGCCAATGGGAAAATACCTGTCAGCAGAGCACTCCTTTCTCTCCTCCCCCCATCCCATAGTGGCCCAAAATGCTGTCTGAGATTTCCTCCTGGGAAATGACCCCCCACCCCCACAGGAACAGCATGAGGGGACGGTCAGAGGTCCACTGCAGAAGGGGGAAATCGGCAAAAATCTCCCCCTTCTGTTCAGCAGAAATGTCCAGCAAGATCCATTCCCGTGTACTGACTTAAGACGCCTTAATATGGGTCCCATAATTCCAAGTCATTCCTCCCAAACAGAATGTTTGAACCTGCGGATACCATTTCTGGAATTGCAAAGAGGAGGTAGAATGCCCAGGCCATAGAACTGACCCTTCTAGGTCAAGGATTGGCTTTTGGAAAGTGGGCAGGGCCGGAGAGGACTTTTGCCCAGGATGGTTTCTGATTGGCTGAGCAGGGTTTTGTTTTTTTAAAAAAATTGCTAGCCTTGACCTGCATAGCTTAGGCAAGCTGAATCTTGGAAGCTAAGCAGGGCCGACCCCGACAAGTATTTGCTGTACACTGTATTGGCCAGGCCACATCTGGAGTATTCTGGAGGCCTCAGTTCAAAAAGGATGTGTGGACAGAACAGAGTGCGTGCAGAGGAGAGCGACAAGGATGATTGGGGGCCTGGAGACCTCACCAAGCCTTATGAGGAAAGGCTGAGGGACTTGGGAATGGATACTAGGAAAAACTTTTTTACAGTTAGAGTTGTGCAAGATGAAGAGAAGAGAAGAGATTGGATTTACACCCCGTCCTTCACTACCCAAAGGAGTCTCAGAGCAGCTTACAAACTCCTTTCCCTTCCCCTCCCCACAACAGACACCCTGTGTGGTAGGTGGGGCTGAGCGAGCGCTGACAGAAACGGCTCTTTTAGAACAACGGCTGTGCCAGAACTATGGCTTGCTCAAGGTCATCCAGCAGGTGCAAGTGGAGGAGTGGGCAATCAAACCCGGTTGTCCCAGATTGGAGTCTGCGCGCTTAACCACCACACCAAACTGGCTCTCTTAGCAGTGGAATCAGCTGCCCGGGGAGGTGGACAAACTCTTATCAGGGATGCTCTAGGCGGATCCTGCAGAGAGCAGGGGTTTGGACTAGATGGCCTGGATGGCCCCTTCCAATTCTCTGTGATACTATGAGTCTATGGATGGGAGACCTCCAGGGAATGCCAGGGTCGGGAGGGAGAGGCAGGCTATCAAGCCCCTTCTCTGGACTTCCTCCATGCCTCAGTAGGAGTTGTCAGAGGTTGCCATGACTTGCAGGCATGGATGTGCAGACACCCCCACCCACCCACACACAAATGCAAACAAAAATACACATAAAATGGCTTTGGGAAGCCGCTGTCACCACAGCATGAGGTTCTTCACTGAATGACCGAAAGCAAGCTGTGTGAACAGGCAAGAAAATACCACTGAGCTCTGTCTACAACCATAGGCAAGACCAGGCTCCGTCGTTCATTTCGTACTGTTGTTCTGGTCTTTAATAGTGGGGCCCTTGAATATTCTTTCCTCAAATGTTGCTGTTCTGGGAAAAGTCTCTGTGGGCCTAGATCAAGTTAAGCAAGTTAAAAAGTGCTGGGCTTGGTCCCTTGGGAAAAAAGCCACTGTGTCATTTTATCTTTGTCAAACAGGGTGGAAAGAATTAATTTCACTGTGCGGAAGAGAACGGGATTTTGCTGGATCAAAACCAGACGCTTAAACACATTTTCATGATCTGCAGGATTTCGCAGCCTTCGGAACAATTCAGATGCGCAAATCCCCAAACCTGTCCCAAATTCCCAATAATTAAAAAGAAGAAGAAGAAGAGGAGAAGAGATTGGATTTATACCCTGCCCTTCACTTGGAGTCTCAGAGCGGCTTACAAACGCCTTTCCCTTCCCCTCCCCACAACAGACACCCTGTGAGGGAGGTGGGGCTGAGAGAACTCTGACACAAACTGCTCTTTCAGGAACAGCTGTGCCGGAGCTTGTGACTGACCCAAGGTCACATCAGCAGGTGCAAGTGGAAGAGTGGGGAATCAAACCCAGTTCTCCCAGATTAGAGTCCGCACACTTAACCACTACACCAAACCTGACATGACTCCAGCCGATGAGAGGCGAGGGCCAGCGCTGAAAAAGGGAAGCCAATCCTGCGCTCTTTCTCCTTTTGCTGCAGAACTCCATAACTACACCAGGAACATACAAACACAAGATATCAGTTTGGTGTAGTGGTTCAGTGCGTGGACTCTGATCTGGGAGAACTGGGTTTGACTCCCCACGCCTCCACATGCAGCTGCTGGTATGACCTTGAGTCAGTCACAAGTTCTCTCAGAGCTGTTCTCTCGTGAGCAGTTCTGGAAAGAGCTCTCTCATCCCCACCTCCCTCACAGGGTGTCTGTTGTGGGGAGGGGGAGGGAAAGGAGATTGTAAGCCGCTCTGAGATACCGAGTGAAGGGCAGGGTATAAATCCAATCTCCTCCTCTTCTTCTTCTACTACTACTACTTACGAACCAATAATATCTTCAGCTTGCCTATTAGCAATGTCACATCCCACAGCTAATGGGAATGGCTCAGAGGATACTTTTCCAGCCCTACCACACTCCCCTCTACCCCAGGGTTTCCCAACATGGCTCCCATGGTGCCCCCGTGATTGCTTCCCTTGGTGCCTGCTGAGGTTTTCAGAAAGTGGGCAGGGCTTGTTAGTGCTTGCCTTCATTCAAAGGAAATGGCTTCGATGACAGGCAAACCCTGGAGGATCGGGAGAACTGGTAAGCGCCTGGGCTGTCCTTGGTCTGTGTACAGTTCCATTCTCCCTTCTGGCTCTCTTTTTTTCCAAGGAGGTTCAAGGAGGGAGGTATTCGATTTGACTCCACCTCCTGCAGCAGCCATTTGGGAGCGGCACTCACCAACTCACCAACGTGACCACAGGCTCAAAAAGGTCGGGGGACCCCTGTCTACCCTCTCCACATGCAGAATTGGGAGAACCTGGGTTTATTTGGCTAACCCTCTCCTATTCTTCTCCCCATCTCCCCTCCCTTCCCAATTTAGACTGTAATCTCCTTGGGGCAGGGACCTATCTCTTTGTTTCATGGTACTGTACACAAGCACGGCCGGCTGCCGTAAAAACAGGTAAGGCGACCAACAAGCCGATAACCAATCACCCCCCTGATAACGGATTCTGAACCCGCTTACCAGACTGCAGGCCAATCAGGACTTATAAAGAATAAACCTTTAAGGAAATCTGGCGATTAAGCACTTGTTATCAAAAGTCAGGAACTTTAGTTATGAGGCTATCATGTAACACTCCACAGAAATTCAGTAGACTGAAAACTCTGCCTTCCCTGAAAGAAACGGGAAATCAGAATAAGAACTAGCAGCACCACCTTCAGGTACAAAGCCGAAGAGCACAGAGTGGGAAAAATCTGTATTTTTAACACTCAGAGTCGGGTTGACATTCTCCTCCGCTGCAGCTTCCCCATACTTGACTTTCTTCTCCACTGCAACTAAGACAACGTGCATGGTAGAGCATCCACAACCATCCCATCATTCATAAACCATCCAAAACAAGGCCTACCATTCAAGAATATCTATCATTTGTCAGGGTTTTTTTGTAACTGTTGCTGTTTTCAAGTTGGTCTTCTGTTCTCTAATTGTTTTAACCCTGTATTGTTTACGTTATTTTAACCCTGTTAGCCGCCTTGAGCCAGCCTGTCCAGCAGGGTGGGATACAAATAGAAAAAAAACAAGAAGAGGGACCCGCAATATTCGCGGGGAAGGCTCTGGCGATGTCCTCTCCTCCACCCCCCCGCTCCGGCGATCACCTCCTCCCCACCCCTGGCCCTAGCAATCTCCTTTGCTGCCACCACCAATCTCCTCCCTCCCCCACCCGGCTCCTGTCACCCTCCTCTGCCGCTGCATGCGCAGGGAACGCTCTTACTTTTTTAGGGATTCTGATATCCCCCATAGACTTTTAAACACTTTTTAGATTTTTCTGCACACATGGGCACTGCCCCACGTGCGCAGGAAAATCTCCCTGCCCCCCAGGTGCCCCCGATGTGCGGATTTAGATATCCGCACGCAGGGGGCCACTTGGGAATTAGACATATAGATAAATAAATAGATATCTGATTGCCAGTAGCCATACGGACAAAGTTCACAACCCCGAACGTAGACTCTACATGCCATCGGAGGAAAGAAGAAGCCTGCAGAAGGAATGCAGCCACCCCCACGAGATCCAACAGTCTTCATCACAGAACAGAGTTCAATCCCAAATTGGGCTGTATTTCCGTTCTCTTTCTCTGAAATACATTTTGTGATCGTGCACGGTTGGCACGGCGACCAAGGAGTCCTATCAATCAACACACATGTTGTGTGTTGTGCGTGATCGAGCGTCCACATCCGTCCCACCATTCAGGAATCGCTCTCCAACTGCTAATATTGCTTTCGCCTCTTCCCCTGATGCAAGAGATCTTGCCTTGCGGGAAGGTGGCAGCGTGATTTATTCTCACACTTGTTCAGAATTCTCATTGTGACACCTGTCCAGGAACCTGCCCTAGCTGGCTTACAAAATAAAAATGGTAAAAACTAAGTATTCAAAGGTATGAATTAACAGTCTTCTCACATTAGTGAAGAACGTGCTTGGGATCCAACCCTGAGCAGGTGCTATCAAGGTCCTCCAACGGGAGATGTCCAACTCCTCCGGCTTTCAGCTGGCTGGAAGGCGGGCTTTCTCTGCCACAGAAAATTCTCTCTTTGAGGCATTTCATGCCCCCCACACACACTTGAGGATTCTTCCCCTCCTTCTCTGGGGGCACTCCTGCCCCCCACAGTTTGAGTAGCTGGGGATAGAAAATGCCATCGAGACTCAACCAATTTATGGCCGACCCCATGGAGTTTTCAAGGCAAGAGACGTTCAGAGGTGGTCTTCCATGGCCTGCCTCTGCGTAGTGACACTGGACTTCCTTGGTGGTCTCCCATCCAAGCGCTAACCAGGGCTGACCCTGCTTAGCTCCAGAGATCCGGCGAGATCAGGCTTGCTTGGGCCATCCAAGTCAAGGCAAGAGGAGAACAGAGGAAATACTTCTTCACCCAAAGAGTGATTAACATATGGAATTCACTGCCACAGGAGATGGTGGCAGCTGCAAGCATGAACAGTTTCAAGAGGGAATTGGATAAACCTATGGAGCAGAGGTCCATCAGTGGCTATTAGCCACAGCGTCTAGACTCTCAGTCTGGGGCAGGTGCTGCACTCTATTCTTGGTGCTGGAGGGGGCAGCAGTGGGAGGGCTTCTAGTGTCCTGGCCCCACTGCTGGACCTCCTGATGGCACCTGGTATTTTTGGCCGTTGTGTGACAGAGTGTTGGACTAGATGGGCCATTGGCCTGATTCAACATTGGCTTCTCTTATGTTCTTATGTTGTTGTTCTTAGAGGTGGTTTGCCATAGCCTGCCTCTGCATAGCAACCCTTGAACTTCCTTGGTGGTCTCCCATCCAAATGCTGACCAGGGCTGACCCTGCTTAGAATCCAAGATCTGATGACACTGCGCTAGCCTGGGCCATCCAGGCCAGGGCAAGAAATGGGCAGAGGCAGTTGGCCACTGTCTGCCTCTGTGTAGCAACCCTCAGTTTCCTCAACGCTCTCCCATCCAGGCCCATAGCCACGATTGTGTGGCTTGTGGGAATTTTTTTTTTCTGGTGGGGCTAGGCTTCCCAAATACTTACCTCGTGCCGGCGGGGGATGGATACGTCCTGGCAGGACCATCCCCAGGGGAAGGAAGGACGCGCCGCACGATGCCGTCGCCAGGAAGTGACGCTAGGCGACGCTCTGGCAATGCGGCTAGAAACTTGATGGTACCATCAAGTTTTCAGCCCCATTACCAGAGCGTTGCCTGGCATCACTTTCTGGCAACGGCATGGTGCGTGACAGGGAGGACTGGTCCGGCCAGGGCGCATATTTCCCACGCGGTAAGTACTTGGGAACCCTAGGTGGGGCTGAAGTTCTCAGTGCAGAAAGAAAAGACGTTTAGCCAACAGAAAGCTGTTACCAGGATAGATCTCTAAACTGCAAGCTGCAAACTACTTCAGAGGACAGCTCTCAGCTGCTGCAACTTATTCATTTCTGCCAGCCTAAGCAACAGTTCTGCTAACAAGCCGGCAGGTGGGGATGATGACTTCTGTCATCAAGAAAGCTAACACTTAGGCAGAAAAACTCTCTTCAAGGAGACCGGTTTCTTGGCACAGAGTTAGAAGAGTTAGAAGGGATCCCAGAGGTCACCTACTCCAACCCCCTTGCTCAGTGCAGGAATAAGTCAACTACAGCCCCCAACTCTGCTTAAAAGAGCGCACGTCTTTAAAAAAATGTTTTTAAATGATTGGAAAAAAATTATAGGAGACATTCTTGTGGGACCCTGCCTTAAAGAAAGGGGGCAGAGCCCCCAGAAGCCCCACCGTAGCTGCAGGCCTGCTGCCATCCAAGTACTATCCAGGGCCGACCTGCTTAGCTTCTGAGATCCAACAAGATTGGGCTTGCCTGCGACATCCAGGTTACAATCGAGGACTTAGGACCTCAGATTTCTACCAACCATCCACATCAGGAAACAAAAGTAACAATCGATCAGATAATGAACACCCTTACTGGCATGGCACTTCCTTGACTTCTGGCCCTAAAGAAAAAGAGCCAAGGCCTGGGAATCTTGCCAAAATGCAACAGGGCCAGTTTCCTTACTTTTTCTCGACCTGGAGAAGAACTTGATGCCCCCAGGAGAGGTAGACGAGCTGGAGGTGGGGGAGGAAGAGTCTTTGGAGGACGACCGGAAGATCCCACTGAAGCTCATCCGGCGGGGGGTGCGTGGAGGGGACTCCTGGTAGGGGAAGGGGAACACCGTTTTGGGCGAGCCCGGGCTGTGCTTAGATTTGACAGGGGCCGAGGCGGGGCTGGAAGGGCGGTTCTGGAGCCCCCTCGAGAAGAGTCCCTTGGAAGGGCTGCCCGTGCTGTAGCAATCTTCCACCTAAGAGGGAAGGAGAAAAGGACAAGCGTCAGGTATTTGCTCTCCAAGCATGCCACCGCGAGGCCATTCATCGGATGACTGATCGTCTTCCTGCCGCAAATGGGTCGTGCTGAAAGACTGCACAGGCGTCAATGCTGTTGACTAGAAAACAGAATGGAATATTAAATCCCAAGCCCTGCTGTCTATGGCAGAGGTGAGGCAAGCGGCAATCAGAGAGAGAGAGAGAGAGAGAGAGAGAGAGAGAGAGAGAGAGAGAGAGAGAGAGAGAGAGAGAGAGAGAGAGAGAGAGAGAGAGAGAGAGCGCTTTTCCATTGGTGGCACCTCCCCCTTAGAATTCCCTCCTCCCTTGAGGCTTGTCTGGCACCTGCCTTAAGTTTCTTTAGGCCAAAACAATTCTTTCCCCCACTGTTTCTAGGCTCTGCTTGTAGCCTGAGGACGGTTTGTTAATCTCATTTTAGGCTGCTCAGTGGATGCTTTATGCTGGGTTTTATGCCAGAGGCTTGTTTTACTATCGATAAGTTTTATGTTATTTTTGTGATTTGATTGCGTTATTTTCCTATGTGAGTTGCCTCGAGCGGGTCTCTAGAGGAGTAGCATACACATTTCCCAGATACCTAAATAGATCCTCCCCACATCCAAACACAAGGATTTTTCAAGACATAATAAGAATTCCTGAAGGTCAGACTAAAGAAGAAGAAGAAGAAGAGAAGAGATTGGATTTATACGTTACCCTTCACTTAGAGAGGCTAACAAACTCCTTTCCCTTCCCTTCCCTTCCCCACAACAGACACCCTGGGAGGCAGGTGGGGCTGAGAGAGCTCTTTCCAGAACTGTCCTTGAGAGAACAGCTCTGACAGTACCACGGCTTTCCCAAGGTCATCCAGCAGCTGCAAGTGGAGGAGTGGGGAATCAAACCCGGTTCTCCCAGATTAGAGTCTGCACAATTAACGACTATACCACAAGGTATAGATAGGAACTCTCAGTCTGGGGCAAGGGAGGCACTGTATTCTTGGTGCTTGAGGGAGGCAACAGTGGGAGGGCTTCTAGTGTCCTGGCCCCACTGCTGGACCTCCTGATGGCCCCTGGTATTTTGGCCACTGTGTGACAGAGTGTTGGACTGGATGGGCCATTGGCCCGATCCAACATTGCCTTCTCTTATGTTCTTATGTACTACACTTAACCACTACACCAAACCACTACACCAAATTCAACAAGCACAAGTCTCTCAGCGGCTACTAACCATGGTGACTTAAAGGGAATCTCTAAATAACAAGACCATGAGGCAACATCAGGGGTAGGCCTCAGACTCCATGTCCTGTTGTCAGACTCCAGAGGAACTGGTTCAAGTGGGCATCCATGTTGGTCTGAAGCCACAAAACAGCATTTGAGTCCAGTGGCACCTTTAGGACCAACAAAGCTTAATTCTGGGTGTGGGCTTTTGTGTGCATGCACACTCCTTCAGATATGCCGTGTGAGAAGAGATGCTGGACGAGATAGACCACTGGTCTGATGCAGCAGGGCTCTTCCTCTCTTACGTTAGAAATGTGAAAAGATTCCTGCACAGAAAGGAAACAACTGCTAAAAACTCTGACCCTGATTGCTCTCCGCAAGGGGGAGGCAAGTCTGGAACCCACAAAGATGGTCAAAAGTGCTCCTTTGCCAATCTAACCCAGGATTACTGCTTTCGCACAGCAATCGGCCAAAGCTGTTGCCAGAACTGAACCGAACATAAGACAGGGGTAGCAACACCCTCAGTTCTACAAACAGGGGGGCATCTAACGGGTACACAGTTCCCCGAACATTCCTAATGGTGTTTTTTTCAAGGGGGGATCAATAATATATGATGGCTGTTTTAAAAACTCTAATCTGACTCCCACCAAAATGCAAAAAAACATTTGTGGCAATGCAGATGAAGCTTCTTGGTGGATTTTGATCACAGCCCCTATCGCCACGCGGGGAGGGGAGGAAAGCCATTAAAATGATACGCTGATATTAACGGTATGTGCTACGCTCATCGCTATTTTAATTGTTTTATTGCTAAAGCCATTAACTTGGGGGGGGAGAGTATGAGGGGAACACGAAGTTGACCATTTCCCATTCTCAGACCCCCCCCCAGTTATCATTCCAGTCAAGGCAACTCGAAGGAGATAATTTGATTAATTATTGACTTTAATGAGGAGAGGAACGGGCAGGTCCCAGCAAGTAGGACGATGCCAGGAATGTTTTTTTTAGCTGGGGGTAGGGTTGTTTTTGTACTTCCCACGTGCATATCTGACAGTATCGAAACCCTAATAAAAACAGTGCACGGATAATCAGGGAGCTTAGCGTACACAGGCCCTTCCTGAGGCCCGGCCATCCCTAAAGTTCAAGTTCAAAAAGCAAAGGCTGAGGCCTTGTTCTCAGCACGTCCTATTTAAATATTAGCCAGGTGTGGAAGCCCTGGAGTTGTCAAACAAGGGCAAAGGAATGAGTATCCCACCCCCCGCCCCGTAAGTCTTGGGAGTCCCTCGCATTCCACAAGTCGTTCTGCAGGTTGGCCACCAGGGGGCGGAAGGAGGACATGAAAGAAGGCAAGCTGATTTGAGAAACTTCAGGTAATGAAATTTCCGGGATGCTTTGGCATCTTTTCCAGCTGCCTTTGGGGCTGCGCTGGGTCTTGCGGGGGCTGCCAGCTCTGGGTTGGGAAACCCCTGGAGATCTGGAGGGGGAGGGAAGGGGCGACGGCAAGGTACAAAGCTAGGGAGTCCACCTTGCAAAGCAACCATTTTATCCAGGGGAACTGAACTCTGTCGCCTGGAGAGAGGAGTTGTAATTCCAGGAGATTTCCTGGCCCCACTCGGGGGCCAGTAACCCTAACTGGGAGTCTTCTCTTGCTGCCTGAATCTTTCTGCATTGGTGCAAAACTCGAGCCTGGAGCTCAAGGAGGTCAGCAAACCTGGTGCTGCCCAGAGAGGGGTGTTATTTATCCTACAGAGCAAATAAATAAATAAATACAAGCTCTGCCGCCCTGTATAAGATGGGGCACTTTCTCCCCCAGACTTCCCCTCACTCTGGCATGCAGTCTTCTTGGGAAGCTGGGAGCAGAAAGGCACCCCCTTCTCTCTCTTGTCTCTGATAGCATGCATGCCACCTCCTCGGCCTTTGCAGATCTACCCCTCTCACCCAGTGCTGCCCTGAGGCTTGACACCGAAGGGGAACCTTATCGTACTGCTGCCCTGTAGCCCAGGAAATGGGTTGCTGCCCTGAACAACTCACAGTGGTCAAGACTCTCCCGTTATAACCCTCCCTGCGCTCCCTTCGGTCACCTTCTGGGGCAGGAGTGGCCACACTGGGGCTTGGGAGCCACATATAGCTCTTTCACAGATACTGTGCGGCTCCCAGCAGATTGGCTGGAGAAGCGAAAGGAAGGCATACCTCCCTGGCTGGTCCTTCCCTTCCCCTTGCTTCCCTTCCACCTCTCCCCTCCATCATTTCCTTCCTTCCTTCCTTCCCCTCTCTCTTTTGTCCCTCCCTCCCCATCTAACGTTGAGTATCATTATCAATATCCGTTTTTACTCCTGTTGTGTTTATTTTTGGCAGTATCATTTAATGTTAGTAAAAAGCAAATTTGCATATTTCCCAATGAGAACGTGTGGGTTATATCTGTGCATGTCTCGTGGCTCTCACATATCTGACGTTTATTCTATGGGGCTCTTACATTAAGGGAATTTGGCCACCCCTGCTGTAGGGGCCTCTTGCAGCTGCCTGGCCCGAGGATGGCTCAGTTAACTGCCACCAGGGGAAGGGCCTTCTCAGTTGTGGCCCCTACCCTGTGGAATGACACCGGTTCCCTGCTGGACTCGTTTAGTTTCTGTAGGGTATGCAAGGCCATATTGTTTAGGTTGGCCTTCGGAGGGCAAGCCACACGTTTGGGTTATTTTTATTAGCGATATGGTGCTATCCACATATCATAACAGTTCGATATTTTAATGTTAACATTTTAGGTTTGTTATTTGTTCATGTGTTGTTTTTACTTTATTATATGTTTTTAATGTTGTTAAGTCGCCGTGAGATCCTTTGAGTGAGCAGTGACTAAAAAAATAATGATCTGATAAATAAATTGCAGTGTGAATTGGAAGAAGGAGTTTGCGTGCCTGCAGTGATAAGTACTTGGGCTTCTCTTTGGCTGGGCGGTAGGGCTACGGGGTTATATCAAAGGCTGCACAGAGCGCCCTGACCTGGAGAGCCCAGGCAAGCCCGATCTTGTCAGATCTCGGAAGCTAAGCAGGGCCGACCCTGGCAAGTACTTGGAAAGGAGACCTCCAAGGAATACCAGGGCTGGGACACGGAGGCAGGCGACAGCAAGCCACTTCTCTGGACATCCACGCCCCACCTGGAGAGGTAGACGAGCTGGAGGTGGGGGAGGAAGAGTTGCCAGAAGTCAGTCATGACTTCCAGGCACGCAAGTACATACACACCCAAACACACACACACAAATACCCCCCCCCCCAAAGGCCTGCACAGAGCCAGAGGGACTGGAAAGGGAGGGGTCAACTTTACATCAGTCCTCTGGGAGAGAATCCCATCCACTGGATGCAGCCAGGGTAGGACAACTGAGACTTACGCTGCACAGTGCTCTGAAGAGCTTGAGTGGAAAAGCATCCGCTTAAT
Organism: Gekko gecko; assembly: GCA_029375565.1. NCBI lineage: Eukaryota > Metazoa > Chordata > Lepidosauria > Squamata > Gekkonidae > Gekko > Gekko gecko. The sequence goes on along the minus strand of JAPDNY010000011.1, from coordinate 93,614,056 downwards.
ATGCAGAAACTCCCAGTTTCAATCCCTGGGTTCTTTGGTTAAAGGCAGCACCTGAACAGAAAGACCTCTGCCAGCCCTGCCCTGGACAGCCCAGGCAAGCCCGATCTCTCATATCCCGGAAGCTAACTGGGGCCAACCCTGGCAAGTATGTGGATGGGAGACCTCCAAGGAATACCAGGGCTGGGACGTGGAGGCAGGCAATATCAAACCACCTCTCAGAAGTGTCCAAGCCTTCATTAGGGGGTCGGCCAGGATTCACCATGACTTCCAGGCATGCAAGTGCACATGTGCGCACACACACACACACAGAATATCCACCAAAAAAGAAAGAAAGAAAGACCTCTGCCTGAAACCTGGGAGAACAGCTGCCAGTCAGAGAAGACAATGCTGACCTCAACAGGCCCGCTGGGCTGATTCGGCCCAAGGCAGTGTCCTGTGAACTCCAAGTAGAGCAGAGCTGTCAAACTCAAATATAATGCCAGGTGCCGGAGAGACAAACTTTATAAAGGGCACAGGCAAACCCAATCAACAGTATTGTTTTTACTCAAAATACAAACAAAAACAATTAATTTCCAGCAGTAAAAGCAATTGACTTACTGGAAAATGTACAAAAGCCCCAATAAACGTATCTAATCGTATGCAAGACCAGGTCTTTTCCCCCCAAGGGATACCATAAAAGGGAGAGCACCTTACATTTCCATACATGTCAGTAGCTTGTGAGCTGGGTAAGAACCCTGGACGGGCCAGTTCCAGCCCCCGGGCCTTATGTCTGACACCCCTGAAGTAGAGGGGCCGGCTCCCGGTGTGGAAATCCCTGGAGATTGGAGGCTAGAGCCGGGGGAGAGGAGGGGGAGGGGCCTCAGCAAGGTCAAAGGCCACAGAGTCCGTCCTCCAAAGCAGCCTTTTTCTCCAGGGGAACTGAACTCTGCCAACTGGAAAATCAGCTATAATTCCAGGCCAGGCCTCACCTGGAGATTGGCAACCTGAGTGCCAAGGCTCTTAGGCCCCAGTTAAGTGAGTTCAGGACGGCAGCCTTGAATTGCTCAGCGTGGTGGGTTGGGAAGGATGAAGGTCACAGGCCAGGACTCTTTGGGACGTAAAGGCAGAAACACAGGAATGGGGGCAGGAACAAGGAGACCTCGGAAAGCCCCTCCGCTCGTCCCATTTTCAGAAGGCCTGGCCAAAGGGTATCTTCCCCATAGTCCGGTTCAGTGTGGGTGTGCACAAATGGGAGGGAAAGCTCTCCAGGGCACTTCACCCCAGATTGCCCTGCAGTGAGAGTCTGAACGAAGAACGCTCAGCCCACAGTGCCGCCGGAGTCTTTGCACCACGCTCGCCTTTATAACTCTGTATTCTGTCCTCTCTCCTAACCTAGAGGGCCTCGGCTAGCCTGATCTCCTCAGATCTCAGAAGCGAAGCAGGGTCGGCCCTGGTTAGTATTTGGGTGGGAGACCACCAAGGGAGCCCAGGGCTGCTATGCAGCGGCACGCAATGCCAAACCACCTCTGAGCGTCTCTTGCCTTGAAAACCCCACTAGGGGTCACCATAAATGGGCTGCAGCTTAATGACACTTTAAGAACATAAGAGAACATAAGAGAAGCCATGTTGGGTCAGACCAATGGCCCATCCAGTCCAACGCTCTGTCACACAGTGGCCAAAATTACCAGGTGCCATCAGGACAGAGGTTTACCAGCAGGGCTAGAACTCCAGAGGCCCTCCCACTGTTGCCCCCCCCCAAGCACCAAGAATACACAGCATCACTTGCCCCAGACAGAGTGGTCCATCTGTACCTTCTGGCTAATAGTCACTGATGGACCTCTGCTCCGTATGTCTACCCAATCCCCTCTTGAAGCCATCCATGCTTGTAGCTGCCACCACCTCCTGTGGCAGTGAATTCCACATGTTAATCACTCTTTGGGTGAAGAAGGACTTCCTTTTATCTGTTCTAACCCGACTGCTCAGCAATTTCATGGCATGCCCACGAGTTCTTGTCTTGTGAGAAAGGGAGAAAAGTACTTTTCTCTCTACCTTCTCTATCTCATGCATGACATTGTAAACCTCGATCATGTCACCCCTCAGTTGTCTTTTCTCCAAGCTAACGAGCCCCAAGTGCTTTAACCATTCTTCATAGGCAAAGTGTTCCAACCCTTTTATCATTCGAGTTGCCCTTCTCTGCACTTTTTTCCAATGCTATATTTTTTTAGGCGTGGTGACCAGAACTGTACACAGTATTCTAAATGAGGCTGCACCATCGATTTATACGGGGGCATTGTCATACTGGCTGATTTGTTTTCAATCCCCTCCCTTCACTTTCCACCACTGTTTTGACCCCCTTGTATTCTTGTCTGAAAAGCTTCATAATCTTTAGCCTCTCCCTCCTTGGGAGGGTCCCCTGAACTCCTTCGTTAAGGCTGCCTGCCCCTCCCACAGCAGCTACAAAGTATCAAGGGGGCAGGGCTTGAATGGTTATTGTATTTATTGACTTCATTCATCATGCACTTTTCTCCCCCACGGGGACCCAAAGTGGCTTCCATCATTCTCCTCTCCTCCATTTTATTCACACCATGACTCTGTGAAGCAGGCTAAGCTGAGAGCGTCTGGCAGAGTCGAGATTCGAATCCAGGTCTTCTAGATCCTAGTCCGACACGTCAACCGTGACACCATGCTGGCTCTCCGCGTTCACAGCGTGAGAGGCAGGTCACTTTGAGAAGAAGGGAGAAGACAGAACAGGGCCGGGTAGAATAGCCTGTCCGGTGGGTGTTCCTTTCCCAAGGAACAAATCGAAGCAGGCATTTTGATGTGACAGCGGAAGGGGAAAGATTGATACTCCCTGCAAACAAACAGGAACAACAATTGCATTTACCAGATTACATGAGGGGGGACGTTATCCGTCTTCGTGTCAAGAGGCAGTAAGATCGCTGCCATCTGCGGTGAGGAAACAGCCCCCGACGGTACACTCCCCCGCAAACGGAGGCCGTTACAGTCTTCCCAGATAATACTTAGTTACACAAGTCACCGTTCCAGACAGATGTTAAGATTAAATGGGCTATTCATCTGTTGCAGTCTGTTCTGTGGTGGGCTGGGATGTCGGTGGGGTAAAAAAGATCGCCTAGAAGGAAAGGAGGAAGGCAGAGCCGCGTGGTGGATGGAAAGAGACAGTGCCTGTCAGCACACATTCCTCTGTCATTTCATCCCCTGGGATCAGGACTGTGTCAGAGGGTGGCGTGGTTAGTCAACCACCACTAGTCCTGGGGAACGCTCCCCTCTGGGTGGCAGGATGGATGGATCCCAGAGAGAGAGAGAGAGGGAGGGAGAAAGAGAGAGAGCACAATGGCAAGATGGTGGGCCCACTGAAGGAGGAACACTCCCTGAGGGATATGCCCACCTATGGAGCACTCTCCACGCAGACACTCAGAAGAAGAGGAAGAAGAGAAGGAGGAGGAGATTGGATTTATACCCCGCCCTTCACTACCCAAAGGAGTCTCAGAGCAGCTTACAAACTCCTTTCCCTTCCCCTCCCCACAACAGACACCCTGTGAGGTAGGTGGGGCTGAGAGAGCTCACTTAAGAACTGCTTGTGAGAGAACAGCTCTGAAAGGATGTAAGACTGACCCAAGGTCATACCAGCAGCTGCATGTGGAGGAGTGTGGAATCAAACCCAGTTCTCCCAGACCAAAGTCCGTACTCCTAACCACTACACCAAACTGGCTCTCATGCAGGTATATCTGCTGCCATGTGGAGAAAAACAATGCACACTTATCTGTGTTTCTGCCACAGCATTCTATATCCTGGTTTGGAATTCACATTGGCTTTCAAATTACATATTAATGTTCCACACACAGGTTTGCAGTGCACAACCGTGTCTTAACTAGTTCATTTCTGAGCAAGAAATATGTACATACCACGTTGCCCAACCGCCTGTAGATGCAACCAGAGTTCAAAATGGGGTTGCCAGCCTCCAGGTGGGTCCTGGGGATCCCCTGGGATTACAGCTTATCTCTAGGTAACAGAGATCAGATTCCCTGGAGAAAATGGCTGCTTTGGAATGTGGATTCTGTGGCATTATGCCCCACTGAAGTCCCTCCCCTCCCCAGACTTCACCCCCCCCCAATCTCCAGAAATCTCCCAGCCTGGAGACAGCAACCCTCATCCCAAAGTTAAGATAATCATCCTCCACAACAGAACTAATCAGGGGTCATTTGGGGCCGGAGCGCACCAGAGCGCCAATCCGCCAGCCCAGGAGCGGGCACAAATGGTGGTGGCAGCAAGCCCCGCCCCCAGCTCCCTGCGCTCCTTCTTTCTAGAGTCACTCCATAGAGAAGGGGTTTAAACTTTAAACCCCTTCTCTTTTCGCTTCCCTCTCCCACCTGCCTTGAAAGGCTGGCTGGGGGAGCAGAAAAGGGGGGGAGGCATCTTCAAAAGCCTCCCCTCCCCTTCCCCAGCTGGCCTTTAAACCCCTTCTCTCTGGAGTTGCACTGCAGTGGCGGCGCGATCTTTCCATTGTATTCTATGGCCCCCATAGAATATAATGTAAAGATCGCACCGTCGATTCAGCGCGACTAGAGAGAAAGGGTTTAAACTTTAAACCCCTTCTCTCTTCGCTTCCCCCCCAGCCCACCTTGGCAGGTCAGCTGGGGAAGGGAAGGGGAGGCTTTTGAAGATGCCTCCCCCCCCTCTGCTTCCCCTTTTGACATCACTTCCGGTGATGTCAGGGGCGTGGCATATGCTAACAAGCTATTATTCTAATAGCCTATTACATATGCTAATGAGCTCCTGCAGCTCTTTTTCTATGAAATGACCCCTGGAACTAAATAATCCTTTCGGCGGCAACCTCTATATTCGGCACTTTTCCAAGGAACATAACTGTTTCTCAGTCCTTTTTGCCCTTCGCCAGGATGCTATTTTTCCTCCAAGCCAGAGAATAATTTACTCAATAGCAGTGCAGTCCTATGCCCAGTTATACCAGTGGTCTTAGATTAGAGTAGATCTGCAAAGGATTGCACCATAGGTGTCCCAATGTTTAAGCAACTCTTGGTTTATAGCACACCAGCAGGTCTCTGAGTACCCTTGACAGAACTCTCCAGCATCTTGTAAATTAAAGATTTCAGGTTTTACAACAGACTGAAGCCAGGTGTCTCCAGTTATTTATTACCAGGCAAATATACAGCTCTGGGATATAAATGAGACCCATCAATTCCGATAAGCTTACTTTCTTCAGGCTCAATTCTTCAAACCTGAAAGGTCATGCAAACAAAGATCTTTCGTCATACTGCTCTGAATCTCCCTAGATCTATCCGAATTCTTTCCAGCCGCGATGCCCCAAACTGGACCCTCGGATCCAGGTTAGACCCCTGTGCCACATCAAACTAGGTCATCACGACTTCCCCATCTTCCGTCCGATAATGCAATCAACCTCACAAGGGCTTTTTTATGAGTTACCGCAATGCCGGTTCACATCTCTCTCTCATGTTCCTCTTCTTCTTCTTTGGAAAGATAGCCTTCTCATCACCAAACGAGATGCCATTCTGAAAGACTAGTGATTGGATCACCCCCAATTTTTAAAGGAAACAGAAGTCATGTGGGTCTCCAAGAGGGATGTGACTTTACCCTCCCTGCACACGGTTTTGTCCATCAGAACTTGCCCTCTGGCCAAGGAACTTTTCTCCTTGGGAGGGAAAAACACACACAACAGAACTGTCTTCTTGCCCATCTTTTCTTCTTTTCATTCCACAGAGGACATGGTCTTGACAAACACAACTCTCTCTATCTGTTGTGGGGAGGGGAAGGGAAAGGAGTTTGTAAGCCACTCTGAGACACCTTTGGGTAGTGAAGGGCGGGGTATAAATCCAATCTCCTCCTCCTCCTCCTCCTCCTCCTCCTCCTCCTCCTCTTCTTCTTCTTTTCTCTCTCTCTCTCTCTCTTTTATTGGCAATTCTTAAGTGGACACGGTCTTGACAAACACCTCTCTCTCTCTCTCTCTCTCTCTCTCTCTCTCTCTCTCTCTCTCTCTCTCTCTCTCTCTCTCATTGGCAGTTTTTAAGTGGAGAACCAGCACAGTGTCAAACTAGGATTTGGGAGAATTCCTGTTCTTGCAGGGCAGGTCAATAAGTGACCTTGAACCAGTCAGAAGAGAAGACGAAGAAGAGAATGGATTTATACCCCGCCCTTCACTCCCTGCAGGAGTCTCACAGCGGCTTACAATCTCCTTTCCCTTCTCTTCCCCACAAGAGACACCCTGTGAGGTAGGTGGGGCTGAGAGAGCTCTCTGGAGAACCGCTCCTGAGAGAACAGCTCTGAGAGGACTTGTGACTGACCCAAGGTCACTCCAGCAGCTGCATGTGAAGGAGTGGGGAATCAAACTCGGTTCTCCCAGATCAGAGTCCGTGCTCCTGACCACGACACCAAACTGGCTCTCTATATTTGCCTCTGACTCTCAGCCTTGACTACCTCACAGGGTGGTAGTTGTGAAGATAAAATGGGGAGAATGTTGTCGCAGGCCACTCTGGGTCCCCACTGGGGAGAACAGCAAAGGGTACCTATCTAAAGAACGTAAACAAAAGCCTCCAGGTGGAAGGATCAGCAGCTCAGGTGCCTGTTTCCACTTTGCAAAAATACTGGGAAGAGGCAATCCTGGCATCTCACCTGGCCTGAGGTTTATGCAGCAGATCCCCCACGCCTTGCCTCTTGGTCTACTGGCCTGTTACTGTTGCAGCGACCAGCATTCTTGAACCTCACCTGCCAAGAGCGGGGCAGATGCCCGCATCCGCTCCCAGCTGAGTCACAGAGCCGAATCCGCTGACATCACGGACGCTCCGCTTCCCTGAAGAGTTTGGCTCATCTCCACTTCTACTGCACTGTGCATTCTCAGCTGGGGAGGGGGGAGGAGATGGGAGGGGACGGATTTCGACCAGATCAACTGCCTGAGAGGAATGCACCGAGCAGGTCTTCCACTCGACTTGCGTGGCTTTTCCCAGTTTAAAAAAACAGTATGTGGAGGAGTGGAGAATCGGCTCAGCGGTTAAGACACTGAACCGCAGACCGGAAGGTCAGTAGTTCTGCAGTTCGAGACCCAAGTGCTGCACGACAGAGTGAGCTCCGTCTCTGGCCCCAGCTCCTGCCAACCTAGCAGTTCGAAAGCAAGAAACTGCAAGTAGATAAATAGGTGCCGCTTCCATGGGAAGGTAACAGAGTTCCGTGGGAAGGTAACAGAGTTCTGTGCGCCTCAGCGTTTAGTCATGCTGGCCATATGACCATGGAGAGGTCTTCGGACAGCGCTGGCTCTTCAGCTTGGAAACAGAGATGAGCACTGTGCCCTAGAGTCGGATTTGATTGGCTTTTGAGCAAGGGAAACCTTTACTGAGCAGTAGCGCAAAAGGGGCCAAAGGGGTCCTTCCCTACTTCTGCTTGGAGTCTCCCCCCCCAAAGAAAAGAGGCAGAACCAGCAAGAAATCTTAGTCACTTTCACCTTTGGTTTTAAAATAAAACGTTGGAGGAAAGAAACGCCGAGTTGTGCACCCCATGCCTTGTTTGGATCTGGGACTGGAGAAGGAACAGAACGGTGGCCGCTCTCCAAAATCAATTTGTGAGGTGAAATTTACAAGCGAGAGGGGGAAAAATGAGTCAAGAAGCCCTTGAAAGAGCGCTTCGGCAGGAGGCAAAAAGGCAGCTTCATCTACATGGAGCAATTCTCTGATCAAACAGCGCCGTGTTTCGATCCCAGCCCCTTGACCGAGGACGAGATTAAACTGTCTACCAGCCTGTCTTGTGTGGACAAAGATATTTTCCTCTGTCAAGGAGAAGACAGAATTCAATACCACCGGGAGGGGGGGGGATACACACACACACACACAAAACCCACAGAGTTCAGAAGCGCTGGCACGGAGCCCTGCTTAATAACCAGTTTTGTATCCAAAGACCGGACACGTCGGGCTCCTGAAAGGTACCGCGCTTGCGGTTCCACTGCAAAAGGAGTGAGTCAGCTCTGCAGGATTTTGGAAAATCCTTCTTAGCAAATCCAATGGGATTTTGTAAGAACAACCTGAGCCAGAAAGCTGTCTTCCCTGGTGTGTCTCTTAAAGGCTGGCCCCAAAAGGCAAAAAGCACCGTTGTGGCGGAAAGACCACTGCAGAGGCCATTGGCGGGGCATGGCTACAGTGCCATAGCAGAAGAAGTGAAGAAGAAGAGATTGGATTTATATCCTGGCCTTCACTCGGAGGCTCAGAGCGGCTTACAAACTCCTTTCCCTTCCCCTCCCCACAACAGACACCCGGTGAGGCAGGTGGGGCTTGAGAGAGCTCTTTCCAGAACTGCCCTTTCAAGAACAGCTCTGACAGAACTAGGGCTTGCCCAAGGTCATCCAGCAGCTGCGAGTGGAGGAGTGGGGAATTAAACCCGGTTCTCCCAGATTACAGTCCGCGCACTTAACCACAACACCAAACTGGCAGGACTTGGGGAGACCTGGGTTCAAATTCCTGCTTAGACATAAAGCTCTCTGGATCATCTTGGGCTGGTCCCTCTCTCATGAAGATGAAACGGAGGAGGGGCAACCCATGTTTGCCGCCCTGAGCTCTTTGGAAGAAAGAAAAAAAATGACAAACATACCCAGGGGTCTTTTCGTAGAAGAACAGCTGCAGGAGCTCATTAGCATATGGTATGCTAATGAGCTATTAGGCTATTAGCATATGCCACGCCCCCTGACATCACTGGAAGTGATGTCAGAAGGGGAAGCAAAAGGGGGGGAGGCATCTTCAAAAGCCTCCCCTTCCCTTCCCCAGCTGGTCTGGGTGGGGGAGCTAAGAGAGAAGGGGTTTAAAGTTTAAACTCCTTCTCATGAGAGTTGGGCCACAGAAGGAGGAAAGAGGGAAGGAAAGAGAGTAGAGAGAAGGAAAGAAGGAAGGAAAGGGGGAAAGAAAGAGAAGGAAAGGGGAGGGAAAGAAAGAGAGGGAAGAAGGAGGGAAACAGGGAAAGGAGGAAAAAAGAGAAGAGAAGAGAAGGAAGGAAGGAAGGAAGGAAGGAAGGAAGGAAGGAAGGAAGGAAGAAAGAAAGGAGAGAAGAATGAGGGAAAGAGGAAAAAGAAAGGAGGGAATGAAAGAAATTCAGTGGCAATTCAGCCCCATTATATCTTATGGGCCATTGAAGTCAATGGTGAAAACATAGCGTATATTCTGGGGGCTGGAGGGGAAGGGGTTTGAGGGAGAGGCTCCAAACTCACAGGATAGCTGTTGGAGCCTCTCCCCAAGATACCCACCACGTTTCAAGAACATTGGACCAGGGGGTCCAATTCTATGGGTCCCCAAACAGGTTGCTCCTATTCCCTCCATTGTTCTCTATGGTGGGAAAAAAGTAAGTTTTTTTCCCACCATAGAGAACAATGGAGGGAATAGGGGTAACCTGTTTAGGGGCCCGTAGAATTGGACCCCCTGATCCAATGTTCTTGAAACGTGGTGGGTATCTTGGGGAGAGGTTCCATCAGATACCCTGTGAGTTTGGAGCCTCTCCTCAAACCCTCCCCTCCAGCCCCCAGAATATACCCTATGTTTTCACCATTGACTTCAATGGCCCATAGGGTATAATGGAGCTGAAATTGACATTCGGCTGCCTGAAAGACTCTCCGGGACGCCGGCTGGGGGCGGGGCTTGGCTCCTGAGCTCCCGGAGCTGCGCTCCGGTGCGCTCCCCCCCCAAAAGACCCCTGAACATACCAAACCTAAAAATACAATGACTCCATGGACACATGAGTCAAGCAGATATTAAACTTCATATTATATTATATCATATTTTTATTTAATTCATTTCATTATTTAATTCATCTGTTCCCTGCCTTTCTCCCCAACAGGGAGCCAAAGCCGCTTACATTATTCTTCTCTCCTCCATTTTATCATCTTAACAACACGGTGAGGTAGGTTAGGCTGAGAGAGTGTGACTGGCCCAAGGTCACCCAGGGAGCTTCCACGGCAGGAGCAGGGATTCGAACCCAGTGCTGGAAGTGCAGAAATGTATGCTGTCCCCTGCCTCAGCCTTCAGAGACAGCACCATAGATTTAGAGACAGACGGAGAAGTCAGGACACACACAGAGCATCCTTTCCTTCCTGCTATCAGATATTATCCCTTTGAAGCAGAACGCTATTCTTAGGGATAAGACTTCCTTCCTTCCTTCCTTCCTTCCTTCCTTCCTTCCTTCCTTCCTTCCTTCCTTCCTTCCTTCCTTCCTTCCGGCTTGACCCTTCTCTCTCACACACACAAAAAAAGAGCATATGGTCTCCATCTCTGTCACCATGGACATAGGACAGGCATTCTCCATCCGCATCCATCTAGCTAGTTAGATCAGATCCTCTCCCTATCACTCCACCTGTACTATCTAGAATGGAGTTCCCTGAATAAAGGACTCTTATTAGTTTGAAACTGACAAGTGGCTCTGTGTAACTCTGCAAGTTTGCTAGCACACACAGCACTGAGAAGCCTCGTGCACTATGCTGCCTACTAGAGATTCCTGGCTATACCATACCAGTGAAACTAACAATTTGAACCCAGGTCTCCCAGATACTAGCCCGACACTCTTAACTACTACACCATTCCGGCTGTATTATATTTACCATATCTGCAGCCCAGTCTTCCTCCTACGACCTCAGGATGACACAGAAGGGGCTTTTCTATCCTATCCTCACAACAACCTTGTGAGGTAGGCAGCAGGGGGAGCCTATGACCAGGCTGAGATAACCCCGAGAGCATCACTTTTGGAGGACAGGTTCCCAACTCTCCTTAATCCCAGCGCAACATCAAATCCACTCGACCACACAAGTTGCTTGTTTCTTATTCCTCTTCAGCTGAGCTCTTTAGGCGGCATTTCTGTTAAGGTAACTCGCCTTTAATGATGCTTCTTTACTAAGGGAAGACCACGGATCAGTGGCGGGGCACGAGATTTGCATGCAGATGTTGCCAGGTTTCATCTCCAGTTAAAAGCTCTCAGGGAGCTGTGCAGGGAAAGACCTTTGCCCGAGACCCTGCAGTGCTGCTGCCAGTCATGGAGTCTGACGGATCAGCTGTCGTATGGAAAAAGCAGAGAAGCAGGAAGGCATTTTCTCCTGGTCACCTTGGCCAGGAGAAGGACAAACAGAATTCGGAGCCTCGCTTGCATTCAGAGATGCTAAGTGGGGGAAATTTTAATAGGATGGTTTCCTTGTCCAGCGGGAAGGAAAGAACTCACAGAAGCAAACAAATTGGACTGATTTAGCCGGGAAGATAATGGAGGATCCCCAAGCCTGTGGAAATAGAATTCTGCTCACCGATTCGGTTCGGTGTGAAGCAGCAGCCGGGGGAAGGGCAAAGAAGCCCGCAGGCAGATCAGTGTTCCCTCTAAGCTGAGTTAGTGTGAGCTAGCTCACAGTTTTCTAGCCTCCGGCTCACAGACTTTTGCCTTTGCTCAGGGAGGATGGCTCCAGAGCCAACTGATTTATGCAGCAGCCAAATCGCTCGCTCACAACTTTAATGCCAGTTGCTCACAAAGACTCCACAGCGTAGAGAATGGAAACGAGCATCTGGCAATGTGGCATTTGCCAGAAGGGCCACTAGGGGGCACTGTGTTCAGGCCAGCACCTGTAGCCCTAGCTGAGATGCTAGGTTATTAGTCCTTCAGCAGGACTCAGGGGCAGAACGCAGGACTGCAGCAGAGGCGCTCAGACTGCACACAGAGATTAATGAACTAAATGAACCATCCTGTCACCGTGGCTCTTCTTTCCCTTCAGCCCTTGTCCTGAATATCTTGATCTAGGTCCCGAGCAAAGATTTTGCTCTTATTTAAGCTAAGCAGAGGCAGTTAACGCAGGGAAGGGAGAGGGACGTCACGTCCAGTAGCTGTTGAGTGACCTGAGAGTACCAGCGTGGTGTAGCGGTTAAGAGCAGTGGACTCTAATCTGGAGAACCGGGTTTGATTCCCCACACCTTCTCTACAGGCCTGCTGGGTGACCTTGGGCCAGTCACGGTTCTCTCTGAGCTCTCTCAGCCCCACCTACTTCACAAGGTGCCTGTTGTGGGGAGAGGAAGGGAAGGCGATTGTAAGCCACCTTCAGACAGAGAAAAGCGATGTATAAAAGCATCAACCTTTTCTCCCACATGAAGCCTGCTGGGTGACCTTCGGCCAGTCACCGTTCTCTCTCAGGACTCTCTCAACCCAACCTGCCCCACAAGGTGCCTGTTGTGAGGAAAGGAAGGAAAGAAGATGAGAAGAGAAGAGATTGGATTTATACCCCGCCCTTCACTTGGAGTCTCAGAGCGGCTTACAAACTCCTCTCCCTTCCCCTCCCCACAACAAACACCCTGTGAGGTAGGTGGAGCTGAGAGAACTCTGACAGAAACTGCTCTTTTTCAAGGACAGCTGTGCCAGAGTTTGTGACTGACCCGAGGTCACATCAGTGGGTACAAGTGGAGGAGTGGGGAATCAAACCCAGTTCTCCCAGATTAGAGTCTGCGCACTTAACCACTACACCAAACTGGGAAGGGAAGGAGACTGTAAGCTGCTTTGAGACACATGAGGCCTGCTGGGTGACCTTGGGCTAGTCAGAGTTCTCTTTGAACTCTCTCGGCCCCACCTGCCTCACAAGGTGCCTATTGTGGGGAGGGGAGGGCAAGGCGATTGTAAGTTGAATATGTTGTCAAAGGCTTTCACGGATGGAGTTCATTAGTTGCTTTGAGACATATGAGGCCTGCCGGGTGACGTTGGGCCAGTTGCGGTTCTCTCAGAACTCTCTCCAGCCCCACCTGCCTCACAAGATGCCTGTTGTGGGGAGAGGAAGAGAAGGTGACTGTAAGTTGCTTTGAGACACATGGGGCCTGCTGGGTGACCTTGGGCCAGTCACAGCTCTCTCAGAACTCTCTCAACCCCGCCTGTTGTGGGGAGAGGAAGGGAAGGAGGCTGTAAGCCGCTCTGAGGCTCTTTAGGACAAAGAAAAGTGGGGTATAAAAACCAACTCTTCTTTTTCAGAACTGCCTTGGCAATTTTTATTCCGAGGCAATATGACAATGATAACTTTTAAAATGTTGTCCCATAACAGTCACCATGATCTGTGGTTATTGCAGTTCCAGTTTCTCCAGCTTCTTTTGGCTGGAATCCCAACACTGCTTGGGCCTCTCCACCTCTCTGTTCTGGCCTCCAGGGCTGATGCCGCTGAGTCAAAATTAAAATATGGGAGCTAGTTGGGCCCAAGAGTGGAGATATTCCGTGTCAACTTAGGAAAACTGCGGATTCACTTTTTATTGGAGTTCTCAAAACCAGGCCAGTACACGGAGGGCTGCAGTCTTCAGTGGACAGGATGAAATTTCCCCTTCAAACTTCTATTTTCATATTTTCAGCTTCAGCAGTAATTTACCCAAATGAACGAGGCAGTATTTAGGCTAAGTTTCAGGGAGGGCACCTCCTAGAGATGCAATTCCATATGGAAAGGTTTAGGTCATTTCTAAATTTTGTTACTTTTATCACAGAGTCACAGTGCGATACAGTGGTTACAGTGCTGGATTAGGAGCTGGGAAACCCCAAGTTCAAAATCTCCAGTCACTTCCTCTTGAGTCTAAACTTACAAGGTTGTTGTGGAGGCAAAAGGAAAAAAACATACACTCTGCCATGAGAGCCCCTTGGGGAAAAGGCACAATAAAAATATGGTGGGATAGATATTTATCCCGTTCTCCTTCCAAAGAGCTCTAGAGAGCACACACGATTTCTCTCCCTCCAATTTTGTACACGCAACAGCCCTGTGAGGTAGTGAGGCTACAAGAAAACAACCAGTGAGCATTACCAGCAGAGTCGAGATTTGAACCTTGGTCTCCCCCAAGTTGTATTGACTGGCTCGGCTCCTCGCTCACCGGCCAATCAGCATCTCGCCCCCAGTGAGCTCTCCATGGTCCTGACAGTTTGCAGATGACCCTGGACTTATGCCCACACCCTGAGATGGAGCTACCCCATGCCCTGACTATTTTGCTGCCTACTCAGGCCCCTGCCACGTCTTGATGGCCCGTTCCCGCAGACGCCATCCTGAATCAACTGCTCTGTCCTCTTGACTTATCCTAAGGAAACTTTTCCATTGTGCCGTTGACCATTCATCAACACAGCCTGCTTTTCCATCTCGTTCTTCTTCCCCTCCAGCCCAAGAGGGAATAGTTCATTCCCTTGACCAGAGTGAGTCACACAGCCATTAGCCGCATTCCCAAGGCACTTGGATTAAGTCTCTGTGGCTCAGTGAGAAGTGTGACTGTGCATTCTGCATATTAAAGAGGCAGGGGGGTGGAGGGGGTGACGCTTCCCTCTTCGAGGAAAACACGGCAATAGAAGAATGCACTCAGCGGCTGAGGCTACCAGGCAGCATGCAACGGGATCCAATCGCCGGCACCGTGCGTTTGAAAGCAAAAGAGGCATCTAATCTTTCCGGGGACGGAGAAAAGCTCGACAAGGACACAGAGCTTTATTTTCAACAATGCGTTAAAAATTGTATCCCGCCCAATCAACCAACAAGGCTGGCGACAAAAGAATAAGGGAATCTTGGCGACGAAGAAGAAAAGGGAATATTTTTCTTAAAACTGCGTATAAAAATACAGTAAAAACAGGGAGCCTATGGAGCCATTTAAAAGCCAGGACAATGTCAGTACTGCTATGAGCGACCAGATGCTCATATTAAAAAAGAAAGCACACGGCCCTTTCTGAAAAGGAAAGCCGCCAGCTGCCCAACGCTAAAGCATCGGCTCAAGAGAAATGAGGGTTTCTGGGTGGAATATTCAACGGCCATAATCTCTCATGCAGACTTTGCTCTTTCTGCATACGTTGGTGCTCAGCGAATCCTTCCTCAGGGTTTCCTTTGAAAACCTCTGATCAAAAGACTGAGTTCTGCAAAAATTATCAGCCTTCTTTTTCAGTCAGAATTCTAGAAGTGAAGCCAATGCCTGCCACCCTGCCTCCTCTGGGCAATCTATTAAAAGCAGAAGAAGATGGAAGGGTTTCGGCACAGAACTTTGGACTGTCTGTCCAACAGCTGTTCCACCCAACATTCATGCTGATGGGCCACATGGCTTAGGCTGGATTTTGGCTCACTGTTGGCCCAAACTGCATGTTGGCCCAAAGTGAAAATATCAAGACAGTGTGTGACTCCAATAAAAAAAAGGCCAATGCTATGCTGGGGATTATTAGGAAGGGAATCGAAAACAAATCAGCCAATATCATAATGCCCCTGTATAAATCAATGATGCAACCTCATTTGGAGTACTGTGTACAGTTCTGGTCACCGCACTGCAAAAAAGGATATTATAGCATTGGAAAAAGTGCAGAAAAGGGCAACTAGAATGATAAAAGGGTTGGAACACTTTCCCTATGAAGAAAGGTTAAAGCGCTTGGGGCACTTTAGCTTGGAGAAACATCAGCTGAGGGGTGACATGATCGAGGTTTATAGATTATGTATGAGATACAGCAGGTGGAGAAAGAAGTACTTTTCTCCCTTTCTCACAATACAAGAACTCGTGGGCACTCAATGAAATTGATGAGCAGTTGGGTTAGAACAGATAAAAGGAAGTCCTTCTTCACCCAAAGAGTGATAAACACATGGAATTCACTGCCACGGGAGGTGGCGGCGGCTACAAGCACGGATGGTTTCAAGAGAGAATTGGATAAACATATGGAGCAGAGGTCCATCCGTGGCTATTAGCCAAAAAGTATAGATAGGGACTCTCAGTCTGGGGCAAATGATGCTCTGTATTCTTGGTGCTTGGGGGGGGCAGCAGTGGGAGGGGCTTCTAGTGCCCTGGCCCCACTGGTGGACCTCCTGATGGCACCTGGTATTTTTGGCCACTGTGTGACACAGAGTGTTGGGCTGGATGGGCCATTGGCCTGATCCAGCATTGGGCTTCTCTTATGTTCTTATGTTCTCATGATTTTCGAAGCGGCCCAATCATGCACGAGGCCTTCTTTTTTTTTCCCGCCTCCACCTTCACCCAGGCAACTGGCCTTTCTGAACGTGTCCCCGCGCAGCAGATTCATGCGGCACAGTCCAAAAATGGCTGCTGTTTCAGGATATGTTTTTGTCATGCAAAGGGGTGATTTTTCAAGATCACTTTATCTTGCCGCCAGATTTAAGAGATGCAACCTTCACAGAGGCCTTCCCCGTGAAAACGGATGCGTGAACCAGCTGCGCATGTGCAGAACTGTGGTCGGTCTTGCCTGTGTCTACAACATGCCTCTGAAAGCCAACGTGCCACCTGTTTTTAATGCTAGAGATACTGAGCGAGCGTGGAGAAATCTCGGGTTAGCCTACCTTCTGCGAGGCAGGCTTCTCTGCACTGTCCACATCTCCATCCAGGAATGGCATTGCAAAGGAGCTAAGATCCTAGAGCAAAAGAGAAGGAAAAGCAGAGTCTGTAAGGAGCTGTGGCTCAGTGGCAGAGAATCTCCTGGGCGGGCAGAAGGTCCCAGGCTCAGTCCCCTGTTAAAAGTTCTCATGTAGTCGGGGGCAAGACCCAAAGAGCTGCTGCCAGTCAAAGAAGACAATGCCGATGTGGATGGACTGAGGGTCTGCCCCGGGGTGAGGCATTTTCACATGTTTAAGGAAGCGATGATAGTCATACTCAACCATGTGACCGTCTTAACCCTTTCATGGCCAGACATTTTCCTGCTCAAAATTGCCCCCATCTGTCTGCACCACGACCCCAGTGAGTATCCGGATGCACATTCACCTCCTAAATATGCGGGTGAAATCCTACTGGGGAGAAATGTGTATATGTACGTGTGCTCAGTGGGGCAGCATGGAAGGTCCCAGGTTCGATTCCTGACATTACCAGCTCTCAGGCAGCAGATATTGAGAAAGATGTTTCTTTGACCAAGACCAGGCCCCCATAGCTACGGTGGGGCTTTTGGGGGCTCCACTCCCTTTCTTAAAGGCACGGCCCCACAAAAATTTCTCCAGTAAATGCTTTTTTCAATCATTTTAAAATATTTTTTTAAAGGCGTATGCCCCTTTAAGCAGAGTGGGGTGCTGTAGTTGACTAATTCCCACACTGAGCAAGGGGGTTGGGGTAGGTGACCTCTAGGATCCCTTCTAACTCTGTGTCAAGAAACTGGTTTCCTTTAAGAGAGTTTTTCTGCTTAAGTGTTAGGGCATCACCCCCACCTGCCGGCTTGTTCTCAGAACTGTTGCTTAGGCTGGCAGAAGTGATTAACTTGCAGCAGCTGAGAACTGTCATCTAAAGTGGTTGACAGCTTGCAATTTAGAGATCTATCTTGGTAACAGCTTTCAATTGGCTAAATGGTTAAGAACACCTATGTAGAATAGACAGCTTGAGAAGACTCAGAGAGAAAGAGAGGAGATTACCTCGAAGCTCTCTTTAACTTCTACTGTGGCCAAATCCAGGTAAGTATTTCCGGTACCACACCTACCAGAAAATATATCCCACCCACCCCCCCGCTGTTGTCACAGTCTGGGGCTAAGATTTGCAGAAGCCTCTATGCCTAGAGGTTAAGATGCTGAGCTGAAGACTGGAAGGTCTGTAGTTCAACAGTTCGAGACCCTAGTGCTGCATGACGAGTGAGCTCCCATCTGTGGCCCCAGCTCCTGCCAACCTAGCAGTTCGAAAGCAAGAAATTGCAAGTAGATAAATAGGTACCACTTTGGTGGGAAGGTAACAACATTCTGTGCATCTCGGCATTTAGTCAGGCCAGCCACATGACCATGGAGAAGTCTTCAGACAGCGCTGGCTATTCATCTTGGAAACAGAGATGAGCACTGCCCCTTAGAGTCGGATTCGACTAGCTTTCGAGCAAGGGAAACCTTTACCTTTTACCATGCTTTGTTTTTAAAGGGCTTGATTCCACAGTAGCTGAGTCATAATCCTCAGAACTGTTTTTTTCTTTCTGCACCGAGAACTTTAGCTCCACCGGAAAAAAAATCTGCCCCACAAGCTACAACATCCTGGCTATGGGCCTGACTAAGACCGTGGAGAGTGGCTGCCGATCAGAGCAGACAATATTGGCCTTGACAGAGTTATGGCCTCATAGGTTCAGATGTACTCTGACAGAATCAAGTAGAAAACATCTCACATTCGAATTTTGTACATGCCCTAACTCTTCTCTGTAGGGTCGCTGTGGTGTGTATTTCACGAAGACTCGACTCTGCTCAAGGTGAATTAATGGTTCTTACCCAAACCTACGTTTGCCTGTTCATTTACAGTATGACAGAATCTTTTCCTCATCATTTTGGTTCCTCAGAGACCAATATTATCCACGGCCCTCATCCACACTGCGGCTTCCTCTGTCCTTCCAGACAGCAATTCTGAATCCATTTGTGTCCCCTCAGATGTTGATACCTGAGTGATCTCTGTCAGGCTTTGGAGACAGTTGGAGTCCCCTCCCCCTTCCTTCCAGTTCATTCTCCTTCTAGAAGGTTCTAGGGCCGGATCTCTCTCTCCTGCGGCATGCTGAGGACAATGACCTGACGTTCCCATCTGGCTCCCCTGCGTCGCCCCCAACATTTCATACTCCTAAACTGCAAAACACGCAACACAAGTCAAGCATCTGTTACGCTCGACTCCACTAGCCGTCTTCACGCCCCGCAGGAGACGGAAAGTGTTCAGAGTCATCTGCGCGACAGCCTTAAATTAAATTCAAAGGAGACAATACTTTTTTTTTGTCCCCCGGTTCAATACATTTCCATTAGCGGGAGCTGCGCCCTTATTAAACCAACTCACAATACTTGACCAAAAGCCGGGAGCAAGAAGTTGTGTTTGCACTGACAGGTTAGGGGGAAGGCAGACAGCTCGGAGTGATCTACGGGAATTATACTGAGGAGACAAATATGCCCAGCCGTCCTTAATTAAGGGAAATAAACTGCTTTGGCATTCCTCCTGTTGCTGCTCGTCGTCAGACGGATTTTCACAGTTAATGAACAACCTGTAGGTAGGCAGCAATGCTCCCTCTAAGCTGCGGGGTCTTGTGAGCAAAAATTCTACTTTGTGAGCTACTGGCATTAAAGTTGTGAGCGAGTGCTTTGGCTGCTGCATCAATTAGTTTGTTCTGGAGCCCACCCTTCCTGAGCTAAGACAAAAATGTGTGAGCCGGAGGCTAAAAAACTGTGAGCCGGCTCACACTAACTCAGCTTAGAGGGAACACAGTACATCCTTATTTAAGAAGTGCCGGTTGAGAGCTGGTACAGGCCGGGCAGGGGGGTGGGGTGGGGTGGGGTGGAGAGCCAGTTTGGTGTAGTGGTTAAGTGTGTGGACTCTAATCTGGGAGAACCGGGTTTGATTCATCACTCCTCCACTTGCACCTGGCTGGATGACCTTGGGCAAGCCATAGTTCTGGCACAGCTGTTCTTGAAAAATAACAGCTTCTGTCAGAGCTCTCTCAGCCCCACCTACCTCATAGGGTGTCTGTTGTGGGGAGGGGAAGGGAAAGGAGTTTGTAAGCCGCTCTGAGACACCTTTGGGTAGTAAAGGGAGGGGTATAGATCCAATCTTTTCTCTTCTTCTTGGACTTAACATGGCAGGCTCCTCAGTCCCCACTAGGCCTTCGTGACCCTGGGGTGGCTGTGGGCAAGCCCCCTTCTCAACCCCATTTACCTTTCCTCAGCAACTGGAGGACCCTAATCCAAACCTGGTCTTTTGAGAGATGTTTACTGGTTGCCAACATAGAAGCAGGAGAATGGGGAGAAATCTCCAGGCAACAATCCACATGATGTTCAGTTCCATGATCATTTCAAAGGACATTTTCTTACAAATTGCAGCCAGAGGGGCTGTCATGACTCAGGGGAGAACAGCCAGGTAATGGGATAGCTTTTGGACCGTTCCGCTTGTCCTGTGCCCCTCCCTGAAAATCACTGTCTCCAAGCCGCTTTTATTCACCTCTCAGGAAAAAAATATCGGTAGCCATAGGTTGGACAACAAAGTGGTAGAACATCTGCTTTGCATGCAGAAGGTCCCAGGTTCAATCCCCAGCATCTCCAGTTAAAGGATCTAGCAGCCGGAGACGTTAAAGACCTCCACCTTTGCCAGTCTGAATAGACAATACTGACCTTGATGGATCAAGGGACTGATTCAGTATAAGGCAACCTCATAGGTGTTCACTACGTTTTGCAAGAGAGTTTTATAGCACTGAAGGTACAGGAACAACAATCAGTAGAAGAGCACACCTGTCCTAATTAGAAAGCCCAACAAAAGACAGAACAGGAAGCCAGTATGGCGTGTGGGGCGGCAGACCTGGCTTCACAGTCCTCACTCTGTCGTGACGCTCACTGGGTGACTGTGGGCTGCCTAAGCTACCTCACAGGGCTGGGTTTTTTTTTTGGGGGGGGTTATTTGTGCGTGCATGCGTGTGTGTTTGTGTGTGCTTGCTGTCCTGGAAGTCATGGAGATTTCTAGCAACCCCTAGTGGAGTTCAGTGTTCCCTCTAAGCTGAGTTAGTGTGAGCTAGCTCACAGTTTTTTAGCCCCCAGCTCACAGATTTTTGTCTCAGCTCAGGAAAGATGGCCCCAGAGCAAGGTAATTTATGCAGCAGCCAAATTGCTCGCTCACAGCTTTAATGCCAGTAGCTCACAAAGCAGAATTTTTGCTCACAAGACTCCACAGCTTAGAGGGAACATTGGTTAAGCCGTTTTTCGGAGAGGTGGCTTGATTGCCTGCCTCTGCGTCCCAGCCCTGGCATTCCTTGGAGGTCTCCCTTCCCGTTACTTGCCAGGGTCGGCCCTGCTTAGCTTCTGAGATGTGACAAGATCGGCCTTACCTGGGCTATTCTGATCAGGGCCCTCACAGGGTTGTTGTGAAGATAAAATGTGGGAGGATCTTGCATACCACCCTGAGCTCCATGGAAAAAGGAGATGGTGCAAACATGTACGGAACGGCCAGAAGAAATCATAGAGAACATGAGAAAGGACCAGAGTTATGTAACTAAACAATCAAACAAGAATGGAAAGACACAGAGACAGCTCACCCACATGACATTGGGGGGGAAACAGCCTCTCAGGGGACCCAATAAATGCCTCTTGTAAATATTTACTTGTTTACTTCATCCGCATCCTGCCTTTCTCCCAGGTGGGGGGGGGGCAAGGCGGCTGATACTGTGCTCCCCCTTCCTCTGTTGTCATGTAACTTTCAAATTCACCTGGCCAGGTACACGGGACTTCTCGGCATTTTATCCCATCTTCCCAACAGACCGGCACACTTCAAGAGGACCAGCACAACTGAGCTGTGGGCGAGGCAGTTGGGAGCGGCTGGTTCTAAGAACATCCCAGCCAGGTCTGTGATGTCACAATGATGAGAAGGGTGAGAAGGGAAGCGAAATGGTGTGCGCGGCGGGTGGGTGTGTTTAGGACTGGAACCTCTTCCATGTCACACTTGACAGGCCTTTAATATACTGAGAGCCAGTGTGGTGAAGGAAGGAGAAGAAGGAGAAGGCGAAGGAGAAGAAGAGGAGGAGGAGGAGGAGGAGGAGGAGGAGGAGGAGGAGGAGATTGGATTTATACCCTGCCCTTCACTACCCAAGGGAGTCTCAGAGCGGCTTACAAATTCCCTTCCCCTCCCTCCCCACAACAGACACCCTGGGAGGTAGGTGGGGCTGAGAGAGCTCTTTCCAGAACTGTCCTTGAGAGAACAGCTCTGACAGAACTATGGCTTGCCCAAGGTCACCCAGCAGCCACGAGAGGAGGAGTGGGGAATCAAACCCAGTTCTCCCAGATTAGAGTCTGCGCACTTAAACTGTAGGAAAAGAAGATTTGGATGTATACCCCACCCTTCACTCGGCATCTCAGAGCGCCTTACTATCTCCTTTCCCTTCCTCTCCCCAAAACATACACCCTGTGAGGTAGGTGAGGCTGAGGGAGGCCTTTTGAGGACTGCTCTTGAGAGAGCAGCTCTGACAGAACTGGCCCGAGGTCACCCAGCTGGCTGGAAGTGGAGGAGTGGGGAATCAAACCCAGTTCTCCAGATTAGAGTCCACTGCTCTTAACCACAACACCAAACTGGCTCTCAACCGTGTCAACCGTGACACATTTGTGTTGGAAGACGCAGGTTCGAATCCTCACTCGTGCCATGGAAGCTCACTGGGTGACCCTGGGCCAGTCACAGTCTCTCGGCCTCACCTCCCTCACAGGAATCCTTATAGCCTTGATTATAAAATCCACATTTGGAGACATGCTTGTCTCCGCTGCTTTCCATTTATTCGGCTCTACTGTTGTCCCACAGGGAGCCAGATCACTGATCTATCTAACGCTGTATCTTCTCCTCTGGCTGGCAGGGTCTCAGGGGAGTACTTTCCCATTAACTGCACCTTTTCACCAGCAGTAACAAGGACCGAACCTGAAACCTCAGCACAAACCCGATGCTCTACCGATGAGCCACAGCTTCTCTCCAAGCAAATGATGCTGCCTTTTACTGCCACAGTCCTGTTTTATCAAACTCGGGATCACCTCCCACCGACAGGCTCTCCACGGCCCTGGGCCATGAAGCGTCTCTCGCCCCACTTGCTATCTGGCAATCCGGAGGAAAGAACCTGGGCGGTGACTCAGGTGCCCGTACCACCTGACCTGCGCTGCTGATCTGCTTCAAGGACTCAGACCGGTGTTATCTTTTCACGCTCCAGTTGGCGTCACAGAGCATTTTGGTTTCTGCGGAAAAGTGACAAGCTGAGTCGCAAGATGCCAAGACGGGAGTGACTAACTTTCCAACGTGTCTCCAAGGGGAGTGGGCGGCAGCAGATGTAGGCTGTTCCATTCACAGAAGCTGGAACTGTACTTTGCTGGGCTCGGCTCTGCAAAAATGTCACATTTCTCTTAGTTCCCCTTGAAGCGTGGCAGCCTCAAGCAAGAGCCTGGGCAATTCAAGGTGGCAGAAATGAGAGCCAGAGACGGTCGCCTCTAGGGGCTTCTCTAGGTGTCAAGTGTGGCAGAATTTGGGGGCTTTCTGTTTTTCTATGCTATGTAGGTTTTGCTATAACTGACTTTGGTTTCTTGGTTCAGAAGTCCCATAAGCCTTTGCTCTTTTGCTGGCAGCCTAGGCGTAAAAACTAAAGCCTTGCCCTGTAGATGTACCTCTGCCTGAATTCACATTTCATGGCCTTCAAAGAAGAGAAGAAGATCATGGATTTATACCCCACCCTCCACTACTCAAAGGAGTCTCAGAGCGGCTTACAAATTCCTTTCCCTTTCCCTCCCCACAACAGACACCCTGTGAGGTAGGTGGGGCTGAGAGATCTCTGACAGAAATTGTTCGTTTTCAAGAACAGCTGTGCCAGAACTATGGATTGCCCAAGGTCATTCAGCAGGTGCAAGTGGAGGAGTGGGGAATCAAACCCAATTCTCCCAGATTAGAGCCCGTGCACTTAACTACTAGGTCTGTCTAGGTCTTTTTGACATCGCAGTTAATAAAATATATCTAGGCAAACGTTCATCCGAGCAATGGGTTCATCCTAGCAATTCTTATGGATGTTATTTACTAGGCCAGGGGTCCCCAGCCTTTTCTAGCCTGTAAGCACCTTTGGAAGTCTGACACGGGGTGGTGGTGGGCATATTTGTGAGATGGCTGCCACAGGAGGCAGACCCCACCACAAAATGGCTTCTGTAGGTGGTGGAGTGAAGTCATGTATAACTCTAATAGCAGCTCTTCAGGATTTCAGGCATAGGTTCTGTTTAACAGGATAGCTTTTTAAATGGCCCTATTGTTTAAAAATATTTTCTTGCTTACACACAGCTTATCTGCAGTCGCGCAGTAAAGATTCTTCTCCTGTGGCGGCACTGCCGCCGAACCAATATTTTCTTTTATCTGCACAGTCAATCGGATCTCCAGTGGCCAATCAGAAGCCCTGCTGGTTAAAAGCCCTACGTGGCCTTGCCCACTTTCTAAAATGTCTCGGTAAGCACCAGGAAAAGTATTGGCAGGTACCCCGGTGACCATGGGCACCGCGTTGGAGACTCCTGTGCTAGATGATGGTATTTACTTCTGTGCCATGAAAACCTTCCAGCTGCTCATTTCTACACATTAAGCTTCCACAGGAGGTCTTTCTCCGGGTCTGTTGACCACCTTAGGTCAAGAGTTTTCTGCCTGTGACAAACAAAGTCAAAAGGGTAAAAACGTTCAACATTTCGGACACCAACAGCAGCAGAGCTGTTTTTCCGTCTCCCACACCAGCGCTCCCGGCTGGCTCTATGCATTCATTTTGATCAACAGCCATGAGTAATTCCCAAGAGCAAGAAACCAGCTGGCCTGCCAATACGAAAGCTTGAAGGCTATGATGATTATTAATCATTGATGGAGCTTTCCCACCTGCAAGCAACTTGGGGAGCTGTAATGGGTTCCTCCATCACAACTCTTCTCTTTTGGATGTCTTTGTCATGTCACTGTCTTTTCCCCCCGCAGATGGGAAACTGAGGCTAGGAGACTGTGTGAATTGCCCAAGGCCACTTGGAAGAGTCATTTATCTTGAGCGTCCATCACCTTTAAGAGTTCTTTATGGGACCACAGACCTTGTAATTACGCTGTTGATCTTGCCATTCAAGCTTTGGGAAACCAAACAGGAATGGGTGGAAGGTGGAGAGGGGGGGAAAACAGGGGATGCCAAAGAAATTCAGCCAGAAATTCAAATCCTTCACGCCACAGACTCAACTGCTTTGCTTTTCAAGAGCCAGCAGAGGGCAGGGGGTTGAAATGTCAGACTGGGATTTGGGAGACCCAGATTTGAATACCCACTGTGCCATGGAAACTTGCTAGGTGACCTGGGTCCAGTCACTCAGTGTGATCCACCACACAGGGTTGTTGTTAAGAAGAAAGAGAGAGGAGAACCATGAAGGCTGCTCTGAGCTCTGTGAAGGAATAGCAGCCAGAAGGGCGAGGCCAGCTTAGGCAAGAGTTTGGGCGCATACAAAGCAGCATGGGTGGGTTCTTCTGTCCCACTGGCATCATGTTTAAATCAAGCCTTGAACATAAGAACATAAGAGAAGCCCATGTTGCATCAGGCCAATGGCCCATCTAGTCCAACACTCTGTCACACAGTGGCCAAAAATACCACGTGCCATCAGGAGGTCCGCCAGTGGGGCCAGGACACTAGAAGCCCTCCCACTGCTGCCCCCTCCAGCACCAAGAATACAGAGTATCCCTTGCCCCAGACTGAGAGTTCCTATCTATATCTTGTGGCTAATAGCCACCGATGGAGCTCTGCTCCCTATCTATATATCTAATAGCCACGGCACCCCCTGCGTGCGGATATCTAAATCCTTACATCGTGCGGATATCTAAATCCTTACATCGGGGGCAACCCCCAGATGTGCAGAAAAATCTGAAATCTATAAAAAAACTATAGTGAGGATACTTAAATCCCCCCCAAAAGTAAAGGAGTGTTCCCTGCACATGGGCAGAGAATGCACTCACCACTAGGAACTGCGGCAGAGCTGTGCAGGACTTGCTGCTGTTGGCGATGCCAGTGGCGCAGGGGGAGATGCCTTGGCAGGCCAGCGGCTGGGAGCTGCAGCCATTGCTGCTGGGGGGGAAGCCTGGCTGGCCCTGCAGCTAGGTGCCGCACAGGGCTTGCCACCATTGCTACTGGCAGCGGAGGGGGGAGGGAGGAGCCTTGGAGGGCTGGCGCTGGGAGCCATGGACGTTGTTGCTATCAGTGTGTGTGGGGGAGAAGCCTGGTGGCTAGGAGTCACACAGGGCTCGCAGCCGTTGCTGCTGGAGGCCGCAGTGGCGGGGGAGAGAAACCTTGGAGGGACGATGGACAGAGCTGCAACTGTTGCTGCTGTTGGGGGGGGGGGAGCCTGGCCTGGCAAGCCCAGCAGACTGCCTGCTGGGCTCTCCTGTGGCTGCTGCCACCTCCTCCTCTTTGCAGAACTCCTGCTGCTTCAGCAGGCCAGCCACCTGGGAGCAGCAGGGAATATTCCCCCCCCGCAAGTATCGCGGGTCCCACTTCTTGTGTTTATCTAACTCCCTCTTGAAGCTGTCTATGCTTGTAGCTGCCGCCACCTCCTGTAGCAGTGAATTCCTTGTATTAATCACTCTTTGGGCGAAGAAGGACTTCCTTTCATCTGGCACAGGAATGTGAAGAAAGCACAATCTGCCACATTTTTATCCCACCTTTCCTCCCTAAGAACCTCAGGGCAGTTCTCCTTGCTTCCATTTTACCCACAACCCTGTGAGGTAGGCCAGGGCTGAGAAAGAGTGCCCAGTCCCAGGTTATCCACTGAGCTTCGTGGCTGAGGTTTGATTTGAACCCAGGTCTCCCTGGTCTTAGGCCACCACTTTAATTGCTACACCACACTGCCTCTCGATAATCCAGCTTCTAAAAAACAACAGGCGATAGAGACATCAGCAAGGAATGTTCAGGCTCCCCAGAAAGAGTTATGTGCCTGCTTCTTTTCTTCTGCAGGGTCAGTGAAACACATAAAATTAGCAATTGTAGCTTCTGATTTAAGACAATTCCAAGGAACAAAACAGCTGGAATTGCAACATGAATCCTCAAGGCCTCCATTCAAGCCGCCTTCCATTAAACAGAATCTTTGCAACTTTAAGCGCAAAAGAAAAAAAGCATCTGGGGATAGAAATCAGTAACAACCATTAAAAATCAGGCACAAAGCAGAAAGTCATTCTGTGGTAAAACGGATAGAAAGTCCTGATTAGGGGTGTGCAACTTTTAAAAATTTAGTATTTCTGAAAAATCCCAGATACCAATACCAGTATGGATTCCCCTGCAGCCAGACCCAGGATCTGTGTGCCTCAGGGAGATCACTCCCCAAAGGACACAGATCCTGGCTGGGATGGCTTTGCGAGAAGCCAGCCTCAAGCTGAGCTTGGAGGAACAGTCTGCTCCCCCCAAAACAGCCAATCCTGATCCTCAGGCTGCAGTAGAAGCCCGACAAACAGCTCAGAGACAGGAACAGATCTCCACTGTTTTCAAATCTACTGGTAATTCCCAAATATATCCGGGATTTTTTTCAGGATTCCCCCGGAAGCCGAAATATACCCCCAAAAAACCAATAAGGTGTTTTTCGGGTATATTTTTGGTTTGGGTAGACCTGAATGCGCACCTCTGATTAATTACCAAATACTGATTTTGTGACACATTTAGCACCTCTGGGTGGGATCTGCAAGTGCGTCAGCTACACGGGCTTATTTGAACATTGACAGCCTAGTACAGTCCAATTTTTATTCATCGGGCACTTCAAGCAGGCAAGAAAGCGGGAAATGCTAGGCTGGTTGCTTTCGAGACTGCGTTCATGATTTGCGTCAAGCTGCGTTCAGCGGAGGCAGCTGGAACATAATTAAATACATATGATCGTGAATGAGATATTTTCATCAAGGCCTGCGCACAAATGTTTTGGATATGCAATCAGTTCTTCTCAAAGCATCTTTTTCGTGATATAGCTTGGAGGCAGCATTATGAGGACTCTAAAAACAGTATATTTAATGTTTACCCATATAGAATCCTTTTTTTAATGTGGAGAAGAAACCAACAAAACTGGTTAACTACCACAAAACACATGGGCCTTCTTGCCAAGCGCTTTCTTGGTTATCTGCAGCCGGCATCAACGATGCCAGATGACCCATTCGAATCCTCCTCCCCAAGTCACACAATTATTGGGGTTTTGTTCAGAACTCTCATCTGGAGGTAGGTTCTGACATGGTACTGATCTGGCCTGGAACATGATTATTTCTCAATAAAGGAATCACTGCCAGTGTTGTTGAGAGTAACTTTGTCCAGGAGTCTGACATCCTCCGAGCCTCACGACACAGGAAGAACTATTCCCGTTGGCCCAGTGAAGCCCCCCCTTACCTGAACAGGCTTCATAGTGGATCTTTTTACTCCCCCACAGAGAGGAGACGGTGGAGGAGGCCTCCAGGGCATCTCTCCACTGCGGCCTGGGAGGGCGAGAAAGAAAACGGTGGGAAACCTCAGCTTCCTGTAGCCCTTCTCTTCTTATTGTGGCACCATCAACCCCTTCACCTCGGCACAGTGCCTGGCACCCTCCTGCCCCACAGTCCTTTGCTACAGGGACTGCTGCTGAAGAGAGAGCGCTCAAAAACTCTCTTTCACACAGCAAACCAATCAGCCTGCTTGTGTTATGAGGGGAGGGGACGCAATGGGTTCTGGCAAGGCTTTTTTTTTGGGGGGGGAGCAGCATCCAGCTCCACTGCCTTGCTCTCATTGCTGAGAGCCAGTTTGGCGTAGCGGTTAGGAGCGCAGACTCTGATCTGGGAGAACCGGGTTTGATTCCCCACTCCTCCATGTGCAGCCGCTGGTGTGACCTTCGGTCAGTCCTAAGTTCTTTCAGAGCTGTTCTCTCAAGGGTCGTTCTCGGGAGAGCTCTCTCAGCCCCCCCCCACCTCACAGGGTGTCTGTTGTGGGGAGGGGAAGGGATTGTAAGCCACTCTGAGACTCCTTCGGGTAGTGAAGGGCAGGGTATAAATCCAATCTCCTTCTCCTCCTTCTCTTCCTTCCCCACACAAACCAGATCATCTAAGACAGGGTTTCCCATCCTGTGAGCTGGGGCCCAAAAGTGGGTCACAAAGCCTGCTGGTGGTGGTGGTGGCTGGAGCAGATCTCATAGAATCATCGAGTTGGAAGGAACCTCCAGGGTTATCTAGTCCAACCCTCCGCACAATGCAGGAAATTCACCAATACCTCCCCCCAAAATACCTTCCCCCCAACAGAGATTGGTTCACTTGGAGAAAATGGCCACGTTGGAAGGTGGACTCTACGGCGTTATACCATACTGAAACTCCTCCCCTCCCCAAGTCCCAGCCTCCGCAGGCTCCACCCCCCAAATATCCAGGTATTTCCCAACCCACAGCTCGCAACCTGAGCTGCAAGCCAGCCCTTTCTAATGACTCCCCTACCCTCTCATCACTGTGTTTTGTCTTTTGGAAAGCAAGATCTGACCCTGGAAACAGTATCCTTCATGTCACACAATAGTTGGTTTCCCACCCCTCTGCACTGCATATACATGTCGATCAAGCAAAACACGTCCTGTTGGTTATTATTACAGTGAGTTTCCTCAAATCTTAGGAAGGATTAGAAGGAGTAATGGAAAAGAAGAGGGCAGTCAGAGGCTGCAATGTAACTTCCATACGTAAAGGCTGTGTATGTCAGAATGCTACTTGCTTGGGGTTCATAGTGGGGCCAGTTGTGCCCTTTGTGTGATGTTTGTTGGTTTCTCAAAAACATCTGGTTAGCCACTGTTGGAAATGGAATGCTGAACCAGATGGATACCACAGTCATAGTTTGCCTAGGGTGCTTAAAAACGTTGGCCCAGCCTTGGATGGGTCACCATATCAAGTAAACTTGGGCTTGTGGGTCACTATACCAAGGAGAAGAAGAATAGATTGGATTTATACCCCACCCTTCACTACCCGAAGGAGTCTCACAGCAGCTTACAATCTCCTTTCCCCACAACAGACACCCTGTGAGGTAGGTGGGGCTAAGAGAGCGCTTTCGAGAACTGCTCTTGAGAGTACAGTTCTGAGAGAGCTTGTGACTGAACCAAGGTCACACCAGCAGCTGAGCTCCACCTAGGGTTGCCAACGAGGCTGGGAACCACTGATCTAATGCACCTTCCCTCCTTGTTCTTCAGGAATTGGTGGTCAGATATGCCCTGGGAACCAGGTGGGAAGAGACTTGGGAAATTTGGCTTCTGGGTGATCAATGTGTAACGTGATTGCAAATGGTGAACGACAGCAATGAGGGGAGGGTGGTAGACTCAGGAGGGTCCCCTTTCTGAGCCTCTGCTGGGAGAAAAACCAACTATCTCTGTCAGAAGTCCAGCATGTTCTCACACGCACAGTTTTGCTTCACACTCATTGGCCACCTGAGAAATGGCTTCCTGGCTACCCAAGTTATCATGACATAAGCAAAATAAAAGTCAAGGAGCACCTTAGAGACTATTTTGTGGGTTGTGGGGCAAATTCTTTTCTGGTGGGGCTGAAGTTCTCAGTGCAGAAAGAAAAGCCACTTAGCCAACAGAAAGCCATTACCAGGATAGATCTCTAAATTGCAAGCTGCCAACCACTATTTAGATGACAGTTCTCAGCTGCTGCAAGTTAATCACGTCTGCCAGCCTAAGCAGCCATTCTGAGAACAAGCCGGAAGGTGGGGGTGATGAATTCTGTAGCCAAGAAAGCGAACACTTAGGCAGAAAGATCCAGGTGGCCAGCCGTGTTGTTGGTCCAAAGCAGCAGAACAAATTTAGAGACCAGTGGCACCTTGAAGATCAACTATGGTTTATTCAAGATATGAGGTTTCATGTGCAAGGCACACTTTTTCAAATACAATGGAATGGAAGGTAAGGTTCAGACTGTCTATACTGCTGATGTCTCTGTGGCATTATATACTGCTGAGGTCCCTGTCCACCCTAGGCTCCAACCCCAAATCTCCAGGAGTTTCTCAAGCTGGAGTTGGCAACCCTACCCCCGCCCCCTACCAGCGTCCATGGAGGACTTGGCAACCCAAGGTGGAGAAGAGCCAAGTTAGAGCTCTTTTGGGGCCTACGAAGGGAAGGACGGTCTGACAAGCCACCTTGCTAACAAAATAACAGTTAAGGCAGCTTACAGATAAAAGTTGTGAAAACAAATCATGTCCCCAAACAGGTCGCTAGAAGGGGGAAAAAACAGAGAGCTTCAGGACAACTGGCAGTTGTTAAAAGCAGTGATAAAAACAGCCATCAACAATAAAAAAAAAAATCAGAACGCTGAACAGGGACAACGGAACAGATGGTGCCCCTCCATGTCTACCTCCCTGCATCTATGAGCTGGCAACCCTGGAGCCATGCGGATGTTGCTGGTTCTACTAAGGACCAAACTGGGACAAAAAGAGGGGGGGACTAAACCTAGAAACCTGGGATCCAGAACCTGAAAAGGTTAGTCAAATAGAAAAGAGAGTCAACAATAAAAGGCAATTCTACTGAGGACACTTTGGCTAAACAATCATAGGAAGGCACTGTCTAGACCAGAAATTATTACCAGTGAAACACCACCTGGCATGTGACTGCATCTTTGGAGGCCTCGTTTGTACTTTTATTCTGTGCCTAGTGGTTTCATTTTGGAACAATTCTTTTCTGGTCCTTCTTGTATTTATATTTTATATCTGTATGATTGTACTGTACTACTATATAAGCCAATATGTTCCTCACTGTGTTTGACCTCTGAAGTAGACCTATGCAGGCCAAAATGCATCAGGTCAAGTCCATTAGCCCGTGTGTGTTAGATTCTGGTATTTTTACATGAGGTGTGATTGGGCCCTTATATATTTTTAAATTCTTTGTTAATAAATACATGTATCTTTTTATACTCTATAGATATATTAAGCTTTTATTGTTGGCCCTCTTTTCTATTCCACTAAGGACCAAGCCAGTACATGCCAACCTTGATTCATGAAAACAGTGGTCTGTCTCCACAAATCAACACACACACACAACAGATACATTGGTTTAGTGGGGAAACAAGCCACTGTGCTTATTTTGTGTTAATTCAGAGTTTCTTTGTGACATCTGGCCCCTTTGTCTGTGACATTTTCAAAACATGTCATCAGCACTTGACAATGACTATAATATTCATCCATTAAGAAGGATTTCCCGTAGCTGAGGACCATTTAGACAAATGAGGGCAGATAATGACGTTTATTGATTCAGCCCGCTTCCTGAGAGATATCAATCATCAGACTGGAAATCCACTTGTCAATTGTTTATACCACTCCTACCATGATAAGGGGAAAATATAAATTAGAGAATAAGACTTGAGAATAGGGTTGCCAGTTGCCAGGTTTCGGCGGGCCCCAAACAGCCACATTCTGGCGCGACATCACCAACACAATGACAACACCCAGAAGTGATGACATCGTGTCAGGGGTGTTGCATGGGACGCACTGGTTTGAGGGCAAAACTCTATGGTAAATTTGGCCTAAAACCATAGAGTTTTGCCCTCAAACCAGAACGTCCCATGTGACATCGTCAATGCAATGACATCACTTCCAGGTGACATCACTGTGCTGGGGAGCATCCCGGAATGCCCTCCAACCACCCCCACCTCCACCTGGCAACCCTACTTGAAAATGGTCTTTCTAGCTAGCGTCTGCTATCAAAAGCAAAACTCTGTACTTGGTTTTAAGAACAGAGCTGGGCCTTTATATTGAGGAACTGCGTCTTTGAGGAGGGCCACTTAAACTTAAGATCCATGTTTACCGAAGGAGTTCAAATCTGTCCTTAGCCCAGCTTCTGTCAATATGCCAACTGAAGCCCTTCCTTAAGTGAGGGTATCCGGTCACAATTATCCATGTTCCAGACTGGACTACTGCAATTTGTTCCATGCGGGGCTGCCCTGGAAGACTGTTTGAAAGCTGCTGTTGATACACAGTTGCTGGAAGAGCTACACAGGGTGCCCAATTGCTTTCAGGCACAATTCAAAGCTCATGCCATTTAAGTGGCTTTAAAGTGGCATGAGAGTACTTCAAGGAGCACTTAAGCCCTAAACTATAAGGATAAATATTTCAAAACAAAGCTTAGCCCTTCTTTTGTTTATTTATTTTTATTCCAATATGTACTGTTATACAGCACAGCTCAAACTGTATCTCCTTCTATAGATTAAACACGGTGTTCCATTGCAGCAAAAGAAATGAAGAATTCTGTGGCTCCTTAAAAGATACGTCCAGAGCAACATCCTGTTTCACACAGTGGCCAAACAGTTCCTCTGGATGACCAATAACATGGCACAGAGGCTGAGGCCTTCCCCTGATGTTGCCTCCTGGCTCTGGGATTCACAGTTCCTCTGAAAGTGGAGATTCCCCCTCAGTCAACACGGCTAGTGGCCTATCCTCCACGAATCTATCCAATCCCCTTTTAAAACTGTTTGTTCTTGTTTATACACAGAAGATTCTGTGGACCTGAAACCACCTGATCAGATGCATAATGGGTTAGACCTGTAAAGTGCCTGGAAATTTTTACACTGGGGGTGGGTGGGATGGAGTTGGTTTTCTGTCTGGGCGGGAGGGACAAGTGGAAAAAGTGAGAAAAATTGAAATATATGCCATAATTACATTTTGTATCAAGCCTGGACTTGTTGTACAGCTTTGACCATATAAAATGCACCATGTATAACCATACCACCATATAAGACTCTTATTATTTGGCATATTTATGAAATGTAAAAATATAAATGCCTGCCAGTGCCCATCATAAGGAGAGGAAAGTTACCCCCTTCTGTGTCCATTTACCTCCGTGGACTTAGAAGGTTATCTCAGTTGGCTGATTTTTCTACAAGCCAAAACTGCAAGCTTGCCCAGGACTAGAGACAGCTGCAAATTGCTGCCCCTTCTGCTCCCTTAGGGCATTTATCTTAATTTTTGCAATCTAAGAGGTATGGGGAAATAAAAGGTAAAAATAGAAACCACAGATGTTGTAAGTAAGCCAGACTGCTGTTCGAGCAGCAATGTTTTCTTGCAGTCGCAATAAGATTAGCAGCCTACACGGATAGTGAGTTAAACTTTATAACACAAAACTCTGTTGTGTAACACACAAAAACTATCAAATAATGCATTAGCACCACACGTAACACAGCCAAGTCCACTGTGGATAGAATTAGCAACATTTAAACAAGAAGCCTATCTTTGACGATACTGCATGCAGCCACAATAGACAGGGGAGCTATTGTTTTCTCACACTGTAGGCTGCCTTACATAAAAGTTTTCACAATTACATATTCTGAGTGAACGCAACCGGGGTTTAAAAACTATTTTGCTCGTTTAGAAAGGGACGGTATTTCGTGCGAGTTTTTGTCTCGTTTTGGTGCTCCTCGAAATTTCTGATTTATTATTATTTTTTAAATGGAAGATAAAGTCGGGGGGGGGGGGCTGTCAGTTCTCAGCAGACTCATGGTGACCCCGCAGGGTTTTCAAGGCAAGAGAGGAACAGACGTGGTCTGCCATTATTGCCCGTCTCTGTGTAGCAGCCGCCCCGGACTTCCTCATTGGTCTAGCATCCAAATACTGTCCAGGGCGCTGACCCAGCTTAGCTTGCAAGACCTGACGAGATTGGGTAACCTGGGCCAGCTAGGTCAGGGTGGAAGATAAAATACCTTGGTTTAAAAAAGAAGAAGAAGAAGCCAAAATGACTGTTTCCAGGATTTTCTTTCTCTCACCTTGCCCCAGGACTTTGCATCTCTAATCGGTTAACTTCGGTTGACAGACCCGTGTAGAATAATGGGTACATTGAGGAAAGGGAGGAAGACTGTGAGCACTGCTGGCCAAAAGACCACAGAATGCGGGTCCTGCTTTTACGTAACAGGTCCTCTTTCTTGCTTGTGTGCATTTGCTCTTTGCACAGGCCTCTGGCATTTTGCCACCTTTTGCCCCCCTGCCCCCCCTTTACAATTTCTCCCCTTTCTGTACCCATACAAATCTGAGAATGATATGCCCCTTCATGCACCTAACAAACAGGATTTTGGTCCACAGAACCTTCTGCTTCAATAAATGTGTTGGTCTTTAAGGCGCCAACAGGACTCCTGTTCGTTTTTATACCGAGGAGGGGGCAGGATCCATACACCACTGAATAGTCACCTCCTCACAACTGTCCTGTCCAGCAACATTTTGATCCTACCCAAGACTCCCCTTCTCTAACCCTCGACATCTTAACAATCCCAGAACTATTTCATGGACTAATCTTTCTCCCATTACACACCTGCGGCCTTCCTTAGGCCCAAACTACATGTGATGTGAAAGATTTGTGATTGGATCTCCAAGCATTTTTATTTGAAAAGCAGCTGCACAAGGCTCTAATACAGACAGGAACAAATGGTTCAAGGAGATGAGAGGTTAACCGTCGCCCCCCTGCATGGCCACATTCTGCTCTGTGCAGGAGCCCTCATTTTTATCTTATTTTTTTTCCTACTGCAGGGCTAATAGCAGCTTTGGGGAGAATATTGGTTGGTAAAAAATTGTATGAGGAAAAGGTTAACGTCTCCCTCTGCCAGCACAGCTGCTCCAATCCAGTTCCTAGACGCCTGCAGCAGCTTTTCAGAGAGAAAACAATCTTGTGAGTATTAATCACGTGGTGTCTCTGTCTGCTCAGGTTGTTCCTGAACCTGCCCAATCTCTGCTTTTAGGGATCTATCGATCCCCCCCCCAAGTCTGTTTTGCTTTTCACCCAATTGGCAAAAGGGGCACCTCCATGTACTATCTGAGGACAGACAGATGTTGTTTTTCCCTCATGACCAGTCACGGAGCTTGAACCAGAAGCCAAAACACTGGGATGGTCTGCAAACAAAACACACAGTGCCTGTCAACATGCTCCCTTGGCTCAGACACTGGGAACTGTTTGGAAACACTGCCTGCAAAGCCCTTCAGAATCTCTTCCTCCCCCACCCCTTAACATCCTTTTACAAGAACTGCCTCAGTTGGATCAGACTGAAGGTCCCTCTAGCGCTCTGTCGCCCACGGTGGGTGGCCAAATGGATGCCACTGCCACCTCCCTGAAGAAATTCCCTTCTTTGTAGCCAACGGTGTCGAAGGCTTCTTGTAAAAATCCATTCCAAACAATAAAGTATATACTGTGCAACGAAGAACCGCTTTTTCATCCAGAACCTACTGCCAACTGATTTAGTTTAATAACCCCCCGAGTTCTAGTTCAGGAAGCGTGGTTCTCGGAAGCGTCTATTTATTTTGTACATCTGTAGCCCGTGTTCTCAGCCAGATTGGCTCCAGAAGTGGCACGCGGTTTCGAAAACTATTAAACCAACCGCAAAAGGGAACAGTTACCCCCCCATAGCCGTAATAAATATTCCGAAAGCAATAACCAATCAAATACCATTAAATATACCGTATATCAGTAGCATTCGAACAGCATAAGTGACCAGCGACCAAACAGTAAACAATATGATAGGCACAAGCTGTTACTTGAACAATTCATTAAATCATGAACAATTAGTCACACGACTAGGAATGATTATGCACATGATTAGACCAGCAAGGAACCAAACAGGAGAAATGGGATAAAACCATTCAAATTTAGAATTTAAAAAATAATCGAGGGAAACCCCTAGGTAAGCAGAGCCATGTTGCTGGCACCAGTTACCAGTTCTTCAGAACATCTCTGTGAATGGGAAATGATCACGTGCAGATCTAAGAAACACACGCATTTATAGCTCTGTTGGAAGGTAGACTAACAGTGCAATCCTGATGCATGCACACAAAAGCTTAGGCCCAGAATTAAACTTTGTTGGCCTTAAAGGCGTCACGGGACTCCAAGCTGGTTTGAGTGCAATCCTAAGAACACTTTCCTGACAATAAGTCCCATTAAATAGACCAGAGCAGGATTCTAAGTAGACTGACAAGAATGTTCAGGGTTACTGAGAACCCGACTCTATTCAATCTGACGAGCTTACTCCCAAGGAAGTGTTCTTGGAAATGGGAAAGTGCCAAGTTGAAGCTCACTTACAGCGACACCCAAAGGGTTCTCAAGGCAAGAAACAAAGAGAGGTGGTTTGTCATTGCCTGCCTCTGCGCACCAACCACAGACTTCCTTTATTTATCTAATTCATTTGTACCCCACCTTTCTCCCCTAGCGGGCAACCCAAAGAAGCTTACGTCATTCTCCCCACCCCCATTCTATCCACACAACAACCCTATGAGGTAGAAGAAGAGAAGAGATTGGATATATACCCAGCGCTTCACAACCCAAAGGAATCTCAGAGCGGCTTACAAACTCCCTTCCCTTCCCCTCCCAACAGACACCCTGTGAGGTAGGTGGGGCTGAGAGAGCTCTGACAGAAACTGCTCTTTTCCAAGAACAGCTCTTATCAGAACTATGGCTTGCCCAAGGTCATCCAGCAGGTGCAAGTGGAGGAGTGGGGAATCAAGCCTGGTTCTCCCAGATCAGAGTCCACACACTTAACCACTACACCAAACTGGCTCTCAAATTAGGCTGAGAGCATGTGACTGGCCCAAGGCCACCAGGTGAGCTTCCACAGCACAAGTGAGGATTCGAACCTGGGTTTCCCAGATATTTAACCACTATACCACACTGGCTAATTTCCTTCGTAGCATCCCATACAAATACTAACCACAGCTGACCCTGCTTAGCTTCTGAGATCTGACAAAATCCAGCCATCCCGGTCAGGACAGCCTTCTTAGGACTGCAGTGTCTGAGTGCTCAACAGAACTGAACTCTTCTAAACCCTCTGACTCCAATGGACTTGGATGGGTATAACTCTGATTGGGACTGTGCTGTGAGTCTAAGCTTTGCAAAGTGGTATGCCCCTCGCCAGAGACTCGTTCTTCAGCTGAATAAACTTCATTAAAGATCTGCTGCTTAACCCGCAACGATAAGGAACTGCAAACAGAGCAAGCAAAGAAGTCTACCGCTTCACTTTCCTGAAGAGCATCTTGGCACCCTTCAGTCTACCAAAATACTTTTAAGAAAGTGCTCTGAGCGGATGGAAGACGGTTTCCATGTACTTGATGCAACTCCATTTCTGACTCAGGGCACTGGAAAGTGCCGTCAAGTCATAGCCGACTTATGGAGGGAGACCCCTCATGGGATTTTCAAGGAAAGAGATGAACAGAGATGGTATTTCCATTGCCTGCCTCAGCCTAGCAAACCTGGTGTTAAGAACATAAAAGAAGCCATGTTGGATCAGGCCAACAGCCCATCCAGTCCAACACTCTGTGTCACACAGGGGCCAAAAACCAGATGCCATTGGGAGGTCCATCAGTGGGGCCAGAACTCCAGAAGCCCTCCCACTGTTGCCCCCCAAGCATCAAGAATACAGAGCATCACTGCCCCAGACAGAATGTTCCATCTATACCTTGTGGCTAATAGCCACGCATGGACCTCTGCTCTAAAGAACATAAGAGAAGCCATGTTTGATTAGACCAATGGCCCATCCAGTCCAACACTCTGTGCCACACAGTGGCCAAAACACGGGTGCCATCAGCAGGTCTACCAGCAGGGCCAGAACTCCAGAAGCCCTCCCACTGTTGCCCAACAAGCAGCACAAATACAGGGCATCACTGCCCCAGCCAAGAGTGTTCCATCTATACGTTGTGGCTAATAGCCACTCATGGACTTCTGCTCCATAGGTTCCTTGGTGGTCTCCCATCCAAATACTAACCAGGGCCGACCCCGCTTAGCTTCCAAGATTTGTGGGTCTAGCATTGGCTAATATTTGAACAGGAGCCTACTGGGAAATGCCCCAGGTGCCCCTTTCCAGGTTCTCATGAGGAAATACAAATGTAACTTTTAACATATGTCTGGCCCTACGGCAAAGCTCTGTGGTCCCGTGACTCATTTTAAAATGGCAGGCTGGAGCCCTTCCCACCCATCAGACCGAAGCAAGATTGTTTTATGTGCTGTGGTTTCCCCCCCAGAACATATTCCAGGAAAGCAGTTGGCTCCACAACACCCTTAGCTACTGTGGCAAAGAGCCCTGGGCAGACCTATGTGCCAAGTGTTTGCCTAATCCGTTTAAAAAGCCCTTTGGTCCATCACAACTCCAGCTAGTGGTTGAGGCCTGGGAGGAAACTGACCCGGCAGCAGGCCTGTAGCTACAGCTGGGGATATCTGGGGCTTTGCCCCCTTTCTTAAAGGCACAGCCCCACAGTGCCATGGTTGCTGCTGGTCTCCCATGGCTTGCAAGGCTGGGAGCCCTGCCCCCTTGAGTACAGACAGAAAAATGACAAATAATGGCATCCCCATAACATCCTGGCTACAGGACTGCCTGGCAGCAGCCTCTGGCCAAAGCTACCTTTCAAAAGCGATGCTGACTCTGCCCATTGTCTCAGCTGCTGAGCAATGCATGCATCTTGACTGCCAGCGCCCAGGGACTGCGGGAAATGAAGAGATCAGCCTGGCACTGCCCACAGAAGCCGCCCTGCCTCTTTTCCTCTCCGACCAGCAAAACGTCACTGACGAGGCCCAGCGGGTAACTGCGTACAAATATCTTTTGGAAGGCGCTCCAACAGCTGCCGACAACAGAACCACAGGGAGAAGAAACCCATGCAGAAGACACACGGACCGCCAGTCCAAAAAGTGAGCTGAAATGTACGAAACGAATTGCCCCAGGCAATCCCTTTCATCCACTGCTTACATTG
This sequence comes from Gekko gecko, assembly GCA_029375565.1. Classification (NCBI taxonomy): domain Eukaryota; kingdom Metazoa; phylum Chordata; class Lepidosauria; order Squamata; family Gekkonidae; genus Gekko; species Gekko gecko. Next base: position 93,574,990 of record JAPDNY010000011.1, on the reverse strand, counting down.
CATGAGGATATCCTGTTACGCCTGCCCAGCACCTACTGGCTAGCAGTAGCAACACGGCGAACAAAGGGAAGTCCATTAACATGTCATGAAACAGGGTTCTTAGAAGCAAGTGGAGTGGAATTTCCAGGGCGAGATGTTGCCTTTACTGTTGAAACGCATGCCTCAGTTCACAGGATTCGCATGCCCATGACACACAGCAGCGCACCCGAGAGGAAGCAAAGTTGTGCAAACAGCAAATCATTGCAAAGTCAACCTTTCAAGTCAAATCTCCAACTGGAAGAAGAAAACAGTGTTGTGGGTTTTTTCCCCCCCAGCCTACAAAATCCCATTTGAAAAGAGCAAACCACCTAGTCAGCCAAGACACATTTTCCTCCCCCTACCTAACCAACAACAGAAAGTGCTTTGGAAGCAGAGACTGGTTCTTCCAGACAAGCATCAGGAGAAGACAGACTCTGCAGGGTACAGAGAACAGATGGTTAAAACAAAAAAACGCAACAAATTCTCGCCCCCACCCCCTTCCATCCCCCACCAAATATCTAATTCTCTCGCCTTCAAATGATTAAAGGGAGAGGTGGGGGAGGAGAGAAAGTTATCGGCGGAAAACAAGTCGAGAGAGAACACGGCGTTCAGCCTTGTCATTTTGTTGTCATTAAGAGAAACCTCGCAGTGTCTGTTCCGCAAGCCACGCAGACAAAACACTGCCCCAAATGCAGCTTGGTGAGATACCCAAAGACAATGCTTCTCTCATCCAGCCTCAAGAATGCCTCTTGCCCTCCACGCCGGTCTTGCAGCAAACAAACACACACACCGCGTTTCCCCCTTTCCATGGGCACAGCCTGTCTGCCTTTCAGAAGCAACCTTCGTGAAAACAGAGATGACTCATACAAATCCATTACTTACAGCTCTGAGAAATCCTGTACCTTGGGCTGAAACATCCATAGAAGTGCATCGGGGAGGGAAAAAAATAAAATAACAGCCAAGCCTTTCCGGGGGCTGGGGGGGTGGAGGTGGTAAACAACGAGCGAAAATTAAAATATTTCAGGTCCGGCGAGCGATGCTGCTCCTGCCGCGGCTACAGTTGGGAACCGGTCCGGGTGTGCTCTCAATTCCCAGAGCTGAGCAACAAGAGAGATGGCAGAGAACACAAGGTAACCCAGGGGAGAACAGGCAACAGTGTCGTGCGAGGCTGGGAGCCTGGGAGCCAGGCACGTTCCAGACAGTTTAGATTTGATTAGAGGGACGCTGCAGCCGACCATATTAACTTTTAGAAAGGGGGCAAAGGGGAATGTGCATCAGGTGAAGAGGCAGTTTTGTAATAAAAGAGGTTATTATCGGGCCGATACCGGCCGAGCGCAAGGCTGGGACAGGAAGGAAAGACCCGCACTTTTGCCTCTGAAGAAAAAGAGAAGGGGTGATTTCCCACTACAGCTGCCTCAGGGTTGCGCCGCCGTTTGCCCCGATACTATTAGTCAATTTCACACCCGAAGCCGCGGGGCTGCATCTTGACCCGCGGCTTCGCCCGATTTCCCCCGCAGTTTCGTAATCCTCAAAAATCCCCCACCTTCCTCAGCCTTAAGGAGTCCCAAAGCAGCTTACAATCACAGCCCCTTTCTCTGATGAGGCAGGTGGTGCTGAGAGAGTTCAGAGAGAACTTGTGACTGGCCCAAGGTCACCCAGCAGGCTTCATGTGGCAGAGCAGGGAATCAAACCCGGTTCTCCACATTAGAGTCAGCTGCTCTTAACTATTACACCGCATTGCTTCTGAGGTTTATGTACTTTGTTAAGAAGCATTGGGTCTCCAGCATTTCTCATAAAGGTCTAATCTCCAAGATATACAAAGTATTGGCACAATTGGCACATATCAAACTATGTGGCACAAAGATTGTAACCATACTCTCTCAGAAGATCCTCGGAGTCAGATTTGGCCGTCTCCCCCATTCCACTCCAAAATCACTTCGATGAAATTACAGTCCTTCAAAATCTTATCACATTGGTATCTTATACCACATAAACTGGCTCACATAAATCCCTCATATAGTCCAAACTGCTGGGGAAAAATGCGGCAACACAGGAAACTATCTGCATTGTTGGATTTTCTGTCCCAAAATTCTTCCTTTCTGGATTGCAGTTCTGGATCAAATCAAATCTGTTATTCACATAGATATTTCCCCCACACCAGAAAACTTGTTTTTGAATGGATGGACCGCTAACTGTACCTCATTCTCATTCATAGAAAGGGTCTCTTTAATGCTTTTTGTGACCAAAACAGTCATTGCCGCACATTGGAAAACGACAATGGCACCCACACTTTCCCAATGGCATAAAAAGCTGTGGGATTTGTATATATCATGGCTAAACTCTCGGATAATCTTATGTGTTTTTATAAGATTCCTGCCCCAACTACTTTTGTCTCAACGTGGTTTCCTGTCTTAGAATACCTTTCCAACCAACAGGATATCCCCAGAGTACCTGATGACCTATGGTTATGGTAATGCTTATCAATGTATTCCAGTTGACTACTAGCCTTCGTATATGTTAACCTTATGTTACGCTTACAGATGGTACCTTATATCTCTTGCTACAGCTGTTACTGTTATTGACACTACAATGCACAGTATCTAGTTAATTTGCTATTCTGTATACTATTATAAAGCTTTGAAAGCTTGGATGTTTGTAATGTCAACGACTTTACTAAAATTTCGATAAACTTTACTGCAGGGCTATTTTGGGACAGGAACACACAGGAATGGAGTTCTGGCTGGCTCCTGAGTTGGCCACGCCCAGCAGGAACTCATTAGCATAATAGGCCGCACCCAACAGCAGAAACTCATTAGGACTGGCTACATGAGGGGTGTGTGGCCTAATATGCAAAGGAGTTCCTGTTACAAAAAAAAGCCCTGGGTTTTGACAACAAACAAGGTAAACAGAATAAGAAGCAAAAGGTGGGTGTGGCTGGATGACCACACTTCTGGTAACATGAGGGTGTGGCCTATTATGCTAATGAGTCCCCGCTGGGCTTTTTCTATAGAAAAAGCCCTGCTTTACTGTATAAAAAGAAGCAGCAGCAGTGGGTCTCTTCCTTTGGATACATTTTTTAAAAAGATGCTTTTACAATGTGCCAATTGTTTGATGGGTCTTCTTGTAGAAGAATCACTGCTGTTTTTACAGGCCAGTTCTATGGTCTCGCCATGTGGGCATAGGACAGTCACGCTCCCGTGGTTCAAGCAGCAAGCAACTATACCAGCCAGAACAAGAGATGGCGTAACAGCGCTCACAGCTCTCCCACAGTGGCCCTTGCAACTCCATCACTGTCAGTCTTGCATAGTGATGATGCCTTGATGCATGGAGACCCAGCATGGTTTAATGGTTAAAAGTGGCAGACCAGGATCTGGCAGGCCCGTAGCCAGGATTTTGTGGCTTGTGGGGCAGGTTCTTTTTCTGGTGGGGTTGAAGTTCTCAGTGCAGAAAGAAAAGCCATTTCACCAACAGAAAGCTGTGACCAGGATAGATCTCTAAACTGCAAATGGTCAACTGCTTTAGATGACAGTTCTCAGCTGCTGCAAGTTAATCACTTCTGCCAGCCTAAGCAACCATTCTGAGAACAAGCCTGCAGGTGGGGGTGATGACTTTTATAGTCAAGAAAGCTAACACTTAAGCAGAAAAACGCTCTTAAAGGAGACCCATTTCTTGACACAGAAGGGATCCTAGACGTCACCTACTCCAACCCCCTTGGCTCAACATGGGAATTAGTCAACTCCAAGAAGTCTTGTAGATGATTAACAAAGGCTCTGCAAGCTCTCTAGAAAGTTCTTTGAGCACTCCCCAATGTACACCACCTGGCCTGGGGGATTCGTATTCATCCAATGCAGCCGGGTACCTCCCAACAACCTGTCCGTCCATGTCAGCTAGCAGCCTGGACGCCATGCCTGGCCTACTACCATCTCTCCATGGGCCTGTTTCTCTTCTTCAGGGGAAAAACTGAGGCAAAATAGGCACTGAGCCTTTCTGCTTTCTCTCCGCCTCTTCTGGCCGCATTATTCCTCTGCCCTCGATTCAATTTTGCTCCCTCCGTCTGCCTGAATGAGCGAAATCCTTCGGCTCTGCCCCACTGCTGGCGTAGCACACGTGGCACGAGACCCAGATATCGTCTACCAGGAAAATTTCATTACGGGCTCTGAAGCAAGTATGCATCTCCCTCCTGACAGACGCATTTCCATGGGAGGGAGAGCCATTTTTACAGATGAGAGGACAAAAATCTAATTGCAGGCACTGCTCCTTTTGTATCCCAACGTTATCAGATTGCATTAGGCCGGGGACGTAAGACCCTCCCCTCGGCAGATAACGCCGTCAATCTAAACACTGTGGCTTCCTCCGTCCAAGAAATGGGTTTTTAATTGCTCTCTATATTTATTTATAGTTCGGTTACGCCTGCTTTGGCTTCCCCTTTCCCGTCCTCTCCTGGAGAGCTGTGCTGTTAAGTCATACAGTGCGCGGACTCGTTCAGATTACATGGATTTTTGATGTGTGTTTTTTTTTCTTTGAGACAGGACAATTTCCAGTAGACGGCAGTTCCTGTAAGTCTGTCCTCAGGAATCAAGCGAGTCCCGCATATCCGCAGAAGCTGACAGCCAAGCGTTCCATGTGACCGGGACGAGAGCTGGCGCTTGCCATCTCAGAGGGCTCTTAAGTTCAGGAACACACAGACTCGCATTTATTTTATGTATTTATTATTAAAATTCTATCAGGGCGGCTCACAGTCAGGGCACCGTGTGCCAAATGGGAACATTTAAAAACAGAATAAAACCCAACCATATTTAACAAAATAAAGTGCTCCATGATGCTGATCATTCAATCGAATCAAGATGGTGACCTGTAGGGCGACCAGGATGGTGAGAGGGTTGGAGTCCAAGTCTTATGAGGAAAGGCTGAAAGAGTTGGGTATGTTTAGCCTGGGAAAGAGAAGGTTTAGAGGGGACATGATTGCAGTCTTCAAGTATCTGAAGGGCTGTCATGTAGAAGATGGAGTGGATCTATTCTCTCTTGCTCCGGATTGCAAGACTAGATCTAATGGATGGAAATTACAAGGGAGTCGTTACCGGCTTAATATCAGGAGAAACTTCCTGACTGTAAGAGTGGTTGAGCAGTGGAACAGACTGCCTCGGGAGGTGGTGGATGCTCCTTCGCTGGACATTTTCAAGAGGAGACTGGACAACCATCTTTTGGGTATGTTGTAGTTATGTAGGGGTTTCGGCTGTGTTCCTGCAGAGTGCAGGGGGTTGGACTAGATGGCCTGCAAGGTCCCTTCCAACTCTAACATTGTATGATTCTATGATTCTAGGTATTACCTGAAAACCCGATTCAGTAGTCCTGATCCATCGCGATACTGTGGCTCGATCTTTATAATGGGTCATCCCATTACCCCGTTGTTACCACAAAATAGTTGTTGGTGGTGGTTGTGGCGGCTCCTAGTTGAAAGCCTGGCAGAAGAGCTCCATCTTACAGGCCCTGCGGAACTGTGAGAGGTCCTGCAAGGCCCTGGTCTCCTCCGGGAGCTCATTTCCCCAGGTAGGAGCCACCACTGAAAAGGCCCTGCCCCTGGTTGCCAGAAGCCTGGCCTCCCTGGGGCCTGAGGTCACTAACCGGTGTTGAGCCCCCGACCGTAGTGCTCTCTGGGGTATGTATGGGGAAAGGCAGTTTCTCATGTATGTTGGACCCTGGCCATATAGGGCTTTAAAGGTGAGTACCAGCACTTTGAAGCGAATTCGGAATGCTATTGGCAGCCAGCGCAGTGCCTTCAGCGCAGGCCGGATGTGCTCCCATCTAGGGAGGCCCATCAAAAGCCTGGCCGCTGCATTCTGCACTAGCTGCAGCTTCCGAATTTGTGACAAAGGCAGCCCCACGTAGAGAGCGTTACAATAGTTTAATCCTGAGGTGACTGTCGCATGGATCACTGTAGCCAGGTCGTTGCAGTCACAGATACACACATAGCCCCTATGCACCAAGAGTGCCAGCAGAGGACAGAGGAGAGCCAGGTTCAAATCTTCACTGAACCCTGAAGCTCACCAGTTGGTCTTAGGCCTGCTGTTGTGTCTCATCCTAACCTCCACCACAAGGTCGCTATGAAGGTAAAATGATGGCGGGCAAAACAGTTAAGCTTCCTGGGGAAGGGGCAGGATAAAATCTGACAGACAGTGCCAGAGATGTGGGGCAGGCTCCCTTCCTCCCTGTGACAACAGGCAATTCTGCATCCGGCATTCGCTCCACATCTTCTCAACCGGGAGGAAAAAGTGCAGCTCAAAACCACATTCAGATACCTCGGGGGCCACGCCGTACTGACTGCAAAGTCACTCCTGAGTGGCCATAAATCTATGCAGAAGGAAGCGAAAGCGGCATGCAGTGCAGAGTGGGATGTCTGTTCCAAGGTGGGTCTTGTAAAACAACGGAGGGAAAGGCCAATACAGAATCAGCCAGTGTCCCCAAGCACAGCACCTGACTTTCCCCCATAGGAATGAATGGGGGCAGCCATTCACTTGCATGGGAGAAACTCGGGGGACTGAGGATCAAGCCGGCCCCTCCCTCTGCTTAGCTTCACTCGGGGTTCTGTCCCTCGGTCACTCTGGGGTGTGACGGAGTGTTTGCTCAATCGAACTGTTCTTAGATTATCTTATAAAGGACTTACAAATGAGGGTGGGGGGATGAAACAACTGGGAGATTCCCTCTCCCTGTAGTGCAAAACTACTCTGTTCAAGGGGTAGATGGACAGGTAACTTAAACAGCAGGAGCGCTAGCTCTATAGCGCCACCACCCTGTAGCAGTGGCTGCTAAAGTTTGGGATCGGGTGAACAGGAAGTCGCTCATCTAACACCGAACCTAAGCATTGCAGTGCAGGGAAAGGGGTAATTTCATCTCTCCCAGACTATGCCGCGTACGGGATAATTTTAACTTCCGCATTATTTTCCCTGCTTGCTTTCCACTCCATGCTTACCCATCGGCTGGCTGGCAAGGGCTGTGGGGAGGATTTGGAGCAGAAAGGTTCAAACCCCACCCCCCTCCCAGCTGATAGGCCGCACAGGGCAAGCTTTATGCAGCCACCATAAGAGCTGCCCGGGGCGGGGTGTGTGTGTGTAGCAGCATTGTGAAGAGATGCTGCACTGTTCCCTTCGCAATGCCGCTAGCTACCTCAGTAGAGCCGGGAATGTTTGGAGGGATGCCTAGTAACCCCCCAAAGAGAGGTGGAGATCTTGTAATGATGTCAGGGTTTGTTCTTCTTGTTGTTGTTGTTCAAAGTTCTTTAAAATTTAAACAGAGAGGTGGGCTGGGTTGCAGCAGGCAGCAGCGACTGAGCTTGCGGTGGTTTCCGCAGCACCTGATCTGCCATAGCTGAAGACCTAGACTTCGAGACCAGCGATGTTGGGGCCTCCGCCACCTTCCCCCTGCAGTGCTCCGATCTCTGCAAAAATGGCTTTGTGGTGCTCAAAGGGCATCCCTGCAAGACTGTGGAGATGCCTACCTCCAAGACCAGCAAGCATGGACATGCCAGGGTGCCCGTCTGGTGTAGTGGTTAGGAGCGCAGAACCGGGTTTGATTCCCCACTCCTCCAAATTAAAAGAAGAAGAGATTGGATTTATACCCTGCCTTTCACTACCCAAAGGAGCCTCAAAGCAGCTTACAATCTCCTTTCCTTCCCCTCCTCACAACACCCTGTGAGGTAGGTAGGGCTGAGAGAGCTCTCTCGAGAACTGCCCTTGAGAGAACAGCTCTGAAAGGACTTGTGACTGACCCAAGGTCACACCAGCAGCTGCATGTGGAGGAGTGGGGAATCAAAGCTGCTGGTGTGGCCTTGGGCCAGTCACAAGTTCTCTCAGACCTGTTCTCTCAGGAGCAGTCCTCAAAAGAGCTCTCTCAGCCTCACAGGGTGTCTGTTGTGGGGAGGGGAAGGGAAAGGAGATTGTAAGCCACCCTGAGACTCCTTTGGGTAGTGAAGGGCAGGGTATCAATCCAATCTCTCCTCTTCTTCATCTTGTTGGCATAGACATCTTCACCGGGAAGAACTATGAAGATATCTGCCCTTCGTCCCACAACGTGGATGTGCCCATCATTAAGAGAAATGACTTCCAGCTTATTGGGAATCAAAAACGGGAACCTCTCCGGGACAGTGGAGGAGTCCGGGGGGATCTGTGACTTCCTGAGGGAGACCTGGGCAGGGAGACTGAACAGAAATAGGACTGTGGTGAAGAAATTCTGATCACCGTGCTGTCTGTAATGACTGAGGAAGCTGCGGTTGCTGTTAAGGCCACGGCTAAATAAAGGAACCACAGGGCAGCAGCCGCTCCACCTTGTTATGAACCAGAGAGGATCGCACAACCCGCAGACTGGCTCGATTTGGCTCCAAATCACCCAAACCTCCTCTCTCTCTCTCTCTCTCTCTCTCTCCCTCTTCCTTTAAAAAGCAAAATCTGCCCCACCCCTTTTGAATTAAGCAAGGGGGGAGAATTTTAAACAGACATCGCATCTCTGGTTTGGGGTTTTTAACCCGCTTCTTTTAACCCTCAAAATTTTGCGGCAAACCTGCGAGGTTTGTAAGAAAAAATATTTATTTATTTCGGTGGGCTTCTAGCCCCCCCGCCCCCCCCCACAGGGCGGGCTACAACATTCTTAGAAACATACAACACTTTGAAAATACAGTACAGTCATAAAACAGGTACAAAACAGTATTACAAAAAAAAAACAACAACCCTCAAGGGGCACTGGCAAAACAATTTGCTGAACTGGGTAAAGTTCCCATTGCTATGTAGCTGCAGGTCTAAACAGTGCAGGGAAAGCAGCTAGGATGGATCAAAATGCTGCTCGACAGAGCTGAGCTAAACAGAGCACAGCAGAGAGCAGGGGAGGCCGCTGTAGCTGGATTGTTGCCGCCTCGACGGCCGGCCTGGCGGAACATCTCCGTTTTACAGGCTCTGAGGATCTCACTAGGGAGAGTGTTCCATCAGGCCGGTGCCAGAGCCAAGAAGGCTCTGGCTCTGTTTGAGGCTAGGCGGACATCTCTGGGGCGGGGTATAACCAGTAGGTGTTGAGCGGAAGAGCGTGAGGCCCTTCAAGGGCAGTACAATAGAAGAAGAGGAGGGGATTGGATTTATACCCCGCCCTTCACTCGGAGTCTCAGAGCGGCTTACAAACTCCTCTCCCTTCCCCTCCCCATAACAGACACCCTGTGAGGTAGGCGGGGCTGAGAGAGCTCTGAGAGAAACTGCTCTTTCGAGAACAGCTCTGACAGAACTATATGGCTTCCCCAAGATCAGCCAGCAGTTTCAAGTGGAGGAGTGGGGAATCAAACCCGGTTCTCCCAGATTATAGAGAGAGATGGTCCTGTAGGTATGTTGGCCCCAGTCCACATAGGGCTTTAAAGGTAAGGACCAGGACCTTGAACTTGATCTGGAATTCAACTGGGAGCCAATGCAGCTGGCACAGCACCGGATGTATATGTGCTCTCAGAGGTGTCCCTGTGAGGGCCTGCACCGCCACATTTTGGACCAGCTGTAGTTTCCAGATCAGTCTCAAGGGTAACCTTGCATAAAGTGAGTTACAGTAATCCAGCCTCTCCCCAGTTCATACCTAGCCCCATTGTATGGACTTTTTGATCCGCATAAGGGGTGCCAGTTTTAGAATATAGTGATGGGCAAAAACTTTCATTCCGTATGACTAGGGCTGAAACCAGGGCAGCTGCTCCAGGATCTAGTATGATTTCCTATTAATGACCTGTAGAAAGGAGAACTGAGTATCTTCTCCAATGGAGTAGGTACAGGAATAAGGGGTCTCTATTCCATCTCTAGGGATCCAGTGCTCAATTCCGTTTCCAAGTCGAAGAGCCAGCGCTGTCCACAGACATTTCCGTGGTCATGTGGCCAGCATGACTAGATGCCGAGGCGCACGGAACAGTGTTACCTTCCCACCAAAGCGGTATCTATTTATCTACTTGCAATTTCTTGCTTTCAAACTGCTAGGTTGGCAGGAGCTGGGACCAGAGATGGGAGCTCACTCCATAATGTGGCACTTGGGTCTCAAACTGCTGAAATACTGACCTTCCAGTCTGCAGTTCAGTGTCTTAACCACTTGAGCCACTGCAGGCTTTCAAGCCTATTCCTGTCTGAAGCTGTGTCCTCCACTGCCGTCCCTGATGTTTATTTTTCAGGGGGTTTTATCACAGGCCCAAAATTTGGCTCTATAGAACATGTTTTCTTTTAGTGAGCCTGTGGTAGGGATGAATGTGCACTTCGGGGTTATGTTTCATCATACTAATAAACACTGTCTGGAAATGAAAGCACCAAGAAAGTGTTCGTACTGCAGAGACTTTAAATGTAAAATATTCTCTGGACAAACATTCTCTAGACAAACAAATCCAATAAATCAAATCAAATCAAACACCTTTTGTGCCACTTATTAGAGCTGCGGAAATTGTTTTTTCTTTGCGAGATAAGGACAGTAATTCCAAGCTTATGAATCATGGATCGAGATGCAAATCCCTTTCTCTCTGCCATCTTCTTTGGCAACAGCTCCTTCTGAATTTCCCTCCCCCCCCCCCGCTCCCAACATAATCCCCCACAATCAGTTCCTCACCTTCCCTCTCCAGCCAAAAGCGACCTTTCACTTCCCTCAGAGGAGTGGCATAGCTTGTCAACATTATACAACTGTTTCCTCAGCAATTTGAATGTTTGTGAACATTCTATTATGTCACACAGCCAATAACAAAGAAAAGGAATAGCTACAAACCAACAGGCTGTTTTAATCCTATTACAGCAACTTTAATGAGGAAGCGCCGTCAAAAAAGATAGTTCCACCCGTTCAGACATTTATTATTGGACAGTTTCATTTAAGAAGAAGAAGAAGAGATTGGATTTATACCCCGCCCTTCACTCGGAGTCTCAGAGCAGCTTACAATCTCCTTTCCCTTCCCCTCCCCACAACAGACACCCTGTGAGGTAGGCAGGGCTGAGAGAACTCTTGACAGAAACTGCTCTTTTTCAAGAACAGCTGTGCCAGAACTTGTGACTGACCCAAAGTCACATCAGCAGGTGCAAGTGGAGGAGTGGGGAATCAAACCTGGTTCTCCCAGATTAGGGTCCGTGCACTTAACCACTACACCACTATTACCTAGCTGAGATCTCACTTATAACTATCTATTGAACAACATTTTTATCCCATTATTTCTCCAAGGAGTTTGGGGCAGCATATATGGCTCTCCTTTCTTTCATTTTACCCTTATATAAGATGCAAAGAGAGGCCCAAAGACATCCAGTGAGCTTCTTGCCTAGATGGCAAATTTGAACCTGGGTCTTTCCAGTTCTAGCCCAACTATCTAACCACTGCAAAACACTGGCTCTCTAGCTAGAAACCCAGAGCTAGTTTAATGCCCTGCAGTTTAAAGACAGCTTCAGATTAATTGGAGCATGACTTGCATCCATAATCACCACTTCTAGAAATTCTACGAAACAGATTTATTTGTTTTTTAAATTAAGCTTCAATACCTATTGATCTTTGACTGCTTGGGAGGGGAGAAACACGACACCCACTCCCCCCCCCCCAGGCATATCCAGAAGGGGGGAAATGCTTTTAGCGCCACTGATTGCTCACAATGGCATCTGAAAGCCGACTGCCAACAGCCGAGAAATACAGGATTTGTGAAGGGAGAGGAGGCAAGATTTTTAAACAAGCAGAAATAAGATGGACCGGGCTGTAGGCTACCAAATGCACTGTTGGAACCCTTGAGGAAAAGGAAAAGTCTTTTCCATCTTTTCCCCCTGCCATTTCTTTCTGGAAGGCAGAGCATGTCACAATCTGTAATCCATCTGCGCCGGCATGTTTAAAGTTACATAACGAGGCTTTTAAAGCCTGGACCATCTGCAAAGGAAGAAGCTCAAGCGTGGGATATATATGTTCAAGGCATTTGGATTCCCTTCTCAGAAAGCTTTGTTGTGCAAGCACAGACCTGGACTACCACTGGGTTCTTTAACTGTGGGTTAATGCATGGGACACGCCGACCCTATATACAATCTGCTATCTACACTGTAAATGTCCGGGGAACTAAGTCAATTTCCCTAGTCAGTTTGGTGGGGCAAACATGTCTCTCTGTGTGTGTGTTTTGTGGCATCAGATTGCTTCTGATTTATGGTGACCCTGTGAATGAATGACCTCCAAACCAGTCCTTTCGTTAGCAGCCTTCCTCAGGTCTTGCAAACTGAGGGTCGTGGCCTCGTGAATCGAGTCAATCCATCTCGTGTTGGGTCTTCCTCTTTTTCCCTGCTGCCTTCAATTTTTCCTAGCATTCTTGTCTTTGATACACTTCAAAAAAGGTGCCTGGTGTCATGACCAAGGCTTCGAGGAGTGACCTGGGCCTTGGCTCCAAGAAGACACCCCAGGCTGTTTTGAGGGAGGGCTGTAGCCCACCACCACTGGAACCCTTGATACCACCTCCCCCATGACCAACCCTGAACCAGTATCCATAAGCCAAGATTCTGCAGGCTCCCTGGACGCAAAGCATTGCCTCTCTGCTCATTCACAGCTTCATGATCTCTCGCCACATCTCGCCAAAGTTACCGACAGACCTATCAGAAGATGAATTCTGATGCGCTGCAAGATCCCAGGTCTAGATGCTACTTCTTTTAAGATTTCCACTCCTAAGAAAGGAGGTGAGGCCTGGGACCAATCACAGGGCTAAGCTGTGAAGACCCCGGTCACTCTCGGGCCATCGTTTTGTAGCGTTAAGTTGTCAGCTACTTGGGAGCTGTCCTTGGTTCTGCATATCACCCACTGGTGATGGCTCCCTTGTTATTTAGCAAATTCATGTCCTGTCCCCTTAAGAGTACCCAAGATGGCTGACTTGGCCAATGACAACAAGAATAAGTCAAGTATGTTGAAATGAATAATGCATGACGGAGGAAAAGAAAACACTCAATGGAAAAAAGCCCTCAAGAAAACATGCTAATAGCAATCTAAGAAGAAAATCTCAGGGCACATAACAGTCCAACATATGTCAGAATGCAAACCATAGAATGTCAACTAGGTTCAAAGGCTTTCCATTTCGTGTTTGATGTGTGGTCTCTTGGAGAACGCCTCCTTTCCCACTGGAGGGACTTCCCGTGCTCATTTCCTCACATTCTCCTCCTCTCCACCCTTTCAAACTAGCTAGGACTGAAGAGATGCCTGGAAGTACCACAAAACAGAAACAAAAGGCCATCTTTAGATTTAAAAAAGAACTGGAAGAGCACTTCAAAAAGAAATGAAATGTAAGAGTCATGTCATTAGAGACAGCTTACTGGAAATTTGGCGGTCATTAAATAAAGGAATTAGTCCACCGACATCAAGTATAATGATAGTAAAGGTAAAGATTCCCTTGCTCAAAAGCCAGTCGAATCCGACTCTAGGGTTGCGGTGCTCATCTCCGTTTCAAAGCCAAAGAGCCAGCGCGGTCCGAAGACGTTTCCGTGGTCATGTGGCCGGCATGACTAAACACCAAGGTGCACGGAACACTGTTACCTTCCCACCAAAGTGGTACCTATTTATCTACTTGCAATTTCTTGCTTTCGAACTGCTAGGTTGGCAGGAGCTGGAACTAGAGACAGGAGCTCACTCCGTCATGCGGCACTCTCGGGTCTTGAACTGCTGAACTACTGACCTTCCACAGCCTGCAGTTCAGCGTCTTAACCACTTGAGCCACCGCAGCTCCTATAATGATAGATGCTTATTATTACAAATCTGGGAGAAAAAATAATGATTTCATAACATATCAAGATATGATAAACACGCTGGAGAAAATTAAATCCTGGCAGACTATTACTGAAGAAAGGGAAAGATACAACGGTTAACATATTTCCAACTGACACTGAGAATTAAAGAAATAACGTGTGCAGGAAAAGACAGACTGAGAGACCTGACAGACTTTGAAAAAGACAGTATTGAATAAAAAATACCATCTTCTAGGACACATTTATAAATTATTACTTCAATATGACACAGAAACAGAACAAGCGAGATGTGTGTGGTGAAATGGATGCAGAACTTTGATAAAGAGATCTCATTTCAACAATGGGAAAATCTGTGGATGAAGGATATAAAATTTACAGCGAGTCAGGCACTTAGAGAAAACTGGTACAAGATGTTCTTTCACTGGTATATCACTCCGAAAAATGTAGAGAGAATGGATAAAAATTATTTTGGAAAATGCTGGAAGTGTAAAGAGATTCTATCATATGTGGTGGTCTTGTAAAAAGACTAGTAAATGGCTGTTAAGAATTACATGCTGAAATTCAGAAAATTTTGAATATAAAATCTGCCATGCAACCAGAGACTTTGCTATTGGGAATTCTACCCATGAATATTGAAAGAGCAACACATGAACTATTCTGATATATGTCAACAGCAGCACGAGTAGGGTTTGCAACTAAATGGAAAATGGAGTTTTGCCCAAATCTGGAAAGATAAGATGAATATGCTGCTATGGCGAAATTGACAAACCACATAAACAACAGACCAAGGAGTGAATATGAGAATAAATTGAAAGCTTTTTATACTTATTACAGATGGAGTTGTAAGAGCGATACAGTATGTTTTGATCATTCAGTTAATCAGTGGTTACCAATTCGTCATAGTCATATAATATGCAACAGTTATATGGAATGTTTTATATTTGCTATTTTCTTGTTATTATTAAATCGTTTTAAACGGTTTTCCGGTTGTTTCAAATTTATATAAAATGCTGAATTTGCTTACATAACTTTCTTTATAGTTCTTTTCAGATTGGGAATGCTTAATAACATCTGTTAGGGAAATAGTTATTGGTAATGTCACAATGATTAACCTAGACTTATTAATCCATTCACTTTAATATTGTCTTTAATATTTGTAAAAAAAAAGAAAAGGTGCCTTATGTTTATCTCTTTTCCCCTCATACCCCTCGTTTTTCTGTACCCTATATGAAATACATATACATACATACATATACACACACACACAACCAACCCCAAAAAAGACAATATAGTCACTCTCACAATCTCTGCATCACCTCCCATATGAAGAGATCTTAACCTGAGCCTGACCATTGGTCCATGGGGCCCAATGAGGCCTGTTACGGCTCCAGCAAGTCTCCCCTGCCTCAACCAGAAGTCCTTCCAACTCTCCCACTCATGCCTCCCAAGATCTTTCCATGGGGAAACAGTGGGGAGCAAATGTGGGCCCTTCTAAAGGTACAGCATCTGTTCTACCACTGAGTTCTGTATTCCAAGTCGCACGGGGAATCTCCAGGGATTTTACTAATTAGAGTTATCTCTGCCTAAGTCAAGGAGCTGCGGTGGCTCAAGTGGTTAAGACACTGAACTGCAGGCTGTGGAAGGTCAGTAACTCAGCAGTTCGAGACCCGGGTGCCGCAAGACGGAGTGAGCTCGCGTCTCTAGTTCCAGCTCCTGCCAACCTAGCAGTTCGAAAGCAAGAAATTGCAAGTAGATAAATAGGTACCACTTCGGTGGGAAGGTAACAGCGTTCCGTGCGCCTTGGTGTTTAATCATGCCGGCCACATGACCACGGAAACGTCTTCGGACCGCGCTGGCTCTTCGGCTTTGAAACGGAGATGAGCACCGCAACCCTAGAGTCGGATTCGACTGGCTTTCGAGCAAGGGAACCTTTACCTTTACCTGCCTAAGTCAGGGAGGCCTTGGTTAAGGTATCTTTAGACACCAAGTTGGCTATCGTGAGGCTCCCCTACCCCCTGAGATGAGCTCCCAGCCTTTCGCCATCTTGCCACCAAAGAGGGTGTCTGGCCCACCAACCTCAGAATACGCGGGGGGGGTTCCAGGACCCAGGTCATCTTCCTTCCCAAGACTGGCATTCTCTCTCTCTCTCTGGTCTGACCTCAATCTTTTCTTGGCTTTCTCCCTAGACAGATTCCCTGGCTCCACCCCCGCCTGGCCTGTATCCAATCCCCTTCCACCTGCTCCACCCGGGGGGTGAAAAGTGCTGTCAAGTCACAGTTGACTTATGACGACCCCGTAGGATTTTCAAGGCCAGAGACGTCCAGAGGTGGTTAGCCACTGCCTGCCTCTGCGTCACGACCCTGGTCTTCCTTGGAGGTCTCCGATCCAAATACCAGCCAGGCCCAATCCTGCTTAGGTTCTGAGATCTAATGAGGTCAGACTAGCCTGGGCTGGGAGACTTCAGAAGGAAAGGGAAGCCTTCCCTGCCTCTTTCCCTTGCTGACTGTCTCCTTGTCCTGCTCCTCTCCCTCGCTTTGCTGGGCTGTCTCTTAGCCTCTCCCGTTCTGGCCTTCCCTGAGCTCAGCCTTGCCTTCCGCCCGCAACCCCTCCCTGCCGCTGTTTGGCTACCAGTCTGGCTCTCAGCTATACTGGAGCAATCTGCCTGGGTTGCAGCCGCCTTCCTCTCCTGACCTTCCTTACAAGCTTGGGGCTCCTTAGCTTGGAGAAACGTCGGCTGAGGGGTGATATGATCGAGGTTTATAAGATTATGCACGGGATAGAGCAGGTAGAGAAAGAAGTCCTTTTCTCCCTTTCTCACAATACAAGAACTCGTGGGCACTCCATGAAATTGCTGAGCGGTCAGGTTAGAACAGATAAAAGGAAGTACTTCTTCACCCAAAGAGTGATCAAAACATGGAATTCACTGCCACAGGAGGTGGCGGCAGCTACAAGCATGGACGGCTTCAAGGGGGAATTAGATAAACCTATGGAGCAGAGGGCCATCAGTGGCTATTAGCCACAAGGTATAGATAGGAACTCTCAGTCTGGGGCAAGTGATGCTCTGTATTCTTGGAGCTTGGGGCGGGGGGCAACAGTGGGAGGGCTTCTAGTGTCCTGGCCCCTCTGCTAGACCTCCTGATGGCATCTGGTATTTTTGGCCACTGTGTGACAGAGTGCTGGACTGTATGGGCCACTGGCCTGATCCAACATTGGCTTCTCTTCTGTTCTTCTGTTCTTACATGGCTGAGTCAGACCATCCTCAGCTCATGTAGCCATGATAGGACTGAGTCAGGGGCAGGCATCAGCTTCCAACAGCTATGTCTTGGCAAATCAGAAGACTTGACTATTTTAGCACACCACTCTAGACTCTCATCAGTTGATGTGCTTCACTGATTCAAGAGCAGACAATGACATGAGCTCGGTGCTACATTTCACTGCTTCCAAATGAGATGTCCAATGGCTGAGGTTTTCTGGCTTCGGATGGTGGAAGCCCCATGCATGCCAATGATGTCCCCCACAGCATATGGAGCATCATCTGCCAGAGATAACGACTCAATCTCTGTGTGCGGACAAGTTGTCCAGGAAGCGACTTCAGCCAACCTTTATGAAGTCCATTTCCAGGCAACATCCTGCATATATCTCACTGCTTCGCACACTCCCACGTAGGATAACTTTGGCAGTAACTGCAAGCGATTAAAAATCCCAGCAAGAGGCCTTTGGTTGGTTTCCTAAAACAGCAGTTAGCAATTTGTTTCCAACTGGACAGCAGAACAGATTTCTTTTGTTACTTGATAAAAGTTGGCTGGGGCATAATTGGGGCAAACATCAGAATGAAATAGAAATGGGTGGCAGGAAGGCCAGAACTGAGGTCATCTGAGTCGTCGTTCTGAACTAACACAACTTCTAAACCGGCATGTAAATTAAACACACAAACATGTTGTTGAAGGCTTTCCCGGCCGGAGTTCATTAGGTGTTGTGGATTTTCCGGGCTGTCTGGCCGTGGTCTTGGTATTGTAGGACCTGACGTTTCGCCAGCAGCTGTGACTGGCATCATCAGAGGTACAACACAGAAAGATGGAGGACTCTCTGTGTCAAGGTGAGAAGAAAAATGGTTGGCAGGTAATTTATATCTACGCAGGAAGGTGGGGTAGGGCTGAGTCATTTATCTTGTAGGAGTTCCCCAGGCTGTGACATGCTAATGGAGGAGCTTTCCTGAGGAGGTTCTTTTGCATATGGATTGGCTGTTGAAATTCTAACCTTATCTGCAGTGCACACAAACATGGCAACTGGTCCTTCGGCAAGCATTACTCCGGACATTATGCCTTACTCCTGTCCCTGATTCAACCCTGTCCCTGAACTTACACTCTACACTACACTCGAGTTCACCCCTGTAATTATCTCAGCGTATTTTTTGTTTCCACATGACATTGAGGTCACCCCGGTTTCGCCCCGGTTTGGTGTAGTGTTTAAGTGTGCGGATTGTGATCTGTGAGAACCAGGTTTGATTCCCCTCTCTTCCACCTGCAGCTGCTGGATGACTGTGGGCAAGCCATAGTTCTGTCAGAGGTATTCTTGAAAGAGCAGTTCTCAAAAGAGCTCTCTCAGCCCCACCTACCTCACAGAGTGTCTGTTGTGGGGAGGGGAAGAGAAAGGAGTTTGTAAACTGCTCTGAGACTCCTTTGGGTAGTGAAGGGTGGGGTATAAATCCAATCTTTTCTCTCTTCTTCCTATCTATACCTTGTGGCTAACAGCCACTGATGGACCTCTGCTCCATATGTTTACCCAATCCCCTCTTGAAGCCGTCCATGCTTGTAGCCACCACCACCTCCTGTGGCAGTGAATTCCATATGTTAATCACTCTTTGGGTAAAGAAGGACTTCCTTTTGCGTTGTTCTCCTCTCTCCATTTTGTCCTCATAATGCCAACCTTCTGAGGTAGGTTAGGCTGAGACTGTGTGACTGGCCCAGGATCACCCAGCAAGCTTCCACGGCAGTGTGTGGATTCGAACCTGGGCCTCCCACACCCCAGTCCAACCCCCTAACCAGTGCCCCCACACTGGTCTCATTCTCCAGGCACACCTGTGGATACAGGGATGGGGTTCTAGCGTAAGGAGGACAGATCATCTGTAGGCATGAAATGCCAATACAGTCACTTTATGTCTGTTCCAGAAGCAAAACATGATGAGAACTGCAGAGAGTCAAGTACGGAGAGAATATATATATTCCAGCTTTCACTAACAGCTTCGTTGTGTTTACAAGACAGGTAGCTCCATTTCAGATCGCATAGCACAGTGCGCTATGGGGGGGGGGGAAATATCAGCAGCTCAATTATTGTTTGAGCTGTAACGATAACAGAAGGGGAGAACAGATCTGGTAGGGAACTTCCTGTTTAAAGGTTCCGTTTACCCTAAAGAGACGGGAGCGAGGTCAGGGTCCGATAAGCTTCCCTAATCAAAAGCCACACTATCCAGCTGATACGGCTCCCCTTACAATCTTTAGATGGCGATAACACACCACAGCAACCTTAGGCTGGCCTCGTTCTAAAAAAATGTTGTGCCAGGCCAGAAAAGACATTGAGTCTCACCCTGAAGAACCTCTGTTCTTTTGGACTGGTGATTACTCATCAAAAACCTGGCATGGATCACCGAGACTCGGCTGGAAGAGGTAGGTGGATCTGGTTTATCAAAAGGATGTCTCGACAAGGTTCTTGGTACAACAGCAGGCAGGAACTGGTGGTGGAGGGGAACATGGTTGCTATAGTCTATCTTGCTTCTCTCTCAGCCAGCCAGTTTGGTGTAGTGGTTAAGAGCACGGCCTCTAATCTGGGAGAACCGGGTTTGATTCCCCACTACTCCACATGCAGCCAGCTGGGTGACCCTGGGTCAGTCACAAGTCCTTTCAGAGCTGTTCTCTCACGAGCTGCTCTCTCAGCCCCACCTGCTTCAAAGGTATGTGTTGTGGGAAGGGGAAGAGAAGGGAAAGGAGATTGTAAGCCGCTCTGAGACTCCTTCAGGTAGTGAAGGGCAGGGTATAAATCCAATCTCCTCTTCTTCTCACTCACCGAGTGTCCAATCCAGCAGTCTCTCAGCTTCTCAGATATGTAGATCACACTAGGCTCATGAGAGAGGAGAGAAGAAGAAGAAGAAAAAGAAGAGATTGGATTTATACCCCGCCCTTCCCTTGGAATCTCAGAGCGGCTTACAAACTCCTTTCCCTTCCCTTCCCCACAACAGACACCCTGTGAGGTAGGCGGGGCTGAGAGAACTCTAACACAGACTGCTCTTTTCAGAAACAGCTGTGCCAGAGCTTGTGACTGACCGAAGGTCACACCAGCAGGTGCAAGTGGAGGAGTGGGGAATCAAACCCGGTTCTCCCAGATTAGAGTCCGCGCACTTAGCCACTACACCAAACTGGCTCTCCCCATTCCATGACTCAAGTATCTTCCTTGCCTGAGTCGGTCATTATTGGTATTGTAGTGACCCCACTACAACTCGACTGTGCGACTGAACAACAACAACAACAGTGACCCCACATCCTTTTCGTTCTATGGGGTTTCACCATCCATTTCAAAGGCATGATGTGACCCAGGGCTTGCTGTGAAGTTTATGGGATGGTCTCGGATAACACCAGGCCTTACACATATGTTGGATCGTGTATGGAACACGTTATCCTGTTCTGGGAAGGAGTTTGAATTAGAAGACCCCTATTTGGCAAGGTTTGGAGTTGTGGGGGAGTCTGGTCATCTCCAAGGAAGAGGGAGGCCTCCAGTTAAGTGGGCGGACTCTAATCTGGGAGAACCGGGTTTGATTCCCCACTCCTCCACTCGCAGCTCCTGGATGACCTTGGGCAAGCCATAGTTCTGTCAGAGCTGTTCTTGAAAAAGAGCACTTTCTGTCAGAGCTCTCTCAGCCTCAGCTACCTCACAGGGTGTCTGTTGTGGGGAGGGGAAGGGAGAGGAGTTTGTAAGCCGCTCTGAGACTCTGAATGAAGGGTGGGGTATAAGTCAAATCTCCTCCTCCTCCTCCTCTTCCTCTTCTTCTTCTTCTTCATGGTCCACCCTGAGAACGATGGGCCCATGTGCTGCTAACACCGATCTCTTCCTTTGTTTCTGATTCTCAGAAGGCACTTGGAGCCCTGGACCAGTGTCTGAAATCCATGAAAGGATGGATGTGGGTGAACAAACTCAAAACTTCATCCAGACAAGACAGCAGTACTGTGAATTAATTCAGGGACTGATCTACAACCTGTTCTGGTCAGGATGTCACTCCCATCGGAGGAATACATTTGGCATTTGGGGGCACTCATGGATCTATCACTGCTCGGGGGGAAGCAGATTACAGAGGTGGGCAGGAACGATTTTTGCCAGTTTAAGACGATTTCCCCTCCAAGGATGATTTGCCACAGGCCAGGAAAACATGTCATCTCCCTGATTTCCCAGGATGCTTTTCAGTGTAGCATGCATTTGTCTCTCTTGACAACCCTTCCCGTATCAGCAATGTTTTGATTTTTTTTTAACAAAGCAGCACACGGCCCTTTCCTGCCAAGCTCCTCTCTTGGCGAGGGAGCTCTGCCTCTGTTTTAAAAAGTGATCTGGGAACAGTTGCCAATTAAAAAGGCAGGCCAAGGTGGTGAATTTGGACACCTGTTCTCCTTTGCAACTGGGGCGTGCCAGTCCTGTTGGAGAGAGTTCAGAGAGATCGGTCCACCGTGCAGAGGGAAGACAATTAAGGCCTTCAATCGAAAGCCTTTATTGCCACCAGCGTTCCACTTCAGGAACTGCCTTACTGCTCACAGAGTCTGCCCCCCCCCCGCCCCCAGTCTTTATCTTCATTAGTTCTTCTTTTTGCCTGTTTAAATAACGGGGGGAAGATGGGGGCAGCAGCACTCAACTCTAGCAGCAAACTGCCTGCATTTTGAAAGAAAATTAGATGCATAGTTCCTGATTCAAAGCTGTCTATAGACAGACACACACCAAGACACACAAGCTTCCCCATTGATTTCAAAGGACAGCTTAACTCTTTTTTCGGTCAAAGAAGCCCTTTCTAGACACACATGAGCACACACGAAGTTTCCTGATACTGAATCACACCCTTGGTCCATCAAGGTCAGTTTAGTCATTAGGAGACTAATCTGGGAGAACCAGCTTTGATTCCCCACTCCTCCACATGCAGCCAGCTGGGCGACCTTGAGCCAGTCACAAGCTCTCTCAGAGCTGTTCTCTGAGGAGCAGATCTCTCAGAGTTCTCTCAGCCCCACCTACCTCACAGGGTGTCTGTTGTGGGGAGGGGAAGGGAAAGGAGTTTGCAAGCCGCTCTGAGACTCCTTCAGGCAGTGAAGGGCAGAGTATAAATCCAATCTCTTCTTCTTCTTCAACTCAGACTGGCAGCGGGTCTCCAGGGTCTCAGGCTGAAGTCTTTCTCATCACCTACTGCCTGATCCCTTTAACTGGAGAAGCTGGGGATTGAACCAGGGACCTTCTGCATGCCAGGCAGATGCTCTGCCAATGGGCCACAGCCCCTCTTGAAACCAACAGAAAAATGCCCTTAGAGCTGCACCACAGAAATCCAAGAAACTCAACAGAGGTGAAACAGCCGTATCGTTCGTTTAATTTGTCTCCTGCCTTTATTCCAAAGTTCCCAGGACAGCATGGATGGGGCTGTTACTAGTTCTCCTCTCACAACAAACCTGTAAGGTAGATTAGAATGGGAGAAAGTGACTTTCTTATATTACTGTAGCCTTAGGGAGGAGCTGCGGTGGCTCAAGTGGTTAAGACGCTGAACTGCAGACTGTGGAAGGTCAGTAGTTCAGCAGTTTGAGACCCGAGAGTGCTGCATGACGGAGTAAGCTCCCGTCTCCAGTTCCAGCTCCTGCCAACCTAGCAGTTCGAAAGCAAGAAATTGCAAGTAGATAAACAGGTACCACTTTGGTGGGAAGGTAACAGCGTTCCGTGCACCTTGGTGTTTAGTCATGCCGGCCACATGACCACGGAAATGTCTTCGGACAGCGCTGGCTCTTCGGCTTTGAAACAGAGATGAGCACCACAACCCTAGAGTCGGATTCGACTGGCTTTCGAGCAAGGGAACCTTTACCTTTACCTAGGGAAGACCCAGCTCTTGTGGCACCAGACTATTTAATATTTAGCACTTCCCTGAAATGGGCACACAGAACTCCACAGCAGGATACACTTTCGGTAGGTTATTACAGCTGCTCACCTTCTTTGCGACCAAAAGGAGTTTTGTGGCACCTCAGAGATTTGTTGTAGTAAAAGGAAATGCTGGATGAATTAATTTGCTGAATTTGAATTTAACGACAGATTTAATGGAACTAATCAAGGCTTAAATAGAGACTGCTACAGCTGTCGTGAGCAACCAGTAGACTAATCTTGTACTTTTGAGTTCCGCACAGATATGCGCTTGCACTGTAGCCCGTTTCAGCCCCACTGTTCCCAATTTTTCCACTCCATATTCATGTGCATAACTAGATCTGCTGACCAATTCACTTCATACAACTGATGAGGGCAGTCTCTGGGTATGGAATTTATGCTAACAAAATCTGTTAATTTTTTTAAGGCGATTCAAGACTTCCTTTGATTTTCCTCAAGGTTTAAAGGCAAAGGTTCCCCTTGCTCGAAAGCTAGTCAAATCAGCCTCTAGGGGGCGGTGTTCATCTTGCTCATCTCCGTTTCCAAGCCGAAGAGTCAGGGCTGTCCGAAGATGTTTCCGTGGTCCTGTGGCTGGCATGACTACATGCCGAGGCGCATGGAATGCTTTTACCTTCCCAACAGAGCGGTACCTATTTATCTGCTTGCAATTTGTTCTACTTTATCTACTTTGCAATTTCTAGGTTGGCAAACCCTCTGGAATTAATTGCTTCATTTATTGTACCAGTTCAAACATTGGGATAAACAGTTCAAATTCCACTGAAGGCTTTTTAGACACAAGCACGCATGTAAACAGTAGCTCTGAAGAGCTGAATGCTGCATGTGATTCATACAGGAAGCAGAATTTGTTTCCATCTTATATTTCCAGGGTACTTGAAGGACCGCCTCCTCCCATCAAGCCCTGCTCTCTGTGCTTCTGTCTTCAGAGGTGAGTGGGTGAAAACCAGAGACACGGCCTTTTTGGTAGTGACACCTCACTTGTGGAATGCCCTTCCCCTTGATGCTCGCCTGGAACCTACATTGCTGTCTTTTAGGCACCGGCTGAACATGTTTCTGGTCACTCAGGCCTTTAATCAAGGGTCTGATCTTTGAAAACTAGTTTGAGCAGTCAGTGGTCTGGGTATTTTTGTCTGTGTTTTTATTCTGGGCTGGGTTTTTAATGCTAGATTTTAATAAAAATCTTTTAATTTTTTTTATTTTGTAAGCTGCCTCGAGGGGGAGGGGGAGGAAGAAGAGGAGGAGATTTGATTTACAGCCCGCCCTTCACTATCCAAAGGAGTCTCAGAGCGGCTTACAATCTCTCTTCCCTTTCCCTTCCCCTCCCCACAGCAGACACCCTGTGAGGTACTGAGACTGAGGGAGCTCTTTCGAGAACTGCTTGTGAGCAAACAGCTCTGAGAGAACTTGTAACTGACCCAAGGCCACACCAGTAGTTGCATGTGGACGGGTGGGGACTCAAAAGAGGAGGCATAAACATTTTCTCAATAAATACTATTTATGAACACAGTCTGGAACCTGTCTCAAGAATCCTTTCATATGACACCCGCATAATCTACACTGCTTCTATCCCTGCTGCTGAAATACACATTAATTTACAGCAACATGAACAGCAAAACGTACACCGGAACTAAGTACAGATTATCAGCCAAAGGAATCATTTATATTCAAGGTCCGGGAAAGACGGCAGCAACTTTGCCTGGAGATTAAGTGGGGTCACACACAGACACGCTGACTAGTATTGCTGATCTAAAACGCTCCCGAAAAAGCCCCCAAATTCTAGTCATTAAAGTGGATTTAAAGAAATGAACATTTTAAGAGCTTCTGACCCCTTGACCTTTGCGAGAAAACCCTCTTTCAACAGAATTTCCCCAAGGAACAGAAATACCATAACGAAGAACTGCAATCTTCAAGTTACCACAGAACTAATCTATACTCGGATAATTTTAACCTCTTGGTTTTTCTTGGGGGATTTTTCAGGATGGAAGCAACACTTCTAGGTTGGGGGGGCAAGTTGGGGTCAGAGCAGAAATAGAAAAAATCGGGCATAACCCCAGCACGAGGAGGGGTACAAGAGCAAGGGTGCGGAACAAGGGCTAACCGGAGGGATAAGACTGTGACCAGGGCCGTAAGACATCTGGGAAGCAGGGGTGTAGCCAGAAAATTTTGATTGGGGAGGCATGGGGAAATCTGGGGAGGCAACCCGGCCACACCTACAGCTCCTCTTGCAGCAGAAGAAGCAGGAGCTCCACTGTGACCTCCCGCCCTCCTCTAGTCCTTTCGAATGGAGAGACTCGATTCCGGGCTGCTTTTCTGTGTAAGCCAGGGAGAGGGGGATCTGCGACTCTCTCTCTGTTTTGCATTTTGCAATTTTATTCACTGCAATTTTATTTTATTTTATTGCATTTTTTAAAACCTATTTATTTTGGGGGCCTGGGAAAAAGAAAAAAAATTAGACTGATGCTTCCCTGTGCCTGGGGTCATTTGGAAACAACCACAAGTGTTTTACATTAAAAAAAGAGGTTTTTAAAAAAAATTCCAGATTTTTTAAAAAAATAATGTCTGAGGGGGCAGCACTCATCCGTGGTGGGCACTGCCCCCAAATGCCCCCCCTGTGGCTACAGGCCTGCTGGGAAGGGGTCATGGCTCAGTGCTAAAGCATCTGCTTGGCACGCAGAAGGTCCCAGGCTCAATCCCCCAGGATCTCTGGTTAAAAGACTAGGAAGAAGGTGAAGGGAAAGACCTGAGACCGTGGAGAGTCATGGCCAGTCTGAGTGGACAATACTGACTTTGATGGACCAATGGTCTGACTCAGCATAAGGGGGCTTTGTGTGTACTTCATGTGCTTGCCATCTCTGGACATGGTGGGTATAGATTCATCCTTGGGGAAGCTGGCCACCAGGGGAGGGGCTTTGGCTCAGTGGTAGAGCATCTGCTTGGCATGCAGAAGGCCCCAGGGTCAATCCCCCAGCATCTCCAGTTAGAAAGGATCCGGCAGTAGATGATATGAAAGACCTCAACCTGAGACCCTGGAGAGTCACAGCCAATCCGAGTGGACAACACTGATCTTGATGAACCAATGGTCCGATTCAGTATAAGGCAGTTTCATCAAACAAAACCTGACTTCTTCTGGCTTATCTGCAGATCTCCTGCAGTTCCTTCCTTCTTCCTAATGCAGAAGGGGTTCGAAACCTGGCTTTTTTTGGCAAGGAAACACCCCCAAGTTTCCTAAACATGTGTGAATTCAGACATCCCCAATTTATTAGTACGAACAGAAAGAAGAAGAAGAAAAACAGCAAAGATGGAATTCATCATTTGACAAAAGGCAGAACGCATTTTGAAACCACGGAGGGCCCCAGCAAAAAAACTAGCCAATACTGGGCCGTACTCCTTGACCTGGGACTAGCCAACGAATGATATGGAATGGAATCAGCAGCAACAGTTTGTGCAAGCACGGGGTCAGCAGAGGGAGCTCGGAGCCCGTTTGGCAGCAGTCGGCTGAAGCGTAGCTTCTCTGCCGTGACCAAAGCCCTGCAGACGCAAGAACTTTTATCACGGAACTGTAATAATGCACAGCAGCTACTGGGATAATGAAGTTTATTGTCGGAGGGCTGGCAGCGTATCTTGCACTCACTCCCATATGAAGTACAGCTCTTCGGGTCTCCAGAGGGGGAAGGCAAATTTCTTCCAGTAAAGCGCCGGCTACTGACTGCCAGAACAGGCATATTAATAGACCTTAATGGACAAAGGATTCCTCCCCGCCGTCCCCCCCCGCCACACACACAAAAAGCACTTGCATAAGTTATACAGCTTAGCTCACACAAACCTTTTCACAAGCCACTTGAGGCTGTCTTGACATGATTCAAGACACAACTCGCAACGTGCATACACAGAGCCTTCAGAAAGGGAGTACCGTAAAAGTACAAGCGTCTCAGAAGTTTGGCCAACGGGAACCATTGGAGGCTGGCTCATCATGGCAAAACGTCCTTCTGTTGGGTCTCTTATGATATAAGAGGTATCTGAACAACTATTATACATGTAAGGATAGAAGAGAGAGGAGGGGGAATAGCCCTATCCAGCCAGATTTCAGAAGCTAAGCAGGGTCAGTACTTGGAAGGGAGTCCACCAAGGAAGGCTCTGCAAAGGAAGGCAGAGGCCAACCACTTCTGCTTCTCACTTGTCTTGAAAGCCTCTTGCTAGGGTCACCATAAGCCTTGGAAGGGAGACCACCAAGGAAGACTCTGCAAAAGAAGGCAGTGGCCAACCACCTCTGCTTCAAAGTTGCCTTGAAAGCCCCTTGCTAGGGTCACCATAAGTCATCAAAGGGAGACCACCAAGGAAGACTCTTCAAAAGAAGGCAGTGGCCAACCACCTCTGCTTCTCAGTTGCCTTGAAAGCCCCTTGCTAGGGTCACCATAAGTCATCGAAGGGAGACCACCAAGGAAGACTCTTCAAAAGAAGGCAGTGGCCAACCACCTCTGCTTCTCAGTTGCCTTGAAAGCCCCTTGCTAGGGTCACCATAAGTCATCGAAGGGAGACTACCAAGGAAGACTCTGCAAAAGAAGGCAGTGGCCAACCACCTCTGCTTCTCAGCTGCCTTGAAAGCCCCTTGCTAGGGTCACCATAAGTCTTCGAAGGGAGACCACCAAGGAAGACTCTGCAAAAGAAGGCAGTGGCCAACCACCTCTGCTTCTCAGTTGCCTTGAAAGCCCCTTGCTAGGGTCACCATAAGTCATCAAAGGGAGACCACCAAGGAAGACTCTGCAAAAGAAGGCAGTGGCCAACCACCTCTGCTTCAAAGTTGCCTTGAAAGTCCCTTGCTAGGGTCACCATAAGTCTTCGAAGGGAGACCACCAAGGAAGACTCTTCAAAAGAAGGCAGTGGCCAACCACCTCTGCTTCTCAGTTGCCTTGAAAGCCCCTTGCTAGGGTCACCATAAGTCTTCGAAGGGAGACCACCAAGGAAGACTCTGCAAAAGAAGGCAGTGGCCAACCACCTCTGCTTCAAAGTTGCCTTGAAAGCCCCTTGCTAGGGTCACCATAAGTCATCAAAGGGAGACCACCAAGGAAGACTCTTCAAAAGAAGGCAGTGGCCAACCACCTCTGCTTCTCAGTTGCCTTGAAAGCCCCTTGCTAGGGTCACCATAAGTCTTCGAAGGGAGACCACCAAGGAAGACTCTGCAAAAGAAGGCAGTGGCCAACCACCTCTGCTTCAAAGTTGCCTTGAAAGCCCCTTGCTAGGGTCACCATAAGTCATCAAAGGGAGACCACCAAGGAAGACTCTTCAAAAGAAGGCAGTGGCCAACCACCTCTGCTTCTCAGTTGCCTTGAAAGCCCCTTGCTAGGGTCACCATAAGTCTTCGAAGGGAGACCACCAAGGAAGACTCTGCAAAAGAAGGCAGTGGCCAACCACCTCTGCTTCAAAGTTGCCTTGAAAGCCCCTTGCTAGGGTCACCATAAGTCATCAAAGGGAGACCACCAAGGAAGACTCTGCAAAAGAAGGCAGTGGCCAACCACCTCTGCTTCTCAGTTGCCTTGAAAGCCCCTTGCTAGGGTCACCATAAGTCTTCGAAGGGAGACCACCAAGGAAGACTCTGCAAAAGAAGGCAGTGGCCAACCACCTCTGCTTCTCAGTTGCCTTGAAAGCCCCTTGCTAGGGTCACCATAAGTCTTCGAAGGGAGACCACCAAGGAAGACTCTGCAAAAGAAGGCAGTGGCCAACCACCTCTGCTTCTCAGTTGCCTTGAAAGCCCCTTGCTAGGGTCACCATAAGTCATCAAAGGGAGACCACCAAGGAAGACTCTTCAAAAGAAGGCAGTGGCCAACCACCTCTGCTTCTCAGCTGCCTTGAAAGCCCCTTGCTAGGGTCACCATAAGTCTTCGAAGGGAGACCACCAAGGAAGACTCTGCAAAAGAAGGCAGTGGCCAACCACCTCTGCTTCTCAGATGCCTTGAAAGCCCCTTGCTAGGGTCACCATAAGTCTTCGAAGGGAGACCACCAAGGAAGACTCTGCAAAAGAAGGCAGTGGCCAACCACCTCTGCTTCTCAGTTGCCTTGAAAGCCCCTTGCTAGGGTCACCATAAGTCATCGAAGGGAGACCACCAAGGAAGACTCTGCAAAAGAAGGCAGTGGCCAACCACCTCTGCTTCTCAGTTGCCTTGAAAGCCCCTTGCTAGGGTCACCATAAGTCTTCGAAGGGAGACCACCAAGGAAGACTCTGCAAAAGAAGGCAGTGGCCAACCACCTCTGCTTCTCAGTTGCTTTGAAAGCCCCTTGCTAGGGTCACCATAAGTCATCTAAGGGAGACCACCAAGGAAGACTCTGCAAAAGAAGGCAGTGGCCAACCACCTCTGCTTCTCAGTTGCCTTGAAAGCCCCTTGCTAGGGTCACCATAAGTCATCAAAGGGAGACCACCAAGGAAGACTCTGCAAAAGAAGGCAGTGGCCAACCACCTCTGCTTCTCACATGCCTTGAAAACCCCTTGCTAGAGTTGCTGTAAGTCTTGGATGAGAGGCCACCAAGGAAGACTCTGCAGAGGAAGGCCATGGCCAACCACCTCTGCTTCTCCCTTGCCTTGAAAGGCCCTTGCTGGGGTTGCCATAAGTCTTGGATGGGAGACCACCAAGGAAGGCTGTGCAGAGGAAGGCCATGGCCAACCACCTCTGCTTCTCACTTGCCTTGAGAGCCCCTTGTTGGGGTTGCCATAAGTCTTGGATGAGAGACCACCAAGGAAGGCTGTGCAGAGGAAGGCCATGGCAAACCACCTCTGCTTCTCACTTGCCTTGAAAGCTCCTTGCTGGGGTCACTATAAATCAGTGTGACTTGATGACACTTTATACACACACAAGGACAGAAGGTAACAGAGTAACACTCCAGCAAACTGTTAAGAGTAAATTATATTATAGTGTTTCATCCCAGCCTTTTCACAAGGGCACATGAAGTCCGATGCACATATGGAGCTCACAAGAGCAGTCTCATCCATTTCAACAGAGGAAACAGATTTACACATGCCCTATTCAGTACAGAGAAGCTCAAAATAATCCTTCCAACACCAAAGGACACCAACCGTTGGGGAAAGCATTTAAGCATCAAACAGTTCTACAGGGACTGCCAATAATGACAGGGCTTTGGAAGCATCTTAAGGTACAGAGATTCAGAAAAGAGGCATGGGGTGAGAACAGCTCAGTTCCTCATTGATGCCAAGCCAGCCAGCCAAATGGACAGACAGAAGGTCTGGCTGGGTTGGTCTCACTTGGCATCTGGGTTCATGCAAACAAAGGTGGCTCTGTGAGACTCAGGGCACAGCGTGATGTAAAGATAACAATGGTGGGTTTGAACTGAATCCAGAGGCCAATCGGAAACCCACAGAGCTGTCTGGGTCTGCAGAGGTCTTTCAGCACAGGTGTAATGAGCTTTTGCTGCTCAGAGGCTGACCAGGAAGCAAGCGGACATGATGTGCACTAGCTGAAGCTTGGGGGCTGTCTTCAAAGGCAGTCCCATGCAGAGCAGTCTAGCTAAGAGGTTAAGAGTAGCCTGTAACTAATAAGGCAGAGAAGGGTGGGACAGGACAAGTAAGGTATGAATGCAGCTGCCTGCACTCAGGTTTTGTTTCCATTGCAAAGCATTAACCAAGTAAATACAAATTTTACCTTAATCAGAATACATTCCTTCTGTCTCTTTTTAAAAAAAATCTATTTTACATTACAATTCCTCGTTTCAGAGATTAAAAGAATTTAAAACCGCTGGGCTGAGCTTCCCTGACCTGTGAAATCATAATGCTTAACTCTCGAGAAACTTTTGCCAAGAGCAAGAGCTTAGCCTGAGATTTTTCAATTCTTCTCCCCCCAGAGAGCAGCAGAAAGCTGGAAGGTTAGGTCCCAGACCTTTGGCTCTATCTACCATTGTGTGCTAATGACAACTAACATGCTCAGTTTGACCACCATCTTTGTGCTTGGAGCTAAATGCGCACGAAAACAGCAGGCATTATTAATTAATTAATTTTTTTTTTTAAATCATGCTGGGGATGGAAATTTCCACACTAGCTATTGCCAGTAAACAACAGGGTGCTTTCATTGGCTGTCCAGCCTTCACCCCTTTGGAAAGCACGGCAGCAGAGCAGGCACAATAATGGGACCACCGGTTGCTGCAAAAGCTTACACAGAAGACAAAGAGAAAGAGCTGGGGAGGATGTGGCAGAGAGAGGAGGGGTTACTTTTCATGGCATCGTGGGCAGTAGATTGGTTATGGCCAATAGTTCAGGCGGACTTTCTAAAAGTACATAGACTCATGGAGGACTGCTCTGTTCACCCCTGTCATTATTCTTTTACTTCATTCATAGCCTCTTTCCCCACAGAGGGGACCCAAACTGGCTCATATCATTCTGGTTTGGTGTGGTGGTTAAGTGTGCGGACTCTAATCTGGGAGAACTGGGTTTGATTCCCCACTCCTCCACATGCACCTGCTGATGTGACCTTGGGTCAGTCACAAGCTCTCTCAGAGTTGCTCTCTCAGGAGCAGATCTCTCAGAGCTCTCTCAGCCCCACCTACCTCACAGGGTGTCTGTTGTGGGGAGGGGAAGGGAGAGGAGTTTGTAAGCCGCTCTGAGACTCTGAGTGAAGGGCGGGGTATAAATCCAATCTCTTCTCTTCTTCTCCTCTCCTCCAATGTTATCCTCACAACAGCCCTGTGAGGTAGGTTAGAAGAAGAAGAAGAAATTGAATTTATACCCCGCCCTTCACTCAGAGTCTCACTTACAAACTC
Source organism: Gekko gecko (assembly GCA_029375565.1). Taxonomy (NCBI): domain Eukaryota; kingdom Metazoa; phylum Chordata; class Lepidosauria; order Squamata; family Gekkonidae; genus Gekko; species Gekko gecko. The sequence goes on along the minus strand of JAPDNY010000011.1, from coordinate 93,543,335 downwards.
CTTTCCCTTCCCCTCCCCACAACAGACACCCTGTGAGGTAGGCGGGGCTGAGAGAGCTGTTTTCAGAACTGTCCTTGAGAGAACAGCCCGGACAGAACTATTGCTTGCCCAAGGTCATCCAACAGCTGCAAATGGAGGAGTGGGGAATCAAACCCGGTTCTCCCAGATAAGAGTCCGTGCTACTTAACCACTACACCAAACTGTCTGATAGTGTGTGACTGGCCCAAGGTCATCCAAGTGAGCTTTCAGGGCAGACTCGGGATTTGAACCTGGGTCTCCCAGATCCTAGTCAAACACAGCTGGACACAGCTGGACAGCACATAACATTTGCAGATGACACTAAATTGGGAGCAGCAGCGAAGACACCAGAAGACAGAAACAGAATTCAATGAGGTCTGAACACGCTGGAAAAGTGGGTGGATATGAAGAAGATGAAATTTAACAAGGATAAGTGCTGAATTCTACATCTGGGTAACAAAAATGAGGTACACACATACTGGATGGGGGATGCACTTCTGAGTAGCAGTGTGTGTGTGAACAAGATCTTGGGGTACGGGTGGACCAAAAGTTAATTATGAGCAGCCAGTGTGATGCAGCGACCAAAAAGGCTAATGTAATCTTGGGCTGTATCAACAGAGGCATAACATCCAAATCGCAAGATGTTATAGTCCCACTGTGCACTGCATTGGTCAGGCCACACCAGGAGTATCGTGTGCAGTTCTGGAGGCCTCACTTCAAAAAGGATATGGACAGAATGGAGCGGGTGCAGAGGAGAACGAAGAGGGTGATCGGGGTCCTGGAGACCAAGCCCTAGGAGGAATGGCTGAGGGACTTGTTTGGTCTGGAGAAGAGGAGGTTGAGGGGGGACGTGACTGCTCTCTTGAAGTATCTGAAGGGCTGTTCCTGCTGGCAGCAGAGGAGAGGACTCAAGATAAGGGGTTTAAATTAAGGGCAGGAAGGTACCGGCTGGATATTAGGAGAAACTTTCTGACAGTAAGAGTTGTGCAATGGTGGAATCAGCCACCACGGGAGGTGGTGTGAGCTCCCCCCCCCAGCAGTCTTGGAGCAACAGCTGGACAAACCCTTGTCAGGGATGCTCCAGGCGGATCCCGCATTGAGCAGGGGGTTGGACTAGATGGCCTCTAGGGCCCCTTCCCACTCTGTGGTTCTATGATTCTATGAGTTAACACCTGTAATGACCAAGGAGTCTCAAGGGGGACAGATGAATCTCAGTGGAAGCTTGCAGATTCTAAGCTACATTCCTTCGCCAACATAACTGTGTACTGAACTGCAGTGGTATTAAAGGCAACACTAAACATGCTTGTTCCTGCATTCCTTGGGAGCTAAAAGCAGTTGCTCAACGTGATGGGGAACTGTTTGGCTGACGTTAGAGCAGCATCTCTGCATGTCACCGTACCCCTGATCGCTTTTAAAGATGGCACCGGTTTAAATTTAGAGGGTAGCCATTATTGGTCTGCAGCAGAAGAGCTAGACCTGAGTCCCGTAGGACCTAGCCTGACTCTGTCAGATCTTGGAAGCTAAGCAGGGTCGGCCCTGGTTAGCATTTGGATGGGAGACCACCCGCCTTAAGGAGTCAATCAGTTGCAACTCGACAACATTTCCACCACAGCACCTTAGAGGCCAGCAAAACTTTCAGGGTGCAGGCTTTCAGGTTTTGGGAAGCTTTGACTCTCGAAAGCTTATGCCCCCTCCAAATTTTGTTGGTCTCTAAGGCACTACGGGACTCGAATAAAAGACAGCACTGTTGCTCACCCAACTTATTCTAGCCACGGCACCAGAACTCCAAGATGCCTCTACAGAGCAAGGGAGGGGAATACCACATAACACAAATGCTGCCCTCCAAGCGCATCTGCCTGTCTGGGGAGTCCACGGCTGAATCACGGCACACTCCAGAGGCACCAACAAGCCAGCTCAGCTGCAGCGGGCTCTTCCATTGTTTACTGGGTACTCTGCTGGCACAATTCCCTGCCCTGGTGCAGCCGTTTAAAAATAGGCCAAAGGGCAAACAAACAAATTACAATGAAGGAGGCTTCTTTCCCTCCCCCCCACTATTTTTAAACACAGGCTCTGGTAACGTCCCTTGCTGGAGAGGGCAAGTCAACACAGGAAAAGCAACCCACGAAGGGGGTGTGTTAGAAAAGCAATGGCATCCTCGGTAGCATTTTTCTTCCCTGCAGCAATCCAAAAATCGCTGTTCAAGCTTTAATTGGAAAAAGGGAACATTTCTCGCAACTCGTGGTGTGCCTACAAATGCCACGCACAATGCCAAGCACCAATGCAAACAGCGACAAAAATGATCAGCAAGACCCAGCCGTGGCAAACCTAATAGGAGAGATAACGCTGTCCTGTGCACCAGTGTTCCCTCTAAGCTGAGCTCGTGTGAGCTAGCACACAGTTTTTTAGCCTCCAGCTCACACATTTTTGTCTTAGCTCAGGAAGGATGGCTCCAGAGGAAACTAATTCAATGCAGTAGCCAAATCGCTCGCTCACAACTTTAATGCCAGGAGCTCACAAAGTAGCATTTTTTGCTCACAAGACTCCACAGCTTAGAGGGGCCATTGTGCGTGCACTACAAAATGAAGACGGTGCTGAGGATTCTTGTGGTATCAGCCACAAACAGTGCAGGCAGACTGCACCCAGGTGTGTCAGTCTCTGAAGCCACCTTTCAAAAGCACACAGAATGCCCTTGGGACTAGGGTTACCAAGTCCCCCCCGGCCACCGGCGGGGAGTCAGGGGTTAGGGTTGCCAGCTCCAGGTTGGGAAACTTCTGCAGATTTGGGGATGAAGTCCAGGGAGGATGGGGACCTCAGTGGGGTACCATGCCATAGAGTCTACCTTCCAAAGCATCCATTTTCTCCAGAGGAACTGATTTCTGTAGTCTGGAGATGAGCCATAATTCCGGAGAATACCCCAGGTCCAGTGTTCCCTCCAAGCTGAGTTATAGTGTGAGATAGCTCACAGCTTTTTAGCCTCCGGCTCACACATTTTTGTCTTGGCTCAGGAAGCAGGGCTCCAGAGCAAACTAATTTATGCAGCAGCCAAATCGCTCGCTCACAACTCCAATGCTGGCAGGTAGCAAAGTAGAATGTTTGCTCACAAGACTCCGCAGCTTGGAGGGAGCATTGCCCAGGTCCCACCTGGAGGTTGGCATCCCTACTTGGGACTCTTCAAAAAAAAAACAACCCACTCTCCCACCCACCAGTGGCAAAATTTCAGGCTTTTTCCTGCACTCCAAGAGCCAGAACTATTTCTCAACCAGGCCAGGAAGGATGTAGCCCTTACACGGCAACCACTAGCCGTCAAAGGCTATTCGGTGAGCAACTTCCGCTAATAAACTGTACCAACCCCCCCCCCCCAAAAGGAACAACCAGAGAGAAGACCATTCTGCTTCTCTAAAGAGGATACTGGAAACCCTAAAGAGGATACTGGAGACAGTTTGGTGTAGTGGTTAGGAGGGCAGGAAGGCGTGGTTAGGAGTGGTTAAGAGGGCAGGAGGGAGAACTGGGTTTGATTCCCCCATGCCTCCACATGAGGGCAGCTGCTGGTGTGACCTTGGGTCAGTCACAAGTTCTTTCAGAGCTGTTCTCTCAAAGGCAGTCCTTGAAAGAGCTCTCTCAGCCCCCACCTACCTCACAGGGTGTCTGTTGCGGGGAGGGGAAGGGATTGTAAGCCGCTCTGAGACTCCTTCGGGTAGTGAAGGGTGGGGTATAAATCCAATCTCTTATCTTCTCTACAAGGAGGAGACTGTGGGCAAGCCAGGGTTCATTCCTTCACCCACCCAAACTGGGAATTGATGCTGTCAAAGATGGCAGGCCCTGACCGCAAGATCCCTGAGACAGACAGAACCAGTTGAATCAGGCAACTAGGCAGTAGATAGGGCTGCACCATACTGCATGCACAGGCAAGGGGATTTGTGGGCAGAATCCCACTTTTACAGGCAGCGTTGTGTCAAATCGATTTTTTAAAATTTCTCATATCTGAAAGATAACAATTTGACTCGCCAGATTAAGTGAGGGATGAGATATATCAGGCAGCCAAAAATCTACTAGGAGATTAATCAAGAAGACTCGACCGATCTCAGACATTTAATACAGATGCAATAAATATCAATCATTAAAAGAACTAGAGAGTAGCATAAGTCTACATGGTCCAATTTCTGGTTATAAATGCCATTGCTAATTCCCAAAACAATTAAACCAAACACTGACAAATTTTTGAAGAAGGGAAAATGAAGATTTGTCGCTTCCGCTCGAAAGAAAAACTAGCTGCAGTAGGGATGGATGTTCATTAACCAGAGTTTGAACCTCTATTCTTTGATATATTCAGCACTCCAAACACAATAGCTGAAAACAATGGCATCACTAGAAATCTGTGGAAATGAACATTATTCTGTCTGCTTTTCGCAGCTGTATGAGGCAAGGGAAGGGGAGAAGGAGCCAGGAGTGGAGAGCAGGTCATTTAAATGTCCGGGCATCTACGTAGCCAATGTTTCTGTCGAAGAGGATTGTCTCAGTAGGGTTTCTATTTCAACACTTCCATTTTCAACCAATCATTCACTGTCTTCAGTACATCAGCCAGCATGTTCTTGATGCTATGTAAACAGCAGTTGGTCCTCTTTGCTTCCTATTCTGTTCTCCACCGCTGTTCCTGTTTCGCTTACGTGCTCTGAAATGCGTGCCACACTGAGGACTGGAGAAGGGGGAGGGGGTAAAGGCAGAGGGCATATCCCACCACCGCAGTTTTGAGGCAACACGTCTGCAGCGGAGAGAGGCAAGTGTTTTGCTTGTACCCTCGGAAAGGCAGGCAGGCAACGTTGCTGCAGTCTTTGGGGGAGAAGAATCCTTCCCTTCTCCAAAGAAATAATAGCACCACATAAAAAGATTCAGCAGAAAAGAGCCAGAGCCCAGGAGCACCTTAAAGACTAACAAAATTAGTGGCAGGGGAGGAGCTTTCATGACTCACTGCTCACTTCTTCAGATACCTGAATTTGTGGCAGGGGATGACTCCCGAAAGCTCCTACCCTGCCACAAATTTGGTTAGTCTTTAAGGTGATACTGGACTCTTGCTCTTTTCTGCTGCCACAGTCAGCAGTGACTCACCATAGCTCCTCCTACCCTATCACAAATCTGGTTAGTCCTTAAGGTGTTACTGGACTCTTGCTCTCTTCTACTGATACAGACAGACTAACACGGCTACTCATCTTGACAAACAGATTCAGACAGACCTGAGGGCCAAACCAGACAAAAGGCAAGAAATCCACAAAAGAGGAAAGATCTTCATGACAGTTGACTGAGGAGAATTTCTTTATTTATTTATTTTTAAAAAAACAACAACTGTGAGGAAGGCCCAGTCTGGATCAAGTCTGTGATGCTGAGGAAGAAGGGGGAAGATAGGTACGCTTTTTTAATCCGGGTGCACTAGTCAACCCATTCACATGTGAAGGAAGTGGGAAGAGGGGTCTACTGTTAAACAAAGAATACAGCATGCACACCGGGGGGACGGGATGGACCTAAACCCTGACCCCTCCTCACCTCACCTCACCTCACTGTACTGTGGTGGTGCTTGAAGAGTTTTTATCCCAGCCTGGGCTTGATACCAGAAGTCAGCCAGGAGGGAAGAAAAATACTGAAATCAACCAAGCGCACCAAAGTAAGGTGCATGTTAGGTTTGAGTATGAGGGGAGGATTTTCGTTCACAGGCGAGGGCACTTAAACCTTGACCCCTCCTGCACCTTCCCTCACTGTACTCCGGTGGAGCTTGAAGCGTTTTTCTCCCAGCCTGACAGAAGTCAGCCAGGAGGGAAGGAAAACAATGAATTCAGTGGAGCGCATCAATGCGAGGCCTGTGTTAGGTGTGTGAGGGGAAGGTTCGAACTCCCCTTGCTCTTGTCCTCCATTTTTGTTTTAAGACGAACCCACACGTCTACTACAGGATCTCAGGAACAGAGGAAGAACTTGCTTACCACTGTTGTCGTGGCCTCTTCTGCCTGGCCACTGAAGGCCAGGCACTATTCGTTTTTAGCAACGAATCTCCTCTGATTAAAATAGGGGATGAACATAAAGTACAGTTCTCCCTCTTCAATGGCACTACCCTATCTCAAAGTTGGGACGAAATATTACCCTACCAGCACTGGATAAGGCCTTCATCGCAATAGTCTTCTAGAGAAAAGTGGCTGTTCTCTGTCACTTCCAGGAGGAAATCTCATCAGGGCTGTCTCTGTTTAAAGACAACGCTCCCCAGAGATCCACAGCGGGCCAAAATCCTGTCCCCCCCCCACTTCCTTCCATGTTTTTAGCAACTGAGAGAGATGGTGCAGCTGTATTCTGTACTGTTCTGTCTGCAGGAGCCAAAGTCTCTTCTAAAAATTTCCCATCCACTGCTACTACAGATTAATCCCCAACAGCGTCGACAGTATGAGGAAAGCAGATGTGGCGGTGGTAGGGAATATATTTCTAGCAAGTTCTGTCATCCCACCCCGGTCAGACCACAGCAAGCAAATGCTTTTAGGAGCCAACTAGATTCGTAAGTATATGCCGACCCTGAGATCTGTCCAAAGATGGATTCAAAAGACTAACTGGCATCCAGATGAAAGAAAGGTAGCATTCTGGATCAGACAATGCCGTCGATTCGGTGCAAGAGCCACTGTGTGTCTGCAAAGTGCCATCAAATCCCAGCCAATTTATGGTGACCCCATAGGGTCTTTTTTTTAATTTTTATTTTCAGTTTTTCAGAATTATCTTACACTCCAACTGTACATCTTACATATAAGGTAGAGTCTTATACATAATGCGTACTTATACATAATGCATCATTCAACCAATTTTCTATCCATTTATATACCTTTTCCCACCTGTTCGTATGTACCTTCTCACTTTTATTTTGAAGCTTCAAGCTTAAATCGTCCAATTGTGCTATTTCTAACAATTTACCTATTAAATCTTCTTTTGAGGGTATTCAATCAGATTTCCAATTTTTAGCCAATAACAATCGAGCAGCAGATAATATGGTCACCAAAATGTATGTTTCCTGTTGATTATATCCATCTGGAATCATATTTAATATATATATTTCAGGTTTTAATACCAGGTTCTTTTCCAGAATTTCTTGAATCATCTTACACACCATTTTCCAATACCCTTGAATCTTCCCACACTTCCACCACATGGGGTAAAACGTCCCCACGTTGGCCTTGCACTTCCAGCATTGACTGGAGTAACCAGGAGTATAGGGTCTTCAAGGCAAGAGGCGTTCAGAGGTGATTTGCCACTGCCTACCTCTGCACAGCGGCCGTGGAATTTCGGGAGGTGTCCCATCCGAATACTAACCAGGGCCACGACTGCTTAGCTTGGACCATCCAGGTCTGTGCAAAAGCCACTAGCAGGGCTAGAAGTCTTCCAAAATTCCCTGAGTGCAGAATTTGAAATATAAAGTGGTTGTGTTGTTGTAGAACCAGTCTGCGGCCACCTCCCTCTTGAAATCACCCTCTTTCTGTCGACAGAACAGTTTGTGGGTGTAACAGGTGGGCTCCACCGTGTATGGGTAGACTATAACATCCTGGAGAGACTGTCCAGTGTGGCAGCACCAAGGCCAGGCAATGATCCTATGCATAGGTCTTCTCACACCCTGCTGCAGATCAAAGGAACAACTAGAGGGACCTGTATAGAAGATGGTAAATCTAGGTAGATCTCAACTGAAACATACCAAAATTCAAGCCCAGCAGCCTGCAGACTTCAGGAACAAATTTGTCTGTGATTAAAACAAGCCAGGAAGGAGTCAGGCATCTCCCTTCCCCTCACACACAACTGGGAAATGGAAGACTTCCTGCTTTGGAGCTAACCAACCGCCATTTATTATAATGTTTCAAAGAGATGAAAGGACAAACTGTGGTTTGTTGTCCCGACTGTCGCTTCGAACCCTGATTTGTTGGCAAGGGGTTGGTGTTTCGCCCAATTTGAGTAGCACAACAAAGTGGGATTAGTTCACAACCAAGGAAGTCTTACATTTCTGAACCTTGTGCAAGAGAAGGAACAAGGCAGTAGGGACTGCAAGAGCCCAAAGGCTTCCCGGCTCCTTGTCAGGGTCTTGACTTGGGATCCCTTCCTCCAGTGAGTAGCTGCTAAACTCAGGAACTAAGGGCTTTTCTGCACTCTTCCTTTCATTGCTTGTGTACCTGTATTGCTTTGCTTTGTTTGCTGCACATGTATTGCTCCTTCTAGTGGTCATTTTGATATTACATCACTGTTTCTCCACTGTATTTCGCTTCGCTTTAAATGTGCAATGAAATACTCCGGAGATACAGTGATGTAATATCGAAGCAACCACTAGAGGGAGCAAAACACATGCAGAAAAGGGGAAAAAGAAATAATACAGGCACACAAGAGATGAAGGGTGCCTAAGAGGTGGTGATGTCCTCAGCCTAGCAAAACACTCTGTTTCCTGCCCTCCGCAGTAACCCAGTTTATGGGTAACAATGACAAGAACTTGGAGAAAAGTGATCTGCCCCTTTAACAGGGGCTTAATGCATAGAAATGGGCAGTTGGTGCCTTTCATGTCATGGAGGTAAATAACATCACCTAATAAATAACATCCCATGAAGCCTTTAATAAGGAGCAGGACGTGTTTCTCAAGCCTATTTCCAGGATCAATTCTTAGCTGCCAACAGCACCCCAGACTTTTAAATACAACTTTTTAAAGATACATTATATACTCTGTCCCCAATTTGCAGATATATTGCCGGAACTCTTTAACTCTCCATTTCCCAGGTATGCAAAATGAACACCATACGACTGCATCTCACTTGGGTCCACTGCTGGCGTCAGCATTAGACAAGGCGGGGCAGATGCGGCTGCCCACTCCCCCCTTCTGAAATAATTGCTTCTCTTTTCTCAACGCTTGCAAACTTCACCCTGGGAGAATGGCAACTTTATGCTGATGGATTATTTGAGAAAAGCAAACATCTGCTAAGCTCTCACCAAGGTGCCAAGGGACAATTTGCCCCTCCTGATCACACACACTTCCCCCTCTCTTCATTAACATCAAATTAGTGGGCATCGAGAAGAATTTTTTTTAAATTCATGCATGCCTCAGATACTGCAAGAAAAGGCAAGCATTGTGCTAGACAGACTGACAGAAGACTATGGATTGATAGTGATTAATATCTGTGGCTGATGCTATGATTAATGGTGCTAGAGGAGTGCAAGCCATTGTTCTGGGGCGGGGGGAGAATCCTCAGGTGTCCTTTGTACCTTGCTCTCCCCACTACTGGAATCTTGCATTGGTGGTGCCTGCTGCAGACAGTTCTGGCTGGACAAAGGCCAGATGCCAAGTTTATTGGATTGCGCTCCAAATAAAATCACTGAAGGCATTTTTCTTTCATCTCTGGTTTTGTGCAAAGTAATAAAAGGTAACCAAGAAAGCAAAAGTTTGTCTGATTTCTCCTTACCAAAGTGAGCAAATTGAAATGCAAAAAGGAACGGTTAGAGAAGAAAAGGTCAAGCCAAAGGAGAGGAGTTAAAAGTTAGGGGTGTAGTTAGAGGAGAAAGGGGGATGTACCGAAGGGGAAAGAGACCCTGGTGATACTCTGCCGCCCAGGGCCCAGGAAAACCTGGAACTGGCCCTGTACGGTTTGCATCAAATTCGCTCATTCATGACTGACTACAGCAAATCTCATTGCTAGTTTGCTGTGTGTCTTTCTTTGGAGGCGGATGTGGGAGTATTACGGGATCTTTAAAAAGAATAACTGGATGCAGCAGCTCATCAGTTAGCATCTGGATGCTCTCCAAATGTCCATTTCACATATAAACCAGGTCTCTCTCCCCGGCAGAGGAGGATCAGAAAAACGTTACTGCAGACAGACGGCTAGCGCAATCAGATAATATGAAGGGAGGAGGAGGAAGGCGGACACGCTCCAGTAAGAGCAACTTGAGAACATCATGACCCTGGAGGAAACTGCAGCGGTGCCTTAATGTGATTTGTCTTGATGCAAAATTTAGTATGCATCCTGGGGCAGCTACAACATGCCCGACCACGCCCTATATATTGGCTGCAGTTCAAACTGAACTGGACTGCAGAGAGGCTAAATTAGCCTGTCACATTTGAGCCTGTCTGACAACAGAGAAAATCTTTCGGGGCACTGCCCAGAGGACCATCGCTTTCCAAAATAAAGTCGGTGGCCACAGAGGGCAGGGCCTCCCCTGCTGTGGCACCTCTGGTTTGAATGCACTGCCCACAGATAAGTTCATCATTCTCTTGCCCTCCAATCAGAGAAGTCTGTATGGTTCTCCTTCCTTCAATTTAACCTTCGCAACATCCTGTGACAGGTGAAAAAAGGAGTGACCAGTACAAGTAAGCATCATTATTTGAACCTAGGTCTCCCCAATTTGAATCCAGCACTGTACCCACTACCTTAAAGCTCACAAAGATAAGTTTTAGATGGATAGCTGTGTTGTCCTGCATTGAATTAATTAATTGTCATATGGAGATCCTAAGATTGTCTGGCTGCCAGAAGTTCTAGCTCTTTTTTGCATTATGCACCACTTGGTGGCGAGGTAGACTTGTTTGGTGTAGTGGTTAAGGGCGCAGACTCTAATCTGAGAGAACCGGGTTTGATTCCTGATTCCTCCACTTGTAGTTGCTGGATGACCTTGGGCAAGCCATAGGTCTGTCAGAGCTGTCCTTGAAAGGGCAGTTCTCTCAGACCTCTCTCAGCCCCACCTACCACACAGGGTGTCTGTTGTGGGGAGGGGAAGGGAAAGGAGTTTGTAAGTTGCTCTTAGACTCTAAGTGAAGGGCAGGGTATAAATCCAGTCTCCTCCGCCTCCTCCTCCTCCTCCTCCTCCTCCTCCTCCTCCTCCTCCTCCTCCTCCTCCTCTTCTTCTTCTTCTTCTAAGGCAAGAGATGTCTCAGAGGTGATTTGCCATTGCCTGCCTCTACGTCATGACCCTGGTATTCCTTGGAGGTCGCCCTTCCAAATACTAGCCAAGGCTGACCCTGCTTAGCTTCCAAGATCTGACTGGCTTGGGCTAGCCTGGGCTACCCAGGTCAGGGATAATAATAGAACAGCAAGATTCGAGTCCAGTATCGCCTTAAAAATCAAGGGTATAAGCTTCCAAGAGTCTGAAAATGGGGGCTTATACCCTAGAAATCCTGTTGGATTCAGATCTCGCTTTTACATCTCATGCTACCTGTATGGAAAAATATAAAGCGGCCTTTAGATGAGTCAGTCTTTCTGCCTCAATACTGGCTTCTCTGGCTGCCAGGAGCTCTCCAGGGTCTCAGACAGACAGACAAATGCCAGATAAGGTGATGGGAAACGTCCAGGCCCTCCTGTCACAAAAGAAGGGAAAGTTCCGTGCGTCGGTAATCATACAAGTAACAGTGCCATCCACCGAAGTCCGTGGTCTTAGAAGGGTGTAATTCTGTTTAGGGCTGCAGTGTGAAACTGCCTTGGATAAGGGTGACTCTGCACTATTTCAGCAGCGTTCATCAAAAGTATTCCCAGACTGTAGTTCAGTATTTTAACCACACTGACGGGGGAGTCAGGTATCCCACAGACCCCGAGAACGGAATCCCGTTAGGGACAAACAGACAGAGAGACAGGCAGACGACACTGTACTGCAATTAGGTGCTCGGGCTGACATCCCATTTTCAAGTTTCTTGCGGTGTCATCAGGATTTCAGAAGACTGTTATGTTTCGTAACATGAGGAAATCCTGTTTTGTCCTCCAGGCTACTCGACCTGTTCTATGAAAAAGAGCAAAGCGACGGGATCCAAAAATAAAGACCGGTCATGAGTTTGCACTCCTCACGGAAGTCTGGCTTGGGCCCGAACAGCTACGAAAACAACAATGTTGGTAGGAACTTTGGGGGAAGGCAGACGTTCTCCAGCTCAATTACAGACAGAAGTTTTGGACACAAACGAGCTACCCAGGAGCAGCCAGATTTCAATGTTTAACACTACACAACTTTCTTCAGCCCTAGAGCTACACCCAAGTATCAAGGCTCTGTTTGCACATAATAAGGAAAGACTTAGTATTTGTGCAGGGCTTTCCCCTTCTAGGGCCCAAAGAACTTGGGAGACACTATCCTACTTATTTACTTCATTTACACCCTGCCTTTCTCCTCGATGGGAACCCAAAGCTACTTACATCTTCTCTTCTCTATTTTATCCTCACAACAACCCTGTAAGGTAGTATGTGACTGGCCCAAAGTCACCCAGCGTGCATCCATGGCATGAGTGGGGATTCGAACCCGGGTTACCCAGATACTAGCCCAGCGCTCTAACCACTGCACCACACAGGCTCTCTCACTATCCTGCTAGTCCACACATTATATGAAGCCCATCTGGAGCCAACTCTCCCGACATAGGCACACACCAGCTCCTGAGGCAGCCCTTGATTGGCCAGATACGGTCACTGTCTGCAGGCACATATGTGTCTACAGAAGCGGCGCTGGTCCTGTGGAACGTCCCGCCTCAAGAAATGGACAATTCTCTATGCTTATTTAAGTTCGGGAAGATATACAAAGCTGTTTTATTTGGTAGGGCCCTTGCGAATATTTTTTGACGGGTTTTCGGAGCCTGTCATTCTATTGTTTTGATCCCTGTTTTGTCTCTTTTGAAAAACGTCACTGAACATTCGCCACTGAACGTTACGCCGTTTTGTAATTTGACTGTTTAGATCACTATTTTGTCTTTTTTGAAAAATGCCATCAAACAGTCGATAAAGTGAGATACACGATTTTAAAATTCAAAGGCAGGCAATACTCCACTCCCTCCTGTTTGCAAGTAATGAAAGCAACGGCTTGCTTAAGGAGCGATCCAGTTAAGTCCACTAGCTTGAACTGGGAAGACCTAAAATGTTACTATATAGTATGAATTTCTTCTTCTGCAAAACTGAGAAAAATGGTATCTCTGAATAAAAGTCCATTTGTTAACCACCCCCCTTTCTCTCTCTCTCTCTTCTGTCTTCTCTCTCTCTATCTCACACACACACACAAACACACTCTCTCAGTGTCACCAGCAGAGGCAGTGACAGGAAGTGACCAGAAACGAACCCTGAAGAAATCCCTCTGGGAGAGTGTGACAGATGCCATTTCTAGGGTTCAAACAATTAATTTTCTCAACAAAGTCCTTGGGAAAAGGGAATTACAGGCAAACAAAAACGTGACTGATTGACGAGCTAAATAAGGGAACTGCAGAGTAACTTTCATCGCAGAGATCAGAAATTAAGATCAGAACCTTAAAAATCAAAACACAATCTAATGGAACCTGAGGAGGAAAGAGCCTGTTTTCCTGAACTTTCCTGCCACGAGGTGGCTAGATTCTTAACTCCAAGATCATCCTGGGACTTTTCAGTTTAGAAAAGAGATGACTTGGGGGGGGGGTATGATAAATGTTTATAAAATTATGTGTGGGGTGGAAATAGTTGACAAAGAGAACTTTTTCCTCCCCCTCTCAAACAACTGGAACTTGAGGGCATCCAATGAAGCGATAGGCAACAGGTTTAGGACAGATAAAAGAAAATACTTCTTCACATAGAGAGTAATTAAAATGTAAAATTCACTGCCAGAAGATGTAGTAACAGCCACAGGTATGGACACTTTTAAAAGGCAATTTAGATAGATTCATGGAGGCCAGGTCGATCAGTGGCTGCTCGCCATGGTGACTAAAAGGAACCTCCACATTTAGAGGCAGTCAGCTTCTGAATCCCAGGATCAGTAGACAACACCAGGGCAAGGCCCTGGCCTCTGTGCCCTGTTGTTGGCCCTCCAGAGGAACTTGATGGCCACTGTTGAGCCTGCTTCAGCAGGGAGGGCGGAGTACAGATCCAATAAATAAATAAATACTGTGGGAAACGGGATGCTGGACTAGATGGACCACTGGTCCGATCCAGCAGAGCTCTTCTTGTGCTCTTATGTTCCCTCTGACATTCTGATTCCCAATCCTGTTTGTCACGAGTAAATTATGAGAAAATGCCACAGAGCAAGTCATTCTAGAAGAAGAGTAGGTTTTTGTACCCTGCTTTTCTCTATCTCAAGGAGGCTCAAAGTGGCTTACAATCTCCTTCCCCTTCTCTCCCCATTACAGGCACCTTATGAGGCGCGCGGGGGGCTGAAAGAGTCCTCCTGAGAGAACCTTGACTGGCCGAAGGTCACCCAGTGGGCGTCATGTGTCTCAGAGCAGCTTACAGTCTCCTTCCCTTTGTCTCCCCATTACAGGCACCATGTGAGGTAGGCGGGGCTGAGAAAGTCCTGAGAGAACTTGTGACTGACCCAAGGTCACTCAGCAGGCATCATGTGGAGGAATGGGGAATCAAACCCGGTTCTCCAGATTAGAGCTCACCACTCATAACTACGACACCACACTTGCTCTTAAGATAACCACAAGGCCGTTCTTTAAAGCAGACTGAATATTCCTATGAATGGTAAATCTGGCAGCTACCTATTTGTTCTCAGCCAATATTCAGACAGAATCCGGGGGTGGGGGGTGTTACAGGTGTGTAGTTCAGTTCAGTTGACCTTTATTGGCATAAAACACCTTAAAAAGAATTACTTAAGAAGAAATATGCAGGTGTGTACTGGGCCCAGAGAAGTTCTGCTTGACCCTGCAAGAAGGGAGAAAACTTGCATTTGCAAAATACGTGTTTCGTACACATACCCTCTCTAATCGGGTTGCCAGCTTCGGGTGGGGAAGTACCTAGAGATTTGGGGGGCGGAGCCTGAGGAGGGCGGGGTTTGGAAAGAGGAGGGACCTCAGCAGGGTATAACGCCATACAGTCCACCTTTTACAGCAGTCACTTCCTCCAGGTGAATAGATTTCTGTCACCAGGAGTTCATTAGTACTAGTCGAGGATCTCTAGCCGCCACCTGGAGATTGGCAACCCTTCTCATTAAGGAGCTAGCAAACCATCTGAAAAGGCTGTGCTGTCTTTGTCCTGGTGATGCGCCACTGCTTACAGCAGCCTATTTTTCTCTTATCAGCATGCAAGGACTTTGCTTGCTCTCTTCCTTCTCCGTCAGTCTCCGCTTAATATCCTTGGCTCTGGCATAGCTGTTCCAGACATTCAGTTAGCTCCAGAGAAATGCCACGCTCCCGCCGAGCGAGAGAGGATCAAGTTACCAACAGTATGTCCATTGCAGCATTCACTAAATCAGGACAGGATGATCCCTTCGCGATAATCATTCATTTCACTCACAAAACCAGTTCACGTGCAGCTAGCAAGGTGACAGGCGCAGAGCCTGGATTCAAGGTTTACAGTGCAATCCTAAGTAGGTCTACTCAGAATTCTACTAAAGTCCGCTCAATGGGACTTGCTCCCAGGAAAGTGTTCTCAGGATAGCACTATTAGAGCATTAGAACAAATTCAGAGTCCAGGGGCACCTTTAAGACCAACAAAGGTTTATTCAAGGAATGAGCTTTCGTGTGCAAAGCACACTTTTTCAAAAACAGTGGAATGGGATGTAGTGTTTCCTCCAAGCTGTGGAGTCTTGTGAGCAAAAATTTGACTTTGTGAGCTGCTGGCATTAAAGTTGTGAGCCAGCGATTTGGCTGCTGCATAAATGAGTTTGCTCTGGAGCCATCCCTTCCTGAGCCGAGACAAAAATGTGTAAGCCGGAGGCTCAAAAACTGTGAGCTAGCTCACAATAAGCCCTCAGCTTAGAGGGAACAGGTTCAAATTTATAGACGGGCTGGACAGCAAATTAACATGTAACATGTAACATGATGATGATGTTTTAAGCTATGCAAAAACAGAGCTGAATAACAAGCTAAGGTTATAAGGTCAACAGTTGTAAAGTAATAAATATGTCAAAATAAATTTGAGACTCTCCATTCACTCTCAGAGCATGGAGGTCACTTAACAGCCTTTTTACTTTCTCTTTTGAGGTGGAAGCAGTGTAGGCCAGCCAAGCAATCCAATATTCCTCGTATTACATTCAGTATTCTAATATACTATTCTGAAAAAGAAATACACTAAAATACAAGGGATGTATAGTCCCTCTGTATGAGAATGCATATGTGAGGACTGAATGAGTTAGCATATGTAATGAGATAAGAAACCAATATCCCTGTTGAGTCCTGGGGAGGTCTTTGTTCCAAGTGTTGTAATAACTTGTAATTTAGCAATTTCCCTTTCTGTTCTGTTCCTGTTCCTTTGTAATAAAACAGCTACCTTGAGGTTACCCACTGAATGTCCTGGAAGGCTGAAGTGTTCTCCTACAGGTTTCTCAGTCTTGTGATTCCTTTTTTTTTGGAAGATTTTTTAATTTCATAGACATAAACAAACATACAAACAAAAAACATATACAGGGGGTTACAATCATGTGATTTTCCTTTTTCAGTTTCTTTGACCTCATAATGAAAAGTCTTATATTTTTCATCTTATATGTTCATTATATACCTGATAAACCTTTTATTAATAGTTGAAACTATATTTCATAAGTCTGTTCATTTAGGTTAGAAATCCAGAAGTTTATATTTGATTTTCTTCTAACCATTGACAGAATCTTGGTCTTTGCATCTGTTAAAACATCTCCATTATGTTTCATGATAATTTGCTGTCCACCCGGAGCAATACTAGAGAGTGACAACAAATGACATGGATGCATGCGAAGGAAGTGTGCATGTAACAGGCCCCCAAGTGAATTTGTTGTATACTTTACAAGACACAAACAGTGCAATTCTAATAACACTTCCCTGGGAGTTAGCCCCACTGAACAGACTGCAGTAGAATTCTTTGTAGACCAGCAGAGGACTGCTCAGTAACAGTGCCATTCCAAGCAGAGTTAGGTTTCCCTTGCTCGAAAGCCAGTTGAATCCAACTCTAGGGATGTGGTGCTCATCTCCGCTTCCAAGCCGAAGAGCCAGCGCTGTCCAAAGACGTTTCCGTGGTCATGTGGCTGGCATGCCTAGACGCCGTGGTGCACAGAACGCTGTTACCTTCCCACCGAAGCAGTACCTATTTATCTACTTGCAATTTCTTGCTTTCAAACTGCTAGGTTGTCAGGAGCTGGGACCAGAGATGGGAGCTCACTACATCATGCAGCACTCGGGTCTTGAACTGCTGAAATACAGACCTTCCGGTCTGCAGTTCAGTGTCTTAACCACTTGAGCCACCGCAGCCCCAAGCAGAGTTACCCCTTTCTAAATCTACTGAAGTCTCTGGATTTAGAAGGCTATATGACACCGCTTAGGACAGCAATGTAAGTTGTAGTGATTCTCCCTTGTACTCAACCAAACAGAATTTGCTACGCTTGTTGTAAGTCTCATATGTATATTGAGCCAGTGTGGCATAGCGGTTGAAGTGCTGGACTAGGAACTGGGTTCGAATTTCTACTCTGCCATGGAAGTCTGGTGGGTGATCTTCGGCCAGTCACACACACTTAGCCTCACCTACCTCACAGGGTTGCTGTGGCAATAAGTGGAGGAGAGAATGATGTAAGCCATTTTGGGTCCCCATCAGTGTTCCCTCTAAGCTGAGTTAGTGTGAGCCAGCTCACCGTTTCTTAGCCTCCAGCTCCAGCTAAGATTTTTGTCTTAGCTCAGGAAGGATGGCTCCAGAGCGAACTAATTTATCCAGCAGCTAAGTCGCTCGCTCACAACTTTAATACCAGTAGTTCACGACATAGAATTTTTGCTCACAAGACTCCAGAGCTTACAGAGAACATTGGTCCCCACTAGGGAGAATGGCAAGGTATAAAGGATGTCTTCTTAAAAAACTACACTGTTTTATTGTAATGGATAAAATGCTATTGTCTTGATTTCATTGGGTTGTTTTTTTAATGAAAACGACAAAAAGGGTCATTTGAGAAAAGGGGCCATCTATGAGAGATGAAGACTTTTCAATGCCATGTACAATATTTCCTGAAGTGCGTTTTCCCCCCCATCATTAAATGAACAAACGCCTTTTACCTGACGAGAGGATCCGACTGCAGGAGGGGCCAAAACGGCTCCAATTATCCATTTTGCGTCAAGGCAACCGATTTGATGAGGTCAACTGGTGCGGGTGTGTAGCGGAAAATAGGAAGGCAGCTGCTGATTTTCGGATAACATCAACTAACGTTCTGTCAGTCTGAGGTATCAAGGGACTTTTCTCACACAAAATGGCATGGGCTTCTAACATATACCATGTGAGGCAAGTGAAGGGCCTTTTCTAAACGCCCCCCCCCAAAAAAAATACTGTGAAACTTTATATACGACACAATAAGTCACTTCGGTTTCAGCCACACACCCAGCACTTTCACACACACTAAATAACACACTTTCTTTTTTTAAAAAAAAAGCACAAAACAATTTTATTTTATATTTGCACTTTCAATGCACTTTGCAACTGCATTTTATACTGTGTGAAATGGCAAAATCCACTTGTAAGCAGTCGCTAGAGTGGACTGAAACTGCATTATTTAGCATGTGTGAAGTCACTGAGGGAGCTTGATTTGTGGAAGGTTGCATGTGTCAGGACACATCTATACGAAATGACTCAGGTTTAAATTTATGAGGTAAATCAGAGTAGGGGAGGGGGGGAAATGCCCTGCAGTCTAAAGTCGGGACTTAATAAGACTCACATTTCATGAATACATTTCCCAAAATCTTATCAGTTACCGTAAGTGAATATTACATTGCCCGAAAGGAGAGCAAACCCCATCACCAGATCTCGCTTTAAAAGCTCTGGAAACCGGAGAGGGCAGTTCTGGGTTGGGTGAGGTAGATGAAGCAACCTCTGACGGACGCCGTTCATTTTGGGCTTGCGGGCTGGAAAATGGCCAAGAGGTTTTCCCACCACGCTCTCTTGTCTCCTGCCTACGGCTCCCGTCACCTCACAGGAGAGGATATGAGCACCGCAGGAGATGCCGTGCCCAGCGTTTTCAGGCAGCCCTGTTTCCAAACCCGACCCATTTCCACTCCCCTCCCCTTCTCTCACGCTTTATGTGTTTCTGCCGCCCACATCAACAATTAGTGGAAATGTCTGGCCTCGCTTGTTTGCTTTGTTCCCAAGCTCGTCTCTCTCTCCCCCAGTGAGCTCCGAAGACCGTGCATGATCGGACCCGACAAGACTTTCTACGGCAACAACAACAAGTCGCACACGGGGCAGAAGAAGGCGCCAGAGCTCTGGTTCGAGACTCGGACAGTAACAGATGCTCTGGGCAGCAGGAAAGGTCTCTGCAGACTGGGAAACAGGCGGCAGGTTTTTCTAATGTTGGAGGTGGTCTGACAGGAGCTTCACGGTAGGGTAAGCCCATTAAAGGCCTCCCTTCACAGGTTTTGGTGGAGGGAAGTGCCGTCAAGTCGCAGCCAACTTATGGGGACCCCGTAGGGCAGGGATCTCCAACATGGTGCCCGTGGGCACCGTTGGCAATCTAACACTTTTTCTGGTGGCCGCCAAGTGCTTTTAGAAAGTGGGCAGGGCTAGATGCAGCTTCTTCCCCAACAGGCTTTCTGATTGGCTGTGCAGATTTAAAACCATCCTGTTGAACAGAGCTTCTGCCTGAAATGTTGTAGAGTCACTATTAGACTTGCATATAGCTTCGATCCCTGACATTGTGTGGTTGGCACCATCTCCTGCGGCAGCCATTTTTGTCATTGTGCCCACAGACTCAAAATGGTTGGGGACCCCTGCCGCAGGGGTCCCGAAGCAAGAGACAGACAGACGTGGTTGCCTTTGCCTGCCTCTACATAGCAATCCTTCGTGTTCTCCCATCCAATTATTAACCAGGGCTGACCCTGGAGGAGGAGGAGGAGGAGGAGATTGGATTTATACCCTGCCCTTCACTACCGAATGGTGTCTCAGAGCGGCTTACAAACTCCTTTCCCTTCCCCTCCCCACAACAGAGACGCTGTGAGGTAGGTGGGGCTGAGAGAGCTCTGACAGAAACTGCTCTTTTCAAGGACAGCTCTTATCAGAACTATGGCTTGCCCAAGGTCATCCAGCCGGGTGCGAGTGGAGGAGTGGGGAATGAAACCCGGTTCTCCCAGATTAGAGTCCGCACACTTAACCACTACACCAAACTGGCTCTCCCTGCTTAGCATCTAGAGATCTGAGGAGATCAGGCTAACCTGGGCCATCCGGACTTCACAGGCCCTCAAAAGCCTACAGAACCTATTTAGCCAGAGATTCACACCACAGGAAACGGAACTTCCACCATAAGCAACTTCAGCTCTCTTTTAAAAATCCACTATCTGTCTCCAAGGAATTCATTTTCTGTAACTTTCGAAACAGTAAACAACCTTTTCTACCAGGAAAGAAGACACTTAGAATCGCCACATTAAAATGTAATTATAAAACAGTCACTAAGCTCTTCCTAGCGGAGTAAACGTTTTTAGGCAGCCTCGTCCAGATTAACCCCTTAAAGGTCTCACAAAAACAAAATCGGTCTCTGTATCATTTCGTAAAGGCAGGAAAACTTTATGATTATGGCTATCTCCCCAGAAAACTTAATTCAAGGAGTTGGAGCTGCTATCAAAAAGACCCTGTTTCTATCCCAAGAGCAGAAAGGACTCTTAAGTCATCAGTCCTTTCTCTAGTTTGGGGTGAACGTACAGGGGGTGGGAGAATCTGCAGTATTAAGTAAGACCTAATGACCAAGTCAGCAGGTCCTGCATTCTGTTTTGCACCACTGAAGTACAAAACTGGAAATCTAAAATGACACATAAGAACATAAGAGAAGCCAATGTTGAATCAGGCCAATGGCCCATCCAGTCCAACCCTCTGTCACACGGTGGCCAAAATTACCAGGTGGCAGCAAAAAAAAAGTGCTTATTTTTCTATCAGAAAACAATAACCCAGGCAAGCCCAATCCCGTCAGATCTCGGAAGCTAAGCAGGGCTGACCCTGGCGAGAACTTGAAAGGGAGACCTCCCAGGAATACCAGGGCCGGGATGCAGAGGCAGGTAGTATCAAGCCACCTCTTTGAAAAATGTCCTAGCCCCACTAGGGGTCACCAGAAGTCACCATGATTTCCAGGCTCAGAAGAACACAAACACACACACACTCTCAACCCCCCCTGAAAGAAAACAATCCACGCATAATAATACTTAGCATTTTCCCCAAGGTGCTCGGAATGTTCCATATAGGCTATCTCAGTAATCCTCACAACAGCTCTGCCAGGTAGGCCAGCATTAGTACCCAGACATTACAAAACAGGGAGACGGACGTGGAGAGGCAATGGGTTGCCTACAGCCACTGAATGGACCCACAGCCGAGAGGAAATTCGAGCTGGGCTAGAACTCAAGCACTCTTTCTGTGGTGTCCCACCCCCTGTAGACATTCGTCTCATTCCAGCATGTTGTCCATTTTCCACATGGACATGTTAAAGCCAATGGTCCATCCAGCCTAATACGAAGGGTCTTCTCACATGGAAGTTTTCGCAGCCTGCCCACAGAGCTTTCTTCTCCCACCTTCTCCTGTGTTTTCCTCATCCACGTCTCCACAGTTTTCTCACACCAACTTTGACCCGATTCTTGGGGAAAGCATGGGGAAACAAGGGCAAAAACAGAGGAGGACGCCAAATGGAAAGGAGGAAGCTCAGGAGGGGGGAAAACACTGCAGGCCGGCATCCGAACTGTGGGAAAACCTTCTATGTGAAAAGACTCAGAGCCTCCCACGACAGGAAGAAGAGGGTTCACGGAGAGGGTGGTGAGGTGGTAACTCGCCCTCTGCACTCCTAACACTGGTACACTGGAGTCAGAGCGAGACATGCCACAGCGTCCAACTTACCAGAACCTCTGTCGTCTCCTTCAGTTTCTGTCGCTCAGCAAGCCTTAGGATCACTGAAGACTCTCAGGAAGACCCGGGTCGGCCCAACGAGGCTGAGCCGAGCCCATATGTCTCCTCAGAGAAGCTTCCGGAGCTCCAAGAACACCCGGCCTGTAAAGATCCGCAGCGAGCCCAAAGAGGGAGAGTCCAACAATTGGCTGAAGGGAAATGTGGGTAGACTACTGGTACAATTACACACTCTGAGGTCCCTTCTCACCCGCGCTCTCAAGCCCAAAGAAATCCAGCTCTGCGGAGCAGACCTGGCAATCCAGTGGTTACTGTCCACATACCAGCTTTTCAGGTTTTATTTTTTAAAAAATCCTTGATCTGTATCACTGCTTCCCTTCCCTTGAGAAAATTATTCCACAATAAGGGGGGGAAAAAACTCTCTCAGAAGTTTCCTATTTTCATATCCTACGAGCTCCTGGATTCCTCCCCTTTTTCTTTTTGATGTTAGAGAACTCATCGAGGGTTTGTTTGTCTTGTTTTTAACCCCACCCTCCCTCCAAGGCAGCGTTCACGATTTGCCCTCTCCTCCATTTTATCCTCACAAGAGCCCTGTGGGGTGGGCCACGCAGAGAGAGAGAGACAGACAGACAGACAGACAGAGTGTCCCAAGGTCAACCCCTACGGTTGCCAACCAGCCTGCAGAAAAACTTCCACTATCTTTCATAGAGGCTTAATGTGTGGAAATGGACGGCTGGAGGTTTTCATGGACTGAAAAAAAGTAGGGGGGGAAGAAGAGGGGGAAAACTCAACCCAAGATAGCACTGCGAACCAGAAGGGTTAAGCTGACCGTATATATCATAAAAGTATAAAATTTATTAGGGTGTACACTTATTAAAATATATAAGAGTTAAAAAATATATATTTCCAAGTATCAGACCAATAAAAGCATATCAAATATTAGTACACATGATGGGTCAACGCTTTCCAACTGAAGACCAAACGCATTTCGGCCTCAAAAGGCCTTCCTCAGCGGTCACCATTATAACATAGTATGGACACACATTCAAGCATATGTATACAAGATCTTTAGTACACTTGTATAGCGACCAGATGTTGTATCCGGATGTTGTTTCCCCTGTTCCCTTCCTTCTATTTTTATAATTTCAGGATACAACATCTGGTCACTATAGAAGTGTACTAAAGATCTTGTATACATATGCTTGAATGTGTGTCCATACTATGTTGTAATAGTGACCACTGAGGAAGGCCTTTTGAGGCCGAAACGCGTTTGGTCTTCAGTTGGAAAGTGTTGACCCATCATGTGTATTAATATTTGATATGCTTTTATTGGCCTGATATTTGGAAATATATATTTTTTAACCCGTATATATTTTAATATGTGTACACCCTAATAAATTTTGGAGGTTTTCATGGTACAGAAGTCAGTCTCTGGGTAAATAACATCCCATTAAGACCTCTGTTACAGGGACAGACCATTTATCTCCAAGCCAGCTGGCAACCACAGCACCCAGGTCCTTCCCATATTTGCCTGGCACTCCAGAATTTCTCAGTGTTCGAGTCGAGGCAATTTAAGTCCATGGCAAAACAGCATCCAGATAACCCCGGGGCAACAGCAGGCTGAAACTGGGCCGACCACTTAAGGGAGGTAATGCAATGGAGAATGGGGGGGAGGAACGGAATAAAAAGAGGGTTGAACTCGATTTTAGTGCAGAATTGGGAGCGGGGAGCCTGGATTAAAAAGGAGGTTGAATTCGATTTTAGTGCAGAATTGCTTGGAGGACACCACAGTGAACATGGATTAAAAGGAGAGTGCAGAAAGGGCCTCCAGTGAGCTTTATGGCTGACTAGGAGTCTGCATCCAGGTCTGTCCAGTCATTCTGAGTCACTCTGGCTGAAAACCCGCCCTGGCTCCCGTCATGTGCCATGCGCTTGCCAAGTCACCACACTGAGGACAGCTGTACTGCTAATACTCATCAAGGGAAGAAAAGTATATATATATAATAAATGAAACAGTATCTCAGCCAAGTATTTTATGAGAAGAGATGGTCCTGACCACAAACAATTCTCTTCCACCCCCAACATAGTTCACAGTTACCAAAATAATTGTTAGTGCAATTAAATCAGCCCTTAATTAAAAAACGTATACATTAACTCCTGGAGTTCCTATTAAATTAAAAAAAGATGTTTCCACCCAACACCTTTGTTTCAGAACTCTTCCAGGAACAGAGCCAGTCTGGTGCAGTGGTTAAGTGCACGGACTCTAATCTGAGAGAACTGGGTTTGATTCCCCTACTCCTCCACTTGCAGCTGCTGGATGACCTTGGGCAAGCTGTAGTTCTTTCAGAGCTGTTCTCTCAAGGGCAGTTCTCGAAAGAGCTCTCTCAGCCCCACCTACCTCACAGGGTTTCTGTTGTGGGGAGGGGAAGGGAAAGGAGCTTGTAAGCTGCTCTGAGACTCCGAGTGAAGGGCAAGGTATAAATCCAATCTCTTCTTCTTCTGCAATCGTTCCCGTGAGAGGTTCACTCTCCTTTTAGGCACCATGACACTTTACTTGTTTGATAATTTCCCCTGCTAAGAGCAGCATTTTGTCCTCTCCCCCCCCACTTTGGCCAAGGCAGAGGACATCTGGGTCTCTCTGGCTTGATGCAGAATGTCCCAGGTTCAGCTTCTGGTATCTCCAGTTCAAAGACACACAGGTAGCTGGTGAGGGGAGAGACCATTCTCTGCTCAAGACCCTGAACAGCTACTGCCACTCAGAGCAGGCAGTTCTGAGCTTGACAGGCCAAAAGTCTGACTGAGACGGTCCCAGGTTCATTCTGCAATTCAAAGGATCAAATAGTAGTAGCAGCAGAGAATACTGAACTTGATAGACCAATGATCTGCCTTCGTATATGGCAGCTTCACATGAGAATAGCTCAGTGGTAGAACATCTGTTTTGCAAGTAGAGGGTCCCAGGTTCAATTCCCAGCACCTCCAGGCAAATGGAACAGGTAATGGCCTTGCGAAAGGTGTCTACCCAAGACTCGTGGCCAATCAGAGGAGACAGTACTGACCTTGAGGGCTCTGACTTGCATAAGGCACCTTCTTACGGACGCCTAAACAACTATTTATGTGTGCCTAAAGGGCTCGCACAGGCTGATTGGGACCTTTTACGTTCCCCTCGGAACGGCAAAACTCAGTGCAGTACAACGAACCGCTTTCGAAAGTCGCCTGAAGTTCAAGACCGTAGCTTGCTACACAGCTGTTGCTCCAGAAACACCAGTATAAAGCAAACGCTGCACAACTAGTAGCACGGACCTTTGCATTCAGACCAAGAACTTTTTCTTATTGCGTACCTGAGTCATGAACATAGTTTCAGACAGGGTTGCCGAACTCCAGGTGCCCCAGCTCCTGCCAACCTAGCAGTTTGAAAGCAAGAAACTGCAAGTAGATAAATAGGTACCGCTTCGATGGTAAGGTAACAGCGTTCTATGCGCCTTGGCGTCTAGTCATGCCGGCCACATGACCACAGAAATGTCTTCAGACAGCGCTGGCTCTTCGGCTTGGAAATGGAGATGAGCACTGCATCCCTAGAGTCCGATTTGACTGGCTTTTGAGCAAGGGAAATCTTTATCTTTACCTCTACTAGTCCGCTGCCTAAGTAGCACTAACTCCCATAATGGTAGGCAGGCTAGTTTTTTTTGTGGGGAGGGGGTTACCCCTGCCTGCTTTTATTTAAAGTTATCAGTATTTATTTAGGGGATGCATATGCTACTTCTCCAGTCTCCTGTTCAAACTGGTTTACAAGTAAAAACAATACCATAAAATCTCAAAAACATCATAAATCATAAAGATAAGATAAACAAACAAGCAATTCAAAACAAGCCAGGGGCACAAAAGCAGTATAATTCCACCTGGAAAATACTCCATTGTACTCACATAACTAAAATAGAACACTTTAAGTGTTATAATATTATAACATTACAACAAATTTAGAGTCCGGTGGCACTTTTAAGACCAACAAAGTTTCATTGAAGGGCACACACACTTTTTCAAATACACTGGAATGGTAGGTAATGTTCAACCTTATAGACAGGGCCTGAACAGCAAATTAGCATGAAACATAATGAAGATGTGCAAAGACAAAACTAAATAACAAGCAAAAGTTATAAGGTCAACAGCTGTAAAGTAATAAATGTCAAAATAGCAGATAAATACGTAAAGGTATCCTTTTCTAATTGTGGGAAGTAAACTGATGCTCTCCATTCTCCCCTCTCAGGCATGGAGGTCACTTCGCAGCACTTTTGTTTCTTTTCTGAGGTGGATGCAGCAAACCATCCCAATATTCCTTGCCTACACTCAGTATTCTAATGTACTAAGTCCTTCTTTCAGCAAAAACTAGCTAAATCCCATTTGATTCCCCTACGCAAGATTCTGCAGTGACTAATAGGTCCCATTGCTTCCTATGGACCTTACAATCCAACCGCTTACGCGTGCTTACTTGGACGCAAGTCCTGTTGTGATCAATGGCACTTACTTTCAAGCAGGGCTCTTTTTGTAGCAGGAACTCCTTTGCATATTAGGCGACACACCCCTAATGTAGCCAATCCTCCAAGAGTTTACAGAACTCTTCCGACAGGGGCTACTGTAAGCTCTTGGAGGATTGGCTACATTAGGGGCGTGTCGCCTAATATGCAAAGGAGTTCCTGCTACAAAAAAAGTCCTGCTTTCAAGGAAGCCTCAGTCATGACTAACTTTTTCGGGCTTCTCTCCCAAACATTTCAATACGTATTGCCCCCTTTTTTACAATTCCTGTGTTCCTGTTTGCCCTTCCAGAATATCCCCTGAAGAGCTGAATCATGTTCCACATTTCTCTTTGTGCTACTTTGACTGGCAACGGCAACCCAACTTACAGCACTGGTTTTATGGTCACGCAGGGGAGGGGGCTTTGGTCCCTCCGTGTCGCCATTTCCCTGACTTGAAATAGCACCGCTTACCACTTGCCCCATGGCAGCTGGCAATCTCACCCCCCCACATTGATAATTTGAGGAGTGGGAGAAAAAAAATGGGGTGGGGATGGCATCGACGGTGACGCGTTAGGAATTGCCGGGCAAATCAGGGTAACAGTATATTTTACTACTCAGTTAAATGTCCAGATATTCCCTACATGTTTCGCCAACAGGATTCGTCGGGCGAATCTGTTCGTCTTGCAGGAGTTTTTCAAAAAGGGGATCCTTTTGAAGAGTTACTGCAAGACGAACAGATTCCCCTGACGAAGCTTGTTGGTGAAACGAGTAGGGGACTTTTGGAAATTTATCTGAGTAGTGAAATATACTTTTACCCTGATTTGCACCATCGGCCTCGGCCCTATTTTTTTATCTCCTGTGACTGATGCAGGCTCTTTATATTCTCGCTACTGGAAAATCAGGGTCCCCTAGTCCTGGCCAATGCTCCCTCTAAGCTGTGAAGTCTTGTGAGCAAAAATTCTCCTATGTGAGCTACTGGTACTAAAGTTGTGAGCGGGCACTTTGGCTGCTGCATGAATCAGTTTGCTTTGGAGCCCTCCTTCCTGAGCTAAGGCAAAAATGTGTGAGTCAGAGGCTAAAAAAACTGTGAGCTAGCTCACACTAACTCAGCTTAGAGGGAACGCTGGTCCTGGCCAACACAATCGTCTTTGGAAATATCTGGGACCTGACCTGGGGAGAAGAAGGGGGGAGGAGGAGGAAACATACTGTGCAGTTTAGGGTTACCAACCTCCAGCCAGGGCCTGGAGATACCCCAGAATTACCACTGATCTCCAGACTACAGAGACCAGTTCCCCTGGAGAAAATGGCTGCTCTGGAGGGTGGACTCTGTGGCCTTATGCCCTGCTGAGGTTATTCCCCTCCACAAACCCTGCCCCCTGTAGGCTCCACCCCCCAAATCTCCAGGGATTCCCTAACCCAGAGTTGGCAACCCTAGTGCAGTTAGGCTTTAAGGGCGATTTTTTTTTAATTTCAGTTGGTAGGTTTTTCAATATGAAGCCAAACCAGAAATACAGGAAGCAAATCGTCTGGACAAGCCCTTGCACACAAGGCTTAGAACCAGGCGGGTTTTTTTGTTTTGTTTTAGGTCTCAGCCAAATACCTGTCTAGAAGCCGCATACAGTTCTGAAGGCTACTGAGCTGTCATTACAGACCTGGGTGATCATGAAAAGACGACTGCACAGAGGTAGGAACATGACTAAGCGACTGAGTCAGGGCCCTGCCACAAGACTGAACTGGGATGCCCGGGGGCTTTCCTAGGGCTTTCGCACACCCGGGCGGGCAGGGCCACCGGCACACAAAGAGCAATGTAGAACAATTCAGCGGCCTTCCCCCACAGCAAGCTAAGGGACTTATGTGGCAGAGGACCAAAACCAGTTGAAGAGGTTTGTTCTGAATTGTAGCCAAAGGGTTTTTTCCTCCCCCTCCCCTCTCCCCCACCCCAGATCTTCAAGATATGCACAGCTACACCGTGGGGCACAGAAACAAGCACACCCACTCCAGGCTTCTAGGAACTTACACAACGTTAAATTTGTACGAGTTTGGATCGGTGCGATGCCGTGCTTGCCAAGGAGCTGATAGGGCAGCACGGCAGAAAGAGCCTGTGTTCAATTCTCAGCTCTGCCACGAATGTAGGGTTGCCAGCTCCGGGTTGGGAAACAGCTGGAGATTTTGGGGGTGGAGCCTGGGGAGGGCGGGGTTCAGAGAGGGGAGGGACTTCAGCAGGGCACAATGCCCCAGAGGCCACCCTGCAAAGCAGCCATTTTCTCCAGGGGAACTGAACTCTTATCATTTAGAGACCGGATGTAATTCTGGGACATCTCCAACCACCACCTGGAGGCTGGAAACCCTACTCCAGCTGGTGGCCTAAACCAGGCCACGGACCCTCCACACTACAGTTGCCAGGCCCCTGGTCTGGACAGGGGTTCCCCCACTTTTGTAGGCCCCTTTCTACCACCAGCCAGCTAGCCAGCAGGGGGAAACCCCACTCACAAATGCCCCCAAACGCGACGTAATGTCATCTCCCAGAAGTGACATCATCATGTCACTGCTGTGTGGGGGGTGATGCTCTGGTTTTTGGGCAAAACTCTATGGTGAAATTGGGCTCAAACCATAGAGTTTTGCCCAAAAACTAGAGCGTCACCCCCCCCAATGTCGGCAACATTATGAGATCCCAGGATGGACCCTGGGCCCCCCACCGGCAGCCAGATAGTACCTGGCAACCCTACTCCACACACACAGCTGCTATAGTAACATAACTTTACCAGCCTTATCGTAACTTCACCAGCCTTATCATCAAGGCTTTTGTAAGGATTACGGAGAGAGAGGAGTGTTTTATACTGATATATGGACACAGGATTTTTATCTCCCTATAGATGTTAATTTTCTGTCCCTGAGTGCTTCCCCTCTCCTCTAATTCAGCTGATTACAAATATTCATTGTGTCTCTGCATCCTTTGCAACACCCTCTCCCACCTTCTGACTAGGATGAACAGACTCAGATCTCCATTTCTGCTCTACTGTGTCTGATGAAGAGAGCTTTCAATCTTGAAAGTTTATGCCCTGGAACTCTTCCTGGTCCTAAGGTGCTGCTTGACTCGAATCAAACAGTTCTACTGCAGACCAACATGGCCACCCTCAGAAACAAGAAGAAGAAGAAGAAGAGGAGGGGGAGGAGGAAGAGGGGGAGGAGGAAGAGGGGAGGGGCAGGAGATTGGATTTATACTCTGCCCTTTGCTACCCAAAGGAGTCTTAGAGGGACCTACAATCTCCTTTCCCTCCCCCCCCCCACAAGAGACACCCTGTGAGGTAGGAAGGGCTGAGAGAGCTCTCTCAAGAACTGCCCTTAAGAGAACAGCTCTGAGAGAACTTGTGACTGACCCAAGGTCATACCAGTAGCTGCATGTGGAGGAGTGGGGAATCAAACTCGGTTCTCCCAGATTACAGTCCACGCTTCTAACCACTACACCAAACTTGCCCTTTTCATAGCACTCTACACATTCAAAACCTTATGACAGAGAGTGGCAAGTGAGAGCCATAGGACACAGCTTTGGAGGTATAAGACCTGCCTAAAACCATCTCCCCAGCCACAGGGTCGCCAGTCCCATTCTCTGTTCCCCTCCTTCAGCACAGGAATTATAATGAGAAAGGGGGATCACGATGAAGATCAACCCAGCAGACTTCTGGAAACACATGCTCCAAATCACTTGGAGATACAGATCAAAAGAACGGCATGAATTACTCAAAATATTAGTGCTATGCATCAAGCATCAAAGGCTTGCGCCAGCACCACTCCTTCTGTGGTGACTGGAATGCTTTATAGCGTCAGCAAGTCATACATGCACAGATGTGTCCTCATCATCTTCCCAACCCCTCCTGACCTGTTGCTGTCCCACGAGTGTGCCAGAGGCGCTAGAGATCGCAGCTTCCTATAATGTTGACAGTGATGTACAGAGTGAAGGAGCAGCCTGATAATTCAGCTCAGCATAGCCCATCACAACAGAGCTTGGAAGCTAAGCAGGGTTGGCCCTGGTTAGTACTGCAAAAGACTTATTTCAGCCATGTCATGCAGAAGAACTCACTAGAAAAAGCAATTATGCTTGGATTGGTTAGCAGCAAAAGGAAATTGGGCTGCCCAAGAACACGGTGGCTGTACACCAAAAAAGTCGAGACCAGCCTGAGCATGGAACGACTAAAAAAAAAACAGTACAAGATCAGAAAACATGGAGAGAGCTGTCCCACAAAATCGCCAAGAGTCAGACATGACTGAATGGCTAACAAAAACAACAGTACTTGGATGGTAGACCATCAGGGAAGACTGGGGTTGCTGTGCAGAGTCACAGCAAACCACTTCCGCTCACCTCTTGCCTTGAAAGCCCCATGAGATCGGCATGAGTTAGTTGGCACTCGACAGCACCACAGCTGTCGTATCAGGTGGCCAGTGCTTCCTTGCAACAGCCTTGTAAAACTGGTGCCGCACAACCCGTTGGGATGACATGTCATGCACTTGTGCCATCGTGCATAGAACCACACGGCCAACGCATGCATGCTGCTGCAGTTCTGCAAAGGAAAGACACCCGAAGGGAACACATTCCATACCCGAACGGCACTGTGAAAGGAAGCCATTGCAGACTGTAGATCCAATCAAGCCTGAACTCTCCTTAAAAGCTCAAATGACCACACTGAGGCTATCGTGCTTTGGTCACAGAATAGAATCACAGAATCAGAGAATCCCAGAGTTGGAAGGGCCCATACAGGCCATCGAGTCCGACCCCCTCCTCAGTGCAGGATCAGCCTAGAGCATCCCTGACAAGGGTTTGTCCAGCCGCTGCTTGAAGACTGCCAGTGGGGGGGTGTGTGTGTGTGGAGCTCACCACCTCCCGAGGCAGCTGATTCCACTGTTGCACAACTCTGTCCGTCAAAAAGTTTCAATATCCGGCTGGTACCTCCCACCCTTAATTTAAACCCATGATTGCAAGTCCTCTCCTCTGCTGCCAACGGGAACAGCTCCCTGCCCTCCTCTAAGTGACAGCCCTTCAAGAGAGCAATCACATCATCCCTCAACCTCCTCTTCTCCAGACTGAACATTCCCAAGTCCCTCAGCCTTTCCTCCTTGGGCTTGGTCTCCAGGCCCTCGGATCACCTGCTTTGCTCTCCTCTGCGCCCGCTCCATTCGGTCCACATCCTTTCTGAAGGGAGGCCTCCAGAACAGGCCACAAGACTCCAGGTGCGGCCTGATCAATGCAGTGTACAGCGGGACTACCCCATCTTGCAATTTGGATATTATGGCTCTTGCCACTAGAAGCTTTTATAAACCCCACTTTATTTACTAAAGATCAATTATGGAGATATGAAGATCTTTTAGATAAAAAAAACAATTAAAACTCGCAAGTTACTCTCCAAAGACAGGGTATCTGTTTGAACTGGTAGGAAAGGGTGCAACTTGACTCTAGGTATGCCAAGGACAAACAAACTGGTTTCTATGAAAAGCCTCTAGAATTGGACAAACTTTTATTACATGTAGATGAAAAACTTTTAAAGCGGTTTTATACATTGATGTTGGTTATGAAAATGCAAGATGAAATAGTAAAAATTTCAGTGGTTAAATGGGCACAAAATGTGGGTCATAATATAGAATTTAGACCGGTGATCTAAGGTGTGGAAAACTAATATTAAATATACAAAAGCTATATCTTATAAAGAAAATATATACAAAGTGTTTTATAGATGGTACATGCCACCAGAGAAATTAGCGAAAATGTACCCTAACATGTCAAATGTATGTCGGAAATGCAAGCAAAATGTTGGTTCTTTGTATCACATGTGGTGGTCTTGTAAGACAGCAAAAAAATATTGGATATGGATACATGAGACATTACAAAAAATGTTAGAAGCAACTACACCACTTGTTCCAGAACTGTTTTTATTGAACATTATTCCAGAGTACTTTCAAAAACCAGATGCCTATATGATTATACATGTTATAACCATGGCTAGGATTTTATATGCGAAGTATCGGAAGAAAGAAGAAGTTTCATTAAAAGAAGAAATTCCCTATAAGGTACTTGAAACAGCAGAAATGGACAAATTAACTTTGCAACTTCAGGATAAGAAAGAGGAACTTTTCGAGGAAAAATGGTCAAGACTATATAAATGGATTGAGAAATACCTTCAAGGATCTATAACCTAACTGTTAAGTCTTTTCTTTTTAGATTCTAAATTTTTAAACTGGTATAGGTGCAGAAATGAATGATTCCTTTATGTAAAATTTAAGCTGATATAACGAGTATATGCCTCGTATCTGTTGTGTGTTAGTTTTCCTTGAATGTAGATGTTGTCTTTTTCTTTTCTCTTCTTCTTTTCTTTAGAAAATCAATAAAACTCTTTTATTTATTTATTTTTTTAAAAGGATATTATGCCTCAGTTGATCCACATTATGAGGAGACAAGACTCAGTGGGAAAGAACGCTAGGAGAAGCTGAAGACAGCAAGGAAAGAAAGACTAGTGGCATGTGGAGGAGTTAAACCTGGTTCTCCAGATTAGAGTCTCCTTCCCACAACAGACACCCTAGGAGGTAGATGGGATTGAGAGAGCTCTAAGAGAACTGCTCTGGAGAGAACAGCTCTCAGAGAACTTTGACTGACCCAAGGTCACCAATCTAGTGGCATGTGGAGGAGTCAAACCCGGTTCTCCAGATTAGAGTCTGCCGACATGAGATGGATTGATGAGCAAGGCTGTTAACGACAGGGCATTTGGGAGGTCACTCATTCCAGCCTCCGCTGTCCACACCTGCTAGATGCTTCAGCCCAGGTGACCCTTGTGACTCACAAAACATCACCCTGGACTGTGCAGGGTGCTTTCCTAGATTCTCCCCTTCCGAAATGAAGCACCCTCAAGGAAAACCCTCTGAATGTTTCAGGTGGGCAGCCATGTCGGCCTGCAGTTGAAGGGCCAGAGTCGAGTCCAGTATCGAATTAAAGATCAACCAGATTTCCAGGGTATAAGCTCTCAAAAGCTGATACCCTGGAAATCTGGTTGGTCTTAAAGGTGCTATTCGACTCGAATCTCGCTCACCCTCTGAAGAGCGCTGGACTCTAATCTGGGAGAACCGGGTTTGATTCCCCACTCCTCCATGTGCAACCAGCTGGGTGACCTTGGGTCAGTCACAAGTTCTCTCAGAGCTGTTCTCTCAAGAGCAGTCCTCAAAAGAGCTCTCTCAGCCCCACCTACCTCACAGGGTGTCTGTTGTGGGGAGGGGAAGGGAAAGGAGATTGTAAACTGTTCTGAGACTCCGAGTGAAGGGCAGGGTATAAATCCAATCTCTTCTTCTTCTTCTTCTTCTTCTTCTCTCTCCCCCCCCAATAATTTTGCCTGTCAGTCAAAGAATCCAGGAAGCGTTCCACATCTGAATAATACAGTATGATCTGACAGTAAAACAGCCAGCATGAGGGGGAAGAAAAACAACTTCCGTGAACGCTCCCTTGACAACTAAGCCTGAGCTGACAGGCACCATAGAAAGCACAGGAGCCAGAGCCTTCAAAACAGCCGAGAAGGGGGAGGAGAATCGGGAAGAGGAAGAACAGTCAATCTAATCAGGCACTGAAGACCAAATATCAAGCAAAGAGTGCATGAAAAAAACCTGTTTTCTTGCACAATCTCAGCCAAATGCAAAGCCTCTTCACAGGGAGGGGGAGGAGATTGGATCTACACCCTGCATTTATCTGGAGTCTCAGAGCAGCTTACAATCCCTTTCCCTTCTCCTTCCCACAACAGACACCCTGTGAGGTAGATGGGACTGAGAGAGCTCTGAGAGAACTGCTCTGGAGAGAACAGCTCTCAGAGAACTTTGACTGACCCAAGATCACCCAACCAGTGGCATGTGGAGGAGGCAAACCCGGTTCTCCAGATCAGAGTCTCCAGATTAGAGTGATTAAGTGTTCTTAATCACTACCCTGAATTAGTAAGCCTGCATGCACTGGGTCCAAGCCCACGCAGATCTGGCTATCTACAGATTCCATCTCCCAAAGGATCTGCCTTCTGGCATCCCACTGCCAACACTGGCTCATGAGTATTTTCAGTGGTCTCACACATGGTAGCAAATGACTCACCACCATCACTTTACAGCCAGAGGAGCAACACCGTTTGGCTTCTCGCGTGTCTACAAATTGTCTGGCTACGTTTAGACAAACCATAGCCACCCCCAAGACAGCCCAGGGAGTGTGGGAATGTAGCAAAATTGAAATGGACTCCATGGGGGGGGAGGCGTAATGTAAAAGTCTCACTGGTTGAATTGAAGTCCATTTGTCATTGTACCCTTTCAGACAACATAGTTTGAACGGACTCCCAACATCTGGCAACGGCAGAGGGAAGTAAGGAGAAGTAACTGGAATAACTATCTTTTTGAATATATCCAATCAGATATCGTGGCCTTGACGATGAAGGAGAACACCTGGGAGGAAAAGAAGAGACGGATAAGGAAGAAATGGTCGCCCTACTTCGATTGGATCAAGGAGGATGAAGCCAAGAAGGATATTCATTGGAAACTTTGTACTCCGTGCCCATGGCTGAAGCAATGATGGAAGAAGAACAGGGGAGGAGGGACTAAGGGAAGGGAGGGGGGAAGGGGGGATGGGAGAGGAAGTATGTACAGTGGTGATGGAAAGACTATGTGTATGACAGCTGGTTAAAATTAAAAACATTTTTTAAAAAAAGGGAGAAGTGTTTGTCCAAATCTAATGGGTGTAAAAACGCTTCTGGATAGGAATGTGCTAGATAAATCAGGGGGTCTTTAGCCTACGGCTCAAGAGCCAGCTGTGACTCAGTACAGAACCAAATATGGATCCTTACAAGAGGAAATAAAATCTCTAAATTAAGGTATACTGCAGGGGTAGGGTGGGAAGCTAGAATAACCAGTATGTGAAAGGAATGGCAAACATTGCTTTGGAACTAAAGATCAAGTTGGGCAGCCGTATTAGTCTGTCTCTTACAAAGGAATTAGATTAGAAAGATTAGAAAGGGAGATTGCTGGATTGCAACTCATAATGAAGCTCAAGACAGTGCATCCTCCTGGACTGACTCGAGACCTAGGTTTCCTGTCTCATTACTAACACTGATTTCTCCATGCCTACTACCCCTCTGAGATGGTTAGACAAGTGTTATGGATGCAACGAACGTGAAATTAAGCAAACTCCAGAGCACGATGGAAGACAGGAGGGCCTGGAGTGATGTGGTCCATGGGGTCGCAAAGAGTCGGACTTGACTGTGCAACTCAACAACTACCCCTCTCTGCATATCACACCTAATCCAATCATGCCTGCTGTTGTCATTCACTTGCTATCATCGTTTGCCTGCTATTGTCATTCAGCATCTGAAATCACCCCACTCTCCAAGACATAAAGACAGATGGATTCGCATTCTAGCTGCATCTGAAGAAGTGAGCATTGACTCATGAAAGTTCACACCCTGCCACCAATTTTGTTAGTCTTTCAAGGTGCTACTGGACTCTGGCTCTTTTCTACTGTTATGGGACTAAAGAACTTCTCTGAGATGCTTTTCCGAAAGCAAAATAGTAGAGGTGAACAGCTGCCAGTAATCTAAGAGCTACATGCAGATTTATGCCAGCAGACTAAAACAACCACATACGGCACACCTGTGCATGTGTGTCATTTATTGTGAGACCTCCTGTGTGCCATATCCTAATGAAGGACTCATGACAACTGGTGTTCAAGCTGCAGAATTGTTATGGATTCTTATTCAACATGTCAATTATCCATGTTAAATTGTATAGTTTCAGCTATGCAGACCAGCTTGGTATAGTGTTTTAGGAGCACGGACTCTAATCTGGGAGAACTGGGTTTGATTCCCCACTCCTCCACATGCAGCTGCTGGTGTGACCTCAGGCCAGTTACAAGTTCTCTCAGACTGGTTCTCCCAAGGCAGTTCCGAAAGGCTTCTCAGCCCCACCAACCTCACAGGGTGTCTGTTGTGGGGAGGGGAAGGGAAAGGAGATCGTAAGCCGCTCTGAGACTCCTTTGGGTAGTGAAGGGCGGGGTATAAATCCAATCTCTTCTTCTCTCTCTGATCCTGGCTCTTTGTCAATCCGTTTCTCTGACTGTTGGTCTGTTTCTTTGATTTTGATATAGTTTTTCCCATTAAAGAGTCAAAGGTGAGATAAATCAATATGAAATTACTGTTACGCATGATGATCCCAAGCAATAATGTGCACTTTGTATACATGCAACTGGGGTGTTACTCATAAACAAACCTCTACAATCATGAGGATCATTTTTTAACGGTGCTACATTTCCACCCAGACCTGTGATTCTTAGACTTCTCAAGTTCAAGCTCTTCTTTCTAAACTCAGTTTGCATGCAGCCTCCCCCACTCCAGCACCAACCGATTTGTTCCGAGGTTGAATGTGCAGAGATCTGGCAGTCCCACCCCGGAGCTACATTGCCACTTTCTTAGACAGGGAAGAAGAGGAAGAAGAAGAGGAAAAGGAAGAGGAGGAGATAGGATTTATACCCTGCCCTTCACTACCCGAAGGAGTCTCAGAGTGGCTTACAATCCCTTCCGCCCTACAACAGACACCCTGTGAGGTAGGTGGGGCTGAGAGAGCTCTCTCAAGAACTGCTCATGAGAGAACAGCTCTGAAAGAACTTGTGACTGACCCAAGGTCACACCAGCAGCTGCATGTGGAGTAGTGGGGACTCAAACCCAGTTCTCCCAGATTACAGTCTGTGCTCCTAACCACTATACCAAGCTGGCCAGGATGTTTGCCCAGCCTAAAACTATGTGCTCCGCCATTTGTGTCCCATGAACATGCACACACAGGGCGGGGGGCACGCCACAGTATAAAAAACCTAGGCTGCAAATGTAGGTTGGGGAAGCACCAGATTGGCTGTGAAATTACTCCGAACTCAAGTCATGCAGCTTAAATTGCTTGAGGAGGAGAAAACTAGCCAGTGGCCCGCCTTCAGGGCAAGATGCAAAACTGCCCTACACTCAAAACTTCTACCTCCTTTCAAATAAATAAATTGTTTTTATGGTCGGAGAGAACCTGAAGCAGAGGAGGCCTTGGTCTCACACCTAGACCAAGCTAAGCGGAGGGCAGGAAGAATCAAAGAAAATGGGGGTGGGGGGAACCTCCCAACTTTAGCTGGATCCACACATCTCTGGATATCATGCTGTGCGATCATAACCAGGGAAATCCAGAGGTGAACGACGACAAGAGAAGAACGATATCGAACAATATGTAAATCCAACCCTGTAGAGGGCAGTGCTGTTACAGTCGGTCCCCGCCAGATTGTATGGAAGTTATTTCCTCCAGGTAAGGGTCCTTCAGATCGGCACCTGAAAGTGCCACGGCCTCTCAAACTGGGAGGGCTTCGAGGTCACCGTGTTCAAGTTCACACAATTGGCTGAGGAACCTCCCACAGTGTACGTCGCCCATTAAGCCGTGACCCCGTCAGATAGGTGTGGCAAAGGGGCAATTAGAAGTTGTTTAAAAACGGAGCAGAGTGTGACAGAAGGGAGGCTTCTCTTTTTAAAAAGGCCTTTGAGAGTATGAGAGGCCTTCTGGATAGTCTCCAAGACAAGGTGCAACTTCCTGCTTCCTGTACACTGATGAAACCCTATGCCAAAAAAACCCCTAGCGGTGCATTCAAGACCGTTCAAGAACGCAATGCTTTGCTTTCCATACTCTGTGTGTTTATTATGTGCTCATTTAGGACATTTTTATCCCACCTTTTTTTCCAGGAGCCCAATGTGTCATACACCGGTTTCCACTGCCGAACATTTTACCTTCACAACGACCCTGTGAGGAAGGTTAGGCAGACTGAGTTCCTGGCCCGAATTCACACAGCATGCTTCATGGCAGAGGGGGGATTTGAACCTGGGTCTCGTAGAACATTTTAGCCACCGTACCAAGCTCCCTCTGTTTCTTTTTCTGTTCTGTATTACGCAACGCAGACTTTAAAAATCCGATAAGCTGAATGGACTTTCGCCCATTACGAATAACTGAAACCAAGAAAGAAAATGATCCAATTGTTCCTTGAGAGGGGTTATTAATGACGCAACAACATGGCCTTCTGCTCCTAAGCAGCCAGGGAAATGCAAAGCTCACAGCAGGGGGAGGAAGATGAAGTAATAAAAGTAAGGTTTTTAAAAAATATATATTGTAGTTTTAAAGAAGTATTGCAAACTCTCTCTCTGTTTTTGCCATCAAGGAGCAACCAACTTATGGAGCACCCTGTACTGCGGGGGTGTCAAACTCATTTGTGATGAGGGCCGGATCTGACATAAGTGAGACCATGTTGGGCCGGGCCACGTGTGCCATAAAATGTAATGCCAGGTAGCGGAGATATAAACTTCATTAAAGGACACAAACACAGAGGGGATTTTTTTTTACTTAAAGTAAGTAAAGGTAAAGGTTCCCTTGCTCGAAAGCCACTCGAATCCAACTCTAGGGTTGCGGTGCTCATCTCCGTTTCAAAGCCGAAGAGCCAGCGCTGTCCGAAGACGTTTCCGTGATCATGTGGCCGGCATGACTAAACACCGAGGCGCGCGGAACGCTGTTACCTTCCCACCGAAGCGGTACCTATTTATCTACTTGCAATTTCTTGCTTTCGAACTGCTAGGTTGGCAGGAGCTGGAACTAGAGACGGGAGCTCACCCCGTCATGCGGCACTCTCGGGTCTCGGATTGCTGAACTACTGACCTTCCACAGCCTGCAGTTCAGCGTCTTAACCACTTGAGCCACCGCAACTTAAAGTACACTGCAACAAAACATTAGCACTCTTGCACTATTTTGTTTATTTAACCGTGTCTGATAACTGACACCCCTTGCTCTGATTTATTGCATCAAAATGTCTGTGCTGTTGCAATCTTGAGTATGTTGTTCAGGTGCGTGTCTGTAAGCTGCAAGACCTACAATGAGGCAGCAGCAGCAGAACTGGAAGAAGCAGCAGAAGACAGCCAGTTCCACTGTGGGCCTGATAGAAGCCCTCCAGGGGCCTGATCCAGTCCCGGGCCGCATGTTTGACACTCCTGCTAAAGTGTTTTCAAGGCAAGAGATGTTCATTGCCATTACCTGCCACGCATTGGCCGTGTGGCTCTATGCACAACGGCACAAGTGCATGACATGTCACCCCGACGGGTTGTGCGGCACCAGATTTACAAGGCAGTCGCCAGCAAAGCACTGGCCACCTTCATCCGATACAACAACTGTGGTGCTGTCGAGTGCCAGCTAACTCACGCTGATCCCATGGGGCTTTCAAGGCAAGAGACGAGCAGAGGCGGTTTGCCGTGACTCTGCACAGCAACCCCAGGCTTCCCTGATGGTCTCCATCCAAGTACTGACCAGGGCCAACCCTACTTAGCTTTCTACGTTGAGGTAACCTGGGCTATCCAAGTCAGGGAATAAGGTTAGGTAAAGGTAAAGGTTTCCTTGCTCAAAAGCCAGTCGAATCCGACTCTAGGTTTGCGTGCTCATCTCCGTTCAAAGCCAAGAGCCAGCGCTGTCCGAAGACATTTCCGTGGTCATGTGGCCGCATGACTAAACACCAGGCGCACGGAACGCTGTTACCTTCCACCGAAGTGGTACCTATTTATCTACTTGCAATTTCTTGCTTCGAACTGCTAGGTTGGCAGGAGCTGGAACTAGAGACAGGAGCTCACCCGTCATGCGGCACCCAGGTCTCGAACTGCTAAACTACTGACCTTCCACAGCCTGCAGTTCAGCGTCTTAACCACTTGAGCCACCGCAGCAGTCAGGGAATACAAACATATAAATGTGCCTCAAACCACTGGTGAGTCTCTCCCCTCCCACTGGCAGGATCTCAAGCAGAGAAAAGCCTTTCCCAACACCTCGGATCCTTTCAGCTTCCTTGAGCCCGAGGAGATGAGGCAGGACGCAACAGATAAATAAACCGAATTAATTAACTGAAGTCGCCAGGGATCGAACTAGGGACTTCCTACATGCAAGAGATGCACTTTGCCCTTCAGCTATGTCCCAACCCTGAGACTCCAGTGTGGGGAGAAATCCAGAATCTCCTACTCCTGTTTCTCTTTAGACAGAGGCTTACTTCACTTTCAAAGCACCTGATGTCTCTCCTGCCACTGATAGATTAGCCAGTTCCCGACAAAGACACTGGTTCACTCCAGACATCAGGTGATTTGCCTAAGCCATGGCTGAGATCTCAAACCATGGTTGGCACCTCCAAACATCCAACAGGCAAACCATGGTTCGGGTTTTTTTGGTTTCATAAAAGTTCTGGTCTCTTTAGTACAACGAGTTCTGGGAAGTCTGCAAGCCTTGGTGTTTGGATGGGGTATGAACAGGAGGCATCTTTGGGAAGGGATTAGAATTCAGTTTCACTTTAGTTCGTAAAGTTTTAATTACTACTTGTAAGAATCCTTGAGCCAAGAGGAAAGGTGGAATACGGGCCATAAATTCAGTTATGAGACCAAGCCACAGTTAGTACAAGCCATAGTTTGCAAGCCAAAAGTTTTTGCTTTTGGTCTGTAATTGCAAACCATGAGCCAGTTTGATGTAGTGGTTAAGTGCGCAGACTCTAATGCAGGAGAACCGGGTTTGATTCCCCACTCCTCCACTTGCACCTGCTGGATGACCTTGGGCAAGCCATAGTTCTGGCACAGCTGTTCTTGAAAAAGAGCAGTTGCTGTCAGAGCTCTTTCAGTCCCACCTACCTCACAGGATGTCTGTTGTGGGGAGGGGAAGGGAAAGGAGTCTGTAAGCCACTGAGACTCCTTTGGGCAGCGAAGGGTGGGGTATAAATCCAATATCTTCTCTTCTTCTTTCCTGTCCAGACATTGCAGCAAAATCTAGGCCCCAGCCACACGTGCCTGAAAACGCGGGGGGGAGGCGTGGCTATTTCCGCCATCGCATTCTGATCCGCCATTATGCGATCAGATGCAACGGCAGCACACTGGGGTTTTGTCCTTTGGCACGCACTGCAATGATGGCTGGAGGGAATAGGCGCGCATCGGTGCGATCACACTGAACGAGTCCATCTGTAGCCCATGGCAAAACATTTGCTAGTAGATTTTTGCAGGTACTTTTTAACTGCGCATCTTCAGCGGGACACCACAGGTTGGGCACGGGTGTGCTACGCTTGCCAGATGCTGCGGTGTGATCCCGCCCCAAAAATTCGCCCAGCATTCGTGCCCTTCGCACGGCGAATTCTCCATGTGACCGGGGCCCTAGTTAAGCTTCCTTAACCAAGGTATGGCATGATATCTTCCCAGCAGAGACAAACCCTCTTTTTCTCCCCCATGGCATGTGCAGTTCTCATAACCACTTTGATAGGATTGGTACACGACATTTCACCTAGATATGGTTTCTTTGGAAACTGCACAGCTAGAAGCAAGATCAGGGATGGATCCTGAGCATTTCTGCACATCGGGAGGATCCAACACGTCCCAGTTCTACCACAAGGAGGCAGCTAAAGAGAACACCTCATTGAGTAAAAACAGTCCCACGGAGGTCACTGCACTGAAAGCGGTCCTCAGAACGGGTGATCCCCGACTTTTCTAAGCCACGGTTTATATAGACATCACTCTCACAATCAACACGTCTGCTAAGAGCAGGGGGAGGGAAGCTGGATTTTACCAGTAACAAGACATTGCCGCTTGCCTGCCAAGAAAAGGCAACTTTGCCCCGCTTCTCCAGGAAGCACCAACGGAGGGAAAGATGTTTGACAACAAACTGAACACAAATTGCCTGATAGCAAATAAGCGGCAACAACATTTATTGTGAAATATTGCATAATTGCGACTACTGCATTTGTGGTGCAATAAGACTGTGTCTGGAAAGAACTTGAAGAATGTCAACTTCAAAATATTTATCTCAGTGTATTTATGTGCTTGAGACCGAGATTTAAAATAACCTTTTCGTTTCATTTTGTTTTGAAAGAATGTGCTTTCCTTCAGACACGGATCTAAAGAAACACACCAAGATTTTGAAGCTAGGATTCTTTCCAGAAACCGTAATACCACATAGTAGATCTGTTCTTCTTATGCACAGGCAGGGTGACAAACATGGAATTATAGAAGACAGGAACAATTTGGAAACCCTCCCCTCACTGCAAAAATCTCCCCTTCCAGGATCCTTTGGTGTAGGAGTGTGGATTCTAATCTGGGAGAACCGGGAGAACCACATGCAGCTGCTGGTGTGACTTTGGGCCAGTTACAAGTTCCTTCAGAGTTGTTCTCGAAAGAGCAGTTCTCGAAAGAGCTCTCTCAGCCCCACCTACCTCACAGGGTGTCTGTTGTGGGGAGGGGAAGGCATTTGTAAGCCGCTCTGAGACTCCAAGTGAAGGGCGGGATATAAATTCAATCTCTTCTTCTTCTTCCTCTTTCCCCTTTAACTAATTCCCCTTTAACTCGGCCTCTCTGCCCTGTTGTTGGATCTCTGGAGGAACTGATTGGCCAGTGTGTGAGACAGGATGCTGGACTAGGTGGACCATTGGTCTGATCCAGCAGGACTCTTCTTATGTTCTTAATTCTCAACTGCTCTCAAAATTCTACACTTCCAGGAGCATGTTCAGTCCTTATCAGGATGTGGGGAGGAGCATATGTTTTTCTTCTGGTTAATTTACAAAGTCATTTTTTTCTACATAAGTAGAGTACCTTGGGTGAATATAGAGAATCATTACCTTGTATATGGGCGATAAAGCTTCAGCGCTTTTGGATGCTTTCACACATGCTAAACAACGCTGTTTCAATCTAATTCAGCGTCCGTTTGCAAGTGGGTTTTGCCACTTCACACAATAAAATCCAGCTGCAAAGTGCATCGAAAAGTGGATTGAAAGTGCATCATTTAGTGTGTGTGAAAGTGTGTTATTAAGCATGGAAGCCACAGGGAGGGAGGCAGATGTTGAAGGTAGGGGGGATTAGGGATGCCAGCCTCCAGGTGAGACCTGGGGATCTCCTGGAATTACAGCTCATCTCCAGACCACAGAGATCAGTTCCCCTGGAGGAAATGACGGCTTTGGAGGATGGACTTTGTAGCCCACTGAGGTCCCTGTCCTCTCCAAGGTCCACCCCCAAATCGCCAGATGTTTCCCAACCTGGAGCTGGCAACCCCCACCCCACACCCGCTAGTGGCCAAGGGGGACGTGGCAATGCTAGGGATAACCGGAACTCTTCCTCCCTCCCCGAGTCAAATTTGGAAGGGATTTTGCCAGCCCCATCTATGGCAAGTAAAGCTCTAAATGCTGATCAAATTAAAAACCCCAATTAAACCTTCCCGTGCAAGCTTAATCATGGCTTCTACAAAACCCTCCCAAAACACAAAGGTCGAACAATCCACTCTGGAAAATGTGCCTTGGCTTTGCCAAGTTTCCATGGGAAGCAAATTCCTAAAATTGGAGAGCAGCCACCTAGAACATCTCTTAGTGTGCCCATTTGGGAGGGGGAAAGAGCCTGGTCTCATACAACAGTGCTACCGAGAGGGCAAGGTTAGACCTGATTCATACATACAAGAGAATGGGGCAGCAGAATAGAGCCCCCTCCCACTGCAAGTGGTAGATTCCAGCCACTCTGCATTTAAAGGGGGGGGGGACTCCACTCAGCTAGAAAACTAGCACAGCAGGAGAAAAGCTTCCCCCCTTTTTTGCTTGCAGGGAACTTTTAACTTGGGTGAGCGTTCCAAAATGTGATCGTCCATGACCTTTCCTCCCTGCAGCATGAGGTGGTACAGTCCATTCCATGTGTGAATTGGGCCTTATGTGGGAAATGGAAGTCTTTTAAGACATTACGGGGCTTTCTCTTCACAACAAGCAAATAGCAAACAGGTGCTTCGTCCCTTAGAACTTCCTTATACCTCTGAACGCAGCAAGTCTTGGCGGCACCAGGTGAGTCAACTCGCAGCTAGGCTACTGTGGTGTGGCGGCAGAGGCAGGCAATGGCAAACCAGCTCTGAAAAGTCTCTTGACTTAAAAACAAGTCTAGCTCGGCACCTAGTGGTGCGTAACACTAAAAGAGCTAACTAGAACTTCTGGCTGCCAGACAATCTCAGGATCTCCTGGCTATGCGACACACACTGCCATATGATAATTACTAATTAATTAGTATTTGGAAGGGCGACCTCCAAGAAATGCCAGGGTTGTGATGCAGAGATAGGCAATGGCAAACCACCTCTGAGATGTCTCTTGCTTTAAAAACAAGTCT
Source organism: Gekko gecko (assembly GCA_029375565.1). Classification (NCBI taxonomy): domain Eukaryota; kingdom Metazoa; phylum Chordata; class Lepidosauria; order Squamata; family Gekkonidae; genus Gekko; species Gekko gecko. Next base: position 93,498,902 of record JAPDNY010000011.1, on the reverse strand, counting down.
AGTTCGCCACCTAGTGGTGCATAACACTAAAAAAACTAGAACTTCTGCCTGCCAGACCATCTCAGGATCTCCTGGCTATGCTGCACACACTGCCATATGATAATTATTAATTAATTAGTATTTGGAAGGTTGACCTCCAATTGTGACGCAGAGGCAGGCAATGGCAAACCACCTCTAAAACATCTCTTGCCTGAAAAACAAGTCTAGCTTGCCACCTAGTGGTGCATAATGCTAAAAGAGCTAGAACTTCCGGCTGCCAGACACTCTTAGGATCTCCTGGCTATGATACACATACTACCATATGATAATTATTTTTTATTATTGTCAAACTAGGATCTGAGGGACCCAGATTCAAATCCCCCACTCTGCCACAGAAGCCCGCTGGGTGACCTTGGGCCAGTTACCCACTCTCAGCCTAGCTTTTTAATTTATTTTATTTAACTTCATTTGTACCCCACCTTCCTCTCATACTGAGACCCAAGGTGGCTTGCATCATTCTCCTCTCCTCCATTTTATCCTCACAACAACCCTGTAAGGTAGGTTAGGCTGAGAATGTGTGATGGTCCCAAGGTCACCCAGCGAGCTTCCATGGCATGAGCGGGGATTCGAACCTGGGTCTCCCAAATACTAGTCCAACACTCTTAACCACTACAGCTCACTGGCTGTCCTACTTCACAGGGCTGCTGTAAGGATAAAACAGAGGAGAAGAGAATGATGTCAGTCGCTGTGGGTCCCAACTGGGGAGAAAGATGGTATATAAACAAAGTAAATGTATAAAAAACCCATCAACCCACCTCTGGAACTCGCACCTTTCAACAAGAGCTTCAAAACAGCCATCAGCGGGGGGATGCTGTCTATCCCCCGGGGCACCTGCGAATCCCTGCAGTAATCTAGGAACCACAGCTGCGCCCCCTCCCTATAGCCGATGTAGCATCCTTTACACCTTAAATTTTGGACCAGGGATCCTTCCCATGCAGTCCCTTCACTTTTGTCCAGGCGTAGCACTGAATAAAGCCAGGCCTTGCAGTCCAAACGGGACACCAGAAGGCAAGCTTAGCTCTTCCCCAACAAACTGTCCCAGCAGGCAGCCTGCATCAACTCCCCCGAGGTGCTGCCAAGGGATACCACGCCTCCCAGGTGTTTCCCTGTGTGTTTCCCTGTGTGTGTAAGTGCCGTCAAGTCACTCCCAACTCAAGGTGACCCTATGAATTAATGTCCTCCAAAACACCCTATCATCAACAGGCCTTGCCCAAGTCTTGCAATGCAAACTGAGGGCCATGATCAATTGAGTCAATCCATCTCATATTGGGTTTGGGTCTTCCTCTTTTCCTACAGCCAGGGCTATTTTGGGGCAGGAACGCACAGGAACAGAGTTCCAGCTGGCTCCTGAGTTGGCCACTCCCAGCAGGAACCTATTAGCATAATAGGCCACACCCAACAGCAGAAACTCATTAGGACTGGCTACATTAGGGGTGTGTGGCCTACCACGCAAAGGAATTCCTGCTACAAAAAAACTCCTAGGTCTTGACAACAAGGTAAATAGAATAAGCAGCAAAAGGTAGGTGTGGCTGGATGCCCACACTTCTGGTAACATGGGGGTGTGGCCTATTATGCTAATGAGCTGTGCTGTCAGGGGTGTGGCCTAATATGTGAATGAGTTTCTGCTGTTGGGTGTGGCCTATTATGCTAATGAGTTCCTGCTGAGCTTTTTCTACAACAAAAGCCCTGCCTACAGCCATCAACTTTTTCTGAGGTTATTGTCGTTTCCAGCGACTCCTGTCTTTCCCTGTGACTCTGGTCTTCTCACAATGTGACCAAAGCACCATAGCCTCAGTTTAGTCACTGCAGACTCTAAGGAAAGTTCAGGCCTGATTTCATCCCGATCTGTTTCCTTACCAATATCTTCAACAGCAGTCCAAATACTAAGGAGGTGAAACTTTTCCTAGCACAGAGGGCGCAACCAGTGGCGGGAGGCAACAGAGCTTTTGCAACCTGTGTTTCTTATGGTATATGCTTATTCTGCACTAGATTTTATATTAACTCTATAAAAGCATTGACCTAATGGATGTATGCACTGACCTAGATAGTTCACGCCAGACTGATCTTATCAGGTCTTGGAAGCTAAGTAAGGTCAGCCCCAGTTAGTACATGGATGGGAGACCACCAAAGATGTCCAGGGTCGCTAAGGTTGGCCAAGTCCCTTTGTCTTACCAGTGGAGGGGATCTCAGAGGCATTCCGGGAGCGGTTGGGGATGTCCCCGACGCACTGATGTCACCTGGAAGTGATGTCATTGTGTTGGTGAAGCTGGGGGCAACGCTCTGTTTTTTGGGCAAAACTCTATGGTAAAATCGGGGGCAAACCATAGAGTTTTGCCCAAAAACCAGAGCACCGCCACAACAACATCACTGTTCAGAGGCAGGGTTTCTCCCGCCAGCCAGTGGCAGACCAAAGTCCCCTAAAGCAGGGATTCCTCACCCAGACCTGGGGAATGGCAACTCTAAGGGTAATGAACATATGGTAACTCTAAGAGTGATTAACATATGGAATTCACTGCCACAGGAGGTGGTGGCAGCTACAAGCATGGACAGTTTCAAGAGGGAATTAGATAAACGTATGGAGCAGAAGTCCATCAGTGGCTATTAGCCACAGGGTATAGATGGGAACTCTCAGTCTGGGGCAGGTGCTGCACTCTATTCTTGGTGCTGGGAGGGGCAGCAGTGGGAGGGCTTCTGCTGTCCTGGCCCCACTGCTGGACCTCCTGATGGCACCTGATATATTTTGGCCGCTGTGTGACAGAGTGTTGGACTGGAGGGGCCATTGGCCTGATTCAACATTGGGCTGCTCTTATGTTCTTATATAAACCATCTCTGAATGCCTCTTGCCTTGAAAACCCTCTCCAGTCGGCTGCATCTCAACACTTTCTACTACCAATGAGCGTCTACTCCAATGCATCGGAAGACGTGAGCTCTGACTCACAAAAGCTTAGGCGGCAATAGATGTTTTTACTCTTTATGACACCACGGGTCTGTGCCTCTGGCTGTCACGATAGACACAGGATCAGAGTCCACACATTTTCGTTTATATATCCTCCACTTTTCTCCCCCTAGGGACCCCAAAGCGGTTTGCAACACTGTTCTCTCCTCCTCCATTTTACCCTCACAACAACCCTGCGAGGTAGGTTAGGCACACAGAGGGCGACTGGTCCAAGGTCACCCAGTAACCTTCTGTAGCCCGAGTGGGAGAATTCGAACCTAGGTCTCCCAGATTTTAGTCCGACACTCTAACCACTACATCTGGTCACCAGTGCTCCCTCTAAGCTGAGTTAAGTGCAAGCTAGCTCAGTTTTTTAGCCTCCGGCTCACACATTTTTGCCTTCACTCAGGAAGGGACGGCTCCAGAGCAAACTAATTGATGCAGCAGCCAAACCGCCCGCTCACCGCTTTAATGCCGGTAGCTCACCAAGTCGAATTTTTGCTCACACGACTCCACAGCTTAGAGGGAGCATTGGCCTGGTGACGTATTTTATATTACGATATGATTCCTGTGTGTAACTCTGCCACGCGATAAATAAATACCCACTACACCACACAGGGCAGGAGAGCCAATGCTGGCCCCCTTTCAGCCCGTGTAGCCTTAGTGACCTCTGGCCTCCTTTCTTCTTGCACCACCAGATTCCTGCTCTTGAGGGAAGGGGGGGGCGATTATATCTGCTATGGCAAACACTGCCCTGCCCACAGCTAGAACGCCGGCACCCAAGAAGCACACACAGCGCGGAAGGAACTTCCCCTCCCGCCACAAAAGCATTTGTTGTTGTTCAGCGACAGGAAACACGTGGACGCCAGAATGCTGATTCATCACTCCAACCCCACCACAACTCTGACTCCAAGCCACCACCACCCCCCCTGCAAGGAAGACCACAACCGGGCATGCAGCAAACGGAGGACTCTTTCCCAACATGATCACGGCCAGTCCTGGAGGCGAAAACTGGCATGATTTCCTAGCAAGGGTGCTTAGGGTTATGGGAGACCAACAAGCAACCTTATTCTTTTACAAGGGTTAGGGTTACGTGAGACTAATAAGCAACCTTGTTCACTCACAAGGGCCTTGGGCCCAAATTAACTTCATAAATGAGTTACTCCTCTCCGATCATCTTCTCAAGTCCAGGGCAACAACAAGCTGTCTGAAAGAACAGGTTTCTCCTCTCCCCGCATCTACCCCTCCAGTTCATGTTTGTGTGAAGCGGAGATCCTAATTCGTGCTAATGACAGAGCCTTGAAATCCACAGGGAGATAGCCACTAATTGATACAAAGTCAGGCGGCTGTGATCTTGTTTGCACAGCATCAGATTACGGCACATGGATTGCTACCGTGCCTGTCTGCCTGTGTTCACATGGATCGCAAAGCTAGCCCAAATCCCCAGCGTGCATTGTCGGTAGCAGTTCTCTTCGGCCTCTTTGGCCAACATACAAGGTTGCATTATTAGTAAGCAATATCTGATCTGCAGGTAGGCACGAGAAGCAACTGAGCTTGTTCCCAGATGTCAAGGAATATTATAGCCAGTTCCCCCAAATTACAATTAGTTTGAACACACTCCAGTTCAGAAATGCAACTCCAAGGAGTTGCCCTTGTATACTACCCGCTTCAAGGTACCCTGCACACCTAGCTAGAGCAACCTCAGGATTTCTGCCTTTCCCATTCTGCCATCTTTCAACCAGACAGCTGGTCATCTTTTTAGGCCTTGCCTTGGATTGCCCCCCCCATGCATCTGAGGCTAGACAGGTGGTAACCCAGGAAAGGGCCTTCTCAGTCATGGCACCAAAACTTTGGAATGCCCTCTCCAGGGAGCTTCGTCTATCTCCCTCTATTTTTTTGTCGTGTTTGGCATTCCCCCACTGTTATCGGCCCTCCACCCCAGCTACATTATTATGTGTGTTTGTATGTTTTACTGCAATGCTTAAATATTTTATGTTACATTTATATTTTAAATGCTTTTTAAAAATTTGATGTTTAATGTTTTAAGTGTTCATGAGAGCAGAAGGAGACAAGTTTTTAAATTTGGTGATCAGAAACAGATTTGAACAACAACAATAATACAAACACACACCCAATCCTTTAAGCGTGACATGGCAAAACCTTTTGTTTCTGGAACTGGGGACACCTCAGGCTGCTAGGGAGATGGGCGCCAACACCAGAGAATCTGGCTGGTCAGCAGTCTGAGGAGCTGGCTAGGGCAGCCATCCGTGTGTAACCAGTCATCAAGTCGCACCACTTAGGGTGGTGAACCCAGCAGGGTTTTCAGGGCAAAAGGCTAACAGAAGTGGGTTGCCACTGCCTGCCTCCGCATAGCAACCCTGGACTTCCTTGGTGGCCTCCCACCCAAGTACTAGCCCGGGCTGACCCTTGCTTAGCTTCCCAGCTCTGACAGGCCGGGCAAGCCTGGCCCATCCAGGTAAGGGGGGTTTCCACATCTAGCAGAGGATAAACCGCAGGGAGCCCAACTGGGCCACGCAAGGCGCATAAGCGCCGGATTTGGCACCGCACTTTCCAAGCCCGAAGGCCACCGCGCGCTCTCCAAAATCCCATCCGCGGAGGGACGGGGGGGGGGATGGATTCCTTGCCTGCCCCGCCCCTCCCTCAACCTGTTGCTGCCGCAGAGCTGCCAGAAGAGACCCTCCTCGGCCAGCCCAGAGCATCCCCCCCCCCTTCCCGGCTGGTCATTGGCCAGCGGGAAGGGGGCGTGTGGGACAAGCCCGCTCCACGCTCGGCGAGAGAGAGAGAGAGAGAGGCGCACTCACCGGGATGTGGACGCGCAGCATGCGCTTCTTCTGGCCGGAGTTCTTCTTGCCGCCGCTGCCCGGAGCATCTTTCTTCTTGGCGTCCATGGCCGTGCTGCCCATTTCTCGACTTGCTCCCGTCGGCGGTTCGAGGAGGAGGAGGCCCGCTGGACCCCCCCCCCGGCTTCTCTGCTAACTTTGAGCTCCTGGGTTTTGTAGAGGGCTGCAAATGTGGGGTTTTGGAGGGGCCGAGGTCCACGGGAGGTCGGATCCGCCCCCGGGCTCGTGGGGGGGGGGGGCGGCTCGAATCCCCCAAGGAGAAGGCCGAGGTCAGGAGCGAGCGAGCCTCAAGGCGCGCCCCCTCCCTCCCGCCGCAGCATGCTCGCTCTCCGCCCTTTGCAAAAGGGGCTTGCAGGGAAAAAATAACAAGGACCGAGGTTTTGCAGCGAGCCTTCCGCCCGTCCCCAAAGACCCGGAGCTCCCGAGTGGGCGCAAAAGTTTCCTCCCTCTCTTCGCCCAGCCGCGGCGGGGGTTGGAGGGGGCGGCCCCTTCGTCAGCGCGCCCGGGCGAGAGGAGCCGAAAGGTGGCCGCCGCTTGCAGAGCGCCAACGGCGATTGCCAAAAAACGCGAACATCGAGGAGTCGAGTCTCCTCCTTGCAGGGCCGATCCGGATGCGGGGCTCAGGTCCGTCTCCCCGGGGGCGGGGGATCGGTCGGGCTGCCTGCCGCTCGGGCTGCAATCTGGTCGGGCTGCGGTCTCCTTCCCTCTCGTGCAGTCCCGGAGCAGCTGCAGTTTGCAAGCTCGGCGGAGACGGGGGAGAGAAGGCGGCTCACCCGCGCTGTGGTTCCCTTTTCAGACTCGCGAGGAGGCAGTGACAGCCGCTGGCGAGGGAGGCGGGCGAGCCCAGCCCTTGCAAGGGAGGCGGTTGCGAGGCGTAACGTGTGTGTGTGTGTGTGTGTGTGTGTGTGTGTGTGTGTGTGTGTGTGTCTGTGCGTCTCCCTTCGCGATCTCGAGGAGGCGGCGGCGGCGGCGGCAGAACAGGAAGTGCAAAAAATCTCGAAAGGCAACTTTCTCCGCGAAGGGCCTGCTGCCTGCTGGCGAGGCCGACGCACACGCCCCTCTCGCCGCTTTCCCAAGGTCGAGCGCGGAGGCTCTCCGCGAGCAAAGCCCTGCAGCTGCAAGGGCATCCCCGGAGCCTCCGGCCTGAGTCATTCCCGGGGAGGAAGTTTCTGGCCTCTTCTTGTTCTGGCAAATCGCCGGGGGGGGGGGCGGCAGAGGGTGCATCGCTCTCTCCGAAAGGGGAAACGAGAGACTGGGCTTGGTGGCATGGTGCGGGGAAGGGGGTTTCCCGTGTTAATTTATTACCGGGGGGGGGGGCGGCTTGCGTTGCATTGTGCACACACGTCTACCCAGACGTTGTGGAGTTCGGGTGGCTGGCGGTGCAATCGGCGGCAGAGTTATTCCAGGCTACAACCGTTGATTCCTGCGTGTTTGCGCTGGAGTTTTTCTGCACAGGTAATGTTTAGACCGGAGTAAATCTTCCTAGGATTGCATTTTAGCGCTCCCCCTCCCTCCCCCGTGGGCGGACATAGTTGCGAAATGCACGGCTTTTAATAACAACCTTCCCGCTGCAGGAAACGCCGGTCGTCGGTAGGTGGCGCTGCCGGCCACTCGCGAGATGCGACAGGGGCTCCGATGGGCAGTGAAAGCGAAAGGGGTGCCGTGGGAAACGAAACGAAAGAGAGTTTGTTTCTCTTAAACGAAAAACACTGGTTTTCTGGAGAACGTCGTTACCGTAAAGATCCAGTTGTTGATTATTGTTTGTAAAAGATTTGCTGCTGTTGTTCGGCCCAAGGCAAGCTTTAAATATGTAAAATAATCATAAGCTGTAAATTACTGTGCAGTTTCCCACCTGGCGCGAATTCCTTGGAGACTCTGTTGCGCTCCCTGTGGGTTGAACCCCTTTTAATGTAGGCGCCCTAGCAGAAGACAGCCATCTTTAAATTGCGTGGACCTTGGAAACCAGGTGTTAACAACGTTGGGGGAAACAAAAAAACTAGAAACATGTTTGACACAGGATTTTACAGTCCAGCCTATTTATTCGGAAGTTAGTTATGTAAGTGAAAGTGAATAATGTGTGTTGAAAAGCTGTGTGTATGTTGGACTAGGATCTGTGTTCAAATGCCACCTCAGCCAGGAAGAAGAGAAAGAAGAGATTGGATTTATACCCTGCCCTTCACTACCTGAAGGAGTTTTAGAGTGGCTTACAATCTCCTTTCCCTTCCCTTCCCCTCCCCACAACAGACAACCTGTGTGCAGTGTTCCCTCTAAGCTGAGTTAGTGTGAGGCTAGTTCTTTAGCCTCTGGCTCACAGATTTTTGTCTTTGCTCAGGAAGGATGGCTCCAGAACTAATTTATACAGTAGCCACATCACCGGCTCACAGCCTTAATGCCAGTAGCTCACAAAGCAGAATTTTTGCTCACAAGACTCCACAGCTTAGAGGTAGGTGGAGAACTGCTCCTGAGAGAACAGCTCTGAAATAACTTGGAACTGACCCAAGGTCACGCTGGCAGCTGCATGTGGAGGAGTGGGGAATCAAACCCGATTCTCCCAGATTAGAGTCTGTGGTCCTAACCACTACACCAAACTGGAAGCTCACTGGGTGACCTTGGACAAGTGGCTGTGGGTCTCACCTACCTGACCGGGTCATCAGGGTGACAGAGGCAGGGGGAGCAATAGAGCTGGTAGCCAGGTCTCCACCCCTCCCCGGCCACAGAGGTGAGGGAGCAGGGGTGCCAGTTCCGGGCTGGAAAACTCCTGGAGATTTGGGGTGGAGCCTGAGGAGGATGGGGACCTCAGGGGAGTCCAAGGCCATCGTTTTCCCCGAGCGGCCTGATCTCTGTAGCTTGGGGATGAGCTGTAATTCCAGGGGATCCCCAAGTCCCACCTGGAGGCTGGCAGCTGTATTTCCCAAGCTTCATGTCCAAATCACTAGGAGAAGAAGAAGAAGAAGAGATTGGATTTATATCCTGCCCTTCACACAGAGTTTCACAGCGGTTTACAAACTCCTTTCCCTTTCCCCTCCCCACAACAGACTCCGTGTGAGGTAGGCGGGGCTGAGAGAGCTCTTTCCAGAACTGTCCTTGAGAGAACACCTCTTGTCAGAACTATGGCTTGCCGAAGGTCATCCAGCCAGGTGCAAGTGGAGGAGTGGGGAATCAAACCCCATTCTCCCAGATTAGAGTCCACACTCCTAACCGCTACACCAGACTGGCTTCCCGATACAGAGGTGGCACTGGGTTGGGAAATTCCGGTGAAAGTTTGGGGAGGGGAGGGAGGTCAGCAGGGTTGTGACGTCATAGAGCCCACCCTCCAAAGGAGCCAATTTCTCCAGGGGTCCTTGTGATCTCTGTAGTCTGGAGATGAGCTGTAATTCGGGGGGGGCATCGGCCAGGTTCTGCCTGGAGGCTGGCGTCCCTAGAGAACAATGTGCATGGCCCTGAGCTCTTTGGAGGAAGGGCGATATTTTTTAAAAATGTCAACAAGTCAGGTGCACATGGACACACACCCCGATTTTCAACACAAATAGTTTGCATTTGAACCGTTAAAACTTTGTAGAACATACAACTGGACACAAGGGAGCAAGTGAGAGCGGTGCTCATGAACAGAGCTGGGTGGAAGAGGAAGGGGGGTGCCTCCTTACTGCCTACGGTTGCCACCTCTGGGTTGGGAAATTCCTGGAGATTATGTGGGTGGACCCCAGGGAGGATGGGCTTTGGGGAGGAGAAGGACTGCAGTGGGGTGCAGTTTCCTTAGTGTCCACCTTCCAGTGCAGCCACAGTTTCCAGGGGAACTGACCTGTGTAGCCTGGAGATCAGTCGAAGTTCTGGGAGATCTCCAGCCACAGCCTGGAGGTTGGCAATGCTGTCTGCCCATAGGATTGCCAGGTTTTTGAACTGGTCCCTGTAGTTGCCTCTTTTATGTCAGTCTGATACGCAGCAAAGATCAGGTGATGTTACTTGCCTCCGTCCCACAGAAAGCGTTTCTGCATTTTTAATCTCTGTTAAATGGATGGGCCTGTTTTCTGTTTCCTGGCCAGCTGGCAAGCTTCCCTGTCCCCTTCCCTCTGATGGCCCCATATGGAAGCTGGGGAGAGGGAGATTTTTGGCTGGAGCTGCATTCACGCACTATTCAAGAAGGACACGGCTTCTTCCTGGCCCCCAAATTATTGGGCCGTGGAATTATACACATCCTTAGCAGAGTGTAAGGCTCATCGAACTCAATAGGGCTTGCCTCTAAATAATTGCACACAATTATGCTGTGTGGTCCCGATGTAAACCTGTCCACAACTGCATCGGCAAAAGACAGAAGAGACCCCCTCACTTCTACAGGAGTATACCGTATACCATGCAGTTGTAGACAGGTTTACATTGGGACCACATAATGTAGCATTCAGGCAAGGATAAAAACATGAAAGACACTGCAGACTGGGCCAACCTGAAAAATCAGCAGTAGCTGAACATAGCCTAACTCAAACAGGACACGGTATCTTATTCCAAGACACTGAAAGGCTGGACAGCATATCCAATTACCTTGTCAGATTACACAGGGAAGCCATTGAAATTCATCATAAACATAAACACAATTTCAACAGGAAAGAAGAGAGTTTAGAAATAAATAGGGTATGGTTTCCTGTCTTGAAAAACACAAAAGTCTCTACATCTTACAATAGCACTACAGATAAGATTAGAATTTCAACATCCAATCCATATGCAAAAGAACCTCCTCAGGAAAGCTCCTCAGTTAGCATGTTCATAGCCTGGAGAACTCCTACAAGATAATGACTCAGCCCTACCCCACCTTCCTGAGTAGATATAAATTACCTGCCTAACATTTTTCTTCTCGCCTTGACACAGAGAGTACTCCATCTTTCTGTGTTATACCTCTGAGGATGCCAGTCACAGCCACTGGCGAAACGTCAGGTCCTACAATGCCAAGACCACGGCCATACAGCCCGGAAATCTACAACAACTAACACAAATATTACTCTGTTGTTATTTATAACAGGAGAGTCCCCAACCTTTTTGAGCCTGTGAGCATCTTCGGAACTCTGAGACAGGGTGGTGGACGCTATCACAAAAAGGCCACCACAAAACATTAGGGAGGAAGGTTCTGTATTACTCCAATAACATCTTTCAACATTTCCGGCTGAAACTGTGTTTAAGGGGATGCCTTTTAAGATGCAGAGCCAATCGGAAGGCCAAAAGCATTCCGCGGGTGCCAGGAAAGGTCTTGGCAAGGCCCCATGGGCACCACATTGGGCACCCCTGATTTATAGATCATTCCTGGTGCTTTGGAGAGAGCAAGACGAAGCAAAGCTCCTTGCTCCACGGACCTTGCTCCCGGCATATGGATGTCCATTTTCCCAGTCAGTCTAGCACCAAAACCAGGAAATGCCACTTGCAAATCTGTGTGCTTTTGTGTGTGTCTGTGTGTGTACTGTAGCTGGCAGTACTAGTATTGCACCATTGGAAGAAAGTGACATCTGCAGACAGCCTTTGAGTGGCTGCTGAAGGCATGTTTGTGTAAGAGCTTTTGTCCCTCCCAGGCTCAGAGCTCTGTCTTTACTGCATTCCGGAAGCAGTATCTGCAAAGAAAAAAAAAAGATGCCCAACTAGTTTGGGGTTTAAAAACATAGCAAGATCCTGGTTAGGAAGGCTGATATTCTAGAGGGACTCCATATGTCCAAAACAGAGTGACGCTAGCTTTTTTCAGAGCCTGTTATGATCTTGGGGTGTTCAAAGACTTGCTGTTTGGAAACTTGCTTGATGTTGGGGAGCACCTTCTACAAGCTGCCTCTGATGTGCCAACTTTCTAGTTTCCTAGGCTCGGTTGATCTAGCCATGCTGATCCGTGCTTCTGTAAACTCATGTCTGGATTACTGCAGTCTGCTATACGTAGGGCTGCCCTTGAAGACCGGGTAGAATAAGAACATAAGAGAAGTCATGCTGGATCAGGTCAATGGCCCATCCATTCCAATGCTTTGTGTCACACAGTGGCTAAACCCAGGTGTCATCAGGAGGCCCACCAGTAGGGCCAGAACTCCAGGAGCTCTCGCACTGTTGTCCCACAAGCACCAGGAAGACAGAGCATCACTGCCCCAGACAGTGTTCCATCTATACCTTGTGGCTAATAGCCACTGATGGACCTCTGCTCCATATATTTATCCAATCCCCTCTTGAAGCTATCTGTGCTTGTAGCTGCCACCACCTCCTGTGGTAGTGAATTCCATGTGTTAATCACTCTTTGGGTGAAGAAGGACTTCCTTATATCTGTTCTGACCTGAGTGCTCAGCAATTTCAAGGAGTGCCCACGAGTTCTTGTATTGTGGGAAAGGGAGAAAAGTACTTCTTTTTCTACCTTCTTTATCCCATGCATAATCTTGTAAACCTCGATCATGTCACCCCTCAGTCACCATTTCTCGAAGCTAAAGAGCCCGAACCACTTTAACCCTTCTTCAAAGGGAAAGTGTTCCCTCCCCTTAATCATTCTAGTTGCCCTTTTCTGCACCTTTTCCAATGCTATAATATCTTTCTCTGAGCTGTGGTGACCAGAACTGTGCACAGTATTCCAAATGAGGCCGCATCATCAATTTATACAGGGGCATTATGATACTGGCTGAATTCCCTTTCTAATAATCCCCAGCATAGCATTTGCCTTTTTTTTATTGCAGTCGCACACCGAGTCGACATTTTCAGTGAGTTATTTACCATGACTGCAAGGTTTCTCTTCTGGCCAATTACTGCCAGTTCAGACCCCATCAACGTATATTTATAGCTGGGGTTTTTTAACTCCAATGTGCATTACTTTGCACTTGGCCCACATTGAACTCTTAACAGCAACTCCACCATTTCAGGCATGATTTCTGTTTTAACAGGCTACTTTTTAAAAATGTTTTTTAAAAATAGTTTCTTGCATACGCACAGCTTATCTTCAGTCGTGCAGTAAAGATTCTTCTCCTGTGGTGGCACTGAACATAAGAGAAGCCAATGTTGGCTCAGGTCAATGGCCCATCCAGTCCGACACTCTGTCACTCACACAGTGGCCAAAAATACCAGGTGCTATCAGGAGGTCAACCAGTGGGGCCAGGACACTAGAAACCCTCCCACTGTCCCCTCCCCCCCAGGACCAAGAATACAGAGCATCACTTGCCCCAGACTGAGAGTTCCTATCAATACCTTGTGAGAGCCAGTTTGGTGTAGTGGCTAAGTGCACGGACTCTAATCTGGGAGAACCAGGTTTGATTCCCCACTCCTCCACTTGCACCTGCTGATGTGACCTTGAGTCAGTCACAGGCACTGGCCCAGCTGTTCTTGAAAAAGAGAAGTTGCTGTCAGAGCTCTCTCAGCCCCACCTACCTCACAGGGTGTCTGTTGTGGGGAGGGGAAGGGAAAGGAGTTTGTAAGCTGCTCTGAGACTCCTTTGGGTAGTGAAGGGCGGGGTATAAATCCAATCTCTTCTTCTTCTTTCAACACCCCTCCCGAAATCGGCCATTCTGGAGTGAGCAAGCACCTCCCGACTTCGACAGTGAAGACAGGCAAGAAAGCGTTCAGCTTCTCTGCCATTTCCCTATCATCATTTAGTAATCCTTTCACTCCTTGGTCATCCACTGCCTCCCTGGCTGGTCTCCAGCTACGAATGTAGTTGAAGAAATTTTTATTATTGGTCTTTATTTTATTTTATTTGTAATATGTTTCTGTCCAGGAGTCCAAGGCTGAACCCCGTGGGTTCCCAGGCCTGAGGTACACAAGCAGCCAAACCATTTTTAAAAATTATATAAAGTTTTATTTAATATCTCTCAAAACAGAATGTTTAATCTACAGGCAACACAACACTCTACAATCATGCAGCAAGCAAAACAAGAAGGCTAGCTTAACTATCTTTTTTAAAAAAATTATTAGTTTATATACAGAAAGGGGGAAGGGGAAGGGAAGAGGAAAAAACAGAAATATTTAAAAATTCCAATTTCGCATTCTGCATGCATATCTTCTCCTTACAATTTCACAACTACTTTGTCTATCATTCTTATTCTTCACTTGATCTTATTTTACTTAAGTTTTAACCAGTCATAGAACGCCCTCCAGGGGCCCATAAATTCTTCTTCCATTTATTTCCATTATATTTCTCAACCTGTCCATTTCCGCACATTCCATATTCTTTAATATCAACTAAGGTAGCATTGGAATCTTCAGTGTCCTCCATGCCATTGCAAATGAAATTCGGGCAGCCGTTATAACGTAAAATGAAATATCTGTGATTCTTATCTGACTCATCTGGTAGACAATTTAACAAAAATATCTCTGGCTTAACTATCTAACACGTTTCCGAGATGTGCATTAGAAGGCACAAACCGTAAGTCAAAGAATCAAAGGCCATTGCCTTACGCTTTCTCTACGCTGCTGTCTATTGCAATACGAGCCTATCACAGTCCAGACCTTTGGTCCATCAGAATCCAAGCTAGCCTCCTTTCTCCTGGATCTTGGCTCAATTATAGTATTTTAACTAAGCAGCATCAGGTGATGATGACACCCAATCAGGAGGATACATCCTTGCTGGAACCCTCTAGAAAGTTACCTCATCAGTCCGGATTCCCCCCTTCCATGGGCTGCAGGTTCTCATGAGAAGCTGATTACCACATTTCCAGCTCTGGCCTTGAAAATGATAAGAGCTGTGTGGGCCCAGAGACCCAGTTAGCAACACCTGCAAGATGAGCCCATTACTATTCACAATAACCCTTAAGAGGAATCGGGGTTGCTTTGCCTCACAGTTCCTCATAGTCCCTTTTTGCCTGTCTGATCACTGACTTGCATTTTATTTGCCATAGCCTGGGACTGCCTCAAAGAATGAGGCAGCCCAACTGCTTTCAGGGGCTAGTCGCTGGGCACATATGTTGCCATTGTGAAACAGCTATGTTGGCTGCCGGTTAGGGTTCCAAGTTTGATTCAAGGTGCTGGTTATGTCCTGTAAAGTCCTTCACGACCTGGGACCCGCATCACTGAGGGACTGTCTGCTTCTAAATGTCAGTCCTGTGTGCCAACCACACTCTTTGGGTAGCCATCTGTTGGCTATCCAGCCGCTTAGGGTGGCCATCTGTCATTGACCAGAGCCTGGGCTCTTTCCATTGTGGCTCTGGCTTTGTAGAATGGGCTCCCTGAAGTGGTGAGGAGGGCCTTGCAGGTCTGAACACACTGGAAAGATCTGAATGTGCTGGGGAAAGTGGGTGAATGTGAACACGATGCAACTTAACAAGGATAAGTGCCGAGTTCTACATCTGGGTAACAAAAATCAGGAACACGCATACTGGATGGGGGATACCCTTCTGAGCAGCAGTGTGTGTGAACAAGGTCTTGGAGGGTGGACCGAAAGTTAAATATGAGCAGGCACTGTGCTGCGGTGACAAAAAAGGCTAATGTGATCTTGGGCTGCATCAACAGAGGCATAACATCCAAATCGCAAGATGTGATAGTCCCGCTGTACACTGCATTGGTCAGGCCACACCGGGAGTATTGTGTGCAGTTCTGGAGGCATTCAAAAAGGATGTGGATAGAATGGAGCGCAGTGCAGAGGAGAGCGACGAGGATGATCGAAGGGGGCCTGGAGACCAAGAAGCCCTATGAGGAAAGGCTGAGGGACCTGGGAATGTTCAGTCTGGAGAAGAGGAGGTTGGGGGGACGGGACATGATTGCTCTCTTGAAGTATTTGAAGGGCTGTCTCTTAGAGGAGGGCAGGGAGCTGTTCTTCTTGGCAGCAGAGGAGGGGACTCTCAATCATGGGTTTAAATTCAGGTCGGGAGGGTACTGGCTGGATCTTAGGAAAAACTTTTTGACAGAGTCATGCAACAGTGGAATCGGCTGCTTGGGGAGGTGCTGAGCTCCCCCTCCCTGGCAGTCTTGAAGCAGCGGCTGGACAAACACTCGTCAGGGACGCTCTAGGCTGATCCTGCACTGAGCAGGGGGTTGGACTAGAGGACCTGTGTGGCCCCTTCCAGCTCTGGGATTCTATGAGATGTCCAGTAGGTGCTGCAGGGCCTGCCCCTTTGCCAGGGCTTTTGAGAGGTTTTATATGACAGGCATCTTTTAAGTGGGAGAGTTGAGGATTTGAAGCTTGGTATCTTATCTTTGCTTTTTGCTGGGGATGTTTTAACCATTATTCTAAGCCTCCTTGAACCGACAAGAAAGGTGGGGTATAATTGTTCAATAAGTTAATAAAAATTCCAGCTGGATCAGATCCATTTCGTCCAGCACCCCTACTTCACCAGTGGCCAACCAGGTGCTTCCAAAGGTCTGAAGTTGGTCCCTTGTTGTGGCCCTGGGCAGCAGCTGGTATTTAAAGGTAGACTGTCTCTGAGCGTGGAGGTTTAGTCATCACGAAGAATCATCCATTTCTAACCCTATTTAAAGCCATCAAAGCTATTGTCACCTTGATCTGTATAGCCCAGGACATTTTGTCAGACCTTAAGAACGTAAGAGCCCTGCTGGATCAGACCATCTAGTCCAGGGGTGTCAAACATGCAGCCCAGGGGCTTCTGTCAGGCCCACAGTGGAACTGGCTGTCTCCTGCTTCTTCCTCCAGTTCTTCTGCTGCTGCTGTTGCGTCATCGCTTGCTTTCCTAGACACTCTCAATCACTCAGGAGAGATAGATAGGCAGACTTCTTCTCCCTGCACTGGGCTGAGGCTCCTCCCCCTCCCAGATTGCTGCAGCACAGACATTTTGATGCACTAATTCAGAGCAAGAAGTGTCAGTTATCAGAGACTGTTAAATAAACAAAATATTGCAAGAATGCTGATGTTTTCAGGCATGTTTGTATTTTAAGTAAAAAAAAAATCTTTGTGTTTGTGTCCTTTATAAAGTTTATATCGCTGCTACCTGGCATTACATTTTATGACTCACATTGCCCAGCCCAACAAAGTTCAATTTATGTCAGATCCGGCCCTCCATAACAAATGAGTTTGACACCCCTCATCTAGTCCACCTAGTCCAGCATCCTGTCTCTCACAGTGGCCAACCAGTTCCTCTGGAGGGCCAACAACAGGGCACAGAGGCTGAGGCCTTCCCCTGTTAAGGCTATAAGAACAGCCCTGTTGCATCAGATCAGTGGTCCACGTAGTCCAGCATCCTACAACAGGGCCAAGAACAGGGCACAGAGGCTGAGGCCTTCCCCTGACATTGCCTCCTGGCTCTGGAATTCAGAGGTTTAGTCCCTCCGAATGTGGAGGTTCCCCTCAATCACCATGGCTAGTAGCCACTGACAGACCTAGATCTCGGAAGCTAAGCAAGGTCATTCCCTGTGCACACCCTGAAGCTGATTTGGGGGGGTCACTGCCGGTACCAGTAAGAAGCAGTCAAAGTCCATTCATACAGCTCCCAGCATTTCTTCTAGTCTCCCCATCTTGTTCCATTCCAGCTACCCCAGCTAGAAACCTTCCACCCTCGCTCCCTGGGCCCATACTTTCCTCAAAGGGCTGCTCCTCACACCCTCATCCGGCCCACCCCTGCTGCTGAGTTACCTATTCAGGAAATATCCTCCGTCATCAAAAAACATTAGCCAGTGTTTGCTGCAGGCCCTAACTTTTCCTTTAAGGCAATATTCAATTTAATCCCCACCATCCCGTACAATAGTCTTAACAGTTCCCTGGCTTCCAAGGATTGTCTGGATATGAACACAGGACCCGTGCTGAAGTCGAGCGAGTTTTTGCCTGGCCAGTATTTGGATGGGAAACAATCGAGGAAGGGCGGAGGACAAACATTAACACATTACCGACATCTATTTGCCTCGTTACTGTTTATACTGTGTGTTGGTTTTGGCTAGTCTTTGGCTCGGCCAGCGAAAGATAATCAGAAGTGTGGGAAATTCTGCTCCAAGGGTTTTATTCGGGCAATTTCAGCCTCGTGGTAATTTAGGCTTATGTGACCTGGTTGCCAATGTGGTGCGCCTGGGATGCTATGATCCCAGTCTTACTGGAACAGATCAATAGAACAAAGTTCGAGTCCGGCGGCGCCTTTAAGACCAACAAAGTTTTATTCAAGGTGTCAGCTTTCGTGGGCACCCACACGTCGTCCGACGATGTAATGGAATTACATAGCATAGCTGTATATATAGGAGTGGTTTGTTAAATTAGCATGCAAAATAGAGAGGACACTTTTTTTTAACAGATCAAAAGAATGACAAGCTTAGTTCTGTTTTGGTTGGGGGGGCAACATAGAACTGGAGATCGAAGTGCCCTGATTTGTGAGAATCCAGTCTTTAGACCCCATCCATCTCCTTTCAAGCACAGAGGTGAATTTTACAGCATCTTGGCTGTGTAGAGTGTTTTCCTTGGGACATAAAAAACATAAGAGAAGCCAATGTTGCATCAGGCCAGTGGCCCATCTAGTCCAACACTCTGTCACACAGCGGCCAAAAATACCAGGTGCCATCAGGAGGTCCAGCACACTAGAAGCCCTCCCAGTGCTGCCCGCCCCCCCAGCAGCAAGAATAGAGTGCATCACCTGCCCCAGACTGAGAGTTCCTAGAACCTTCTGTTTAGAGAAACACATAGCAGAACATATATATTTTATAATTGCATTTTTTGTATAAGAAGCCATATTAAGCAAAATTAAAAAGCAAAGCCTTTGTAGATGGAATTAGGATGCAGTAGAATGGAATGCTATTTAGAAGATGCAAGGACGCCGAGAGCGAAGTTTAATGTGAATCACAGCCCTTATCAGCTAGCTCTCCATAAGCGAGGCCAGAAAGGGTCCCAGTGTTCTGAAGACCAGATAAACAAGTGTAATTACTGACACCAGTGAGAGATGCACTGAGTCAAATGATGCTTCCACGATGTTAACTGTTTGGTACCAATTAGAGATTCTTTAATGTGTAAATTATATGTGATGTCATTTGGGGTATAAGACCCTCTGCCCTTCCTGGTTAGGGCAGAATACAGCTTGGAGTTCTTGGGTGCTAGCGGACCTGGTCCTGTATTCCTGTTTCTTGCAATAAACAGATATTAATCTAACTCGCTGGACTCTTAACTGCGTGGTTTCAATTTGGCCATGGGATCATGCAGGGCACAGATTTGTGCATCATCTCCAGAACAAAGAACTGCATTTAAATCTATCATTCCAAAATACATTACATATTCCATTATATTCTTAATTGCTAAGAGTAGTAATCACATTTTGCTCTCAACCGCCTTCTTCTGGACAACGTCGTGTCTCTCTTCCCCATTGGAAGAGCATTCTTTATGCATATTCCCAGTGGGTGCATCTGATGTAATCTGAGGCTGCTTCCAACTGGGACAATTCCCCATTGTGTACACTCATCACTGCTGTTGGTGCAAAGGCATTAATTTCAGAGTAGTAGCAGAGCAGCTAGGAAGGGGTATTCACCATAGTCTCCCTCCATGCCCTTCATCCCTCTACCGAGTGCCCAAAGGACTTTTTGCTGGCTTCGAATAAAAAAAAATATAGTAGATATAGTGTTATAACTCTATCACTATCGTATCATAATGCTATAGCAATCTACTGTTCTTTTTTTTAAGAACTAGTGAAAAGTCCGCTGTCAGTTGTGATGGGCAGGGCTCTTTTTGTAGCAGGAACTCCTTTGCATATTAGGCGATGCACCCCTAATGTAGCCAATCCTCCAAGAGCTTACAGTAACCCCTATAAGAAGAGTTCTGTAAGCTCTTGGAGGATTAGGGGTGTGTCACCTAATATGCAAAGGAGTTCCTGCTACAAAAAGAGCTCTGGTGATGGGTAATGAAGGGCAGGGAAAATGGTACCAGATATTGACCATGGGGGTGCAGATTCAGAAATTCCCGAATTCCGGTCTACTTGGTGGGCAACTTCACTCTGATTCTGATCTTTCCAGAAGGATCAGAGCAAAGCAGGTTTAGGAAACAACTCTGGTATGTACCCTGAAAAGCATTACACTCTGCTGAAAGCTATCTCCAGTGATCCCTGGCCCTAAAGACACCTGGCTGTCCTCCACCAGAGCCAGAGCCTTCTCAGTCCTGGCTCCGACTTGGTAGAACTCTCTGCCAAACACCCATCAGGGCCCTGCGGGACTTAATGCAATCCTGCAGGGCCTGCAAGGTGGAGATGTTCTGTCAGGCTTTTGGTTGAGGGCAGCAATGAGCAATAACATTGCTGCTGGCACCTTCCTCTTCCTTTCTTTTTCTTCCTTCCTCCCCTTCTCTCACTCCCCCTCCCTAACCTGCTTGCGAGGTGGCAACATAGTCCAGAACTAAGCAATAGTGGACTATTAACGCCACCTGGGGATTAATTTTAAGCTTGTGATATTATGTTTATTGTATGGTATATTTTTACTGATGTAAATTGCCCAGAGCTCTGTGTACTCAGGGACTGGGCAATTTATAAATCTGAAGTATAAATACATAATATAATAAACCAAAGGAAACCACAGAAGCAGAATGATAAGAGGATGATTTCACATGGATGCTGTGGAAAACCTCACTGCTGTTTTGGAGCCAGAGTGGAAGGAATCCTCCATGCAGTGGCAGGATGAGGGGCTGAGCTTTCTGAATATCCTGCCCCCATCACAGGGACACCTTGAGATTCAAAGGCCCATTCTGCATCCAGCATTTGCTCCACTGTTTTACCAAACCCACACTGGAACAGAAAAAGATGCAGCTCAAAACCACATACTCGGGGCCAACACCGTATTGACTGCAGGGTCACTCCTGAACAGCCATAAAAAGGCCATAAATCTATGCAGACGGCTACCATAAAATGGAGAGATCAAATGAAGTGAAAGTGGCATGCAATGCAGAGGGGAATTTCTGTTCCAGCGTGGGTTTGGTAAGACAGCGGAGCAAATGCTAGGTGCAGATTGGGCCAACGTTAGCTGTGTCAGGTAGTACTTAAATATGGCAGCATCCCTTGCACAAGGCTACCAAGCAACAGCCGACTGGCACATTGCCCGCTGATGGTGTGTCATTCAGCGCAAGGCCCTCGCTAATGGCTTTACACATGCTGTAAAAGATTTTGTCACATGTTTGCTCTGCTGTCTGTGCCCCCGTTTCTTGGAAACCGACGAGGATTCTATGCAAATTCGTAGATGGACGCTTAACCTCCTGATCCTAAGATTTACCAGGCTGACGCAAGCACATGTGCAGCGGGAGAACTGACCGAACACAGGGTCCAAGATCCTGACTGTCCCATGCACTTACGCAGGGGTCTTTTCGTAGAAAAACAGCTGCAGGAGCTCATTAGCATATGGTATGCTAATGAGCTATTAGGCTATTAGCATATGCCACCCCCCCTGACATCACCGGAAGTGATGTCAGAAGGGGAAGCAAAAGGGGGGGAGGCATCTTCAAAAGCCTCCCCTTCCCTTCCCCAGCTGGTCTGGGTGGGGAGCTAAGAGAAGGGGTTTAAAATTTAAACTCCTTCTCATGAGAGTTGGGCCACAGAATGAGGAAAGAGGGAAAGAAAGAAAAGGAAAGGGGAGGGAAAGAAAGAGAGGGAAGAAGGAGGGAAACAGGGAAAGGAGGAAGAAAGGGAAGAGAAGAAGGAGAGGAGAGGAGAGGAGAGGAGAGAAGAGAGAGAGAAGAGAAGAGAAGAGAAGAGAAGAGAAGAGAAGAGAAGAGAAGAGAAGAGAAGAGAAGAGAAGAGAAGAGAAGAGAAGAGAAGAGAAGAGAAGAAGGAGGGAAAGAGGAAAAAGAGAGAAGGAAAGGAGGGAATGAAAGAAATTTGGTGGCAATTCGGCCCTATTATATCCTATGGGCCATTGAAGTCAATGGTGAAAACGTAGGGTATATTCTGGGGGCTGGAGGGGAGGTGGTTTGAGGGAGAGGCTCCAAACTCACAGGGTAGCTGATGGAGCCTCTCCCCAAGATACCCACCAAGTTTCAAGAACATTGGACCAGGGGATCCAATTCTATGGGCCCCCAAACAGGTTGCCCCTATTCCCTCCATTGTTCTCTATGGTGGGAAAAAAACTTACTTACAGGGTTGTGCTGCCGTGGAATCAACTGCTTAGGGAAGCAGCGGCTGGACAAACACTTATCAGGGATTCTCTAGGCTGATCCTGCACTGAGCAGGGGGTTGGACACTAGATGTCTGGCCCCTTCCAACTCTGGGATTCTTTGATTATTACATCGGTGAAGATCTATGTGTGAGTGCAGCTACCACGTGAAGAGATTCATGGCCGGCTTTATAAGTTTACATCATACCACACGATATACAAGGTAGACATGGTTTTGCATTTTTTTTTTGAGAATTAAAAATAATAATAATGCAGGATGTAACAGTTGGGTTTCCCCCCCCTCTTTGCCTTTCCAGATAACAACACCTGGTCAGGACTGATGTATAATATCTTCTGGATGTTTGTATTTTTAAATAGTATGTATTATTGATTACTGGGGAAGACCCTTGAGGCCAAAACACATATGGTCTGTGTTGGTCTGCGCACTTAACCACTACACCAAACTGGCTTAACCACTACACCAAAAGAGGTGGTTTGCCATTGCCTGCCTCTGCACAGGGACCTGGGTATTCCTTGGCGGTCTAGCCAGGGCCGACCCTGCTTAGCTTCTGAGATCTGATGAGATCGGGCTAGCCTGGGCTGTCCGGGTCTGGGCTTTTTAACACGATAAACGGGAAAATGCAAGAGGCCCCCTTGAGAGGAATCATGGGAGAGGAGAGGTCCCATTCTGCAACACACACACCCCTCGGCAGCTCCAGCTCCCCCATTTCCGAGGCCGTCTCTGGCTCACCTCCTCACCCAGCTTTGTCCCAGCCACTGCCCGATCATTCCTGGTTTTGTATATTCTTTGGGGCTCTTATTTTGAAACTCCAGTAACTTGCTTCATGAGCATTTGTACATGCACAGATGTAAGGACATAAAAACCTCCCAGGTATGCAGGGGGAAACTCCCAGGTATGCAGAAGGGAAAAAACCCTTAAAAAAAAAAAAGACCTTACCGGAGGCATCTGTGCACGTCAAATGTGTAAACGTGGAGCAGATTTGGTGGTTCTCACCGTGGCCAGCCCTTGGCTATGAATCAGAGCGTTTCATGGCTGTCCATTTTTAATGAATAGCCGGTTTCGTTTCGTAAATGGCAGGTTCTCATGCTGAAAGGGAGCCATTTCAGTAATATGCTGATTATATTTAATGTCTTAAAACCCCCATGGATACCTTTCGCATTTATACCTTTCACGTTTTCTTAAAGATCCGTTAACTGACAGACGGTATAAGAAGTATTCCAACCCGGCAGGATCTTGCACATTTTAACCTGAGTGGCTCATGTTTATTTCATTTTAAACACTTAACCGAGTATATTGCAAGACCTCAGGGCAGGTAACGCCACATAAAGCAATTCCAAAGAAAAAATAAGAGAACAAAATGCCCATTAAACAGAGTAATCAGGCCAGGGCCTTGGCAGGTGTCCAGAGAGGCAAAGGCGCTTTGCAGGCACAGGGCAGCCATCACAGGTTATCTTCTTTGTTTATCTTTGCTGTGGGCAATGCTCCCTCTAAGCTGTGGAATCCTGTGAGCAAAAATTCTACTTTGTGAGCCACTGGCATTAAAGTTTTGAGCAAGCGATTTGGCTACTGCATAAATGAGTTTGCTCTGGAGCCATCCTTCCGGAGCTGAGACCAAAATGTGTGAGCCGGAGGCTAAAAAACTGTGAGTTAGCTCATGCTAACTCAGCTTAGAGGGAACACAGGCTGTAGGTACTTATTAATAAGCTTCTGCCTTCCATCCCCTTACCTGGATAGCCCAGGCTAGTCTGATCTTTTCAGATCTCAGAAGCTAAGCAGGGTTGGTCCTGGTTAGTATTTGGGTGGGAGACCACCAAGGAAATCCAGGAACTTTGTGCAGAGGCAGGCAATGCAGGCAATGCCAAACCACCTCTGAACATCTCTTGCTTTGAAAACCCTACGAGGGTCACCATAAGTTGGCTACGACTTGATAGCAAAGAAAAAGAATAGCCTAAACAAAGAGATCTGAGGTCAGTGTGAGCCAGGCCGTCTATCTAAGAGCATGGCCTTCAGACTTTTGACCCAGACACAAGCCAGTGAAAGTCAATCTCCAAGGGACACATTGTTCAAACTAATAAGTCAAACCAAACTCAGAAATTTTATAGGGCCAGGCTGAATCTGATTGGACCCTGGTGTCATCTGATCTCTGCTGCGTTGATAGCTGCAATACCGTGCCAAGCACCATCTGCAGTGGACACCTGAAACCAGGATTCAGCGTTCCTGCCTCATGTTCCAATGTCGGGGAGGGGGAGATTTTGTCTACCCTGAGTGTTTCACAAGGGGACAGGTTGTTGACAGCCATATTGGTCCAAAAGTAAAATCCAAAGAGCCAAGAACACAAGCCATGTAATACTATTTGTTAGGACCAACCTGATGGTACATAACAATGTGCAAGCTTTCAGGTCCACCAGATCTCTTCATCAGGCCAGATGGGAGGAGGAAGAAGAAGAAGAAGAAGAAGAAGAAGAAGAAGAAGAAGAAGAAGAAGAAGAAGAAGAAGAAGAAGAAGAAGAAGAAGAAGAAGAAGAAGAAGAAGAAGAAGAAGAAGAAGAAGAAGAAGAAGAAGAAGAAGAAGAAGAAGAAGAAGAAGAAGAAGAAGAAGAAGAAGAAGAGATGGTACAGGTCATGATTTTACGACCTTGTCATGCCAATAAATGGTGGATCTTCTAGCAGGCAAAGTAGAATTCGGTTTCAAGTTGGGGAAGGGTAGAGTCCATAAAAGGAAGAGGTAATCAATTAATTACCCTGACCTGAATGACCCAGCCTGGTCAATCTACCCAGATCTCAGAAGCTAAGCTGTATTGGCCCTGGTTAGCACTTAGATGGGAGATCACCAAGTAAGTCCAGGGTCCCTACGCACAGGCAGGCACTGGCAAATCACCTCCGTCTATTGCCTTGAAAACCCCATGAGAGGTCGCCATGAGTCGGCTGTAACTTGACAGCAACTTACACAAGCAATACATCAATTAGACTCCATAGCATCAAGCTGCCCCACAGTTTCCCTACTTTCCCCTTAACCAGCGAGAATCCATGTCCACAACCCTTACATTAGAAGTATCACCTGATGACTTTCAATCTTCTAAAATACAACACATGGAATACAACATAGATCTTTGGTTGCCCAAATGGTCAGTGCAAAACAATCCCGACAGGCTCGAATGTCCCTGGGAAACGATTTAAACCTTACTGAGCTCAGAACACACCTGTATGTATTTGTGCTTGCCATATAGAGCAAATGCCCTGGATGTCCTGTCCCATCCCAGGCTAATTCTGCCTTCCTTCAGCAATAGACGCTTGAGGATATAGGTAGGGGGGCAGAGATATACAGGCCCCAGGCTATAAAGGGATTTAAATCCGCCTGTTGTAAAACTGGGAACATACTATTTCCTCTTTGCAGCAGAGTGCAAACAAAACGCCATCTTCGGTGATGTCACAGATTTGAAAGGAACACTCCGCCAATAGTTCTGCAATAAAACAAAACACTGAGGATTAAGCTATGAAAGACAAACCGCGTGCATTAAGGAAATGGATCTGGATGCAAACTAATCAAAATCCAAACAATGTCACTTCTAAACTTCAATGTAAAAATGAGATCCAGTGGAGTACCAAGTCAAATTCAAGGTTTGGGTATTGACCTTCAAGGCCTTGAGCAGTCAGGGACGGTCTCCTTAGTTATGTCCCTGAGAGAGTGTTACGCTCCTTGGACAGCAATTTGCTGGGGGTCCCCAGCCCCAAAGACCTCCAGCTGTCCTTGACCAGGGCCAGGGCCTTTTCAGTCCTGGTCCCAACTTGGTGGAATTCTCTGCTGAACACCATCAAGGCCCTGTGGGATCTCATGCCATTCCGCAGGGCCTGTAAGGCAGAGACGTTCTGCTGGGCTTTCAGTTGAGGACAGCGACAATTACCATCTTGGCTGACAACCTCTTCTGCTCTTTATACTCACCCTGCCCCCCCCCAAAGTGGTCAGCATCCTGTAATCGGAAATAGTCAGAACTCGCCATCTTTTAGATTAGTGGTATTAATGTTATTCATTTGTTTTATTCTATGTTTGAATGTTTTTATCGTTACTGTACATCGCCCAGAGCCCTGCAGTAGCAAGGATTGGGAGATCCATACATCCGATTAATAATAACAACAACAGCAGCAACAGCCGGCCTTGGCTGGGAGGGTGGGGTAGAAATCGAACAAATAAAAATAAAATAAAATAAAATAAAATAAACAGCAGCAGCAGCAGTTGTCCCCAGAGATCTTCAGA
This sequence comes from Gekko gecko, assembly GCA_029375565.1. Taxonomy (NCBI): domain Eukaryota; kingdom Metazoa; phylum Chordata; class Lepidosauria; order Squamata; family Gekkonidae; genus Gekko; species Gekko gecko. The sequence continues at coordinate 93,472,821 of JAPDNY010000011.1, read as the reverse complement.
ACTTTCTGGCACCTCACTGTCTGCTTTATGCTGCTCCCAAAGGGAAGAAGTCCCTTGTATGCACCAGCTGATGATTGGGCGGGAGGAAGGAAACCTCTTGTCCTCCAATGTTAGGCAAAGCACAGAGGGAGATGGTTGCACCAGAGAGGACACAAGAAACCCACAATGAGTAATGATCTGGGCTCTCTCTACATGCAAATAGGATGAGGATCATTCTGATAACTCCTAAGATCTTGAATGTTCTTTAAAAGCTGCTCTGGGCATGGCAGTTTGGATCAGGGCCGTGATACTGAAGGAGAGAGGAAAGAAAACATTTTTTAGTTCAGGGCCACACAGGATGATCCTTACATATTTAAGTGTGTCAGACTAGTATCAGGGAGATATGTTGGTGTGGTGGTTAAGTGCGCAGACTCTAATCTGGGAGAACCGGGTTTGATTCCCCACTCCTCCATGTACAGCTGCTGGATGACCTTGTGCAAGCCATAGTTCTATCAGAGCTGTTCTCTCAAGGACAGTTCTGGAAAGAGCTCTCCCAGCCACTCTGAGACTCTGTGTCAAGGGCAGGGTATAAATCCAATCTCCTCCTCCTCCTCTTCTTCTTCGAATCCCTAATTTGTCATGGAAGCTCGCTGGGTGTCCTTGGGCCAGTCACACTCTCTCAGCGTAACCTACCTCACCGGGTTGTCGTGAGGATAAAATGGAGGAGAGGAGAGTGATATAAAGCACCTTGGGCCCCCATTGGGGAGAAAGGCAGGGTAGAAACAAATTAAATTAAATAAGTATTTATGTGTGAGTTTGCCTCTTCGTGTATAAAGGGAAAGGGGAGGGGGAGGGAAGCTCAACCCTACCTTTTCTCACTCCTCGCCTCACAGCATTTGATTCATTGATGTCAGCAAGCACCCCCCCCCAAAGCCTGCTCTAATATTGGAAGGCAGTTGGGCTGGAAGAAAAATGCCCAAAACAAACTGAGCACAGCAAAGGAAGATGGGAATAGATCCGGGTGGTCAACTGTGTTGGTCTGAAGCAGTAGAACAAATGTAGAGTCCAGGGGCACCTTTAAGACCAACAAAGGTTTATTCAAGGTATGAGCTTTCGTATGCACGCACCCTTTTCCAAATACATTGCAATGGCAGGTAAGGTTCGAACTTATAGACAGGGGCTGAATAGCAAATTAACACGTAACATGATGGAAGATGCGCAAAGACGAAAGTAAATAACAGGCTAAGGTTATAAGGTCAACAGTTGTAAAGTGATAAATATTGAAAATAGCAGATAAATGTGTAAAGGTATCTTTTCTAATGTGGGAAGTAAACTGAGATTCTCCATTCTCCCCTCTCAGGCATGGAGGTCACTTAACAGCAATTTTTTGTTCTTTTTTGAGGTGGATGTACATGAAAGCTCATACCCTGAATAAATCCCTGTTGGTCTTAAAGGTGCCACTGGACTCTAAGATGGGGATAGGCAGGGTTTCGTTCCTCTTACCTGTGATGCTCTGTCTTTGTTTTTCCAGAGATGACCTCCTGACTCTCTGCTAGAGGATCCAAAGAAAGGAAGGAAAACTCATGTGTCAATGTTGTCCTGGGAATGGTACAGCCTGATTTTGTCTGATCTCAGAAGCAGGGTCAGCACTTGGAAGAGAGACCACCAAGAAAGACTCTGCAGAGGAAGGCAATGGCAAATCGCCTCTGTTTCTCACTTGCCTTTGGAAGTCCCTTGCTGGAATGTCCATAAGTTGGTTGCGACATACATACATATTGTTGTCCTGCCTCCTTGTGCCTGCTCAGCAGCACCCGGTCAATGAAAAGTACAACTGTCCATGGAAATGAATAGAATAAACAAAGTGGACCCATGAAATAAATATAATGATGAAAAAGAATAGGATTTAAAGCTAAAATGCACTGCCCATCAAAACAAATGCAATACCCATGCCCATTTGTAGTGTCTGATTTTTTAAAATGTGATTTCAAAATAAATTATTTAACAGCTATTCCTTTCATCTGAACCTAGTGGTCACTTTCGGGGAGGGGCGTGCTTCCCTTATCAGCAGCGCTAAGGCCTTCCTCTGATAAGAGCATGAGAAGAGCCCTGCTGGATCAGCCCAGTAGTCCATCTTGTCCAGCATCCCGTCTCACAGTGGCCAACCAGTTCCTCTGTAGGGGGATGGAGATGGCTTCCCACCAAGCCCAACAGATGCTTGGGGGAGCATTTTCCCCAGAACTCACTGTTGCTGATGAGTTGTCCCCCCACAAGGGTGACACTGCTTTGGACATTCAGGCGATGGTGTCACCTCCGTTTTGTTTAGTGGGAAACTTTGACTTCCACCTGGGCTTTCATAAATACACTGATATCGAAAGAAATCGCGCTCTGCTGAGCAAAATATTGGATTACAGGATTCGACTGCCTTACATTTTAAATTTTAATTCAGTTCCCTTTCAGTTTTATAACACCTTTTAAAGTTTCATAGCTCCTATAATATTATACAGTTTTACTGCGAATTTTGAAGGGTTTATGACTCTGAACATCTGTGTTTGTTAGCATTTCCGACTTATTTTAGCTTCTTTGGGTTTCCGTAGCTTTCCCATAGCTTTTAGCATACCCATCTATCGTCGCCCTATGGGTTTTTCCAAATAAGTTTCCTCACTGCTGTTTCAATATCTCCTTCTGCTACTAGCTTGTGTTGCATCACATGTTGGCGTTTTAAACCACAGGACAAAATGCATAGGGAGGGGTTGCCAGCTCCAGGTTGGGAAATAGCTGGAGATTTGGGGGGGTGGAGCCTGAGGAGGGCGGGGTTTGGGGAGGGGAGGGACTTTAATGATGCATAATGCCACAGAGCCCATCTTCCGTTTTCTCCAGGTGAAATGGTGTCTGTCACCTGGAGATCAATTGTACTCCCAAGAGATCTCCAGCTACCACCTGGAGGGTGGCAACCCTAGGAAAGAGTGACTGCTAATGAGAGAGTTTCCAGGGCAGCAGTATTACTGGGACTGCCAGCCAAAGGAAGTAGGCAGTGGAAATTACGTGAGCCAGACTTGGAGATTGCAGCATAGGGTTGGATTCGGCAAGCTATTTTGCTCAGTCCTGCACAACTCCTGTCCTTACCACTGCTCTCATTCCACATGGGTTTTGTCTGCCTTGGTCCCATGATCAACAACATAGCATTTCTGGTGGTCAAAGGAGACTCTTTGTTCCTTTTTCACCAGTCGCAAAGCAAGCTGGATCAAGCCCATTGGCATTTACAAGTTTGCTTTCCTGATCACCTTCCCCCCTACAGCATGTCAGCAAACGACGACGACGATGATGACAATGATGATTTTGCAATCGAGTCACAGTTGACTTATGGCAACCCCTGGTGGAGTCTTCAAGGCAAGACATGCTCAGAGGTGGTTTGCCATTGCCTGCCTCTGTGTCATGACCCTGGTGTGCCTTGATGGTCTCCCATCCAAATACTGACCAAAGCCTGCTTAGCTTCCAGGATCTGACAAGATTGGGCTAGCCTGGAAGAGGGTTGCCAGGTCTCCCCTGGCTACCAGCAGGGGATGGGGGGGTAGGGTTGCCAGATCCAGGCAGGGAAACTCCTGGAAATTTGGGGATGGAGCCTGGGAAGGACAGGGACCTCAGTGGGGTGCAATGGCATAGAGTCCACCCTCCAAAGCAGCCATTTCCTCCAGGGGAACTGATCTCTGTGGCCTGGAGATGAGCTGTAATTCGGGGGGATCCCCAGGTCCCACCTGGAGACTGGCATCCCTAGCCTGGACTATCCAGGCCAGAGCCAGCAAACCATATATCTATTCAAATTATATACTAAATGAATATAGAAACAATAGAGAATGGGAACAAGGAAAAGAGAGGCCAAAAGGGTAAGCAGAACTGTATATACCTTGTAGCATTTGTTTTACAGCTTAACAGAATATTACTAATAGTTCCATTAAAAGCACGATTATTCTGTAAACCGACAGGTCCGTTCTCACCGTCTTCATCGATTAAGGAGCAGTCCTGAGTAGGTCTGGTCTCATTTTAAGTAAGTCTCATTTTATTCAATGGGGCTTACTCCAGGGGAAGCATTCTAGGATTGCAGCTTTCGTGTGCTCAAAAGCCTGTCTCACAGCTGCTTTGGAGGGTGGACTCTAGGGGATTGTACTACCCCCCCGAGGTCCCCATTCTCCCCAGTCTCCATCCCGCCAGACTCCAGGAGTTTCCCAACCTGGATCTGGCAACCCTAACCCCTCCCATCCACCACCAGTGGCCAGGGGGGACCTGACAACCCTACCCGAGTCCGAGGACTAGCAAGTAAGCCAGAGGTTGGGTGGCCAGGCAGAAGAGATTTACAGTCTTCTAAATCCATTGACTTCAATGGGCTTCAAAGGGCGTGCCTCTGTTTGTGATTGCACCATAAATGAGTTCCTTTAAGAACACGTTCTTCACTCTGAGGGGATCAGCAGATCTGGGACTTTTATAGCAGGCGATGGCACCAGATTGGCTCTGTGGCGTCACCTGATCCCCAAGAGCAGAGGATTCTGGACTATGTTGATGCTAGAAGACCTTCTCAGGCCAGGAGTTCTGGCGGCCCGGGATCAGGGAAACCAGTGCTCAGTCTCCAGGCTTTTATGATGAGCCTCTTTGTGTGTGACAAAAGAATGGCATGGGAAGATTACTGTAGTCACAGGAGCTTTCTCAGTCAGTGACAGCATCTCTGTCTTCACAATAGACCTGTCATACGGTCCTAGAGGAACAAAGAAGAACAATTGAGAAAAGTGAATTTCATCTTCATTTAAATTTGGGAGCTGCACAGGGAAGGCATAGGAATGAAAAGGCGGTCTGGCGATGGAAACAGAAAAGAGCCGGAGTCCAGGAGCACCTTGAAGGCTGACAAAATTTGTGGCAGGGGATGATCTTTCCTCACTTCTTCAGATGGGTAGCTGTGGTAGTCTGTCCGGCGATGGAAATGTCTGTCAGCTGGGATGCAAGAGTGTGGTTTTCTGTGCCAGGTTTGATGAGGGATCAGGAAGACATTCAAAGATGCTCAAAGCAGGGGAGGTCTGGGCCTACCGTTTGCCCACCCGCGACAGGCAAAATCCTGCCCCCACCTTCAATCCCCTATGCTTGCTCAGTTGAGCAGTAGGAGAAGAAATGGGGAAGGCAATATCACTGTGTCTGTGATGCTCTAGGAATTTCGACTAATCTCTCTGGTCTGGCGTCATGGGGGCCCCCTGTGACATCACTTCCTGGTGACTTCTGCGATGTTCCTCCACGCTCCACTCCCTAAAGGCTCTTGGGATTGGGCATCTGCAGAACTGGTAACCACAGGCAGGTCTTCAGTGCATTACCAGCATTACCATTTCCAATTGTACTTCCTTGCATCACTTTGGTGCAGGCTCCACAAACATCGAATATTGATTGTTACCTGTGGGGCTGCAGAGAGGCCTGTAGAGTGTGTTTGTGTGTGTGTGTGTGTGTGTAGTGGGGGATCTCAAGGTCAATTGTATGTATGGACACTCATGTTGAAATTATTTGGACTACAGCCCTGGAGTGGAAGGTTCTAGAATATCTAGAATGGTGTTGTACCACTAGCACCAGAAACTTGGTACCCCAGTTCCACATGCGAGCCGGTTTGGTGTAGTGGTTAGGAGCGCGGACTCTAATCTGGGAGAACCGGGTTTGATTTCCCACTCCTCCACATGCAGCTTCTGGTGTGACCTTGGGTTGGTCACAAGTTCTCTCAGAGATGTTCTCTCATGAGCAGTTCTCAAAGGAGCTCTCTCAGCCCCACCTACCTCACAGGGTGTCTGTTGTGGGGAGGGGAAGAGAAAGGAGATTGTAAACCACTCTGGGATTCCTTCAAGTAGTGAAGGGTGGGGTATAAACCCAATCTCCCCCTCCTCCTCCCCCCTCCCTTCTTCTTCTTCTTCCCATGCCGTGTCTATAACAGAACACACTGAACCCATTTAATTGATGCAATTGTAGCGTCAAGCTATCTTGACGCTTTACCCTCCCCTCTAGTAAGCACCCTGAGAATTTAGAAGGTGCCCTAGAGGCTACTAGAACTGTGCTTACTGTTTCATGAGGTCCTTCCTCCTTCTTTCCCAGGATTCTCCGCTTCATTGGTTCAACTTCTCCCACCTATATCTTCCATCTCCCTCAAAGTCTTCCTCTTGTTTCTGTGGATCATGGACTGTTATGACATCTGCCCTTCCACAACTGAGCTTCTCTGTGACCTCAGAGCAGCTTAGCCAATCACTATCTATCACTACCAGCGTTACCCTCACCCCCACCCCAAAATCCAACAATACATTGCAATGTAGGACTGCCAGTATATAATGATGGTCTGTTAATGTAATCTGATCTGGAGGCAGTTGTTCACACATTATTTGTATTTGCTAATAATGAAGAAGAAGAAGAAGAAGAAGAAGAAGAAGAAGAGGAGAGGGAGGAGGAGATTGGATTTATACCCCGCCCTTCACTACCCAAAGGAGTCTCAGAGCGGCTTACAAACTCCTCCCCCTCCCCACAACAGACACCCTGTGAGGTAGGTGGAGCTGAGAGAACTTTGACAAAAACTGCTCTTTTTCAAGAACAGCTGTGCCAGAGCTTGTGACTGACCCAAGGTCACATCAGCAGGTGCAAATGGAGGAGTGGGGGAATCACACCCGATTCTCCCAGATTAAGAGTCCACGCACTGAAACCACTACACCAAACTGGCTCTATCACTACACCAAGTAAAGAACCCGTGATTTATTATCATTGACACACACACCCCCGTTGAATTTTCCATATATATTATTCTAGAACATGGTCCGCCTTCTTCTGTGAAGATCACCTCCCCCAAGGCTAATTCCTGAGCTGTAGGCGGTGCCTCCAGAGTTATGGAATGGCTCCATTTCAACTTTAAACGGGTTAGATCTGTAGCGCCGATCCCAGGCTGCGCTCCTGGGAACTTCTGTTGCGCAAAGAAAGCGAGAGGGAATAGATCAAATATTATGACACCCAAAGCTGGTCAATAATTAGCTTCTGTTTACTTCCAGCTCGGGCTCTGCTTCACAAGGACACACGTTAATATATAATTAATTGGCTTTTTATGGCGTCTGTTCAGAGGAGAGTGAAGGAATAACATTAGAACGCCTCCCATTTAGATCTCGCCTTTGCCACGGACTGACTGAGGCGGCAGTTCAAAGGACACTTGCCTGGGAGTAAGGCCCATTGAATAACAGGGGGTTTACTTCTGAGTAGACCTGCTTAGGGTTGCTCCCATTACGGCTTCTGGGCCAATGAGCCGGTTGAACAGTTGTATGGAACCACACGGTCTCCCACCGTAGCCCAGACGAGCCTGATACCGTCAGAGCTTGGAAACTAAGCAGGGTCGGCCCTGGTCAGTACTCGGATGGGAGACAGCTGGGGAAGTCCAGGGTTGCTACACAGGGGCAGGCAATGGCAAACCAATTCTGCTCATCTGTTGCCTTGAAAACCCCCACAGTCCACAGGTTGCCATGAGTCAGCTAAGACCTGACAGCACTTGATTAATACTATACGTAATGATAATATGTAAGGCAAACTGCAGCCCTCTGGAGTTATTTCAGGTCATAAAAATGGCACAAGGGTGGAATGCTTAAGTCCTGACTCCGTGAAGAAGAAGAAGACGAAGAAGAGACTGGATTTATACCCTGCCCTTCACTCGGATTCTCAGAGCGCTTTACAATCTCCTTTCCCGCCCCACAACAGACACCCTGCGAGGTAGGTGGGGGCCGAGAGAGCTCTGAGACAACTGCCCTTGAGAGAACAGCTCTGAAAGATCTTGTAACTGACCCAAGGTCACGCCAGCAGCTGCATGTGGAGGAGTGGGGAATCAAACCCGGTTCTCCCAGATTAGAGTCTGCGCTCCTAACCACTACACCAAACTGAACCAGCATGGTACAGCGCTTAGAGCATTGGACTAGGATCTGGGGGACCCAGGTTCAGATCCCCACTCTGCCCTGGAAGCTTGCTGGGTGACCAAGGGCCAGTCACAATAACTCAGCTTGCTCTACCTCACAGTGCTGTTGTGAGGATAAAGTGGAAGAGGGGGAAATGTCGTATCGAATTCAGGTCCAATACCACACCTGAGAATTAAGTTTGCAGTGGGGAACTCTAGGCTCACATCTGATCGGAAGCCCCTGTCCTGGCCAGGAAGACTATGAAAGGTGTGAATTGCCCCCCCCCCCCCAATCTCCAGGAATTTCCCAACCTAGAGCTGGAAAATCTACCGCATAGGGAAGCAGGGCCAGAGCCCAGAAACCACACCTTTCTCTTAGGCCAAATTAACACATGCTGCTTTTTCGTTTCTCTCACCGCTCATGTGCACATGTAAAAAACAGGCATAGGGATGCCAGCCTCCAGGTGGGACCCAGAGATCCCCCCCTAGAATTACAGCTCATCTCCAGACTACAAAGACTGGTTCTCCTGGAGACAATGGATGCTTCGGAGGGTGGCCTCTGTGGCATTGTACCCCATTGAGGTCCCTGTCCTTCCCGGGCTCCACCTCCCAAATCTCCAGGAGTTCCCCAACCCAGAGCTGGAAACCCTAACCCACCCCCACCAATGGCCAGGGGGAATCTGGCAACCCTAGAAGGGTAGTTTTACGTGTGCCTGTACAAGATTTCTGAAAAGAAGAAGAAGAAGAGGAAGAGGAGGAGGAGGAGGAGGAAGAGGAGGAGAGATTGGATTTATACCCCGCCCTTCACTACCCAAAGGAGGCTCAGAGCAGCTTACAAACTACTCTCCCTTCCCCTCCACACAACAGACACCCTGTGAGGTAGAAGAAGAGAAGAGTTTGGATTTATACCCCGCCTTTCACTGCCCAAAGGCATCTCAGAGCGGCTTACAAACTCCTTTCCCTTCCCCTCCCCACAACAGACACCCTGTGAGGTAGGTGGGGCTGAGGGAACTTCTGGCAGTAACTGTCCTTGAGAGAACAGCTGTGCCAGAGCTTGTGTCTGACCCAAGGTCACATCAGCAGGTGCAAGTGGAGGAGTGGGGAATCAAACCTGGTTCTCCCAGATAAGAGTCCGCGCACTTAACCACTACACCAAACTGGCTGAGGTGGGGCTGAGAGAGCTCTGACAGAAACAGCTCTTTTTCAAGGACAGCTCTGACAGAACCATGGCTTGCCCAAGGTCATCCAGCCGCTGCAAGTGGAGGAGTGGGGGCATCAAACCCGGTTCTCCCAGATTAGAGTCCACGCACTTAATCACTACACCAAACTGGCCATGCAAGAGGATCGATAGACAATTCTATTTCAGCCTCCTTAGGCCTTGCAGTGGCACATCGGGTTTGGGCTCAGGAATGCAATCACATTCCATCTTCCCAGTGCAAGCGCATCCCGTCCCTGTGTCCCTAGCTTTCTTCCGCCACGCTGTACTGTACTGTTTTGCCCTGAAGGACAAGGAGGCTTTAGACTGGCTTCTGATCGACATTCCACATAATTAACAAGTTTGCTCCAACACGGATGTCTTAATGCCTGGCACCTGAACTGAAGTCAGCGAGCGCTTCTGCCGGCAGCAGCAGGCGTTAGCTGCAGGGCTTGGAAGGGAAAACTGATCTGCTGATAGCACAGAAAACTTCAGTCAGGGCAGGTTTTAAAAACAGGCAAAAAGACAAGGCTTTGGAAGAAAATCAAACGTCGTTATTGTGGAGCTGACGATAGCCCACCTCCTGGATCGCACCCAAGCGGAGGCCAACCAGCCGCACAAGGAAACCAAAGACCATGAATAAAATGCTCCTGGCAGCTGTACCAAAACCACAGCCTCCCTGGGTTGTTTTGTCAGGGAACGCAGACATTCAGGAATTGCCCTGAGAGGCTGAACTGACAGCAACGTTTGGAACAACTAAAGTATTCTGCTAGATGGGAGAATAGTTGGAAGGGGGAGGTGGAATGTGGATTCTGCCTTCCAAAATCTCAAATTCTGTAACAAGCAGTCTTCAAATACTGCAAGCGGAATGAGTTTGACGTTACCTTGCGGATAGATCGACATGGGTAGCCATGTTAGTCTGTCTGAAGCAGCAGAAAAGAGGAAGAGATCAGCAGCACCTTCAAGACTAACAAAATATGTGGCAGGGGATGAGCTACCGCTCACTTCTTCGGATACCTTGCAGAATCTGGAAGTTCCCCAGATCAGGAGCCAGCCAAAGGGCGTTTTTGCTTTCTTCTCCTTGCTAAAATAGTCACACAATAGCCATTTTGCTGCTGGTGGTGGCAGCTGAATCTAGAAGCCATGGATCCTTCCTGGCAGAGTTGCCAACCTGGAGGTCTGTGGAATTGCAATTGGTCTCCAGACTATTGAGATCAGACCCCCTGGAGGAAATGGCAATTTCAGAGGGTGGTCTCTCATCCAAAACTTATGGCAACCCCCGCAAGGGGCTTTCGAGGCAAGTGAGAAGCAGAGGTGGTTGGCCAAGGCCTTCTTCTGCAGGATCTTCCTTAGAGGTCTCCCATCCAAGACTTATGGCAAACCCAGCAAGGGGCTTTCAAGGCAAGTGAGAAGCAGAGGTGGTTGGCCATGGCCTTGCTCTGTAGTGTCTTCCTTGGTGCTCTCCCATCCAAGTACTGACCCTGCTTCCGAGATCGGGCAAGATTGGGCTATACCATGTCACCTTCCCTCCTGGCTCACACCTATAAACCTTAAAACTATTAAAATATATACAATATAGCCACCCCTCCAACTCAAGCAGCCACAGAGAAATGCACCTAACCTTGTGCTTCCAAGCCCAGAAATCCCTCACTGAATTAAGACTGCATTCACACACGCCAGTTACTGTGCCTCTCAACCCAACTACTGGATATGCATGTGTGAATAGCAGAAAAGCAGTTCTCCATGAACTTGTTTCTGAATTGACAAGACAGCCACGCAGGAAGAGACTCATTCTCAGTCGTATGGCATCCTGGACTTTATGGATGATTTCCATCTAGCTTCAACTGTCGTGATGACTGTCCTTTGTTCTCTGCTCCTAAGGCCACCAACTAGACAGGGGGGAAATATATACTGTCCCTTTAATAGAGGTTGAATGGGTAGAAATGGGCAGCTGAAGCACTTCGTGGCATGTCATGCTGAGCAGTCGAGTTAGAACAGATAAAAGGAAGTCCTTCTTCACTCAGAGAGCGATTAGCGCATCGAATTCATCAGTGGCTATTAGCCACAAGGTATAGATAGGAGCTCTCCATCTGGTGCAAGTGATGCTCTGTATTCTTGGTGCTTGGAAGGGGGGGGCAACAGTGGGAGGGCTTCTAGTGTCCTGGCCCCACTGCTGGACCTCCTGATGGCACCTGGTATTTTTGGCCACTGTGTGACAGAGTGTTGGACTAGATGGGCCACTGGCCTCATCCAACACTGGGCTTCTCTTAAGTTCTTATGTTCTTAAGACAGAGATTGAAAACACATTTTCGAAGGGGGTGGAAAATAACTGCATTAACAATAGCTTGTACTACAGTGTCTTGTACGTACCGTCTATTGCTGTAAGCATGACCCCGCTCTGTAATTCCTTCACCATTTAATCTGTCACGCTAATATTTATGCTTTTGTTTCATCTTGGTTTCAGCTCTGTTATACCTGTTTGTGTTCAGATGTCTGCAACCCAAACCTCTGTCATTGTTTATTGAATATCTCATTCCTGTTGATTTAAATTGTCTCACCCTACGTAATCTGCCTTGAGTCTCAATGAGAAAAGCAGATTACAAATGATGTCAATAAGTTAAATAACATCACCTGATCATCACTGTGGCTCAGTGGTAGAGCATCTGCTTGCATGTAGAAGGTCCCAAGTTCAATCCCCAGCATCTCCAGCTAAAGGATCAGGTAGTTGGTGATGTGAATAACCTGAACCTAAGACTCTGGAGAGCTGCTGCTGGTCTGAGTGTACTCAGTAGTTCAAGGTTTTGGTATTGATCTATAAGGCCTTGAGCAGTCAGGGAACCAACATATCTACGGGACTGTCTCCTCTGTCATGTCTCTGGGATAGCATTGCACTCTTCAGATAGTAACTTACTGGTGATCCCTGACCTTTAAGACATCCAGTTGTCTTCAACCAGGGCCAGTAGCTTGTGCTGCTAATGAAAAGAGATGATGTTTCTTCTTCCTCTGTTCAGGTGGCACCAAAACTGAGCCAGGCCTTTTTGTGGAAGATAAAAACACTTTGTACTTTACCTTTTAAAAACTCTTTGCAGGTCGCACGGTGGCTGGAAGCGGGAGGATGGAAAAAGTGAGAGACGACCTTCAGAGGAAACAAAACGTTAAGTGCCAATTTTTTAAAATGGTGCTTACATCATTGCCCGCGCATTAGATCCCATGGCATAGCAGAACATGATGCATACTTAATGGGAAGATAAAAGCTATGAGCAGGCAGTTGTTAGCCTAGATTGCATTCAGTTTTGGAGCATTGTTTTGGAGCTCCATCTAGTGCATACCTTGAGGATTACATCCGACCAGTGGATTGAAGAGATGAATAAAGGGTAAAGGTTCCCCTTGCTCGAAAGCTAGTCGAATCCGACTCTAGGGGGCGGTGCTCATCTCTGTTTCCAGGCCAAAGAGCCAGCACTGTCCGAAGACTTTTCCAATATCATGTGGCCGGCATGACTAAATGCTGGGGTGCACGGAACGCTGTTACCTTCCCACCGAAGTGGTACCTATTTATCTACTTGCAATTTCTTGCTTTCGAACTGCTAGGTTGGCAGGAGCTGAGACCAGAGACGGGAGCTCACTCCGTCATGCGGCACTGCTGAACTACAGACCTTCCGGTCGGCAACTTAGTGTCTTAACCCCTGAGCCACTGCGACCCCAAGAGATGAATAGTCTGTGCCTACTGGGGGATTGATCATGTGGCTTCTTCCACAAAAGGATGGTTCTGCTCGGAGCTCTTACTGCTGCTGCAAATGTGGAGGCATCTGTCCTGGCAATGGGCTGCCCACATGGCCACTCCCCCCTTGCAGTTTCCTTGCCCCACCCTCTGCAACCATTCTCTACACCTGTGCCATCGGAGGTTTTTGGGGAGGGGAGGGGGCTTCATTGAACTCGTAATTACTTGGTTACTATAGCATTATAATTAACTTGGGGGAGGGACTAGGAACTTGGAGGGACTAGTAAATCATGCCAGCAGATCGTTCTAATGCTACGTGTCCATAAAGTGCCGTCAAGTTGCAGCTGACATATGACATATCTGCAGAGCCTTCCTTGGTGGTCTCCCACCAAAGACTTATGGCAACCCCAGCAAGGGGCTTTCAAGGCAAGTGAGAAGCAGAGATGTTTGGCCATTGTCTTTCTCTGCAGAGTCTTCCTTGGTGGTCTCCCATCCAAGACTTATGGCAACACCAGCAAGGGGCTTTCAAGGCAAGGGAGAAGCAGAGGTGGTTAGCCATTGCCTCCCTCTGCAGAGTCTTCCTTGGTGGTCTCTCATCCAAGACTTATGGAGACCCCAGGAAGGGGCTTTCAAGGCAAACGAGAAGTTGAGGTGGTTGGCCACTGACAATGTCCCACCCACCCCCAGAATGACCCCGCAAATCCCCCCGCCATGATGGTGAGGGGACCTGGCAACCCCAAGCCAGTGGGTTTAGAATGTCTTGTTTTTAATGCCTTATTTCTCCTATTGTGATGCTGTTTTCATGGTAAGCATCTTCAGGATTCTGAAAAGGCAACATGGAAATGTCCTAAATACATAGTTTCAGACGGTGGCTGTGTTAGTCCACAGCAGAACAGTTATATTCGAGTCCAGTAGCACCTGAGAAACCAACAAGAGTTTCAGGGTATAAACTTTAGAGAGTCAAACCTCCCTCTGTCAGACATAGTAGAACCAGAGGTGGAGATCTTTTAATCTTCTAGGTCATTCCATTGTTGACCCAAGAATGGCAGTCCTCAAACAAATACGTTTCAAAGGGAAGTTACAGTGCCAGACTGCTGAACTCGAGTTAATTCACAAGTTCACAACACGGGGCTGAATAGGAATCCAGGATTTTATCTTACTACAGATGCTAATTCCGCTCCCACACATTTCCCTTCTACTCAGCTGAAAAAACTGAAATTATCGCATGGCCTTGTGTGTGGAATAGCCAGGAGATTCCCAGGGGATTCTTTGGCTGCTGAAGCTGTAGCTGTTTTTTAACACCACTAGGTGGTGAGCTACGCTTATGTTTTTGGGCTGAGAATGCTGTGTCTTGCCTAAGGTCACCCAGCTAGCTTCAAGTGGGGAAGTGGGGAATCAAACCTGGTTCTCTAGATTAGAGTCCGCTGCTCTTGACCATCATACCAAACTGGCTCTCTAAGATGCTACTGGACTCAAATCTAACTGCCCCAAATAAATAAACAAGCTCTGCTTAGGATGGCACTGCAAACAAACACAGCATACCTAGGAGCTCCAGGTGGCCATTTGAGGTTGGGGAAATGGCACAGTAGGGAATGGGTTAAACACCATTCTTCTTGTGCTGTGACCCTAATCTGTGTTAAGGCTCTTCCTTCACTGCTACTGAACCATTAAAAATGCTTGAGAGGTATTATCTTAGTTTGGCTCTGAAGAAATTTCTTTCAGAGTCCCCCCCCCCCAAGGCAAGAGATGTTCAGAGCTGGTTTGTCATTGCCTGCCTCTACATCACAACCCTGGAATTTTTTAGATCTGGTGGGATCCAGCTAGCCTGGGCCATCCAGCTCAGGGCTCTCGGAGAGCAAGGGAATGACACGCGCCAGAAAAAATGGGGGGGGGGGAAGCAAGGTATTGCCTCTGGAGGAATCTGACCCACAGTTGCACAATCACACCTCCGTTTGAACCTGTGGGCACAGTCCGTCAGTGCGTGATCAGATGGAATTGCAGGTGGGTCTTTTGTGTGTGTGCCTTTTCCCTCCGTGTGCTTAAACGGGGGATCGATGAATTGCATACCTCCGTATGCGATGATGTGCACACTGCGAAGGGGGGGGACAACGGCACAGAGTCGGGATGGCCTGATCAGACCCTCCTGACGCCATGAGAGCGTGCTGGAGTGATCAGACAGGGGAAAGTCCGTCCGTGGCCCGTCACAACCCGTTTACTACTGGATTTCCCTCAGTGTCTTTTAACTCCGCTTGCGCAGCGGAGCAGAATGGTTTGCCAACGGGTGCTTCCCAGATGTTGTTGCCTGATCGCACCCTTTAAATCCGCCCGGCATTTGCACCTATGTCGGGTCTACTTGTGCATATGATCGCAGCCTATGTATCTTATCAAATGAGCTGAGACAGCGGTTCTTTCAGGATAGTCATATTTTGTATCTTTATCGTGCATTTCCTAAGCCCTCAAAGCACTTGAGGCCTGTTGCCTGAGCAATTCTTTAAACAACCCTGTAAGGTAGACCAGTATCATCATCATCATCATCATCATCATCATCATCATCATCATCACCATCATCATCATCATCATCATCATCATCCCATGGAGGCCGAGACTTGGCGGCCAGCCTAAAGCCATCCCATGACTTTGTAGCTGAAGTGAGATTGTTACCGGCAATTCTTGACTCAAACCATTCCATTAAGATCCTTTCGTGTTGTGGGAAAGTGAAGGCAGACATTTAGCAGCAGTGGGTTTTTCTTTTGTTACTGTCCATGGGCTTTTCTTGGCAAAGATACTGGAGTGGGTTGCCATTTCCTTCTCCAGTGGACCACGCTTGGTCTGAGTTCTCTGCTGTGGCCTGTTCGTCCTGGGTGGCCCTGCCCGGCATAGCCCACAGCCTCATCGAACCACGCAAGCCCCCTCTCCACGACAAGGCCGTGATCCATGACAAGGCAGTGATCCATGCTTTTCCTGGCACCGGATGATAAGCAAAGCAAATTGCCTCATGTGAATTTTTGCCTGTCATGTAGCTGTGAAGGTACAAAACTTCGGGGGGCGGAATTCTGTAGAAACATGACGTACACCCCTGGTTCACCCAGCTCAGAATTCTCCTCTGGCACTGGGTCTCCCCCCGCAGAGAAAGATCTTTCCATATGTCTGTTACTGGAGGTGCCTTTAAGAAGACAGGCCAAGGACTGAACCTGGAACCTTCTGTATGCAAAACACCTGCTCTAACAACCCAGCCACAACCCCAGGGGCAGCTGCCTAGCTGAGGACGGCTAACAGCGCAAGCCTGAGCACACTTAGAAGTAAATCCAGCTGAGTCCAATGGAACTTACAACCTAGTCAGTGTGTTTGGAGTTCAGCCTCACTCCTGTGGCTAGGGTTGGTAGGTCCCCCTGGCCTCTGGTGGGAGATGGGGGGTAGGGTTGCCAGATCCGGGTTGGGAAGCTCCTGGAGACTTGGGGGTGGAGCTTGGGGAGGGCAGGGACCTCAGCGGGGTGCGAGGCCACAGAGTCCACCCTCTGGAGCAGCCATTTTCTCCAGGGGAACAAATCTTTGTAGTCTGGAGATGAGCTGTAATTCCAGGGGATCCCCAGGTCTCACCTGGAGGTTGGTATCCCTATCTGTGGCTCATCTGCTTTCCTTGCAGCAATCAGGGGTGTTTTCACGTTGTCATGTGGGGGAGGAGGCCAAAAGAATTCAATACAACTGCCTCCTCCCATGTGATCCAGCCCATCAATTAAGAAGAAGAAGAGATTGCATTTATATCCCGCCCTTCACTCAAGAGTCTCGAAGTGGCTTAGAAACTCCTTTCCCTTCCCCTCCCCACAACAGACACCCTGTGAGGTAAGCAGGGCCCAGAGAGCTCTTTCCACAACTGTCCTTGAGAGAGCAGTTCTGACAGAACTACGGCTTGCCCAAGGTCCTCCAGCAGCTGCGAGTGGAGGAGTGGGGAATCAAACCCAGTTCTCCCAGATCGGAGTCTGCGCACTTCACCACTACACCGAACTGGCTCTCTGCTTCATAAGCTCTGCATCACAAGCCCTGCTTCCTGTGCCCGTCTTCAGAGGTGAAGTGGGTGGCAAACAGAGCCAGGGCTTTTTCAGTCGTGGCACCTCACTTGCGGAATGCCCTTCCCCTTGATGCTCGCCAGCCAGAATGTTTCCATTCACCCAGGCTCTTGATTAAGGGATTGGGCTTTATTTTTATTTTTTTAGTCTGGAAACTCTTATTTTAAATTAGATCATGAGGGTTAGCCATGTCTGTCTGTAGCAGTCGAAAAGAGCCAGAGTCCAGGAGCATCTTAAAGACTAACAAAATTTGTGGCTGGATGTGAGCTTTCGTGAGTCACCGCTCCCTTCTTCACCACTCACAAAAGCTCATCCCCTGCCACAAATGTTGTTAGTCTTTAAGGTGCTCCTGGACTCTGGCTCTTTATTTCAAGTGATCAGTGATGTGTTTTTATGATCGATGTTTATGTGCTGAGCTGGGTGCTGCTGGATTTTAATTAACATCTTTTTAAAGCTTTGCTCTTCTGGTTTTTTATTTTATTTTGTAAGCTGCCTCAGGCAGGGTATGGGGAAATTTAAAATTTCCGCAAAAACAGAATAAATAGGGTGAAGCAAGATTCATAGTGACGCTTGCATTCCTAATATGTTTCTGACTGCTTCCCCAAAAGAGCTTTCAAGAAGTGTTGTTCATATCGAGGGGTACGCTTTGCAAACTGGCTGTGGCTCAAAGGCTCTCCTTTGTGTTCCTTGCTAAACTTTTGTTGCATGCGTATCCCGAGATTTCCAGCAGAGGGTGTAACTTCGACAGCATGGTGTTGAATGTTTTGTATGTCGGAAGCTAAGCAGGGTTGGTACTTGGATGGAGGTCCTACCCAGGAATACTCTGCAGAGAAAGGCAATGGCCAACCACCTCTGCTTCTCATTGGTCTTGAAAGCCCCATCGTGGGGTTACCATAAGAACATAAGAGAAGCCAATGTTGAATCAGGCCAATGGCCCATCTAGTCCAACACTCTGTCACACAGCGGCCAAAATATACCAGGTGCCATCAGGAGGTCCAGCAGTGGGGCCAGGACACCAGAAGCCCTCCCACTGCTGCCCCCTCCAGCACCAAGAATAGAGTGCAGCACCTGCCCCAGACTGAGATTTCCCATCTAAACCCTGTGGCTAATAGCCACTGATGGACTTCTGCTCCATATGTTTATCTAATTCCCTCTTGAAACTGTCCATGCTTGTAGCTGCCACCACCTCCTGTGGCAGTGAATTCCATATGTTAATCACTCTTTGGGTGAAGAAGTATTTCCTTTTATCTGTTCTAACCCGACTGCTCAGCAATTTCATGGAGTGCCCACGAGTTCTTGTACTGTGAGAAAGGGAGAAAAGTACTTCTTTCTCAACCTGCTCAATCCCATTCATAAGTCAGTTGCGACTTGACAGCACTGGCATACATAACCGTGAATGCTTGCGGTTTGTGATATTATACTATGAATGCTGCTTGTCTTAAAAACTAAAGCAATTTGCACCTCCAGTGCTTTGAAATGGGAATGGTTACGAACGCCCACAAATAATGGCGATGAAAAGTCCTTTTCTTCTTACGAACCAGTCAAATGGCCTGACAATACTGAATGTGGCTCCCAATGGAGAGAATAATGTTGCTATTAAGGGCAAATTGTTCATGTTTTGTACCACCACTTGCTTTTAAAAAGTTTTCTAGAGTCAGATTTTACTTGGGCCTTAGCAGTGTAGCTAAGGTTGCCAGCCTCCAGGTGGGGCCTGGTGATCTCCCAGAATTACAACGGATTCCCAGACTACAAAAATCTCTTCACTCAGAGAAAATGGCTGCTTTGGAGGGTGGATTTTATGGCATCCCAATCCCTTCTAAGCTCCCTCCCCAGGCTCCACCCCCAAATCTCCAGGAATTTCCCAACATGCAGTTGGCACCCTCCGAAAAGCTGGAAAAGTGACAGGTGGTAACAGAGAAATTTATTTTCCCTGCAGAAAATGTTCAGGAGGTTAGAAATGTATGGAATTATTAGCGTGAGGACAGGGAAGAATGGCCGTTAATTAATACAGTCCCTGAACAACTGTTCGACTAAGCTGCTTGAGTGCAAGAAGAGCATTAAACACACGTGTTCCTTGGAGCCAACAGACTTTTGGACGAGATCAGGATCCCTGTGATGCCGATTAAGGTGGGTGTTGCGCCTTCCAGCCAATCTTGCTTAAAGTGCAATGGAGAACAGCCCCTCTGTTTTGAGGCCAAAGGTCTCATTATCTGATTAATTGTGCCGGCTTTATCAGCTTCAGAATGTGACCCAATTAAACAGCCAGGCATTCTGTGCTTGATGCTTTGGGAGTTTCGCGCCAAGGTTTCGTTTCCTTGGTTTGCGATTCCCCCCTCCAAAATAACCTGTGCCGAAAGTTCAACAAACAGTTTATAAGTGATAGGGGTTCTTGTGGCAGAAAAGGCTGTCAAATCACAGCCGACTTACGGCGACTGTGTAGGGTTGCAAAGCAAGAGATGTTGAGAGGCAGTTTGCCATCGCCTGCCTCTGCACAGTGACGTGGGACTTCGTTGGTGGCTCCCATCCAAGTACTAACCAGGACTGCCCCAGTTTAGTGTCTGAGATCTAATAGGATTGGGCCAGTCCAGGCCATCGAGGTCAAGGTAAGTGACAGGTGGCATACACTTATTTCTGATTTTAAAATTCGGTCATCTTTTCTCTGACATCCCCAAAGGCTCCTCTTCAAGAGAGTTCCCTGTCTTCAGAAGAGAATTTTTGTTTGTTTGTTTTGCATTAGTCACTCTTACAAGACCTGTTTGAGCAGATCCTTGGTGGCTGAGACACCCTGTATGCCCCTACAAGACTGCAAGGAAAAATCATTCTCTTCTTCTCTGCAGTAGCCTCGGTGACTTTCCCCTTGCCTTATGCAAGGTTGGGCTCCTCCTGGTGTTGGCCCCTTTAGTGGCTTCACCCTTCTGGAACTCCCATGAGATCTGAACATAGTTTTCTCAGCTTTGGATTGGGAAATTTCTGGAGATTTGCAGGGGAGCCTGAAAAGGGCTGAGTTTTGGGGGGAATCTCCATGGGGCAAAATGCCATAGGGCAGGGGTTCCCCACATGGTGTCTGTGGATGTTTGGGTACTTGCCGACCCCTTTCCTGGTGCCCACTATTTTTAGCAAAAGGGTGGGGCTGGTGGGGCTTTTGCCCCAGCAGGGCTTTTGATTAGCCATTGGAGATTATTTTTTAAAAAATATATACTTTATAATTTTTAAAATAAACAACAAACATCCAAACATCCGAACTACAACATGATGTTTTAACGAAGTGAACACTCTAAGCATCAATGTTACTTTAACCTGAAATAAAAAAGTACATAAAAGTTGAAATCTAAGTACAACTTCCAAAAAAAAAAAGCAAGTTCTTTTGTGATGTCACTAGGGTTGCCAGGTAAGGCCGACAAGCTGGAAGGGAGTTCTGGCCATTGCATTTAAGCATTCCTTTTCAAATTATTCCTTTTAAATACTTTCCCTCTATTGGAAACAATGGATGATATGGGCACCTTCTTTTCAGGCTCATGGAATTGGACCCCCTTGGTCCAATCTTTTCGAAACTCGGGGTTTTCTTTTCAAGAGAGGCCCCAATAGCTATGCTGAAAATTTGGTGCTTCTACCTCAAAAACAGCCCCTCCCAGAGCCCCAGATAACCATGGATCGATTCTCCACTATAACCTATGGCAGGGGTGGCCTAACTGGCTCGGGAGCCACATGTGGCTCTTTTACACATATTGTGTGGCTCCCAGCAGGGTGGCTGAGGAAGTGAAGGGGAGGCTTGCCTCCCTGATCAGTCTTCCCTTCCCCAGCCAACGTTCCCTTCCCTGAGTAGGCTTGAGGTGGGAGGGAGCAGAGAAGGAAAGCAACTTTAACTTTAAATGTGTCCTCCAAGTCCCCCCACCCCTGCTGCCAGCCGGCTTGGAGAAGGTATTTGTCTCTTTAAATCCCTTCTCCAAGCCAAGCCAGCTGGCATGGTGGCATGGGGGGCTTGGAGAACGCATTTAAAGTTAAAGTTGCTTTCTTTCCACTTCTCCCTCCCTCCCCATCTATTTGCTTTCTTTCCACTTTCTTTCGTTCCACCTTTCTAGCTTTCTTTCCTCACTCCCTATCTAAAGTTAAATGTGTTCTCCAAGCCCCACCACACCAGCAGACCGGCTTGGCTCAGAAAAGGCATTTGTCTCTTTAATTTAATAGGCAAATCTGCATATTTTTTCAATAAAAACACGTGTGTTTATGTCTTGTGGCTCTCAAACATCTGACGTTTATTCTATGTGGCTCTTATGTTAAGAAGAAGAAAAAGAAGAGAGAAGAGATTGGATTTATACCCCGCCCTTTACTACCCAAAGGAGTCTCAGAGTGGCTTACAAACTCCTTTCCCTTCCCCTCCCCACAACAGGCACCCTATGAGGTAGGTGGGGCTGAGAGAGCTCTGACAGAAACTGCTCTTTTTCAAGAACAGCTGTGACAGAGCTATGGCTTGACCAAGGTCACACCAGCAGGTGCAAGTGGAGGAGTGGGGAATCAAACCCGGTTCTCCCAGATTAGAGTCCGCGCACTTAACCACTACACCAAAGCAAGTTTGGCCACCCCTGCACTATGGGAACCAGTCTCCATAGAGTATAATGGAGTGCCCAGCAGTCATTCCCCCCCACACTTTCTGACAGCCCGGAAGCAGGGGGAGGGGCTCCAAACCAAGGTATCCCCTGCCCCCAATTGGGGATCAGCAACCGTAAGTTGCACCCACAAACCTGTCAGAATCCAAAAGGAACCTGCAGGCTCAAAAAAGGTTGGGGTCCATACAGTCCACCCTCCAAAGCAGCCATTTTCTCTGGGGACCTAATGTCTATCATCTAGAGATCAGCTGTAATTCTGGGAGATCTCCAGGCCGTGCCTGGAGGCTGGCAATCTTATCTGCGCAGTACCCGGGGAAACTGTCGCTGTCCCTCTGCAACGCAGCTGTAATTTACCCACACACACCCATTCCCACTCCGAAAGCTGCCTCCCAGCTGGTTGTTATTTATTTATACATTTATACCCCACTTTTCCTCTTGGCTCAAGGTGGCTTATAAGTAAAGGTTCAGTTGTGGCTAGCCAGCAGGTGTCAGCTGAAAGGCACAGCCCATTTTGCCAGGGACAGGTCACCGGACCCTAGAGTTGGGGAGCTCTTTGGCCCCTTGATTTCCTGACATCACTGTTCTGAGGACATGAGGTGAGCTTTACATGCTTCCAAAGAGAGCTGCTTTACTGTCAGTTCACCTTCCCACACTTAACATAGAAAAGGAGACCTCATCCCCCTGCAGTTTTTCATCCAAAATGATCTTGTGCCACAATAGCCATGCAGAATTTATTGAATGTTCCTATGAGCTCCCAGTGACTGCCCGAAGAGGAGGCAGACTGCTGCATCTCTGCATGCCTCATTGTTCAGGCATCACCACTCTCAGGACACAGTGTGGGGATTAATGGAAATGGAATTGTGGGAGGGGGAAACCACATGGAAACTCCACCCGGTTCCTCCCCGAAATCTTCCTCCAGGATCCTGCAAATGTTCAGGGGCTTGGTCAGGCAAATCTCCCCTTCCTCTTGGTCCTTTTAACTATGTCGTCACTGCTTTCAACATCCTGTACTCCCGGAGCTCGCCCAGGCCTCCTCAGAGTACTTTTCGCTTTGGATTAACTTACAAAGTCACATTTTTTCTGCATCACGGTGGTATCCTGTGAACATATAGATCTTTTCTGGGAGGCGACCTCCTGTTCTGCTTCCATGATTGTAAGGGTGGGGCACAGCCTCTTTATTGTTACAGAGGGTTGTAAGCACACTCTTGGGATTCTGCAACATAGCCTTCTGTTTAGCAGAACCTGGCTCTTGATGGTAGGTACTGTAATCTTAAGTAACGGCCTTTGAACCCCTGACCTAGATGGGCCAGGCGAGCCCAATTTTGTCAGATCTTGGACGCTGAGCAGGGTCGGCCCTGGTTAGTATTTGGATGGGCAACCACCAAGGAACTCCGGGGCTGCTATCCAGAGGCAGGCAATGGTGAACCACCTCTGTTCGATTCTTGCCTTAGACCAGGATAGCGTGACCTCATCAGATCTCAGACTACTAAGCAGGTTGGGCCCTGGTTAGTGCTTGGGGGTGGGAGGCCACCACGGAAATCCAGGGTCAATAAACAGAGGCAGGAGACAACAAACCGCCTCTGTTCATCTCTTGCCTTGAAACCCTACAGGGTTGCCGCCATCAATTGGCTGCAATGGGGTTGCCAGCCCTCATGTGGTGGCCGGAGAACTCCTGGAATCACAACTGGTCTACAGGTAAAAGAGATCAGTTCCCCTGGAGAAAATGGCTGCATTGGAAGGTGCATTCTATACCTGAGGTCTCTCTCCTCCCCAAACCCCGCCTTCCCAGGCTCCACCCCCAAAATCTCCGGGAGTTTCACTGTCCAGATCTGGCAACCCCAGGCTACAACTTGATGGCACTTTCCCCCCTCCGGTGGTTTTTGACGGCCTGGGGTTCTGCCAACGAGCCAGAATTTGTGAACCGATCTGCCTGGGTGTGGGCAAAAGGTGACAGGTTTGAAGTTTGTATTTGGCCAGAGAACATAAGAGAAGCCAATGTCGGATCAGGCCAATGGCCCATCCAGTCCAACACTCTGTCACCCAGTGGCCAAAAACACCAGGTGCCATCAGGAGGTCCACCAGTGGGGAAGAGGCCCGTGCTTTTGTTTTGTTTTTAGCGGGTGGGCAAGAGGTGTGCATCTTGATGATGCTCTTGGGGGGGAGCGTTTTAGGAACCAGCACCACTCCCCACTTGATCAGCCTCACCCATTTATAAACAAGCCGCGCATTGTGAAAGAAACCACTGTGGCTACGTTATTCACCCTTGTAAGGAGACGGAGCCTGTGAGAGCTGCCCCTGCTTCCTACCATTTGGGGAAGTGAGGCGCCTGAGGAAGCCATTACATCATCTCCACATTTGATGCGGAACAGACCACGGTCATCTGGGAAAGAGAAAACCTGTCATTTTGGAAACTCTTGAAGCTGGCTTTTGAAAAGTCAGGGTAAGGAAGGGGGGGGGAATGGTGTGATATAGCCGGATCTTGGAAACTAAGCAGGGTCAGTACTTGGAAGGGAGACCTCAAAGGAAGGCTCTGCAGAAGGAGGCAATGGCAAACCACCTCTAGGGATGGGCATGGACTGGGAAAATGTGGATTGGTTTGTGGCATGCCTGCTACGTGAACCATGAAGTGTCACGGACTTTTAGGAGTTAAACGAACTGGTGAGGTTCGTGACCTGGTAGAACAGCCCCCCCCCAGTGTACTAGAGACACCAAACTCACAAGGGCTATCTGGCTGACTCTCCTCTATTTGGATTTACAAGGTCCAAGTTACAGACCCCCAAAGAAGGTACCCCCAGGAAAGCCCTTTCTGGGGAAGTGACAGGCAGTCATTTTGAGAAGCACAGGTTCAGGAGTGTATAGAATGGATCATGTGCAAGCGAGACACATCAAAGTCACAGGGGACCACCCCTGGATGCTCCGCTACATGCCCCCCAAGTTCAGGCATTCCACTGGGGTCGCTATTGCGCTGTTTTTTGGGGGGTGTTATAGCGCTATAGCGCTCTAAAACGAACATTTTCGCGTGGGCGAAAAAGGGCATGAAAACAAAACAGCGCAGGAGGAAGCACTACGTAGGGGCATTTTACACAGCACCCTGTAGCGCTTCAGGAGTGGTATAGAAAAGTGAAGACCGCTTGGAAGCAGTTTGCAGGTAAGACAGCTCAGGAACGCTTCCCTAACAGGACAGAAGTATTTCTGTGTGAAAGTGAAAATATATTCCGGTAGGGAACTGTTGCCTAAACGGTTCTGTCTGAAATGTCAGACCAGAAACCGTTAGGGAACAGTTCCTGAAATGGAATATATCGGCTGTCTGAAATCCCCCGAAGTGACTCACAAAGGTCCTCCCTGCCACAGATTTTGTCTGTCTTTAAGGTGCTACTTGGAGCTGCGGTGGCTCAAGTGGTTAAGATGCTGAACTGCAGGCTGTGGAAGGTCAGTAGTTCAGCAGTTCAAGACCCGAGAGTGCCGCAAGATGGGGTGAGCTCCCGTCTCTAGTTCCAGCTCCTGCCAACCTAGCAGTTCGAAAGCAAGAAATTGCAAGTAGATAAATAGGTACCACTTCGGTGGGAAGGTAACAGCGTTCCGTGCGCCTTGGTGTTTAGTCATGCCGGCCACTTGACCACGGAAACGTCTTCGGACAGCGCTGGCTCTTCAGCTTTGAAACGGAGATGAGCACCCCAACCCTAGAGTCGGATTCGACTGGCTTTCGAGCAAGGGAACCTTTACCTTTACCTTTAAGGTGCTACTGGGACTCTAGCTCTTTTTTACTGCTACAGACAGACAGGTCTGCCCACCTTGATCTATCTTATGAACAGAACAAATTTAGAGTCCAGGGGCACCTTTAAGATCAGCAAAGGTTCATACAAGGTATGAGCTTTTGTGTGCAGGCAGACTTTTTCAAATTTGTCATTTCCCCCCCCCAAAAAATCAAATGTTGTTAGTCTTCTAGGTGCTACTGGACTGTTGGTCAATTCCAGGGTTAGGGAATCTCTTTGGCAAAATTCTTTTAAAAATGTTTGAAACTTCATAAGTTTTCAGTATACAGATTGAAAACTTGAGAGATAGGGGACCTCGTTTTCAAAACAAACAAACAAACAAACAAACAAACGCCCTACTGTATTGTACTGTAGACAGGCTAACAGGGCTACCCATCTTGATTTATCTCCACGGAAGGCACCACATTTAGCCGTATAGGTAGAATGGGCTGTTTTTAACATTTGTTGAAAGTCTGTGCATATGTGTGCACACCAAAAACAGACAACAAACCATCGATAAACTGTACAAATCAACAATGAAAAAATCAATCGATTAAAAAAAATATATCAGTGAATGGATAACCTGGATTTCCCTCTCCGCAGCCTGCCCGCGTGTCCCCTACCCGACTCCTCCGAGCGCGCTCACAAACTCCCACTCCGCGGGAGAGAAGTCAGGAGAGCGCTGCCTCTAGTGTCATGGCGACCGGGCGCGCGCATACGGGCACGGCGGAGGAGGAGGGGGGGCGGTAACGCCTGCCAGAGGCCACGTGGCCACCAGCGTCCAATGAGGCGGCCCCAGCGACCCAGCGGCTCGTCTCCCACCTCAGCCTTCCCCGCGGGCGGTTCTGGCGGTTGGTGACGGTTGGGCGCGCGCAGCCGTCCCCCCTCGAGGGAGCCGTCGCGTCGCCTCCTCTACCGGGGAGGCGGAGGATGGTCCTGCCGCCGCTCCGCCCGGCTTGAGAGATTCCCCTCCGTCTTCTGGCGTCGCGTCGCCGCAGCGCGGGTGAGTCTGCCAGAGCGGCGGGGGCGAGCGCCGGTGCCACCTCAGAAGCTCCGGGAGCCCCTCCTCCTCCCGACCTCCCCGGGAACATTGGCACCCCGCGAGGGAGGCGGAGGGATCCGGCCCGGTGGGGGTCGCCAGGCAGCCGCAGTGCTCCCTCCCCGGTTGCCGCCGCCGCGCTCCCCGCCAACTCCGCCAGCCGGTGCGGGAGCGCCGCTTCCTTCGCTCGCTCGCTCGCCTCTGCCTGCCTCCTCCTCCTCCCTGGCAAGGCGGCGAGAGGAGCCCGCGGGCATCTCAGCACTGCCGGCTTTCCAGTGCCACGAGAATCCTGCTCATTTTTTCTTTTTAATTAATGCAACCGCCTGGCAGGGCAGTCCCAGGCGGCGCTCCTGCAGCCCCAGCCCCGCTTGGGCTCAGTGGGGTGGGAGGGATTCTCTGCAGGGCGACGGGATGGGAGACGGGGGGGGGGGGGGATTCTGCAGGGCCGACGCTGCTAACGCCCCTGGCATTGGCTGCTAGTAGGCACAGGTCCCTTATACTCATCTTCTGGGCATGCAGCAGGGGGGGTCACCACCAGTGTTCCCGCTAAGCTGAGTCATAGTGTGAGCTAGCTCACAGTTTTTTAGCCTCTGGCTCACGCATTTTTGTCTCTGCTCAGGAAGGATGGCTCCAGAGCAAACTAATTGATGCGGTAGGCAAACCGCTGGTTCTCAGCTTTAATTGCCAGTAGCTCACAAAGTAGAATTTTTGCTCACAGGACTCCACAGCTTAGAGGGAGCACTGGTCACTGGGGTGTGTGTGGGGGGCGGGGAGTTATTTTGAATTTCCTGCATTTTGCAGGGGGTTGGACTCGATGACCCTGGGGGTCCCTTCCAACTCTGTGATTCTAAATGCTTGTTCCAGCCTTAGCCCTATTTATTGCTCAATTATCTTGACTCTAATGAGCCCTTCTTGGAAACTAACTCCCCCCCCATGCACCTATACCTAACCCTTAAATCTTTTTTTACTGAGAAATCAGTGTCAAAAAAGAAATACACAGAACAAGTAACTATACCAAAAGTGTAGAGAACAAATAGAACAAAGTTAGAGTCCAGTGGCACCTCTAAGATCCACCAAATTTTATTCATGGTGTGAGCTCTATTGCTTCAGACCAACACGGCTACCTCACCTCGATCTTTAGAGAACAAAGATACATACATCAAGTTGGGGAGGTTTCAAGATCAGTAGCAGTTATGTAGAAGAGGAAAAGGGAATAATACAAACAAGATCTGTTCACTGGTAAACAGCATGATAAATGTATTATGACAGGTGGGAAATGAGCCCCAAGTAGGGGAGAGATCAGTGAATGGAGACATGAGGGAAATACTAATGTTTCCATGTTGCAGTGCTGTGAGAGGGGAACTCCCCAAAATTTTCCAGGAGTGGAGCTATTCCTAACATTCGAGGAAATCTGTTTCAGTGCATCTAAGAAGTGTACATACACACATGCTAAATCTCTCAGTTCTTGCTTATACCCAGAATTGAACCTTGTTGGTCTTGGAGGTGCCACTGAACTCAAAATTCAGTTCTCATATCTGTTTGTTAACTCTTGTATTTGTATGCTATTGACTGCCATTCACAGATCTTACTGACCACTTTAATCCAATCTCAGCTATAATTGCCCAGTTGCTTATACATCTTGACTCTTAACTAGTCCTTCCTGACAACTAACCCCTCACCTATGTTCAATGGTTGAAGACGTCTTGTTTCACTATATCTGAAGAAGTGTGCACACACACGAAAGCTTATACCTTGAATAAAACTTTGTTGGTCTTAAAGATGCCACTGGACCCAAGCTTTGTTCTGCTGCTTCAGACCAACACGGCTACCCTCCTAAATCTAGCCTCTGGAATTAGATCAAGATGGGTAGCTGTGTTCGTCTGTCTGTTGCAACGGAAAAGAAAGAGTCCAGCAGCACCTTAAAGATTAACAAAATTTGTGGCGGGATATGAGCTTTGGGGGGTCACTGCTGTCTGTCTGTAGCAGCAGAAAAGAGCAAGAGACCAATAGCACCTTAAAGACTTAACAAAATTTGTGGTAGGGTATGAGCTTTCATGAGTCATGCACTCGTGAAAACTCCTACCCTGCCACAAACTTTGGTAGTCTTTAAGGTGCTACTGGACTCTTGCTCTGTTCCTCTGGAATTGTTATCATTGTTGTATCAGTAGTTGAGTGGAGTGGCTCATAAAGATGTAGTGGCTCATGCCTAACAGAGATTTGGGGGAAGGTGAAATGAAAATTGGTGGAAGGAACATTAACAGTTGAGATCAACAGATAACACCGTACTGCTGGCAGAGAATAGTGAAGATCTTGAATGGCTGCTGATGAAGTTTGGAGCAGAAGGTCCCGAAGCAGGATTTCGGCTGAACAATCAAGATGGCAAAAGTAGTGGCTACTGAGGAATGACACAAGTTTAAGACTGATGAAGGAATTGAAATGGTTCAAGATTTTTCTGTTCCTTGTTTACATCATCAACTGAAAGGGAGACTGCAGCCAAGAAATCAGAAGGAGACTGGAACTGGGAAGGGCAGCCATGAAGGAGCTAGAAAGTTTCTTAAGTGTAAGGAAGTGTCACTGGTGACCAAAGGAGTATTCAGACTACAGTATTCCCCATTACTATATATAGGAGTGAAAGCTGAATAATGAAGAAAGCTGACAGGAAGATTCCTTTGAAACATGGTGTGAGAGGAGAGTTTTACAGATACAGTGGACTGCTAAAAAGTCAAATGTGGGTTCTAGATCAAATCAAGTTTCTCAAGGAACAATGCCAGAGATAATAGACACTCTTCATTTGTGGTAAACGTTGATGTTAATACTAAGTTTATGAAAAATGCTTTCTTTTATGCTGTTAACTTTATTTATACTTATCCTGTAAACAATTGTTACTATTATTGGAATTTTGAAAATTGAATACATTATATTGGAAGCAAAAAATCGAAACAAATCAAGCCTGATACCTCCTTGGAAGCTAAAATAACTAAACTGAGGCTATCGTACTTTGGACACATTGTGAGAAGTCGAGAGTCACTGGAGAAGACCATAATGCTAGGAAGAGTTGAAGGCAGCAGGAAAAGAGGAAGACCCAACCTTTGCTTGCTTGATTAACTCGATCCAGGAAGCCATGGCCCCCAGTTTGTAAGACCTGAGCAAGGCTGTTAAATAATAGGACATTCTGGAGGTCATTAATTGATAGGGTTGCCATAATTTAGAAGCAAACAGTTTGACAGCACTTAACACACATACACAGTTGAGTATAGTAGCTCGTAGAGAGACCTTAGCTCATGCACATATACTGTTTATTACAATAGTTTAGGGTAAATGGGGGTGGGGGTGGGGAGATTCCTTCCTATTTTCTGGAAGCAAGTTTTATTGAAAGTTTATGCCAGTTTCACGGCTGCCAATGCCAGACAGGTAACATGGGCAATTTTTACTTTTCTTATTCCTGCTGTTGCAGTGTCAAGACACATACCCTTATTCAAAATCACTACATTGTAAGTTACCAGGTGACACAGTTGAGATAGTTGAAAATTGGTGCATAATCATTTAAAGCTTTTTCCCCTTTCTTTTCATTATGGGATGGTACGTATTCCAGTTTTCTGGACTTGGATGGTGTGAGCTTATATTTTTTGAACCAGGCTGTGTGTACATGATAGTTGGAGTCACTTTTCCATTTGCGTTATAGTGAAAATTGATCTCAAGCTAGGTGGGCCAGGCTATTCTGATATTGTCAAGTCTCAGAAGCGGAGCAGAGTTGGCCCTGGCTAGTGCTTGGATGGGAGACTGAGGCAGTCCAGGGTTCCTATGCAGAGGCAGGCAGTGGTAGATCACCTTTGCTGGACTTTTGCCTCGAGAAGCCTCTGGGGTTGCCATACATTGCCTGGGACTTGATAGCACTTTAGAAACATACAGACCTGCTCCAAAGATAAATTCTTGGAGGTAGCATCTTTACCAAACTAGGATTTGGCACAACGCAGTCACCAGATCACCCTGATACCTTGAAATTTTGTTGTGGCACTTAATATTTTCAGCAGTGAATCCATTTTTTTCACTGATGAAAATGAAGGAAGGGGCCTTCTTTAATCACCATGGAGATTTGGGGTTGTGGGATCTATATGGACAAAAAACATGTATAATGGGAGCTATAATAAGGAGGTTATTGGCCAGGATCAAGTGAAAAAGCTGGCTGGATCCAACCCAGTGCTTATTAAAATTTTGTGTCACAATGTTTTGTTATATGACATAAAAATCATTGTGTGACCTTCTTATAATTGCTTGTTTATATGTAAACTTTACACGTGTCACTGGTGGTGGATGAATTTGTTTGTAACTTGCTTGCTGTACTGGCTCCTGTATTCAAACAAATGAAACTTTTTGATGGAGTAATGGAATTACAAGAAGCTGGGAAGAAGTTAGGCTAGCTTTTGTTGTGATGACAGTTGGGGTTACCGCTGGTCCAAAATGTGGACCCTTCCCACGTTGGGGTGGATTCTACCCCTGCCCTTCCACTCTACTGAACAAAGTCTGAAGCCTTTGAACTGAAGTGGCTCTCTTGTTGAAGGAGGGCTCCTGTCATGGGATAGAGACACTGATAATTTCATCCCTGTACTGAAAGGTTTGCACTGTCTGTCCATTTGTTTTTCGACCCAGTTCAGCATACTCATTTTTACCTTACCTAAATGTTTTGTGGTCAGTAAAGTTGCAGTTTTAAAGTCCTGCTTCTAGCATGTGGGCTGTTCTAGGGGAACTGTTTTAGGCTACTAAATGTTGTTTTTATATTCCCAGCAGGCTTTTTTGCCTATTCTGTTGATAATTTTATGCTTATTTTTTATTCCATTGTTGTATTGCTTGTAGCTTGTGAGTCATCTTGAGCAGATCTTGGGACAGGCAGCATATGCTTTATTTGGATAAGTAACATTATACCAGTCCTGTCATATAAGCTTAGATCTCTGGGTCTGGTCTAAAGCAGGAGCAAGTTTGTTTGTTCTCCCATTGTTGCCGTGGTAGACAGCTCTGTTGCATTCTGACGTTTAGAGTTTCCTGCGCAGTGTGTGTAGACAAGTCTGACTTTATCTGCAAATCTTTGAAATAGATTGTCACACATTAAAAAAATTCTTGGCAGGCTCTGATGTGTTATTTACCAACAAAGCCTTTGTTAGAAGGGTTTTATGTATTTCTTAAGGCTGGCTGGCTCTTGTTTTCAATATTGAGAGAAAAACCTTCAGTATACTTAGCAGAGTGGCTTAGCCCTCATTTTCGTCCTGTGCAAACTCCAAGCCTAAATCAGAGTAAAAAGTATACTTTATAACTGTAACCAAACTACATAGAATCAATTATTATAATACACTAAATATAAATTGCAGGGTCATTGTGCAAACTTGCAGAAAACAGAATGATTTCCATTCCTACGGTGCCGCGTGACTTAGATTTGTTGGCTCTAATAATCCTTGCATTTTCTTTGGCATGAGGTGTTATGCGACAGAGATGGCTTACTTTGAACAGGAATTTCTTTATTACTGCAGCAGAAACAATAATGGGTTCTGTTAGTCTTTAAGGTGCCACAGATTTACTGATGTATCTGCTTTCATAGGCTAAAGCCTATTAATTCAGGCTCTGTGTGTGTGTGTATGTATATATGTATATATGTATATATGTATATATATGTATATGTGTGTGTGTATATATATATATATATATATATATAGTGAGAGAGAGAGAAAGGAAGGGAGAAATGGGAACAGTGGCTTAGAACATTTCAGTCTACAAGGACAATTGTCTGCTGGTCCGAAAGCACTCTTCAACTAAACAATTTCTAATGAGAAATTGCCAAATTATTTGTCACTAAACCTAACCTTTTTGTAGACTGTACATGGGTTAAATGGGTTAAATAGGTAGATTGTGTTATCACCAATTATAGTGATCTTGAATTATCATTGTATTTATGATGTATAGTTCTGAGTTTGCAGCTCATGACTTTTAACCGTTATTTCCCCCTTTTACTTCCTAACTTCTTGTATATGTTTTTCTGTTAAAATAGATTTTATTTTAACAGATGAAGTGGGCTCTGAATAGAGATGTGAAACACTGATTTCTTTAATAATGTAGTGTCATTAGACGCATTATAGTATATTGTTGCCAAAATTAGTCACATTTTAATTGTACACGTATTATGTGATTTATGTCTACAATATACATAGGAACTACCATTATCTAATGCGGGGCTGTAGCTCAGCAGAAGAGCCCTGCTTTGCATGCAGAAGCTCCCAGGTTCAATCCTGGCATGTGATGTGGATTGTACATAGAATTTTTAATAGTACAGATTGTGAGTAAAATAATGCTTTGAAAAGATTTCACTCATTCCAAAATGAGGGGAGAAATCTTTAGTCCCCCCACCTTGAGTTCTCTGAAATTTGCTAATTTTTCCCACTGGACAGACTTGAAAAGGTCCCTCAGACCTTTTCATACTATGCATTTCTAGTGAGAAACACTTCATTTTAAAAGAATTTCACTCATTCCAAAAGGGGAAATATTTCATAGGAGGGCTTTTCCCCTACTCTTCTCAAACTTTCCCAGTTTTTCTAGTGGACAAGTTGAAAACGTTTTCATATTGTTTCATGCTATAAATTTTGAGTACAAAAAACATTGGCTTCACGAACATTTCCTTCATTCCAAAAGAGAAAAGGGTTCACGTTAGATTCTTATTTCAGTGCACTCCCACATTTCCCAGTTTTTCTGCTCAAAGAATGGAAAAGAAAGTCCTCAGAAACAAGGTGTGGTTTGTTTGGTCCTTCAAATGTCTAGCCAGTTTGGTGTACTGGAGAGCCAGTTTGGTGTAGTGGTTAAGTGTGTGGACTCTAATCTGGGAGAACCGGGTTTGATTCCCCTCTCTTCCACTTGCAGCTGCTGGATGACCTTGGGCAAGCCATAGTTCTGTCAGAGCTGTTCTCTCAAGGACAATTCTGGAAAGAGCTCTCTCAGCCCCACCTACTTCACAGGGTGTCTGTTGTGGGGAGGGGAAGGGAAAGGAGTTTGTAAGCCGCTGTGAGACTCTAAGAGAAGCACAGGGTATGAATCCAATCTCCTTCTCATCCTCCCTTCTGTCATGAAAAGTTATGCTACCATATATCTGTTAGTTTCCAAGATGCCATGACACTCTTTTTTGTTTTGTTTTTGCTGCAATAGACTTAGATGGCAATTGGTGTTACCACTGCATTTACTAAGTCAGTGACTTGATTAAGCAGCATTGCTAATTGTCATTTATCATAGTTATTAAGTTATCCTAAGATCTGAATTGAAGCGATTGAAGATACTTGTCTGTTTTCTTGACTCATTGTAGTTATCTTCTTGGGGGAGGGGGTAACTGTTGAACTTTTAAAAATGGGAATCATACAACAGTCCTTTTTTGCATACACTGGTAGTACTGTGCTGTTGCTGCTGTGTTGTACTGGTCCTTTGCATGATTATTTTTTGAATTGTGATTGTTGCATACTGACAAATGAGGCTGAAGGGAAGAACTATTATTATTATGGAGGATAGTATAGGCACTTTGAAGACGAGTAAAGCTGAATATAGGAAGGAGAGCCATTCTTTAGCTTGTGGTTGCTGAAGTAATCCTTCTAATCCCACAAAGTCTAATCTTCTGGCAGGGATGCATTTAGTAGCATAGTGATTAAGTACTGATTACTAAAACTGGATAAAATAGGGGAAACACAGCCTGAAGTGGGCAAATAAAAGATAGGAACACACTACCAGAATAAAGCACATGTTGAATCTATAATATTTTTGAAATTCAGCAGAAACTAGAAGGCCTGTCTTCCTCTTTAAAAATGTGAGATATTATAGGGTTAATATTAAATCCAGAATATACAGTCACGCAGTGTGTGTGATATTCTGGCTATGTTGTGCATGTGATTACTGAAGGTCTGTTAAATACATAAATGAACTTTCATGTTCTTAAGCCAGTGTGCAAATGATTGAAAAGAGCCTGAGGTATGCAAAGCTCCCTAATTTAAGGATTTCCTGGGTAAACAGTTGCACTTACCTGTAACTGTTGTTCATTGAGTGATCTTTTGAGCAGGCATGCATGGGAGTGCACTTTCTCAGGCCAGCCATGGAGAGGAGCTAGCAAGTTTTATAGAGAAGTTTCTAGAGCCCAAGAGTGCTCACCCTCCCTTCAGTCTTTAGAATTTCCAGCCCAAAAGGGTCATGTGATGGAGAACGGGAGCGCTCTTCCATCAGTTCTCCCTTCACCGCCATCAGGAGTGAGCACGAATAGAGAAGCCCACAATGGGGAATGGAAGGAGGGATGTGTGTCTGCACAGACCACTCAGTGAACAACTAGTTACAGGTAAGTGCAACTCTGTTTTCATCTTCGTGGCTTCTGTGCATACGGGAGAATAGCAAGTTCACTTACCAAGGAGGAGAGTGTGGGCTGGATCAGTGGAAGATTGACTGTAGTGCTGTTTTCCCCACAGCTGTCTCACTCTGGGAGTCAGCGTCCATGGAGTAATGCTGAACAAAAGTTGAGGGCATTGACCAGGTGGCTGCCTTGCATACATCTTCGAGTGGTAGTCCGGATGAGAAGGCTGCCAAAAAAGCTTGAGCCCCATAGAGTGTGCAGATACAGTGACTGGACAGCTCCTACCTGTTTCAGTGTATGCTGATCTAATTTTGGAAACTATCCATCTAGACGAGGTCTTGCAGAGGCAGCCTTCCCTTTATTGTGGCCTCTGAAACAGAATAAATTCCTGTTCCTCCTAAATTTCTCTGTTCTTTTTAAATAAAAGAGGAGAGCCCTTCTAACATCTAATGTGTGCAGCATCCTTTCTGCTGTAGGAGTTGGGGAAGGGACAAGGGTTCGGGTATACTAAACCTGAAAAATATTGATATCTCCTGATATTCCCAAATCCCAATATTGGTATGGTAGTGGGATTCGGGAAATAATTGGGATTGCTGAACCTTTCAGCTTGGCTTTTAGAAGAAGAAGAGGAGGAGGAGGAGGAGATTGGGTCTATATCCTGCCCTTTACTACCCAAAGGAGTCTCAGAGTGGCTTACAATCTCCTTTCCCTTCCCCTACCCACAACAGACACCCTGTGAGGTAGGTGGGGCTGAGAGAGCTCTCTCGAGAACTGCTCATGAGAGAACAGCTCTGAGAGAACTTGTAACTGAGCCAGGGTCACGCCAGTAGTTACATGTGGAGGAATCAAACCTGTTTCTCCCAGATTAGAGTGCGCTCCTAACCACTACACCAAATTGGCTTTCTTCTCAGTCCCTTTAAAAAGACAGTCCCTTTAAATGCCTTTTGCAAGCTGTGCTACGTGTGAACTCCAAACCTGGAAGGGTCAACTCATGCCTTGGAGTTCACTTGTGGCATGGTTTGCAGAATGCATTTAAAGGGACTGTCCCTTTAAATGCCAAGCTGAAAAAATCAGCAGTCCTGATTAGTTCCCAAATCCCAATAACATACTGATATTGGGATTCGGGAATATTGGGAAATAGCTACATTTTCTGGTACACAATGCATATCAGGGCAGTTAAATAACATAAGACATCAAATAAGCAATGCAATAGGACTATAATTTTAAAATTAAAAATTTTGGGAAAGTTTTAGACATCTTATCTCAAACAATGCAGAAAAGGGTATTGCAAAAAAATAGAAACAATGCAAGTAAGAGCAGAATTATACATATAATAAACTGATAATGCAAAGATTGTTCTCCTGTTCCCTTTATAACCTACCTGAACCATTCCCTTAAGCTCTGTTTACTGTTATAAAAATGTCCTCCTGAATAATTCAGTTTTTCATATTTTGTGGAAATCCAGGAGGGTGGGAACATGTTTATTTAATCAACATTACTAGAGTTATCAAAGTCACTCCAGTACAGCATGTTTGCAGTATTCATGGACTGAACCTTGCATGTTTTCCAGTTTGCAGAACTGACTGTGTTAAGACATCCTATAAAGAAAAATAGCAAACTTAGCAGCTGTTGAGTTGTTTTGAAAGTATCAGTTATTTGATAAATAATTTTTATGCTTAATGCTCAGCCTTGGGTGTGGTTTCTCACAGGCAGGGCTGAGAAAATATTTCAAATTCCTAGGGGCCAGTAGCAGATATTAGGAGTAAATCCTGTTTAAAAGCTGAATGAATCCTTATGTTCTCAAATACCACCTACAAGTGTTTAGGAGCTAAAAGTGGAGGGTACCTGGGATTTTCTCTGGATGCACTTAACAGATCTTCTGGTGTCCTTTGATAATGGTATTGCATACTGTTCTAGAACAACTTCCTTTTTGGGTAATGAGATCCTTTTTGTGCATGTTACTGTGGATTGTGAGTGTGGTTTGTAGGGGATTAAAGGGTTGGAACATTGTAATTCTGTGGGTCTTTTAAGGTGCTGTCTTCCTTCCCCTCCAAGTTGTGCATTAGTCCTGTTCACCTGTTCCTGTGTGGAAGCTAACTACAAGATTCCAAGCAGGCTGTCCCCTAGCCCAGAATATTAAGTTCCCTTTCAGTGTCCAGGTTTGGGAGAAACCGCATTTCAAATCACTGGAATCTTCCAGTTCAATTCTGTGCACAGTAGGGGGGAGGGTGTGTTGGGAAGTGCCTGAGGGATGCATCCAGTCTCACTATGTGTGTGTGGTCATCTCAGTAGCTTTAGGATGTGGGAATAGTACTGAGAAAACTCTGCTGTGAATTATCTAACTTGAGCACCTTACATTATCTTCATTCGTGGGTTTATTAGAACATCCTTGTTTAGTTTTAACTAAACTTGAATTCTTTGATATAGCAATAAGCAAGTATTATCTTGATGACCTGTCTGGGAATAGATGCTACTGTGCTGGGGGATGGCTGCAATCAAAGGTTTTAGAAGGGTGTAACTTTACGTAGAGGCAGGCAATGCCGAACCACCTCTGAATGTCTGTTTCCTTAGAAAGCCTGTGGGCTCACCATAAAGTTGTCTGTGACTTGACAGCACTTTCCATTACCAACTTTACTTAGGATTATACTGTTAGTCATGGAATTGTCCAAAGTTGCCTCTCCTTTAGTCTTGATGCCTTGTGGTGCTCAGGACCTGGTATGCAGTGGTGGGTGGCAGTACCATAATGCTGTAACATCCAGCATTTATGTAAATGGAAAGTTGCCCTTTTGATATCAAAATGCATAATGAACTTACAGAAGTTGCTACCCCGAGATAGCCAGTATGTTAGGGTTAGATGACTTAAAAAGTGGGTTTAGAATAGGCTCAGCCGCAGCCATGATGGTTGCATGGGACCTCCCATGTTTGGAGCTGTCAGTCGTTGGTGTGGGGTAGTCACAGAGGGAGGGCTTTTGTATCCTACTGTGGGTCTTCCAGGGCATCAGGTCAGCCTTTGTGTGAAGCAAGTTGCTGGACTAAATATTCTATCAGGGCTCTGACTTAAGTTTTTTATGCATGATCTACATAGCTTTTCTCCCCTCCCTGAGTGGCAGAGGCCAAACATCTCTACAAAACAGAAATGTGTGCAAATTCCCTTTGTTTGAATTACATATATGTCACTTATAAGGAAGTTTTGGTTGGCACAGGTTGGGGTGGGCTTGCTGAAGAACCACATCCTTTCTTTTGAGTGTATTCAGTCCTGACTGCAAACCACTGAAGTTTGATTCCCTTTTCCAGGGGACTCATCCGAAGCTTCCTTGTGGTTTATGGTTTTGTGTTTTCTGCAGGGTTTTTTATGGTGTCCTCAGCAGTGACCGTCAGTGTTTTCAGACTCTTCTTTGCAACGTTGAGTGCTAGCAATCGGTTTAGGGTGTTTTTTTATTTTAAGAGAAAAGTTCAGGGTCTTGGGAAAAGGTGCAATCCTATGGAGACTTCCTCCAGTCTGTCCATTGCTTTCAGTCGGCTTAAACTGGAATAACTCCCAATAGGATTGTCCTGTAAGTCACTGTGCCATTGTGTACGTGTACAGTGCATGTAGAAGCTCCTGCAGAACAACAGTGTTACCTATGCAGTATTAAGGACCATCTGCTCTGTGGGTGAGAATAAAAATCAACACTGTTGGATTTTCACCCCTAATGCTAAATGTTAATAGTCATTTTGCAAAGTACTGCCTGTGCTTTTGAATGTTATTACTGCCTTATAGATTGAGTCAGCTTTGCATGACACCAGGGATTTGGGGGTAGCACATGGCAGGATGTGCTGAAGTGCAGTCTTGGGCAGAGAAGACTGATATTCATGCTTTTTCAAAAGGGGGCAGTGTAACAGATGGGATATGACTTGGATGGCACAGTGATTTCTTAAACAGGTTAAAGCAGAAAGGAAGCACTTCTGGTTGGAGAATAACTTCAAAACTGACTAGAACAAAAATCGAAAGGGCACTAAGCTGGAATGAAATAAGAAGCAATAAAACTATGTATCAGTTTTAGGGACATCAGCCATGAAAGAGTCTGGGTTGTTTCTTTATGCCTTCTCATAATTCTATATCAATAATGATAATAAGGTTTTGGACTATGAGAATGTCACAAAAATCTGCAAGCATTTGGGGTACCCAACCAAAGCTGTTATATTTATCTAACAATCACTTGTCTGTTCCAAACAGGATTTTTGTGAACTGGCATGTCTAGTCCATTTGTATGTGTGTGTTATAATCATGATGGGTACTGTTACATTAACCTGTTTGACCCCTCCCCTTTCTGATGCTTACAGTATCCTTATTAATACATACAGCATTTATCTCAATTCTAGCATGTCCCAGGATATTGTCTGATGGCAAATGGTGCAACAACCTTACTCAGAATAACCTGGTCTGGTTCTGGTCAGTGCATGGGTGGGAAACCGCATGGGATCCTAGTATTTGCTGCCTTGGGTTCCATGGAACAGAACTGTGTTAGAAATGCAACAAATAACAGGAAGCTCGTTTCTTTCAGTAGACTATTAACTACTTACCTAGTTGTAACCATACTAGAAGTACTGTTTGCTTTGTTAATTATTTTACAGAAAGTAGGTATCTTTCGCATCATTGATTCAAGCCAGTGGAATTTAGCCACCAAAGCAGGTGATAGTTCATGTACTGCAGATGTCAGACTGAAACTGCATGGTCTAGGAAAAAGAAGAAGAATGTGCAAGGAAGTTTGAGTCAGAAGATCTATCCATCAGGGAATTTGACCATCTGACTGGAGGACAGATTAAGCTTTTGGAGTTAGACAGTGTCTGAAATTACATAAACAAGTGTGGATCCGTAGAGAAATAGAATCTGTTACAAGATATAGTATGTTTTAGTTTTCTGTTGTGTTATATTCCACTTTCTTGAGGCTAAGGAAGCAACAACTGTGTGTGACCTCTCTGTTGAAGGACTATTTGATATGCTGGCACTTCCTTAATAGTTTCTGCCAAGGTATATTTTGGTAACCTACAAAGTAGCCAGCATATTTGAAGGAATGCAAAGAGGGGGGAAACGGGCATCTTTTGAACAGAGTGGAACAGTTTCTCTCATTTGTTTTCATTCATAATAAAATTGCAACATATGTTTTGGCATTTACCATTCTACCTAATTGAGAATGTACAGAGAATGGTATTAGTGGATGCATGCTGACCATGTCTCAAGTGCCTTAAGAAGTATATACTCTGAGAAATACAGGGCTGTATTTTGGACACTGAATCTAGAAAGATTTCACATATGGTTTTAAGCTCTACTTCCCCTGCATGTCAGTGCTAATAATTGGTGCCTGCTGTAATAATCAGTTTTTAAAATTTAATGCAGATTAGTTCTTAGCCTTTATGCTCCTCAACCATGCTGTTGTAAATTGTGCTGGTAAAAGGTATTGTTCTGCACTTTTCAATGCATATTATGGGTGCGAAGGAATTCTAATCATCATTAGCAGTTGTGATATAAACCTGCAACTTAGATTTCATTAACTTGGAGTACAAGTGTTTGCTCATCTATATGTTTAGCCTGCCCATTGCTGTAAGCTGTTGATTCTCATTCTTTACTAACGATTGTGCTTTACTTATCTGTTTCATGAGCTTCATGCATGCTTAGAGATGATTTAACCATTAAAAAAATACCCACAACCAGCTGAGATTTACTTTAGGCAAAATGTAGGCAAACAACTATAAATGTAAAGCAGTTAAAATATACAAAACCTTATAAGCTGACGTGAATCTGAGATGGCTGTGGTATTCTGATGGGGAAGGAACTTGTTTGAGAGCTCTGCTAAGTCACCAACAGTTTTTGCTTATTTATATACTTCTGTATCACCTTTTTCTGTTGCTTGTAGGTCCAAAAGATTTTTCCTTCATGTGTTCTAGAGCTAGTTATAGTCGTCTTTAATCCAATGGGGATGAACACTGTTACAGAAACAGCTTTGTTGCCTGGCATTCACAAGGAAGGCGGGGGGTGTTGCCAGTTAATCAGATATGTTGGATACTCAGGTGTATTGCTCTGCCCCTACCTCTGTCCAGAGGAGTGTTCAGCGACCATGCCCCACACCTGTCGGGAGCCTCCCCACCCCCCAGCTCATCCTGTGACAGACAAGTTAGCTGCCTGGGAGCTGTCCAACAGAGCTGGCTCCCAACAGCTTGAGGTGGGCAGGAGCTGGCAGCACCAGTTGTCAGAAGCTCAACAATAGCTGGAGACATTAAACTGGCTGGTTGTGGCACTGGAAGTGGAAAGTATATTTATTTATTTTATTGGATTTGTATCCTTCCCTCCCCGCATAGCAGGCTCAGGGCAGGTTCCAGACATACAGATCTGCAATGATGCAGATTTACAATTATAGCGAATTCATTAATACAACATTAATTAAACTCACTAAAATCAGTAAAACACTAAAAACATACAGTGGTGTTAATTCTGGTGATGTTATAGTTTCAGTCGGCTTCTAGGATCTGTGGTCACTGGAGGGGGGGCCAGATCAAAATGGATGCCCGCTGCCTCCATTGAAAGCCCAGCGGAAGGGCTCCATATTACAGGCCCTGTGGAAGTGTAACAGGTCCCGTAGGGCCCTGATCTCATACAGTAGATCTTCCACCAGATAGGGACTAGCGCTGAAAAAGACCTGGCCTTATTTGAGGCGAGTCAGACATCCCTAGAACCTGGGACTACCTGGCTGATTTGTAGAATGCAGTGTTCTATGGGGCTCATATGGGGAGAGGCGGTCTCAAAGATATTCAGGCCCCTGGCCATATAGAGCTTTAAAGGTAAGCACCAGTACCTTGAAATGGATCCAGTATTCAATAGGTAGCCAGTGCGGTTCACGCAGCACAGGGTGGATATGTGCCCACACAGGCAACAGCATCAACACTCGCATCACTGCGTTCTGTACTAGCTGCAACTTCTGGAGCAGAGTCAAGGGCAGCCCCACCTAGAGAGAATTACAGTAAGCTAGTCTGGAAATAACTGTTGCATGGGTCACCACGGCCAGGTCGCGGGGTGCAAGGTATGGGGCCAACTGCCTGATCTGCCTCAGATGAAAAAAGGCATACCTGGCAGTGGTGGTGACCTGGGTCTCCATAGTCAGTGACGCATCCAGGAACACCCCTAGGTGTTGGCGCCAAAGGGGCCTGTCAAAGGCTGGGAGCTCGATATCCAATCCCAGTCCCCCACGATCCAGGTGCAGGACCTCTGTCTTCAATGGATTCAATTTCAGTCTGTTCTGTAGCCATCCAGCCACGATGCCAGCTAGCTGCCATAACGTTGGGAGAGGGTAGAGAGACCACTGCCTGCATCTTTACTTCCGTTTTCTGCTCACCTGACACTGCCTTGCTATCTCCATGTTTTATGTGCCTGACCTTGAGTGCCTAGCTCTCACACATTCCTCAAGACTTATCCCACCTCTGGGGCCCGTTACTTCTGGTGGGCTCCTCCTGATGCCTTGATTGGCCACTGGTCTTTGGGGTGCCCTTTTGAACCTAGTATATCCCACAGCTCCACGCCTTTTCGTTAGTCTTAACACAGAGCCTGAAGTAGAGATGTCCTGCCAATACTGTATCAGTAAACTTTTCTTCTGAAGAAGTGAGTTGTTGATTCTGATTGCTGCAGGAGTCTGACACACAACTTGTAACGCCCTGTCCAGATGTTCCGGGGCAGAATCTGGGTAGCTGTCCATCAGTAGATACATGCCCAGAAACTCAGGTGTGGTAGCTGAGGAGGAGCTTACCTCTGAGTGATGCCAGCTAACTGAGCATCTGGATAATCAACTGCTGCATAACAAAGCTTTTACTGTTCTTGCTTCTGAATTAGAAGGAAAGTGCTGTGGATTATTGAGGGAGAAAAGACGGAGCCAGGTATGTAGCTACTGGTGACATCATTAAGAGGGTGCTAAAAATGCATAATAGGAGAGAGAGGAAGCTGGAGATAAATTATGTCTAGTATATGAAATGGACTTCCTGGATTTAGTTTGGCCCCTAGAAACTTCTAGGAGGATGGAAGGATTCTGACTGAGCCTCCATTTCTGTACTTGCAGGCAAGACCCTTATACAGTTTTAAGTTAGGACCCTGTTAAAAATTAGTTGCTGACCAAGGCTACAAATAGGTTAAGGAATTACGTTGTAAATATTTAAACTTTCTAGTTAAGCCATCTTCTAGCACCTTATAACTTGACTTTGTCAGCAGTCAGTGAACTAGAACTTCACTTGCAGATGAAGATCTTTGTGCTGCTTTCTTTCTCTCCTTGTTTGTCTTGCACTGCTTGTCCCGAGTGTTGACAACACCGGTGGTCAGCGGCCTGGAGCAGCCTGTTAGAAAAAAAACTGTTTTCTGTCTGGACTTGCAAGCAGCTTTTTAGTGTCAGAAGGTAAAATTACTCTGGCAACTGCTAGCTTCATGTTTTAATGAAGTTTTGAGAGAGGTTTGGAAACCCTTGCCTACACTGAGCCAAACAGAGACATTTATTGGAAAAGATTTAGAAGGCAAATGAAAGCGGATTCCTGTGGGATATGGTTACGCTGAGCAAATTCCTCGCTTCTTGCTTTGTAGAGTGCTCTGCAGTTGTACACTGTGCAAAATGACATAAATGCTTCATTTAAAGTAATTTCGGTATCCAACATTGCTTAGTGTTGTGTCATTTCAAAGTTGGCACAGTGCAGAATTGGAATACTAATTTAGAGTGTATTTTTAATGCTTTTGTGTAGGATGAAGGGTAGTTTTATTCTTGGATGCGATTACTAAAATGCAGCATTAATCTGGAAGACAGAATTTTCTGAAAAGCCATCTCTTAAGAACAACTAGCTAGAAAAGTCTTGGCATTGGAAGCCTTACTCTGTTTCCTTTGATTTTTTTTTTTCTTTTTAAAGGGGATTGAGAATGTGCAACCAACAATGCTAGGATTACAATGGGAAGTGTCACACTTCGCTATTTCTGCTATGGCTGCCTCTTCACTTCTGTGACTTGGACGCTTCTGCTTTTTATTTATTTCAACTTCAGCGAAGAGACCCAATCTTTCAAGTATGTGCCCTTCAAGGGGTTTGAGCCTCAGAAGCCGTTTCCCAAAAAATTCTATCCCCGTTTTGTTCGTGGGCCAGTACATGTACCTGAACCTCAGCACAGAGACAACAAAATCAGGAATCCATTAGGAAATGCCATGGATGCTATTGAGGGCGATACTGAATTTTCTCCTGAAATGGGTAAGTCTAATAATGGATCAACTCAAGAGGCTGCTTTTATAGGGGAAGAGGGTGGTAGTCTATCATAGTTTTGACTTCTGCCTTTGCAACCCACTTTCTACATTACGGCATTGC
This sequence comes from Gekko gecko, assembly GCA_029375565.1. NCBI lineage: Eukaryota > Metazoa > Chordata > Lepidosauria > Squamata > Gekkonidae > Gekko > Gekko gecko. The sequence goes on along the minus strand of JAPDNY010000011.1, from coordinate 93,428,833 downwards.
CATGTCTTAGACTGTTTTTGTTTGTGTTCTGGTTTTTGCTGTTGTTGAGTTCTGCTGCATTGTTTATTGCAGGTCTTTGCTGTCCAATGGAATTGTGTTTTAAATTCTGCCTTGAGTTCCAGGAAGAAAGACAGGCTACAAATGAAGCAGATTTTAAACAATAAAATAAATATAATAATTGTTAAGGTTTCTCTAGATATGAGACTTTACACAAGCACCTAAACCTCTTGGATGCCAGATACTGCTTTGTTAATTTCCTGCCGCCACCTAGAGATTTTAAATATTTTAATAGGCCAGTTCAGGGCAGCCAATAATTAGCCCCTTGATGGCACTCTGGATGCATGAATGAGATAAGAAAAAAAATTTTTGGCTTGCTCTTACTTCCCTTAGTTTGATAGAGTGATAATGAAGTGGTCAGCATGTGAGGGTAGTAACTCAGAAAGTCTCTCAGCCAAAGTCCCAATTGTAAGAAAGGTTTCATTCTACTCACATAAGCTAACAGAGAAATTTAAGACATGAAATTATAAAATACAAAACACAAAAGAAAACAAGTTTCTTACTACCTGAAAGTCAAGAAAACTTTAGACCACTCCCTTGAGATGGATCACCTTTTTCACAGCATGACATCTGAGCTTGGTGGAAGAGTGACAGAAGTTAGTTCCTCTTCAGTCAGAATGTGGAGGCTCATTCACATTTCCTGCTAAAGAAGGATATGATTATTCAACTTTTGCCTCAGGATCATAGGGAACCCTCTGTATCATGGGTAGCTTTGCATTCAGCTGTTTTTGATGTGGAACGCAAAAGAAGCCTGTGGGGAGTCTAGGGAATTAATAGATGTCAGACCCAGACCAAAAGAAACTCTCCATCGATCCCTGCTGGGTTGACCGTTGTCAGGTCATTGTGACAGATGGCCAGGTATGAAACCTGTGGAATGTTTACTTTTAGTGGAGTTTGCAGTTCCTCTGAATACTTACACAAGACTTGGCCTACTGTCTGCCTAAAACATAGGAATGGGCTGGGTTACCATTGATACCTGTAAGAACCCACCTCGAGTTCGTTTTCAGGACAAAGGTGGACTAAAAATGGGAGCTCCACATTAGAAACTGATAAGGAAACCTTATCCCTTGAAACCCAGCAACTTGCCTGGGATTAGTAAGAGCCAAACATTTATTTCTAACTAGCTACGATATATTGCTAATGAAAAATGCAGAGGCCATTAAATTAGACCTGCTGTTTTATTGAAAGATTAGAACTGGCTCTGATTTTTCTCTTGTCTAGCTTAGGGATGTGCCAAGTATACTAGGGCTGATTGTCAAGTGAGAACAAACATCATCTGATCAGGTAATCCTGTTTTGTTTTGTTGTGGATTGAAAATTCAGCATTGTTGTGTTACTCTGTACAAGTTTCATACTGAAGGGCTGAATAATGGCTTCTTGGATTCATACAGCTAAAAGGGGTCATATAGACTGTCTAGTCCAAATCCTTACCTTATGTAGAAGATCCAGAGCTAGAGCATGCCCAACAAATGACTGTCCAGCCTACACTGGAAGACCTCCGGTGAGGGACACCCATAACTCCCTAAGTAATTCGCTCAGTTATGGAACTGCTGTCACCATTTGGAAGCTGTTTGACTGAAATATACTCTCCTAGAATTTAAACCCATTGCTTCTAGTCTTGCCCTTTCAAGCAGCAGAGAACAAGGTTTGCCTTCTTCTGTGTCTCAGCCCTTCAGGTATTTGAAGAGCCCAGCCATCTTCCCTAGTGCCCCAGTTTTCCCTTCTTGGTTAAACATACTCAGTTCCTTCAAAGTCTCTCTTCACAGGATTTGAAATTTGTTCAAAAATGCATCCTGACCTTGATAGCCCAGACTAGCCCAGTCTCAGAAGCAGGGTTGGCCCTGGTTAGTATTTGGCTGGGAGACCACCAAGGAATACCAGGGTTGCTATGAAGAAGAAGAAGAAGAGATTGGGTTAATACCCCGCCCTTCACTACCCAAAGGAGCCTCAGAGCGCCTTACAATCTCCTTTCCCTTCCCCTCGCCATAACAAAGACACCCTGTGAGGTAGGTGGGGCCGAGAGAGCTCTGACAGAAACTGCTTGTGAGAGAACAGCTCTGAAAGGACTTGTGACTAACCCAAGATCACACCAGCTGGCTTCATGTAGAAGAGTGGGGAATCAAACCCAGTTCGCCCAGATTAGAGCCCGTACTCTTAACAACCTCTAAACGTCTCTTCCCTTGCAAACCCTATGGGGTCGCCATAAGTCGGCTGCGACTCGATGGCATATAGAAACAGTACAAATGGATTTTTATTTGTTTTTTCAGTTACTATTCCTTCAGGGACTTCGTTGTTATGGTAGATGAAGAGGCCCGTTGGCTGTGACTATTGGGAAGGTTAAGCAGTATGACCTCAGAACCACCTACAGTTCCAGATGTGTGTGTCTTTTGCTTATGGGTTCTTTTTAAGATCCTGAAAACCTTTGCTTTCATTAAGGCTTTTGTGACCTTTATGGTTGCAAGTAGATGTTTGGGAAATATGACAGCAGAAATAATAAAGATCTGGAAACAGGCAGCTCTAAGGGCCGGACCTCATCTGAGGCTGGACTTCAAGTTGCAGTGACACATGTACTAATTTGGTCCCAAAAAGCTGACGCATAGAACACTGACTGATATGGACCAAGGGGGTAGTGCTGGAGAAGGAAGGGTGTTTATCTCCCCCCCCCAACACACACACACTGTAGTGCCTGTTTCCACAATCAGAAATGGGGACCCTGAGCTGCATTACTGATTTCTTTTCTTCATTTATCGTTCACCTTTCTCAGACTTGTAAGTCCTTATGAGTTAAATAACAGACAGTATTTTTTCTCTTATTTTCTCTTTAAGCAGCCTGGAGGGAAACAGTGTGTGGGGGAATAATTAATCTCTCCCTTCTCCAGTTCTTTGTTCCAACTCGTTAATGGAGGTCTTCCGATAGCTGCGTCTTAGGGCCACGTAACACTTACTGAGTTCCAACCAGCATCATGTGAAGTATGGTCTTAACAATCCCAAATTCATTGCATTTAAGCTTTAATAATCGTTCTAAATCCTAGGGGCTAAGAATTGTCTTCCCCTTTGATTTGCCTTCATGGTAATGAATAATACAACTGCCGGTTACAGTGCCGTGGTAAAACACGCTAGCTGCAGTCTACTGGTATGTGACAGAATTCCAACTGGCTTTTATGTATATGACCAAACCGGCTGTTGTCTTTTTGACGCATACTGAATGAAGGCAAATTGCACAGTTGACCTGTGTGATTTAGGATATATCTGAAGGAGGGTAGCTTTCTGTACAACTGAAAATTCTGTGAGCAGTGCATTTGAAAGAAGTGGTGCTTGGCTCTCTCTCATCTGTGCTATACAGTCTGTTCCTCTCACTTACTGAATACTTGCAGGATGCTGGCATTCTGTCTGGATAGGACAGCTCCTTTCAGGAATCATCCTGTCCAGCTCTTCTATTTTGCCTCCCCCAGAGGGACAAAAGTTCTTCACAATACTTTAGCCGTTGGGTGTCAGCCACCATTAAACGTCTCCCATTTGGATGTGTGTCATTGTGCATAGGCTGGCTGCACAGATGATCCCACAAAGAAGACCAGCTACAGACTATGTTTGTCACTTTGGGCCCCCCCATGCCTTGCAACCCAAAAGAGTACTATTTCAACTGTTTCTCCTGGAAGTTAACGTTGTAGCAGCACTACAGTGCTATGGTAGTTACTTGCATTTCTGCTCCAGCTTTAACAACTGTTAATGGGCAGTCTTGTGCAATTGTGGTAGCTCCATGTTGATCTTTTCCTTGTTGTGTAAAAAAATACTGTGGAAGCCATGTTGGGGGAATGGAACCTTCAGTTTTAAAAATTAGACATTGGCAATTGGTGTGTCATGAACTAATTTTGCTCCTTTTTTCTGTTACAGGAATGATTTTTAATGAACAAGACCAGGAAGTAAGAGACTTGGGCTATCAAAAACATGCCTTCAATATGCTCATTAGTAACAGGCTGGGATATCACAGAGATGTGCCAGACACCAGAGATCCAAAGTATGTGTCTGCGTTTTCTCCATAAAATGAATGATTGGTTCAAAAGACTTATGTTGTCAAGCTAGTGAAATGGATATCCTTATGTCAAGGCGTGGGAGTAGACAGCAGGGATTTGTGTTGCAGGAACTGCTGTGGAATGTGGCATAGCAGATCTAACATTGTACTTCCTGGGGGATTTTGAACCCTTCATGTTCTTGTTATCTGAAAAAAATAGGCTTAGATGGAATGTAGTGGCAGAAATAATAAAGAAATCTCTGTATCTACCATAGTGTGAGAGGAGGCAGAGGCCAGAGACCCAGTGGGGCATAGTGGTTAGCAGGGGTCATTTCATAGTAAAAGACCTGCAGGAGCTCATTAGCATACCTAATAAGCCATTAGCATAATAGCTTATTAGCATATGCCATGCCCCCTGACATCACCAGAAGTGATGTCAGAAGGGGAAGCAAAAAGGGGAGGGAGGCATCTTCAAAAGCCTCCCCTTCCCTTCCCCAGCTGCAGCACGACTCCAGAGAGAAGGGGTTTAAACCCCTTCTCTCTTTGCTCCTTCCCGCCCGCCTGCGCAGGCTGACTGGGGAAGGGGAGACTTTTGAAGATGCCCCCCTTTTGCTTCCCCAGCTGGCCTGCCAAGGTGGGCTGGGGGGGAAGCAAGGAGAGAAGGGGTTTAAACTTTAAAGGGGGTGTAGTGACTCTAGAGTCGCGCCGCAGCGGTGGTGGTACGATCTCTCCATTCTATTCTATGGGGCCATAGAATAGAATGGAGAGATTGCGCAACTCTAGACGGAAGGAGTGCAGGGCAGGGAGCTGGGGGCGGGGCTTGCCACCACCACCATTTGTGTCCACTCTTGGACTCCCAGAGTGGTGCTCGGGTGCACTCCAGCCCCAACCGACTCCTGGTAGTTAGAGTGTCCAGGAGACCCAGGTTCGAATCCCCACTCATGCCATGGAAGCTCACTGGGTGACTTTGGGCCAGTCACACCCTCTCACCCTGACCTACCTCACAGGGTTGTTGTGAAGTTGAAATGGCGGAGAGAAGAATGATGTGAACCTCTTTGGGTCCCCGCTGGGGGAAATTGCAGGGTATAACTAAATAAAATAGATCCTGCAAACAGCAGGTCATGTGGAGGGATGAGAAAATGGTTTTCTGTTCTCTCCAGCAACCTGCCTGCCTGGCCCAGTGTTTAGGTGCTAGTGGCTGCTGGACATCTGGGTTTTTGATTGTGACATTTTCTGTTTGTCATGAGCAGGAAAGGAGCAGCTCCAGCTTTGAAGTTGTCTGTAGTGTTGGTATTTATTTATCGTATGGCAGAGTTATGCACAGGAAGAATATAAGAGTATAAGACACACAATCAGGTTGATACGACGGGTATGCAGACCGATTGGGCAATCCCCATAAATACTAATACCTACATTTTCAATCCACTCAGTTGCAGCTGAGGAGTGTGTTGGTAAATGCCTTGTTATAACCTGTGCCCTTTTTGCAGGTGTAAGGAAAAGAGTTACTCTCCGGATTTGCCCCACGCAAGCGTTGTCATCTGTTTCTATAATGAAGCATTTTCTGCCTTGCTCCGGACCGTTCATAGTGTCCTAGACCGCACTCCATCATACCTCCTCCATGAAATTATCTTGGTGGATGACAACAGTGAATTAGGTGAGAGACTTACATTTTTTTGTTAGTTTTGTGCATAGTGATCCAGCGGTTAAGCTTGGGTTGGACTGGGCTGTGGGCTCTGTGGTTCTGCTCAGGCACGTCAGTCTCTCAGGCCCAGTCTCCGTGAACTAATCAGAGTTATAGTGAACCATTTCATGGTTGCCAGGAGAAAGTCAGGGTCCTGTAGCACCTTTTAGTTTAGCATAAACTTCGGAATGCTGGAGCCTACTCAGCCAAATGCTTCAATGATCTGTGCTCCTGGTTCTTTCCTATGCGTGTTTGGGAAAAACTACTTTCAGGCTGAGAGAAATCTTCCCCAAATGCACACAGGGAACTGGGTTTTCAGGCAACTGAAATCATCTGCTAGTTGGTTGGTTTATACTAAATTTGGCCTTTGGAGGAGGAAGGGATGACAGTGTGCTCTTCCTCTTTTCTGTGTGCACCATGCATCAGTTCAGACGATCCTTTAAACTATTGTCTATTTTTATTTATTTATTTACTTCATTTGTGCCCCAGCCTTTCTCCCTGGGGGGACCCAAGGTGGCTTGCATCATTCTCCCCGCCTCCGTCTTCTCCTCACAACAACCCTGTGAGGTAGGTTAGGCTGAGAAAGTGTGACTGGCCCAAGGTCACCCAGCATGCTTCCATGGCACTCATGGGGATTCGAACCCAGGTCTCCCAGATACGAGTTCAATACTCGTAACCACTACTCCACACTGAAGGACTGGAAACGTTGCTCACCCAAGCAAAGCTTGGAAACCTGTTTCAAAGTATAACTTTCAGTTCTGGTTTGGAAGAGGGAGTGTTAACCATAGTTTGCCATTTTGGACATGCTGGCAAGCTGTCCCGTGTTCATCTGCAAACTCAAAATGAAACCGCTGTAGGAGAAGGGGGAGCTAAGAATGTGTGTGCCTGCAGCTAGTTAATCCGAACTGAGCCAGGGAGCAATCTCTGAACGGCCTTTCTAGCCCTGTTACCAGCCCTGAATAAAACAGCTTCCTGATGCATTTTGAGGAAGTGAGAGTCTAGACTGTCTTGTTGGTTTTACACATATGAAATATCCAGATGTTTTGAAGCCACGGGGGGGGGGATTTCGCTGCTGTTCAAACTTTCCTAATTTTCCTGAAGAAAAAACTGAAAAAAGACTTTTTCATGCTATACGTTTTGAGGGAATAAACCCTTCTCTCAAAAAGTTTTTCCCTTATTCAGAATAAAATCACAGGAGTTTTTTTCCCCACAGTGGTCCTCAACATTTCCCAGTTTTTCCATTGGGAAAAGGGGGAATCCTACCCCCTCCCTCAATCTTTCCTCCTGTTTTTTAATCAGCCTTCACATCTCTAATTGATATAGGAGCAGGAGAAAAGGAACTTGTATCACTCTTCCAGACCCCTCAAGTGTATAAGCTGTGTTCATAGTGGACTGTAGAATGACTCTGAGAGAAGACCTCGTATATGTGATGCTCGTGGTTCCAAGAAGATATTCTCTTCAGAACGTTCATCCAACTTTACACATTGCTGCTGAAAATTCTTGCATGTAACAGTTTGCAAGTGTGACTGGATGGAGGCTGTGGATTCTCGAAGCACAATACTCTCTGTGCAGTAATGATTTCTTAAGATACTTAACGGGTTTTGGGATTTTGCTTTATTTTCTTGAGCATATGCCCGTGACTATCCTGAGTTTTATGGAGTCTTCATGTCTGTTTACATGTAGATCGAAGAAGGCTCATGTTTATATGGAACATTTAAATGGCAGAGAGTTTGTTTGGAATGAGCTCTTAAACATTTCCTGTGGTTTAAAGCTTTTTCACTAGCTGCAAATTGAAATAAGGTGGTAATTAAAGAGCACTTCACAGTAAAAAAAAAACAAATTAGCAGCTGAAAACTGTGTATCAACATTTACATTCAATATGCATTTCTTAAAATACAAGTGGGGACCTGCAAGAAATTTGTGGAGAAGGGGCATTCCCCCCACCGTTCTCCCCCCCCCACTCCTGTGCCTCTCATTTTCTCTATCCTGCCACCCCTTCTCTTACTCCCTCCCCCATGCTTGTCACTCTTTCTGACCTCTACCCCGTCACTCCTTCTTTCTTGCTCTTTCTGCCTCTACCCCAGTCTCTCTCACTCTGCCCCCCCACCTCATCCCTCTCTCAGTCTGTTTCTGCTGCTCTGCCCCATCAATCTTTCTCTCTTCCTGCACTCCCATCCCAGCTCTCTCTCTCTTTTTCTACCTCCTGACTCCAGCACTCTCTCTCTCTCTGACTAATCTCCCCACCAAGCATGTCGTCCCCCCCCCCGCTGCTCTTGGCAGCTCACCTGGAGTTGCTCCAGGCAGGCCAGCTGACCTTCCCTCCCTTCCCTTGCTGGCTCGCCCAAAGCAGCTCTGGGTGAGCCAGCCCATCTTCCCACTTTTAATTGGGCGGGGGATTTAAACCCCATCAATGTCTTTTTAAATACTTTTCAGATTTTTTCTGCAAACCTAGGAAGTTACTCAAACTTGCAGAAAAGCTTGTTTGGGGTAAGTGTGCCCCCTACCTATGGATTAAGATATCAACAGGTCGGGGGCACAATTCTGATAAGCTTTTTTGTTTGATTTCTAGCTTCACTTCAGGGTTTGCCTTGATTACTTGCCTGTAATTTAGAATTACATGGTGTCAGGATAAACAAGGAATCTTGTGGTGCCTAAAAAACTTAACACCTTTTTCTAGCATAAAATTTCATGGACTAGAGCTCACTTCATCAGCTGCGTGAGGTGGGCCCTTGCTTGACAGATACGTATGCAAAGTTACAAAGTAATGTTGTAAGCAGCAGAGTCAAAAAATCCTGAAGGGCGGAAGTAACAGGTGTGATGTAGCTATGTGCAGGTCTTTTCGTAGACCTGCAGAAGCTCATTAGAATAAGGCTATTAGCATAATAGCTCATTAGCATATGCCACACACCCTGACATCACTTCCAGTGATGTCAGAAGGGGAAGCAAAGGGGGGAAGGCATCTTCAAAAGCCTCCCCTTCCCTTCCCCAGCCAACCGGGGGGGGGAAGGGAAGTGAAGAGTTGGGCCACAGGAGGAAAGAGGGAAGGAAAGAGAGAGAGAGTAGAGAGAAGGGAAGAAGGAAGGAAAGGGGATAAAAAGAGAGAAGGAAAGAGGGAAAAAGAAGAAAAGAAGGGAAAGGGGAAAAGGAGAGAACAAAAGGAGGGAAAGAAAGAGAGAAGGGAAGGAGGAGGGAAAGAGGAAAAGGAAAGAACAAAAGGAGGGAAAGAGTAAAAGGAGAGAAGGAAAGAAGGGAAAGAAAGAGAGGAGGGAAAGAAAGAGAAGGAAAGAAGGAGGAAAAGGGAAAGAAAGAAAAGGAAAGGAGGGACAGAAAGATGGCAAAGAGATGGGGAGAGGGAGGAAGGCTCTCCAACCTCTCCATCAAGCCCCCACCCCCCCAGATCCCTCACTTACCCCCATCAATGCCTTCCCCCGGGGCCGCAGCACTCCAGCGTGGGCCTCAGGAGGCTGGGGACGGGGCTCTTTAGGCGCTCCGGTGCGCTCCGGCCCCAAAAGACCCCTGGCTATGTGTAATTTAAATGTAATCCCCCAAAGTACAAAGACCATGCACAACTTTTCCAGTATCGCTAAACTGTTTAATAGTGCTAATGGTTGAGGAATCCCAGGTCCTTTTTGCAGCCCCAGGAGATGCATTCAAGTTTTTGGATTAATTCTAATTCAGCAGTTTTAGACTGGAATCTCCTTTTGAAATTCTTCTGTTGGAGAATGGGTGCATTAGGCACTCCTGAAAGTGAACTCTTTAAATATGGGACTTACCGACTCAGGGAAAATCATGCTTTTTTTTGCTGATTCACTACTGGATTTGTATTTGTGTGTATATGTAGTTGCTGGGCAGAAAAGCCTTTACCCTTGCATTTCAAAAGAACTGCTGGGAACAAAACCAGTTTGGCAACAGTAAATTTTGGTTGTCTAGCCTCTGTTGCCATAAACAACTTACAGGGAAGTGGGGGCTCAGTGCCCTTAGGGCACCAGTTGGCCATCCAAGCTCTAGAGATATTTTTGTGGCCTTTTTAGATAGTATGGTTTTCAGTCTTACTTGAGCCAGCTAGAAAACATTTGTTGAGATATAACATAAAACAGCAAAGAACAAGTGTTCCTAGAATGCTGCTAGTCAGAGTATCATTCTTTAAATGGTAGTTCTGATTAGGACAGCCATCCCATCTCTTTCTGTGATACAGACTGACTGGAAAGGATATAGTTACACCAGTTGGCTGTGAACTCTTAGTTACTATCTTACTGCGTCTTTAAATAGGATACATTTGAAAATGTGTCAGAAACGTATTATTCTGACCTCTGTTTCTTTTCCAGATGACCTGAAAGAAGACTTGGATGCTTATATATCAAAAAATCTTCCTGGCAACATAAAACTCGTCAGAAATAAGAAACGAGAAGGATTAATTCGGGGGCGAATGATTGGCGCCTCCCATGCTACAGGTGATGCCGCCTGTCTCTGCAGCCTTAACTAGTCTCTGTGTTTCTTCGGTGGTTCCAAATTGGGATAATTTAACGCAGTCACTTGTAACCTCAATAGCATAGTTGATGGGCAACATAATTTTTTTCTTCCATTGTCTCAATCTTAATGTGTTTGCCTCTTCCCTAATAGTTATATATTCAATAAATGTGACCCCTTTAGTGGTAGTTGAGTGCAGACTTACTAGTCATGCCACCCATGAAGGGGGCTTAGCTGGTACAGAAAAATATGCTTGTGGCCTTGGATTGCCCTCAGGAGAACAGGGTAAGCAATAGAGTAGTTCTTGAAAATACAGAAGCTGGTTATCCCTTCCCTAACTAACTTAAACATGGGATTTTCAACTTCCCTCATCTTAAATAGAGGATTTCTCCAGGGACATCTTACTTATACTTGTGGCAACAAGAACAGAGGATAGAGAGGAGGAAGATTGTTTGCTCCCAAGTTTGAGATATGTTATGAGTGGGATGTTAGAAGAAATCCTTCCTGTAAACACTTTAATCTGGCTGTAATGGACGCTTCCTGTGAAAAGTGAGGTTGACAAAATCCACTGAAATGGCATTGTCTTCATCCTGTGTCTCAAGAGGAGACCTGTCTAGCCATGTTTCATTAAATATAGGATGGCCCAGTCAGATGACGGTCGTCATAACGGCAACCAAAACATACATTGTATTAATGCAGTTTACAAATACTCCCTCCCCTTGATTCACCAGAGAGGTTTGCTGTGGCTATAGTAATTAATTGGGCTAGAATATTACTTGATAATCTGTGTAATCAGCCTGCGTTATGCATTAGCATGCATCAGTGATAACATGGTGTTAAGTCATGAAAGCTTGTATTGTAACTAGTAATGATGGTATAAGCTCTTCCTAATTAATGTGTGTTAATCACCTACATTGCGGTAATATGACTTTATTGAAATCCTAGGCTTTGACTGAACCCCTTGGCTTTACAATACATTGAAATGACGAGAGCAGTGTTTGGGTTCAATGCTGCAGTTCAAAAATAGTCTCTTTGGACCGTACTCAGTGATGAGGGAGAGAAATCTGTGCAGCAGTAATGGAAATATCAGGCTAGCTTTCCTGAATGGATTCTCTTGGTTCCTCTAGAAACATGAGAATCTTGGCTTTCATTCACAAATAATTGGTAGGGATTTCTGGAGCTCATTGGCTCTTCTCTGTTATATACTGTGCTGGGTGTGTTCCTTTCATTCCTTCCCTTTCACCATTTTGGTTTCCAAATTGCCATAAGATTAAAAGAGGATGCTTTATTTTAATTTACCTGGTATGGCCCAGCATATCGCACGCACTAGAGGTGTGTGTTTTAACACAGTTTTTTAAAAAGTTTACATTTATTTATTTTAAATATTTATATCCAACTGTATGTCCTTGGATTTCAGGCGGCTAATGGGAAAAATAAAAGTTGCAAGGACATAACCCCTGCCCCCCACAGCGCAACAGTCCATCAACAACATGAAAACAAAGCACACATTTCTGTTTCTAGAACCGCCGGCTGCACACTCCATGGCAGCTTTTTAAAAACAAGCAAATAGGCGTTACACTGCTGCTGTTAAAACTGGCCTGATTCAGAAGAGGAGATGCTCATGCAAACCACATGGCATTGCAGACAGCTACCCATGTGGGCCAGATACAAAACAGCTGGGGTGGATGGATAAAACAGTGAGAGTTCTGAGAACTGTGACGACATTGCGCCTTTTATTTGTTCCAGTGTTTCCAGGCCTTAAAAGTTGTTATGATCACATTTCCTCAAGGCTCTCTCCAAATGAACTAGGAAGTAGAAAATGCTTGGAACTGGTCCCTTTAAAGGCTTCTGAGCCTCTTTTTGTGCCTCTCTCCGGTAAAACGGGAAGTGATTTTGCATCTTGTGGAACTGTAGAACTCCGGCAGCGTTGTCACTGTTGTTGTTTCTGAGTCCTCTGTGCCTGACGTGCTCCTGCTTTCTCAGGGAAGGTTCTCGTGTTCCTGGACAGCCACTGCGAAGTGAATGAGCTGTGGCTCCAGCCCTTGCTGACGCCCATCCGGGAATCCCGCAGCACCGTAGTTTGCCCCGTCATCGACATCATCAGCGCAGACACCCTTATCTACAGCTCTTCCCCAGTTGTCCGTGGAGGGTTCAATTGGGGCCTGCACTTCAAATGGGATCTTGTTCCTTTGTCTGAACTGGAAGGCCCCGGTGGAGCCACATCTCCAATCAAGTAAGACTTCTGCTCGGAGGTGAAAGATTTTATCAGTCACAAGCACGACATACTAAGGAGTGCCCCTGTTCGGTGTGGCACCATGCCTAACATCAATCTCTATCGGCACTGTCAGACTGAAACAAAAAAGGAAAGGCAGCACCGATAGATAAAGATTTATTAGTAGATTGCATGTCAGATTTCCTGATGTGTTTTAGACACCTGTGTCCTGCGTTGGGGGTTAGCTTTGCTAGCAGCTGATTTGCCAAACAGGCTGCCTCGTTCAACATTTATACAATAAACTAGCCTTAATTTTTTCCCCTCTAGGCTTGCTTAGCCTTTAGTTTAATTTACAATTTATTTATTTTTTGCCATCAAGTCACAGTTGACTTATGGTGACCTTGTGGGGTTTTCACAGCAAGAGACAATCAGAGGGAGGTTTGCCATTGCCTGCCTCTGCCTCATAACCTTGGAGGTCTCCCTTCCAAATACTGACCAGGGCCAGCCCTGCTTAGCTTCTAAGATCTGATGAGATCGAGCTAGCCTGGGCTATCCAGGTAGTTCGAATTATTCTCTATGAGATTAGTTAGATTCCAGTCTGGTAGTGCCTTAGAGACCAACAAGGCTTTCTGGGTATGAGCTTTCAAGAGCCAAAGCTCCCTTCGTCTATAAGATGTTCCTGAAGGTTTCATAATACAACTCTGAGGTGTGTGGAAGAGGAAAAAGGAAATTCAGAAGAGAAGGTGGAGAAAGTAGCTGTCACAAGCCCTTCCTTGCATTTATAACCTTGTTCAATTTAGATCCTGCTCTGTGGTCCTATGTTTTTTCCTCCCGTCTGTTGCTTGAGTCCATTCCATGAACACTCAGTCATTAAAGTGATCCTCTTACATCCTTCCTGCTCTTTCCCCGACCTCTCTTTCCTCTTTGATTTGACATGGTTTCCAAAGGAATTCTCTTTTTTGCAGGTCGCCTACAATGGCAGGAGGCTTGTTTGCTATGGACAGGGAATACTTCAATGAACTTGGACAATACGATAGCGGCATGGACATCTGGGGAGGTGAAAACCTGGAAATATCATTTCGGGTGTGTATGTCTTTTTGCAGATGACACTTTTCCATAGAGCTCCGGTGGAATGGCAGCAATTTTCCTGCATGCTGTAGCTGTTCACTCGACTGTTCCTAGTGTTGCAGGGCAGGACGAGCTCTGTGTTACTTGAGGCCTCTTTGACCATCACAGCTGGATGTCCAGAAGGAGACCGCAGAGCTCAGGTCTGACGCCCGACCGAGGGTCTGAGAAGGTCAAAAGGTTGTTCCGGTCAAAAGTTGTTACAAGAAGAGATTGTAACTGTCTCCAGAACTACTTAAACTAGGTGGAAAATAATTTTCTTCACTTTGTGTCTTGAGATGAAGTGAAAAGTCCTGGGGTGGTGGTGGTGGGGGGGGGGGATGACCTAAAAATACGATCAGGGAAACACACAGTTTAACAAAGCAGGCAGAGACAGAATTCTGGAGCCTCTTATGAAGAGGTATGGCTTGAATTTAACAGTGCTCTAGTCCACTGAAAATCTCCTCCGGTGACTGGTTATTTGGCCAAATGCATCTTGGTGATGTGATGGGCTTTAGGATTCTGAAACGTCATCCAGGTCAGTCCTGTCCCACTTTGCTGGCTGTTGCTTGCTAGAGCAAGAAATTGAGAGCCAAATGCTAGACATCAGTGTGATCTTTACAAATGAAGGGCATTGTGGTATCAAGAAAGATAGGTGTAGAGCCTAGTGTATGAAAGCCCATTGTGGTGGTAGTTAGTGCCTGTCTGATTAGGACTGGGGAGAGCCGGATTCAGACTCCTGCTTGCGGACCTTGGGGCTGGTCAGTTGCTAACCTACCTCACAGGTTGGTTGTTAGGGTTAAGTAGAGGAGGCGGGATGGGCAGGGTATAGATGCTTGTTCACAACAAAAGTTTCGAGAAATAGACATTATTAGAAAAGAATGAATAAATTAGACCAGCCTTTTTCTAAATGTATACTTATTTTACTTTCCCCTTCTGTTTCTGGGCAGATCTGGATGTGTGGGGGCAAACTTCTCATTATCCCATGCTCCAGAGTGGGGCACATCTTCCGTAAACGCCGTCCTTATGGCTCACCTGGTGGGCGGGACACCATGGCGCACAATTCCCTCCGGCTAGCACATGTGTGGATGGATGACTACAAGGCAAGAAAACCACTCATGTAATAGTAATGAGTACACACTGCTGGGGGGTGGGAAGTTGAATGTCTGGGTGGGTGGCGAAAGGACAGGGGGATAATGCAGGCACTCCTGTCAGTCTGGAGAATTTGAGGAATTCTGAGGCAAAAGAAACAGGAGTTGTTTCTTCCACTGCTTTTTCAGTTCTTCTTCAATTGGTTCCCGTGACAAGGTTTCAAATGGGAGAAAGATCTGGAGTCTTCCAAAGATGTTTTGGAAGAGGAATCTAGTCTAGAGACATAAATGATGGGAACTTAGAAAGCCAAGTGTACAACTTGGGGTGGAAGGAAAAGACTAAACTTCCTGTAGGTGAAACCTAGCAGCAGTTGAAACAAGGTACGCTGCAGTCCTGTGCACTTTGGCACAAATTAAAGTCCCCTTTTGTTCAGTGGGGCTTACTCCCAGGTGTTCTTTGGATTGCAGCCATAGTCTCGGGTTGGAAATTACATGTTACGGCAGATCCTTGGGTGTCATCAGAACTAGTTTGTAGACTTTGGGGATATAGGGTTAGCATGTACAAACTCCTTTTGTTCGTATCTCCAAGGGATCAGTTCCTCCTTCCCGTATTGTTTGTGGATTTTCAGTGAAATTGTCTCTTCCTCCTCTCTTGAACCCAGGAACAGTATTTTGCCCTAAGGCCAGAGCTAAGAAATAGGAACTATGGCAATATTACGGATCGTGTGGAGTTGAGGAAAAAACTGAACTGCAAGTCGTTTAAATGGTACTTAGACAATATATACCCAGAGATGCAAATTTCTGGGCCGAATGCCAAACCACAGCCTCCAGTCTTTGTCAATCGAGGGCAGAAACGACCAAAAGCACTGCAGCGAGGACGGGTAAGCATGCTGTGCCATCTACGCACCTTCCGGATCAATCCTTTTTTTTTTTTTAAATGTCATTCTGAAGCTTGAGAAACCTTGTGTGAATGAAAGGATGAAAAGAAATAACCTTATTACCTTGTTGCAGTTGTAATGGTGCAGCTCTGAAGACATGACTTCTTTGAATTGCACCCTGTACTTCTCTGATCAAAGGTGCTGAAAGATCCCAGACTTACACTGTCCAGTTTATTTCCTGTTCAGGTGAACAGAGCTGTTGTCCGACAAAAGGGTCTTTCACAGTTGCAGGCAGCCATTGACATGACATGACTTTTTCAAGAAAGATCTGTAAGTTGGAGGCAGCATAAATGTAATGCCATGGGATGCCTGTGGCTTTTCCATTTTGAAGTCTGTATGAAAAATGTTGACGCTTCAGCTGCTGTGAATCTCCACAGGGCTGGGTGATTTGTGTCCACCCAGGTCTCCAGTCCTTATTTCTGGCACAGGCTCTGCAGGAGAAATTGAAGCTTTACCTGTGGCTGCAGTAATACAATGACTTTGAGGGTAATGTTGCAGAAACAGAAGTATTACCATAAATTCTATAGATAGCGCATCATACGAGGAGCCCTGCTGAATCAGATGAAAAGTTCATCTAGTCTAATATATACCATTTCCAATATTGCTGCTTCTTTCCTCTCTCTTGCTATTCCATAGGACAGTTCTCAGTCTTCTGCTCTTAAAGGGCTAGCAGCTAAGGCTGAAAGTGAAGCAGAGCTGCATCTGCGTGTGCAGCCCCCATAGTATGGCCCTGGGTTTTATCATCTTCCTCTTGTCAGCTGTTTGTATTGCTAGATGCACACAGACAAGATTTTCCAGCGGGGTGTTAATTACCGCAATAGCAAATGGAGTGTGTGTCGTCCCCCCCAATGCCAGCTTGGTGTGCTGTGACCTTGCTGTTAGTACTCTTGAGTCTGAGCAACTGTGAAGGAGAATGAGTGGAGTGGATCTGAAGGGAGAAATGACCGCTGGACTGAAGAGGCAAGAGAAACCAAGGAGGAAGTAGATGGAGTGCTGGTGGCCCTAGAGGAAACGGTGGGAGGGGATGGAATGGCTGAAAAGCCCTGAAGGCTCTGGGTCTAGCATAAGGTACCTGTTGGGACCAGAGTTGAGCTGCCTTGCCTTCACCCCCTCTGCACTGACTTGTCTACTTGCCTGCTGTCTTTCTAAATAATTAAGTAAATGGGTAAGAATGCATGTCTAACTAGATTGTAATGTGCTAGAGAGAATAAGGGTAAAGAACTTTCTTTTGGTTCTGTTATGTATTGAGTACGTTGAGTGATGCTTAAGGCAGAATGTAGGGGAATGGGATGACAATATGCATGTCAAGGTGGTCTGCTTCATTTCTCGTTACACTAGGAGAGAGGAGGCGGGATAAGAGCCCACTGAAATAAATGGTTTTAGTAAGTGAGCCTACCTCCATTAGATTGTAGCCTGTGTACCATTAGACATCATGAAACTAAAAGCCTACCAGGGCAATCCTGTAGAGTTATTCCAGCCGAAGCCCATTGATTTCAGTGGGCTTAGACTGGAGTAACTCTGCATTGGATTGTACTATAAATGGCTCACATCAGTGTGGGTGGTATTCACTTTAGACCAGACTGCTGCTTTTACTAACATTTATTTATAAAATGTTTTGCTAACCCAGTAAAACTGTTGTACACTAACAGAAAGAAATAAAACCAATCAAAAAGCACTTATAAATTCTGCATTTTATACAGTCACAGAGCACTTGATAAACCTGGGCACTGAACCTGGTGTTCTAGTTACTATTGGACTGATTATTGTTTATCATGCCAGCTTCCAAAACCTGGGAATTGAGCTGGAAAATAAGACTATACTGGTAATTCTCACTTACTGTGCTGCATACACTGTGTTGTATTAACTTCCTTGGGAATGTCCCTTCTTAGGGTTTTCTAAAAGGCCCACGACCACGCTTGTTGAAAGTACGATTAAACTTTCCTCCAAACCAGCGCTGACTTCTCCTGTCGTGCATTTTCCTCATAAATCCTCCCAAAGCCTTGCTAGGACTGAAAATGAAAAGCAAAACCTGAAAATATTCTAACATGAAAACATGCCTCTGTTTCAGCCAATACAAACTATCATGTTAAAGATTCAAATCTGCATGGTTAGTAACCAGTGTTCCCAGTATTAAACCTGAGATAATAGTTTGATAAAAGCTGCGGTGGCTCAAGTGGTTAAGACGCTGAGCTGCAGGCTGTGGAACTGTGGAAGGTCAGTAGTTCAGCAGTTTGAGACCAGAGAGTGCTGCATGGCGGAGTGAGCTCCCGTCTCTAGTTCCAGTTCCTGCCAACCTAGCAGTTTGAAAGCAAGAAATTGCAAGTAGATAAATAGGTACCACTTTGGTGGGAAGGTAACAGCGTTCTGTGCGCCTTGGTGTTTAGTCATGCCGGCCACATGACCACGGAAACGTCTTCGGACAGTGCTGGCTCTTCAGCTTTGAAACGGAGATGAGCACCACAGCCCTCGAGTCAGATTCAACTGGCTTTCGAGCAAGGGAACCTTTACCTTTACTTTAAAAGCCACTAGAAGGTTGAAGTAGCACCAGTTTGTGTTTTGGAGTCGTTAGAGCGTTTCTGGAAATTTCAGCCCATGAAGTGTGACTTTCTTCTCTCCCCTTCCTGCAGAAACCCAAAATGCCCTCCCCTGCCTATTAACCATTGATGATTCTATCCTGCATGAATATATCCAGCCCCTTTTAGAAGGCCATAGTTTCTCTGTCAGTAAGGTCTCTAAATTACGTATTGTGTGGCAAACTTTTTTGTCCTTCCTGAATCAACTTTACTGAGTGCTTGCAAGTTCTAGCGCTGTGGCCACTTTCTCTACAATGCACATAGTTTTAGAAGCCTCTTGTGTGTTCCCTGTTTTTCATTTTTTCCCCCTAAACTGAAAAGCTCCAACTCTGTAGCCTTCCCTCCCAGGGAAGGTTGTCCAACCAACCCCTTGGTTATTTTGGTTGTCTTCTGCTACATCCTTTCTACCTCTCCAGTTTCTATTTTGAGATGGGGCAAATCAGATCTTCAGTGTTTTAACACAATACTGCTAGCTATATTTTTCTGGAGCATGTAATGTGAACATCTGCCGTGTCTTGCACACCTGTTGTGTGGTGATAGCTGTTGAGGACCAGCGGGCCGGGGATAGGGATCCCGTTACCGACCTTTGATGGGGCACTGTTGGTGCCAGCGCCAAGGGTCAGGAGTTTGGGAGTGCTCCTGGATGCCACTTTAACAATGGAGAGGCCCAGGTAGCCGCCACTGCCAAGGCAGCCTTTTACCATCTTCGGCTGATTAGGCAGTTGGTTCCCTCCCTCAAACGCAATGACCTCACAACAGTGATCCATGCTATGGTCACCTCGAGACTGAACTACTGCAACACTCTCTACATGGGGCTACCCTTGTCCCAAATCCAAAAGCCGCAGCTAGTGCAAAATGCAGCAGCCAGGCTGTTGATACGAGAGGACATCCGGCCACTGCTGAAGGCATTGCACTGGCTGCCAATAGCATACTGGATTTGCTTCAAGGTGCTGCTTTTGACCTTTAAAGCCCTATATGGCCGGGGGCCTGCCTACCTGAGGGATCGCCTTTCCCCTTATGTTCCCCAGAGAGCGCTGAGGTCAGGGTCATTAAATTGCCTGACTCTCCCTGGCCGGAAAGATGCCAGATTGGCCATCACCAGAGCCAGGGCCTTTTCAGTGGTGGCTCCACACTGGTGGAATGAGCTCCCAGGGGACATCAGGGCCCTGCGGGAACTTTTACAGTTCCTCAGGGCCTGTAAAATGGAGCTCTTCCACCAGGTTTTCAATTAGGAGCTGCCACTGATGAGTGAGTTATCGTGGCCCTTATGTTACCGGTACTAAGAGCAACCTTGGATGATAGTCTAGCTACATCAGACCACCTCATAGAAACCACCATCCGCACGAAGTGCACTTTATGTTTATTGTTGTGTGTGTGGAATTTTATTGCATTGTATTTATGTATCTGCATTTTATTGTATTTTAAACTTGAGGTATGCCGCCTTGAGCCTGTGTATGCAGGCAAGGCAGGATACAAATCAAAATAAATAAATAATAATAAATAATAAAAGGTGAGCTGCTGAAATATGTAAAAGCTGGAGATGCATACATGCATCTTCCCTCCTTCTGTAAATTTGCTTTCTTAAGCCATTACTATTGCAAAATTGCCTGTTTGATATGAATTTTTTTTTGTGCACTCTTCTTCAGCCTGTTTTGTTGCTGTGAGGCTTGAGCAGGTGAGCCCAGCCAGAGCTGACAAAGGTAGCACAAACAGCAGCACTTTGGGTTGTGCCCCAGGGTATTGTCTGAAATAATAGCACTGTCTGTACTACAAATGACAGTCTTTGTGATGTGATGCCAGATGGTCACAGTTCACTGTAACTTTTCCTTTTCAGCATGGACAATGGGCTTGAAAGTTACATTCACCTCTCTTTCAGAAGGTTGATCCAGTTGAAACATGAGTCTCAGATGAAAAACGGATTTTCACAAATACTGTTGCAAAGCGCTTGAATGACCTCTGCTGTTTGTACAGAGCAAAGGCATAGTGCAGAACTTACTCTGCCGAGTCTGATAGGAAAACTCTGGGCCAAACAAAATATTATTCCTAAATGTATGCAATGTCAATTTGAACATTCCAGCTACATTCAGATGTCACAACAGTTTTAGACTAAACAGCAGGATGTCTGCATCAGACTAAAACAGCATTTGTTGCACTCTGGCCCTCCCAACTCTCTTGCCCTTGTGTGTTGAACTGGGCTGAAAACTCCCTGGTTTGATCAAGTTCCAGTTCACTGAGACGTCCGAATGCTGGCCCCTGGATAAACTGGCACTGGTTTAACTTCTTGCAATCTGGGATTGTAAACCTAACTCATTATACCTTCCCAGTTTGTGGGCAGTAAACAAACTCATTTGTTCATGGCAAATTGCAGCCTGATCAAGCTAGAAGTTTTTGGTCGTGTTCTGCATACAAGGGGAGGCAAGAAGAGAATTTTGGAGCACAGCAAAAGTTGTGTTTGTGCCAGACACCGACATAATCTCTGCTTAATCTCAGACTGTTGTGATCTCTAAACGCAGTCACTAAAGTTGCTCATGTTTCCCATCATTTAAGTGTATGTGTATGTGTGTTTCCCCCCCCTTACAGCTATATCACCTCCAGACCAAAAAATGTCTGGTTGCCCAAGGTCATCCAAGTCAGAAGGGAGGGCCCGTTGTGGTCAAGGAGTGTGACTACAGTGATCAAAATCAGGCAAGTTGCTTGAGGCCGGGGGTTGCTTTCCACTTGCTTTGGTTCCGGGCTTTACAGTTTGTTTCCCATTGTTGCTTTATTGTGGTCAGGCTGCTTAACGAAACCTATGCAAACATGGAAGTAAGACTCTACCAGGAGTGCTGCCAGCTGGTCTCGGTATGTTCGGGTCATCCATATCTCCTTGTGAGCACTGCAACACAAGGGGGCATCCCATTTAGTGCTCATATCTATTAGAATTTTTTTTTAGAAAGCTACTTCCAGGTGGAGCTCAATCAAATTCTCCAAAGCAGTAATTAAGACCAGTATAAAACAGCCAATTGAAACTGACTATGAAACCATCTCCATACTAATGATACTTTTGTGTGTGCCTTAGCCACCATTTTTGGTTCTGCTTTGGGACCAGTTTCTAGAAAGATGGTTGGTTTTTCCAGCCCCGCACAGTGGTAGCTACGGCCACAGGAGAGTACTTTGTGTTTGAGAGCACCAACAACCAGTCAAACGGCTGGTAAAAAAGCAGGCAAATGGGTAAATCTCCTGTTGTCCCATAAAGTTTCCAAGGTGGAGCTGCAAATGAATAGAATTGGATAGACTCAAAAGAATTCGTATTTGCTCTGTCCTAGGTGTCTGCCAACCTAGCAGTTCGAAAGCAAGAAATTGCAAGTAGATAAATAGGTACCACTTCGGTGGGAAGTAACAGCGTTCCGTGCACCTTGGTGTTTAGTCATGCCAGCCACATGACCACGGAAACGTCTTCGGACAGCGCTGGCTCTTCGGCTTTGAAACGGAGATGAGCACCGCAACCCTAGAGTCGGATTCGACTGGCTTTCGAGCAAGGGAACCTTTACCTTTACCTAGGTGTCTGGAGCCATATTTGGTCTTGTTGGCCAAGAGTTGTCAGCTGACCCCTCTTGATCATGGCCGTTGGGCCTTTCCCCTTCACTTAATTGGTGTAATGCTTCTCTATCAAATGAGGTGGCCCATGAATCTATGGACTTAAACAATTGCAAATTAGAATATGAGGAGAGCTCAAATTTATTGAATTGTTCTACAAGTAGATAGTCCATGGAAAACCATGTTAGGTAACCTGGAACAAGTGTGCAATCTGTGAATATTTTATTATTTGCCAAAAGTTCACAGATTAAGTATTCTAAGTATAAATGTTAATTTTAAACTCTCACTATTTCTGAGGAACAAAATGATTTTCCATTAAGAGGAGAGCTTCAGACTTTAGCCAACACTGGCTGTGAAAGCTGCAGCCTGCATTTCCAGCAGAGACATGTACAAGTGAGATCGTCTAAAATTTAGCTCCCAGGGTAGCCTGGATCTCCGTGTGCGAAGTGAGCAGCTACAAGTATTCTCAGAGGCATTCGCTATCCTTTGAAGGCAAGTCCACACTTTATGCAGCAGTCGTGTTTGTTGCAGGGACCCTGCTTTATTACGATGGCGTCTCTGCAGGCCAGCCATGGAATGTTCTGGAGCTAAATGCAAGTGCAGGGTCCTTTCCCTCGGTCAGTTGTTTCCTCCTCCTTCATGCTATGTGGAGGGAAGGGGGTACCTCCTAGCTCAGTTCCCTGCTTGTTCCTGTAGAGAGATGTTCTTTGGAGTGTATATTTCTTTTTTGCCGATAGTTTTAACGCCCCCCCATAGATGCATATATATATATATATATATATATATAAATTGGAGTTTTGTCTTCAACTGTCTCTTGAAGAGATGGCCCAGAAAACAATGTTAAAGGAAATGTTCCTGGTGTGAGGAGAAAACACACTGAGTTAGAAAGGGCTGTGGTGTCTCCAGATGCTCTCTGTGAGGTCACAGTGATGGAGTGCCTTGACTTGATGCTTTTGAAAAAACCCTTGCCACTCTTGACGTGCTGCTAACTGAATCACCTGCCTCAAGAGGGTCCCAGTTCAGACAGGAGTGCCAGAGCATCCTTGGCCCATCAGTTCTGAGATCAGACCAGAAGACTCTGCAAGATCTCCCTGACATGGGCACTTAGAGGCTTCAGTAAAGATAAGTTATCTCGTTCCTAATTTATGTGTGCATTACTGTGCAGATTTTTTCAGCACAGGGATGGTGTGATCCCTGTATCCCACCTTGACAGTGGCCTGACTACCACATCTTGGGCCAGCTGAAGTTCCAGGACCATTTTCAAAGAGTAATCTACCCTTGGTCTAATCCGAGCATCTGCCCCGTTGCCAGATAATGCTTTTTGAGGAAGCAACCTAATGGACTTTCAGAACTGAAGTGCATGAGCAGCTGAGGATGGCAACATGAGGGGGAGAGCAGAGGGCGTGCATATCATACGGAAGGGCCTGTCTGGGATCAGTGGCCCCCTAGTAGAAGCGGTTTGAGGTAGTAGGTCTGGGAAGGACCAAAGAGCTGCTGCCAGTCAGATTTAGGGTTCCCAGTCTCAAGGCAGGGCTTGAAGTTCCCCCAGAATAATAGCTTATCTCCAGACTATGGAGACTGGTTCCCCTGGAATGACATATGAGCCCGTTCTTTATATCTTTTCCCCCCCCTCTTCAGTAGAGGCTAGGAGTCCAGGTCAGCAAGCAGGAGTGATCTGGTTCCCAGCAGTATTTTCAAGAAAAAAAAACATGCGTGGCCTTCACACCTCAGATAATACGTTACGTGTGTCTCACACATCTTTCTTTTTTTTGGCCACCTGTGCACAGTCCTTCTCTGCATTCTCCATTTTATCTTTGGGAAAAGTCCTGTGAGGTAACTTGAGGAGGAGAGAGCCCGACTGGCCCCGAGGCCAAGGAGTTTCCTGGCCATGGAGCAGTTTCAGATGAGGGCTCCCAGTCCTCCGTCCGGCTCGATAATCACTGCGCCAGACTGGCGGGTCTGATTTTACGTCTCTGTACCAGCGGGGGTGGGGGGTGGGGGCCTGCTTCAGAAACGACCCTTAAACACAAGTGGATCCAGGCCTGCGGGGAAGTGTGAGAGTGACGGGCCAGTCCAGAGGACTCAGTGGCAGGAAACGCTCTCCTGTAACACACGTGCAGGCCTCAGATTCTGGCTGAAAGACACGGGTGCATTCCTCAGTGCGTCCCTCAGACTTAAAAACATAAGAACATAAGAGAAGCCAATGTTGAATCAGGCCAATGGCCCATCTAGTCCAACACTCTGTCACACAGCGGCCAAAATATACCAGGTGCCATCAGGAGGTCCAGCAGTGGGGCCAGGGCACCAGAAGCCCTCCCACTGCTGCCCCTTCCAGCACCAAGAATAGAGTGCATCACCTGCCCCAGACTGAGAGTTCCCTTCTATACCCTGTGGCTAATAGCCACTGATGGACTTCTGCTCCATATGTTTATCTAATTCCCCCTTGAAACTGCCCATGCTTGTAGCTGCCACCACCTCCTGTGGCAGTGAATTCCATATGTTAATCACTCTATGACTTGATCTGAAAAAGTCTCCTGGGACAAGAAAGGGCCATCCCCTTCTCTTGCCACTGGCTTTTCCTACTTTCCCCTGATCTGTAGCACCCTGGTTGGCTCCAGATTTCTTGCTGTCACCCTTTAGGGACATAAAGAGAGAAAAATGTCATCTGAAAACGTAGTCAGTAAAGAAACAGGAAAAGCCAAAAAAAATTGCTCCTGTAGATGGAGGTGGTTTATCAGAATGGGGAGATCACCGGGGCTCGAGTAAGTGAGGTAGGGCAAAGGCGGGCTTTACCTGGGCCCAGAGATCCAGTGGGCATGACTGGTCCCGGCCACAACCACAGTGCCATGGGGGGTGTGTGTGTGTGAGAACGAGAGCTAAATTGTAGATCATGCTTGAGGATATTTATGAATGCAGATCTCCCTGTATCTATGACAGATACGAGATTTACAGATCTTGGTGAGATTTTCTGGCGTCAGTGAGAAGCAGAAGAGGCCACAGGCTGGATAGTGAGTTGCTGACCCAGCTGAGGCCTTTCCGTAGAACAGAGCAAACGTGTTTGAGCAGTTAACTTTGAACATGGATAGTGAAAGGTTGACCTTAAAATACACAGCACTAAACTTATTCACCATTGCCCTTCCTAGGTCTGGCTTTACAATGAAGATCACGAGCTGATCTTAAACAATCTGCTGTGCTTGGATGTGTCTGAAACCCGCACCTCTGACCCGCCACGCCTTATGAAATGCCACGGATCAGGCGGCTCCCAGCAGTGGGTGTTGGGGGTAAGTGTGTGGGGTGAATAGGGACAGGTGGAGACAGGAGGGGAGAGAGAATGGGGTCAGCTGCCTGGGGTCTCCACTGGGGAGGAAGGCAGGGTACAAGCGAAGAAAGCAAGTCAATAGTAACTTCAGTCCTCTAACTCTGAATGTAAGAAATAACAACAACAAAGGTTTTACCATACTGGCTTTCAGTACCTATAAAATCGTGAGAAGAAAAATATTTGTTAAAAAGAAGAAAAAAACTTTGACCAGAAGATTCCTGACTGTGAGGAAAAAATTCACGAACACCAACCAACGATTTTGCTGTTAGCAGCGCAGTGGTCAGAAGAGAACTGGCGGGATGTCCATGCCCCACCCCCTTGGGCATGCGCGGTGAGGGTTCCCGTGCAGGCCCAGGGCAGAGGCGCAAAAATCCCGTTGTGTGCTTTGTACAACACCGATCAGATTAGCACAGGCGCACTAGATCCCCATGGGTGTGATGCACAGAGACCACAAAGAAGATCCACCTCTTTACCGGTTGACACTAGGGTTTATATAGAGAACTTACCTTTTGATGGTCAGGGTCTCTTCCATGTATCCACGGATTCTGCGCTGCAGGACATGGACAAGAGCATTAAGGCTTCCAGATCACCAGGAGTCTTGACGTCTTCTAAACAATTTTGTCCTCGCTCCTGGTCCCGCTATAACTCTAGACGTCATTACAACAAGCCATCTTTGGAGGGTGGCTGGAAGCCCCATCAATCTCCTTCTGGAAATAGACAACAGTACCAGCCAAGACAGAAATATAACTCTGGACAACACCCTAGAGCTAAACAGCCTAAGCAGGCCAAACAGAGTCTTTGACTCCCTTCGAGCTATCTCGTCGGACACTACACATCTTTCCCCATACCTCAATGTCTGGAACAATACCACCACAGATCAATGGGTGTTGTCCATCTTAACCCCTGGTTACTCAATCGAGTTCCTAGCTTTTCCTCAGTTGCCGGTGTTTGTGGCCACTCTCCATTCCTTCTCGAAGAAGTATCAACTCTTCTTGTGAAGGATGCCATAGAACCTGTGCCTCCAGACCAATTAGGGCACAGATATTACTCCTGGTACTTTGCGATTCCCAAAAGAGATGGGGGTCAGAGACCAGTCTTAGATTTCAGAGGCCTCAACGCCTTCATACAATATCACAAGTTCAAGATGATGTCTCTGCACATCATTCTGCCCCTCTTATCCAAGGGGACCTGGATGGCCACACTCGACCTGTAAGACGCTTACTTCCATTTAAATATCCAGCCAGCCCATCGGAAGTATCTTTTTTTTGTGATAGGGTGCAACCACTACCAGTACAAGTGTCTACCTTTTGGCCACAGCACGACACCTTGTGTCTTTACCAAAACTATGGTAGTGGTGGTAGCTCATCTTCATCTCTGTGGGGTCACAATATTCCCATACATAGATGACTGGCTCCTGGTGGCATCTTCCCCAACTCTTCTGATGAATCATATCTCTCTTTCCTTGACTGTCCTGCACTCCCTCGGCCTTCAAGTGAATCGAAAAAAGTCTCATCTGGAACCTGCGCAAAAGGGGCAGTTTATCGGAGCCATATTAGACTCAACAGTCTGCAAGGCTTACCTCCCAATAGACAGGGTTCAGAATCTTGTGACGCTTGTGGAGAAGGTGCAGATTCACAGAACCTCCATGGCACATCAAATACAGCGTCTGTTGGGATTAATGTCAGCCACTACGGCAGTCCTCCGTTTTGCCAAGCTTCGGATGAGACCACTACAACTATGGTTCATCAGGTATTTCAAACTCATGAGAATGAAACAGTCAGTGCGCCTTGCTTTGTCAAGGGAAGCTCAAGATTCCCTTCTGTGGTGGACACGACAAGCCAACCTGCTGCGGGGTGCTCTTTTTCATCCCCCTTCGCCTCGGTACACACTTACGACCGACGTTCCTCTTTGGGGTTGGGGAGCACACCTCAGTGGCCTCTCAGTGGGCCACAGGTGGGACATTTTGAAGGCAGCCAACCACATAAACTTCCTGGAACTCTTGGCAATCAAGCTCACTCTCCACTGTTTCCATCCCATTCTAGCTGGCAACTGTGTGTCCGTTCTGACAGACAACACAACTGCACTCAGTTATGTCGATTGTCAGGATGGAACGGTATCCTGCAGTCTCTGCTGTCTAGCTGTGGACCTCTGGAATTGGTGCATTGCCTCAGACATCTTCCCAATCGCGTCACATATTCCAGGGGTCGCCAATGTGTGAGCCAACCTACTCAGCAGGGGGGCTTGCTCACCATCATGACTGGAGCCTGACTTGGACATACTTACGCCCAGTGTTCAGGAAATGGGGCACTCCTCACATAGATGTCTTCGCAACACGTCAGAATGCGAAATGCAGTCTCTTTTGCTGCAGAGGGGGTCGGGACCTGCAGGCCTTAGGAGATGGTCTCCTTTACCCGTGGGAGGGCAGGTTCCTTTACATGTTCCCTCCTCTACCTCTCCTCCTGAGGGTCGTCCAGAGATTGACAAGGCTCCGCACATGAAGCGTCCTAGTTGCCCCGTGGTGGCCAAGGCGTCCCTGGTTCGCCACGCTGCTCTCTCTGTCTCAGGGTCACGTATACCACTTTCCACCAGCACCGGATGTACTCCTGGCAGAGGAAGGTATGCTTCTTTTCCATGACGTGCACAAGCTCAAATTAACGGTTTGTCTTATGGACACTCTACAATTTCCTCTCGAGTCACTAGGGTCTTGCTAAATGCCAGAAAGGACTCTACTCAACTATCCTGTGATAGGAAATGGGCACGATTTTTGGCTTATCTGGACTCCTCTGATGTCACACTGTCCAAAATAAGCCTCAAGCGGATTTTGGACTTCTTACTTGCCTTAGCTCAGCAGGGCCTATCGCATTCTTCTATCAGGGTGTACCTCTCAGCCATTTTTGTCTATCATGTTGGTTTTGAAGGTTTTTCAGTTTTTTCTCACCCTATTTCTAAGAGATTTTTAAAGGGCCTTCTTCGTTTATATCCGCCTGTTTGCACGCCATTATCCCTGTGGGACTTGTGATATAAAGCATGTGGCATGGAAGACTGCCTTTTTAGCGACCATTACCTTGGCCATGAGAGTTGGAGAGCTTGTGGCTCTTCATCATGATCCTCCGTACTTGGATTTCCTCCCAAATGGGGTGAGGCTGGTTCCAGATGTTGCCTTCCTTCCTAAGGTGGTGTCTGATTTTCACCTTAGGTCATAGCTGCTTCTGCCAGACTTTTTTCCTTCCCTGAAGGAAGACGAACAACGTCGGCTTTGTGCATTAAGACATCTATCTTAAGAGGATGTGCTCAACTAGAAAGGACAACCACCTGTTTGTCTCTTATTCTAGTAGCTCCATAGGGTTGAAGATTTCTGCTCAGCGGCTTTCGAAGTGGATAATTGGGACAATTAAATTGTGCTATCTCTTGGCTAAACGTCCTCTTCTGCTACCCTTGAGAGCTCATTCCATGAGGTCCATGGCTACGTCTACAGCCTTCTTGAAGGGTACTTCTTTGTCAGATATCTGCAAGGCTGCGATGTGGTCTACTCTGACCACATTCATCAAGCATTATGCCATCTATGTTTGTGAGCAACATAGAGTGGACCTTGGCTGCTTGATCCTTTCGTCGGCAGTGCACTGAATGCATGACAGCACCACCTCCAGGTGAGCCACTGCTTTTTAATCTCCCATAGGTGTGATGCACAGAGACCACGAAGAAGATAAAACTGGTTGCTTACCTATAACTGATGATCTTCGAGTGGTCATCTGTGCAGTCACACTGCCTGCCCTTCCTTCCCCACTGCTGTCGTTTTTGGTATTGGTTCTGTGATAATTTTTTTTGTGACAGCAGTAAGAAGGAACTGGCGGGATGTCCGCGGCCCACCCCCTTTGGGCATGCGCAATCAGGGTTCCTGCGCACGCTCAGGGTGGAGGTGCGAAAATCCCGATATGAGCTTTGTACAACACCGATTGGATCAGCGCAGGCGCACTAGATCCCCATAGGTGTGACTGCACAGATGACCACTCGAAGATCATCAGTTACAGGTAAGCAACCTGTTTTTCCTGGAACTGTCATCGGTTTGGAATGGAGTCCTTCTATAGTAACTTGCAGTGTTGGGATTGGGGGGCACTGTTTTCTAGTAGTCAGTTTTGTCAGTTCCAGAGGGTGGTGTCTGGAGACTGCTGTTCCACCCCGTTGCCCGTGAGGTGCCAGAGGGGCAGATCATGTTTCCCACGCTTAGTAAAGCCATTCATTGATTTGGGCTGAGGTGCCATCGATTATAGCTGAGCCTCTTTGCTAGGGAGGCTGTGGAAGTCCTGGGCCAGTGCTGGAGAACAGTGACTGACTGAATGTGGGCGAATGAACTGATGGTGTAATCCTAAGAACATTTCCCTGGGAGGAAGCCCTGCTGAATAGATCTGAGTAGGACTCTGGGATTGCGCACTGAAGCTTCAGTCCCTGACCTTTAAATAAGCTGCGTTCGATTTTGAGTCAGACTTTAAATGCAGAGTTTGCTGCTGTTGGAATCTGAGCAAATGCTGATGCCCCAGAGAGATCACCTCTTCTTACTGGCACAGCATTCAGAATAGCCTTATACCGGCACAGGACTTCTAAGCTGTCTTACCTCAACTATTCTTTGATCTTCTCCTCTCTCTAGAAAAACAATCGACTCTATCAGGTGTCCGTTGGCCAATGCATGAAGGTCGTTGACCCCCTCAGCCTCAAAGGATATGTGACCATGGCCATTTGTGACGGTTCTCTTCCTCAGCAGTGGCGTCTGGAAAGCTGAGCATCAGCAGAGCGGTGTTTCCTCCTCACTAGCAGTCATTTGAACTGAACGTTTGGAACGCTTCCCCTTCTAGAGCTGCTATTTCCAATAGGGAGTATTTTAAAGAAACTATTTTTAATGGCAGTTTGGAAAGCCAGCAGCAGGCTGTGATGTTTGGCTGAAACAAAAGCGGCCGGCAGCTCCATTACAAACCCTCGACACCGGCAGAAGTGCAATTAACGAACTGTTTCTTGGAGCTCCCTTGCATTCAGAAAAATGCTACGTAATAATTAAAACAGTGTAATTTAATTAGCGGGGGATTTAACTAATGATCTTTTCCGATTGTCCAAAAGAGACCGCAACCCTGTCCTGCCTGTTCTTGCACAAGTATCATGGTACTGCTCGTGTTTTCCATTTTAATGGCTGAATTATTTTAGCTGATCTGGAACGATAATGTTTTATCTTAAAATCATTTGTATATTTAATTTAGTTTTAAAATTAACCTATCACATAATTAAAAGATTCTGGGTTTTGTCTTGCGGTATTTAAAATAAAAGTTCTTATAGTTTATTTTTGGTGCTCTCTGGCAATGCCATTTTAGAAGAAATGCAGTGTTTTATTTGGTAGCCTTGTGGTCTGTTGTCTGCCTCTATGCCGTGAAGTTCACAGAAATGGATCTAAAACATTGATGGTGGTGGTGGAGGAAGATGCAAGTAAGCAAATACACTTCTGCCGTATTTACTTATTTGACTTTTACCCCCCCGCCAGAGCAGGCTCAGAGCAGCCAGGATGCATTCAGCATGTCTGTTACAATCAAGGAACAACTTTATGAAAGGATTTCAGTGTTGATTTTCTAAATATCGCTAGAATTTAAAACTGAACCAGCAGGCGACCCACAGGAGCTTATGGGCATAATCTCATTCCCCCCCCCCCTACTACTTTTTCCTCTTAACCCTTCCCTGGCAGCCCCCGCAGCCTCTCCCCTTCTCAACCTTCTTTCTCTTCCTCCTTGGTTATTTCCACCAGATAACTTACTTTTACTTGTCCTCTTAACTTCACCTGTCCTATATGTCATCGAAGGCTTTCACGACCGGAGTTCATTAGTTGCTTTAGATTTTCCGGGTTGTGTGGCCATGGTCCTGATGTTTTGCCAATAGCTGAGGATGCCAGTCACAGCTACTGGCAAAACGTCAGGTCCTACAGTGCCAAGACCACGGCCACACAACACAGAAAAACCACAGCAACTAATTTACCTGTCCTCTTCACCTTTTGCTCCTTGGCAAAGTCTGGCCAAGTTGCATGGGGCCAGGCCCAGTTGTGCAGGTAGCGAGTCTCCAGCGATCACCATAGGCCGTGTCCCCAGTGAGTTCTCTTGCCTCCAGACATGACAAAAAGGCCACAGCAACTTTCACAGGGCTGTTTTGGTCTCCAAGTGTTCTCTGTCCCCTCCGGTTTTGTTTTACAGAAATTAAGGCTTAGAAGGATCAGTAATATTGTTGTGGTTTTCTGACAGCCTCCAGAATGGCTGCTGACCGCTTTGTGGGCATTCTTCTCTTAAAGCTACAGATACTGTTTGGGGAGTTTTTAATCCCAATGACTTTTTAAGAGTTCAGTTTTTTCACTTATTACACCTATAATACTAAAACGTGATAAATGGACCCACAAAGCTACAGACCAATAAGTCTTCCGGCAGTCAGTAAGCTGTATGCAGCCTTCCTGCAAAAGAAGCTGCTTCAATATATGGTTGAGGAAAAAACTGTAGGTGATGAGCAACCAGGTTTCCGAAGAGGCCACTCTTGTATGGACCACTGTTATTCGTTGGCCTCACTGATAAATATTTGATAGATACTCACGGACAATTGTATGCAGCATTCATTGATTTAAAAGCCGCCTTTAACTCTGTGTCTCAAGCATGTTTATGGAGCAAGCTTTATGCTGGTCATCCATTTGCCAGATTGTTGAAATTAATTATGAATCTCTGTACAGGCAATTCATTATATGTCAAACTGAATAACTTGTGATGTGTATCTAATTGAATTTCTGTCCAGAGGTGAGTACGACAGGATCGCATCCTTGCACCCTCTCTTTTCAACTTGCATTTGAACAACTTTGTATCTGGGTTACAGGATATTTCTGTCATTGCACCACATTTGGGAGGTCATCCAGTTCCTGCTTTATTCTACGTTGACAATTTAATCCTACATTCAAGAACACAAATTGGTCTAAAATGAGCAATAAAAGCCTATTGTAGCAATGAACTCTTAGAGATCAACTATGATAAATCCAGAATAATGATACTCTCAAAATCCAAAGATTAATCAAAAGCTGGAAAATTGATGCTCATTCTATGCAAGTGGTCAATAAATTTAAATGTGCTCCCATTGAATTGACAGCATTCCTACTTAACACCAGAACTATTAGGCTTCCAAATCTAGCAATGAAGATAAAGTAAGGTCCAAATCACTCAATGCACATGTACTAGCACTCTGCTGACTAAGCATCTCACGTGACAAGTTTGCTTCTGTATATATTTAATCTTCTTAAAAGATTCCTCACAGCAGAATGCGAGGTGTTGCAGGCATGGGCTTCCCCTTTTTGTTTTCATGAAGACAGTCTCTCTGCATGACAAAACATGTTTTCCGTTTCAGTTGGAAGGGAAGTGGCTCCCATGCATCAGGTCACTTTAGCAAAGCTGTATTCACATGAAAAGAATCCTTTGAGGTCCTCAATGTAGTGATTGTGTAATGTAATGAAAACCGGGGGGGGAAATGTGTGAATCCATCCTAATCATTATTGTGCAGGTTATGTGGATAGAATATACGTGGGGAATTGTGTGGTGTTTTTGACAGGAACGAGCGTAGGTATTGTGCTGATCACATCAGTCATACATGAAACCATGCATGGACTGGGAAATGCTTGGGGCAGATGCCAATTATTTTTACCTTCACTGAGGATCATCCAATTTCCTGTACAATTAATCTACTCTGTTTTTTCTCACAGCTAAAATATAATACCTACAAACCGGTTCTGGGTACGGAGCTGAACCAAAACTGGAATCCAGCAATCATGCTCTGGTTGATTCTGTCTTGGCACGGTACCCCAAAACTTTACTGAAATCTTGGGACTGCTTAAAATATCATTTTAACTTAGAACTGCCCCAGACTTTGTGGGAAAGTGGTTGTGGGTCTGTGGAAGTAGCATACGCTAGATCTACTGTATCCTGATATAAAGAATAATAGACATTCCCAAATGAAAATATAGAAAGTAGTGCTTTATAGATGTAAAATATTTTATTTGTAAATGCTGATCTTCTAAATCTGTTTCCACAAATTTCAAAGCCCATAACACTCTGTATACTTCAAAAATTCATTTTTTTGCCAACATTAGATACTATTATACAGAACAGAAAAAAACCTGTAGGACAAATACTGGTAGGATGTTGGAATATTGTACAAGAGAAGAAAAATATTCAAGAAACAATTTCATACAGCTATTTATCAAGAGAAAAATATATACAATTGATTTATTCTGTAAGATAAAAATACATCATGCCATATACATTACAAGTTCAGAACTGTATCACTGAATATACCAACAGTTTTACAGTCCACTTTAGTTGTGCACACAAAAAACTTCATTTTTTTAATATTTAGACTGTGAAGTGTCAGTACCAGAATTTAAAGTACAAAATAAAAAACTAACCTGGTTCAAAATGTTGATTAGGTTTCTACAAGCAAACACAAACAGTGTTTATTTTTTTTAAAAGAAATGTAAACAAAACAATCCATACAAACACATTTTTAAATTACATTTTCCAAAACCCTATTGCCAGAGTCCTGCAGCTGAAGACACAATTACACCTAATTTTTTCCTTGTTTTTACTTTTAAAGAAGGCAGCTATTGTATTAGACTTATGCTCTCACTACACATTTCTAGTTTCATTACATGATTTTAGTGAACGGTCATCTAATCCCCACTACTTTTTTTGCTGGGGGAAAATGTTCAGCCTCTATTTTGGGTGGTTTTAGCAGTTTATTCACAGTTATCACAAATCCTAAGCACAAAAAAACCTGATTTAAGAAATAGGGATGTAACAATATAATACAAATAAATCAGTCTAAATTTCCTCAGACATCTACAAAAGTCATAATTGTAATATACATGCTCTCTACCAGTCTTAAGGGTTACTTAAAAAAGTTCATTAATAGATCACAATTGAGCCTGCTTTAAAGATTAAAAAAATAAAGTAAAACCTCTCTTTAAATTGAGATTTTGGTTATTCCATAACATCTGTAATGGCATGTTTAATAATACACAAGATCATATTGTAACATCCCTATCAGAGTTTTATAATAAGCACCCGAACTTCTGCAGAGCCTGGTAGCATTTGGTCAATTACTATTTTTTTTTGTATACTGTAATGTTTTTCTCAAAATATTTACACTTGTGTACAAAGTAACAGGTTTGTTAGTTCTGCAGGTAACAGCAGCAGCTTGGCTTCTAACTTTTCCTTTTAAAAATAGCTTCATTCACTTATTTCAATAATAAATACAAAAAGTTTCTCTTATTTTACAGAAATCAAAAACTACAATAAACTGACTCATGGAATCAAGTATTTTAAATGTATTTTTAGTGCAAGTTATTTTTTCCCTTAGCTCTATCCCTAAGGAAGTCATTTCAGTACATTCCTTGTTCAGTGGTGTCTACTTTTATTTTAATTTTTTTTTCTGTATTTAGAGGGCCTGCCCCTTTAATAAGTAAGGCTGTGGCCAGCACTTTGGACGTCTCCCTTTCGCTGGTGATTTCAGTCTACATTCATTGGTGCCCCACTGCCCTTCAGCAGGTCAGCCGGAGCTTTTCTGCCCAAGTTCAATGATTTCTCCTCGGTGAGTTCATAAGGTCAAAAGCGCTGGACCGGTCTGGGGATTGGCTTCCCCTCTGTGTGCCTGGGCAGCCAGGCAGCTCCAGCTCCCGATGCTTGCTTGACACATGAGTCGAAGAAAGCGTCACTCACAGAAGTGATCTGCGTTTGCGTCCCACCCTCTCGACCCCCCAAACATCACTTCTTCTTCCTTGGGACAAGCAACCCTCTGAGACAGCAAGGAATGCATTTAGTTCATCCACTTCCGGCAGTTTACAGCTCCACAGTGACATGGAATCTTGTGCTGGTCGTCTTCAAAATCAAACTTATAGTCATAACAGAGCTGAAAGACAGTAATTGTCAGGGGAGGGGTTAGATGCTCTGGGCCTCGCAAGTGCCAAACCCACCAACCTTTGCCTCTGTGGATAAACTCCATTTCATCACATTGTTGGATTTTAAATGGCTGCCATTAATGAAGGAAGAGATTCTTAGGCAGTACCTCCCCAAATCAGGACAAGGGTGAATGGCAGTTTTGATCTGTAACATGATACGTTGGGAACTAAATGATCAAGAATCAGTTCAGATTATATTTATACAAGTAGGAAAATGGGGTTGCGCTTACCTGTAACCACTGTTCATCGAGTGGTCTGATGTGCAGGCACACATGGGGACTATGTAGTCGCAGGCCAGTAGAGCTAATAAGCTTTGCAAAGATCTTTCTAGAGCTAGAGAGTGCTCCTTCCCACCCCCATCTTCAGTGTATCCCTTTCCCCACCCACAGGGTCATAGTGTGGGGTGAGCACTCTTCCCTCAGTTCTCCCTTTGCTTTTGTGAGGACTAAAAAAGACATGACATGATAAACAGCCTACAGCGGGGAAAGGAGGAGGAGATATGATATGCCTGCACAGAAGACCACTTGATGAACTACACTTACAGGTAAGTGCAACCCCGTTTTCATCGTTGTGGCTTCTGTGCAGTCCCACATGTGAGACTAGCAAGCTCACTCTCTGAGGAGGCAGGTGTGGGCTGATTAGCCGGAGATAAGAGTGAAGAACCACTTTCCCAACAGCTGCCTCCTTTCGAGTGTCCACATCCATGGTGTACTGCTGAATGAAGGTGGACCAGGTAGCTGCTTTGCAGACGTCATCTAGCGACAACCAGGTCAGGAAGGCTGCTGCTGAAACTTGTGCTTTGGTGGAGTGCACTCTGATACCAATGGGACATGGCAATCCAGCTGCACTATATACTGTTTTGAGAGTGTCCACCGTGCACAGAGACAATAACTGAGGTGATGCTGTCTTCTCTTTATTAATGCTTTTAAAGAAAATTAAAAGGTGTTTGTCCTTTATAAACTGCTCTGTACATTTTAAATAAAAGAGGAGTGCTCGTCTCATATCTAGTGTGCGCACAGTTTGTTCGACAGTGGATGGAGGGGAAGAAAAGAAAACTGGCAGAACTCTATCTTGGTTGTGAAAACCAGAAACCAATTTGGGCAAGAAGTCCAGGCTAGGCCTCAGGACCACCTTGTCCGCAAGACATTTGGTAAATGGTGGTCACATCTTAAAGCGCTCATCTCTCCCACCCTATGTGCAGAGGTGATTGCCACTGGGAAGGCAGTCTTATAGGAAAGAAATCACAACTCAGACGTGGCCATGGTCTCTAAAGGGTTATGCATTAATTTGGATAGGAGAAGAGACAAATTCCATTGTGGGAGATGGCAGACAGAAGGAGGGTACAAATTACATAAACCCTTAAGGGACTTCCTGGATTCTTGAGCACAAAATACTGAAGACATACCAATAGCATTATGAAAAGCTGGAACTGCGGCTAGGTGAGAAACTTAGCGGAAGACGAGGCTAGACCTCCGCCCTTTAACAATAAGTAATCACATTTTTTTTGGCAACGCACAATTAATGGGGTCAAGTCCCTGCTGTATTGCCCACTATAAGAATTTTCTCCATTTAGCAGCACAGGATTTACGTGTAGAAGGTCTCCTACAGGCCATCATAACACCTGTCACCCTCTGGGAATCAGTCAAGCTGACAGATGCAAGGACCAATCTAGTGGTGAACTTGTTTTTACGAATGCGATCTAGGACATCATCCGTTTGCACATTGAACACCTCTTAACCCTTGAATGGAAGATCCTCAATTTTGGCCCTAGTATCCTGTGGGAGTGCAGAAGATCAAAGCCAAGAATGCCTGTGTAAGATGATCCCTGTTTACATATCTCTGCTGTGACAATCAGCTGCATTTAACTGTTGCTTCCCTAACTTCTGATCCTCCGGAAGCAATACCCTGGTGAGGGATTTTTTATCATCAGGAAGTAAGTCAGCAAACTGGCCCATACAATCCCATAACAACATTTGGTAATGACCCATAACGGCAGTGAAGTCCCATGGTACCCGAAGAATAAATTTTTCACCCCAGAAAGTCCAGCTGATGGCCTTCCTTATCTAAAGGCACAGAATGTGTCTCAGCTCTACCCTTGGCGGGGAATATTTCAGAGACCAGGATGCTGAAATAAATAACTGGCTTGATCTTCCCTGACTTTATACAAATTTTCTAGCTTCCTAGCAGAAGCTGCAGTGGATGAAGGTTTGGCCCAAATGCCCTATAACATAGGTAGGGTGATGGGTCCTGAATCTGGAGCATGTAAGACCTTCATAATGGGAGAGTGAAGACTGAGGCTCTGGGAACATGTATTTGAGCCCCAAGGATTTGGCCATATGAATCAACTGCTCAGAAAAACTGGTTGCTTACCTGTAACTGATGATGGTCATCTGTGTATTCACACCAATGGGTTTAGTGCGCCTGTGCTAAACTGGTCGGTATCATAGCAAGCTCCAACAGATTTTCATGCCCAAACCTCGGGTATGCGTAGGAATCCCCAATCGTGCATGCCCAGAGGGAGGGGCATGGACATCCTGCCAGTTCCTTCTGACCGCTGCAGACCACAACAAGGACAGAGAGTCTGGCAGCAGTTGGGAAGGAGGGCGGGTGGTGTGAATGCACAGATGACCACTCGAAGATCATCAGTTACAGGTAAGCAACCTATTTATCTTCTACGTGGTCTTTGTGCTTCACACCCATGGGAGAGTAGCAAGCAGTGTCCTACCTGGTGGAGGGTGCTGGCAGGCAGTCACTGAGAAATAGAAGATAGAATACGACGCCCCATGTCCATACGAGAAGATCTGCAGACTTCTAGTGTGTAGTGCCTGATGAAAGTGTTGGGCGTAGACCAAGTGGCAACATTGCAGATGTCTGACAGGGAAACGCCCTTGAGAAAAGCTGTCGAAGTAGCAACAGCCCTGGTAGAATGCGCCTGAAGGGACTGCAGTACGAGGCATTTGGCAATAGTGTAACAGAGTTGGATGAGTCCAACAATCCATTTTGAAAGACACTGGGCCATGATTCAAGCGCCCAGCTTAGCAGGAGCATAGGAAACAAACAGGCGAGGGTTATAGCTAGCCGGGCGAGTCCTCTGCAGATAAAAGTGCTCGCTTTAGATCCAATGTGTGCAAAAGGCGTTCCTCCAGACATTTCGGAGAGGTATAGAAGTCTGGAAGGAAAACTTCTACCTGAAGGTGGAATTCTGAAATGATTTTAGGTAGGAAGGAAATGTCTGGGACGAGATGGACCTCTTCTGGCAGAAAGTGGAGATATGGGGAATCATGTTGGAAGGCCAAGAGTTCGCCAACCCTCCTAGCCGAGGTAATGGCTATCAAAAAGGCCGTTTTCCATTAAAGTAGTTTCAAGTCGCACGTTGCAAGTGGTTCAAATGGTTTCCTAGTTAGTTGTGGCAAACCAAAGGAAGGTCCCAGGGTTCCGCTGAAAGTCTAAAGGGAAGATAAAGGTGCAAAAGTCCCTTCAGGAAATGTTTAGAAAGAGGATGTGAGAAAACAGAATACCCTCCAACTTGAACATGGTTTGCCGATAAAGCAGCTAAGTAGACTCTCAGAGAAGAGTGTGATAAACCAGAATTTGCTAAGGACAACAGGAACTCTAAAATTTTTGCAACACCTACGGAGGAAGCATAAGGGTCTGCAGTGCCCAAAAAGGAACAAAACTTGAGCCACTTACAGTGATAAAATTTGTGCGTAGCAAAGACTCCTCCCAACAGGTCCAGAATCGCCATAAACCAAGGTTGTCTTGGCTACCATGGGGTCACCATGATACAATTCGCGCGAACGTCCAGGATCTTGCATACCACTTGCGTAAGCAGAGGTAGCAGGGGAAGAATGAAAAGACAGTCCCTGGTCCATGGGTACAGGAGACTGTCCCCTAGAGACAAAGCGTCCATACCTCCGCGGCTGCAAAACAAGGGGCATTTTTTGTTGGTTCTGGTGGCAAAGGCATCCACCTGTGGAAACCCCCAGCGGTGGAAGATTGGCACCAGTCCCAGAGCTGAGTGGCAAGGTCGCAGAGGCGTCGGGATACCATGCCACCTTGTCGGTTTATGTAACTGAGAGTGGTTGTATTGTCTTTGAGGACCACAACACAAGCCCTTTCGATCAGAGGTAGAAATGAGCGAAGGGTGAGTTTTATTGCCAGGAGTTCTAAGTAATTGATGTGATGGGACCTGACAGTCGCATCCTACCTGTTGCCGATGCAGAAGCCTTTTAGATGAGTGCCCCAACCCCAGTGCGAGGCGTCTGAGGTCAACGTCAGCTGCGGTGTCAGAGGGTGGAAGGGGGATCCCTGGAAAAGGTTGGCGGGAGTGGTCCACCAAGCCAACGAATCCCGGATCTCCGTAGGTGGCCAGAGGCGAGCCCTTTGGTGATGAATTTCTGGGTTGAAGTTGTGGAGGAACCATAGTTGAAGGGGGCGCATTTTCAACTTGGTGAAGACCAGGACAGATGTGGTGGAGGCCATGAGACCAAGAAGCCATTGAATTTGGAAGGCTGTGACCCATGGCCAAGAGCAGAATAGATTGGACAGCTCAAGAATATCTGTCACTCTGTTCTCCGGTAGGTACACCCTGCAGTGTATTGAATCTAGGACAGTCCCAATATACTGCACACGTTGGGCCAGCTGGAGGTGAGATTTTTCGATGTTCACCTGGAGGCCCAATGTCTGTAGTAAGATGAGCGTCTCTTGGACATTGTGAAGGAGGGAATCTCGAGAGTCCACAACCAGTAGCCAATCGTCTATCTATGGGTAAATGCTGATGCCCCGAAGATGTAGAAATGCCACCACTACCACGATCCTTTTCGTGAACACTCTCGGACCACTGGAGAGGCCAAAGGGAAGGACGGCATATTGGTAATGATGTTGGCCAATCGCAAAGCGTAGGTATCGGCGGTGGGAAGGGTGGATGGTGAGTTGAAAGTAGGCTTCCTGGAGATCCAGGGTAGCCATCCAAACACCCTTTTGTAGAAGAGGCAAGATCTACTGCAGGGACACCTTGTGAAAACAGCGGTATTCTACAAAGGTGTTCAGCATCCATAAGTCCAGGATCAGATGGACGCCACCATCTCTCTTGGGGATGGTGAAGTACGGGGAGTAAAAACCCTTGCTGCATTCTGAAGATGGCACCTCCTCGATCTGAGACCTCTTCCAGGAGTGCCAGAGATGGGGCCATAGATACAAACAGGAACGGTAGGTACTTGAGTGAATTCTATAAGGTATCCACGGGCAATAATGGCCAGAACCCAAGTATCTGTGGTAATGGTTTGCCAGGCTTGCATGTAAGGTGCCGGGTGAGTTGTAGAAGTAGGCGAAAGATGGAAGTAAAAGGCCCTGTTTAGAAGACTTTTGGCGCCTTTGCACGAGTCGTCTGCTGGGTGGATCCGTACCGAGGTCTTGGAGTGTAACCAGATCTTTGGTTTCCTGTTGATGAGTGTCATTTCCAGGAATGGTCAGGGGACTGTCTACTGTATGAACGCTTCTTCCAGGGGTGAGACCATGTACGTGGTTTGTACTGCCTAGATGACGAGGCAACGCCAAGGGTACATGAGGCCTTTATGCTCTTATCCATATCTTGTTGTTTTGCCAGTACAAGGTCCTCTTTCTGTGTCTTACCGGCCGGTTGACGCTTGTCCTCTGGTAGAACCTCAAGGAGATCAGATAGGCGTTCCCATAGAGTGTATTGGTAATGGCTCATACGCGCCAAATAATTTGTACTTTTAATGCCAAGGGTGCCCGTGGAATACAACTGCCGCCCAAAGGAGTTGAGCTTCCTGCTCTCCTTGTCGGACAGGGCCGAATGTGTCTTCCACTCTAGCTTCTTGTACATGTGGTCCATACGGCGAGAGGAGACGGGCAGAAGAGGGTTTATCCCAAGGCATTTCAGCGGCCTGCAGGAGAACCGTAGACATAGGTAATGCAACTGCAGTCGAGGTGTCCAGCTGAACTACGTCAAACACTGCATCCGTAACAGAAGGTTGTGGCTGCACCATAGAGAGTCCCAGGGAATGTGCCATTCTTTTGATTAGGTCCCCGTAGGAGGTGAGGTCCTCTGATGGTGATATGGGTAAGTCATCTGATTCATCAGAATCTGACTGCTCAACTGAAGAAACTGAAGACGTAGGTTCAGACAGTTGCACCGGAGGTGGATCCTCAGTAGGTGACATCAGTGTCAGCGTCGGAGGTTTTGGCATCAGAGGGCTGGTGGGTCGATACCAGTCCTGAGGTTGAACTCGACCCTCCCCAAGAAGCTGATCAGGGGCTTAGAGAGGGATGCCGGCGGAGGTGGTCTCAAGTGGTGTGGAGATCTAGACCTATGTGTGGAATAGTGATCCCAGTCCGAAAAGCCTGCAGGCATCAGCCTGGCCATGGATGTAGATGGTGGGAAGGCTCCATAAAGATAGTGGAGCTGTCTCTGGTCCCAAGCAAGGAGTGGCAGAGCAGATGGATGAAAAGATCAGGGAGATCCATGTTTAGACCGGGAATGCCCTCAAGATCTGGAATATTCGCGGCCTCAGGAAAAAGAGTACCGGGGCACACAGCCTTCCCCACTGACATACAAGGGGTTACGATAGCCTCCCGAGATCAGAGAACATTGGTGACTCACAGTCACGCTTGGCCGATGTCAACGTGTAATGACGTCAACCGGAGGGGGTGATGAAGCCAACACTGATGAGGGCAGCGACAAAGAGCGG
Organism: Gekko gecko; assembly: GCA_029375565.1. Lineage (NCBI taxonomy): Eukaryota > Metazoa > Chordata > Lepidosauria > Squamata > Gekkonidae > Gekko > Gekko gecko. The sequence goes on along the minus strand of JAPDNY010000011.1, from coordinate 93,387,092 downwards.
TCTTTCTCAGGTGAACGGCTGAGGATCTCCACATCATTGATTTCGGAGAGCGGCCGCATGTCGTCCAATATTGGGGGGTTCAATTGAGGAATCAGAGAGTCCAGTAGTTGGATAGGCGGTGGCGAAAACACCACCGGGGTTTCCGGTATCAGAGCACTGACACTGACGGGATGCATCTCAGATGTGGTGGTAGATGCAGGACCCGTAGCTTTCCCAGACTCAGTCGCCATAGGTGGTTTAGTACTGCCCTTTTTGGTGGTCTTATGCTCTCTCAGACTTGTCTTTCTTCTTTTTCTTAATAGGAGTTGAGGAGGACGATTGTACTGGCTGAGCTGGGTGTTTCGATGCTGGTCTGGTGATGTTGGAAGCAGATGTCGAAGGCTTAGCGGGTTGGAATCCATACTGGATGCCTCAGGACCCAACACCAACTCAAGAAGGGCCACCCAGAGATGAGCCGCTCTATTTTCCATGTCTGATTGGAAAATTTAGCGTGGTGTGGGCAGGATTCCGGGCGGTGGGCCACTCCCAGGCAAAAAATACACGGAGTATGGCCGTCCGGAGGCACAAGTTTACTGCCACAGTGGGCACACCTCTTGAAAAAAAAACCACTTTGGCGCCATAAACAAAATTAGGTGTAGAGAGAAAAGGGGGGTGGGGGGAAGGGAGGGAGGAGTAGGCCCGAAGGCCAAACAGAGGAGAAAAACCGACAGAACTCACCCCCTCAAAGCCCCCCTTTTAAAGTTTTTTTAGTAAAAGAAAGTAAAGACGAAGTAGAGGGACGAAGAAAGAATCCAAAGAGCTGACGGAAATCACAAAATCTCACCGACCAGAACAAGCTGTTAACAGCGCGGCAGTAAGAAAGGAACTGGCGGGATGTCCACGCCCCTCCCTCTGGGCATGTGCAGTTGGGGGTTCCTGCACATGCCCGAGGTTTGGGTACGAAAATCCATTGGAGCGTGCTATGATACCGGCCAGTTTAGCGCAGGCGCACTAAACCCATGGGTGTGAAGCACAGAGACCACGTCGAAGATTATAACTTCAAATCTTCAGCTGGAGAGGGAGCCAAAGGTTTGCTGACTGTATCGTCATGTGAAGGTAAGGATGTGTTTTCAGATTCAGCTTCCAAGTCTGGATCCATTGGTTCTTTGGGATCGGACAGGAGGGAAGCTGTGTCTCCCATAGATAAATGGCTGCGTGCATGTTTATCCTTCCTTGGTTTTGTAGATTAAAAGCAGGCCATGGAAATGGAACACATTGGCCCTGTTAGTCCCATGAAGTCTTGGGATGGGTGAGAGGTGAAGTGGCAAAACTCAGTGCCAAGGTGACATTGAGGAACAGTCATTCAGAGTCGATGCTTGGCTCCAATGGGAGTCTGCAGTTCAACACTGATGCCCAATCTGCTTCTAGCATTTGCTCCGCTGTTTCACCAAACCCACACTGGAACCGAAAAAGGTGCAGCTCAAAAGCACATTCAAATACCCTAGGCCAACACTATACTGACTGCAGAGTCACTCCTGAATTGCCATAAAACAGCCATAAATCTATGCAGATGCTACAATAAAAGAAGAAAGATCAAACAAAGTGAAAGCGGCATGCAGTCTGGACACTGCCATAAAATCTGACAATCAATCAAACTGAAAGTGGCACGCAATGTAGAGGGGAATTTCTGTTCCAGTGTGGGTTTGGTAAAACAGCGGAGCAAATACTAGATGCAGATTTGGCCTGAGAAGAAGAGTTCACTGCAGCCATGGATGACTGGGATGTACAGTGTCAAGGTGAAGTAGACTTTCGACATCAAGGAGACTTTGAGACTTGATGCAGAGGAGAAGACAATTGGTGGTCTCAGTATTTAGCCTTCTTTTTTAACCTTTTCGAAGGTGGCTCCAACATTGTGTGGGTAAGGTCAGTGCTGAGGTCAATGTAGTTGGTGCTGATGCTACTGAAGGAGCCCTCGGTCTTTTATCAGATTGTGCCTGTTTCTCCACTTGGGGGTCCGGGCACCCAACTCCTTCTCCCACAAGGGAGCATTAAGCCTGACCACTCCCCCATCTCTTGCCTTCAGGGTCTGTTGGCACAGGTCGGACATGAAGCCATACTGTGCTCTTTGCCTAAACAGAGTAGGCATGACTTATGGTTATTGTTCTGGGCCATTTTGGCCCCATGCTTTTCACACTGAGGCCCTCAGTACTCACCGAGAGAAGGAAGAAAAAAAAAAAAAAAGGCAGAAAAGGCTTGTGCTCTCCTCATGGCGGCAAGGAAAGAACTGAGGGAAGAGGGCTCTTGCCCACCCCTGTCTTGTGACCCTTTGGCCAGGAAAAGGGATACAATGAAGACAGGAGTGGGGAGCAGCACTCTCTAGCTCTAGAAAGATCTTTGCAAAGCTTGTTAGTTCTTCCGCAGCTGGCCTGCAACTGTGCAGTCCCCATGCACAGCAGCACAGAAGCCATGACAATGAACAGTAATGAAGACAACAAACTTGCCCTAATTAGCTTATTATTGGAGCAAGAGCTTTTATACAGGTCTTCTTGCTGTTGCAAACTCAGGGCTGAAACCAATGTGCAGACTGATGGACCAGAATCCTCACCTGGGGACCAAGTTTGGGGCAGAGAAACATTTGAAAGTGCCCAACTGAACAGCCTTCTCTTTTTGGCATGGTAACTTTCAAATTTGGGGGTGGGGCTGCACAAGGCAGTAGTATCCTCAAATTTTATAGCATCCTAGATAATTTTTGAGTTTCAGCAATAAGCGCTTTGAGATGCAGGTCCTTATTACAAGAATCTAAAAATCTTACTGGTCTAGCACTCTGAACAGGCTTCCTTCTATCCAGCCATCATTTACAACTGCAACCAGGTATACAATCTGGTTTCCATCCTGGTTGCTGAAAGCCACACCGTGAGTTGTGACTGACTGGCTGGAGCAGAAACTCAGCAGACTTCTAAAAGGGTACGGGGGGGAAGCTGGTGGGCAGGAACCCTGCAGCTTCGACTAAGAGACTGGAAAGAAGAAACTGAGCATATTCTGTAAATAAAGACACAAATCCCACCTCTTCTCCTTTCTGGATTCTCCTGCTGGAGCTGATGATAATCTTATGTCCCCTTTCAAAGGTGACCACCTCAGCCACACAGTTTGGTGCACAGGAATGGTTAATATACCTATGGGGGAAAAAGCCCCAACATTTGTGTTAGTCTACGGAGTATGTAAATTGATTCTACTATAAAACAGACATACAACCACTGTGCTTTCAGTAAGAACTGCGACACCTCAACAGCTTACAGTAGCTACACATCTGTCAAGACAGCAGCAAAGTCAAGACTACAGCAAGTTAATAAGGCAGTTTCATATTTCAGTGAAAGCTGGCATGTTGACTGGGCCACCGTAGAAACTGGACGCTATTTCTGAAGGAGGCGTCCGGCGGGAAAAGAGCCCGTGAAGGGAATGTGGCTCATCTCCAAGAACGAGATCGCCATTTCTGCAGAGCCACCCACCTTGCAGGGCCTCCTGTCAGCGTGGCGTCGATGACGTGGTCGTTGTCAATGCGGAACATGTACACCCCACGATTCTGGAGGAGGGGAAAAGAGAGAAGAAGCTGTTAGATTGGTCCAAGAAAAGTCAGTCATTCAGTCAACAGAGCGACATGGGACAGCTCCAAGGTTGTGTGAGGTTTTGTTTTTAAATCTGTAACTGGGCACAGTCCTTTGGTTTCCTAAGGAAGTGGAAATGTGTGTATTTTACGCAATGCAGGAAGCACAGCTCTCTTGTTTTTGCGAGTGTGCAAAGATACCAAGTATAAAAGGCCACTGACCGGGTTTTTCAGCCACAGGCTCAAACACACCTTCCCACAGACTATTAATCTTGGAGCCCTGTGCTCTCACAGGCACACACTTAATCTCTGCCCATGGTCTAGCATGATCTCTGGCTAGACTCTCACAGGTGCAGCCTCTTGTGTCATACAGGGAAGTTCAGCATTAGCACAATAGCCGTGGTTTGGTCATTTTAGCTTCCAGGGAGAATTCAGACTCGATTTGATCTAGAATCAGTCTTTTTTGTAGCTCACGGCATCTATACAACCCTCATTTGAAATGTGGCACTGAAGGAATCAGCTTTCTTCACTGTCCAACATACACAGGAGTGGAGAATCCCACAGCATGAATTATCTTGTACTTGGTCACCAGTGACACATCCTGACACTTAAGGATCTTTTCTTGTTTCTCCATGGCTGCCTTTCCCGGTTCCAGTCTCAGTCTCCTGATTTCTTGGTTGCAGTCTCCCTTTCGGCTGATGATGGAGCCGAGGAACAGGAAAACCTTTCACAATGTCAATTTCTTCACCATCAACCTTAAAGCTGTATAATTTACCAGTAGCCACTACTTTTGTTTTCTTGATGTTCAGTCGTAATCCTGCTTTGGAACTTTCTACTTTAACCTTCATCAGCAGTCATTTCAAATCTTCACTGTTCTCTGCCAGTAATGTAGCCTCATCTGCATATCTCAACTTAATATTCCTTTCGCTAATTTTCACTCCCCTTTCTCTAAATCGAATGCAATACAAGGCATATTGGAATGTTTGGCTGACATAACCTTATACCCACCTCAAAAAAGAAAAAAATGCTGTTAATGGAGAATCTCTGTCTTATTTTGACATATTTATTGCTTTACAACTGTTCACCTTATAACTTAGCTTGTTAGTTTTCTTTGCACATATCTTAAAACATTTTCATCATGTTACATGTTAATTTGCTGTTCAGCCCCTGTCTATAAGTTTGAACCTTACCTTCCGTTCAAGTGTATTTGAAAAAGTGTGCGTGCCCACGAAGGCTCATGCCTTGAATAAAACTCTGTTGGACTTAAAGGTGCCACTGGACTCTAAATTTGTTCTAAATCTTTGTTGAGCAATGTGAATGTTTGAAACCGCAGTCAAGCTGCCTTACCTGAGATTCATACAGCTTCTCTTTCCTGTTGGCTACCTCGTTGCGGATGATGGTTCCAATATATTCAATGACCATGGTGTGCTTTTCAATGTCTCTAGCAGCATATAAGCCCAGGCCCTGTAAAGAAAGTTAATGACAGATATACTGACCTTGGGCCTGAAAAGCCCCTTCTGAGAACACCTGAGGACCAAAGTGTACCCAGGTGCTACTGCAGGGCGGTGGGGCCTTAGGATAGGGTGCCAAAAGTTTAGATGACAAAGTTAATAACTTTTAACAGATTGGCAAAGACAAATAGCACAAACATGACCCAAGAATCAATGCCTTCCAGGCACACAGATATTGAGGAATTTCAGGCAGCCTATGTATTCTGTTTCAGGAACTGTTCAGTAATGGTTTTGTCTCTGTCATTTCAGACAGAATGTTTTAGCAACTCTTCCCTGACGGAATAGATTTACCTGCTCGCACAAAAATGCTCCTGTCCCATTGTTCACTCAAACTGCTTCCCACCAGTCTTCAATCCCTTCTACCGCTTCTGAAGCGCTATGGAGTGCTGTATAAAATGCCCCGTAGCGCTTCCTGCGACAACAGTTCTCTTCGTGTCCTTTTTCTACCCACGTGCGATCGTCCTCTTCGTTTTGAATGCTCTATTGGGAGCGCTGTGGCGCTCTATCAGGACTACCAAGCAGCGCCATGGCGACCCCATTGAGATGCCAGGACTCCATTTAGATACACTGGTGTTCGCTACTGCATCTCGGCATGGATTTTAAAAGGTAATTTTGGGGCAGACATATTTATCATGTCTGTTTAAAGATTAAATCACTGAAAATAGCAATAAGCACAAATGTACCAGCACAGCATGAAAAAGGAGGAGGGACTTTACTAGTTTGGACTGTGATTAATTAAAAAGCACCAGAATAGCCTGCTACCTGGGTTTCAAAACTGTTCGGTCCGTCCTCCCCCGCCACTCTTAAACTCTGTATCCAGTGAGCTTCTTGTTTCCAAGGGACAGCAGTAGCAAACATCAGTGTATCTAAATGGAGTCCAGGCATCTCAACGGGGTCGCTATAGCGCTGCTTTGTAGTCCTGATACAGTGCCATAGTGCTCCCAATAGAACCTTTTTGGAATAGCGTTCCCAATAGAATGTTTAAATGAAACCCTGTTAGAGAGATCATGTGCACAGGTGGAAATGGCGGGAAAAGAAAGCAGCACAGTTTGAAACGACACACCGCTTCAGAGACAGCTCCTTACCGGAAGGGAAAGGCTGTGTGAAACAGCCGTGCCTGTACCGGTTTATTCCATGACGGTACAATAATGGTTTTAAAAGGGTAATGTGAAATTCCTCATTGTAACTTACCTGAATACGTGAACGTGCCAAATACACGTTGGATTTCCATTCAGTCTTCATTTTTCGGTACTGTGAGGACTTTGAATGAACGAACTGTTTACTGTAAGGTGCATTCAGTTCTCCGGTAACTGTGCTCTGAAATGACTTTGAAGTGCTGGTGCTATTCAGGGTATGAGGCCTGTAGTGATGGGTCACAGAACAGAAGAGACATACAAGGAGAACTGAAGATCTCTCTGAATTTTATGCATTTTGAATTTATTATTTTTTAAAAATTACAGACAGACAGACATTCAAAGCCAGCTAGCAGACAACAAAGCAGCTTCCCTGGCTTGGACATGCACATACACAGCCGACGACAACAGGGTTTGTAAGCAGCACACAGAAGCACAAATATCCTACGCAGCCTATAAACCCTGGGCTGTACTATGTGAATTTAAAAGAAAATACCTTAACACAAACCTCTTGACATGGGTACTCATTTTCGGCTCAGAGCGGGCACAGCCGGTGGGGTTGATGGCCAGTGGGAGTTCCATGAGTGGGTTTCGGCCATACCGGAAAGTGTAATTCTCACAAGCCTCAACCCCAGGAAGCTGAAAATACACCAAGGAATCACATGTCAGTGCGGATGCAGAAGAAACAGTCAAAGAAATGGCCAGCATGCTTGCAGCAGGTTGCTTAAGAACCACAGCAGCTGCTCCTCTGCTGCAAGCATGCGACCGAGTACTTTGCAAACCTTTCATCTTTCTTGCTGATTTTCCTTTACAAGCAGGTTCTCAAACCTGCCTTTTCAAATCCTGCTCACAAGACTCACCCTCATTCTTTATAGGGTGTTGCACACAGATGATGTCCCCCTGTCCACTCCACCACATATACACCCTTGTATTCACTGATGGGGAGGCAATTCCACCCCACCCCACCTCTAACCTGCTAACTTGCTTCCTTATCCTTTTCGCAACCTCCCTCAAAAAGATAGATTCAGGTGGGTAACCGTGGTGGTCTGATGCAACAGAACAAAGTTTGAGTCCAGTGGTGCCTTTAAGGCTGTCAAAGTTAAATTCTGGGTATAAGCTTTCACGTGCACCTATCTGATGAAGTAAGCATGCACATGAAAGCTTATACCCAGAATTTAACTTTGACGGTCTTAAAGGTGCCACCGGATTCAAACTTTGTTTCCTTAAAAAAAGAATGTGCAGCTCAGGAAAAAAGTGTATCAAAAGCCCACTGCATACTATACAGACAGGGCAACAGGAACTACAAACCACCTTTCTCCATACATTGCTGAGATCTTAAGATGGTTGACGTAAGAAAATCCTTCCTCATCAAATTAGCAGTCCATCTGCCCAGCATCCTGTTTTGCACACGGCCAGCCAGTTGGATGGCCAACAAATAGGGCACCAAGTCCAACCCATTCCTCTGATTTTGCCTCCTACCACCAAGTATTCAGAGGTTAATGGACTAAGAATGTGGCCAGTAGACACTGATGGAACTCTCTTCCATAAATATGTCCAATACCCCTTTAAAGCCATCTATGGCTGTGGCCATCGTTATTGTCCACTGGCAGTGAGTGAATCCCCTAATTTAAACACTAATTGAGCATGAAAGTATTTTCTTTTGTCCATCCTGAATCTAGTGCCCATCAACTTCATCACATATTCCCCGAGTCCTAGTATTACAGAAGAGGGAGGAATAAGTTCTCTATTCACTTTCTCCACCCCATGCATAATTTTATTAACTTCTATCCTCCCCCTGCCCCTGGTTGTCTTTTTTCTACACTGAAAACTCCAGCCTCGTTAGACTTTCCTCATAGGGAAGTCACTGCACCCCTTAATCATGAGCATACCAGAAACTGCCTCATCCCGAGCCAGACCCTTTGTCTATCCAGCTCAGTCTTGTCTGCTCTGACTGGCAATGGCTCTCCAGGATCTCAGGTTGAGGTCTTTCACATCTGCCTGCCCTTCTGCGCACAGAAGGTCCCAGGTGTCAGACTTCTGGGTAAATCAGTTCACAACAACATTCACTTCGAAGAAGGATGCGTTTATTGAGACATTGACAGGATCCAGCCTGTACACTGGCTGTGTTGGAACTGAGACTAAAGGCGCGAAAGCAATAGATATACAGGGTTCAAGCAAGGGCCCTAAAAGGTTCAAAACCAATCACCCCATGGGATTTTGCCCACCAAATGTAACTGCCAGCCATCCCCCCAACATATAAGACAAAAGCCAGCATAGAAAGATGAGACTCAAGGCCACTAAGCTTCTCAGGAGAGATAAGGTGTCTAGCACATCAAAGGCCTCGGAAGTGAAAGTGTTTTGGCTCTGCATTCTTCCACTCCCCCGTTACTATGGCAAACAAGCTGTAAAATGCAAAATAAACAGCGAGTATGACACCACGTTCAGTCCCCAGCATCTCCAGTTCAATGCACAGGCTCTGCCACTGAGCCACAGGCCCTCTCCATAAACCCTCTTCTGCTGTTTTTCCACCGCTGCAGTATCTTTTTTGAGCAGGGGTTTCTGACTTCAGTTTGCAGTAATTCCCCCCATAGTGCCACAAAAATCTTTGTTATTTTGGCAGCAGGAGTCTAATCCTTTCCACTGCACCTCTGGAATGAATCCAAAGACAAACATGCTTAAATACTGTTCAAACCAACTCAACGCCCTTAACTGAGTGATAATAGGCTGCAATTCTATACACCCTTCCCTGGGAATAAGCATCATTAATCATAGTGGGAGTTACTGAGCTGTAAATTCCACTATTTTCAACAGGACAATGAAGAGCCTTTCTTTGGACTGGGACAATGAAAATGGCAGAAGGGCATAACTGGCACTTAATAGTGTGTATCACATTAGGTTGAATGAGCCTTTGATGCTATGGCTAATGATGTTATTGGATCCTGAGACTTGGATAGATACTGGGACAGAGTTGGCACCAGGGGCTCGTTGTGGGGGGCACTGACCAAACTGAACAGTCTCTGTGCAAGAGAGTAAGTGGACACACATCAGACATGGAAAATGGAAACAGAAATCAACATGGGAGCATTTCTGACGCTCTGAAATCCCACAGAGTTGAAGGTTCCGGACTTTGCCAATTACCAAAGTTGTTCTTGTGGAGCAAGCGGCAGAAGCAACCCAATCTGGATTCCCTCCTCCACTGACAGAAGAGGCTGCTGAGCTGGAATTCATAGGCAGGTTTGGCACTCTCAGACCTCAACCCAGTAAGGATTTGGAATGATTAAGCTTACTACAGAAAGTAACTGTTCCTCCTTATGGGTTTAAATCCACCATTCGGATTCACCCTGCTTGGCCAGTTCATTAACAGTTGGGAGTGGTCCACGTGCACTCTGAGTAGATCACTCTTTTGACTCAGTCTGCTTTTCACCTGTGCTCCACAATGTAATACAACACACCTCGCCCTGGGATATAAACTTCCTGGCCTTACTCTAATCACCTAATTCCCATCCCCCACCCCTGGGGCTGTTTGTAGCTCTGGATGTAAATGTCAGCCAATTAAATGTAACTCTTTATGTATCTGATGAAGTGGGCTCTGGCTCACAGAAGCCTTCTTAGTTTTTAAGGTGCCATAAGTCCCTATTATTATAATGCCTATTTTAGACTGTTGTCAAATGTAAGTATTAAGCAAGTACAGGTCAAGAGCCAGCCTGGTTGTAAAGCTGAGGAGGCCACTCACAGATTCTGCTATTCTTGCCACTGCAGAGACAGTCAAACCAAAGAGGTCTTCGCCCTTCAGATACGCAGGAAAGAGCTGGAGCATTTCAGAACTCTTCCTTACAGCAACAACAGGATCCAGGATTTTATCCCAGACACCTACACAGGAAAAAATTACAGAGAAGACCAAAGAAATTCAGGAAAAAGAACAGAAGACTTGGCTCAGTTTTTATACCATCTGAAGGACGTGGCCACTTTGGATGTAGTGCTATGATATGCTCTAGAATACAGGGGCAGAAGATGGCACATTTCTCTCATGAATTCTTTACACTGATTTCAGTTGTGCAAGGAAAAACACATTTGCCCTACATGTTCCCCAGAGAGCACGGCGATTAGGGATGCAAAATCAGCTGGCCCTTCCAGACCCCAAAGATACTAGGCTGGTGATTACCAGGGCCAGGGCCTTCTCGGTAGTGGCTCTATCCTAGTGGAACAAGCTCCCGGAAGAGATCAGGGCCCTGTGGTACCTTTTACAGTTCCACAGGGCCTGTAAAATGGAGCTTTTCCATCAGGCATTTGATTAGGAGCCACATTATATACCGAGGAGTGTCCCTGTGCCCTGGTTTTACCCTCTTCGATCTCCAGCCACTCCTTGGGGTACCAGCACTATCTCCAGCTTGTGCCCGCTGCACAATAAGTGAGAGAACTAAGCTGGTGTGGAAGCTATTGGAACTATATGGCCATCTAAGCCAGGCCATAAAAACCGTTTGCTCTTATTTGGATATATTCCAGTGGTTTTAGGTATATTTTAAATTACTGTTATTTTATGTGATTTGCTTATATGTTTTGATAGGCTTTTAATTGTACTGTATCTCATGGAATGCTGTGGAAGTCACCCTGAGCCCGCCTCGGTGGGGAGGGCAGGATGTAAATGGAACAAATAAATAAATAAATGTATGAGGAGCACACGCGTCCTTAGCTCTACCCTGCAGAGACTTCCTGTAGCACACGTCCATATGGGGAAACAGTATGAAATCATCATAAAGGGATAGTGGTTGTGGGCACCCTGTCCCCTGAAGGTTGGCTGCCATCTTTTAAAATCTTCAAAAATTCTTTATTTATCATGATCATCAAGGTTAGCACACCTTTTAATGTTTTATATGGTTTTAAGATTATTTAAACTGTTCATTGTGTGTTTTACTCTTTTTGTAAGCTGCCCCTGAGCCGGCCCTGGCTGGGCGGGCGGGGTATAAAACTGATAATAAATTTAAATAAATAAATAAATCTGCAATTTGCTACAAGTGAAATGTGTAGAAACATGCCTTGCCTATTACAGACTGCCTTCAGTTTTGCCTCCCTTTGTTAGGTAATTGCAAGAGGGGATGGTGATATCCGTGGCCAACTAATGCTTGCAGGTATTTGATTGCCTTCAGTGGAATGAAGTGGGTCACATTTAATATTTTCACATTAATTTAGCCTAACCCAGCATAAAGACCAAGATACCTGAAAAATGTCACATGAAAGTAAAAAATAAATGTGGTAAGAAGGTGACAGAGAAGGAGATCCTGGAATGATATTCACAGATTAATATCTTAAAGGTGCTACTGGACTCTTGCTCTTTTCTACTGCTACCGACAGACTAACACCGCTACCCATCTTGATCTATCACAGATTAACGCATTACCTTTTGGGGTTGAGTCAGTAACAATCACATCTTCATGGCCTTGTTCAGTAATCCTGATCACAAAAAGGGGAAGGCCGTCCTTCTCTTCAATAGAACACAGGTAGCGACATCTGCGGTTGGCATACCGTGTACTCCAATATAACCGGCTGGCCTCATAGCCCACAGGGTAGAGTACCCTGGAGGAGTGGAAGGCCTGCATCTGGTGCGGCAACAGCTGGCCAATAGTGTGGAAGATAAGGCTCCCCACCCGGAAAGTGTGTTCTCGGTCCCCCCGTTGAACGATACTGGCAATCTGGCGGACTTCGTCGCGCTGGACGTAGACCCGCCTGAAGACTGCAAAATAGCTGAGTTCTTGCTCGTGAGCTCCCTTTGGTTTGTGCATGGGGCAAAGCATGGTTTTGTCTTTAAAAAACATGCATTGTGCTTTAATGGCACAGGTAAAGTGATAAATATTGGTGCACCTTAACCTGTGACAGCCGCTGGTGGCGCCCATCTTGTGACAGAACGTGCATTTCATTTGCAAGCCCCTTCGCAGGGCAAGCTCCACATTTATTAAGGCACCAGCTTGTGTCTCATAGACCTCCGTTGACCAAAGCGCACAGTTCAAATGGACCCAAAGGTCTAAGTCAAGGTTAAGAAGTCTGGCTGGTCCATCTGTTAACCCATCACCCTCTTCATGACAGAAGCAACACTTTCGGTAGTCCTTGGGTACAGGATCTGGTTTAATGGTTGTGCCCAATTTCCTGAGGAACTCGTCTATCTCCTCATCACAAGGAGGCCTGAAGGTTCCTTTAGGAATCACAATCTGTATGTTCCATTTCTTCCACTTCATTCCTTTCCACTTCTTATTTAATGGTCGACAGTCATCAAGACCATTGGGTATTGTTCTCAAACGGGGTTTGAGTTTCACGGTTACCTTCAGCTCATCTGGTTTTGGCTCCACCCTAGCTGCTTCGAAAGCGGGAGGAAAGGTGATAAGGGGAGAGGATGGTGGAGAAACCTTTTCCTGGAACTGAGGGAGACAGTGCACATCCAGTGTGGAGATGTTATTGTTATACTGATGGAACCCTTTGGGGGGTGCCTCCTTCATGTGGAACTGTGGTAAGGAAGGAACCGATTCCTGTAGGGAAAAAAAGCAAAAGGCTTTTCAGTACAAAGTCGGGAAAATACACATTCAAGCAGTATTCTTTTCAAGCCAGATACAGGTAAAGGGAGAAAAGCCACAGTTGGTAACAAACTGGAGACTGTTCGCTTGATTTATTAATATCAGGTCTTATACTAAATGATAAGTAAGCTTTTTTAATTGGACAGCATCAAACTTGTCCACAAAATTACTTCAATTGTACATGAGTTAAGACACAGGACTTGAAACAGATTAAAAATGGAGCAGCAAATTGTTTCTGGAGAAAGGAGCCAAAAGAATTGGCATTTTACAAGACCTGGCATTAAATCTCTATGGTAAAACACTGAATAATTGTGTTATGTATACGGTGGGGTATATATGTCTCCCCATTTACTTCTGCAAGACCAGCATCGGAGAAACTCCTGTTGGATGATGCCCTGAAACACAACTGAAAAATCCGGACCAGATCCCAGTACATTCACATTAACTCTATGTGTTTATATTAGAAGATAACTAAAGGACAAAACTTGCAGAAAATAATTTGAATTGAACAAAGTATTTTAGCCCTGCTATTTAAAGCTACAGAACTTTGAAAGGTAAACCACATGACTAACCACATCAGTATGGACCTTTTTAATTAAAATTTAATGTGTTTTTCATTAAAGCAGCGGCTTCAGGAAATCCCCAGTACAATAACATGCTTGTGAATTTACCTTGCTCTCTAAATTTTTTGCTTGCATGGATGCTGAGAAGAGGACAAAGCAGTTATTGCTACAGAAGACAACATCTTTCTCCATTCTCTCAGACTTCTCTCTGGAATCCTGAAAGTGAAAAAACCAAACAGCATAAAAACATAACCCAGGAAACTACATTTCATGAGTCAGCCATGATTTCAAAACAAAACAAAATATCCATTCTTTATCTATCTTATGTCAGTGCAATATTTTGGAGCCCAGATTCTGCTCAGAAAGGTCTTGTTTTTAGATCTTGACTTTTCTAATTAGATAACACAAGTGATTTTTCTTGACATACAAAACAACGAAAATGGTACAGAAAGCTTTAAAGCAGAAAAGAACCTTTTCATTTCTCATTAAGAAATGTACGCTTAATTGCTTTGTAGATCTGTACTCTGTAGTCACACTAACATTTCTTCAGATACAACTCTGATTTGCCCTTAACTACTTTACAGTAAGAAATAATTCCAAGGCAAAATCAAATTAACTGGCAATGGTAATTTGGAGGCATGCCAAACTTCCAAAATGGTGAACTGTTCCAGTATCAGTATCCAAAAGGGAGAGCTTCTGGGGAGTTCTGTGTTTTTCTACAGATAGTAAAACAACAGAAATTAAATGAAAGTCAGATAAAAGTTTGATGAACTCTCTTTTGCTTGAGCATATAAAATACTATTAGTTTGCAGTGCTTTGTGGAGCCATCCCTGCACTATTAGAAACATTTTTAGTGAAAGTGAAAACTTTTGCATTGCTTAACCCTCCAAAAAGCAATAAAACAGAAGAACAGTAATTAACAGTTACACAATGGAGAGAATAACAAATTTAAGCAATTTTCATGGGAGCACGTGTACATACACATGCACAATCTTATCCTTTAACCATGCTTTTTTGCAGTAGTACCTGCTTCTGAAAAGGTGGCTCTTTGAACGACTTCCGCACACCACTGCCCAGAACCACCACTTTGCAATGGGAACACCACTGTGGCCTGAACACTGAACCATCCGTCATGCCGGAACTGTGAGCCTTATAACCTGCCAAACCTTTAAGACATGGAGAACAGAGTTAGTTACAAAGTGCAATTTTAATAAAGACATTTGAACCTTCATTGGCCTGTCTATCCTCAACCCCATAATTCTTCTTTAATGCTACCCACTTACTGTTTGGGATTGAGTGCACCAGAATGATAGAGAATGCCTCTCACTGGAAATTGTGTATCCCCCATTTTACCTAATCACCCCCATAAGAACGGCAGGGAGTTCTCAGCACACTTTCCCCCTCTCTATCACCAGTCCGCCCTCTTCTTGGCACAGAGGTTTATGACACCCTCCACTTTAAATACAAATACAAGTTTATTTAAAATAACACTGGGGGACAGGGTTATATAGGGGAGTCAATGAGTTGTTCAGGTTTTCTTTTGTTCCTTTTGTTTTTTAACTTTGGAGTGCTCTTAGGTCTTTTAGTTTTCTTCCAGACCACACCCTTCCTGCACACTCCATCTTTTATATCTCTGTTCTGTTGAAGGCTCTCCCACAGTCTAGCATCTCCTTAAACTGTTTCACTTGCAGTTGGTCCCTAGCTAGAACTATATAACCTTCCCCAACAGGATTTCTTATAGAGGGGCACTATGTGTGTCTGAGTTAAACACCAGGAGTTTCTATCATTAAACTCCTCAGCAGCTCACAGGCTCCCACACTCTCTCTCCCATCTGAGAGCACCCTTTCTCCCCTTCTTCTTCTGGTCAGCAGTCCGCTGTTAACCACCTTTTCCAACCGTTTTTTCCTCCCTCCAGTTCAAAACTGAAGATTCCAAAACCATTACATCACACACTCTCTCTCTCTTTCTCTCTGCCTCTCCGGTCATGTGACCACTGAGCTGCAGGCTACCTTCCAAGCAGCTGCCTACGTCTGTAAACTTTGCTCTGAAATTATGCTTTCTGGTATACCCCCATTTTGCCTAATCACCCCCATGAGAACACACTTTGAATTACAGAAGTGAAGGCTGGTCAGTTGTTCTCTACTCTCAAAGTGTGCTCAAGTTCCCAAAAGTACATTTAAAAAAGTAATTATCAACAACCTCTCAGTAGCACAAACTGACTTACCATTACCACTTGGTGGAAATGGCATATTAGGTTGTTTGAGTCCATAAGGCCCCATGAATCCAAGAGAGCCTACAGTGCCTGGCTGGGGACCATGAAGCAAGAGCTGCTGTCTGTACTCGAAGGCTGGATTTGCTCTGGGAGTGTTCATCATTCCCACTGAAGAAGGAACATCTGGGGCACTACTGACTTCGTAACTGTTTGGAATTCTGACATGCAGGAGGCTGGAAAATGCAGCTACTACGTTGCCAATGTTCTAGAGAAGAGAAAAAAAGAAGAAACACACACACAGTGTCAGTTTAAACATTAAAGGAAATTAGGACAGAGCCAAAGAGAGAGCGGGAATTGGGGGTGTGCATTTTCAGAAATCTTGCATCTCTCCATGAAATACAGCCATCAGTTTTGCAAAGAGGGACAGAAATGGTTTCCCGTTCAGAGGGAGCCACGGCTGAGTGGCTGTGGGACGTAGCATCATCACACTGCCTTATATAATACTTGGTAAAGATCACCTCTGGAAATAATCCTGATTTTAAAAACTAGCACCCAAGCTGAAGATCCTGGGACGAAGGTACTGCAAAAGGTGAACAAGGATTTATTTTTGTGAAACTTCCCCCCAGCCTCATTCCCCTAGTCTTTCACTTTGAAAATTTTAATGGATAAAATTCATTATGACTAAATGAAATTGCACTGAAATCAGAGTATATAATGCTCTTATTGCAGCAGATCATTTCGAAAACGAAGATGAATAGCCGTTACACCCACAGATCCATGCAGACTGCACAAAACATTATCATGGGTTAGACGTTACTTGCTCCAAGTCTCAATTTAAGGTTGCAGATGATTCATCTACATATTAGGCATTGTGGTATCTGAAGAAGTGAGCAGTGACTCATGAAAGTGCATCTCCTGCCACACATTTTGTTAGTCTTTAAGGACTAACTGGAATCTTGCTCTTCTCTGCTCCTACAGACAAACACAGCTGCCCATCTTGATCTAGGTTAGGCAAAGGTATGCAGTCGCCCATCAAAGTGATTCCCAGTGTGGAACTTCATCTCCTTACCTCTGCAGCTGTGGGATGTAAAGTAATTGCTACAGATACAAGGCCAGATTTTGGACCATTTGGGGAAGGTCCAAGCTGAAAGCCAAAAAACCCAGAGCCAGGTTCTGTTTTAATAAAATTCCTTTTTGCTTCTGATCCTTAATGAAAAAGAAAAAAATTCATATAGTTAATGTAAATGGTGATACAAGGATATAAAATTAGCATATACATTTAAAGTATAAATAGGCATTACCCTTTCCAGTACTGGTGGGTAGGATTGGAATGATAGGAGATGGAACAGGCTCTGGGATCTCTTCCTTGACAGCTGACAGGTCAGGATACCTACTTATTTCCATACCCATGACACTCTCAGGCGATGAAGATGGAACAAAGCTGTCAGGCGTGTCTCTATCACCACAAGGATCTTGAACCCTGGAAGTAAAGAAAACTAGAAATGCTGCACAATTCTGAAGAACAACGAGGAGATGGAGAAAAACAGGTTGCTTGCCTGTAACTGATGATCTTCGAGTGGTCATCTGTGCAGTACCACACATGGGTTGGGCGCCTGCGCACGACCTCGATCGGAGAAACTTCTAGAGCTTTACCTCAGAAGAGCTTTTGGCGGGCTCTCCCCCCGCTCTGGGGGGGAGACATGCACTGCGCATGCCCAGAGCGGGAGAGAGAGCCGCCTCCCACTCAGTTCCTTCGACCGCCACTGTCAAGGCCAAAGAATCCAAAACAGGACATCTGGAGATGCCAGCAGCGGGGAAGGCTGGGTGGGATTGTGGTACTGCACAGATGACCACTCGAAGATCATCAGTTACAGGCAAGCAACCTGTTTATCTTCGTCGTGGTCTCTGTGCAGTCCCACACATGGGTGATTACAAGAGCTGAACCAGTTGGAGGAGGGAGCTGGCAGCTGCAAAGGACACAAAAATACTGGTTAAGACACAGCATCACCATCAAAACAAATCACCCACGGGTCCTACCTGAGGGTGTACCAGGATCAAGCGAAGAGAGATCGCAGCACCGTCTGACCAAAGGCAGCATCCCGCCGAGCTCGGACGTTGAGTGCGTAGTGGGTCACGAAGGTCGATGCCGAGGACCACGTAGCAGCCGCACAGACGTCTTCCAACGGGACACCGGCCAGGAAAGCGGTGGACGTCGACACTGCCCGTGTGGAATGGGCAGTGAGACAGGTAGGAACGGATTGACGCGCCAGCTCATAGCAAAGGGCTATGGTGGAAGTCACCCACTTAGAGAGACGTTGAGAAGAAATGGGTTCCCCCGCGTGAGGGGGCCATAAGCCAGGAACAGCCGAGGAGATTTACGTATGGGCTGTGTCCTGTGTAGATAGAAAGAGAGCGCTCTGCGCACATCTAGACAGTGCAGGGCTCTCTGAGAGGCATCAGTCGGGTTCGGGAAGAATGTAGGCAGAACAGACGACTGAGAGAGGTGAAAGGCAGAGATGACTTTAGGGAGGAAGGAAGGATCTGTTCTAAGGACCACCTTCTCCCTATGAAAAACGGTGTAGGGGGATCTGCCCTAAAGGCAGCTAGTTCCCCTACTCTGCGTGCAGTGGTAATGGCTACGAGAAAGGCCGTCTTCCAGGACACTAACCTGAGGTCGGCGGTAGCCATCGGCTCGAACGGTTTAGCCATGAGCTGAGAAAGGACTAGAGACAAGCTCCAGGAAGGCACCAAGGGTTTCCTAGGCGGGCACATGCGAAGAAGACCCTTGAGGAACGTCTTGGTGAGACGGTGGGAGAACACTGACGAGCCTTGGATGAGGGGGTGGTAGGCGGAGATCGCCGCCAAATGAACCCTCAAGGACGAGTATGCCAGGCCCGCATCCTTCAAATGCACGATGTAGGCGAAGATCTCACGGAGAGATGATCGAATCGGATTGAAGGAGTGATCAGTAGCATAGGATTGGAATCTGTTCCACTTGAACCGATAGGAACGTCGAGTAGAAGGCTTCCTAGCATTCAGGAGGATTTCAGAGACCTGAGGCGGGAAGTCTAGGGCTGGATCTTCCAGGCCGTTAATTTGAAAAATCCCGGATTGGGATGGATGATTCTCCCTCGGGCCCGAGAAAGGAGATCTGGGACGACAGGGAGGGGACGGAAGGAACGACAGGAGAGTTGAAGCAGGTGCGGGAACCAGACCTGGCGTGGCCACCACGGAGTGATCAGAATGCAGGAGGTGCGGTCTGCACGAATCTTCTGCACGACCCGAGAGATGAGAGGGAACGGAGGAAACAGATAAAACAGGGTTCCGTTCCATTTGTGGAGAAAGGCATCTCCGAGCGACCGAGCAGACGGGGAACCCCTGCTGAAAAACAGGCGACATCGAGCATTGTCGACGGACGCGAAGCCGTCGACAGATGGGTGACCGAACTCCCGAAACAGAGGCCGAAGATACCGGAGGGGAATGGACCATTCGTTGTCCGATGAGGCAGAACGACTCAACCGGTCCGCATCGACATTCTGATCCCCGGGAATATGGATCGCCGAGAGCGTGATGGAGTGGCGGAGGCACCAGGACCAGAGGTCTATCGCCAAGGTGCAGAGACGAACAGAGGCAGTGCCGCCCTGTTTGTTGACATAATAAACAGCCGTGGTGCTGTTGGAAGCCACTTGGACGACACGGCCTCGGAGGGTCGGAAGAAAAGACCGGAGGGCCAGGTAAATTGCTTGCAGCTCCAGGTAATTTATGTGGCGAGTTGCATCTCGAGCAGACCAAGCCCCTTGTACAGTAAGCGCTCCACACTGGGCTCCCCAACCCCAGAGGGAAGCGTCTGTGGTCAACAGCAACTCGGGAGGAGGAGGACGAAATGGCATCCCGGAAAGGAGGTGGACAGGTTGAGCCCACCACTCGAGGGAGGCGAGGACGGTTTGTGGGATCGACAGAATCGTGTGCCAAGGCCTCCGGAGGGGATCGAAGGCTCGTAGGAGCCAGAACTGAAGCGGCCGCATCTTCAACCGGGCGTTGCGGACAACAAACACCGTAGAGGCAAAGTGACCCAGAAGCCTCATGACCGAACGGGCGGATTGTTGGGGACACGTCTGAAAGGCGGACACCATCGCCCGAATGTCGGAAGCCCTGGACTCCGGAAGGAAAGCCGCTTCGAGGTTGGTGTCGAGTCGAGCCCCGAGGAATCGAAGGATTTGGAGGGGCTGAAGGGAGGACTTGGCGTGGTTGACGCAAAGGCCAAGAGCACGGAGGAGGGAGAGAGTCTCCCGAGTGTCGTGGAGCAATTGAGTTGGCGTTGGAGCTACGAGAAGCCAGTCGTCGATGTAAGGATAAAGAGTGACTCCCCGTCGGTGGAGTTCGGCTACCACCACAGCCATCAGCTTGGTGAACACCCGTGGAGCTGTAGAAAGGCCGAAGGGAAGCACCCTGTACTGGTAGTGGGCATCTCCAACGGCGAAGCGGAGAAACCGCCGATGTTGGGGACGGATCGTGACATGGAAGTATGCGTCTTGAAGATCGACTGACGCGAGCCACGCTGCCCGTGGAATGAGAGGGAGGATCGACTGCAGAGTGACCATTCTGAATTTTTGATATCGAATGTAACGGTTGAGATCCCGAAGGTCCATAATTGGACTGAAGCCGCCGTCCCTCTTGGGGACCAGGAAATACTTCGAGTAGAAGCCGAGAGTTCGTTGCGCCTCCGGGACGACCTCGATGGCCCCCTTGGCAAGGAGAGCAGAAACCTCGAGATCGAGGAGGGGGTCTGGAGGCGTGACGACAAAGTGTGGGAGGATCGGAGGCGAAACGAACTCTATGGCGTACCCGACCCGCAGGATGGTGAGGACCCAAGAGTCGGTTGAAATGTCTTCCCAGGCTGGTAGAAAGGGGAAGAGGCGGGTACGGACGGAAGGAGTGAATGACATTGGAGAGAGACGGTGGGGACAGTCAAACAGACTGCTTAGGCTGCGGCGGCTTTTTGGTGGGTTGGGAACGGTGTTTGGAAGGAGGACGAGAGTCGTACGGTTTCCTCCTCCATTGGGAGTGAGGTGCTGGAGATAGGTATCGCCTGGAGGCGGAAGGTTTCCAGGAACGGTTTCTGGGACGGTAAGGTGCAGCCGAGACTCCAAGGTTTCGGGCCTGCTTACGACTCTCATCAACAGCCTTCAACACTTCGTCGGTGGTGGAGTGGAAGAGGCCGTTTCCGTCAAAGGGGAGGTCTTCTACACGGAACTTGACGTCCGGTTGTAGGGAGGTGCCCCGCAGCCAGGCATGACGCCGGAGAGCGACAGAAGACACCAGGAGTTTAGAGGAGCAGCTGACTGCATGATGAACGGAATTGATTTGTTGCTTTGATATGGCACAAACCTCAGACAAGGCAGCCGAGAGAGTGGGACGGTGCTCTTCCGGAACAAACTCCAGGACAGGGCGAATTGCATTGGCAACGTTGAATGTGTAAGCAGATAAATACGACAGATAAGTATCGACCCTGAGATTCATGGAGGCCAGAGAGTACATCTTCTTGGCCAGAAGATCCAGTTTATGACCCTCACGGTCAGGGGCGTGGACTGGCGAGCAGGCTGCCTCGATTTCGAAGAAGAGTGAACCAACATGGAGTTCGGTGGTGGCTGAGAAAGGAGGAATTTGCCAGGAGCATCCTGGATCCTATACAACCCATCATAGCGCCTCGAAACCGGAGGGATGGAAGCCGGGTGTTCCCATGACTCTTTCAACATAGAATGGTAACGAGCTCCAGAAATGCCTTAGGGCCTTCCGTAGGTGAAATCGACCCCGAGCGTCGGTGCTCGTCCTCGATCCGAGAGACCTCGGGATCGAACTCCGCCAAATCCGACCCGTCCGAGATCGACATAGGAGAGGAGGATCGGGGTTGGACAAGGTCGACGACCGGATGGTCGACGGCAGGACGGTGTCGAGGTTCCATTGGGGAACTCCTTGGGGCGTCCCGATTTCTGGGAAGGTCAGAAGGCTGTTCCCGAGAGGCAGAATGAGCCGAGGCCACAGATGCCGAGCGCCGAGGGCGGTCAGGGGCGTGGGCCTGATCTCCGCGTTCCGAATGCCGGATTCGGTCATAGCGGTGTCTCTCCGGTGTCGGAGACCTCGAATAATAGTAGGCCGCATCCGGACGCTCCCGACAGTCTTCGCAGGACCAGCATTGGTGGTCAGAGGCGGAATCAGACGACGACGGGGATTGCCTACGGATCAGGCATCGACGACCAAGTCGAGATCGGGACCGAGCATGGCGGTGCACAACCAGACCCTCGTCCAAAGTGTGGATCGGGGTAGTGGAGCGCCTCCGTGGAGACCGGGAGCCTGTTCGCACAGACAGGTGCGGAGGCGATCTGGTCAACTGGCCCAACGGTATCGTCCCCGTAGGTGACGAGTGGGGGTGCTGCGGAGTCTGTTGTCGAGCCACAGACTGATGAGATGTAGAGGCAAGGGCCGGCATCGACGTTGACAACCCAGTCACGATGATGGGATCCACTTTCGAAACCGAAGCAGAGGGCGTGGCCTTCGACCTCGAAGGGGTCTTATCTTCAGCTCGCTTAGGTTTCTGTTTCGGTGCCTTCGAGGAGGTGTCCGATTTCTTGGCTACCGAGACCTGGGAAGCTCCCGAAGACATTGTGGGACGCAGAGCCGATTCAACAAGAAGAGCTTTGAGCCTAGCCTCTCGATTACGGCGAGCCTGACAAGTGAAACTCGCGCAATGAGGGCAAGAATCTACTCTATGGGCCTCTCCCAAACAAACTAAGCAAAGGTCGTGCCCGTCGTTGGATGGAATTTTAGCAGGGCAACGACGACAGACCTTAAAGAATTGAGTCTTTCCCATACAAAAATCCCCACCCACCCTCCAAAGAAAGGAGAGGGGAGGGAAGAGAGATAGACAAAGATTTTTTTTTTTTTTGAAATATTTTTTAGAAGAGAAAGAAGCAGATGGAAAAGAAAGCAAAAGCGAAGAAAGATATACTCAGCTGAGGTAAATGGAGGAACGACAGGAACGAGGTGTGAACACGAAGGCGGTCGAAGAAGAACTGAGTGGGAGGCGGCTCTCTCTCCCGCTCTGGGCATGCGCAGTGCATGTCTCCCCCCCAGAGCGGGGGGAGAGTCCGCCAAAAGCTCTTCTGAGGTAAAGCTCTAGAAGTTTCTCCGATCGAGGTCGTGCGCAGGCGCCCAACCCATGTGTGGGACTGCACAGAGACCACGACGAAGATCTGGATATGACAGCCATATGATGCAAACTGCAATTCCAGTAGCCATTTTCTTAAAGAAAAACAAGCAATGATGTCAACAAGTATATCATGTTGATCTCCCCCTCAGAAATTCACTCTTTTGCCTTTCCAATTCAGCTGTTTGACCAGAATGCTATTAATTCTTGTAAGGTACTACAAGATACCATTAATACATACAAAACAATTACAATTCCAAACTGTAATTTTGTATGTGGAAACAGTGTCATCCAAAGAGGGCCCAGGCCTCCGCTCTGATCTATATGCCCCAATCTCACATAGTAAAAGAGGTTTTCAAAATCCAAGACTTTGTATCCAGAGAGAGCCCAGCTGCTTGACCTAGCTTCAAGGAACAGGCCACACTAGCCGGGGACAAGTAGGTTCTCAGAGAGTATTTCATCTAGATTTGAGGACATGAGGACAAGGTCTAAGCAGGTAAGAGGACAAATAAAAATTTGAACAGTGAAAACATTACCAGCGAGCAACAGCAGAAGAATTTGCAACTTGAGATATTGGCAAGCTATCTGTACCTTCCTTCTGGTCGCTTGCTGAGTCCACTTTTTATGAACAACCCTGAAATTCCCAACTTGACCAGTTTCTGGCCTGATCTACCTAGGTACAAATTAGAGGTTATCTCCAAGACCAAGCCATTTGCTTGGGGTGTGCACAAGAAGGAACAACAACCGGCCATATACAGCTGTGAGCAACCTTCCCAATGTTCAGCAGCACCAAGTGGCCAACTAACCTACCAGGCACCCAATGCCCAGCTAAGGTGTTCAAAGAGGACACATACCTTAGTTCTTCATGATTGTTATGAGGTGGGGTTGGCAGGGAAGCAGGAACATCCACACTTTTAGGACCTTGAGCCATGGCTCTGGCTAACAAATCATCCTGAGGTCTGAAGGGCAGCTGAAACTGCTTGGGTCCTAGAGCCTTGGTAACTGAAACATGGCAAGAACAAGCCACATAAATAACCTAAAGCCTGGACTCTCCCGAGAAGCTAAAATGACCAAGCTGAGGCCATCATGCTTTGGTCACATTCTGAGAAGATAAGAGTTGCTGGAAAAGACAATCATGCTAGGAGAAGTGGAAGGCAGCAGGAGAAGAGGAAGACCCAACATGAGAGGGACTGACTCCATCGAGGAAGCCATGGCCCTCAGTTTGCAAGACCTGAGCGAGGCTATTAAGGTCAGGACCTAATGCAGGTCATTCATCCAGGCATCGCCATTAAGTTGTAAGCGACCTGACGGCACATAACACTGACACTTGATGACATATATAACTGACCCTAACTTCACTCACGTTTATTGGTTGCTGTAGATTTTCTGGGTTGTGTGGCCATGATCTTGGCATTGTAGGACCTGACGTTTCGCCAGTAGCTGTGACTGTGACTGTGGCCACACAACCCGGAAAATCTACAGCAACTAATGAACTCCAGCTGTGAAAGCCTTCACTCATGTTTCTTTTGCTTAAATTCAACTCACAATCCAAACCCTCCAAAATCCACCACAGTTATTTACTGAAAATAAGAAAAAACAAGCAAACAAGCAAACAAACAAACAGTATCCTCTAGAGATGACAGCAATGGAATTTTCATACATGTTCAGCAAAAAGTGGTGGGATGCAGCACATACTGAATGGAGGCCCTTTGTTGGGGTTTTCATTTATTTTCAAAGATGGACTTTACTTATTGTAAAACCTTCTATTTCTGTATTTTAACTGGAGTTTTTAACTTGTATATTTGAATACCTGAATAATGTTTGATTTTGTTAACTGGATCTGGTTGTGGACCATAATATAATAAAATTGAAATGGAATTGAATTGAAAAGATGGACTGAGTACTGGTAAACAAGTGACTTTCAAGCTGCTGTCCTCATCCTAACTCAAATCACCACCACCAATACAAAAGACTCAAAACTGTACAGCCCTCATGTTCAAAGATCTCTGCAATCATGTCCAAAATCTGCAAATGCATATCAGTGCCTGCAATCCCCACATCCAGGCCACAACTCTCTATATTATTTCATACTGTGCTGAACATCTGTTTTTGCATAACTCTCAACATTTCCCCCATAAATTTTGTGGAGAAGGTAATCAGAATTTCAAAGCATTCTGATGTAAAGTGAGTTACAAATGCACAGCAACGAAACCCCAGATTTCACTGTGGACATTCTCGGCATATACAGCGACTTACCGTCATGTCCCCCTAGCATCCCAGCCTTGCTAGCGAGTTCCTCAGTGGTTGCAAATCCATTGACCATTTTTTGGCAAGCCACAGGTGGAGGTGTGGGCGGGAGTGAGGCTGGAGGGGTGGGAGGATTGCTCAGGTTGTTCTGCTGCAGAAGAGGGAGGGACATCAAGTTTTTAGCTAGCATATTTGAAATAATGGGAAAAGTAATCTACTTACAAAAACAATTGCAAAATACAAACTGATCTGATAGAATACCTGTAATACTAAAACACTGCAGACCAATTAAAAAAAAAAACAACGCTTGATTTTGGACCAAGAAGCAAAAATGGTAAATCCTTGATCAGTCAACATTTCCACGGAAAGGAGACAAAATAACTTCTCAGTGTGTTCTATGCTTAGTAAAGTGCATTTATGTCAAGATACAGGTGAGCATTTTGGTGGCAGCAAAGGGAGCTGTTTCTCCCTTACCACTGCCATGGTTCAGTTCCAGGCACTGGGGTGGGGAACGTTACTCAGCCTCAGTGATGTGACAGGCAACTTTTCTTGTAACAGTGCTGGTCACACTTTTGGCTGCTCATTTTGCTTTCTCCAGGTACTGCTGCAGGAGCAATAAAATTCTCTCTGGAAAGAGGCCATGGTAGGTCAGGGGTGAGGTGGGGGAAATAAAAAATGAACACAGGCCTCTTTCCCCAAGCAGTGACAACTTTACGTTATGACTTTCATGCCTGAGAATTTACTCATGAACACAAAAGGCAGTATTTAATGGCAGTAATCAGTGGCCTCTTGGTCAAATCTGACCATCCAGTTTCTCATCTTAGAGGCAAAGGGGATATGTGGTTAAACAGCCCTTGTGCGCAGTAGGACTGGCAGAAAACTACTGTAGGTGGGGAGCATAAGAACTTTACCTGCCATTCCTGATGATGGAAGAATTTATTTGCTGGCCTGTGCTTCAATTACCTTAAAGCACTGAAGCAGCATAACACAGTTAACAGTTGTGGCACAATTTTATACTGAAGGAATTCAAACTCAGGCCTGCTTTTAACAGGAACTTTAAAAAAAATACATCAGCCAGGGATACGCTGCCAAATGCCAGCCAGAAGGTCGGCAGTTCAGTTCAAGACCCGAGTGCTGCAAGACAGAGTGAGCTCCCATCTCTGGCCCCAGCTCCTGCCAACCTAGCAGTTTGAAAGCAAGAAACTGCAAGTAGATAAATAGGTACCACTTCAGTGGGAAGGTAACAGCGTTCTGTGCACCTCGGCGTCTAGTCATGCCAGCCACAGGACCATGGAAAGGTCTCTGGACAGCGCTGGCTCTTTGGCTTGGAAACGGAGATGAGCACCGCACCCTATGACTGTCTTTTGAGCAAGGGAAACCTTTACCTTTACCTTTTACTCTTAACCTACCTCACAGGGTTAATGTCAGCACATAGTGGAGGGGAGGAGAATGGTGTAGGTCACTTTGGGCCCTCAGTGGGGAGAAAGGCAGGGCATAAATCAAGTAAATAAATAAATAATATGCTCTGGTTATTTCTGTTTTTAATAAGCGCAAAGACTGATGGCAACGGGGCAACAAAATACGCTTTTTAGATACACTAGGGCCCTGTCAGTCACCAGGTTAAACCTGTTGCTGTGCTTCTCATAGAAATTTTGCAGAACCTAATACAGGGGAGAACGTACCTTGTAAATGAGCTGAGAATAGTAATCTGATACCCCATCAAGTGTCGCACTACCAAAGCTTCCCATAAGGCGACTTCCACTATTCAGGTGGCCGCTGCCATATGGCAGGAAGTGGGCAAAACTCACGCCAATTATTGGCTCCATCAGAGGCAGCAAAGAGAGTTGCTGTAGGAAAAGATGAGCAGTTATGAAAAAAAATCATCACAAACGAGCTGTGAATTTCCACTCAATTACACTAAGATGATGGTTAGCATTAGAAACCAAGTTCCCTCACTTATACAGGAGCACTCAAGGAGTCCTGTCAGTACTTCATTTCAAGCCCTTGTTAAAACACTTCAGACATAGGCTAATGTCAGCCTGTACTCCACCCGCTTCAGCCTCTACCAATGCATCTGAATTCCCAATCAAGGACCATGGCTCTCCAAATGTCAAGGACCACCTCTGTTACAGACACCGCTCTTAATAATAAGTGGTATATTAACAGGGAACAAAAATGGCTTTCTTATTAGAACTTAATTATCAATATTGATATTGAAGCAATAAATGGTGCTGACATTTTTCTTTTTCCACTGTCTAATCTCACTGCCTTTTTGCTTGTCAAATTCCTTCACAATAGACTTTCCCTTAGCTCTCTCCGTCCTGCCTGCCCCTGCCTACCTTCCTTTTTCCCTATGTCCCATGTACAAGGGCTGCTTCGTTCTCTTGGCACTCCTAACAAAGACTGAAACTCTACCTAACTCTCTTGAGTTAATTTATCTGGGATCTGCTGATCTGAACCACCAAGGTTCAGATAACTGCTAGAAAACCTCTTGGAATGGGACTCAGGAGGGCTTTTTTGTTTGTTTGCTTCTTTGTTTAGTCCCACTCCATCAGTAATCCTGTTCCTTTGGAAATGTGGTAGAATGGATCTGTTCAAGAGACAAAGAAGAGGATATTGATGGCATCAAGGCCATGCTGATCCATTTAGAGATAGTAAAGGTGTCTGCCCAAACATTCCTGTCACCATTTTGTATGCTTTGGGAGTTTCTGGACATTCTGCAATACAGTAAGAATACTAAAATGGACATGAAGACATTACAGGCAATCAAGGACTAAAATGTAGACTTTTCATTGCAAGAAGCACCAAGGTAAATATTTCAGCACCATTACACAAGTGGTGGGTTGTAAAGCACAGCGGTTTCAACATGAGTACAGGCTTGTGTGGCTGCCCTGTTGCTGGTGCAGCTGTCAATACAGTGCAGCTTCCCCAGGGCAGGTTTCCCACAGTCTTCAGTTCCCCAGCAGTGGCCACCCCCACCTAACCACTGGGACATTTTTAGGGGATTTTTTGTAAAAAATCTGCAGTGTGTTATATCAATATACCATTATAACAATATGTTTAACAGCAAGTTTTAAAAAGCAAGTCTCAAGCCCTTCCATTGTGGAGATATGCCTTTCCCTTTATATTTCAGCAATGAAAAGGGCCAGAGATATATTGTTATAATGTTACACCAATACAGCATGAGCCTGCTATGCAGGAAGGGTGGGATACAAATCTAACAAAATAAATAAATAAAAGTATTCAATTGCTGATTTTTTAAAACAAACAAAAAGTCCTCTGGTGGCAGGGGGCAGAAATGGATGCTGCATGGACAGGATCAGGGGAAAATGGCTGGCATATAGCGGGTGTCCAGGCTTTACGGAGATCTTTCCCAAAACTCTGCAGTAATGTAGATTTGAGAAAGGTTGGAAAAAAGCTGGGGGAATCCTGTGAGGTGCATGAATGTACCACAATGCTGTAGAGGAGCAGGTGGCAGGGAAGACAGCTTCCCAAAAGATTGAACCCAGGGCAGATAACCCCTGTGGAAATGGCCCAAGTTAGAGTGCTGTACACATATTTTTCAATTTCCCTTTAAAAAGCAAAGGTACTGAAAACAAAACATTGTAGGGGATGTCACCATCTTGTACTATCCAATGGGACGGGAGTGATGCCTTCCACTGGCAGAAGAGTCTCCTCCACTGTGGGAACGGATCCAAGGGATCCAGCCCATCAAGAGACCAATATGGGGGTGGACTTCTTACTCTGTTTTTCAAGCTTATCGCTAATGAGGTGATCCTTTCCCACTTTCATTGCTCACCTGTTTTAACTGCATAAACGTGTCAGCATTAGGGTAAATAGCCTGCTTTTCTTCTTCCTCTTTTTTTCTCTTCTTAGATCGAGGCGCTGTCTTCTCACCTGCCTTCTGAGTTCGTTTGTTTCGCTGCTTTTTCATTTCATGCCCTAAATCTGCTCTTTGAAGCTGGCTGTTACCACATCCAGGTGGGCCCTGCAATGGATTTCCTAGTGATTGCTTATGGGGAAAGAAAGATAAAAGGCATAAGCTATATAAATTTAACATTCTACTTTATGTTTTTATAAACCTTTTTGGAACACAGCGTTCTCACCAAAGCACTCACATGTAACTACAACAAACCTGCTTTGTCCTCTTTTCATACTGCAATAGTCACTGTAATGATATAGTATTTCTATGCACACCTACATTCCAAGTGGGAAGAAACAACCTGACCATAAAGAGCCAACTCCAATGTCCCTTCCCTCTTGCATACTGCTATCTCTGTTCATCTTTCTCAATTTCTCCTCTCAAAGATCCCAGGCTTCTTCCAGACCTCCCCCACCGCCTGCTCCCTTGTCTGTCCCCTTCCCTCATGCCCTGACACTGCCCCTTTCTTCTCTGCAAGGCCCAGTCAGATCTCCCCACAATGTCCCTCAGTGCCTCCTCCTCCCTATTTTTCCTAGACTGCATGCTTCCTTCATCCCACTCTACAGCCTTCTCATCCCTGTCTATACCAGGGGTGTTGAACTCATTTGTTACAAGGGCCGGACCAGACATAAATGAGACCTTGTTGGGCCGGGCCATGAGCATCATAAAATGCAACACCAGGTAGTGGAGATATAAACTTTATAAAGGACACAAACACAAAGGTTTTTTTTTTTTACTTAAAATAAAAACGTGCTTAAAACATTAGCACTCTTACAATATTTTGTTTATTTAACAGTGTCTGATACCTTGACACCTCTCGCTCTGAATTGTTGCATCAAAATGTCTGTGCTATTGCAATGTTGAGTATGCTGTTCAGGTGTGTCTCAGTAAGCTGTAAACCTATGATGCCGCAGCAACAGCAGAACTAGAAGCAGCAGCAGAAGACAGCCAATTCCACTGTGGGCCTGATAGAAGCCCTCCAGGGGCCTGATCCAGCCCCCGGGCCGCATGTTTGACACCCCTGGCCTATACCTTTCCTGCACCTTTTAGGAGGTGACTGCCTTCAGCCCTTTCTCAGTGCGAAGTGGCAGCTTACAATCAGATCTGGGTTGGGGAGAAGAGACTGGTTTACTGGATGCTGCTGTCACAGTCCTTAAAAGAACACATGGGGACTATCAAAATTTGTGTGGGCAGGAAGAAAACCGAGGATTAAAATGGAAATATTGTGTGACGCAAAGGAAAGAGGAGGACTTCAGCTACCAAATTTAAGACTTTATTATGATGCCGTCTGCTTTAACGTGGCTAGAACAATGGATTAACCTTGACAACATGAAATTGTTAGCACTAGAAGGTCATGATAATAAATTTGGATGGCATGCATATATGTGGTATGAAAAGTCAAAAATTGACAAATTCTTCAAACACCACTATATAAGACGATCACTGTTTGAAACTTGGATGAAATATAAAAAATTCTTCTCAGAAGAAAGACCACTATGGATAGTGCCGGCAGAAGTGATTAAACCGTTTTCCAGACATCAAGGTTCAGACTGGTTACCTTATAAGAGTCTTCTGAAAGTGGAAGGGAGAAATTATGTGATAAAAAATAGAGATGATGTTGAATTTGATTATGATTGGTTGAATTATTGACAGATTTTCGATCTATTTAAGACCGATAAGAAAAAGTATGGCTTTAGGGAGAAAAATAATGAAATTGAAAATATATGGGTTGAAAAAGGTAAAAAAATGATTTCAAAAATGTATAAGGTTTTGTTGAAATGGTATACTGAGGAAGAAACAGTAAAAGAACAAATGATAAAGTGGGCTGTTAATATAAATAGTGAAATAACTATGTCATCATGGGAGTATTTGTGGAAAAAATCAATGAAAATTTCAACCTGTGTTAATGTTAAAGAAAATTGTTACAAAATGATGTATAGATGGTATATGACTCCGAAAAAAATTGCTATTATAAATGAAAGCATGTCTAACAAATGTTGGAAATGTAAAAAAAAAAAGAAGGGTCATTTTACCACATGTGGTGGACTTGTGATAAAGCTATAAGCTACTGGACTCAGATACACAGTGAGATACAGAAAATTTTGAAATGTACTTTCAAGAAAGACCCACAAATGTTACTGTTAGGTCTTAAATTTGAAGAAGTAAATGTAACCAAGAGAACATTGTTATGGTATTTGGTTACAACAGCCAGAATGACTTATGCACAATTTTGGAAGCAAGAAAAGACACCTGAAACATGGGAATGGATTAAGAAGATGTTGTTTATGGTTGAAATGGACAAACTGACAAGGAAGCTTAACAACGAGGAAGACGAAAAGTTTTTTGAAGAATGGAAAGACTTTCAAGACTATTTGGGGAAAAACTGGGATGTTAAGAATAACTTGATTTGTTTTGACAGTTATTAAGAAGAAATTTTAAAATGATTTTATTGTTAGAGTGTTACCGTTATATGATAATGAAGGTTAAAAAGGATCAGTAAAGTAAATGTTTAACAGAGACTATAAGGGGGGTAAGAGCATTGCGGGAAGCCTTGTATTGGGGAGGGAGGGATATAATGAAAAGGATATGTATTTTACTTTGTTTTTTATATAATATGGAACATGTTAAATATATCCATTAATAAAGTGTTTGTTTGTTTTTTTAAAAAAAGAACACATGGGGGAGCGCCTCCCCCGCCCCCCCGGTGAATGGGCACAGACTTCTCAAACAAATCTTCCCGTCTGGTGATATCCTTCTTGTCCAAGCCAGCGAAAGAGTACAAAAGGGGGGGGCGGGGGATGGATAAAGACTCTCTAATGTGGATTATTTTGGGGGCCAATGACTCAGTATGTTAAACCATTACAGAAGTCATTCTTTTCTGGAAATGTCAGTTAAGTCAGACCTTTTCAGATTTATTTCAGCAAAGAGCGATGAACCCTTTATTACAGGATTGTTCAGGCACAACTAAACAGCCCAATGAACTGAGAAGAGAACTTTACTCCATGTGAAACTTTTATTACAACTGGTGCTGCAGAGAAATAGTCAGGTCTCATGTGTGCCATGTTGTGCCTTTACAGCTAACTCAGGTTTTTTTGCCACCTGTATCCCACTTCTTGGATAAGAAAGATTTGGCCAGTTATCCCATACTTTGATCATGCCCTGATTCAATTACCTACAAGGGGTCTTTGAAAACTATCTGGAAACTTTTAACTAGTGCAGAGTACAACAGCAAGATTACTGTCTGGTACTTCTACTGAAGAATCTATTTCACCATTCTTAAAAAAGCTGCACTGGCAGATGATTTTGTTTCCAAGCAAAATTCAAAGAGCTGTTTCCTGGGACTGAGGCTCCTCAGGGACTGCCTTCTCCTTATAAGCCTGCCCAGACATTAAGATCAAATCAGAGGCCCCCACTGAGAGCAGCACCATTTACTGAAGGGGCACAAGAGACAAGAACCGGCCGCAGAACTCCATCCCTGTCATCGCATGCCTGACTCCTCTGTTGTCTAGGTTTGGCGTATCAGGTAAAAACAACTATACTCTGACAGATTTTTAATGATTAGTTTTAGGTTGTATAAACCTCACCTTCTCCTGAGGTTTGTGACTGTACAGTGAAATATACAAAAACTGATATTGGGCCAATAAAGATCAATGACGGAACACAGATTTTCTAGTTTTTCCATGCAACAAAATAAGTTCTCAATTGTATTTTAATGCATGTCTCTACACATCATAACAACATCAGAAACAAAAAAAACAGTGCTGTTAAAGACTAATAGACAGAGGGTCTAGAGAAACCAATCATTACAAATATATCAGAATACCCATGACAGAGAAACACCACTATTCCTATAAGATTTTTTCCACGTATTTGAGGGGCCATAATAGAGACAAAACTCACAGCTAAAAGAATCAGCAGCTTCATTATTTGAGGATTGTCTTCCAGTGAAACAAATTAGCTCCCTGATCTACGATTTTAATTAATGTAAAACTAGTTGGCTCCCTAAGAATCAGTCACTAATAGGACTGCCAGCCTCCAGGTGGTAGCTGGAGGTCTGGGATTACAACTGATCTCCAGGCGACAGATCACCCTGGAGAAAATGGCCACTTTGGAAGGTGGACTCTATGGCAGTATACCCCACTGAAATACCTCCCCCCTTCCCAAATCCCACCCTCCTCAGGCTCCTTCCCCAAAATCTCCAGGTATTTCCCAGTTCTAGTCATTGAAAATTACTGCATTTTAGACCATAATATGAAAATCACATAAAACCATATGATATACAGTATTTACTCAAATGCAAGACTAGGTATTGTCCCAGGTATACCATAAAAAAAAGAGGAGGGCATCTTCCATTTGCATACAAGATAGTTACATCCAATAATACTTTTAAAATGTGTATAAAAATTTTAAGGGGGTCATCTACCCTTCAGTAAATATAGTGGTTTATTTACATATAACTGGTACTACCAATAGAAGCATTCTAGCACAGTGAATACAATAGCGAGATCCAGTATTCAAGCATATTAAGCAACTAACAAGTTACAATAACTACGTCCAATGCAACTCCTTTTGTTAGGACCAACCAAAGTATCACAAAAAATAAGCAAACTTTTGAATTATCCAGTACTTTTCATCAGACTGGATGTTTGATTCCTCCCCACCAAAAAGTGTAAGTGTGTGGAAGTCAGAAAAAGATGTTTCAGGGAATAATGGAAACATATCAAGTCAGCAGCTTGTTGTATCTTACAACTGAACACAGGATGTACCTAACCGGTTTGGGGATGCTGAGCACAAAACAGGTTTCAAGTTGCACCAAAGACTGCTAGTACAAAGAAATAAAAATAGCATCCTCCCTCGGAGAATAGAAAAACTGGCAGTTAATCTGCAATAGCAGATTTCCAAAGGGATGCCATGTTTAAAGTTTATGAATAGTGACACATTAGCATATTCTTTGGCTAAGATTTGCTGTATATCCGATGTTCAGTACTGCAATTCTCCAGGCACCTAAAGTAGCTATTGATCACTGCTACTGCTATCAGGTAAAAGATTACTAAATTATAAAAAGCTATACAATGTTACATTCACACAAAGTAAAAAAGAAACAGCAAATGTAAATTTGCAGTTTCACAAATTTATCTGGTGTACAACTAATGGTAGTAAGTCTTGATAACCGAACAGAACCTCCACACTCAGTGGCAGTATATCAGATTCCTGGCACACAGCACAGGTGATCACTTGCATAGCCATCACCTGCATTGTTTTGCTGTACAACTTCAGAGGCCATCTTGATGGCTGCTGTTGACCACAGAACTCTGGATTACAGAGACTATAATCTCATCTAACCAGACAATTCTTCTTGAGCTTCCATTAGCCTAAACAACAGTGTAGGATAGCAAAGTAGCAAAATAAATACAAAGGTTCGGATCCAGACTTAATAGGCAATTGCCACCGATTACCCTTTCCCATAGTGGACCTCCCTTATGTCTTCCCTTAAGGTCCCCCTTTCCCCTTGGGTAGCTTTTGG
Organism: Gekko gecko; assembly: GCA_029375565.1. NCBI lineage: Eukaryota > Metazoa > Chordata > Lepidosauria > Squamata > Gekkonidae > Gekko > Gekko gecko. The sequence goes on along the minus strand of JAPDNY010000011.1, from coordinate 93,352,636 downwards.
TGGAGATAAGTGGGCTACAGAAGGGAGGGGAAGCAAGAAAGTTCCATTCCACTGGTGGAAAATTTAGTCTGGATCTAGCCCATTTATACATTGATACTCACTCTTCCCTTCCACCCCCCAGATCTTTTACATCCAATTTTAGCCACCATGTATGTTATACAGGAAGAGCAGAATTTGAAACTGTAATAAAACCTAATTAGATTGGCTAGGAGAAGGAAATGAAATGCTGCTCCAGCCAGAGAGGATCAGCTGCTGGATCTATGTATTCAAACCCTACAGGAGTTGGCAAAGGGGTTCATGTGCTCAGGTTCATTATTTCCGGTTTTATGCGGTGATCCTTGGAGGAGGTAAAAGCCCTTGTGACCCCATCTAGAGCACAATGGAGGGAGTTGTGTCCAACCAATGCCCTCAGCTTTAAAAATGGGGTGTGTGGGGGGGTTACTCTTAGGCACAGGCCTTTTAATAAAGAATCAACACAATACATTTGTATTTATGCTGTATAATAATGTTCAACATTCTTGAGAGGAGTCTGGATGACAATAAAAATGTGCTTACCATGCTGCTTTCAGCTGGGTCCTGTTTTCCCACAAATTTGCTCTCCTCAGTGCTCTCTTCTGACGGGAAGCCGCTTTTTGATTTCTGATTGAGAACAGAGGCAGATTTTTTGTTCTTAAGCAAATGTTTGAGGAGTTCGTTCCCCGATTCCCCTTTTGCTGCAGGGATGCTGGTGGGTTGTGCCTGACCCTCTGAGAAAGGGGCAGGCAGCGCTGAAGCTTTATCCTCTTCCACTTTAATGCCACTTTGATTCTCCATCTTAGGCTCAGCTTGACTAGGGCATTGATCAGCTTCTGTCTTTTCCTGTCTAATTTCCTGAATGCTCCCAGAAGCATCTGCCTTGACCTTGTCTGTCTCTGGCTTTATGCTTGATTGCTCAGGCAATTTGTTTTGTGGCAAATCACTATTGGAGAGCTGACCTTTCAGTTCTAAGGAAGACTGACTCTCCGCAGCATTCAGAGTTGATGAGCCTGACAGTTCTTCCGCCTCCCCCTCCCCTGGATGGTGTGAAAGTTCACCGGGCGTGCTAACTGTTGGGGTGGAGACAGAATCTGAAACAACTGGTGTTGGGGGTGCTGTTATATCTGAGTGTGGTGTTGACGGGGTATTTACTGATTCAGCATCATCCTCTTTTTTCTTTTTTCTTGTTCTTTTCTTTTTGCCTTTCTCCTCCGGAATGATATCAGAATACAGCTGAATGAGAGACTGACTTACTCCAGGGCAGTTGGTTCCATGGGTCATGCCGGTGTCCTGACTGCAGGGGGAACCAGGGACAGCTATGGGAGAAGCTGCAGGCAAGCCAGGGGCAAACTGAGGCCTAACTTGGTACTGACTAAAACCGGCCCCAGAGACACTTCCATGGGATTGTTTAACAGAATGGAAAGTGGGACTTCCATCTGGGACAGGGGGTGGATCAGGTCCAAAAGGGGAAGATCCCACAGGTTGTTGCTCACTACATAGTAGAAAGTTGGGTGCAGATGCACTGTTCAATGGTCCTGGCTGCAAAACAGGTCCCATTTGTTGCTGCTGCTGTGGAGACTGCTGAAGGGGCCGTGGAGGTTGTATGAAATCACATGGCAGGTCAGAATTGAAGAATGGTACTTGGGACAAGGAAGGTCTAGCATTTAGTTCTGAGCCCATTGTGCCATGTTGTTCCAGTTCCATTCTCTGCTGCAAAGCTCGCTGCCGATCCACCTCCTGCATAAGCTGAATCCGTTGCCTTTCTTGCTGTTCTCTCAAACGCTCCTTTCGTTCCCGCTCCTGGAAGGTTTCGCTGAACGGGTTATTGTCATCGAACTCAACACGTGGCGGCGGCCCTGACTGCACGCTTGCACCAGGAGCTGACACAGAAGTGGGCGTCACGGGATTCAACGGCAACTGTGCTAGAGGAGGCTGCAGCCTTGGTGCATTGTGGGAGATGTGTGTTGGGGCAGTGATGGGAGGCTGCCACCCAGGCAAACTTGGCATCCGAGGCTGGCTGGGTTGCCCAGGAACACCAGCTGTATGCTGCTGATGCTGAAGCTGCTGTGGTACCATCGGGAAGCTTTGCTGACCCATTGCTGGTGGTGATCCTCCTGGGACCATTGGGGGCTGGGAAGGCATGCCGGGCACCATGGCATGAGGGCCTATGCCACACTGTTGTTGCTTTATTCGGTACTCTTCGATGAGTTCTGCGTGCTCCTTTTGTTGCTTTCGTATCTACAATGTAAAATTATCATTAAGGGATCTTTCATAGGGGCATTGCTTTCTATTCCTCAGTTTGCAGACATACGGGGGGAAAATTAACCAAAACACTGAAGTCTTCTTTAACCTTTTGTCTAGCTGAAAAGCCGGAGGATGTTACTGTCTATGATATGCATAAATCTTTGCGGTTTTTGTAGTATAAAATAAATGTAAAGATGTCTAAAGTCTTCACACCATAGTCTGAATCTTACACCTATGCATTTTGCTTCATTCACCACCTCTCCTATCATTTTTTTTTAGAATCACTGTTGTTGTAATACAATCTAATTAGCAACAATAGCATTCACTGGCTTTCTGCCAAGCCCACAACCTTCTTCCCTTACCTGTTCCAGCTGCTTTTGAACCATACTCTGCTGCTCCGTAACATGCTTAAGCTGCTCTGCGTCTTCCTCCGGGAATTCTCGGCCTGCTTTTTTCGCAGTACGCTGTTTTGCAGAGAGCGCTTTTTTTGATTTTCTATGTGCTCCAATTTGGTCTTCAAGGAATTTCTGCTGCATTTGAAGTAGCTGTTGTGTCTCTTGCAGCCATTCTTCATATTGCTTTCTATGTGAGTCATCTGGGGGGAGGGAACAGAAATCAAACAATATTTTTAACTATTCAAATTTTTAAAAATGTTTTTATTTTTCAGATACGCAACTCTTCTGTACCAAAGTTCTTATATAAACTCCTTTCCAAGTAACATTTTTAAAGATTTCAAACCTCTCTGTGTAGCCTAATTTTCAAAAAACAGATTCTCCATTTCAAAGGACTCTGACAGCATTAACATTTTTTTGTTTTTCTAACAGAGTTGAAATTAAAAAAAGGAAAAGAAGCAATGTAGAACACCACTCATTATGTACACACTAAATCACTTATTTAAGACAGCACCAGTAGCCCTCCCTTTGCCTGATAAAGGGTCAGTGCCGCCATTTTGAAACTGGCAATTAAGCTACAAGAGCCGTTTTTGTTTTACAGCAAAAGAAAAACTGCAGGTACAATAAACTGAATGCTTAGGATACAGAAGTGAAAGTTCCACTTCGTCAACGACTAATAAAATGAGCCTAGTTCTGAACAAAGTTATTTCACTTTTACCATTTTTCTTGTTATAATTTCAAGTAAAAATTTTATTGGTAGTTCTGTATATAATTCCTGATAATCACCTTACTTCATTAATGCAAGGGTAAAAGGAACAATATAGTTATAAACATATTTTCTCAATAATTTTGCAAAATCTTGCTCCAAATTTTTGCCCCAATTGGACAATTCCACAAACTAAAAGCTATGGTTACTTTTTTATATTTTTAGCAGAAACACAAATTATTCATTGTTATATAACTCGCTATTATACCATGTAGGATGCTACAACTTGAGTTAATGAATATAAGCTATTCATTAACTTAAGAATTTTTGTTGTCGTTAAATAATGAAAAGGTTCTGAATATACTCTCGGGTACTGGATTGTTTTACTCAGTTTTTATCTCCAGTGATATGGTTCTTAAGTTGATCTGTTTCACAGAACAAGTGCAAAACCACCACATACAAAAAAATTTTGAACAAAAATAAAAATCTTTTCAGTGCTATTTGAACATTCTTATACGATAACCTTGTTCCTTAATTTCTACCATAACACATCTGTAAAATTTTGAACCATACAGGTAAACGTATGTTTAATCAAAAATCCAAATTTAATTCAGGCTAAACAAATCTGCCTCTTTCAAAACAATGTAAACTGTACTACGATGAGTCCACAGAATGATTTTTCTTGTATTATGTATGTTTTCTCTGGCATTTTTTTTCCTGTGGTGTGCCGTGTTTCAAATGTTTATTATGAATTGGTTCAGAATGTCTTCATTACTTCATTTGAATGTTCTAATTTAAAAGCAAATGCCAGAGAATTAGTGGTCTTCAGACAGACATAAATAATAAGTTACACATACTTTGAAAAATAAAGGAGATGTTTTTTGAGTATCAAGCCAGGATCACACAAAATAAATTTAACAGAGATATACTTACTTACAAAACCAGGACCAAAATTTGGAGGGTTTGGTCTAGAAATCTGAGGTGTTAGGTTTCCATCCTTAGAAGAAACAAACAAACAGTGCTGGAATGTGGTAACATAATTCCATTTTACAATGAAGCAAGTGGCAGCCTGCCAAAAAGTACTATGTTTGGTTACACCGTTTCCCATATGAGATGCCGCTGCTGAGACTGCATTATGGTTGCACGTGCAGAGCTCAAGGGCCATCCTTTAGAAGCTGCGACTTCTCCCCACCTCAGAACAGATGACCACTGCTATCATAGGCAACACCAGTGTTCCCTCTAAACTGAGTTAGTGTGAGCTAGGTCACAGTTTTTTAGCTTCTGGCTCAGACATTTCTGTCTTAGCTCAGGAAGGATGGCTCCAGGGCAAACTAATTTATGCAAAGTAGAATTTTTACCCTCAAGACTCCACAGCTTAGAAGGGGCATTGGGCAACACTTGAAGGTCTCTAGGAATTGAGGCCAGTATTTTTCTCCCATTTACCCAATAAGTACATAAATTAATTGGACCCAGATTCACTCATCATTCCATCCACTAATCTGCACTGACTCACAGATTTATGATTCCATTCAAGAAAAGACATTTTACTGAAAAATTTAGACAGATTATGTTACCTGTGTAATTGCTTGCTGTACTAGATTCTGGCCTTCACCACTCTGTGTTCCTGGAACCGACTGACCCATAAAGGCAAATCTACAAATATGTAATACGAAACCAAGATTTTGATTTATTTTACACTTGCATTTCAGATATAAAATAAGCAAAACAAGCTTGATGTCTCCTAGTGGTCTTTATCATTCCCTGCCATTGTCTGAAGCTTCCACCATTATGAGACTCTTTCCCCCCCATTTCTTCTTAAAATTGATTTTGGGCATATCCCACCCAGCAATCAGAAGAGCATGACAGGATGTTATCAAGACCTTTCAGCCTGTATTTTGTTGACATTAATCTCTACTCCTTGGCTTGTAGGGATCCCAGCCCCCCAGTCCGGCTGGGGGATCCCCCAATTTAGAGTGGGCTTCCCCACCACTGGCCAGCTGGCTGGTGGGGAATCCTGTCCCCAAATGGGTCACCGGAAGTGGCCCAAAAACTGAAGTGCTGCACCAGTGCAGCCATTTCAGGCTGTTAACTTAAACTTGCTGCAAGCCTTCTCAGCAATCAGAGAAGATATTTATCATCCCTGATTGCTGAAGGCTTGCAGCTATTTGAGTAGTCTCTTTCACTTCAGAAGAAGAAGAAGAAGAAGAAGAAGAAGAAGAAGAAAAGGAGGAGGAGATTGGATTTATACCCTGCCCTTCACTACCCAAGGGAGTCTCAGAGCGGCTTACAAACTCCTTCCCCTTCCCCTCCCCACAACTGACACCCTGTGAGGTGGGTAGGGCTGAGAGAGCTCTTGACAGAAACTGCTCTTTTTTCAAGAATAGCTCTTATCAGAACTATGGCTTGCCCAAGGTCATCCAGCCAGATGCAAGTGGAGAAGTGGGGAATCAGATTAGAGTCCCAGATTAGAGTCCGCGCACTTAACCACTATACCAAATAGGGTTGTCAGGTCCCTCTGAGTCCCCAATGGGGGGCTTTGGGGGGTGACCTGCGGGGGGACAGCTCTAACATGATGACATCATGCAGAAGTGACATCATCATGTTGGGGACTGGTGCCTGAGCTCTGATTACAGGCTCGCATGGTCCCCCTCCCGCTTCTTCCCCAGGTATTTAAAGGATCCCTTTAAATGCTTTGGGGAAGAAGCAGGAGGGTGGCACACGCCCTTCTCCCTCCCTCCTGCAACATTTAAAGGGCCCTCTGATCAGCCCTTTAAATCTTGCAGGAGAGGAGGGAGAGGGTGGCTGTTGGTGGTCAGGCTTGGGGGAGGGATGGGGACTCGGGAGGGACCTGGCAACCCTATTCCTCAAGGAGGAGTGAAATGGACCTCTCAAAATACCAGAGTGTCGCCACGTGACATTTCTGGTGTGATGACGTCACTTCTGTTTGACATCATCATCATGTTGGGGACATCATACCATTGGGGATGTAGCAGTGGGTCGTGGCTGTTGGGGGTGGGGCTTCTCCTTCTGGCCAACTGGCCAGCTGTAGGCAGGAGCCCACAAATTGGGGGATCCCCTGCTCCCACCTGGGGGCTGGCAACCCTACTTCAGAAAAATCCAGAGAGGAACAGACCCAGTCAGGCACTGGTAGCTATTATGCCAAGCATTTTGATCCGTTCCTCTTGCCTAACACATGGACCTCTGGCAACACCACACTGTAACTTAATTAATTTGACTCCTGAAACTGTTATTTCTCTTATCTCTGCCCTGCTTTCCATATCTGGAAAGCTTTCTAATATAAAAGCCCTCCTAGTCACACCTTCTCTCCACCCCCATAACCCTGACCCTTCCTTAGTGTGGAGAAGTTCTTAAGTCAATGCTGCCTCCTCCTCCCCTAACTCATCTACAAGTGTCACCTGAGATTTCCACAGCTCCCTTCCAACCCCTGGAAAATCAATTTCTATTGGTTTCTATTATTCCCTGTCCCCTAGTATCACTTACTTTTGCTTTTTTCCTACCTGTTCATGACCATTGGAGGCATTCCCATATTGTTCTGTGCCATGACTTTATTAATCCCTTTAAGAGCCACCATTTTCGCTTTCATTATAGGATCAGTGATTGCATCAAAATCTATGAAAACAAGAGTTTTAAAAGAAAAATATTTTCCTTATACAGCACTGCCAGCAGATAAAACACTATTTGCACAAATCAACTCACCCAACTTAGAACTAAAACTTTAAAAAAGTATTACACAACTGCAACAGAAAAACTGTGCCACAAGTCTTCCCATGTTTCAGACCACTTAAAATGGTTACTAAACAGTTCTCTAAGAAACTCCCGTAACAAGATGAGAATGAGATTCACATTACAGCAAGACAGGGCTAATTATCAGATCAATGCTGGGATGCTGACTGGCATCGCAGCAAAGCAAAGTTCTGCTGGGAGCAGTATTTCTAAGGTGCCAGTTCCCCCTTAATGGGAGGACTAAGCCGGTGCCAACACTATGATATCCCATTCCCAAGGGGACTGACCATACTGCTGCTTAAAAAGAGATCTGGAAAGATGGTGCCTGATAATGGAATGTGTCAAGTGCTTCTCTGATGTTCATTTGCATCAAGGTTTTCAGTCTCCCCATCCCTATGCTGGGGAGCTTCTTGTTACTGGATTTTAACTGAGCTGATCTCATTTTCTCTCTCAATTGCAACTCAGCATGTATCCTGACGTCTGCAAGTTTGCTTCAGTCAGATCAGGCCTGTAGCGACAGTGAGGCATCTCGGGGGCCTAGCCCCCTGACTTACTGCCAAGCCCCCCCCATTTCCCATCCAGCCCAGGCACTCCCTGGGGGGGCACAGAGGTGTGTGTGGGGTGCCCCCTGACTTATTTAAAGCCCCCCCCAAATTAAAAAATCCTGGCTACGGGCCTGAGTCAGATAAATCCAGAATTTTCAATAACTTGAAATGAATTATTCCCTCCTTAAAGCGGGGGACCCTTTCTTTTGACAACACAGTGAGGCTAAAATTTAACCCAAAATTTATCTTCTGCACATCTATGGAGTGTGCAGGTTCATTTGAACCTTGAACAAAGTAGGTGTAATGTCAATAAATACCTTAAAACATTGAGTCTATGCATAATTCAGCAAATATGGGAATAAGATATACAAGTGGAGATGTACAAAAATTCATGATGGTGGGGAGTGGGCAGACAGGTGAACTTGTTCCTGCCTTCTTCCATACACACACACACACACACACATACCCAATATGCAGAACCTGCCCCATCTCCTCCTCATTACACTAACTGACAGCACTTCTCTTCTCCCTTTCCCAGGAGCAGCGACAAAGACAGAAGCAGCAATAGTAGACATCCCAGCCCGTGTTAATACTATTTACTTAAGGGCTGGGGACTTGCTGAGTGTGCCAAACACATCCACCATCCACAGGTCTATGCTCAGAAAGTAATGCTCATTCATCGGGAGAGCTGTAAAGTGTGACCCTTCATACATTTTCTGCAAGGGGCAGAGACCCTTCTGCCCTGTTCAGTCTTCCCAATTTTCATTCTCCACTTTCTCCATACAAACAGGATATAGACATTACATTTGATCCATCAGTGGTACCAACAGACGTCTGCTGGTTTCTATGCATATCAGATAACAAGTAACTATAATACTAAAAGGAATACTGTAAGAAAAACGTACCAATGTTGGGGAAAAATGGCTCTGAACGCTGGCGAATCATGGCCTGCATCTGCCGCTGCTGCTGCTGCTCTTGCCTTTCTTGATCCAAAAGATCCTGCAGCAGAAGAGGCTGTTCCTCTAGCAGAAGAGGCCTCTCTCGGTTTTGCTGCTGGCCTAATGTCTGAGGGAGCATCATCTGCTGGGAAGGAGGCATTCCACTGGGACCGGGGCGATTCACAACAGGCACAGTTTGATTACCAGGATGCCCTGTCTCCAAGTTATGGGTAACCGGCTGGCCAGAGATGAAGCCTGGATTCACTGCTGTCCCTTGAGGGAAATTATGGCTTATCTGTGGAACCATGTTCACATTCGGAGGTAACGCGTTTTCCATGGTCTGACCAGCAGGTGTCATTAAAGTCTGTGGAATACTTGGAACGGGGTTGGCTTGTGCTGCTGGCAAAGAGTGAGGTGGGGAGTTCAATGGCCTGACATCAGAGTTTTCTGAACTCTCATTAGCTAGCAACCTTGTAAGAACAGGAGTCGATCCAGAAATATTGCAAGGGCTTGTTATACTTTGAGCAGGTGTTGGAGCAGAGCCCTGAACAGCACCTGGATTAGACACAGTGATTTCCTTGTTAGGATTTGCTTTGTCTGGTAGCTCCACATTACAAAGGACTGTGGTTGACTTCTCCCCATCTACTAGTTCTGTTTCAGTGGTAAGTGGTGTGCTTGAGGATGCCGCATTCCCATCACTTTTTTCATTTTCAGGTTTAGTTTCCTCTAATGTATCGGGAGAGAGCGCTTCTGTTTTAATCTCTGTGACTTCAACAGGTTTTTTCTGAGGAGCAAGCAAGTCGGAGGGAACTGCAGCTTTATTGTCTTGAGGCTTCTGCTGAGCATCATCTGCTTTGCCCTGGATATCATCTATAGGGACACTGAGATCCAGTTCCTCATTAAACATACCTTTTTTGTCACCCAAATCAAGTTCTGGATCTGTGTAAGCAATTATGTCAAATTCTCCTGACCTCAGGATGTCATCAAGGTGGCGATCATTAGTTTCAAGATTATCTAAGGTGTCCAGCTCATCTCCTTTTCCATCCTCTGGGTCGAGATTCAGGTTTTCAAGATCTTCGTCTACTAAATCCTTAACCTCCACACCATCAAGGTCTTTGACGTCTAAATCTTTCACAGCAGGATCATCAGGATCAAGCTTCTCCTCTAATCCATCAGCGTGCTGGGTTGGAATCTGTAAACCCCTTGGTGTCTCAGCAGATGTCGATGCTGGCAAAGGAGTTCCTGAAAAAGCGTCATTAACTGGTGGATTATTCAAAGGGCACATTACTAGCACAGGATTGGGATTCACTGGACCTTGCTGAGATGGCGGTAAATGTTCCAAGCTTGTTGACACATGCAACGGGTTGTTTAAGCTTTGAGGGTTATGCCTTGCTGGCTCCAATTGTCTTGAGCCTTGGCAGTCCTGCTGAGGTAAAAACGCTGTACGCTGTTGGTGCTGGGGAACTGTGCTTATAACAGTGGCTGATGAGGAATTAAAAGGAAGCCTTGGTCTGCCTTCAGGCGCTCTATGACACAGCTCAATAAACGCCTGACCCATTATATTGTGTTGCTGAACCTGAATACCTTGTGGTGGGAAATGCTGAGACAGTCCAATAGGGTTACCCATCTGTGGTTTGTTGGGTAGTCTAGGCATATCAATAGACATGGATCTTCTTAGTTGTGGTGGAACTCCAGAACGTTGCATTTGTTGTGGAGGACCAAGGAAACGTTCTTGACATGGTGGAGGACCACGACCACCTCCAGAAAACCCAAATCTGGAAAAAGCAAAGAGAGGCCTGTGGTTGACTTGGATGGTGTATTATAATGTATATTTATTTATTTATTTATTATTGCATTTATAGCCCGCCCGCCCTGCAAGCAGGCTTAGGGCGGCTCGCATTACTTGGCTTCAACGTCCCAAGATTCATATAACAATTAAAACATTTAAAACATAACAACATTTAAAACCACTTAACAATCAACAAAGTGCAAAGAAAGTGCAGCAGAAGTTATTAAAATAAGATGGAGTGCTTTAAAATGCACTCCACTCAGCGGTCTCCAGTTCTTCAGGTAGTGTGGTTTGGTCTCAGCTACGGCTGGCCTGCGCCACCGGTATTACTCGTGACCGTTGATGGGTGGGTGGCTCCTAATGAAAGGCCTGGTGGAAGAGTTCCGTCTTGCAGGCCCTGTGGAACTGCACAAGATCCCGCAGGGCCCTGATCTCCTCCGGGAACTCATTCCACCAGTAAGGAGCCGCTACTGAAAAGGCCCTGGCTCTGGTAGCTGTGAGCCTGGCCTCCCTGGGGCCTGGAACAACCAGTCGATGTTGCGCCCCCAACCATAGTGCTCTCTGGGGTATATATGGGGAAAGGTGGTTCCTCGGGTATGTCGGACCCTGGCCATATAGGGCTTTAAAGGTGAGTACCAGCACCTTGAAATGAATTCGGTACGCTACTGGCAGCCAGTGCAGTGCCTTCAGCACAGGCCAGATGTGCTCCCGTCTAGGGAGACACATCAATAGCCTGGCTGCGGCATTCTGCACTAGCTGCAGCCTCCGGATTTGCGACAAGGGCAGCCCCATGTAGAGAGTGTTACAATAGTCTAGCCTCGAGGTGACTGTTGCATGGATCACTGTAGCCAGGTCATCGCGGTTGAGGAAGGCAGCCAACTGCCAAACCAGCCGCAGATGGTAAAAGGCTGACTTAGCAGTGGCTGCTACCTGGGCCTCCATTGCCAAGGAGGGTTCCAGGAGCACTCCCAGACTCCTAACCACCGATGCAGGCACCAATGCTGTCCCATCGAAGGCCGGGAGCGGGAGCCCCAACCCCGAACCGCCCCGACTCAGACACAGGACCTCTGTCTTCGCCGGGTTTAGCTGAGCAGGCCGAAAGAATCCAAAACCAGAATCGAAGATGTGCCGGGGGCCCCAAGTTTGCTCATTGTATCAACTGTGGCAGGGAGGTCATGGCAAAGCGCCAAGACTTTATCTGCAAAATAGCTCGCAAATGCCTCGCAGCTGATATCCAATTCTCTATCGTTTGGCCTGCCCTGTGGCAGAGCTGTTATGGCCTGAATTGTTCTAAATAACTGAGCTGGCCGTGAGCTTACGGATGCAATCATAGCCGTGTAGAATTCCTTCTTAGTGACTTTGACTGCCATCTCATAGGATCACGTAAGCGTCCTACAGGATATTCTTGTTGCTTCATCTCGAGCCCGGCACCACCGTCTCTCTGTCTAAGCTCTCACTTCATAAGCTGCAACTCCTGGGTAAACCAGGGAGCAAGCCTAGAGTGAGGGTGCAGAGGGTGCCGGGGAGCCATCTTGTCGATGGCTGTAGAGAGTTGGCTATAGCCAGTCCTACACAAGCTCATCCAACGAGCCACCAGGGGGCATTGGATCATGCAGGGCCATCTGAAACCGCACTGGGTCCATTTGGCTCTGCAGGCGAGCTAAAATACGCTCGCCGCCTATTCAGGGTTGGGGTGGAACATAATAATAATTCTTGCCTATTTTGGAAGCAGAATATTGGGCTGAATGTAAATCAGATCTTGTGTTCAAATTTTGGTGAGTGCAAAATCAGGATCAAAACAGAGTGAACTGACTTAAATAGGAAAAAGTAAGACCCAGCATTATGTAGTATTTAAAGTACTGGACAAGGATCTAGGAGACCCAGGTTCAAATCCCCTTTCTGAGATGGAAGCTTGCTGGGTGACCTTGGGCCAGTCACATACCCTCAGCCTAACCTACCTCACAGAGTTGTTGCAAGGATGAAGAAGATAAATGTTCTAACCCACTTTGGGTCCCCACTGGGAAGAAAAGTAGGGTATAAATGAAAAGTGCTGATTTCTTATTCATATATTCCCTGAATTGTATACAAATTGTCTGTTGTAACAAGAATTTTTTGCAGCCAAATTCAACTGTTAATACTACCCTACAACCAGTGTTCCCTCTAAACTGAGTTAGTGTGAGCTAGCTCACAGTTTTTTAGCCTCCGGCTCACACATTTTTGTCTTTGCTCAGGAAGGATGGCTCCAGAACAAGCTAGTCTATGCAGTAGCCAAATCGCTCACTCACAGCTTTAATGCCAGTAGCTCACAAAGTACAATTTTTGCTCACAGGACTCCACAGCTTAGAGGGAGCATTGCCTATAACATAATCCAATGTATCTGGTCATGTCTTTTGTTTTGTAAAATTTATCTACTTTCAGAGCAAGTCTGAAATTAAGGCACTCTGCTTGGATCTCTCCCTGACACATGGCAAGGATACTAAGCAAGACCTTTTACTTGAAGACTTGTGCTCAGAACTTTTCAGAAGCAAAAACTAGTAGTTACCTGGCAGAACAGTATCATTCAGTGACAGGAAAGGTTGACGTTCATGCTGTTCAGTTGATAAGGGTCTAAAATCTTCACATTGGAATAATAAAATGATACATATCCTATGGTGTCATATTTATGCTTGAGATCATGTACAAAAACTTGTTTTAACCAATTTCGCTTTATGGAAGTAATGGGTTCAGTTTTAAGGAATTATGGGTCAATCGAAAACAATGGGACTTGAATGTTTCTTTGAATTCCACTCAGAGATAATTTTGAATTATTTTCACAGACCCTATAATTGACATTGAAGTATCTTTCAAAGTTAACAAAATATTGTCATGTTTTATTAATAAGTGCCAATAAATTTACTGCAATAATTCTGGTTGGCAAAATCATGCTGAAAATGCCAAAAGAATCTTGATTTTTAAAACTCATGACTTTATTTTATGATTGAGAGATCAAGGAGCATACCTAATTCCATGAGGCCTCACTCCCATGCCCCCCAGATCTCCTGGAAACTGCGGTCTATTGAATTGTCCGTCAACAGGAAACCCCGGGAACCTTAAGCCACCAGGTGGGACCATGGGTGATCTAACATTGCCAGGGTAGGGTGGAGGAGGCCGGTTGAAAACCTGGCTCAGATTCTCCTGCTGCCATTGCTGAACAGGAGCTGCATGAGGTGTTGTGACAGGCAGCTGTGGTGTTTTCTCTTGACGTGCTGCATTCTTCTTTTGTTGCTGCTGCTGCAGAATGATTTCACGTAATTTCTGGCGCTGACATGGAACAAAAATAATTGATCATGTTAACTTTATGTTTGGAATAAAGGGATGGACTTCTCCCAAGTGCAATCTCTTAGGATCAGTGCAGACACAATGAAGTGAGGATCGCTGGGGGCCTTCACTCCATCCTCCACCCCACATCTCCTTACCTTAACCACAGGATCAGGATACAGTGGCATTATGGCTAACTAGGCTCTCCCCTTGACCAGGACTTAAGCTGGTTAAGAATTCTGGTTATGAACATGGCTATTCTTAAACATGATGCTATAGGTACTGACGTGTTCCTTAACTGTGATTGGAGAGATGTGATTAGGAGAGATGAAGGAACAGGGTATGAAGTGTATGTTCCCATGGCCTTCCCCTTAGTCTCTGAACCAGCCCTCAGTTACATATACAATGGATCTCAAAAAAATTCCATGTAATACTTGCAGCAAATGACATGATACTGGGGAGAGGACAGTTCACATAATTGTATCCCCAAGCTCCCTCATCATTCACTAATGCAGGAACCACAGATCCTCCGTCCACCTGGATGAAGTTAACCTTGCTCCCCCCTCAGGTCAAGGACATCTGGTGCCACGTGGTCCTGGTGACTGAACAGCATACTTTGGGGGCAGGAGCTATTGTCATTACAGAGGATTGGGCAGAGGACATTTTACATTTTCACCCTGCCCTGTGTCTTCATAACAGTCATCAGTGCCTTAAAAAAAAATCTTTCTGCGTTTGTTGTAACTCAGACTTTTCTTATTGTAAGCCACCTTGAAGGCAGAAAAGCAGCATATAAATAAGTAAGATAGTAGTAATAGGATAGCATGCCTACCACTGTAGAGGAAAATACAACAGTGTGTTTCACATACAACAGAACAGAAATTATTTACTGAGGAAGCAGAACTGCAACATTTCTAAAAGCAACTAACAGATCCTTTTAGCTACTGCACCTCACAGTTTTCAATAACAGATTATCCAACACACCTGTCTTAATTTCTCTTCATCTATCTGAGACATTGTGCTCTGTGTATTTGTTGCTCCTGTTGTTGGTGCTGGGCCAGAAACTTGAGAGGTCTGGGGAAACTGTTGCCCCTGTGAGCTCATGGAAGAGTTTGCAGATACACTGAAGTTCCCCTCAGATCCAGATCTTGGTTGATCTACAGCATCATGGGGAAGCTGAGCAGTTCCAAAGGTTTCTGGCTGAGGTCTTGGAGTCACTGGAGGCTGATCATAAGGGTCACACGACGGGGCTGTTGGAGCATGGCTAAAAGAATCTGCTGCAGCAGATCCCAATGTCCTTGGAGGCTGGGTACATGGATCAGATGGCCTTACGAAAGTCCCAGGTAAAGTCCTATTCTGTGACACCTGTAGATAAGAATCTCGATTGGGCATCGCAGCTGGTCTACTGTAAGTTTCTGATATTCCAGGCCTTGGGGTTGCTGGTGGCTGAGAATATGGATCATTACTAACTGGTCTTGGGGTACCCGGAGGCTGGGCATATGGGTCAGAATGCCTTTGATTAGCTGGAACCTGAGCAAATAAGTCTGCTGCCTGTGCAGGTCTTGGGGTAGGTGGTTGATGCATATATGGATCAACAGTAGAGGGCCGCGGAGTACCCGGAGGCTGGGCGTAAGGGTCCGACACTGGGCGCGGAGTACCCGGAGGCTGGGTGTAAGGGTCCGAGACTGGGCGTGGAGTACCTGGAGGCTGGGCATAAGGGTCCGACACTGGATGCGGAGTACCCGGAGGCTGGGCGTAAGGGTTTGAGACTGGACGCGGAGTACCCGGAGGATGGGCGTAAGGATCTGATACTGGGCGTGGAGTACCTGGAGGCTGGGCATAAGGGTCCTGAGCACTTCCCCTTAAGATAGTTCCAGACTGAGAAAAAGAATCACTCTGGTTTCGCACTACTCTTTGAGGATGGGCAAAGGTGTCTTTTATTGCTGTGTGGGGAGTCAGGGGGGGCTGACTGTATAAGTCATTGGATGGATTATGTGAAAAACTATCCACAGGCCTTGGTGTCAACACAGGCCGTTCATATGGATCCACACTCATACGTCTTGGGGTGGAGGGCATCGAGGAGTAAGGATCTTGCGGGGATTGAGGAGGGCGCATTGGAGTTTTAAATGTACCAGGACTTCCCTCGACAACAGAAGCTGGAGTCAATGGTGGCCGTACATACGAGTCAGCGGGAGACATTCGAGGCCTTTGAAATGCATCTGTTCTAGGAGGTGGCTTCATGAAGGGATCATTGTTTGCTGCTGTTAAAGAAGGTTTTCCTGGTTGTTCTGCAATTAGAGGAGATCTTGGTAGCCCCAAAGGTTTGGAGAATGGTTCTGTTGCCGCGATAGGCCTGGGTGTATCTGGAGGTTTTGCATAAGGGTCACTGCTGACTGGAGACAAAGATAAATCTCTGACTGGTGATGGCCGGCTTCCCGGTGATTCAGATACCTGAGCTGGCCTGGATATGGGTGATGGGGGTGGACGGACATCTGCTGATGTAACAGAATTTCTCCTGACAAAGTTTTGATTTTGGTTAACAGGTGGTGGCCTGGGCGTTCCCACCATTTTTGCATATGGGTCGACTGGAGAAAGCGGTCTAGTATTAGAGGAGCTAGGGGGGAAAATCTGTTGTGAAGGAGCCTGAGAATGTGCGTCTTGAACAGGCATTCTATTTGGTGTCGCAGGTGGAGGAGGGGGCTGTGGTTTTAGGAATACATCAGAAGGGGTGGAAGTAGGGGTACCAGGCAACTGTTTTGTAAATAAGTCTTTGTGGAATGTCTGTTGTGCAGGAGACATACTTCCATTGCCAGTCTGAGGGGTTAAAGGACTCTGCATCCCACTGCTTGGTGTGTCTGAACCTGACTGGTTCAAAAGCTGTTGCGACCCAAGCTGCTGTTGTAGCTGCTGCTGCTCATTTTTTACTTGCTCAAGTTTCTGAGTGGCTTCAATTTTAGCTTGCTGTTTACTTTTCTGACGCATTTGCTGTTTTAGAGAAGAAAATGAAAAGGTTGTATTACAGCTATGGGAAAATTAAAAGAAAAGCAAAAATTAAAAGTAAATGTAAAGATGCTTTTTTAAAATACCTGACATTGCTCAGTACAAAGGCCAGTAGTTTATAAAATCTATATTATTTAGATGAATGATGACAAAAGAACTAGGGATGGGCATGAACATTCCAGTTCAGAGTGGTCTCTGAACCGAACCCTAAACCGAGCCAGAAATGCCCCAGACTGGTCAGTTTAGGTCCCTCTTTCTCCCAGCTGTGGGGTAGGCCCATCTGCTGTTAGGCTGAAATGACTGTGGGCCATTCACCAGTCTGTTTCACTCCCCCACGCACACTTTGAAGCAAGGGGAAGTGAAACAGACAGGTTAAACGGCTCACAGCTATTTCAGCCTAAAAGCGGGGCGGGTGCACCCATCCGCTGTTAGGCTGAAATGGCTCGCAGTCATTTCACCAGTCCATTTAGCTTCACCCCCATTTGAAGCAGAGAGAAGTGAAACCAACCAGTAAAATGGCTCACAACCATTTAAACCTAACAGGTTGGCTGCAGACCTGTGCTGCTGAGTTGTTAGGTTTAAATGGCCCTAACAAATAAACCTAACTGGACAAAACTTAGGGGCTCCAAATTGGTTCAGGGGCTCCAAATTGGGCCAAGTTCATGTCAAAATTTGTGTCGTGAACCGGTTTGTGCCCATCCCTAAAAAGTACATCTTCTGAAGATCAGAGGATATATTTAAAATGTAAATAAGCACGGCAGACTCTAATAACAACTACGCAGTCTTCCTGGAAATTCATCCAGGGTGCAATTATTACCTGCATAAGAAGCTTTAGATATTATAAGTTAATGTTTTGAGTTTCAGACTATCTGCAAGACTCTGCCCAGGTTGGATAGGTATATGAGTTTACAGAGCAAGCAATCCACAAAAATAATTTTTAAAAATTTAAATATCATGATGAAATTTGAAATTCATTAGTACAAAAATCACAGAGGTAGTTCACTCAGCATCCAGTTAATGAGGGTCTACCAGTATAATAGTTTCCATACACCTGTCATGGCTACCAGTATCGATAGCTATTACAAGTGCCTGTGGCTGAAATACCAGCTTCTGCACAAGTGGATGCTTCATTGAAAGGACAAATATTGGACCGCCTTTGAGTCCTTCAGGCATTTGTGGTTTGGGGGTTCACGGATGCAAATGTTAGCTCCTTTCCCAAATTAAACTCTAGTATTTTTATTTCACGAAAGTCAGAATTCTCAACAAGAGTTCAAAGATTAAGAGGACATGTTGTCTATTACCTCCTTATGTTGCCTGCACTTATTACACTCACAGCATATACAGCGCATATCATGAACTGCTACTGCCTTTCCTGGCAACCAATCTAAGAGCAGCTTTTTCTGCAGCTATAGTAGACAAATGAAAGAGACTCTGACAGACAAGGAGGGGCAGGAAAACCAAATGCAACACACCTGTCTAAACTTCCACTCTTGCTCATGCTCTGATTCCCTCTGCTTTAATGGGTCCTTAAAGAGTTCAGAGTCGATTCGAGAGCTTGGATCAATACTATCCTGTTGCTGCTGCCTTTTCATGGAATCATTTGACATCTGCACTTTGTTGATTCGCAGAGCAGCTCTATTATCTCTGGCTTTTTGCTGTAAAATAAGAGAGAGACATACATGCTATTTTTCTAGTTTTTAGCAGACAAATGCAAAAAATACCAAATAATTTATGGGATTTAATTGCACATATGAAAAGAAGCCAGGTCAGTAGCGAGTACCTGAAATTACTAATCTCCATAAAGATGTAATTTAGGGTGGATGCATTTAATGCAATTCCCATGGAGGACAAAAGCATTATTAGCAAAAAGCAGTGAAATATACACTAGAATTCCTGTGATTTTATACAAATAGAGAACAGAACTTGCTCAAACAGCAGCTGAAGGAAATTTGGGCCAAATTCCAAACCAAGCTAAGCAGAGTAAGAATTGGAAAGGAAAAATGTAAATCTGAGAATATGGACACTGTTTCAGTTAATCACTATAAGCAATAATGGGGCTTTTAATTATTTAAAAGCAGCTACGAGCACTTATTTCTGGTGGATAGTCTTGATCTCCAGAGAATCACACCATCCTCAATGCTTTTCAAGGGTTATTGTAAGCTCAGCTTCTGGAGATGCAAAACATAAGTCACAAGGAAGTATGTGTACTTGGTCTCTACCAAACTTGAATGGCTTGAGTAGCAAGCAATTTAAGGAACCAAACAAGAAAAGACCTCCAAGAAGTAGTCAGAATCCGTGTTTTTAAAACACACCATGTAGAACCAATGTGCTTTTTTAAGCAGCTTTAAAACCTAAATTAATTGAAGACAACTTAATAGAAGCAACATATGAAACAGATTTTCTCTATTTAAAAAAAGTTTCAAGTGTTCTTTACCACATATGGAGCTCTTTCCTGTGAGCTTGCTTTTCTCCACAGTTTAGCAATCTGCTTCACTCTAGTTGACCAGTCTAAGAGATTGCAGGGAGAAAAGGGAATGTGTTATTTTGAAGTGATTAGGCATCTCATTAAAGTACAGCTAAACAATCTCTGCTCTTTATGAAATCCTTCAGAGTTTAAAAAAAAACCCCAAACCTGAATTCTATACAGTAAAGATAGCACCCTGACAGATTTTAGTATTTACTTCATTTATATTGCGCCATCCCAGGATAGCCAGGTCCCTCCTAGCAACCAGTGGGGGATGGGGGGGACTTGCCAGTAGAAAGAAGGCAGCCTAGGCCATGTTGCCAGCATTGCAGAGAATGTGATGTCATCATAACAGTGACTTCCAGGCAATGCTCTGTTATTTGGGCAAAAACTCTATGGTAAAACTGACTTCTTCCATAGAATTTTTGCCCAAATACCAAAGCATCACCTGGAAGTCACTGGTGTGATTATGCCCTCTCCTGTGCAACACCAGCGATGTGGTCTAGGCCTTATTTTTTCTACTGGTAAGTCCCCCTGCCAGCCAGCTGATCAGTGGCTGGGGGGCTGGGACTGGTGGCGGGGGTTACGGCAACTCTACACCCTCCCCAGTGAGGACCCAAAAAGGCGTACAACATTCTTCTTTCCTCCATTTTACCTTCCTAACAACCCTGTGAGATCAGTTAGGCTGAGAGGGTATTACTGACTCAAGGACACCCAGCAAGCTTCCACAGCAAAGTGAAGGTTAGAATCTGGGTCTCCCAGATCCTGGTCCAACGCTCTGACCACTACACCACACTGGCTCTTTGTAAAATTATGCTTAACTCTGTAATTTACCTGGGAACTCTTCTTTGAGGTTCGGAAAATTGATATTTGTATACAAAACAGGTGCCACTGTTGCCATTTCACCAAGTGCTTCCTCTTTCTCCCATTTCAGAGTGCTCCTCTGTGCATTAGACATGGTGTCACCCTCACCTTCCAGTGGGGCAGCAGATGGGACCCAAGAACTGGTGGTATCATTCATCACTGCATTAAATGTTGCGTTCTTATCCCTGAAAAAGGGAAACATTTATTTGTAATTTAAATTGTTTGAAAGGCTGAGTAATGGAAAAAAATAGAGATTGCACTAATGACATGCTGCATATAATTAATGTCATTACAGATTTTTTTTTGGTAAAAAGTATATTTCTTGGTTTTACTCACCTGGCATCTGTATATGATGGTTGTGCTATGGTAGGAAAAGTGCCTAATCCACCTCCAGGAACCAATGGGGTATGAGAGAGATGAGGGGCTGGTCCAATCAGACCATTAATAAGCGGAACTCTTGAAAACACATTCTCTCCTTTAAAGAAAAGGTGAAAATCTGAGTGCCAATTACTAATTTTTATCCATACTCTATAGCAGGAAAAGTAATTTCAATTGCACATTAATTATCATAATTTGTATAATTATCATAATTTGTATAGTACTTTGGAGCATCCAAAGCATTTTACATATTTTATATAATCTTTGGTTTTCTATTTTGTGGTATGAGATTAAAACCACTTGCAGTGACCTTATTTGGACTCTACAGGGTAATAATCATGTATAATTTTAATTCTGTTTTAAAGAGCATGTAAAAAGCATGCATTCTAGGTTCCTCTTAACCCTAAATAACTTTGCGTCTCATATTATGCTGTTTGGCATTCAATAAGGTAAGCTACGTAGTTTCAGAAAGAGACACACAAGAGCTATTTTGATCAAATAATAAAATAATGGAATGTACATCTGTGAAAAATGAACCCATATCTTCTAAATCAATGGACAGATTCCATGGTTCAACTACCTGCGCTTCTCCACACTGTTAAAGAGACTGTCCCTTTACAGTCTCAGATCTCCCTTTCCCATAACTCATAATTGAAGGCTGCCAAGATATTGGATGAGCTGATGAGTACAACTGGGGCCTACAATTTCCAAGGCCTCCTCAGACTGCTATTACAAGACTGTACAGCCAGAAGCAAGCACCAAGCCATAAAGCCTAGTTCCCTGCACTAAAGCAAGATCCTCCACACCTGACAGATAGGAACGTATAATCCAGGGGAAGGTTTAACAGAACACATCCAGATGGCACAAGCAAGCAATGTGGAATATGACAGTGGAAGATACAAAACCCCACAATGTTTCAAACAGTTCCGCCATGGCAAAAGTTCTTGCTCAGCCTTCAAATGTGGTGAAATCAGACCTAGAGCATGAAAGCAAAACTTATCTGTTGAGCTTCCCTCAAGAGAAAGTTTTCTTAGCACTTTACCTCTTGTTCTCCCCATCTGATATCCTGTCTCTAGATGTGGCCATCTCTCAAACCTCAATGGGATGGGGAAAACCCAAAATCTAAAGGGGAAAAAAATTTCTTCCTGACCTCAATAGGCCACTTGAGAGACATCAGACTTAAAAGGTACCACAGAATACTCTTCAAGTTGAGTTTTAAAAATTAAAATTGTACTAGGGAGATATACTATTCAGGAACAATCCCCCTAGCAATGATGATATTATTTCTCAAAGTCCTTCTTTTCATTTAATAATTTATTATGAGAAAGCATGTATAGTGTATGTGGCTATTGCTTACATAATCTAAACCTTACACCACCCAAAATCAGCCTAGGGGGAAAGCCATTATATAGTGACTAAGCATTTGATCTAAAATGCCTTGCATGTGTAAAGTAATACCACCTTCCACGTTCTTTAAAAGGTTCTAAAACCTCGACCAATTTACCCAGCAAAATGTTATTTGAAAGCCCATAATGCTTTATGGCACTGGGTCCCAAAGTGGGCCATACCACCCCCCTGGGGGGCGCTGGAACAATCCAGGTGCAGATCCACAAACTGCATCTTTTTGTCCACTTCTTGACGGTAGATGTCCAAGGGGGCGCTGAGTAATTTTTTTTCTGAAAAGGGGGCGGTAGGCCAAATAACTTTGGGAACCTCTGCTTTATGGGAATAGTTTTATAGCTCGTTAACTGTTCATAAGAATTCAAGTTCAGAGGTCTCCCCAGACCCCTTTACATTTAGCAGCCTAGTGCTAGGATCTCCGTAATCTCTGTGATATCTGAGCAGCTAAGCAAACAAAAGCAAGAGGGCCCAGGTCCCATTTTGCCATCAAAGCATATTAGCCACTCACTTTCTAGACAACTCACTGTGAACATGCCAGTCTCTCTACATCTGCTGAGCAAACAAAGACATTCTAACCTGCCTCTTTTCTCAAAAGACAATATAACATGCATCTGGGCAGTGTCACAGAAGAGACACTTGGAAGGAAAGTTTTATTTTTATAATTGAAAAGTACTATTTACTCTTGCTTTTTTACAAGATGGGACAATCCGTCAACTGCCATCCTGTTTTTGAAGGAAAGCCAAAAAAGAAAAATGAAGAACGAACCTTGATTGTGCAAATGTACCAGCTGAGGTGGAGGTGGAGGTGGGGCCTGTGGCAAAGGAGCTGATTGGGTGGTTGCAGGACTCAGTACAGCAGTGAACACTTCTTCAACATCCTTTCCTTCCAGCTCTGTAAAACACTGCTTGTGAGTACATGGATACGGTTGCACATTGCAAAGTTTGTAAGAGCCAAGATACCAGATAAAAAGCCGTTTCTGTGGTAGGCCCCATTTGCAGACATCCTTCTCAAGAGACATTCACCTAGCATGGCCATCTTATAGGTGCCAGGCAAGTCTGCCTTGTTTTTTCTTATGTTGTGTAGCAGAATTCCAACCCCTTCCCCCCTCCCGTTATGTTTTTAATCTGTGTTGCAGTTGTTAGATGTTTTATGGTTGTGCACTTTAAAAAAATCATATCACAGTATTGTTTTAATTTCTGTTGTTTTTATTGCTTAATGGAAGTCTCTGTGAATATCTGCTTAACAGAAAGGCAGCACGGATATATAAAAACAAAAGCAAGAAAACATACCTGGGATCTTGTACAGTTTACCAAGAATTGCACCTGGATAGAGTAAAAGCAATATAAACATTAGCTACCCAAGTTCATTGTGCATATAACAGATGAAAACAATTTCATTTCAATAGTTGCCAGAACAAGCCCATCTAAAAATGCATGCAGAAGATAATCTCATAAAATTTTATTTTAAACTAAAGTGGTGATTTACCATCTGTGACCATCTTGTCCAGTTCAGGGCTGAGGATTCCATCTAGCTGTTCTTCACTCAATGGTCTTGAAGTCTGACTGACACATTGTGGAGGCAAAGAGGAGGGATCTTCGGAGATGGGTCCAATGTCTAGTCCAGCTGGAGGAAGGAAGGAAGGAGGAGCGCTGTCAGTCAAACTAGGCAATACGGAAAACTAACAAAAACTCCATAAACCATCCAAGCTGGTTTAGAAACGCAGTCTACCAGAATTTCGTCTTTTCCATTTTAATTTAAGGACATCAATAATTTGGGATTCTAGTTGAACAAATTCTACTTGAACAAACCCACAGAAAAATAATTTGGAGCACTTTTATCCGGCTAGGGTTACACCAATTTTGGTCAGATTAAGAAATTAAAGGTCCCCCCTCCTCCATCCTGGTAATCAAAATCACACTTAAAATTACCTTTCATGAAGAACCTCTCCTCTTGACAACTTCAAAATAACTAATATGGAGCCTCGATGACATAGTGATGGGGATATTTTAACGTTATAGTGAAAGCATTTTTGAAGCAACAGCTGCTGGGGAAGGGGCTTTGGTGCTGCCATTTAGAGGAAGGGTAGAAAAAACTGCTTATTTACATTTTAATTCTGGCTCCTTTTCCCACAGTTGTCATGTCAATATGCCAGGCTCCTCAGAACACAGAGCCAGAGGGGCTGTACTGATGGAGACTTCCTTTTAGTTCCCTTTTCACTATGTCACCATGGCATAATGAAAGACTTCAGCTTGCAGATGGAGAGGAAGTTACCAAAGCTTGTATTTTTTGGCTGTTCTCTTGGACCTGTTCTGTTGCCTGATGCTAGCAGAGAGCCAGTGTGGCACAGTGGTTAGAGTTTCAGATTAGGATTCAGAAGACCCAGGTTTGAATCCCTACTCTCCCATGGAAGCTCACTGAATACAAGAGGCTGCCTTAGACTTGAATCAGACTTGAATCAGACCATTGGTCCATCAAGTTCAGTATTGTCTTTGCAGACTAGCAGTGACTCTTCGGGGTCTCAGGTGGAGGTGGTAGGATCACCTACTACCTCATCCTTTAAGCTGGAGGTGCCAGGGATTGAACCCGGGACCTTCTGCGTGCCAAGCAGATGCTGTCCCACTGAGCCATGGCCCCTTCACACATTCCTGGCTTAATCTAAGTGTTGTTGTGAGGATAAAATAGAGGAGAGGAAAATGATGTAAGCTGCTTTGGGTCCCTGCTAAGGAGTGTGGCATTAATGAAAAAAGTAATTTCCAGTACCATCTTTGGGGGTGGGTGGGGGGAATAGTCAGCAAATAGGAACTACTGCGTGGGCATTGACAAATACTTCTTTTCTCTCTGGCATAAGCAGCTTTCCACCAGTGGTGGAGGTACCACTGATCTAAGAGGCAAGACAGCTGTCTTGAAGATTAGAAGACCCAAAGAAATTTGTAGGTTATGACAAGGGCATAGAAAAAGGGCAGCAGGGAAAAGAGCAAATATTAGGAACCTGTGTATATATGGGAAGAAATGCCCTCTGCATCTCTGGATCCAAGCTTTGGTTAGGAATATCAGGGCACTGTTTGAGGAGCCCCCCCTTGGGTATTAACTGTACATGGCCACAAATGCCTTTCTCTGTGCTTCCCTCTTTGGCTCTGGGAACATGCCAAACACTCACTCCTTAGCAAAAGTCTGCACTCCACTTGGCAGGTCTCCATAAAAAATTCTTCAGTAGCTCTTCTGTTTAACAAGCCACATTTGGGTGATTGCTGGCCAACACTTCCTGGAGTTTCGGGCTGCCCCCTGATTCTCCGCAAAACACACTGCTCATTCCTGAATGCAGGCCTTGCTCTTGTTTACTTGCTCTCAGCTTCTCACAAGATCTGCCTTTCCTGGATCACTTTTGATCTAATTCTTTATCCTCCTTGCCTGTGACTGTGTGCTCAGCTCTTCTCTGTTATGGATGACTCATAATTGTGCTATACCTTATTCCTGCTGGCACTTTACAGTAATAAGGCAGGAAAACATTTCCTTATATTACACTGGCTAGCCAACTACTGGATAGGATTTCACTTTCTCAAATTGCCTGAGCTCAACTGGGTTTTAGTAAGCACGCATTGTAGAAGCCTGAAACACTAGATTTCTAACATGATACAAATATTAAGAAGTCTACTTATAGATCTTGCCTCAGTGCAGATGGTATTGATACGGTGGCCCAATATAAATCAAAGGTTTTGTACAAATGTTATTTAACAGAGATCTGTACCTGACTTGACACTTTTACTCACCAAAATAAAAATACAAACTTGGAAGTCATTATAAATAAACCTTGCTTTTATTTGAACAAATGGCTCAAATTGCATGGGTTTCAGGTTTGCAACAGCAGGTTCCTGAGCCAATGACCACTTACGGTCAAACTAAAAACAGCAGTTAATCTTATATTCATGCTTTTGATATTACAATTAACTAAAAAGACAGTCTACCACCACGATTAGAGACATATTATGCTTTGTAATAGTGCAGAAAGAAAACATATTTTGTACAGCAAAATGCATGCTGTCTCTCTCTCTCACACACACACATCCAAAATGTGCAGTTATTTAAAATGTTTTCAACAGCATGTTCAAGCTCTGCAAGGTGCACTGCTGAGGTAGGCTATTAGCACTGAGCAAGCCTTTGCCCACAGAGGTAGTGAGAAATCAAAGTACTGTAGTGAGTTGTGGGGGCGGGGAAATGAGATTTACACAAGCACATCAAAACAAAAGTCAGCTGAAACCACTTGGAAAGATTACTACTTCTAACGATGGATCATCCATGGTTTATTTTCTTACCAAATGGGGAAGATGAGTTCTCAACCTGGAAAGTGCATAAATCAAGACCTACAGGATCCAAACCAGATAAAATGGATGATTATAATAAGAAAAGGAAAAAAAGGCTGAAAAAAGCAAGAAAGAACTTAAACTAAAAGTATACACAGCTGCATGCTGAAACTGTACATGGGTGTGACAGACACCAAAAGATTTTTTAAAACATTATCCCCATACCAACAGCAAAGCAAAGTGCAAAGTAAAATAAACAAGAAATTTATTGATCATAGCAAAATAGAAGCCCTTTGCTAGTTGAAGCACAGGCAAGACAAATGCGTGTATACATAACTAATAGCATAAAATTGTGAACAGGATGCTGGATGAATTTGTAGACCAGAACGAACTCTAGAAACATATACCTGAATGTTCCCCAGATTTCACCAAATCATCAGAAAGTATTCCAAGGATGTCCTCTTCAGTGCTCAGCACATCTGAAAGGGCTGCTAAAGGATCATCAGAGGTACCTACAAAAAATGGATACTTCACTCTAATGCATCATCATAACCATGATTTGTTACATTTCTTTATCAATGTTTCTATCTGACCTAACATCAAATATTGCTACTCATTTGCTGTATTCTTCTCCAATCAGGGAGCTTACTTATTGTCCCCTCTGTTTTGAAACTGACCTATAATGCCACTGCATTTATTTATTTATTTATTTATTTATTTTTATTACTATTTTTATATCCCGCTCTCTCTGCATGGGTCCATCCTAGCTCAGAGACTGAGCCTTCCTCATACTGTTAGACAATTGTAAGTGCTACCATAACTGTCATGGCATGACTCCTACCTAATGTTTAGAGGAACAACAATATTAAATTTCTTCTGCACACTGGTTTGCAGTTTCTGGGTTTAATCTGAGGATCTGTCCTAACCTTTAAAGCCCTTCACAGCTTGGGATCCCTACACCTGAAAGAGCATCTCTCTTTAGGAACTCATGTACCAATTAAAATCAGGGTAGCAGGCCATCATTACAGTGCCTTCCCTATGCCATGTGAGGTGGTCAGAGGCAGGGAAATTTAGAATAATGACACCCACTGTGTGGAACTGTCTTCTGGAAACTGTTCATAAAAACAGTTTTCGGAAAGGAGGATATATATGAGATTTACTTCTGTTCGGGCGATATTCTGGGTATTATTTTAAATAAATAAATGGTGAAAGTTCCCAGAATTTACTTCCATCTTTGCCAGATTCAGCTTGAGTGTTATGCTTTTTGCACTCCAGCCTTTTTCTCATAGCCAAAATCCGGGGGGGGGGGGAGAAATATTTTATTAGGGCCCCGTCTGAAAGCCTATTATATCATTTCAGATATTTAAAAGTTATTTAATATATTTATCTCACTCTGTAAGTGACGTTCCTGAGGGTGGTATAGGTTAAAATTGGTTTAACAGAAATAAACATTAAAATAGTAAAACCAATGCAAGAAACACAAGAAAATAACAATATAGACATTTAAAACACTACCAAAACGATAAATATTATCCCTTCTGCAACTCTACTTTTCAGCAGTCCCACAAAAAAATTCTTCTTCTCAAACCCTTTCCAAGAAGCATCCACTCCAAGCTACCCACATACTCCACAACCCTTCCACTTCATGGCCTTTACAATTATAAACTAAGTCCAAGTTTAAATTTCTAAATACCTTGTGTTCCAAGTTTTGATGGAGCCGGAGTAGAAGTTGCACTGAGTAGTAGGTCTGAAGATGGATCTAAGAAGCTTGTATTCAAATTTACTTTGCATGAAATGTTAAGGCTTTCTTCAGATAAATTATCTAAACTTGGTTTACTTTGCCTACTGGTGTCTAGGAGATCTTTTCCAAAGAACGCTTCCTGCAATTAAAAAGAAGCAAAATTTAATTTTTTAAAAACATTATTTTCTTAGTAATCCATACAACACAGGAGAAGCTGAACTGGTATGGAAGGCCAACAATGATTTGTTAGTGCATAGTACTATTTTTATTAGACTGAATTTATTCTGCTTTACACTGTTTGCTAGATGAAAAATTCAACTTATTTACAAGACGACTAGTAATTTTTGATATGTAAAAACTGAAGTTAAATTGTTCTCTTCTACTTTGAATTTACTTTTAAGTGATAAATTTATTTATTTATTTATTTATTATTTCATTCGATTTATAGTCCGCCCTCCCCGTAACGGGCTCAGGGCGGCTAACAGTCTGGGCACCTTTTGCCGGTTATTAAACAATAAAATGATAAAAACAGTCCATTACAGTCTTAAAGCTGGAAAAAGTAATAAAGTTAAATGTCATTATTGCCTATTTTATATCCAAAGAGGTATGGAAAACGGTCTGTTTTACAAGAATCAATCCATACAATTAACTCTTGAGGATATCTATATTTATGAAATACAGTAATATACACAGGATGTTTTTGAATGAAACACTGTATTTTCCTGTAAAGCAAAAGAATTAGCAAATTAGAACAAAATAGATGGTTTTCATTTTATTACTTAGTAGTATACAATTGTTTAAATGATCTCTCTTTATGCAAAACCAACTCAGAGTGATAATGAATTATACATTAGAAAGCAAATGTTTATGTCTTACACCCATTAACAGTTTATTCAATACATGCAAATGTTAATTTTAAGCAGCACACTTTGCATAGAAATGACTGTACCTGCAAGTACACTGGAAAGGTTTCTTCAAGCTTGTTTTTCTTTTTCCTGTAACGTTTTTTAATTTTCTCTGTATTTTCAGAAGCAGGAATAGATTCTTCCACTGGTGTATCTGGCAACTGTTCGCTCCAGCCTAGAAATAATGAACATATGCAGCTAACTTAAGATCTTATTTACAAGTGTGGCCTATATTTAAGGTGCACTAATCCTGCTCTGCTGTGAATGGGCATTATTGCTGAACTTCCAGTTTTTATCTGTTAATTTCCCTTGTTTAAGAAGCAAATTTCTAAATTTGCAGTGAAAATTACATGCGTTCTTGTGCAAAGAAGAAAGCTTTGAGTTCTTGAGAACAGCAACCCCATCCTTATTTCACATGGTAAAGTTCTTTTGAAACTCCCAGGAACTTTGAAAGCAATTTGTAACATCACATGAGGTTTCTGCCATTCAAAGGAGAGTTTAAAGCAAAACCAAAAACACTGGCCATGCCCATGGATGCATCTGAAGTTCCTATATGCTTAATCCAAGAACGTCTGAAAGCTTTACAATGTACAATGACATAACATTTTTACTACGAAAAAACACAACATTGGCTTGTATCCAATGATGCATCCGTAGAAGCATGCCGTTTCCTATAGTCCTCTCCGTTCTAGCAGCCCCTTCTGATCTCTGGAAAGAGGATGAAATGGCCACCTTGTCTGTCTTCCATCAGTGGATCTGGGCAGATGCAAAAGGGAGGGGAGGTAGCTTCATTTTCATTCATCTTCCTTGCAGCCGCTCAATGTACGTGGCTATTCCTCTGCAGAAGTTTGTTTGTGTGTGTGATTATACACACACACACACACACACACAATACTTCCAAGATTCAAGAATAAAAACAAGTTCTGCTGTTCCCTCTCATATTCTGGTACACAACCTGGCTGCATTATACAAATTAGTATTATTCCACTACTGTCTTGCATCTTGTTACTACAAATTGTATCCCATTAATAGGCCTGACCTGGATAGCCCAGACTAACCTGCTCTCCTCAGATCTTAGAACCTAAGCAGGGGTGGCTCTGGTTAGTACTTGGATGGGAGACCACCAAGGAATACCAGAGTCACTATCAGTGTTCCCTCTAAGCTGAGTCAGTGTGAGCTAGCTCACAGTTTTTTAGCCTCCGGCTCACACATTTTTGTCTTAATTCAGGAGGGATGGCTCCAGAGCAAACTAATTTATGCAGTAGCCAAATCGCTCACTCACAACTTTAATACCAGCAACTCACAAAGTAGAATTTTTGCTCAAAAGATTCCACAGCTTAGAGGGAACATTGGTCACTATGTAATGGGGCAGCCAGTGGCAAATCACCTCTGAATGTCTCTTGTCTTGAAAACCCTATGGGGTTCACCATAAGTCAGCTGCAAACTTGATAGCAAAAAAATTAATAAATCCCATTTGCAATGATATGGAGGACATTGAAGATCCCAACGTTGTATGAGTTGTAACTGAAGATTATGGAATGTGCTGAAATGGACAAATATATTAAAAGGAAAAATGGAAGAAGAATTTATGGGATCTTGGAGGGTGTTTAAACTTAAGTAACAAGAAAATAAGATAAAATGAATAATAATAATGATAGATGTAGTAGTTGTGAAGTTCTAATGAGAAGATTTGCATGCAGAAAGTTAAATTGGATTTTTATATATACACATACACACACATTTCTGCATCTTTCCTTTTTTCTCCTCTTTCCCCTTTCCCTTTCTCTGTGCATAAACTAATAAAATTTCTAAAAAAAATCTCATTAGCAACAACTAGTAACTCAAATCTTCATTATTTCAGCCACATTGTTGTTTGGCAACACAGAGCTTTAGTAAAAGCTCAGTCCAAGACACAGGAAACACTACAAAATGATCACTGATGAAACAGGTCTACAATTTAAACAGGTACAAATGAGTTTTAACAGTTCTCATTTCAGTGTTACTCAAATCATTATTGCTGCCCAATTTTTTGCAAGATGATCCTACTGTGTGATTTCTGCAATGTTTAACATGTCCTGTTAGTGCTTACTCGTTGTTTTCAGCTCTGTTTCATATTCCTGCAATTCAAATTTTATTGCATTATCTGATGTTCCATCCTCTTGATTGTTTTTGACTTATGCCTACCTTGAGTCTCAGTGAGAAGGCAGACTATAAATAACTCAAGTAAATAAATTGGTAAATACTATCAACCTCTCACATATTTTCAGAGTTGTGAACACAGTCAAATAAATTCAAAGGAAGTTGCAGGAATCTACTTTTAGAATTCTACATCCGTCACACACAGCACATTTTCTGTTCTGTCCATCTCATTATCCATTATCACTTTGTACGGCATGACTGTCAGGGAAAGAAGGCCCTCTATGGCACATCTGTATATGGCACATGTCAGTAACAGAGCCGTATGGTCTCATCAGTGACAGACAGATGCTCCTGTTAAATGAATAAAACCTCTTGTATGGACACATCATTTAAACGTTTTAGGGCTTCATTAACTCTCTTTATATGATCACATTTTGATTAGCTGGGTTGTTATATGCTCTTCTCAAGCACAGATAAAGTGTGAAAGTGCTGTTTGATTACTGAAGTGACACCAGACTGTATTTAGCACCTCCTCAGGTGTCAAGGAAATGACTGCAGGGAATGGGACCCAGGCATTATCACCTGGCAATGAAAAATGGAATCAGCACAGAAAGAATTCTAATAGGAGGAGGAAGACTCATATTTTTACACATAAAATTAGACCTACGAAGGGGTAGATTACATAAATCTAAATGCAATATCCACTCTGTAGTGGTAAAACTGTCCACTCCTGTGTGTATGCTATCTTAATAGGGCACTGCATTATAATCAGGTCTCACAGAGTTAAGGTATATACATGGGTCTATAAGAACAAGTCCTAATTTCATTCCTATTTACAATAGCACTTACAATTGTTATCTAAGCTCAGTCTAGCAGACCCCAGTTCTGGCAAAGGCAAATCCCTGTTTCGTAACACAGTCAAGTCTGGCATTCTTGGGAGTTTGTGCGCATAATGTTAGGGGGAGCATTTGTAGATTCCCCCCCATCCCTTTAAATCTGAATCAACTGTAGCACCACTTTCTGGGAGGTAATCTTGAGTGTAAATGGGCACCATGGGTCATAGTTATCAATTTCAAATTTCCTGAAATTAGGAAGCCACATGTGTGTGGTATGTGTAAATTGTGTACAAGACAAAATATATGCAATGCCTAACTTTTGTATAAAATCTAACCTTATTTTACTACTTGAAACAACATAAACTTAACATATAAAATTGTACTATTTGGCATATTCCTAGAATGTATACATATAAATCCCTACAAGCATAACTGCAGATATATATATATATATATAGATAGATAGATAGATAGATAGATAGATAGATAGATAGATAGAGAGAGAGAGAGAGAGAGAGAGAGAGAGAGAGGAGGGAGACCCTGTGCTACTTGCACATGGTATCTTAGTTTCTGCAGTGTGGAGAGCTAAGAAAAAGTAAAAGAAGAAAAGAAACCACACAGAATTGTCTGTTAATTGGACAGAAGCAATTTTATATAGTCACAACAGAGCTAGCAGCATATTTGGGGACTTGTAAAGCTTTAACACTTAAAACACTGAAATCTTCTATAGTGTATCATCACCACAGACATTGTAAGATATTAAATACTGACAATATTAGTCACGGTAACACAATAAATATGTCCTTGAAAATACTGTGTTATGTCTATACTATAAACAAGAACTATCGTTACGAAAGACTGTAGCATGTCTCATATATGAAAATCTTCATACTACATATTTTTGTGTGAGTAAAACCTTGTAAAAAGCATCTTATTCATTCCAAAACTAAAGATATTTCATTACTTGATAGATTTTTTTAGTGCTCTACTAATTTTCATTTTTTGCTGTTCACATTTTTAAAAGTCTGGGTGGCTGTCCCCCCCCCGGGCTTTCACATTGCTAGTCCCAGTAATGCAAACGGGCGTATGAAACCACAGGAGGTGGTGTTGGAAAGTGCTGTCAGGATGCAACTGACTTATGGTGACCATGCAGGGTTTTCAAGGCAAGAGAGGAACAGAAGTGGTTTGCCATTGCCTGCCTCTGCACAACCACCCTGGACTTCCTTGGTGGTCTCTCATCCAAACACTAATCAGGGCCGACCCTGCTTAGCTTCAGAGAGCTGCTGTAGACAAGACGGAAACCAGATGCCCCAAATTACAAGGTTACTCACTGCTCACAAAGGGGAAACTGGCAAGCTACAATCAGAAAGTGGAAACCACTAGCTACTAGGGATGAGAGGGCTTAGGTTAATTAACAATTCTAGACAGGTGCACTAGCCCCACTGGTGATCCTCCTGATGGCACCTGGTATTTTTGGCCACTGTGTGACACAGAGTGTTGGACTAGATGGGCCACTGGCCTGATCCAACATCAGGCTTCTCTTATGTTCTTGTGTTCTAGGGTTCTGTTAGCATGTCAGGGGTCTTTTCCAGAAGCACACATCTTTCTGACTTGACACCTGCTTTTCAGAATGTTGCACAAAATATGTCATCGGTTAGTCCCTGAGTGAAAAAAAGTACTGACACAATGTAAGACAAAGGACAGGAGGCACAGAGATATCAAATGGTATGACCTTATTCAAACAACTAAGTCAGGATAAGAAGCCAGAAAAAGGATATAAATATTCCAAAATCTAATATAAATTTACAAAACTGGAAGAGCAAGGAAGTTTTAGGAACATTCAAAACCCAGTTATATGACCTTGCAGGTGCTTACGGATTACTATGATTCTTTAGGAACCATGGGCAACACTGAAAATACAAATATTAGAAAACAGCAATTCATTCTGTAAAGCTACAGTGCAGAGAACCTTAATTATATAATGCTCCTAAGCTGGCATACGTGTCGTGACAATGTGAAATGGACTGTTGCACTATATTAAGCACTCAAAATGCTTAAATGAGTACCCACTTTCCTCTCTGTTAGGCAGCTGCTCAGATACGGAGCCTGAGGAATCTTTCCTGGAGAGAGATCGCTTTGTTTTTCCTTGCCCCGTACGACTTCTCTGGCGCACCATGAATCCACCAATGCCTGTAAAACCATACACAATTTAAAGAAATTTGAAATAAGAAAAACACATTGGGATTTATAACGTTTTGTAGATATGCAGTCTCTCTCACGCACACAAAATTAAGGTCCATTTCCAGTATGACAGCAGAAATCACTACACATTTAGTGAGCACTTCTTCTCTGTAACAGGCAGTGGCTAGGGGCATGTACAATGTGGAAATCTGGATCCAGGAGCTGTGATTAACCTTGTGGCATGTTACCATAGTAAAATAAAGATGATCTGGCTGGATATAGCTGATTAGCCTCAGGCAAAGCCAGAGGCTACCAATAAGGTGCCAAAGTTCTCACAGAGGGTTGATTCATCACAATCTATTTAAAGTGCTGAGGAAGAATAGAGGAAAGTCATAAGAGCATCCACTTCAGGCATATTCTAAAAGTCAGAGAGATCCTGGAGGGTGACTTCCCAAACATGTTCATAAGAGGCTGGAAAGGGGATTTTGTGGTGGAGATACAGGAGGGAAGGTTTCAGCTACCTCCATTGGGATGGGACCTAAAGAAGTTCATCTTGGGGAGTCAAGAACTGCAGGGCATTAATAACTTTGCTAACTAACCTTTTAAAATATTCCAATGGGGGTACATTTAAAGGAGCAATATTCAGGTTCAACCTGGTTCCAGCCACTGGGGAGGTGGGGGATTAGGAAAGGGAAGGCGAGGCAACTCCATAGCAGGCAACTGTCCTAACCCTATTTTGCTATGTGTTAGTGGGTTGTGGCACTGGATCTCCAGCCATGGCTGCAGAAGGTAACATGGGTACTATACCAGCAAAAAAACAAAGAAACAAGCAAACAAACCAGGAAGACTGCTGCACTCTCCCTTCATGGCCATTTAGATCAGCTTTAATTGGAGAAGATGTAGGCAGAGCAAAGCAAGAAACCAGAATAGTGAAGAGTTGCAAAATGACCCTCTGCTTGGTATTCTCCCTCCTGGGAAAAGGAGTCAAAAGCCATACTGGGCAGGATTTCCCTGTCAAAGAGAGAATGTTCCCTTCCTCTTAGCTGGTGTTTCAGGCAGGATGCTGTAGTGAAACCAGTACACTCCTATCCTACTATCTTCAAAGAACGGCCCAGAGGATTAAAAACAAGCAAGGAAAGAAGAAGAAAAAAGAAGGGAGAATAAAGGAAGTTGAAACAAGGTCAATCCGGGAGAGCAAGGAAAGAGACACTGCCTACACCTGCCCAAGTAAGGAACAGACTGCAGTAGGGTGCTTCCAGTGCACTGCAGAAATGGACTGCCCACTTCACAAATGTCCCTCTGCCCATATTTAAGCAAATAAAATAAACTAACATTAGGACGAGATTCCCGTTTCGCAACCAAGACCTAGCTGAATTGGTATCAGAAGTCTGACACTCATTTGGGAAAATATCCAGAATGAGCTGCAGAAGAAAAAACTCTTCAGTTTAGGGCCACAAAGAATGCTCTTTAGTTCCTAACTTAGCTTCATGGATTTATAGAGATTGGATACTCTTAACTGCCCTCCCTCCCCAAGAGCATGACATGGTTCTTCCCATTTGGTGTCCAGGAGCCTGGAGAGGAGACCACCAGTATGTTTCTATTCAGCCATTCCCTCTGTAGGTGAAGTATACAGTGAAATGAAAAATGCTCAATCTTTTGACCTCCAGCTGTGCTGTTAAATTTCTTTCTCCCAAGATGTGGGAACCATAAACAACCCTTTCAGAGGGAGGCTACCTGGATTTACTAGGGAAGTTTGCCACCTAAAATAGTAGTTCTTAATGTAAATTTATAGACGGGTTGGTAGCAGTAAAGAAAGCTCATGCTTTAATAAAATTGAACAATGTGCTGAAATATCATCATTGCTCTTGGGAGATGCGCATCCTTAACACACTCTTCAACAGTAGTAGCATCTGCAACAAATTAGAAAGGCAGGCCATAATCTAGTCTTTAATAGCATAATGAGGGCAGGATTCCTGCTGTTTGGAAACTCTGGAATGAACACCTTCATAATTGGACTATAAATTCAGTCATAACCAGATCAGAGGAAACTACAACATACAAGAATGAACAAGGCATTTCTCAGTGATATATTACTTAGCCTTCCTAATTTTAAAATTAAAAAAAAAATTACACACAATCAGTAAATATAAACCTGATGCACATGCAGATATCTAAGGTTATACTCTACCTGGTCTGTATGGTTTTCTTTTTCTCTTCTTGATCCCATCTGTTCCTTCTACCCCCTTAGGATCATCTTCTGCAGGCTCCCGTTCAGGGCTAGTATCTGATTTTCCTTCACAGTCCATAAGGTCTCCTTCTAAAGGAAAAAGTACAATTGGTGCTTTTGATACTTAATAAAAATTAATACCAAAGCTCTGCTGCAAATATATGAAAAGCACTTTAGGCAATGGAGAGACACATACCCATATTTCACTTAAATAAACACCTGCATTACTTATTTCACAGCTTGTCATTATATAAGCCTTTCTTTAAACCTAAGGCTGTCATTATATTCTGGCATTTTTAGCACATTCTACAGCTTGCTGACCACATATCTGTGGGCACTGATCTCCCTTGGAGACATTACAATTGTTCACTGGGAAATTAGTAGCAGACAAGTAGTAGCTCATCAGTTAACGAGCTCATCGGAGCCATATAAATCTGAACGTACACCGCATAGCAAAAAGCAGTGCGTAAAAGGGATCCATAGCATCAGAATAATTTACTGTTATTATGGTATGCTCTGAATTCCTCATTAAATTCATTCTTACAAGCACCATGAGATAAGCTGTAGTTATTCACATTTTACAAGAAGGAAAATTAAACTGACAGACCATGACTTACTCATGAGTCCTTGGCTGAACTGGGATGCAAGAGAATAAGGTTCCTCATGCAAAAGGCATGCACTGGCTTCCCTACCTGACTTCTGACCAATTTTGGGAGGAAATGGGACATAAATACATAAAATTGGTTCCTGGCAATGTATAACAGGTCTGCATACATTGCTGAGCTGGAAGCCTCTTCTGAAGAGAGTTTCATTTCAAAAAGTCTGAACTACATTTGAAACTGCCTTATACTGATCATGGCCTTCCACTCAGCCATGGTCCCTGCCCCCTCTCAAACTACTTAAGCTATCTGTTTAACTCCTATTTCTAAGAATCCCAGCAGCTCTAACAGCCTCTGCAAACTTCTACTATTGTTAGTAACAGAACTCAGCACAAAGCAACAGGTACCTCTACTGTCATCCATCTCGCCATCCCGTGAATGTTCTGATTGTATATCAGGCGGAGTCTGGAGTACGGCCACACTATTCTGATTTATAATTTTCAACTTGAGCTTCGGCTTTGTCCGTTTTCTTCTTGGTACAACAGCACTGAGGCTTTGTAACTGAGACAGTCCCACTTCCGTCAAACAGACTCCATCCTGGGTGTATGTCTTCGGTGGGTCTATGAAATCAGCATGAACCATAACAGGAATACAAAAGAATATAAATGCTCACAAATATTGGGTAGTATTTTATTTATTTTTAAGGAAAAACATACAACATAACCTATTCTAGCAATTACAGCAAGAAAAAAAAGGATAACTAATACAGCAGCTTGGTATAGTGGTTAAGTGTGTGGACTCTAATCTGGAAGAACTGGGTTTGATTCCCTGCTCCTCCACTTGCAGCTTCTGGATGACCTTGGGCAAGCCATAGTTCTGACAAGAGCTGTCCTTGAAAGGGCAGTTCTTGAAAGAGCTCTCTCAGCCCCACCTACTTCACAGGGTGACTGTTGTGGAGAGGGGGAGGGAAAGGAGTTTGTAAGCTGCTCTAAGACTCTTGAGTGAAGGACGGGGTATAAATCCAATCTCTTCTTTTTCTTCTTACAATAAGACAAAGCTGTGACTTAAGAGCATAAGAAGAGCAGTGCTGGATCAGACCAATGGCCTATCTAGTCCAGTATCCTGTCTCACACAGTGGCCAACCAGTTCCTCTGGATAGTCAACAGGGCATAGAGGCTGAGGCCTTGCCTTGATATTGCCTCCTGGCTCTGAGATTCCGAGCCTTAGTACCTCTGAATGTGGATATTCCCCACAGTCACCATGGCTAGTAGACACTGATAGACTTCCTGATGTCTGACAGCAAAACTGTATTTTCCTTGTGGACTTCCTGAGTGCCTGTTGCAGCTACCTGTTCATTGTTCGCCAGTAATGTCACTGCTTCAATCCTGTAGAAAGTCTACTCAAATGGAGTCCAGTGACAGAAACTTCCTGTGCTATAAACTGGTTGTGGTTCACGTAAAGACTTATTTAAACAAGAAAGCAGTCCCATACATTTTAAAAGAGCATATTTAAAACTAAGCCAACTGGTAGGTGCTTTGAAGATAAAAATCTAATTTTGAAGTAAAGCGATTAGCAAGAAATGAACAGGATGGCAAAAAATAAATGTAATGGCCATAAGATATACTGATAATGCAATAAAAATCAATAAATCTAGGCTTCAAAGTGAAATATCACCAGAAACCTGCTAGAGGACAGCAATCAAGAACGTTAAATGTACCAAGTTCCTTTGCCTTTGTTACAATTTGGGCTGCAATTGATGATTCACAGCATTCAGAGGAAGGCACTGAAAAATAAAAAAAGTAAATTATTGGATAACTAAATGTTTACGTTAATGTCACCTTTAAAAATTAAAACTCTCCATGACTTGTTATACAACTCCTCCTTCCTACTCCCAGTACTTACCATCAGATATGCTAGAGCTGTACTGGTATTCTTAAATATTTCACCTTGAGGCTGCCCTCATTTTTGGTTGACACGCATTCCTAACTTTTTGTGCACTTGCACCAGGGATACAATGGAAGCCTCAGTATATAAATGGGAAATAATGACTGAGTGCTAATAAAATAACGAAAGAAAGAATATTTCTGAAAGCACTAGGCCCAATCCAAAGAATATTAGAATCATCAAAATCTCACAGATAATAATGGAATTTACAATCTGATGTACGTTTACTCAGAACTAACTCCCACTGTGATTAATGAAGTTTACTTCCAGGGAAAGGCATAAAGAACTGACACTGAAAATTTGATGGGACTTCCAGCAGAATGGCATGGTGCCACAGTCGGCTTTCAGGACCTCCGATTGCCACCGACCTTCCCTGTCTCTTTTTGGGATTCTACGGTCCTTGAGACTCCTCCAGACTCCACCCGACTTCTTGGAGGGAGTTTGGGAGCAGAATACTTGCTCGGCTGCCCCACGAGCAGCGGCAGTGGGGTATTCCTGAGAGCTTCTTGAAGCAAGAATGGGGAATGGAGACAATCATGGCTGCCATGTTTGTCATAGCTGTGACCGCCGTTTTTTAAAAAGACTAAAGGATTTAAAATATAACATAACTGAAAATAACAAGAAACAGATTAAAGCACAAAACAATGAAGATCTTCTTTTAAATACCCCTGTGGAATATCTCCAATTTTTTGAGAAGAAAAGTAGCGGTGAAGAGAATGGAAGTCTGTTTGAAGGAAAAGAAGGGGGTAAGAAAATAACTTTACTTCTTGGAGTTACTAAACATTGGGAGTGATGTTCTGGAGAACATTTGTGATAGACTAATTTATTAGCCTATACAGGCATTTGATTTTTATGGACTATGGTGATGAAATAAAAATATGCAGTTGAGTTTGAAAATGGCGTTAGTAGCGGAGGTTGAAGAGACGGAGGATCTGGAGAGCTTTGAAATTGGAAATCTCACTTGGGAACAATTCCAAAATCTCTTAATAGAAGAGATTCAACAAGCAGTTAAAGTAGCTTGCAAAAACCTCTTAGAATAACCTCAGTCTCCAATTTTGGACTTGGAAAATATACCAGAGTCAGTACAGTCTCAGCAGGATTTTGACAAAAAACGAGAATATTATCAAGACGAAGTACTATTTGTATCACTGCCTGTATCGATGGAAAATGATAATAACCAAATGTGCAGCCTAGAAGAATTTACAAATAATCTCTCAGAGCTGGAAATGACAAAAAGAGGTCTTCAAAAGCTCATACCTAAAAAACAACCAATTGGGCTAAAAAGAAAATAAGGAGTCAGGTAAAGAAAATCAGCAAGGAAAAGAAAAGCTGAAAGATTAGCATGTTGAAATTCAGATGGGAAATGTTGGAAATAAAACTTTATGTATATAAAGACATGAGGCATTTAGAAAAGATCATGGAAAAAAGATGTTATAGAAAAACTGGAGGAAAAAAATGCATAAAAATATTATTTGTGATTGTAATTATTATAAAGGGATGATGGGATGCTACATCTTAGGTGTAATTTGGTAATTTGCCCTGTTCATTGACAAGGAAATGAGATGTAATATATTGTACCCCCCCAAAAAAGATGATGGAATGCTATGTACTGTCTGTAATTTAGAAATATTTTTCTTTCTTGCTGCCCTAAATGAGTGTTACTGAATATGGTGAAACCTGCTTTCTGTTAGGTGACAAAAACAAATATATAACATAGAAATTCATAGGCTAGTAAGTAAGATATTGTGAAGCAGGAAAACTGAAGAGGGAAAAATAATGCCTTGTGAGTAATGACTTATAATTGCTAAAGGAAAATATCCAAGGAACAACAATTACTTTTTATTTTTGTAAAGAATATTTTACTGGCCATAAGATGATGAGAAAGTATATATTATTTTGTAACTTGATAATTTTTTTCTTTCCATATTTGTAATGGAGGAAATGATTTGATACATTACAATCTTATAATGTAGTGGCTACTGAAATAAGTATTAAACTAGCTTGCTACTGAGAATATGCAAGATAATTAATATATAAGGACTGACAATATAAAAAATTTTTAGGTTAGTAAATAAGGTGTGGGGTAATTGAAAAGTAAAGGGGTAAAATGACTTTAATGGTGTAATGAGACACAGCTGGGACTGATTGAGTAACTGTTCAAAGAGAATTGGTAGAATAGCAATTGTCACCCTAGCTTTAAGCTGTTTAGTAGTGTGAAATTGTAATGATTTCTTAAGTAATTAGATCAATAGGGAATAACAGAAAGTGAATATTAAGGCCCAGGACAGACTGGCAATTTGCCCCAGTATCGAGTCGCGGCAAAAAAAACCTGGAGTAAACGATACCGGGTTTTCCCGTCCACACAGCCGGAAGATACTGGACGGAGGCGCGCGGGAGCGTTCAGACTGCCGGGCCGGAGGCGCACTATATTCGCTGTTTCCCCATTATTTCGGCTGTGGGCGTATGTGCGCATGAGCGCTTGAGCGCTCATGCGCATAAGCGCATTTTGGCGATTTTTTTTTTTTTGCCCTGCAATGCCGGCACCGCATTGGGCAGTGGAGCGGAGCGCAGCCAATCACACCGCTGCTGCCTCATGCCCAACGCGGGTTGCTCCCGGCTTTTCGGCTGCGCGTTCAGACTCCCCGGAAGCGGAGAAACACGCGACAAACGCAGGCTTTCAAGATTTGCGTCGGCTTTTATCAGGTGTTTTTTTAATCCGGCAGTGAAGCGCGAGAGCACCGGTAGGCTACGGGTGGGGGACGCCAGGCAGATGTGCCTGTGTGAACATTCCATTTAATCCGATATTGAGTCGTTGTCAGCCCGGGTCCCATCCCGCGGCAAATTGCCAGTCTGTCCTCGGCCTAAGTTAGATTTATTATCAGATTAGTAACTTTGATGAAGTATAGGTAAAGGTTCCCTTGCTCGAAAGCCAGTCGAATCCGACTCTAGGGTTGCGGTGCTCATCTCCGTTTCAAAGCCGAAGAGCCAGCATTGTCCGAAGACGCTTCCGTGGTCACGTGGCCGGCATGACTAAACACCAAGGTGCACGGAACGCTGTTACCTTCCCACCGAAGTGGTACCTATTTATCTACTTGCAATTTCTTGCTTTCGAACTGCTAGGTTGGCAGGAGCTGGAACTAGAGACGGGAGCTCACTCTGTCATGCGGCTCCCGGGTCTCGAACTGCTGAACTACCGACCTTCCACATCCTGCAGTTCAGCATCTTAACCACTTGAGCCACCGCAGCTTGATGAAGTATATCTTGTGGTTAAAACACTTTAATAGACTTAACATGTGTGCCAAGTGATACTCATGAAGGAAATCCATAACACATTGGATATGTTATGTTGGCGTACTATTACGTGAGAATTTTTGTTATCTTTTTTCTTCTTTCTTTCTTTATGCTTAAAAACCAATAAAAATACTTGGGGGGGGGAGAACTTCCACCTATCATCACACAGATTTTCATGCTCATCAGTCTAAACAGCAGGAGGGCTTCTGGTGCCCTGGCCCCACTGCTGGACCTCCTGATGGCACCTGGTATATTTTGGCCGCTGTGTGACAGAGTGTTGGACTAGATGGGCCATTGGCCTGATTCAACATTGGCTTCTCTTATGTTCTTATGTTCTTAAAAAGTATGCATTTCTTTGGATTAATTCCAGAAGTGCAGCAGACAGTGTTAGTCTCTTGTTGCCACAGTCAGAGTCTTTTGGCACCTTGGGGGTAGTGACTGCAATGACAGATCAGAAGGCCAAGTTTCCGAGGATAAGGTGTAATCTACATACACAAGTGAAAACAAGAGCCAGTCAAGTGTGAAGAGTAAGTATGGACAATGCCCAACTTTTGTTGAATTGGAAAAATAGGAGGAATCTGAAGAGTAAGGGGAATCTGAAGAGTAAAGGGGAATCTGAAGAGTAAGGGGAAACAATTTAAGTCCTTACTGAATCCAATCTAACAGGATCAGATCTGCATATGAGCTTCTCCCAGGAGTCTCCTTCTGAAATGGTTCTGTTGGACTACTGTAAACTTAAATCTATTACGAATGTCTAGGGATGTTGAAATGCCAATGGCAGAAGGGCATTGCTAGGATGAACGAACACTTGGCACTATGGATAATAATGTTACTAGATTCTGCCGGCAGTGGATACATCAAAAGAGGTGGCACCAAGATTTGCTGCAAAAACTGCTGGAAAAAACTGGTGAGTCTCTATTCAAGAGAATAAACTGATACGCATCAGACACTAAAAACAGAAACAGGGAGAAATCAGTAGAGGAGGCTTTCAGACACCATGGAAATTCCAATTAAAGCTTGCAGGACTTCAGCTGAAAAGTTTCAACAAGAAAAACTGCTGAGCTGGAATTCATAGGCAGATTTGATACTATCACACTCGAAAAGGTCTTGAGATGGTTACCTGACTACAGAAAATAATTCCACAGGGGTAGCTGTGTTAATCTATCCTAACAAAATAAAACTGAATCCAAAGCTAAAGTATTCCTCAAGAGATTCAATACTCTCTCTCTCCCAGATCTGAACATTGAGCAGTATATGATTCTTCCCATTTGGTGTTCAGCAGTCTGGACAGGAGACCATCAGTATGTTTCTATCCAACCATTCCTTCTATATCTATACAGCATACCCAGTGAAATTCTTCCCTAAAAAAGCATCTCAGCAATTAATTCAGTAACCGCAACTCACAGAGAGATACAAACGTGCTGAAAAGCTCTGCAATTGTGCTAGATACCCCATGGAGAAATTTCTTACCATTTGCTGGTGGAATATACGGCCTACACATGGAACAGTCAAAACCACTGTCAGCTGTGTTTTCTACTTCCTCTTCTGTGTTTAAGTTTTGACAGACTGCATGCATCCATCTGAAAGTTACATTGAAAAGAAGGGAAAAGATTAAGCTGAAAGACAGACAATTTTACACCATAAAGACCATTCAGACAATTTTGAGATTACAAGCATGAAAATAATACACGATGTAAACTATCAGGAAGCAATGATATTATTATCTCCACAGGTGCAACCAGATATACTGCCTCCACCAACGATGTTCTGTTTCTTCAAGTCAGGAGATGCAGCTATAATCTTTACTTGATAATAACATACGAAATAAGGTGAATGCCAGACCATTATAGCTTCTGCAAATGTAGAACTTTGAGTATTATCTTTTAACAGGAGTCCTGAGGAATCTAAAAAACAGAATTTTATCCCAGCGTAAGCTTTTGTGGACTAAAGCCCATTTCTTCAGTTGCAAGATGCTTTCATTAGCAGCAGCAGAAGGAAGAAGAGAAGGTGGCGGTAATGGGCCAGGGGCCGAGGGTGAGTGGGCAGAGAAAGAAGCACACTGCACATCCATTTGCCCTCCCACTACTGCTGCAGTCATTGCCCTTTCCTGGAGCAAATAACAGCTTCCTGCAGCTGGGTGCACCTGGGATGGAAACAATTTTTAGAGCAAGTTTTCAAAGCAGGCATCAGCTCATATGGCCCTTAGAAACCATGAAGTGTTATGCTCTGGGTGGGTATGGAACAAAGTCTGTTTTATAGTGCAAATATGTGATACTTCTTTCTAGAGGGGAAAGATTATTTTTGAAAGTCTCTAAAGAATCTAAAAACTATGCACACAAAAGTATCTTGAGTCTGAATTTTAAAATATTTGGTTTACTCTGTATACCCAAAAAGGAAAGGGAAGCCATCCATTCATCTATTAGGTTTTTTTTACAGTAACAAAAAATAAATATTAGGTGACTAAATACAACTAGCAATCCATTTAAGGATGCAATCCTCATTTGCTTTCTTAGATATAAATTCTACTAAAATTGTGATGGAACTGAACTCACAGGTACCTGTGGCTACTAAGCCCAGCCACAGTTTGTGGACATCTGGATTGGAAGCAGGAAGAATAGTACTAAAGAAGAAGCAGTTACAAAGGTTCTGGCTGATACCAACCCAAGTGAAAATCTCGCTCTGGCAAATTTTTCATCAATCGTTTTTAATGACTTTTATCCATAATGGTAGATCTTATTCCTTGTACTTTGTATTTCTCGTTGCTTGGTTATTTTCTGTATTTTTGGATTGTATTATTCTGTACCATATGGACTATCAAACTTGTTTGCTTATGACCCACTGGTCTGTCAGCATGAAGTATAGAATAAAGGAAATAGTA
Organism: Gekko gecko; assembly: GCA_029375565.1. NCBI lineage: Eukaryota > Metazoa > Chordata > Lepidosauria > Squamata > Gekkonidae > Gekko > Gekko gecko. Next base: position 93,307,823 of record JAPDNY010000011.1, on the reverse strand, counting down.
CAAAAAATGACTCTTCTATGAAACAACATCTTAAAAATTTAAAACAAAATATGTAATGCGATAATAGAAGAAGAGGAGATTGGATTTATATCCCACCCTTCACTTGGAGTCCTAGAGCGGCTTAAAAACTCCCTTCCCTTCCCCTCCCCACAACAGATACCCTGTGAGGCAGGTGGGGCTGAGAGAGCCCTGACAGAAACTGCTCTTTTCCAAGAACAGCTCTGACAGAACTATGGCTTGTCCAAGGTCATCCAGCAGCTGCAAGCAGAGGAGTGGGAAATCAAACCCGATTCTCCCAGATTAAAGTCTGCACACTTAACCACTACACCAAACTGGCTCTCTAAGAAGTGATAAGTATGAGATCAAGTGTTCCTTTGAAACAACTTAAATCTGAAATATGATTTAATTTGAATCTCTTCCCGTATGAACATGGGAGGGGATCATTTCAAGTATTCAAGTTACCCAAGATCCTTCCTCAGATTGAATGTGATTGTGGTATGTTGTAATTTTAAACTGGTAGTGGAGGAAATTCTTGCAAAGTTAAATGTGTTTTGCTTTGCTATCCTAATCCATATGAAGACAATGCTTTGTTTCTTTGGAGCCCCAGATAGTGTGGAAGACACATCTGATCTGTATATCGTAGTCTAACTACCACCTACATCCCACAGAATCGATCTCAGAATGTCCAATACCACAGAAAATGGGTGAGTGAGGTGGGGATCTTTCCACACTTTATTACTCAGTGCACTTAATTATTCAGTAACAGATTGCTCTATTATGGATGTTTCAAAAATGGAAATGAATTCATCTCCAACTGACCTTACAGATGTGTCCTAAGACCTTGTTTTCTGTTCAAATATAATGACTTAGAGGTTTCATTTTTTTTTCTATTGTGAAAAGGAGAAAAGGGAAAAGATTCTAACTGTGGAAAGGCATATAAAGATTCAGAGATTTACCCTTGTATTTTTGGGGGGAATGATTTAAAAAAAGAACTACTATTTCTACCTTTCTTTGCCTTTGCATGTTTGGGGAGCTCTACCTAGTTAATGCAGGGGAACAACATGAAAATGAGCTGTACTAGGCTCCATCACAGTGATGTCTCTTGGACTATAATCATGCATTCTGCCACAGAAACAATATGGGTCACCTTTCCTGGAGGAGAATAGGAGGTCATCTTGAGGGAAGTGGAAAACTAGTATACCTAATTCTCAACAGAGCCCCATACTCAAATACAGAGGCTGGACCCATGGGCACATACCTGCCTACAGGAGCACCAATGGAGTGGGGGGTGCTGAGAACAGCAACTGCACACACGTGTTCCTGCTTCCCTCTCTGCTGTCACTGCCCCACCTCAGACGCTCCCTTTCTCTGCTGCACTGCAACTCCAGCAGAGCACAGCTGAGTAGGGGGGGAAAGCACTTTAAAAGCTTTAAAGGGAGTGGTGGTGGAAAACGGCACAAGGCAGTTTGAAAGTAGAGCTTTCCTTTGCTGCCGTTCCTGAAGTGGTTATAGGTGGAATGGCCAAAGGGATGCTCTACCTGCATCCACCCCGCAGTTTCCCCCTTAAACCTGTGAAAATCAGGATATCTAGGTCCTGTGCTTCCTCTTTCATCTGGAGGAAATGAGGATCTAGACAAGTCATGTCATTGTGGGGGGAAATCCTGTGTGGTAGCAGCGATAACAAACTGAGTTCTAAATACTCAGGAGGTGGGACACTGAAATCAAAAGATCCACAATCATCTGGTATGTGTGCTTGGGTCTGTACGGCATCTGTTCGTCAAATATGGGGACCAGAAGCTTTGCATTTGGTGGATGTGTGAAGGAGGTGGTGGTTTTCTTCTTTGTTTCATCTGTGATACGAATGGTGGTTTTCGGTCAGAAAACACCACTGTTTTTTTCATAGCTCCAGTAAAGAAGACAGCAAGTAAATTCAAGCAACCAAACCTGCAAATAAACTGGTTCTCATCCTGCATCACACTGTGAAAGAATGACTGTGGTGTGGAAAAAAATATATTCACAGTGTATTAGAAACCCTGACCTGTCACACTGCCTGCACTGCAGAATGAGCTCTTCTTCTCTGTAATTGCAGCAGCAGACTGGACAGGTAGATAAACTTGCACAAGGAGCACACTGTGTGTAATTATTCTGCCATTCACATCTTAGGCCAGGAGAAGTTGCTCCGCAGTGTCTGCACCAAACACACCTATAAAAACACAAAAACAGGAGTGGCTTTCTTAAACTGAACTCACAAAATATATCTGCTTAATTCTCTTAAAGCATTATAGGCAGAATGTACAAGTCCTGGAATCTCTCTATAAATATAAAAGCCACTTGGGGTGGCAAAGTTCTATGCCCGGCAAAATCAGTTGGCTCTCTGATGTGTCACTCAGAAGCTGTCCCTATCCACTATCTGCGTTGCCTGAGTTCTCTCCCACCCACTGCAGCCTAGGCCACTCTTCTCTGATTGGGCCAGGATTTCAAGGTTATTTGCATATGGAAGCTGATTGGACTTCACTCCATTTCGCACCTCAAATTCCCCCCGCCCCCCGCAAAACAGTTGGAACTGTCAGTTGCATATGCGACCTGGTGTATTCTGAGGTAAAATATGTCCTGACTCACAACACTTCCCCTTCAAAAGAAACAAACCCAATAGCACAACCATGCCACACCACCAAAAAGACAGATCACACTACAAGCAGAGTACCACAAGGCAAAAAAAAGCTCTGATACTAATTCAAAGTGCTGAGGATGAGTTGCGTTCTGGCAGGGGACGCTGTAAGTGTAGAAAATGATTTATCGACAGAGTAGTGTTTTGGAAAAACTTTAGGAATTGTTTGGTACATTTACCATTGGGCACCCACCCAGAGCCTCTGGCATTTTCTCACTCGGCTGGCATCAAAACCAATTTAAGGCAAAATAGAGATATGGAGACTTTTCCATCCTCCTTTGCATCAATTTGTCTTTGTTGGCAATGGCAACTCTAGGCCTGCCAGCACTCTCAGGGTGACTTCATGCCTCCTGACTGGCATGGCATCACTAACCCTGGCTGCTTGCTCTTGTTCAGCAGGAGCACCCCTATGGAAGCTGCCTGGGTGATTTCGGACCAGCCACAGACTTTCTGCCTAACCTACCTTACAGGGCTGTTGTACAGATCACAAAGCAGACAAGAATGAAGTAAGCTACTTTGCTCCCTGCTAATGAAAAAGACAGAATTTTGCCTAGGAAGAGGCTGCTGAGAGGGGAGGAGATAAAGTTGCCAACTACCGGTATGGAAATTCCTGGAGATTTGAGGTGTGGAGCACGGAGATGGTGAGGTTTGAGGAGGGGTGGGACCTCAGACAGTTACAGTGCCATAGACTCCACCCTCCAAACCAGCCATTTCCTCCTGGGGAACTACTGTTGCCAATCTTGGCCCAGCAGCCATCAAACCATTCTCTTCAACCCCCTGCTGTGCAGCTGACTTTCCCCTAGGGTTGCCAATCTCCAGGTGGGACCTGGAGATCTCCCGCTATTACAATTATCTCCAGATAACAGAGATCAGTTCCCCTGGAGAAAATGGCTGCTTTGGAGGGTAGACCCTATGGCATTATACCCTGCTGAGTCTTTCCACCACGCCCCCCCCCCCAATGCTGCCCTCCACAGGATCCACCCCCCAAATCTCCAGGTATTTCCCTACTTAGAGCTGGTAATCCTACTTTCCCCTCAGTGCCTGTTGGTAGGCAACTAAGCTTGGTCCTGTCACCTATTTTGGCCTCTGGGAGAAAACTCATTGGGGCCAGTCCTGATAGGGTTCCAACTCCAGAAGGGAAATTCCTGGAGATTTGAGGGATGGAGCCTGAAGAGGGTGAGGTTTCAGGAGGGGTGGGACCTCAGACAGGTACAATGCCATAGACTCCACCCATCAAACCAGCCATTCTGTCCTGGGGAACCATTGTTGCCAATCTCCAGGTGGGAGTTGGAGATCAGTCAGAATTACAACTGCTCTCCAGGAGGGAGAGGGGAGGAGATGGAAAGCTGAAGTCAGGGGTCAGATAACGGTAGGTTGACAATTGGCTGGCAGGGAGATAAGGTTGCCAACTCCAGGTTGGGAAATTTCTGGAGATTTGAGGGGTGGAGCCTGGAGATGGTGAAGTTTGAGGAGGGGTTGGGCCTCAGACAGGTAGAATGCCATAGACTCCACCCTCCAAACCAGCCATTTCATCCTGGGTAACAATTGTTGCCAATCTCCAGGTGAGGGCTGGAGAGCACTCAAAATTACAACTGCTCTTCAAGTAGAAGAGATCAGTTCCTCTGGAGAAAATGATGGACTCTGTCATTATACCCTGCTGAGGTTACCACAGCAAATTCACACTGTGTGCCCAAAGCCGGGGCACTCTCCCAGAGCCTCTTTCTAGAGCTCGTTGTATTTATTTCCACAACGGGCCTTATTCCTAGTAATCTAATAATTCCCACCTCAATTGCTTAGGGTTGAGACCAGACACACAAACACATACACCCCTTGGACAATTCCGCACCCAACACTACGTTAACTGAAATATATATTCCAACAACAGGCAACACCAAAGTTAGCAGTGACCATGATAAAGAATAAAGCCACACATACCATTTGCATTTCCACCCTCCTTTGGGAACTGTCTGAAGTGGTGGATCTAGGCAGTACGTGTGATAGCTGATATCACAATCATCACAAAGAAGCAGCCGTCCTGGGTCAGTCGCCTTCCCACAGGCTTCACATACGGTGCACTCCAGGCACCTCCAACCTTTGTGAAGCACCACTTTTGTAATCTGCATAGAAGAAGACAATCTACAAATCACTCTCAGAAGCCCCACAGAAATCACAGTTGTTTTATAGTCTTTTATTACTATCAATTTACTTCCATCCTTCTGGGAAAGTATGCTGTGTGCGCTAGTATCTGCAGCCCTCCTCACGCTGGGCAAGAAGCCGCTCTACACTACTAAAAAATTAAAAATCCTCTTGCAGATGTATGTTCAGTGACAACAAGATACCCAAGAATTTGGTTGAAGCATCTGTTCTCAGAAAACTCCTCTGCTCAGATTTAAGAGGTGGTCATTCTCAAATGCTGAAAATCCAGATTTAAATGTACTGAAACTGAAAAACATTGGAACATAGAGCATTTTGGATTTTTTTTACTACAATATTTAGATGAAAGTATCAGAGCAGTTTTAATTCCCTAATTTTTCTAGAATATGGTTGTAACCCAGCAATATACATAAACAAGATTACCTATGTACCGTTCAAAGAAAACGGCCCCATCTACTCCATTATCTTGTTTTTCCCCATAGCCAGACATCCGTAGACAGCAGGACACAAAGACCAAAAGCTGATCCTGTTGTTGTCCCCAAGCCAACTCAAATTACACAGCTTCTCAACATGGAGGTTGAAATGTTAGCCACTATGGCTAGTAGCCATTGACAGACCTATTCTCTTTGCATTTTTAAAGCAACCACTGGCCATTGCTATATCCTGTGGCTTTTGTTCCATTCAGACAAACAATCTTGCACATAGAACAATTAAGGCTACTTGGTTTTGGAAGCTTACAATCTGAAATTAGATTCCGGAATTAATTGAAGCTTGTTGCTTCCTCACAAACTGCGATTCAAAACAAGGATTAAGCAGTAGATTCTAAAAAAAACCCCAGAGCAGGACAGGTTTCCACATGATCACTCACTGAGAGTGCAATGTTGAATCAGTATTTCATCCATGGGTGCAATCCACTGAACGACAGTCTGGTGCAAGACTCAGGAAATAAATGGAGACTTCCTTGAAAGCAATATTTTGATTTCCTCCCTAACCAGATATGAAGTATGTTTTGAATGTAAGAGTTTTCCACACTCCCCTTCAAAGCATGCTTACATAAGTCCTCTGTTATGGAATAATTAACCCACAGTATATTCCAAATAAGTATGGGGATTAAAATAGTATCTTCACTATTGTGAACACTCCTGAAAAAAATCACTCTACCACTTGAACCATTATCATTGTGCGTACAGAAGATAACAAGCGTATTGGGGGGTGGGGGGCAAGTAGTCCATGTTATCTGATCTCACACCCTATTTTATATTAGCTTGAAACAAAATATATTGTACTGGTTATCTTGGGGGAAAGTGCTATCAAGATAGCATTATTCTGAAAACACAGAACCATTTTCTAAAGCTTATCTAGACTTTAACTTAAATGATGTGGCACATGAAATAAAAACCCACATTTTAAATAACAGCACTTATAAAATGAAAAAGGCACTTTATAGTTTATATGTGGCAGCAAATAGCTTATTATCTGTGCATAAGTCATCTTATAACTACCCAAATTTAATTTTCGAACATTCTCTCCTAGCCTAACAAATGTAAAACATTAATTAACTACTCCAGTTGCTGTCAATTCTGACAGCCAACAGACAAACTGAATTAATTGAGCCTTATTGCCTTCGTAAATGCAGATGCAGTTTAATTTTTTTTCAAGAAAAAATCCTGCTATAGGGTTTAAGCTTATATTTTAATACTTTCTTTTAATGAACGGATGGATGATAATTTCTATTTATGGCTGCAAAATTACAGAAAGGTTAACTTCACTTGCAGCTATGAAATGTCATTTAATTAAAGCGTTCTGCAAGCTGCATACAAATAATGCTTATACTTACAGAGGAGTATTTGACAAGCTAAAAACACTGCTAATAATGTCAAAACTGGAATCAGTGCGGCATACTCAAGTACAGTATGTCGGCAATCATTTCAGAAAACTCACCTTAATACTGACACAGTAGGGATGATAACACTGACCACACTGGGAGCAGGCAAGCAATCGGCCTTCTGCACCTTGGCCAAAGCTCCCACAAACAACACACATATCCTAGAATGTAAAGATATTTTCAATTAATAACCAGTACTAAAGATACAAACCCTGACCTGCTAGCCTGATCTTGTCAGATCTCAGAAGCTAAGCGGGGACAACCCTGGCCAGTATTTAAATGGGAATACCAGGGTTGTGATGGGAATATCAGGCAGGCAGGCAATGGCAAACCACCTCTGAATGTCTTTTGCCTTGAAAAATCTACAGGGTTGCCATAAGTTAGCTGTGACTTGACAACGAGAGAGAAGGAAGGAAGGATGGAAGGAAGGAAAAAAAATTATTTATTTTATTTTATTAAATTTATACCCCACCCTCCCCGTGAACAGGCTGAGAAGGAAGGAAGGAAGGAAGGAAAGACTGATTGATTTCGGGGCTGCTCAAAAGGTGTATCTAAACATACAGACTTCCGGTCCTTTCTGAAGTACAATTCAGCACATCTTTCTTTTCTATCAAAACTTGGGACATTGTATGAGGCTTCTAGTGGTTCAGTAAAATGCTTATCAAAACCACCTTGAGCTTTTTTGTAAAGGACGTACTGTAGAACTCTTAAAACAATTACAATGTATACAACATAAGACATTTACAACTTTCCAGTAAAAAAATTAATTCATCTATTAACAGCACAATCCGAAGGCGAATTATATTCTTCCAAGTCCATTTGGAAGCCAATGGGCTTAGATGGGTGTGACTCTGCTTAGGATGGCGTGGTATATTTATTGGTTGTGTATCTGGATTTGCACCATAATGCACTGGATGCAGCCCCCCATCTATATTCTATAGATGAATATACAGATACACATCCAGATGTGTATCCCATTAAAAACAAAGCAGCATGGATACTCTGATGCTGAATTTGATATGCATCTCATTTAAGTCATGGTTCATGATGCAGTAAATGTTGGTATGCAGCTAACTCATTAGATGGGAGTGTCCGTCTTGCTGCACTGTGGTTTTGTTGTCCACCAGTACCATGGGGCAAGGCCAGGGGCATCTCTACAGTTGGTTCAGCAAAACGCAGGTGAACACTGTTTGCCCGCCCCTCCCTCTTCAATCACAGAAAAGATGAAAACTCTGTATAACATTCTTTAATGGTGAGCCCTGCTCTGTAAGACTTTAAAAGCAGCCATTAAGTATATTTGGCTTATGTTCTGAAATGGCCACTGTAATGGACAGAGTTCTCAGTGACTCAACCCCAGGAGGAGCTCAGAAGTCACGACCTGCAGTGCTCATGCTCTCACTACAAGGGCAGGACATGGATGGCACATCATGGATCTCCCAGTTTACTAAAGCAAACATAAACAAGCTAGAAAATAAAGATTAATAGATATTGCAACCTGCTGCAAAGTAAACTTGTCACTGCTGGAAAATAGTACAACGGTATTGTGCATTGAATTTTCTTCCTCGTCTTTGCCTGACAAAATATCCATATCCATGACCTACACAAAAAACAAAATATGTAGGATTGTTTTAGAAGGCTACAGACATGTATTAGAAAACAACAAAGCATATTAGTTATGGGCAACTTAATGATATACATTAAGCTTGATGAGAAGTGGACCACTTCTGACCCCAGGCAAGTAGCAATTTCTTCTAGGTTTGCTGCAAATGGCTTATTTGCTGCAAATGGCTTTGTATGCAAGTTCAACTAGGGAATCCGGCTCGCTGCCAATGTGGAGATACTGGGTATATGAACTCTGGCACGTTTAAATAGAAAAAGAAATGTTACTTGGGTGTGGGGTGCTACATGTTGGGATAGGGAATTCTAACACTGGAGGTGGCTTGGCTGGGTGGGACTGAGATTCGGGCAGGGATCTTGGGGTTTTGTGTGGGTGTTGACCAGGTATGCAGCAGCAGTGATGAGGGCAGGCTCCATGCTAGAAATTATTAGGAATTACTGGACCAGTCACACACACACTGGTATAAACTGCTTTGGGTTCCCATTGGGGAGAAAGACGAAGTATAAATGAAGCAAATATATTTGAACTACAACTTTATAAATTAATTATAAGTTTGCTGTATTGCCTTTTTCTCATTAATTTAACTCACAATTTAAATAGTGATTTTAAATCATCTTCCCTTCCTACTAGCAATCTCTGAAGAGGAATCAGAGGATTTGAGGACAGCAAAATATTTTGTACATGTAGAGAGTTCCCTCATCACTATAGACAGTTACAAGCCTCAAAGCAGAGCTGAGGGACTGCTCAAATTACATTCTAGAAAGCCTATGCTAGTCAGAGTATGTAATGCCATGGTATATCCATATAAGCCAGCTCTTATAACTCTTCCCATTACCAATTTTGTTTGGTCAGGCCAATTTAGGTGACAGATTATATGCACATCATGGATTCTTACCCCTGGAGTAAGAACAGACCCAATTCCATTCTTCAGTTTTGACCTTCCTCTTCCACCTCTTCCAGAAAGGCCTGCACCGCGTGGTCTCCGCTTTCCAGGAAACCCTGATCCACGACCCTATTTAATGAAAAGTCAGATATTTAGAAGAACCGAAACAAAAAAACAAAACAAAACCCCCACACACACAATATCTTCAGGGAACTCTTTAAGAAAGAGAAATGATTCTTATGAAGTAGGCCAAGTGCGATGACTAGCAATAACTTAAACCTCCAAACCATTTACTACAGTAGGCTCACAAAAGTGGGTAGATCTTGTTTGTCATGGTGTCATGAGAGTGACAGCTTGGGAGAATCTGTCAATTATCCTTATTTATTAATTATATTTTAGGGTTGCCAATCCCCAATTGGGGGTGGGGGATCCCCAGTTTTGAGCTCCTCACCTGGCTTCAGGGCTATCAGAAAGTGTATGTGTGTGTGGGGGAAATGGCCACTGGGTGCTCCATTATACCCTATGGAGACTATAAAGGAGAATCGATCTGTGTGTATCTGGGGCTCTAGGGGGGGCGGTTTTTTGAGGTAGAGGCACCACATTTTCAGCATAGCTGCTGGTGCCTCTCCTCACTGCCCCCTCCAAGTTTCAAAAAGATTGGACCAGGGGATCCAATTCTATGAGCCCCAAAAGAAGGCACCCCATCCTCCATTGTTTCTAATGGAGGGGAGATATTTAAAAGCAACAACGTCCCTTTAAATGCGACAGCCAACTCACCCCAGAATTCAGAGTTCAATTGCACTTCTTCCCTCCCGTCTCCCAGAACCTCCTGGTAAGTCCCCCTTCAGCTTGTCAGCCTCACCTGGCAACCCTATTATATTTATACCTCGCCCTGTCCTATGGCCTCAGGATAGATTTCAACCACTTTCATAAAAATTATACCTATCCCTCATCCCACTGTCTAGTTTAAGTAATATATATTGATTACTTGAGGGGAAAAAAATCACTTGCTTTACACTCACTAACAATAATTTCAAAATATGTTCATTGTTCAAGTTCTGTTCATCTCACACACACACACCAGTTCTCAAATCACAATAAAAAAGACATAAGATAGTATCTCCTCAGGAGCCTGCAATGAAAGGAAAGACCGCCATAAACTCTACAACGGAACATCAACACCACCACCACTCAACTTAGCTACATGTACTTTTGACATATATGCTTATAAAGCACCGGCGTGAAACAATCACTAACATTATCCTCTTAAATTATAACATATTGACAAAAAAGTTGCATATTTTCATAAAACTAATTGTGTTTACACACACACACACACCCCAGTTCACGACACCACTCTATTAAGGACTATGCAAGTTTCATACAAGGAATAATATGGGAATTTGTAAAAGGAAATTACTGATGATCAGGCTCAAGTTATTTGTGCAAAAAGGTCTTTCTACCTTTTACTGATTTTAGAATGGACAGAAGGCTAACATCTTCTAAAAGTGTAAACAACTACTATTTAAATAATAAATGTCTGTTAAAGATGTCTGGTATTACCATATACATTATGACTGATAATACTAAGTTTTAACAGAACAAGCACTCTGCATGTTATGTGTTTTTAAAAATGTGTTAGACTACTTTGCATACTTGCTAGCAGCATTGTACAAAAGGATGTGAGATAAGTAAATCAAATAAAATACATCAACACAACTATCTTTTTAAACAAGACAAATAATAAAAAGCAGCAGCACAAAGCTAGTAAGTTCTACCAATGAGAAGCATGCAACAAGTTTTACTTATATCATTAGTATACATTAATCTTTCAGATAGCATAAGATAACAAAATTAGTAACATTAGCATGTAATAGTACAATTATGGAGATACCAAAATCAATTCAAACATAAAAAGAACCTACATATAGAACTCCAATATCAGATTCTTTTATTTTTTTCAGTGCTACAAATTCAATTTGCTTTTTAAAATGTCTGCAAATGGCATATCTATTACTATATGTCAAAAGAAGTCATAATGGTTATCTTCATACAGATGTTTTGCTTTTGTGTGTGTATGACTCATGGAAGATACAACAGAATTATTCAGCGTAACCTCCAGAACCCAAGATAGTCTGTAAAATTTTGGGGCACCTTATTCTCAAAGTTCCATCTACACCTTGAGGCCCCATCCAAAAGACAATGGTGACAGAGACTATAGCATGCGCCCCAGTCACAGTATTCAAGATACAGAGGAGGCCTAAATGAGTTACTCCGATTTGTCCTGGGAATCATAACAAGTTAAGCTTTTAAAGGTCTTAGGACTTTTAAGGATCCTTGATGGCTCTTTAGGGCCAAAAGGGAGGTCAAGCACAACTGAATGAGCAACTCACCAGATGTGCATTTTATATATTCATGATTTTGGCAAAAGCATATCTTCCTATGTGTTTGGAGGGCGGGTGTGTATTAAAAATGAATGTGAATGCTCTAGGTGTTTAAAATCCAAATTTAGGAAAAGGTAACATTCCAATTGAACCTGGGCTTCAGGAGAGTTTTCACCAATATCTTTTTAGCACAGAGATAACAAAAGATAACAAGAAGATAAATACAGATTAATTACCACTTTGACGCTCCACATGGCACTGCCAGATAGCAGTCTGGATTTAAAAGTTTCCCGACCTTCTGAAATGTCTGGAGACCAGGAAGGTGGGCTCAACGTATTATGGGTACTCCAAGCCCCCTAGATATGTCAGGTGAGAAAATAGATGTATAAAACTCAGCCAAATTAAATAAAAATAAACTAAAGGCTGCAAATAAAAGTTCAGAATGCAAAGCACATGCAGGCACACAGATATACATGCGCTGTTTAACAAGCAAATGGACACTGGCAGAAGTTTCAACCTGGCATTCACATTTGCAGATGATTACTTCAGTGTACATAAAAAGATGATAAAATAAATATAAAGAACAAGCACTGTCAGAAAATAAAAGCCTACTGGCATGAATAAAAGATGATGATTGTAACGAAGGCTGCATCCACACAGAGATGGGGAAAGCCACCCCCACCATGGAAATAGCAGCAAGGGGGAGATCAGGTAGGGCAGCCATCAGCAACAGCGTGACATGACATGATGCTGCTTCTGGGAAAACTCAGAAGGGATGCCAGTCCTCTCTAGGAACCACTGAAAACTCTATGATTTTCCCATAAGTGATGTTACGCTGTCACTTTCGTTGTTTTTTTTCTCCCATTAGCCATTGGAGTGCCAGAGGGCACATGGCAACCCTGATTAGTATTGGGCAGAAACAAAATGTTTGTATGCAGAGGATTAGCATCTTTGCAGAATCTTACAGATAATCTCAAAGGAAATAAAACAGCTATATTAGATGATACTTTGGCTTTTGATTTAGGCCCACGAAAGAACAGTTCACAGAAAATGGCTCACTCTCTCTTTCAAAAAAACAACCTTCTAGCACTAGTATTCACTCCAAAATGAACCAGTTTCCTCTGAATTGCTTGGCTACAATTAATTAAAAAGAGAACACACATAATCAACGGAAGACAGGAGGCCTAACGGGATCAGAAGCTTCTGAATCTTTACAATTATGTATGCATACTGCTTCAAATTAAAACGGAATCACCACCAGGCTATCATATTTCTGTTTTTATCGTGAAGCATGTTTTTTAAAAAATAGCTACACACAGGCTGAAGCCCCATGTACATATTTTAAAAAGAATGCTACACCCTCATCTTGAAGACTACATTGCTGTAAACCAGATAAGAATAAATGAAATTGTTACCACTCCCCACCTTCTAAAGGCAACAACTCTGATCATGTTTCACATAATTTTATCACACTCTTTTCTAATTTTGTAATCCAACCTTATTGCATTGTTTATTGGATGTCTTATTCCATTACTATTGCATTGTTTTTATATTTTATAATCCACCTCAAGTCTCAGAAAGAGAGGAGGAATGTATATAAAATAATATGCAAGACATCTAATTTATTTAGTTGGTTAATTTCCTGAGAACCATCTGGACAGGATTCAGTGGGGGTAGATCCAGCCAAATTTTCATTCATGCAGTCTCATCTAATTCCCTTCCTTGTTACAGCCCCCACCACAAACAGCTTTTGTCCATGCAGGTCCAACAACCTCCATTTTTCAACTATGGAAAAGCTGTCTGGATCCAACCCAAAGATGACAATTATCGCTGAGAAAATAATCACAGTTTTAAATTCTGCTACTAATCTCGAGGAAATTCAATGCTTCCTTTTTTAGAGCAGGCTGAACTGATTACATTCCAAAGCATAACATGCTTGTTTAATATGAAAATGGATAGGAAAAGTTCCAGCAGCACTGTCTCCACAAGTGCTTGTGAGAATCTTGGTCCTGATAGCCCATCCTTACCTTGTTACCTCCTACCTGAGCCCCCGGGGGGGACTGAAGTTGCAGCCATTCAGTGGCCCCAAACCAGCCTGGGAGTGAACCTCCTAGCACAGGGAACCTCTGTGGTGGCTGGCTAGACTGAGAATGTATGAGTGGCAGGAAGCAGGGGCAGGGGAACCAGCCAGGTGGCATTTGGGAATGGGACTAGCCTCAGCGGTGCACATTGGCACCCAGTATTGGGGCGGGCTGGCAGGCCCTGGTGCAGGAATGAGAGAAGGCACCAAAATAGGTGGTAATTGGCCCAGTCGGGTAGGGCAAAGGAATAGAGACAATGACCTTTAGGAAGAGGACAAGAAAAGGGGGTGGGGGAAAGAGTTAATGGTGCAGCCAAAAGAAGTCTAGCAATAAAAGAGGCTCGGGAGACCAGGAGTTATTTGAGACCTGTCATGGAAACAAGGGACTGGGCCTAGAGGCAGTAGCTCCTCTCCAGTCTTGACTGGTGGAGATGATGAAAGAGCTGCAGAACTCTGAGCAGAGGAAAAGGAAGAAGACCTAGGTGGAGGATCCATGGAAGGGGGAAGTATTGTTGAGACAGGTCAATCCAGGAGTTGTCAGTCATGGAATGAGAGCATGTAAACTGCTTCTCCAACATTCAGCAGTGTTTGTATTTGACATGGAGGGTTAGTATGACATGCTCCTTCTCCTGGGACACCCCCTCAACTGGTAAATCAGCTTGCATAAGAATTCACATAATGCTGTTACAAGTAGGTTCTATAGAAACTCTCAAGTTCTGTGAATGGAAGACTCCTTCCACAAGTGAAAGAGCACCCGTGAACCCAACAATTGATTTCAAGAATGGCCTGTTTTTAAAGGGGTTGTCCAAAATGAGCTTACAACAGAGGCTAACCAGATATTTCCCCTCCCCTTCAATAATTTCTCTTCCATGGAGCAGTGGCAAGGGATTGAAGGCAGAATTCATGTTTATGCCTACTGAGGTTTATATAAATAGTGCCCATAATCTTGAAAACTGAATAACAGAGGTAATTTCTACGTATGCAAGCTTCATCTACTCTATACTCAAGTTTGTCTTATTTTGCTTTCACACCTGCAAAAAAAAAAATTACTTACATATGTAACTGCTCTTTTTACAGATGATACTTCCTACAGATTTCCACTGAGAAGATTCTTAGCCTCTCAAGAGAGACACTAGGGAATTAATGCACTATGTAATCCAGAATTTACTTAAATTAGTAACTTGCCTCAAAGACATGAGTGCATTTTTTAAAAAAAATACACATTATTTTCACAAAATGATCCAGAGCATTTTGACAAAATATGCACCTGTATCTCAAATGTGTATGGGGAGGGGGGGCAGCTTCTTCTGCAGTATGAGCCGATGCAAAATCAGCATCACAAAACCTGACTGTGTGTTCCTCATGAACATTTGGTGGAAGAAGTCTATCTGTCCCTACTTGGCATTTTGAAACTCACACAACATGATGAGTAAATTCCTCACTTCCCAATAATGCAAGTCTTCGCCAATCGCCATGTCAATTCACTCTTGTACTGTACTATTAGAACATTTTTCTGAAGCACTGCCCAGTTCTACATGCACAGGGGACATCTTTGTATACACAGTATACTTTTTGATATTTCAAAAAGTAAAGATGTATTTAGCCATATATGAGAACCAGGCCCATAGCTACAGTGGGGCATCTCAGGGCCCGGCCCCCTGACTTCCCATCCAGCCCAGGTGCTCCCTTGGGGTGTCTGTGTGCGGAGTGCCCCTTGACTTATTTAAAGGCCCCCCGAATTTAAAAATCCTAGCTACGGGCCTGTGGAGAACATTGCTAAGAGATGCTAGAAAGAAAATATAACTCAGCAGAACTCACAGGAATCCACAATGATATGGAGCCCCACTACAGAAAGCACATGGGTTAAAGCAGACTTTGCTAATTTTATATTTAACAACTCAAGTGCTTTGAAGAACAGCAAAAGAGGGGAAAAACAAGAGGTCCAGGATAGGTGAGTGGAAAGTTACTGATCTAGCCCCAGTATAGCACTAGAGTGAACAGTGTAATACTAGAGAAGAGTATGTTAACTGTCCTGTTGTATGGAAGACTTGTGGTGGAGATGGGTGGGATGTATTTTATGCCCTCAAGAATCCTAAAGCTCTTAGGGGCTTGAGCAGGCCAATTTCCCTTCCTCACTCTTCTTCTTTTCCCGCCCTTCACCTGACACACAACTGCTCTCAGCATTTCATGACTTCTGAAGCGCAGTCATCATATGCAATGTGTATTTGCTTGTTCTGGGGAGACTGCTTCTTTTTAATTTACCTAATAACATTTTTGGCATACATAGGAGTCCCATATGCAGAACCCCTACCTTGTCCATTAAATGGAACAAGAGGAGATCCATAAGAAACTCATGGGAAAATTCCCCCACTGACCACTGCTTGGTCCTCTGACTTCTGACAACCCCAGCCACCTCTCTGTACCCTTTCCTTTCACTGCAACCTTGCTGCTCTGCCTATCTACCCCCTTCCACCCTTAGCACTCCACTCACCCCCATCCTTGCTGCTCTGCCTACCTACACCCCCCTTGGTGTTCCCACTCAACCCCCAGCCACACTGCTCTGCCTACCTCCTTCTCACTACTGTCTCTGCAGCTGTCACTGGGCTACCACAGCTCCCAGCCATTCTGCCTCCAACATTGCCCCCAGGCCCATTGTGGCTCTTGGCTTCAGCTGGGCCTGCTGCAGCTTCTCGCCCAATCACCTCAGCTGTCACTGGGGCCACTGTGGTTCTGAGCTGCCATCCCACGACATCACCTCTGCGTCTCCTCCCACCAATCACGGCAGCCACTGCTAAGGCCGCCATGGCTCCCAATCCCAGTCACCCCTACTGGGCCTGGCACACCTCCCAGCCTCTGCTGCCAGGCACACTGAAGCTCTTCTGTCCTGACTCTTCTCCGCCAACTTCCACACCTGGAGGTGGAGGTATGTTGACTGTTTGCACTTGCATAGACAATGCTTTGGGTTTTCTTGGGGGGGGGGGGGGCTTAAGATCCCCAGTCTCTGTTTTCAACATTTTCAGCTTTTTATGCAAACCTGGAGAAATCCCCTAAGTTTGCAGAAATATCTATTTTACAGTCAGTGTGGCCGCAATCAGCAGATTTAGATATCCAGAGATTTCATTATTAGATATACAGATAAATGTGGGTCTGTCAGGAATCATGTACTGTACACAAGGGGAGATTCTGAAAGAATATATTATTTGGAAATTCACTTACAGCTCTCCTCCAGCATTTTATAAAGTCTTAGTAGCTGGATCAGGCTACTTATTAATTGCTTGACCCTTTTACGGTTATTCAACTGCGCTCAGCATTGCGTGTCTCCGGTAGCATGCTCAGTCTTCATCATGCCATACACAGAGGGGTTTTCCCTTTTCCACTTGGATAATTTATAATATATTTTCTGCATACCTGGAGAATCCCCTTGGTATGCAGAACCCCTTTATTTTTTCTGTGAGGGGTCTGGATTTCTTTCTTTCTTTCACAAGCAACCCACTGCACTGTTTCCATAACAGTTACAAACTGGGAGTATTATGAGGGGCACATAATGTATTGGGATCACCCTTCCCTTGCAATACATACCCAGTTTACTAATAAATGAAGAAATGATGAAATGGGGATTTGCAAGGAAGGGAAAATCTCATCCTTCTCTGCTTGCGAAAGCTTTATTCCCTTCTGCCCTGCCTAATTGCACATTCCTCCCAATCACACACTTTCTTCCCCCTTCCCAACCCATCTGGCTGAGCAGAAACCTATGTCCTAGCCCCCCCCCCCCCGGAATGCGTTATCTGCACATGATGACCACTCGTTGCTGTTACATATATGATATTAGTCCTCAAGTGATGCTTGCAGGTATTTCCACATTCTGGTTGTCCTTCTGTGGCAGAATACAGAGAAAAGTGGCTCTACAAAGTTTGCTACTTAGGGCACTGTCACCTGTACAGTAGTAAGCAACGTCTTTCTGGTGTATGAAAAACACACCAAGTATTTAAAAAGTTAGGAGTTATTATTTCCATTTAAAGTCATGAAAGTTTGATAGTTGTCTAACATCTTAGGTTCAAACCATATTGTTCTAAAGACAAAGTGTGTTTTCATGCTCAGGATGTTTAAGTACTGTGAAACACAATGATTTATGCAACCACAAACAAAAACAACTTCATGAAACTTTTTCTACCCCAAGAGACATTACAATTTGGCTTGGGGTAGAAATGATAACTCATATGAAATATGTATTAAATAATTTTTTTAAAAAAATCAATGTTTAAGAGTTAAATATACCATTGGCATGCAGAACAGAGGGAAAAAATTGTTTCAAATTTAGAAATTTTATGGGAATTTATGGGAAAAATAAGTTCCAGTTTCAGAAGCAATTTCTAAAATAAGTGATTTAAAAAAATAATTGGAAATATGATACAGTAGTGCTAGGCATAACTCTCTCTTTCTTTTACTTATGATTAGCTGGATGTAGATAAGCAGAGAAGTTAATTAGGTGTAGAAAAGAAAAATATGAAGACATTTACTAGACTACAGCAAAATAAATTATCTGTGCAATCTGTTGGTTTTACAGAACAGGATTACATGAATCTCACATTATCTGTATCTGAAGAAGTGTCCTTGCACATGAAAGCTTATACCTTGAATAAAACTTTGTTAGTTTTAAAGGTGCCCCTGGGCTCAGACTTTGTTCTGCTGCTTCAGACCAATATGGCGACCCCTGACTTATTTATCCAAGGATGTCACTTTTTTCATTCATAAGCAATAAAGGTTTGCTTTGGATACCAGAGCAGCCAAAAAAAATAGCAATATTAAAAAGTATGCCAAAGTATAAACCCTTAGTGTATGAATTAAAAAAAGAATTTGTGTGATCGGTGCTTCTGCAACTTCAAAAAGTTTGCTATGACAACAGCCTGAAGTTTTCCCCCACAGCAACTGTAATCAACATACTTAACAAAAATAGCACCAAATCAACCCAGTCTTGATATTAGTCAGAAAGTAAGACATGACTCTCTCAAGCCCATAAACAAAGTGACTGTTGCCAAGAGACCATTAAATAATAAAAAACTGGGTTTGTAACAAGTTTCATTAAAACATGCTTACCTGTCTTGACCTTGGCCGCCCAGGAGAAAACTTCCTTTTGGTGATAGCTGGTTTTCCCATGCCAATTTTTGGAGTGAAAGATACATATGTTGCTGGAAGAGTTGCTGAGGATTCTAGCGATGAAGCTTCACTGCGCATCATGTCATGTGAAGAGCCTAACTCTAATGAAGCTGCTGGTGAGGAAGACACACTTGTCTTGCTTATTTCAACAGAAGATGGAAATGAAGAATATGTCTCAGCTGGTGACTTTAAAGATTTCTCTCCTGATGGTGAACTGTCAGTCGCACAACATTCACTTGCAGGAAGAGATGACGTTTCATAATTTTCAGGAGTATTACCTCCTTCTGCATTTTGTGACACTACCCTTGCTTCTAATTGCTCGTCTTTTCTGGAGGAGGGTCTCTCTTTGTTTACCAAAACAAAGGTTTCCGGCATCTTAGCTATGGTGTCAGGTGTCACAGGTGGAAGCTGACATTCCTCCATGGACACTTTTAACACCTCAGTTCCATCCTGTGATGGCTTCATTTCCTCTGCTTGCTTGTCTGATACTGGCTGCAACATACCTGGAATATTCTCAGCCACTTCCATCTGTTTGTCAATGCAATCATCATCAAGCACGGGACTCTTTTTAGAGGATGGTTCCATTTCTTCAGTACCAAAATGATCAGAAATTTGCTTTTCCAGTTCACTACTCTTTTTGTCTACTGAGATGCCTGAAACAATGAGGGCATCTCATTTTAGCCTTAAATGATAGTATCATTGGTAGAACAATTATCAGGATTTTACAAAATAAGAACATCTACATTTTCCCCTAAAAATGCAAGAGCAGATGTTGGTGCAATAGTGACAACATCTAGAAATTGTGGCGATATGTGATACATACATGATGTGGCCTTGTCTTGAGTGAGCTGACTGGTCTACCAAGGTCTACCTACTTTGACTGGTAGTGCCTCTCCAGGGTCTAACACAGAGATCTTTCACATAACCTGCTACCTGATCCTTTCAATTAGAGATGTCATGGATTGAACCTCCTACATTCTGGATCTAAGACAGAAGCGTCATCCAGAAAATCCTGCAGCTGTATCGCCACTGCCCTCTCAATCAATTTGCTCAAATAGGGCAAATTGGAGACTGGCCTATAGTTGGCCAATTCGGCCAGGTCTAAGGATGGTTTTTTAAAGAGAGGGTAGACCATTGCTTCCTTGAGTGCCCCAGGGAACTGCCCCTCAACAAGGGACTTGTTGATAATCCCCCTCAGGGCACCTCGGAACCCCTCATGGCCAGATTTAATAAGTCAAGGCTGCATGAGGTTGGGCTCACAGCTGCGAGTAAACTGTCAACTTCCTCCAGGCTGAGAGGGCTGAAGCGATCCAGGATCGAAATCGAAGACATGCAATGGGCCTCAAGCTCACTCACTGTTTCAACTGTGGCAGGGAGATCGTGGCGGAGCACCAGGACTTTATCTGCAAAATAGCTCGCAAAAACCTCACAGCCAATGTCCAATTCCCTAGCATTTGGTCTGCACTATGGCAGAGCTGTTAATGACCAAATTGTCCTAAACAATTGGGCTGGGCGAGAGCTAGCGGACGCAATCTCCACCGCATAGAAAACCTTCTTTGCGACTTTAACTGCCATCTCATAGGCATTCCTAAACGTCCTATAAGGTGTTCTTGTTGCTTTGTCACAAGTTCACCGCCACCGTCTCTCTAGCCATCTGAGCTCCCGCTTCATCAGTCGTAGCTCCAGGGTATACCAAGGAGCTAGCCTCATTCAAGGGCGCCGAGGAGTGATCTCGTCGATGGCTGCGGAGAGCCGGCTACTGCAGTCCTCCACAAACTCATCTAGCGAGCCGCCAGGGGGCATCAGATCCCACAGGGCCATCTGGAGCCGCACCAGGTCCATCTGGCTCCACGGGCGAGCTAAAATATGCTCACCGCCCAAACGGAGTTGGGGTCCCTATTCAGGCAGGCCCCTAGGGCAAGGTGGTCCGACCATGGGACTGCCAAAGCAGTAACCCGGCCCACTGTCACCCCCACCGCGAAGATCAAATCGAGTGTGTGCACAGCCTGATGGGTGGGGGTCATTACATATTGGGAGAGTCCTAGCGCCACCATGGATGACACCAGGTCTGCTGCCTTAGTGGAGGTCGCGTCATCAGCATGGACATTGAAATCACCCACGACAATCAGTCTACGGTGTTCAAATGCCCAGTCTGCTACGGCCTCCATCAGGGATGGCAGGCTATTGGCCGGTGCGTTAGGTGGTCGGTACACCAGCCAAATCGCCAAACTCTCCACGACCTCCCAGACCAGGTCGGCACACTCAATGCCCATGATCCTCGGAGGCGGAAGCGCCCTAAAGGAGTAAGCTTCCCAGATGAATAGTGCCACTCCTCCCCCCCGGCCCCTAGTCTGAGATTGGTGAAGGACTGAGAACCCGGGAGGGGAATTTTAAAAATTCTTCTGTTTTCACCGTCTTCCAAATTGGTATCCACAAGTTTCTCATTCCACTAAGTGACTGAGCAGAAACCTAGGAGCAGTCATGCCTTCAGAAAAAAGTATCCAGTAGTAAACTTTAACTTATTTACACATTTCTTCAGATTGTCTTAGAGCATTTTAGACACTGATATAGAACATGATTGTCATGGAAAATCAACAAATACTTTCAAAAATATGTACAAGCTTACATATTCATGATTTTCCTGCCTAATTCTCTTATAAAAGTCCTTTTCTTTGTCATCATGTGAATCTACTACTTCGCAACTGACCTCTAGATTCTCCAAATACTTTGTATTTTCTAAAATCAAAAACCTTTTCTACATACATGGCAAAAACAGGGACCCCTACATAATTACGTACATTGTCTTGCTACACAATGTTCTTACCATCTACGATGCATCCAATGGCCGACTCTTGAGCAAGGCTGCTGTCCATCATTAGCTGGTTCTTGTTTGCCATATCATGTGCACCATCTTCTATTTCCATTTCATCTGCACAAACTTAAGCAGCAGAAAAGAGTTTACCAGTCTTGATATACTTATTGCATTTTCCTATTGTTAGTAACTGCTATCATAGCTTGACTTTTGTTTTAAGAACAAAAAGTGGCATTTTGACAGTGTGGTTTCAATTAACTAGTTGAGAACAGTTCCAAACACAGGTAGAATAGCCACAGTAATTGTATTCATAAATTAAGGGAATTATTTTCATGGTCAGCTATACCACCACATAAGCTTCTATATGGGATTAAAGTGTTCCAGTGACATGGTGAATTACGTTCTCCTTACTTCTGCATTAAGTTCGCTAAACTTTGTAGCTGCACAGTTAAATTGCCTTTGTATGAATTCACATTGCCATCTAAGAACAATCCTGCAAAGAACTTGATCGCTTGCTGATTTCCACAGGCTTTAACAATATGTAGCACAGGAAACTTTCATCCTGCCTGAATGACTCAGTGAAAACAGAGCATGAATTTTCTACTTGATCTCTAGAGTTTATCTAGTTAAAATTTCAAGAACAAATCTTAGTTTCTCAAACTAATAATCTGTCTTTTGGACTCAAGCTCACTGTGATGTACATTAGCTACAAAGACCCTACACGTGAGCACACTTCATACTAGTTACACTCATTAAAATGCACTAAAGCAAGTAGGCACAGAGAAAAGGTCTCTACAGGAATATTAAATCTTATGAGAAGACTCGTAGAGTATATTATTGTAAAAAGGCACAAAGAAGGCCCATTTTTATATGAAAGAGCCCAGCAAATCCTAAAACTGCTGCTTTCAAGTGACTATTCTATTCCTATATGAGACTCCAAAATCATTAAAGTGAAATTTAAACTTCAATTTGAATAAAATGATAATTTACACTGGTTTCATATCTGGGTTAAAATATAGAAGTGATCTCTTGAGTGTATGGTGCAATGTAACTACATATTATTCTTCATATCATTCTTTGTCATTAAAATGACAGTGCCATTTTTCATATGAGAAGAACATGTTTCTCAGTTTTTCTTCCAGTTTGAAATAGGACCAAACAGGACTAATATATTTTTCTACATGGCATTATGTTCCACTTTATCATTATAATATTACTAGGGAGAAGGCCCGTTGCGGAGACAAATGCAACGAGCCCTAGATGGGCTACCGCCCAGCAGCCCCCACCTTGGGAGAAGAAGGGGCGGCAGTGGGCAGAGCAGAGCTGCTCCGGCAGCGTGTGAGTCCCAGCTCCCACCGCCGGGGTCAGAGAGGAAGAGGGTCTTGGCATGGCGGTGGATGCGCAATCAGGGAGGTCTGTTGGTGTGGTGGCGGCGGGGCACAGCGCAGAGCAGTGTCAGAGCCGCCTCAGCTGCCCCAGATGACGACGACAGGGCTGCCAGCGGAGGAGCAGCAGTCGCTGCCCTGCCTCCACGTCATGCATTTCAGGACTTGTGTGGGCTCTCGTAGCTCTTCTCCACCTCTCCCCCAGTGGGCCCACTCACCCTCCATCCACCGGAGCACCTGTCCCCTCAGCTGGCTCAGAGCACAGTGAGGCAGAGACGCTGCTGGCTGGCTCGCCACCTGCGTGGGCAGGATGGAGGCAAGGGAGCTAGCCAATGCAGGCAGGGGATCCTTCGGTGTGGCAGGTGCAAGAGCGAAAGGCTGAGGGAGCATGTGCAGGAGGGACATGAAAACTCAAATGTAATAAGGAGAGATCATTGTTTCATTTAGAACATTTCTACACTGCCTGTCCATGGAACCTGCCTGAGGCAGCTTACAATATTATCATCATATATTCTAATAGTCAAGTTGGCCAAATCTAAGGATAGCTAAATCCAGTGACTGGAGCTGTGAACAGATCATCAAATAATAACAAAGTTGGCCAAATCTTTGGATACTTAAATGTGGTGACTGGATCTGTGAACAGCCAAGACAGTTTTTCCTACAAACCTGAAAAGGGCCCCAAAGAAAAATGTGAAATCTTAAAAAAATAAAATAAAATGGGCTTTAAAACTCCCAAAATGATAAAAGGAGTGCCTGTAGCTTTAAGCAACCTCCCTCAGTGATAGTTGCTAGCCAACCACAATATTCTAGGCTGTATACGTGTGAGTAAAAAGGCTGGGGGAGAAGGCAGATTCCCAGCCTATTTTGGCCTTTAAGGAAGGATTGACTGGGGCCAGGCCATATGGTTGCCAGCTCCAGGTTGGGAAATTCTTGGAGATTTTGTGGTGGAGACTGAGGAGGGGAGAGTTTGGGGAGGGGAAGGGAGAGGAGAGGTCTCAGCCTAATATATGCCATACAGTCCACCCTCTAAAGCAGTTATTTTCTTTGTCATCTGTAGTTCAGTTGTAATTCTGGGAGATCTCCAGGTCCTACTTGGACACCGGCAACCCTAGGCCTGGAAGTAATCTCTGCGTGACTTGATACCACCCAACTTCCATGACTGAACTAGGCTTGGCTGTTTGCTACTATTCAACAGCAGCCACCCTATGAAAGCCAATGTGATATAGTGGTTAGAGCTTCGGAGTAGGGTCTGGGGGTCCCAGGTTCAAATCCCCATCTTCCTGTGGAATCTAACTGGGTGATTTTAGGTTAGTAACATACTTTCAGCCTAACCTACCCTCACAGGGTTGCTGTGAGGATAAAAAGGAGGAGAGAAGAATAATGTATGTTGTTTTGGTCTCCAGTGTGGAGAAAGGTGGGGTATAAATGAAGAAAATTAATAATAAATATAGATGAAGATTAGAGGGAGATGAAAGGTAGGTTAGTGAATGGCTGAGAAGGAGAGAATGATCAGGGAAAGGGGAGAGGATATGGGGGTTGCCAGGAAAAGGGAAATAATGGTGATTCAGGGGAAAGTGATAGGCCTCCACACACAAGTCCTTGAGAGTTCCCTACCATGGAAGTGGGTCTGGCCCAGCAGCTGGTACCACACAACTGAGCCACATTTTTCCTAGGCAGAGGCTGTGAGAGGCAGCTGAAGAGAGGGGCAGATAAACGTAGATTGGCTATTGGGTAGGAAAGAAGAGAAGGAAGTGGGAAAAGGGGAGAGGCTATGGGGACTTTCAGGGAAGGCAAGGCCAAATAGTGGGGAAGGCGGAAATGGGATGCCCCTCACATGTCCTTCCAGGTTCCCACTTGTGAACATAATAAAACCTAGCACCTTAACAATACAGTATACCATAAAACACCATAATTAAAACCCATTGTTAAAAATCCAGCCCTGGCATAAAAACATATAAAACTGAGCAGCTTAACATGAGTTTCACAGTTTTCACAGTAAAAGGAGATGTAAAAAAAATTCAGATCTTTCACCACAAGGGTGATATACAACCCCTGTAACTTGTCCCTGACTGCTACAGTTTGGAGCAGTTTTTAAACGCAGCCCCACATAGAGCACATTACACTAATCTAACCAGGATGTTATCAGAGTACGGACATAGTGGTTGCATCAAACTTTTCAAGGAAGGGCTGTAGCTGAAGCTGGTAAAAGATACTATATGCCACAGAGACCTCAAGCTTCAAACCACAGGCCAACACCCAGCCTGCACCTTCAGGGGGAGTGTGACTCACTCCAGGAAAGGCTGACTCCTCAGTCCTTGAGTAGCTTTGTCACAGATCAACGACATCAGCCTTGTGTGTAGAATAAAATGAATGTCACTCATCCCCATTACCTTCTCCAACACTATCGGCTCAGGACTTCCACAGACCCACCTGACTCAGCTGGTAAATGTACTTCATTTTTAAAACATGAGAACTGTCTCGTAATTAACTCCAGAGTTAGATTATGCTATACACAACGGCATGAAAGATACACTTGTTCTAAAGTCCCACCAATTTGGAGGTTAACAATAGTAGATGAACACTTTTTAAAAAAATCCTTCCATGTTCTTGCTGTACTGATTACAATAGGTTTACCCTAGGTAACAGACAAACAAGAAGCAGGTGGGGAACAGATGACGTGCAAGAGAATGAGTTTTACCTGTGCCAGTTTCAGGAAGCAGTTGGGCAGTCTCCATTATATCGCATGGTTGTGAATGTACTTCTTCCCCTTCTGAATGTTTGCAGAGACTGCAGATGTACTCTTTTAATTGAGCATCCAGGTCATTATCAGGAAGTTTGTCACATTCTATGTGAATCCACCTGCAGAGAAACACAAATTAAGCTTTCTTTATTTATATAAACTTCACTCATCTATTTAAATGTTCCACTAAAATCCAGTATGGGGGCGGGGGAGACCTTGTGATACTGGAGCAAGTTTAAATGAATACCAAAAAATGGATCTTAGAGGTTACAATGCAGATGGACTCAGCCAACTTTTATACCCTGAGCGCCCATGCTCTAATGCAGGGGTCCTCAAACTTTTTAAACAGGGGGCCAGTTCACTGTCCCTCAGACCGTTGGAGGGCCGCCGCGTTCGTCCCTCCCCCCACCAGCCTGCTCGCCCCGCCGCCGCATTCGCTCCCTCCCCCCCACCAGCCTGCTCACCCCTTCCTCCTCCTCAGCTCCTGGGCGCTCTTGCCGCCCAGGGCTGCTGGAGGAAGAAAGAGGCCACGGGGGCGCTGCTGCTGCGCTCCTCGAGGAGGAGGCGGCTCCGGGCGGGGGGGGGGCGGGCATAAACACTCGGCGGGCCGCATAAATGTCCTCGGCGGGCCGCATGTGGCCCGCGGGCCGTAGTTTGAGGACCCCTGCTCTAATGGGTACTACAGTAGCTTTCTGTTATGTAATTCTTCAGCAGATGTAACTGACAAGATTCATTTCTGGTAACATAAGTAACTGAACAGCCAAATACATGTGACTGTTATTTTTAATTATTTGTATCAGAACATTTATATTCCATCTTTCCCCATGGCCAAAGGCATCTTACAATACATAATTAAAACATCATACAACAATGAACCCACGAATTCTCTCCCCAACCTAACAAAGTCTAGGAACATACAGTAAACACAACAAAATGCAAGCTGTCCATATGGACTGAATTAATCTTTGTTATAAAGGTCTTGATGGTAAGTCCCATTAGCGGCTGGCGGTAGCTGCTGTGATTATGATACCAAAGGAATTTTCAATGAATTAGTGTTGGGCCCAACAAGTAGGCACCAAAAATAAAATAAAATGTAAAAACGAGCTCCCATTAAAGGCTTGGGGCCATTAAGAACAAGCACCAGATTTATCCAATCCTTAAGACTTAAGGCTTCTTACCTTTTGCACATATGGCAACGCAGCTTGTCTTTTTGCAAGTCCGGATGGGATGATTTTTCACAGAAAGGACAAGGTAGGTTGTCATGCTGATGGTAACAACTGTCACACATAAGACAGTTGTGATGCCACTGACTACTAGTACGCGTGCCACATTCTGCGCATACCCTGCAGTTCTGAAAAACCAGAGAAAATAGGCCCTTCTGTGTTTATCATAATATTCTATGGCAGGGGTCTCTAGCATTTTTGAGCCTTGGAATTATGACACAGTGGCGTAGCCACAAAATGGCTGCCATAGGAGGCTGAACCAGCCACAAAATGGCTGCTGCAGCTTGCCTTCAGTCACATAATGAAGTTCCTTGTGTTGTGGTGGCAGCTGCTGCCAAAGCAATGGTTTTAAAAAATCTGCACAACCAATCCAACCTCCGATGGCCAATCAGAAGCTTTATTCAGCAGAAACCCCAACTGGTCCCAATGACTTTCTAAAAACATTTGACACTTGCCAGGAAAGGTGTTGGTGGGTGCCATCGGGGAAACCCATGCTCCTCAGCACCAAAACAGTGGTTGAGAAGAATGTTACACGTGGCTTAAAAGAAGAATTTAAACATACAATGAGCCATAACTAGGAACATCAATCAGTCAAAATTTAGACTTGGGAAATCTTCTCACAGTGCACTACCACTTTACACAGATGTCTTTATTGGCCACTGTTCTCCCTTGCAAACAAAAACTTCTGCTGATGGGCTTCACATGCACACTGGAGTCCTTCTCTTACAGACACTCTCTGCTGACATTTTTATGCAGAAAGAAATCAGACCATCCATATCTCATATTTCTTCTTCTGAACTAATATCTATGTAAGCATAAGTCACATAGTAACATTCTGTTACAACTGAAGATAGAAAGGCATTAGTCTCAGTCCTCTGACACATCAAAGAGATATTCAGTACTGCCTCTCAATGCTCCCCTCTAAGCTGTGCAGTCTTCTGAGCAAAAATTCTACTTTGTGAGCTACTGGCATTCATGTTTTGAGTGAGCAATTTGGCTACTGCATAAATTAGTTTGCTTGGGAGCCATCTTTCCAGAGCTAAGACAAAAATGTGTGTGAGCCAGAGGCTAAAAAACTGTGAGCTAGCTCAGACTAACTCAGCTTAGAGGGAACACTGCTGCCTGTCAACATAGAGATATGCAAAGAGACAGAAGAGCAAATGAGGATTCTCTTCTTGGCCTCAGCCTTCCTCTCTTCAGTGTACTAGACTGGGAATCCATATCAATCAAGTTTTAGCTTTTTCAGCTGAGGAAGTCTCATTTTTACTCATGTAAAGAAACAAAGGATTAAATGAGAAACAGGGAATTCTCCATTAAAAGCAGTGCGTAACTCCAAATGCCTCCTCTTCAGTTGGACCAATCTGGATATTGAATGTACCATATAGTTTATCAATAATTGGCTTGTACAGCTGCCAATTAATATAATAACAATTCTTATTATTTTTAATATGTGTGAAGCTCCTGGAATTTCTGGCTGGCAGAGATTCCATCTAGCATCAAAAGCATCTGGCTGGCATGCAATGAATTCCCCATCCAGGAGGCAAATGAATACAGGGAAAAATAACTAGTGTCTCAGAGAAACAATACAATGTATTACTATTACAATATTATTTGACAACCAAACATTCATACACTGGTAACATTCTAGCTTTGATTGATCATTATGGGCCACTTTTAATATTCATGTTTCAACGCCTCTAAAGGTCGTTTACAGATCTACCTTCAGTCCTGGTTTAGATCCCTGGTTTGTAGGGAAGAAATAATCTCCAATTTATACAGGTGATCCTATTTGGATGTCATGGCAAACTGGTTTGATTAAGTGATTCAGAAAGCCATTAACGGCACTCTGTGTGTGTGTAGGGGAGCAGGGAGGGTGCTAGCACGGCAACAAGTCTGATTAGTGTTCATCACAAACAAATCTCAGTTCATTACAGCTGGATGTAACCTAAACTCAAAATACTATGGAAAATGAAATAATACAATAAAAAGAATACTTCTGTTGTTGGCATCAAAAACAATAAATAATATTTAAACTCACTTTGCATTTCCAGCCATTTGTTGGTACAGAGTCCATAACTGGTTGTAAACAAAAGGTGTGATACCCTTTGTCGCATGTATCACACACAAGCATCTTGTTATCTTCTCCGGAATGCCTAAGAAAGGGGGTCAGCAGTTTAAATCTTATTAGGCAAGAAAGAAAAATATTCCTTAAGAATTGGTATCGCTTTGAAGCAAGGTAGCAGGATACAAAGACTAACTCGTGGGTCAAAAGAAACAAGATAATTAAATGCTAGATTCTCAAACTAAATACATCTCAGACCCCAACTAACACTTTTCTCCACCAGAAGAAAACACATGCTTACTATCCTATGTTATAAGTCACATAACAGTGCAATGTAACAAGCAACAACTTTACACTGAGGTTGCAAACAGTATGCCCAGAAATACATCATAGAAAGAGCAGTTCTAATACTCAGTGTTTATGTCAAACCTGACTTAGACTATTAGGGAAGAGTGGAAGGAGAAGTAAAGGTTGATCTCTGAAACCACATCCACTACCCCATCCCCATCTCTGAAGCCAATTCTACCAGGGAGTCTGCTGTGCAGGGGTCTGGCAAGGAAATGAATGGAATCCCCAATGTACTGTGGACCTCCACACTCACTGATCACAAACCATCTTTGAGCCCAACAGAATTTGACAGACGGGAATCCATGAAGACCATGTAAACTTGGATGGAAGAATTCCAACTCACGTATGTGGAAAAAACTCAGGTTGGTTAGGGGATAGTCAAAAACAAAGACCATTCCCATGTACTTCCACTTCTCCCTCCGCCTTTGTTTATTTTCACTCTTCCCACACTCTTTCCACATAATAAAAAAGGTCACAGCCAACACTCCCTCTAAGCTGTGGAGTCCTGTGAGCAAAAATTCTACTTTGTGAGAGACTGGCATTAAAGTCGTGAGCAAGCGATTTGGCTACTGCATAAATCAGTTTGCCCTCGAGCCCTTCTTCCTGAGTGAAGGCAAAAATGTGTGAGCTGGAAACTAAAAAACTGTGAGCTAGCTCACGCTAACTCAGCTTTGAGGGAATACTGGTCACAGCACCTATTATTCTTCTACTCTATACCCTGCCCAGTACTTAAAAATATACTGCTAACCTGCCCTTCTCCATTCCTGCCTTGGGCACTGCCTTTATAACAGTCTTGCCTTAGGGGAATTGCCCACCTTTTGTTTCCCTTCTATTTATCAAGCCCTGGTACGTACAAGGTTGTTACAGGTTTCTAGGGATGATTTTCTTCTTCCTCATCACTTTCTGTGATAGTTAAAATTTCTAGTGTAGATGTTAGCATATATATGGACCACATTCCAATTTCACTTACTTGCAGTTCTGGCACACTTTGCAGTCAGGACACTGCCAGCCTGCTCGTTTTATAGGTGTCACTTGGATATCCAGGCACATCCCATGGTAATGCTGCCCACAGGTAGTACAAAAAAGTTGATCTAAGAGGTCTCCAGGGCTATCACACAATGCACAGTTTGCTTCTTCCTTTGCTACAAATTAACAGACAGCTTTTGAATCATTTAGAAAAAAAACTTTACATTAGCAACTTTATCTCTAGTATTATTCCAACATTATATAAAGGCTGCAGTCAAATGTACAAAATATTATGAAATAATATATATTGGTATTAAAAGACAAGTAGCTTCCATGAGTACATGGGTTACATCTTTTATCAGTGAAATTCTACTGTTAATTTCCTTACTTTTGACAGATATATAGTAGCAAGTATGATGTTTATTCCTATAATAGCAGTATACCAGAAATGATGGGTAAGACGGCCAGAAAGGACTGGAGCTCTCCTCCCATTCCTCACCTATTCAGTTCAATACCTTAATTGGCATAGATCAGAATCACAAACAGTCGCCGTTCAGTTGATAGGTTTAACACACATCTCCTCACCTATTCTGTTAAAGGCCTGAAGGATGGTAAAGTGGGGGAGGGGGAGATTTCCTGCTACGTGGTGTTTATAATAGTCTCAACTATAATGGGCTACTGGGATGTTTTGCTGCATTAGCAAATGAAGTTGTTAACATGTGGGTATACTCACTACTGCAGCAATGCAACTTCCCAGGCATGTCGCATCAATGTTGTAGGAAAAACATCAAAAATACTTTGGCTGAGCATTGCAGAAGTACCATTGTGCACAGGCCTGCTGCCTGTGTTTGTCAGCATCATGAGAATCAATAGGATCTTGCTTCAAAGAGAGCAATAGCGAGGTAGTAAATAGGCTGTGTCTAGATTAGTATATGTATGTATGCATGCATATTTCTTTTCCTTGATATTATCCTTCATTCCTTTTCTTCCCTCACTTTTCTAAATCACTTTTACTGTAAATGGCAAAACAGTCCTTTTAGAGCAGCACAACTCACTAGGAAATTGGTCAAGGATCAATTTCCACATACAAAATACTTTTGTTATTACACTATAGATCTAATTCTACTGCTGTACACTATTAAAATTTGTTCATACATTTTATATGCACATAGACCAATATGTTAGGTCCATAGTCCAAGCCATATACTCTTCTATTCCTCCAAAGGCTATACTCCTTGTTGATGCCTTTCATACCGCAGAAACCTCCCCTGCTGCCCCCCACTTTCTTCAGAGTAAGACTCTTACTCTTTTCTACTGCTACAGACAGACTAACATGGCTACCCATTGATATTTCTTCATTCCTGACAGACTGCAGACAAGGATGGGCAGCATCTCAACTATAATATGAGCAGGATTCACAATGACTCAACTATAATGTACTAAGGGATTGATGGAGATGGAATAGGCTGTACAGGTGACTGACAGAGATGTGGTTAGCAGAACAGTCCCTGGCTGCCATTGCCTTAAATGATCAGACCTTAAAGACCGTCAGTGCAGGCAGAAGGTACTAGCAATTGAGAGAGGGACAAAAGCAGGATTAAACTTAGTAGCTTCAGAAGGTACCAAGCCAAGGGAAGCAAGGGGTCAAGTGAGGGCTGGATTTGGCAAAGAGATCAGATAAATTGAAAACAAGAGAGTACTTGAGGGACTAGTTTTAGAGATGGAAAAAGGAAAGGTTGATGACAGTAGAAGCTGCAGAAGCTAAGGAAAGTTCAAGCACACAAAATGACTTGAAATCTTTGGATGAAAGACCATGACACCTTGTTTTCTCAATCTGAATACTGGTACTTACATCTTTGTGGAGCCTGATCAATGTGGTCTGGGCAAAGAAGGGAGAAGTGACTAAAATCCTGAAAAGTGCCTGCTCCAGCAGCACATGGGTAATGGTAGATCTGGGTGCATTTCTCTTCACAGCATTTGATAGTGGCTCCAAGGTGCTTGCAATATGCACATTGCTGAAAAATACAACAGGCACTTATGTAACATCGATGGAAATAAAAGCAATACCAAGTTCTAAGGAAATTATAGCACTTCACAAGTCAACCCTAATCTACTATAAAATAGCCATAATAAGTATTTTTTTAACATACGCTGTCATAAAATTTAATGTCAAATATACCTTAGAGCAAGGCTTTGAACCTTGCTGAGAAACTCCTTTTTCTTCCTCCATAAGAAGTTTCCCCTCTGGTGACCCTCTTGAGACTACTCATAAGCCTTTCTCTAACAACTTCCCATGGCTTTTAGGTAGGGCAGCTACATAATCCACTGCTGTATTCTATTCCCTACTTTTCAATACCATAGGGTGAGTAGATGGATTGTTCACACAATCTACAGAATGCTAGCAGATACCAATATTTTCAGGCAGTGATGTCATATTTATGACAATGTATATTAAATATGATGTCATATTAATATACATCTATTCATATCAATAATTGATCTAAAATTTTATAAACTTTTATAAGAGCATAAGAGAAGTCAATGTTGGATCAGGCCCATCTAGTTCAACACTCTGTCACATTGTGGCCAAAAATACCAGGTGCCATCAGGAGGTCTACCAGTGGGGCCAGGACACTAGAAACCCTCCCACTGTTGCTCCCCCAAAGCACCAAGAATACAGAGCATCACTTGCCCCAGCCTGAGAATTCCTATCTATACTTTGTGGATAATAGCCACTGATGGACTTCTGCTCCATATGCTAATTCCCTCTAGAAGCTGTCCATGCTTGTAGCCACCACCATCTCCTGTGGCAGTGAATTCCATGTGTTAATCACTCTTTGGGTGAAGAAGTACTTCCTTTTTTCTGTTCTAACCCGACTGTGCGACAATTTCATTGAGTACCCATGAGTTCGTGTATTGCGAGAAAGGGAGAAAAGTACTTCTTTCTCAACCTGCTCTATCCCATGCATAATCTTATAAACCTTGATCATGTCACCTCTCAGCCATCGTTTCTCCAAGCTAAAGAGCCCCAAGTGCTTTAACCTTCCTTCAAAGGGAAAGTGTTCCCACCCTTTTATCATTCTAGTTGCCCTTTTCTGCACTTTTCCCAATGCTATAATATCCCTTTTGAGGCATGGTGGCCAGAACTGTACACAGGACTCCAAATGAGGTCGCACCATTGATTTATACAGGGGCATTATGATACTGGCTGATTTGTTTTCAATTCCCTTCCTAATAATCCCTGGCATAGTTTTGGCCTTTCTTATTGCAGTTGCACACTGTCTAGATATTCTTTGTAACAAAATATTCCATCCAAATAAAAGATAAAACCTTATTCTGGTAAGTGTGAAATCTGTTGCATTCTCACCAAAAGTTTCGAATATGAGCTGTTTCAATTTTTAAAAAATCAGTGATGAAAAGGCAACCTATTTGTGGGCATGCTGGTTGTTTACCAGGTTTATTGAGCCATCAGTTTAGCAGCGCTAACCCTTCAACTTTGTACTGTCTCTTCCTGAGGTTATCAACTAAGTGGTTTTGTCATCAATTTTACACATGGGAATTACATAAATTAGATTTTCAGAATGGGAACAGTCTGGAGTAACGTGTTGATTTACAGTACCCGTGCAGAGAAAGGGGGGAAAGGAGAGAAGAGAAAATGGAATCCCTAGCTACATTTAATTGAACCCTCAAGACATATGATAAAATTATGTTGGCAATTAAAAGCACTTGGCAACTAAGGAAGACACTAATTTTATGACCGATGTGGTATACATAATCTGAACCAAATAAAACAAAATTTAAGGATATCAACATTTGTTGAATTTATAAAGCTGAGTGATAAAGCAGTGAGAAGTAATAAATTCCCACAGAGAGCTTTTGTAACAGCTGCTAACTAGAAGGCTTATTTCCGTTCCCCACAACAGCAACCACTCTTTTACTACAACACAAGAAGCTAAAGTAAGTTGTTATTGTAACTCAACCTGACCTTTGACAAAGAAAAGTTCAAATAGTACATGAACAAAATGTTTTTTAAAGCTGTCCTACATAAAAAGGTACCAATTTAGTTTTGAAGTACGAAAATATTTCATAAGGTCATTTTCTTTAAAATGTCAATGCACATTATTCCTTGTACTGACATGAATTTTAAAAGAATTAGCAGACACAAAGCAAATGGTACCCAATAGGTGCCTTGATACTGGTTAAAGATGATTCTTCAGAGAACACATTCTTCTTTTGTGGAATAAAAAAATCACATGATCAAAAAAGCTGCGAGATCAAGCATGCTTCAATTGCTAATATAAAGCAATATCAATTTTGATAAAGTTTCTTAATTTGAACAAAATTTTACTTTATGAATATGCACTAGTTAAAAAATTAAGACCAATTAACTTCACAGGTTTTTAATTAGTTTATTCAAAAATTACATTAAACATGAATTCACACATTACCTAGGTATACACTAAACAAAACTTGTAAACATTGGTATGGATACCAAGTCCTAGGTTAACTAGCGATATCTACAAATTATTACATCAATGAGCTGTCTGAAGTATTTCTTAATTGTAAATATAAGATTTAGTTTCTCCTTAGATTTATCAGCTATAATATTGAAGTATGAAAAGACAGGAAACTATTTGTCATAAAATGTGCATTGTTAATTAGGATTTTCCATTCCTTTTACTTATGAAGATATTTTATTTGCTACCACAGTATCTCAGATTTTGTTGCACCAAACTACCATGGTTAGACATTTTGTTTCACCTCTGTGCAATTTGTAATTTGGTTGCTATCAACAACGGATTTATTAATTCCTTCCTGGTTGGTGGTATTTGGTTATTTTCAATATATCCTAGAATTATTGTCCTTGTCTGTAATGGAATGGAATATCCTGTAAATTTCCCAAAGTGATATTTAACCACGGCTCAAAAGGCCTTTCGTTTTCTACACTGCCACCAGATATGATAGTAAGTACAGTTCTCTCCACATCTTCCCCAGCAAAGTGCTCGTGATGATGTAATCTCAGCAGTGTAAGATACCATCTACACATAAGTTTATAAATCATCTCTGTTATGTTATGTGTAGAAGTAAATGGTGACTTTGGACAAAGGTAGGACCATATTTTAGGTTCTGTGGTTATACCTATATTTTGTTCCCAGTTATATGCTTAGGAAGGTAGGTTCTGCCATCAGTAGGAACCTAGGTACTTTTAGGGGGTAGAGATCGTTTTTGTAAAATATGGAGGGTAGGGTAGTATCTATCTTTTGAAATCAGTTTATTCCCTAATGATTTGTTTCTTAAAATTTGTGCTGTTGAAGAGATGCTGAATTTAAAAATACTATGGAATCCTGAAGTCTGGAGCTTTTCTTGCAGGGCTTACCATCTTAGTAAAGCTCCATGTTTAGCTATATTATGAATTCTGTTTAACTTGTGTACTTTCCATGATTCATATAATTTTTATATTATATCAGGTGGGAAGTTTTTTTGGCCTAAAAAGGTCTGCATTGGGGAGATGTCAGTTGCTAATCTGGAGCAATCCCAAATTTTAAGCATGTTATTCAGAAATGCTGGCTCCACAGTGAACTGTAACTACCGTATTTTTCGCTCCATAAGACGCACCTGACCATAAGACGCACCTAGTTTTTAGAGGAGGAAAACAGGAAAAAAAATATTCTGAACCAAATAGTGTAATAAAATATTTAATAAATTATAACAGTATAACATTTGAACCATGTAAAGTGAACAGCAGTCAAATTCGGCCCCATTATACCCTATGGGCCATTGAAGTCAATGGTGAAAACATAGGGTATATTCTGGGGGCTGGAGGGGATGGGGTTTGAGGGAGAGGCTCCAAACTCACAGGATAGCTTATGGAGCCTCTCCCCAAGATACCCACCAAGTTTCAAGAACATTGGACCAGGGGGTCCAATTCTATGGGCCCCCGAACAGATTGCCCCCATTCCCTCCATTGTTCTCTATAGTGGGAAAAAAAGTTAATTTTTTCCCAACATAGAGAACAATGGAGGGAACAGGGGCAACCTGTTTGGGGGCCCATAGAATTGGATCCCCTGGTCCAATGTTCTTGAAACTTGGTGGGTATCTTGGGGAGAGGCTCCATAAGCTATCCTGTGAGTTTGGAGCCTCTCCCTCAAACCCCATCCCCTCCAGCCCCCAGAATATACCCTATGTTTTCACCATTGACTTCAATGGCCCATAGGGTATAATGGAGCTGAAATTGACATGCGGCTGTCTGAAAGACTCCCCAGGACGCCGGCTGGGGGCGGGGCTTGGCTCCTGAGCTCCCGCGCTCCGGTGCCAGCTTGCTCAGGAAAGCCAGCACTCCACCCCCACCCCCACCCAGTATTCGCTCCATAAGACGCACACACTTCCCCGCCCCACTTTTTTTGGGGGGGAAAGTGCGTCTTATGGAGCGAAAAATACGGTAATTTCCCCCATGGTTTTCATTGCAGTTCTTTATTTCATTCTTGGATATTAAACATATTTTGCTTTGTCCAAGCGTTCCATCTCAGTTCTGTCCTTCTGCTCATCCTCTGTAATCCTTCTTGGTGCCATTCTCCCGTGTCCACAAAGTGTACACTTTGAGCCACTGATCATTTTTCTGTTTGGATTTCACCTTTTTTATTTCTAATGATAAATGAGTCTTGAGTAAATATCTAGAAATTCAAAATGCAATCATTTTTGTCCCATATTCAGCAGACAGGGGAAAGAAATCTGTTTAGTAATCTTGAAGACACATTAGTAGAGTTTCTGGTGGTTGGTACTATTAGCACTCAAGGGTGAGGGTCTCCTTTCTCCTCTGTTGATAATACTCTAATTGATGACACTTCAATGCAGCCAGTTCTACCAGATAGCGGTTCTACCTATACTGTGTGAAGTGAACTTGAGTTAGATACATAACACTAGGCAGCTATTTTTAGGAAGAGATCTAATGCAGGATGCAGTTTGATTCTGAAAAATCATTATCCATAAGCTAAACTAATAGCTGAAAAAATTCAGGACCTGCCTCAGCCTGGATGGCCTATGCTAGCCTAATCTCATCTGATCATGGAAGCTGAACCAGCCCTGTTTAGCACTTTGATGGGATACCACCAAGGAAGTCCAGAGTTGCTACACAGAGGCAGGCAATGGCAAACCACTTCTGTTTGTCTCTTGCTGTTTTTTGCCCTGCAAACCCTACAGGGACTTCATAAATTGGCCGTGACTTGATGGCACTTTCCACCACCAAACCCAGGACCAATGTCCAAACGGTCAGTGCACTTCCATCAGACTATTCCAGCGCCGCCAACCATGAACAGGAGCACAGGTTTCTTTGTTAAAGTTATTAGTTATGACTACATAAGGCTAAAGCAATAGTTAGAACATCTCACCACTGTCAAAAATCTTTAGATTGTTTCTTTGCTATAGGTTGTGCCAATGGAAATCCAAAATGTGGTCTACAGACAGACTAAGAAATAGGTAGCAAACTATCAGCTGACAGAAGGTTGCTCACAAGTATTCAGTTCAACAGTTTGCCAGACTAGAAGAAATACCGAATCAGCTCATACATAGCTTATTTTAAGAGAAAGGTTGCATCTTGTCATATATGTACTTCAGGACACCATAAAGAGCCACCATTCATTGTACAAATGCCAGTACTATTACAGCATAATATAAAAATGGTGACTTCACTTACCTATATCAAAGGCTCTTTTGCACTCCTTTTCTGACCCCAACCAAGCACCTCCCAACTTGCTTGTACTTGATTAAATTCAACACAAATTCATAAATTTTAACAGTTAATGTCTTTATATTATTAAACTCAAAAGCAGTTAGATAGCAAATATTAAAATGGCCAACATGAAAAACTAATGTCAGTTCTAATTAATAAAAGGTACTGTAAATTTAATCTGGCTGCTGCTGTTACTGCTGGTTTGCTCAGCTTTACAGGTAACAAAAAGGCTGAGACAAAGAAACTAAAATATAGCTATGCATGTAGTGCTAATGTACAAAATATAATATATAATTTAATTATACATTCAAAAGTGCTAAAATATCATTTAGAAACCACAATCCTTATGGCTTTGCATATGAGTACCTAATCCTAATATAAAGACAAATGTGCAGTCATATAAATACAGATTAAAAGGTACAAATTATATCCATATACAAGAACCAATACCAAACGTGTTTCAGCTAAAAGCCTTCCTCAGTGGAAAAGTTCAAACTGAACACTCCATAAATTTAACGAAAATATACATAAAACTCATCATACACAGAATGGACCTCACTCACACTGACATGTTCACCCGCGGAGTAAGTGGTGATAAATATTCTTGAGATACAATATGAACAACTCAGCAAGATGTACAATATTTCATATGCCCATGGATCTACTTAGGCCCAGTCTGCAAGGCTCAAAGCTCCAATGGAGCACAACACGTTTGATATTGGTTCTTGTATATGATTATAACTTGTACATTTTAACCTGTATTTATATGACTGGACATTTGTCTTTATATTAGAATTAGGTACTCATATGCAGAACCATAGGATTGTGGTTTTTAAATAATATTTTATCACTTTTGAATGTATAATAAAATAAATGTATACATTATCTCAAGCTTTTTGGTCACCTTTCTCGTGTAGAGTTGTGTTTTTCTCCCCTTTTTGTTCGGACTTGCTCAGCGTGACCACAAACAATTTCTCCCACAGAACTATATTTTCTCAAAACACTGATTTTAACATTGCTGTCCTATTAGGGTCACAGGGCCAGGCCATAGCTAGAAACTCCCAGAAGAAAATGGGGGCGGGGGGGAGGACAGGGCCATAGTTTTTGTAAATGCTAGAACATCTGCCATGTTACTTCCAGTTTTGACTGGGAATGACATAAGCATGCTGTCCAACACCAGCATGCATTCCTCCCTCCAAATTTCCTCTCACAGGTGCCTGAGGCGCTAGCAGGCAACAAGACGGGATGCCAGGAGGCCTCCTGCGCCTGGTCTCCCTAAATCTTAGGCAGAATTAGCTTAAGTCCATTGAAATCAATGGATTCTAACTGGAATAACCCTGCAAAAGATTGTACTGTAAATCTACTAAAGAATAGTGGGAACTCCTGGGTTGCATTTTTCAGCTGTATTACTTGGATTCCTTTATCTGATGGCCTGTGTGGCTGGCCCTCTTGGGTTATTAAACTAGGAAATGCTGGTATTCAACCTCTTAGCAAGTAGAGTTCCACTTTCTAGTTCTAGTTCAGTTTGGCTCCGCCAGTTCAGTTCAAGCTTTCCCCTATGGTGTACCTTTGTGATTTTAACAAAGTTACCTATTGGTTATGTATCTTCTGTGTAGTCTCCCCTTCCTAATATTTATAGCCTCACCCAGATATTTAAACTATTTAATTGTCATATGAACTTTCTGCATATAATTCAATTATTTGGCCATCTTTAGTATTTGCTGGGGAAAAACCATATCCATTTGCCAACTTTTTCTACTGAATTCCACAGAACATTAAGCCCATACTTAGCATAAGCCATAACTGTTAAATAAATGATACCCTTTTGATAAATATACGAAAACATTGATTTTCCAACCCTTTCACTATGTCCCAAAACAGATGTGCACAACTGCAAAATCCATTTCCTTCCTGGTTTATGAAGTGCAATGACATTTTTACAACGATGCATGATCCTCTCACCCAGGAGTAAAACAAACCATAATAACACTTCACCATCTGTTTGTTAATTTTGCATTCAGTTAACTTTGCATTCCAAACTAATAATCATTTCTCTTTTAATACAGAGTATTCCACTGATAGACATGATAATTTTAAAGAGTTTATATGATACTGGATGGTACATCTATAATGCTTCTATTGTTCTTAATTATATCATAATCAATGCCACTGAATAGAAGACCCATATTTATTCCCTTCCAGTACTCTTATCCTCTGTTACATGTACCTTTGCTCTCTTCCAGTTCCCATTGCCTCCTGATCTTCTATACACTGACAAATAAGGCAAACAAAATCCTACAAATTCTTTATTTAAACCCACTTCCACTTGGAGGCATTTTTACATCTCTAGAACAAAGTTCGAGTCCAGTGACCCTTTTAAGACTCACAAAGTTTCATTCAAAGTATAAGCTTTCATGCAGAAGCACACTTCTTCAGATACAGAGAACAGAATCTCTTCAATCCTTACATATTGGGGGGCTGGGGTTGGTTGTCAGGAAGGACCAGTTAAGAGTCAAGATGCATAAGAACTGGGTAATAATAGCTCAGATTGGATTAAGGCAAGATTAGCATACAAATACAAACATTAACATCTTGACTCTATTAGCTCTTCCTGGCAACTAACCACCACCCCACACACACTAATATGTTATATTTGAGGAAATCTGTTTCAATGAATCTAAGGAGCTTTGCTTGTATCCAGTATTGAGCATTGTTTGTCTTGAAGGTGCCACTGGACTCAACCGTCATTCTCACATCTACATGTTAAAGTTTGTATTTGTATGCTAATCTTGCTTTAATTCAATCTCAGCTATAATCACCCAGTTCTTATTCATCTGGCCCTTCCTGACAACCAGCCCCCCACCAGAATTCTGTTCTCTGTATCTGAAGAAGTGTGCATGCACACGGGAAGCTTATACCTTGAATAAAACTTTGTTGGTCTTAAAAGTGCCACTGGACTCAGACTTTGTTTTGCTGCTTCAGACCAACACAACTACCCACCTAAATCTTACATCTCTGGGGTACTCATCCACTGTCTCTCAGGGATGGCGTTGGAAGCAGTGTTTCAACTTTAACACTGATAGGCAGGTTCTCAAAGATGACATAAAAAGAACAGTGTTCTATGCCAGAGCTGCTAAGATTATGGGGTGATTATGCAAGTTTCTGTCTCCTTTCCCATGCTGTTTAACATCTACATGAAACCACTGAGGGAGGTACGGCGATTTGGATCACTATGGATCACCATCACTATGCAGTCAGCTCTTTTTCTCTTTCTATCCAGTTCCAGGGAGGAGATGGAAGACATGAACTACTGTAGCCTGGAATAAGTGAAGCACAGGATATAGGAAAACAAACTGAAGCTTAAACCAGACAAGACAGAACTGTTTGTCCTATGTAAAGTATACCTGATCCCCGATAAATAACTAGTTCTAGATAGGTCTGTGCTACCTATAAAAGAATTAAGCAAACTCCAGAGCACTACGGAAGACAGGAGGGCCTGGCGTAATGTGGTCCATGGGATCACGAAGAGTCAAGACTTGACTGTGAGACTGAACAACAACCACCTATAAAGGATCAGGCTTGTAATCTGGTGTGGTCCTGAACCCATTGTTGCTGCTGGAGAATATAGTGCTGAAGTGACCAAGAATGCCTTAAAATGGCTCACCAGCAGCAGCTGTTCCTGAAAAGAGCAGACCTTGCTGCAGCTACACCATGGTAACATCCAGATTAAACTCTTCTACATTAGATTGTGCTCTTAAAAGAGGCTGCCTAGAAGAAGGTCCAGAAAATTCAGTTCTTTCAGAATGTAATGACAGGGCTTTAATGGGGACCAACCACAATGGGCAGGCATATAGTATCAGCACTGTATCAGCTTCACTGGTTGCCAATCTATAGCCAACACTGAATTCAAAGTGTTTTTTTAAAAACCTTTACAAAGCATTACGCAGCCTGGACCAAATACTACCTCAGTTCATAAGAACCTGCCAGGGTCTGCGATCGCCAGATTTGTGAGCCCATGCTACTGTAAATTAAGACCAGTAGTCACACTTAGAATAATAGAACAGAAAGGACCTCTCCAGGGTGAAATAGTCCAACCCCTGCACAATGTAGGAAATTCACAAATGCACCCCCCCACACACACACACATACACACCCAGTTCCATGCCCAGAAGATGACAAAAAACTCTAGGATCTCCAGCCAAACTGGCCTAGAGAAAAATTGCTTCCTGATCACAAAGTGGTGATCAGCATTTCTCTGGGTGTGTAAGAAAGGGCCACGAGAACGGTACATTGGACCTACCTGAAGGTTCTTTCTCTTCAGTGGGGGAGAAGTCATCCAGGAACTGGTTAGGTCACGCCTCTGCTCGCTCGATAGGCTATGCAAATTTCTTTTGTTGCATAGCTCCTGTTGGAGTGGCCCTGGCTGACCTCTCCAGTGATGTCCAAGCCCTGTCCGTGGATCTCTCTTGCCGGAACGCGTTGTCATCCACGTCTTAGTGCATTTTCCTTTTTTTTATTATTATTATTTTTGTGGGTGGGATGTGGATGACTTCTCCCCCACTGAAGAGAAAGAACCTTCAGGTAGGTCCAATGTACCGTTCTCCTTCAGTGGGGGGAAGTCATCCAGGAACTGGTTAGCTGTACCCAAGCTATTCTTTCTGTGGTGGGTGATCAATTGTCCATCGTGGACGTATCCACTACTTGCTGCAAAACTCGTCTGCCAAATGCCGCCTCCGCTGCCGCGGCCTGGTCCATCCTGTAGTGTTTCACGAACGTGGAGAATGATGCCCAGGTAGCTGCTCTGCAAATCTTGTCCACCGTGGCTCTAGTTGAAAACGCCGCTGTCGTTGCAGCAGCTCTCGTGGAATGTGCCGTCAGCTTTCCCGGGGGTGCGAGGCCTTGCACCTCATACGCCTTGGTGATGCATTGCCGTATCCAGTAGGCCACTGCTGCTTTTGATGCCTTTTTACCTTGATTTGGAACCTCGTAGGTCACAAACAATCTGTCCGATCGACGGAAGCCAGCCGTTCTGTCGAGGTAAATCCGTAGAGCCCGACGTACATCCAGTTTATGCCATGCCTTCTC
Source organism: Gekko gecko (assembly GCA_029375565.1). NCBI lineage: Eukaryota > Metazoa > Chordata > Lepidosauria > Squamata > Gekkonidae > Gekko > Gekko gecko. The sequence continues at coordinate 93,264,650 of JAPDNY010000011.1, read as the reverse complement.
CTTGGGGTGTTTTGGCTTCGGGCAGAAGGATGGCAACGTAATCGGTTGATTGAGATGGAATGCTGAATTTACCTTGGGAATGAACGATGGATCCGTCCTCAGTGACACGGAGTCCTTCTGGAAGATGCAGAGCTCCCTTCGTGCCGAGAGAGCAGCCAGCTCGGAGATTCTCCTGGCTGTCGTCACTGCAATAAGGAAGGCAACTTTCCATGATAGGAGTCGTAGCTCCGTCGTTCTTAAGGGCTCAAATGGAGGTTTTGTTAGGGCGTTGAGCACCTTCTGAAGATCCCAGGTGGGGAACCTATGTCGGACTGGAGGAGCCAACTGACTCGCTCCCTTAAGGAATTTTTTGATGTAACTGTTTGAAGATATCCTTCTACGTGTGTTTTCTCCCAGACAAGCCTGTATGGCCGCCACTTGCCGCTTCAGAGTGTTTGGTTGGAGGCCCTGTTTCCAGCCCTCGGAAAGGAATAGGATGACCTCTTTTTCCGTAGCCTGGCTGGCTTGGAAACCCTGAGCTGCAGCCCATTTTGTAAACGTGCGCCACGTATGGCTATATATGCGGTGCGTGGACGGTCTTCTTGCCTGAAGCATAACTTCGGTCACCTCTTTTGGAAACCCCATACTGGTTAGTCGGGTGCGCTCAATTTCCACACAGTCAGTTGTAACCAATTTGGGTCCGGATGTAGAATGGGCCCTTGTTTTAGTAGGTCCGGTCTCTGAGGCAGCGTCCATGGTCTCCCTGCTGCTAGTTGCACCAGCTCCGAGAACCATGGCCTTCTTGGCCAGTGTGGTGCCACGAAGAGTACCGTGGCCCTCTCCCGTCTGATTTTGCTTATCACTGCCCCTATTAGGGGTGTCGGTGGGAATGCGTATAGGAGACCTTGGGGCCATGGGTGAGATAGCGCATCTGTCCCCTCTGCTTCTGGCTCGTGGTAGCGGGATAGAAAACGCTGAACTTGGTGGTTGTGAGAGTTCGTGAGGAGGTCCATCACCGGCCTTCCGAACCGTAGTGCAATTTGATCGAATACCTCTTTGTTTAGGGTCCATTCTCCCGGGTTCAGGTCCTCTCTGCTGAGCCAGTCCGCCTGCTGGTTGGACAGTCCCCGTAAGTGTTCTGCCCTGAGGCTGGATGTGTATTTTTCCGCCCATAGCAGCAGGGACCGCGCCTCCTTGTACAGGGACTTCGACCTGGTGCCACCCTGTCTGTTGATGTGGGCCTTTGTTGACATGTTGTCGGTGCGTACTAGGATGTGCTGGTTGTTTACATGTTGGCGGAAGGATCTGAGCGCTCGAGTGACTGCCCGGAGCTCTAGCCAGTTGATGCTGTGAGAGGCCTGGTCCGGAGACCATCTGCCTTGTGCTATCAGGTGGCCGCAGTGTGCCCCCCATCCCCTTTTGCTTGCGTCCGTGGTTATCACTATTTGCTGCGGGTGTAGAAAGGTGACAGTCTTGCTCAGGTTCGACTGTCGTGTCCACCAATGCAGAGCTCTTCGGAGATCGTCCGAAATCCTTATTTGGATGTGCTGCTTCCTGGCAATCTCCTGTTGAAACGGTAACAGGGCCCACTGTAAGGGTCTGGCGTGTAGTCGTGCCCATGGGATCAAGTCGATCGTAGATATCAGAAGGCCCTGCAATGTAGCCAGTTGCATCAGATCCACCTGTGTTCTGGTCCTGATTTTCATTACTAAGTTTCGAATCTTGATCTGCTTGTCCACTGGGAGTGATACCGTGGCTCTTGCTGTATCCAGTTGTGCACCCAGGTGAACCAGGCTCTGTGTAGGTGTTAACTGGCTCTTTTCCTCGTTGATAATAAAGCCGTGTGCCCGCAGGAGTGCCCTGGCTCTCTGAGTATAGCGAACCACTGTATTGTAGTCCCCTGCTCGTAGAAGGGCGTCGTCGAGGTAAGGGTGGATGTGTATTCCCTCCATGCGCAATGTCGCCACCAGAGTCACCAGCACCTTGGTGAAGACTCTGGGTGCTGAAGACAGGCCAAAAGGTAGGGCCCTGTATTGAAAATGTTGATCTCGGAAACAGAAACGCAGGAACTGCCTGGAAGAAGGATGTATTGGAATATGCAGGTAGGCCTCCTTGAGGTCCATGGACGTCATGAAATCTCCTTGCTGCAATACCTGTAGGATGTGACGTAGGGATTCCATCCGGAATTTTTTCCTTGTCACCCATCGGTTGAGGCCGCGGAGATTTAGCACCGCCCTCCAGTCTCCTGACTTCTTTGGCACTACAAATAGTACAGAGTATATCCCTTTGAAGCGTTCTGCTTTGGGAACGGCTTCCACGGCACCGATCTCCAAGAGGTGCTGTATCGCCTCCTGTAGCTGTCGAAGGCGTTGTGAGTTCTTCGGGACCGGTGAAGTTCTGAAGCTGTGGGGGGGTGTACCAGTGAGTTCTATTCTGTAACCCTGTGACACGATCTTCAGCACCCACTGGTCCGTGGTGGTCTGGCTCCAGGTCTGTGCGAATGCCTGGAGCCGGCCCCCTATCCGGCAGTCATGCTGGTTGCTTCTTGGGGGGGACAGTTTTGTCGGATCTGTAGTTTGCTGTGTTTCTATTGTTCACTCTTGCGCCATATCTGAAGGACTTGAACGGTCTATGGTCCCTGCCGTCCCGTCCCCTGCCTGCGTTGAAGTGTCCACGAAAGGAATGGGAAGATCTGCCTTTAAATTCCCGTTCCCGTCGGTGAGCTGACGAGGGCATTGCCCTCTTCTTTTCCCTGGTCTCCACCAGGACCTTGTCCAGATTTGACTCCCCGAAGAGGAGTCGGCCAGAAAACTTTTCCGTAGCCAGATTACTCATGGATAGTGTGTCTACCTTCCAATGCTTGAGCCAGATGTTCCGGCGAATGATAATGTTAGCTGCCTGTGCTCTGGCACAGAATTGGATGTTGTCCTGAGAGGCATCAGCTGCGAATTCCGCCGCCCGTTTTATCTTGAGAAGTGACCTCCTCAAGTCTAGAGGGGACACCCCAGGGTTTTGCAGGAGATTGTCTGCCCAAATGGCTGTAGCCCTGGTAAAGTTGGACAGTGCCGCCGCTGATCGTATTGCTAGTGAGATGGCCTCATGAGCCTTCTTTAGTGCAGCCTCATTCTTTTTGTCCATGCCGTCCTTCAGCACGTTCTCCCCGTCCTTGGAAAGGACGGCCCCTGAGTGCATCGCCACCACTGGGGTGTCCACCAAGGGTACCTTCAGGTCCTCCATTGTGGCCTCAGGTAGCGTGTACAGACGCTTTGCTATTGAAAGGAGAGACGCTCCCCCTCCTGGGTTGGCCCATTCCTCCCGTATCACGTCCTCAAAGTAATCCGGGAAAGGCGAGACTATCTGGACCTTGATAGGGTTTTTGAACCCTCTAGGGTCCAAGTTCGCAGAAGCTGATGATCTAGGTTTTTCTGTCTCTTCCACTTGGTAGTTAAGTGTGGAGATGACCTTCGTCAAAAGACGCTGAAAATGCTCTATTTGAAATAGGCGAGACGAAGTGGGCTTTACTTCCGTCTCGTCCCCTGACCATTCTCCCTCCTCCTTCTCGTTGGGCAGAGAGGATGTAATAGTTGAAGCTGTCTCCACCTGCTCAGAGCTTGTGCTGTGCAGGCGCTGTCTCCCTGTGGCCCCACCAGTTCGTGGCCCTTCCAACTCTCTGGATGAGGCAGCCTGAAGTTGCTCCCCTTCTGCCTCTGAGCCTGAATAGGCACTAGGGGTCAGGGCCCTGTGGTCCCTATGTCTCTTCCGTGGGGATGGTGACCTGGAGCTTGCTGATGATCTGGAGTGTGAGGAATGGTGCCTCCTCCTCCTCCTCGAGGTCCTGACCTGCGTTCTGGCCTGCACCCCTTTGCACCCTTGTGCTTGGGTAGTCGGGTCAGGAGCCCCTCCCTGCGGTCCCGCAAGGGCCCATGGTGGGTTTTGCCAGGGTCCCCCGGCCAGAGGCCACATCCACGGATGCCCAGCCTGGAGTGTGTGATGCATGATGCCTCCCTGACCCCCCACAACAAATCCCGGAGGAGGTGGGGGGAAGGCAGCGGCTGCTAGGAAAGATTGGGCCTGGGATAGATGCAGCGGGCCCTGCTGCGTGCTCCCTGCCGTTGCCCATGGTGGCGGAGGAGTGAAAACCCCCCAGGGGGTGAAGGGCATACCCGACGCTTGTTCGGAGCCGCTGAGTTGTGAAGGGGGCTCTCCCAGGCAAGGAGATTGAAGTGGAGTCTCTGGGCCCTCCCCCTGGCCGGATGGCTGCAATGGAAGCCGTTCAGGGACGCCCCCCTTTGGGACCCCCGGCAGGCTGAGCCCCAACCCCGGAACTGGCCTCGGCTGTGCTTGGGGCTGCCCTGGCGCCGACGTTTTTGCTGGCGAGGGAGCCAGTACCTCCCTGCTGTCCGCCTTCGGGGACTCCCCCCCCCGGGATGGTCTCACCCAGCGGGTACGCCGGCCCGATGTTTCTCCCACGGTGTTTTTGGGGCCCCTTGGATCCGCTGGCCGCCCTGCCAGCCGACTTCGCGGTCTTTTTCTTGCTCCCTGGCGCCTGTTTCGACTTAGAAGCGCCGCCTATGCCGCTCGCTGCGGGTGCCGCCGCGGCGTCTTCATTGCCCACGTGGGGGGGGTTCCGCGGGATCCGGCTGGCTCCGTGCGATCAGCCGGTCCCGCGGTGGAGGAGCAAATGGCCTGTGCTGGCGGCACGGTTCCCAGCCGCTGCATCTTCTGCTGGCCAACCCCCAAAGCCTCGGGGGTTAGGGGCAGCTGCTCCTCAGGTCGAATGGACGCAGCCATCTTGTCCCAGTCTCGTGGATGGCCGAAGGCTGTAGTCCTTCTGGATCCTCTTCACCTCCATCCTTGTTAAATCCCGGAATGAGGATAGGACCCGGATCTTCAACTTCCGTCCTTCTCTGGTATTCTTTGCAATATTTTATTTATTAAGTAGGTTTTTGTATTTTTGTAAGGCTTGGAGCAGGAGCTCCAGTGTCCTACCGAGCGTAGGGGCTATGCAGGAACTGGAGAGGTCAGCCAGGGCCACTCCAACAGGAGCTATGCAACAAAAGAAATTTGCATAGCCTATCGAGCGAGCAGAGGCGTGACCTAACCAGTTCCTGGATGACTTCCCCCCACTGAAGGAGAACTAAGCACTGATGAAATCCTTCCTGCCCTTCCTTTCAAGATCTGCCTAAGTTCACAGAATCCACATTGCTGTCAGATGGCCATCCAGCCTCTGCTTAAAAATCTCCAAAGAAGAACCCACCACCTCCCAAGGAAGCCTGTTCCAATGAGGAACCACTCTGTCAGAAAGTTCTTTCTAATGTTTAGCCGACAACTCTTCTGATCTAATTTCAACCCACTGGTTCTTGTCCAACCTTCTAGGGCAACAGAAAACAATTCTGCACCATCTTCTATATGACAGCCCTTCAAGTACCTGAAGATGGTTATTGTATCACCTCTCAGTCGTCTCCTCCCAGGGCTAAACATACCCAGTTCCTTCAACCTTTCCTCATAGGACGGTCTCCAGACCCCTCAGCATCTTCGTTGCCCTCCTCTGGACATGTTCCAGCTTGTCTATATCTTTCACAAATTGTGGTGCCCAAAACTGAACACAATACTCTAGGTGAGGTCTAACCCATGCAGAATAAAGTGACACCATCACTTGACGTGATCTGGACACTATACTTCTGTTGATACAGCCCAAAATCACATTTGCTTTTTTCATGTGGCCTCCCTGAGTACTGCATCCAGTCTACATAACTGTTTGGCCTTCTGAGCTTCATCTAGCCCCTTCCTCTCTGGCCTTAACATAAGAACATAAGAGAAGCCAATGTTGGATCAGACCTATGGCCCATCCAGTCCAACACTGTCACACAGTGGCCAAAAATACCAGCTGCCATCAGGAGGTCCATCAGTGGGGCCAGGACACTAGAAGCCCTCCCACTGCTGCCCCCACGCCCAAGCACCAAGAATACAGAGCATCCCTTGCCCCAGACTGAGAGTTTTACAGACTGGTACTTTGTAAAAATCTGACAGCTCCAGAGTGTCCTTGAAATTGCTTTCCAGCACTGCTAGATTGTTTTTATTGCTGCTTGCTTATTTTATCCACATTTCCATTTATTGATTTTATGTGTTATTGCTGTTATATTTTTTATTTTTATGTAGTGAAAATAATATTTTTGTAAACTGTCCTGTGCTAGAAAGGCAAGATTAAATTCTAAAATATTAAAAATTCACTACACCCCAAAATTCGGTATACCTTAGGCCTACAAGGCTGGCAGCTAGCAACAGCTCTCCAGGTAGAGGTATTTTTCTTCACTGACTTCTCAGTCTTTTTAAGTGGAGATACCAGTGACTGAACATAGGATCATCTTCATGGAGGGCAGATGTTCTAGCATTGAGCATACTCCCTTCCCAATGCTTTCCATGAAGAAGGTCCCTAACACCTCTGTCAACAGTCTGGAGAGTTGTTGCCAACCACTGAGCTTGATAGGCCAATGGTCTGACTTAGGAAAACAAGCTTCAAGTCTTCATGTGTCAACATATATTGCTCCAATTTCCAGCCTATCCTATGAGCAAATATGGTAAACTGCAAGCAACATAGCCTTCCTTGTACAAAGAAAACAAAACCATGTACAACTACATTTTTCAAGTAATTAATTAGCAACTGATAGCTAAATCTTTGGTTTTATTTGCTTTCTGTGATTTTATGTATAAACATTTACCTGGCAATATATGTACAGTTTTCACTAAATATTTTCTGACAAATTATGGTTATATATTTTTAAATCTATAAAGAACTGTGCTACCCTGTTTCATGAAGAATCAAATTAATGATTCTCATAAACTGCTGTGTAAAAGGTAAAGGTAAAGGTTCCCTTGCTCGAAAGCCAGTCGAATCCGACTCTAGGGTTGCGGTGCTCATCTCCGTTTCAAAGCCGAAGAGCCAGCGCTGTCCGAAGACATTTCCGTGGTCATGTGGCCGGCATGACTAAACACCAAGGTGCACGGAACGCTGTTACCTTCCCACCGAAGTGGAACCTATTTATCTACTTGCAATTTTCTTGCTTTCGAACTGCTAGGTTGGCAGGAGCTGGAACTAGAGATGGGAGCTCACTCCGTCTTGCGGCACCCGGGTCTTGAACTGCTGAACTACTGACCTTCCACAGCCTGCAGTTCAGCATCTTAACCACTTGAGCCACCGCAGCTCCCACTTGAGCCACCGCAGCTCCACTGCTGTGTACACATTTCTTAATACTTTTGTAGGTATCATCAATGGAGAGAATCTTCCTGACTATACAAAACAATCTGATGAAAAAGTACAGAGACATACTTAGCGAATACTTCACTATTAAGTAATTCTCTCTGCTTTGAGATCAGCCAAAACCAATAATTTTCTAAATTACCATAAAACCAAACCTGGGCAGAATTTTAGACTATGTGGTTGATAAATTTTAAGACAGAGGAAGAGAAAATAGCCTCATGTAAAGAAAAAAAGCACACATGAACAAAACACAAGTTTTTATACCCTGCTCTTCTCTACGCCACTACCTTAAGTGGTGTACAATGTCCATCCCTTCCTATCCCCATACAACAGGCACCTTGTGAGGCAGGTGGGGCTGAGAGAATTCTGAGAGAACTGTGACTGGCCCAAGGTCACTCAGCAGGCATCATGTGGAGGAGTGAGGAAGCAAACCCCATTCTCCAGATTATAGTCTGCTGCTTTTATCCACTACACCATACTTGCTCTCTGAGTAAAAGAAAACTAAGTTCAATGGCTCTTCATTTTATGTTTGATCTGTGGTCTCTCATAGAATGCCTCCCTTTCCCATTGGACAGACTGTCTTTGCCCATTTCTTCATACTATCCTCCTCTCAATCCCTTTATACCAGCTAGGACTGACTGAACACAAGACTGAACACAAGACAAAAAAGACAACATAGTCACTCTCACAATCTCTGCATCACCCCCATATGAAGTGATCTTAACTGGAGCCTGACCACGGGTCTATGTACCCCAGTATGCCTGTTATGGCTGCCAGCCAGTCTCCCTTGTCTTAGGCAGAAGTCTTTCCAACTTTCCCAATAACACATCACAAGATACTTCCATGGGGAAATGGTGGGGATTGAATGTGGGTCCTTCTACATGCACAGCATACAACATGATGGCTCTTGCTGCTTAATTGTTTTAGACATTTAATGCCAGATTCCAGAGACTTGAGCAGCGGTCAGCAATTTAATGTTAGGACCCATAACTGAAAAGAGGTAGTAATATTGCAACCTTGATTGTCTCCAATTAAAAAAGTGAAATGAAGTGGATAGAATACCAAATTACCACACAGTGCTTAATAAGGTTGACATTTTTGTGGCAGACAAAATAAATGAACTGCCAATGTTAATGTACATAACAGATCCAAATAAAATTAAAAGAATGTGATTATGACCCCCTTATACTGATATGCAGTGCCTGGTTTCTAGCTATACCTCACCTGCCTCCTGAGTACTTTGACCTTTTTGTTTTTCAGATGAGTGAACACTACTGCCAAGACCGACCTTTTCTAGGGGACATCCATCATAATAGTCCAGATCTGACAGTGAACAAACATTTTCAAAGTACCCAAGACACAATCTGATGTGATAGATGCACAGTCTACTCCAACGTTTTCTTCTGACTATTTTCTGTAAATCTAAATATGTCCCTTGCCATAATCAACACATTTATACTTAATAAAGAACAATACAATCATTTAACTCTGAAGCAGATGTGGCTCATGGGCATGGTACACCAAAACCTACACTAGATACTAATACTGTGGGGCAAAATAATCGATCCAAAGGTCTGCTTTTCATTCATGTAGGTATGCAGTGGATGTCAATGTGTGTGGACAAGCCACACAATGTGCACGCAATACAGGTGTGGATTCACTGAGACATACTAAGTACAGATTATCATGTGTGCCTTACTAATACAATGCTTTAGTACTTACAGCCAGTTTAGATGCCATCATGCATCCCATCTAAATCCAATCTGTATCTCAATACAGATGGGAGCATGCAACCTACTTAATTGCAAGCAATTTCCTCATGAGTAGCAGCTTTCAATACAGTCTTTTGCTAATTTTATTCTATAATGTAAATTGATAATTTTGCAGTTCCCTACAATGGAATGTCTTGTTGCACAGGATATTCTCTAGATAAGAGCCAGTTTGATGTAGTGGTTAAGAGCAGCGGAATCTTAATTGGGAGGAACCGGGTTTGGTTCCCCACTCCTCCACATGAGTTCATCTGGGTGACTTTGGGTCAGTCACAGTTCTCTCAGAGCAGTTTTCTCAGAGCTCTCTCAGCCCCACCTACGTCACAGGGTGTCTCTGTTTTGGGAAGAGGAAGGGAAGGAGACTATAAGCTGCTCTGAGACTCCAACTGAAGGGAGGGGTATAAATCCAACTCTTCTTCAATATTTAGAAAAGGGTTCTACTTAAGTACTCAGTATGATAACTATCTCACAAATTCTTGCAGCAATCCTGTAATGTAGTCCAATATATTACAGATGAGAGAGATGGGTCCGATGCGAATAGATATTTTTCTATGTTTGAGATTGAACAACAGTTTCTTATTCATTAAAGGTATTAAGATGACTGCAAAACTCCTATTTGTAGCTTCAGAGATACACAGGATAGTGACCTTAAATCTTTGCACCCCATCCTTAAGGTTCACAAGTTGAATAGCAAGTGACATATCTGTTTTCCACCCAATATTTTATCTGCTTTTGTTAAGTTAAACTATTTGTAACTGTAAGTAATTACAGGGGAATGGGTGTGTTGTGCATACAATACCACTTCATGCCCAGCTAGTTTTATAGCTATCTTTAATAGTCAGATCTTCCAGCTGTTCATTCAGTTCACAATAACACAAAATAACATTTTCTAAAGATAGCAAAATATGTCATAGAACAATAAAAGTAGGCACAGGAGACTCATAGTTAGATCTATTAGTGCAAATATTTAATATTTCTTTCTAGAATACAAATTATATTGCAACCACATATTCTCACTCAAATGTAATTTAAAGTTTATAAATCAGTAAGAAAAAAATCCATTCTACTCGACAAGTTCATACTTAAGAAACAGACCTTTTCACAGGTTCATTCCCAACATTCCTAAGTACAGTCCAATGAAGACATTTTATTGTGAGCTCAATTTACACCACCTTGCTTGACTTTATTGAAAAGGCATTCAAGGTTTCAATCTTGCATTGTTTCCTGACAACCTTTTGAGGATATGTTTTCAGTAAATATTCTAGAAGAACCTACATAGTGAAGCTGAAAATGTATGTCATTTCTGCAGCTTACCCAAACAATCTACTTCTTCTATATTTATGATCAAATAGACTCATGTAGACTTACAGTTTGTTATATTAAAACTGATTTGTGTGTCTGTGTGCTAAAATCCTGCTCAATTCATTACAGAAATGTATACACAAATTGTCCCATCAGCTACAAGATAATATTCCCCTTACCTGAAGAACATAAAATTTGCAAGTAATAAATGTAACTGTGGTCAGTAGATTTAACACACTTTGATACAACCTCCAAATATTTATAAGCTATAGCTGTCATATGTCTCGTACCATTGTGCCACATGCCAAAAAACAGGTCTAATACAGTATTTACTAAAATGCAAGACTAGTATCTTTCACAGGTATGCCACAAGAAGTAGGAAATATTATATTTGCACAATTTGTGTGTGCGCATGTGTATAACATTTTTAAGGGATTGTCTTACATTCAGGTCATCTTATTTGTGAGTAAATATGGTATCTATAGCAGCATACTGAATAAGGAACCCAAGAGCCATTCCTATTGCAATAGTACACGGGAACATAAATTCTGTTAAGTAAAATACAATTATAAGATCACTTTTCAACCAGATAAGTTGAACGTTGTGAATTTTTTAATCAAAGCATCAGCCTGGGCTTTTTTAATCAAAGCAACAGCCTAGGCTTACAGCAAAATTGGCTTATTTATTATCAAATTTATACCCTGCCCTCCCCGCAAAGCAGGCTCAGGGCGGCTTCCAACAACAGACACAACAATACTTGGTAATCTGAAAGTCTCACCTGTACTGGAAACACAAAAGGAAAACAAGTAGGCCATGAAACTAGGTGCTTAGTAAGGCACAGTCTCTTAATTCTACCTCTAGGGCCTCCACCAACTTACAAAAAAAGTTTACCAGAAAGTAGTTCTTCTATTGCATCCATTATATTTTAAGTGCTTCCTACTCAATTATGCAAAAAGGAATAAAAACTCTTTTAAAACAAATGATAATATGTTAATTTAGAACTCTCGCAAAACAACTTTGCTAAGTGCTGGTGGATAAAAGAAGCCTACAGTGGAAATTCCTTGAGGAACACAGCTCCTTTTATGCATCTTCGATGGGCCTTTCAAGCTTTTTGTATTTGTACTGTTGCAGCTTCTCTGTCAGTTTCTCTCTGGATGCCCTTGCCATTCTGTCTTTTTCCAAAGCATTTGGGCTTCCAAGCATCTGTTGTACTTCTGATCTTATTCAGCATCAAACCCTCTTTGAAATTCCTTTGTAGCAACAACCTCTCTTCCTTCATTCTAGTACCCTGACATACAAAATGTAGAGTTCAAGAAATGGGCCTTTTTCCATAGAATTGAAGTTAAGAAAAGCAAGTGAAAACTCTTACAAGACTGCCTCTACTTTCCTGCTTCACTGCCCAGTATGCATTCACACAGAATATTTCCTACAGGACATTTTTTTGGCACTGTTCTCCAAAACTAGAGCAGCATTTCAGTACAAGAAAAAAAGTTTGGTTAGAAATAAAGCCTTTCTTTCTCTCTTTCTCTCTCTCTCTTTCTGAGCTGACAGTACCAAAAGTCAATCTTAGAATGAAATGATCCTTTGCCATTAGCACCTCTGAAGTATGAAATCTGCAAGCATGTTATTAAACCAGGAATACCTACAAATATTCCATGTGCAACAATGAAAAGCAATCAGGATAATTGTTGCAGTTTTAGGCAATAGAATGACCCCACACACACACACAAACTGTCCCTCCTCTTCCCTCATTAGCAGTTGCACTGGACATAGAGCAAAGGGAAGCAATGGGCGAGCCACAGAGGATTTATTTTATAGTTAGCCTCGTGTTAATGTATACTGGCATATGACTTACAGTCAAACCAAATGTCACTGTAAGAGATCTATGAGTTTAAAAAAGGATTAATAGCCTCAACATAGCAACCGCCATGCTGGATCAGACCAGTATCCATCTGGTCAAGCATTCTGTTTCCATCAGTAGCCAGATGCCCATGGAAGGCCTCCTCCTCTTATTGACTCCAGCACTAGCATTCAGAGGACCACAGCCTCTGATCCTGGAGGTTCCACACAGTCATATGATTAAGAGCCACTGATGGATCTATCCTTCATGAATTTACCTTACAACCTTTCAAAACCAACTGAACTACTGGCCACCACTACTTTGAGCAGCAGTGAACTCCACAAGGTAATCTTCCCCTCATGTTTTAAAATAGAAAACCCCTCTTTTGAAATCAAGTGTGGTCATGCTGGACTTTGGGGGTGAACTTAATAGCACTGGGATTACTTTCCCCAAACAATGTAACAACATATACTCGTGCTATGTCCTGAACACTACTCATGGTCAAGTCCCCTAATCGGCTCCACAACCAACTGTTCCAAGGCACAATCATTTATAATAACTGCAAATACTATCTTATTCCCATGACCTGAATGGACATTTAGACAGTACACGTGAGGGTAGCTGAAGTCGTACTGCACAACTTTCTACACTAGTTCCTCCTTTAATTGAAGATGCCATAGGTTGAACTTGGAACCTTCTCTATTTCAAAATCACCCTCAGCATTCTGGTCATGTGGGTGATGAGCAAAATTAAGTCACCCTCCGTGCCTGCTACTTCACCCCCATAGCAATTCTGCTGCGTAGTCTATTCCTCTTAGGTTTTTGGTTTATCAAACTCTCTGCACTAATGACATAAAAACCCTTCTTCCTCAATACGTCCTTCTCGGTCATCCCTACACTACATAGGTTATACCCAGGAAGAGTCAAATTCTAGTGATTTTCCTCATCTGACCAGGTTTCTGAAATGCCCACTATGTTTTCATTTAATACCAAGCACTCCACTTTCCAATTTTAGCTTCAAGGCTTCCAGCACCTAAACTCTATTTTCTTCTTCTAAACACCCTCAACATGCGCTTTCTCCCATGGCCCACTGAACTCTCTAACAGTTACAATTTCCTGGCACACTCAAGGTCAATTTTAGCCCATCACCAACTAGGTTACCCATACCAGTTTCCCCATTATCACCTAGAGATGAGTCATCCTGAACTGGATGACCTCCAGCTCCTGCTAGCTCCCCCCAGAAATCCTTTTCATATGAAGTCACAGTATACTGGGTCTCTAGAATCTTGAGTTGGAATCAATGCTCCCTCTAAGCTGCGGAGTCTTGTGAGCAAAAATTCTACTTTGTGAGCTACTGGCATTAAAGCTGTGCGTGAGTGATTTGGCTACTGCATAAATCAGTTTGTTCTGGAGCCTCTGGGCGAGAGGGGAATAAAACGGGAAGAGTGGAGGGGGGAAGGCCCAAAGGCCAAACTGAGGAGAAAAGTTCAAGTTCACCCCTACACCAAAAACCGAAGAAAAATATCTGTGTGTGTTTTTTTAAGGTGAAAAGGAAACTATAGTAGAAAACAAACGAAGAAACAGAGAAAAGGGGAGATTCCCAGAGCTCTGAAATTACGAAAATCTCAATGACTAAGGAAAGCTGTTACCAGCATGGCGGTCAGAAGAGAACTGGCAGGATCTCCGCACTGCCCCTCTGGGCATGTGTGGTTGGGGTTCCTGTGCATGCCTGAGGTTCTGATGCGAACATCCTCTCTGAGCTTTCTATGATACCAATCGGTTCAGCACAGGCACACTAAACCCATGGGTGTGAAGCACAGGGGTGGAAACTAGTCAGAGGGTAAAAAATACTGATTTTACTGACCAAAATTAAAAAAACTGACCAAATACTGACAAAAAACTGACAAATTACTGACCAATTTAATGTCAGCCTACTGATAAGCTGGCGTTTTAAATGTAAAACTAGGACTTCATTAAAAATGATTATTACATGGCCTCCACCATCCCCATCGCCAGCACCATAGTTAGATGTGACCCAGATGAAAGGATTGCACACCTTTTATTGAATTGTTTTATAAATAGAGGACAATGTTTTCATTATTGTACAAAATTTAAGGCAGAAAAAGATTCCCTTTTAAAAATAATCACATACTGCAGATAATAAAACAGCAAAAACATATTAAAACCAAAGTAATAATTATGACAACAAAACATAATTACTGTAAGGTAAGACTTGTCTTTGCTTTTACTTTATCTTTTGTTTTTTGATGAAAAAAGAGCTGGCCAGCAGCCTGCCATCCCTGGTGGAGGCCATGTCGGGCTGGGCATTGGAACACCTTAGACTGATTGTCCTGCATGATTTCAATGTCCAAGGGGGAATGAGTTAAAAGAGGGCACAGCAAGGATAACAGTAGTCTGTGATTGGTGCTCGACTTCCTGCTTTTTCCACCTCTGTTCTAATGCATACTAAGCATATTCTCATACATAAACAACTGAGAATCATTTCCTTCCTTCAAATCTGAGTCCGCTGGGATCAACAGGTCTGCAGGTAAAGTTGAGACTGGCCATGAAGAAGTCACAGCCAAACATTTGGTAGTCATCTTAATGGCTGACTTTGAAAAGACTAATTTAGATGGCTATTTTACTGTCAAAGTGGACTTGGATTCAATGCCTCAGTCACTGAATCCAAAGCAGTTAGCCCCCACGCTGAGTACAGCTCTAAGGTACAAAGAGTGACTGAAATATGCTTGCTTCAAGAATTTCTGGCAATGCAAATCAAAATTGGGACTTTTACCAAGACAAAAAAGGACACTTAACGGTGTCTGTCTATGGAGGGCAATTTGCCCTCACAGTCTAGGCACTTCTTAAAAGTAATATATTCTGCCGCACAACAGTCAAGAGGGATGAGGAGCAGGGTTGCTAGGGGAATGGGAAAGCAGAGAAGATCTGCCAAGTCTCGCAATTTTCATAAGATCCAATCCTGTACTTTCACTAACATCTGGACTTTTATCAAATTTGCATTTCACTGCACGTTCTCCAATGGACACCATTCAAGCGTTTAACAAATCTGACCATTAAAGATCCTAATGTTCCCTGTTCCCCTTACCCAAAATAAGCACAGTGATCAAATACTATAGTTTATGTATGTTATAGTGCAAACTAAATACTGAAACATTAGTAACGTAACAGTGATTCATAGAAGAAAGCCAGCTCTGGGATTCTATCACATACTACCATGACTGAGAAACAGAACCAAAGAGAAAGAGACACAAATGAAGACGTACTTAAAATACATTTATCTCACTCTCACTCTCAAGCACAGCTGAACAACAAGACAATTCCAAATGACGTATGTTTCATTCATGGTTGGAAATGTCTATTAATATACTCCTGGAGTGGGGAGGGAATGATGAAAGCTTATTCATTTTTTTGTTTTTGTTTTTAGTAAACTGTCTATCTGGAACAGGGGCCTGATACAATTATTATGCTTTAAGTGTGTATAAGTAACACAAATATAAAGCTTCAGGTTGTTCTTGAATTTCCAAATACAGCAAGAGTCTCTCCCGGCAAGCAATGTGACTGCAATAGGACTGCCTAATTTCCTTGAGCACAAATATGATTGTTTATTTGTCTGGTACTGGTCAGACTTCTGTATTATTTAATTTATGCATTAAATTAATTTTGACCACCCTTCCCCACTTGCGTGGGGCTCAGGGTGGTTCACAACAATTTGGTTTTCTACAATGTAAAGTAAGTTAAAACCATAACCATAAAACCGTATAGGAAGACCCTGTCCTATCTGGAATGAATTTTCACCCCTTTTCGCAACTTTCTCATATTATGGATATGTTCAGAGAAAATTTCCTGTCTCTTCAAAATACTTTTAAAGATCCACTGGCAGAGTTTTCTTACAAACATAAATTCCCTAAACGTATTCTAACTAAATAGCATGTCTCCATTCAGTTTCACAAATTCAAGCAGCTATTTTGTCCTCAAACACAGATTTGCTAAGTGATAAATCCAAAAAATATCAGTAAGTTGCTTGGGGGAAATCTTCCCAGCCAACTGGAATGATAAAACCATACTATTTATAAATTACTAAAGGCAAGATGCAGAGAGGACAGTCAAAACAGCCAGCCCTGTGGTATAGAATATTAAATAATGATTATACTGTATGACGATCTCCCCAAAACTGACCATAGTTTTCAGCCCCTGAATATTCAAATTCTGAATCTAGACAGAGAGCAAGAGCACTGTTAATTTGGAGAAATATATGAGCCATGCTGTTGTTTTAACCTAAAAGTAGTAGGGTTGCCAGGTCCTTTCCTGGTTTCCAACGGTGGGGCTCCCAGGGCTGTTCCGGGATTGCTGCAATGATGTCACCCGGAAGTAATGCCATTGTATTGCCACTGTCGGGGGAGGATGCTCTAGTTTTTGGGCAAAACGCTTATGATTTGAGCCCAATTTTACCATAGAGTTTCACCTAAAAACTAGAGTGTCCCCCCAACATCAGCAACGTAATGACATCACTTCCAGGTGACATCATTATGTCATGCTGGGGGCCATTTGCAAGCGGGTTTCCCACCATGAGCCAGTTGGCCAGTGGTGGAAAAGGCCGCACTAAAGCAGGGTGGACCAGGAACCTGGCAACTCTAAAAAGCAGCCCTGTTGAAGTACATGTCTTACAGGGATGAAAACATGTTTAAGCATGTGTTGTAAAACACATCAATAAAATATCCTCATACAGCTTGCAATCTCACAATCAATGAAGGCAAGTGGACATCTTATTTGGTAAACTGATGAACATTATCAAATCCTGAAAAACAGTAACACACTTTTAAGCAGACAGCACTGAAGTAATTAGCTCTCAATTTAAAAATATTACAGTAGAAGAAAGCCGATGGCTGAATGCAAATGTTGCAACAAGGGCCAGGAGCCTGCTCTGCACATTCAAGCAAGACTTTGGTTTGGTTGACTTGAACACAATTCTTTCCCCCACACCAGGATTGCCAGCTCTGGGTTGGAGATTTTGGGGATGGATCCTGGGGTGGGCAGAATTTGGGGAGGACAGGATCTCAGCAGCGTATAATGCTATAGAGTCCACCCTTCAAAGGAGCCATTTTCTCCAGGGGAACTGATCTTGATTAGCTGGAGATCAACTGTAATAGCAGGAGATCTCCAGGTGCCACCTGGGGGATGGCAACCTTACCCCCTCACCCCATACCAAACTGTTTTTGAAATTGAGAGGACTTTCCAAAGCAGTATGTGATATGGAATGGAAGTCTGTGGCTCAACAGTCTCAACAAAAGACAAAATGAGACAGAAGCCCAGTGGCACCTCAAATACCAACAAAATTTATTCCAGCATTTGATATTAAGTGAGTTGAAAAGCTCATGCTGGAATAAATTTTGTTAGTCTCTAAAGTGCCACTGGAGTATTGCTTTATTTTGCGGCTACAGACTAACAATTACCCATCTGGAATTATCGAAAAAAGACAGGGATTATTAGTCACATTAGTACCATTGTGATTCACACTGCATTTTATGCACTTTTATGCCCTGGCTGGTTTTCACTGACATTTTTTATTGACTTGGTTTGTTTTATTGATATGTTTTATTGTTTGTTTACTTGGTTTTATACTGTTGTTGTGAGCCACCTACAGCAGGTCTGGAGAGGCGGCATACAAATTTTCTAAATAAGTCAGAACAACCGCTTTAGCCGGTCCATAACAAATTTATTTATTTATTAATTCAATTTATACCCTGCCCGTCCCACAAGAAGGAATTTCGTCGAAGTGCTAAAATACAATCTTCCTTTTATTAGTCCGTGGCATTATTTATACACTGCTTTTCAAAAAGTATTTTGGGGACTTCATAAATTTATTAATTTTAGTTGTCATCTTTGCATTTTTAAGAGATAAGAAGGAAAATGGAATGGAAAGTGATTCATGGTTGTTTTGAGTTACACATACCTGGCAGATCAGTTCTTGGGAACATGATGTGCCATTTAGACCATCACAAGAAGCAAACCAAGTCCTATTTAATTGATGCTTCCAACTATTATCAGAATACTTATTCACCGAACAGGTCTCCTTTGGAGAAATAAAATGCTCCTTTCCCCCCATTTGTGGTTCTAATGCCAAAATATCTGCAGAACATACTACATGCAGAGGAAAACATATTTTGAATTAGGAATACACATGTCATAACTACTGTAGTGATTTTTTTTTTTGCATTCATGACATTTTATACTCATATGATGAATTCAAAAAATTCAACTTGAAGTGCCGTAACTTAATTAGTTCCAACTCACTTTTGTGCTCCCTGAGACAACGGCTTTGTCCACATTCACTGGCAGCGACTCTTCAGTCTGGCATGCTCCCAGTGACCATTCCGCACAGCGGTGATGAGCCCAGCAGTGACCTGACAGGCAATAATCAGCAAATAAACGGGTCAGATTTACAGCTTTTAATTCATACTTAAAACATTTTAAAGTCACCTTTCTCCCCAGTTTCAGGCAGTGAACAATAAAAGTATTAACACAAGATTAAAAGCACATATAAATATATCAAAACAAAACGAAATGTATAAAGACATGAATGGGAGGAAGAGTCAATGAGAATCTGTGAGGGGACGCCAGACAAAACAAAACAAAAGTCTTCACCCGCTGGTGCAAAACAATGGTACAAGGGAATAATCTGGGAGCAGATTCCATAATTTTGGTCCCACAGCCAAGAATGCCCTTTCTCAGGTTGTCGCTCATCTAGTTTCAGAGGTCAAGGACACCTGAAGTAGGGCCTGTAGTGGCTGGGCAGGTTCAAATGGGAGGAGACAGTGCTTAAGGTGTGCTGACCCCAAGCCACATAGAGCTTTAAGGTGAATACCAGCACCCTGAATTGTGTCTGGACGTAGACTGGAAACTGCACAGATGGAACAAGATTGGAGTGATATGGACCCCACAATCCACTCAAGCCAGAATTCAGGCTGCATTGTTCTGGACCAACTGTAGCATCTGGACACTCTCTTAGGGCAGCTCCAGGCACAGCAGTTTACAGTAGTCTAATTTAGATATTTCAAGGGCATACACCACTGTGGCCAGATATTTTTTATCCAGGAAAGGCTGCAGCTGACTCACCAGCCGAAGCTGCTGAAAGGTACTCCTGGTCAGTGCCATCACCTGCCTTTCCAGCAGGAGTCCTGGATCCAGCAGCCCCCCCACCCCAAGCTATGAACTTGCTCCTTTAGGGGGAGTGCAACCCTATCCAGAACAGGAGATACCTCATATCCTGGGTCCATCCTTCCTCCTACCAGTAGTACCTCCATTTTTGTCCAGCTTATTAGCCCTTGTACATCCCCAAACTGCCTCCAGGCCCCAGGTTCACAGTTCCCACAGCCTCTCTGGGATCCACTGGGAGCGTGAAATAAGTTCAGTTGCCTTGGTGTTTAGTCATGCCAGCCGCATGACCACGGAAATGTCTTTGGACAGCGCTGGCTCTTCGGCTTTCAAATGGAGATGAGCACTGCAACCCCTAGAGTCGGATTCGACTGGCTTTCGAGCAAGGGAACCTTTACCTTTATCATCTACATATTGATGACAACCCAGCCAAAGTCTCAGGATGACAAGATGAACTCTTGCCAGAGGACAAGTAGCAGAGCAGCAGTCCACCCACACCACCCTCTGAATCTATCTTCCAGGTAGGACCAAAATCACTGCAGAATGGTGCTTCCCATTCCTAACCCTGCAATAAGGATACCATGACCAATAGTATTGAAAGCCTCATAGCCAAGCCTGAAACCTGACTGGAATGGATCCAAACAATCTGTTCCATCCAGGGATCCTTAGAGTTGTCCATCCATAACTTGTTCAATCACATTGCTCATGAATGGCACATCTGAGACTGGGCAATAGATATTCAAGTCTACTGGATCCAGATTATTTTGGATTGGGTACACACTGCCTGTTTCAAGGCAGGGGCAACCCCCCCCGGAAGCATTTTTGCCTAAGAGTGCTTGTCTTACTGGTTCAAAAAGAGAAAACAAAGTGGAAAATGTGAGCCAGATGCTTAGAAATTGTCAGGTTCGTTTTAACCTGATTGTCTGACCCTGGAGCAGATAGGGTTGGACTCACAACAACCCCAGGACCCAGAGACCCCAGGGACCAAGGCCAAAGCAGTAATAACCTGGCCTGCCTCCTTACTGGGTAAAACAGCAGCAAGGGAGACCGGTGGGGAGAGCCGAGGCCAGGACAGGGGAGATGCTGCAGGAGAGTGCAGCAATTGGCTGTGGCCACTCCAAGACGCTGAGGCTGGGTGTGGGTATGAGAGGGCGGGGCAGAGCAGAGATGACAAGGCAGGAGGTGGGATGCAGAAGCGAAGAGCAGATGAATCCGAGAGAGCAGACAGCCCTGCCCTGGGAGTGTGGATTGCCAGCTCCTACTCACTCCTGGGACTTGTCCAAGCTGAAAGGGAGAGCGAGGATGGGCCGGAAGAAAGGAGGGGCCAGTAACTGGGGAAAGATTTGACTGATGGGGTAAGGAACCAATAGGGGGCGGTGGAACCAGCAGAGGCAGAAGAGGCAGCTGACAGGGGAAGGCACTTGGTGTTTGCAACACTGATAAAATTTCAAGCCAAAGACAAAAGAAGAGTCTCATGGTACCTTACAGGCTAAAAAACCCATTGTAGCATATGCTTTCATTTCCAATCAATAACTGACAGATGTTCTGCATTTGGCTCTCAGCCTCTTATAGCAAGAATCGGTAGAGAACTAATAGCATTTTTTTCTCTACGAGTATATTCTGAGAAGAGACAGATTTATTTACAAACCAAAGATCCAAGAGAGATTCACCTCTGCAGTTAGAGGAGGTTTCCTTGGCCTGTTTTCATATGAGCTGCCTCTAAGCATGTGCCATATAAATTAATTAAGATTGTAACACAATTATTTATTTTACTTGAGCATTTTTCTAAAGGCTGTAGATTCATATCTCATTTGTTTCATTAGAGGTTCCATCCCTTCCCCTTACTGAAGGCTCAACAACCAACCTATTAGGATGTGGAAGCTTAAAGGCATAGGCTGTATACTAGCCAATGAAATATTTCATCAACACTTACCTAATGGTCTGAATTGCACTTTTTCAGGATACATGCTCTCCTAATGGTACATTACGGCATGACTCATGCATTACAGAAAACCATAGTTTGCCAGTATGCAAGTAAGCCTGGAGAATTACTGGGCTTGTATGCTTCATTCTCCCATCATGCACAGCCAGCTAATAAGCTTTTTCTGCTTTCACAGAAAATCGGCTAAGATGTAAAAGCAGAGTACAGCTTGCCAGAAAACCAGGGTATAGTTCAGAAGGTATTTGACAACAGCAAGCCTGAGATAGCTAAGCAGCTTTGGATATAAACAGTGCCTGGATGGCAAACCAATTGGAAACAATATGTATGCAACATTTTGTTCTGTGCAGGTAGAAAGCTGGTAAAAAAATCTCTAACTGGTCACATGCAAGCCCAAGAATTTTCCCAGCATCCTTCACGAAGTAACAAACCATAAGTTGCTATTATATATAAATCATGTCAATAATTTTATTGCAATTTTAGCTGACGAAAGGTGACTATGACTTAGTATGAACCATAAGCTTTAACATATCCTGAGCTTCAAATATTAGTATGCAAATATCTTCAAATATTTTTATGATGAATATATATCCATATGCAAACAACTGTAACTCAGTTCTACAAAGCTAAGAGATAAGAGCGGATTTTGAAGCCACATGTTTTTAGTTTACAAATATAACTAAGTTATCGCTCATATTACTGGGGAGAGGCCAAAGCTCAGGTGTTTGCATGCAAGTGTTCCAGGGCCAATCCCTGACATTTAAACTTTAGAGTATCTCAGGTACCAGGTCCAGGAAATACCTCTGCCCAACATCAGCTGGAGTAGATGGTTCGCTACAGTATAATGCATCTTCATATGCATAAACATCAAAAAAAACATTTACAGGTGAACTAAGTCAGAAAAACTCAAAATTTATACTGCAGTATTAATGGCAGATCCTACAACATAGCCTTATGGCAATAATTCATTGTTTGATCTGCAGGTTCAATACTGATATTATGAAAGAACGCCCATATTTCTACAGTTATAATACTGCTGCTGTATTTTACTATAGTTTCTAGTACTATATTTAATTCTATAAACACCGATATTACTGAAATAGCAAAATATGAACTGTTTGGACTGGGGTGGCATTCTCTTCAATAAGCATCTTGGAAGTTAGTTCCTTACCTGTTGGCTCAAATAAGGCTTGGACATCAATGTCATCTGGTAGGCCAACCATTTTGAGTTCATCCCAGAATCTGACTACTTGATCATCAGGAGTAGTTTGAGTGCTTATACTTGTACATGATGTTATACTCTGATGAGACTTCTCTCTGCATATGAGACACAAGAGTTGGTTATATAACTGCAACTAGCATAATTTGAATTACAAGTTAGTTTATGTTATTTTTAAATGTTGGAAAAAATAAATGAACAGAGCAACATTTTAAGCATCTGACAAACACATTTAGCTAAGTAAGACATGGCTATATTTTAGATTACATTGCTAGTACCTCATTTGTCCAATTGATAAGCCTGGTTTATTCTAAGGCAACTCCAATTTATAACACATATTTTATCTCAGATAAACTTCTCCTTCTAATTTATTCTGAACAAACACCTATTCACAGAATTAGGACTGCAGCAAACTATATATGTTTTCAAGAGGGGAACAGGATCTGGTGGTCTATACAGAAAAAAAATAACTGGGCACAAGGAGTTTTGTTTTCCAAAGCTGCAGCTCTGTGGAATATATGAGAACAAAGAATGTCACTCCAGAGCTGGAGATGTTTATGATAAACTTTATTTTTATTCTCAGTAATCACCATCTAAAGGGAGAAATTTGTGTTTTTTTCCCTCATAATTATTAGTGAGTCTCAAACAGAAACAGGCAGCCACAATAACATTGCATTTGGGAAGATATGGTGGATAGGTTCATATTAAGAATGTATCTGTTCCCTGTTTTTGGAATCTGCAAGGAACTGCCCCCTCCAAACTTGCTGGGTAGCCTTGAACCAGTCATACATTATCAGCGTAACCTACTTTACAGGGTTGTTATGAGGATAAAATGGAGGCAAGGAGAACAATGTAAGAAATTTTGAGTCCCCGCTTTTAAAAAAAATCAAGCTTTTAATACAAACATTAACTATTTGCTTTTTCATATTAGTTATAATTTTGTGTGAATGGGAGAAATTTTGTATATAAGGAAAGCCCAACCTACAGAGTGATTGAGAAAGATGGATGCCAAATTGAAAATGACTTGTATAATAATTTTACATTTTTTATAAGAGCATTTACGATTTAAAAATGATTAAGTTGCAATTGATATAAACAGAATTCAAAAAAAGATAGAGCCACTCAAATTTATTTATTAAAACATTTATATCCTGCCTTTGCTTGTAGTTCAAGGATGTATACTTTTTTTGATCGGGTTTTCCTTAAAACGGTCCACCTTAAATCCCTTTAAAACAGCTGCTTCTCTTTGTTATTGTTTCATTTCCTACTTTACTGCTTCATTCTACTGGCAGGAGTCCAGGGCTAGCCACCAATCAGAGAGCTCCAACACAACAATCGCTTTAGTACCTAACCTTGGATGCCAGCCAGCATGGCACTTGGGTATGATTACATCACCATCCTCAGGGGACAGAGCTGGTTAGCTGTTCCAAGCTAAATTAATTTTGCACTTTCCCATAGGCTACAAAACCCTCTACTAATCAGCCAGCACAACAGAATCCAAAGGGTAGCAAAACAGCCCATTAAGAAGATGCCTGCCCAGGATAAAAGCAAAATAAATTCAACATCATAACAATGTTTTCTGAAACCTGCTGAACAAAAAGAAATGCCCTGCTTTCCGATAACTAATGCACTTATATTTCATTTCCGTAACTATAATAAACACTTTCATTCAGTATGGACTATATCAATGTTATTTCCTCTAAAGCAGTTCATAAATAATCTATTGATGCAGACACTAGTATACAAATAAAGTACTATTAGTAGCTACAAAATGGGATTACAACCCAGAAGGCTGTAGTCAGCAAATTACAGGCTATTTCTTAAAGTATCAAAACATGTTTTTGTAGAGGAACAAAACTAGAAAACTGATTGGGCTAGCAGCAGATATTTTATTCATTACATTTGTATCATGTCCTTCAATCAAAGGAAGGCAAAGTTGTAATATTAAAGCAACTTGCGATGTAGGCTGAACTGAGAGACAAGAACTTTTCCAAGGTTATTCCAATGAGCTCGTATCTGAGTCGCGGCTTGCAATGGGATTCCCCATATAGAAGTTGACCACTCAAGTCAGCACACAATGACAAATGTGCAGTGCATTTCTAGTTGTACTTTCTAGTTGTACCAGCATTTCTAGTTGTAATTTCTAGTTGTACCAGCATTTCTAGTTGTACTTTCTAGTTGTACCAGCATTTCTAGTTGTAATTTCTAGTTGTACCAGCATTTCTAGTTGTACTTTGTGATTTTCTTTAGATTCTGCTTTTACTGCTTCTACAACACTGCCTATTGACAAAGATGTTCATATTTTACAAGAAAGAAATGTAGTTCTTTGATTTTTGGCTCCTGCTTGGACAAATGGGAAAGACTATGCTAACAATTTAGAACTGCTTTCATTTTTTAAAACACTGCATACTACTAAATATTTACTTGCACAGGAGATGGAAAACATTAAATAAAGTGTTTTATACTGTTAAGGATGGAAAGCCTTACTTCTTTTGTCCTCTTGATTTGAGTGGGACTGAGTTCTGCCTTGAAGTACTCTCAGAAATGCTATCGTTGCCTTCCCCAGTTTCACTCTTCTTTAAAGCCTGGTTGTTCCATGGAGCAATAAACCCTGGTGTCGGACTGAATTGTTTTAGTTCTCCTTGTCCTAATGAGCTTCGTTCCCCACAGTAACAAAAGGCGCAGAGATGTTCTCTGCTAGAGACAAGGAGAGAGAAAAAAAGAACAATTTTTAAAAGCATTTAACTGAAGACACAGAAATAGAACAGTTTCTCTGGTCAAACAGGTATCTTGCTAGTGCTATCCAACAGAATATTAATGACCAATGAACTATGAAAATGTGAATTAAATTCAACTTCATCTTCAGTTCTCATCACAGAAACATCTGTTACATGATGAGAAATATATCATTACACCAGTGCTTCTCAAATGTTCAGAACTAACACCTATGTCCTAAACCCTATCAGACAGGTCAAGACTGAGAATGATTGGCCCAGCTGTGGCTGAAGAGGGATATGAAATCAATTCTCCCAGACCCTAGTGCAACTTTCTGACTACTGTATCACAATGGCTCCACTTTTCCTTCTGGAACACACAAACCACCTAATCACTCCAAGGCATTTTACCGACAGATGCAGAAAATCCAAACACTCCCCTTTCTCATAGGAGAAACACTACTGAAAAAGTTAAATGATAGCAACCAAAATCTTCACTTTAGCCCCCCTCCTTGCCCTGCCCGCAAGACACCAACACAATACGGAGTGGGCTTATGAATAAAATTACAGACACTATCTGTTAACTGAATGTTGTTTTTATTGATTTTAACATTGTTTTTACTTTGTTATACATTGGCCAAAGTCCTGTGTATACAGGGACTGAGAGATTTATCAATCCAATAAATAAATAAATAACTCTGCTTCATAGTAAGACTGGCCCAAGAGGCGGGGCTAATGTGTGGCGGTATGGTTGAATACTCAGCTCTGAGTCTCACCAGCTTTTGGAATCTTTTTAGGGGACTTTCTTGACATTTCTGGATCTGGACTTCTCCAGATTTGACAAAGGTCCACCAGATCCTCAGGAGTAGGAACTGGAAGCAGAAGACTTGAACTGAGCCCCCCATCTGTGGCAACAGAGGGTGCAGGTTTCAGTTCATCTTGAGCAGAAGCTCTGAAGGACCAGCTGTGGGAGTTCACGGCTGGAAAGCTACAACAAACCCCAAATAAGAACCTCTATACCTCGCCACATTCATCTAGGCGAAGACTCTGTGAGTAACCTCTTCTTTTTACAATCGTCAAGTTTGGAAAAGGACACTTGATTGCCCCTTTAAATCTTTCCCAGAGGCAAGGGGAGGTGGAAGACTCCCATGGTGGGCGGCGCAGCAGAGTGTTGGGAATGTTATTGCATCAAACACATAGGGGCAAAGTAGCACTTTGAAATCTTCTTGCTGCTATCTGGGAAATATTGCTATGGAGGCTTATTTCACTCTCAAAGAACTTTGCTGGAATGGAAAGGGAAACACGCTGGTGGAGCTAAAATGGCGGCGGTCTGTAGTTTCTATGCCTGCACAGTTATACAGTGAATGTTTACAAACTGTCTGTTGGGAGCGAGATGGCTTTTTCGGATTTTTCGGCTGCAACTGAGGAGAGGGATTGCTTGACAGATGGAAATATACTGCTGTTGTCAGATGATTTTTGGGAATGCTTAAAAAGCCAATTGGTGGAAAAAATTACAACTGCTGTTTTTGAAACATTGGGAGAGATCTTGGATGGCACTGAGAGAGAGGAGATCATAGAGGCACAAAATCAGATGATGTCAGACACTACACAAAATGGAAAGCGCCGGGACCTGTCTCAACTTTCGACATCTACAATGAGAGATTTACCCAGCTACTTTTTTGATGGGCTGGCTGGATATAATGCAGCCTATGCAGGGTTGGAGAGGCACAGACAAGCCAGAAGAAGACGAGTCATGCAAAAATCAAAGACACAAAAGAACAACAACTTTGATGAGACAGTTCCCAAGAAAGCAAGAGAAACTCAAACTTTACAAATAATTTGAAGTAGCACTCTTTGACAGTCTGCATGGCTTTAACTGACTGCTGGGATAAAGATCTACCAAAACTGGAACCTTAAAGCTGTCAAGAGCTGTTTGTTTACTTTGTGTTTCTTCTCCAGACCTACATTGTTATTTGATATCCATATAACCTGAAGTAAAATATTTTGAATGTTTGCCTTGTCTTGATTGACTAATGAAAGCTATAAAATATGGACTTTTAATTTGGAATAACTTACCCTCTGTACTTGTAATGTCCTAAGTGAAGGAGGATAGAAAGATAGGGGCAGTTTGAATTTTTAGAGAGGAATTGCAGAGAAAAATATAATTAATGGGCTATTTACTTAGAGAATGTGCATGGATTTAGCTATTTTGAGAGAGAAGATGAGAAGTTACAGGATAAGGTGAAAGCTATACGGCATTGTTAGTGTGAGAGCTGAGATTGTAGGGAAAATATAACACATTGTGTTTAGGCCTGCTAGTTGATGGGATTTTGAAAACTAACAGTGTCAAAAATATGAAAGAATATTTAAAGAGACCAGATTGTTAACTTAGAAAAAATATAAGCCTTCACTAGCATAATCAAACTGCTAAGTTATGTCTGTTTCTTTTCTTCTTTGTTTTTATTGATATAAAATAGATTAATAATAGTATATTATAGATAAAATAAAATATATCAGATAGAATATAGAAGAATTAGTTCTATAACGGGAATAGATCCTTGGTTTATTAGTGTTTGTTACTGAATACAAATTAAAATAAGGGGGGGGAAATAGGAATGTGTATGCAAAAATGATGATGTGAGCGAGATTTTTGGCTAGCTATTTTAAATTGTATGGCTCTTTTTTATGTAACTTCCAAAAAGATAATAAACTTTGCCCAATTTAGGGCAAGTCAAAAAAGAAAAGAAAAGTAAGACTGGCCCCTGCAACTGTGTTGGGCAAATGAGCATGAAGTAACACAGCTATATGTGCCCCAGTGACAGACACAGTACCTCTGAGGATCAGTTTTGTTATATATTATTTTAGAAGATTCACCTTTGTGTTTACCTTCACTCTGTTATTTGACTCTAAGCCCAATACTTGATTGTGTTAATCTAAGAGCACACTTCTTTTGATAACTGGAACCCATCTAAAAGAGTATTTGGCTGTATTTACATGTCATAGCAACAGTGGTTTATATTCCACTATTTCACTAAACTCTGGTTTAAGGTTAGGTCTGAAGGCAGGATTCCTAAACAAACTATGGTCTCTCGGTTGGTGCTGACCCAGGATTCTAAACCATAGGCCACATATAACAAGTTTCTCTTTGGCCGTGATAAGCATAATTATTGGCTTGCTCACTATGCTTAAGTACTCCCTCCCTCCTCCCTTCAGGCACAGCTTGAGGGAGAAAACAAGCTGCAAAATGATCCAGGCACCTGTATTCAGGTGTCACAGCAAATAGTATTTTGAAGGATTCCCAAACCAGGAAGATTTCAATTGTACTCCATGCACAAGGTGGGGGTGGTGGAAATAGGGAGAGAGTACACAAGCATAGCAAACAAGCAGTGTCACTGCCTGTCATGAACACAGATTTGTCATGACTTCTAAATACAGTCACAATTTGCATTTGGCTTTTAAGTGTGTTTTATCATTACAACTGAATGCAGAAATCCCAGTTTCCTCAGTAGCATCTCCTCACTTGATTCATGCAGAGAAGGCATCAGGTGTATTACATACCAAAGTTCCCTCTAAGCTGTGGAGTCTTGTGAGCAAAAATTCTACTTTGTGAGCTACAGGCTTTAAAATTGTGAGCGAGTGATTTGGCTGCTGTGTACATTAGTTTGCTCTGGAGCCATCCTTTCCTGAGCAAAGACAAAAATGTGTGAGATGGAGGCTAAAAAGCTGTGAGCTAGCTCACACTAACTCACCTTAGAGGGAACACTGTTCTGAAGTTGACTGTAGAATTTGTTCATATCTTTAAAAAACCAGACCCCATAAGAGCCAACTGAAGCATATTTAGAGGAACTCCTACAAAACTTTAAGAAAAAAAATTGTTTGTGTACTATTGCACTAATCTGGCTCGACTAACAACTTATTCTGCTTTGCACATCCTACACTGAAGAGGAAAGTCTGGGAATCACAAAACTGGTCATGTTTGCAGAAGAGCTTCAGAATTTCTGTCACTATGTGACCTACGGACACTAATGATGACTCCTAACTTTGACTTCTATACTGATTCAAAAACAACAAAGATTTGTATAGCACAATCCTATCCGTATTTACTCAGACACAAACCCACCTCTTTTTAATAGGGCCTTTTCATTCATAGGCATGCAAAAGATGGCTGCCTTAGGCTCTGAGCAAATAAAGGATCTTATGAATATTTTCCAGTTCAGCTTGATCAAACAAAAGCCTACTTTCATTTATCAAATTAAGTATTAAGAGATTTTAAAAGCCTTTTTCCACATCCAAATATTAGAACACATTCAGTACTGTGCATAGCAGAGACCCTTCAAATAGGCACTGAAGTGAATAAAAGACTAACTAGCAGAACCACATATATCTGGCATATTTTCAGAACAACATTTTAAAATGGGACCAATGAGCAATAGCTGACATGTCACTACTCACCACTTCACATTTTATTAAGATCTCAGAGCAGTAAAATCATTATTTCTTTGTAGGCACTGTGGTGCATTAAAACTTCTGTTTCTGCATTAACTGAAACTGTAGCTGACTGAGTTGTACCGCCAAACACTACTGTTTTTGTGGAATGGATTTCAAAAACATACTTTGTTTCAGAAGAAAGAAAGAAACTTATTTTGTATGTAGCTCCTTTCATGCCCATTTTTGTATGCCGCATTCCTGCTTTAATGCTGAAATCTCACGGCAGGAGAAACAGCATATGCCTATCTGATTGTACCCGTCTATCATGGAATAGTAGCTCAATCATGCTAGTAACTCCTTGCTCTCCTATGTGAAATTATAGCATGACTAAGGCACAAACATCCCTTGAAAAATGCCTTGTACTGTCTGTGTTTGTGTGAGCACACATAGGAACATAAGAGAAGCCAATGCTGAATCAGGCCAATGGCCCATCTAGTCCAACACTCTGTCACACAGTGGCCAAAAATACCAGGTGCCATCAGGAGGTCCAGCAGTGGGGTCAGGACACTAGAAGCCCTCCCACCACTGCCCCCCCCCAGCACCGAGAATAGAGTGCATCATCTGCCCCAGACTGAGAGTTCCTATCTATGTTATCAGCATGCACGCACACACCCCAACTGGCAGATTACAATCCCTAACTTTGCTGGGCTTTATTAAGAACATCAGTAAAGAAAAAGGTGCCACTGACAGAACTATTCTAGGTCTGTTAGACATTTTGTAAACAGAATGTAGACCAGCTTTGCTTCAAAATCTGATTAAGCCTAAACAAAGTTGATTTGTTTTATTTATTACTGTTATAAATAACAGTAAAGGCAGCAAATATTAATCTTTAAACACTATATCCAGACATGTTCTTGAGGCTTTCCCATACAGCCAGCACCAATCTGCAATCTCCGAGCTATGAATCCAAATACCAGTTATCAGGTCTTTTCCAAGACCATGATGGAACTTTAAGAGGGCGAAATGGAAAGGTCTCAGTGAAGATGTCTTAGATGGGCCCCTCCAACACATAACTGCTACCAATAATTTGTTGGAGTTGTTATATCTACAGCCAAAAGGCACATTTCTCAAGAATACTGGAAATAATATATTCCAAGCTGGAGCAATCACAGCAAAAGGCTGTATCAAAATTTCTTCAACGGCAAACACCCTGAAGTAGCAGGTGGACTACTCAATGAACTCAACAAAGCAACTGCGAATTTGGGTTTCAGACATTCCAGTAGGAAAGCCTGGAGTCTGTTAAAAAAACCAGGAGCAAGCCCACCTGTGCTCTGAGGAAATCCAGAAGTAACATCAAACTAGGTAGCTGCCCAACCGGTATCCCTATCTGGAGCTCCAAAGAACTGAGATTTTACAGTCAGGATAAAAAAAGAACTTCAGATTTTGAAATGCATCTGTCCTGAAGACTGCAAGGTGCCAGAGGATTTCAGTACTGATGAGATTTCCAAGGCACTGAAGGATATCAAGAGTGGAAAGGCACCAGGCTTTGACTGCATCCATAACGAGTTCCTGATCAACGCAGCACATTCACTAAGACATGGCTTGCAAGGTTTCTCACTGACATCATGAGAACAGGAAGACTCCCAGGGGAATTCAAGAAAGCAAAGACAGTTGCTATCCTGAAACCTGGAAAACCAAAATATCAGGTGCAAAGTTACAGACCTATTTCCCTTCTGAGCTCCTGTTCTAAACTCGTCATGAGGCTAGTTCTCAACAAAATCAGTGACAGAATTAATGAACACGTCCCTATAGAGCAAGCAGGATTTAGATCCCGTAGTAGTTGTGAAGACCAGGTTCTCAGCTTAACAAGTGTCATTCAGGCAGAGTATCAGAAGCATCTTGAAACACGGGAAGTGTTCGTCGATCTGACTGCCGCTTATGACACAGTCTGGAGGGATGGACTGCTGTACAAGTTCTTACAAGCTTTCCCCTGCAGAACAATATTTTGACTCCTAAATAACATGCTGAGTGATAGAACTTTCCAAATAATTATGGGTCAGTCAATCAGCAAACAGAAGAAACTGAATGATGGTCTACCCCAGTGCTCAGTCCTCGCTCCAGTTCTTGTCAATCTATACATCTCTGATGCTCCTGAGACAGTATCCAGGAAGTTTGCTTATGCTGATGATACGCAATTGCAGTAAGGCACAAATTGAATGAAAGGACTGAGGAAATACTGACTAGAGATCTTGAAATTCTGCCTGACTACTACCGTAAATGGCGGCTTATCCCAAACCCGGAAAAAACAGAATGCTTTAGTTCCCATCTCAATAACAATCTTGCCAACCGTGAACTGAATTGTCTAACTTAATGGCACCCAACTTACACATAACCATACACCTAAGTACCTTGGCATTATCCTGGACAGGACCTTGAGCTACAAACACCATCTTACCAAAGTAGCAGTGAAAATACACATGTGCAACAACATTCTCCAAAAATTATGTTGTACACTTTGGAGTTACAACACTTAGATGCTCAGCTTCGGAGTTGGTATATAGCACTGCAGAATATGGTACTTCAATGTGGCTCAACGGCCCCCATGGCCACAAACTTGATGTCCAACTCAATACAACAATAAGAACCATCAGCAGATGTATTAATCCCACTCTGACCTCTTGGCTACCTTGGCTGTGTCACATTACTCCCCCACATCTCTGAAGGCAAGATGCTCTTCTTCATTAATATCGAAAGATAACTGAAAACAGAGAGTCGCCAATCCACAAAGACAGGGCTGATGCGGGCCTATCCAGATATCCAGAATAAAGTCCAGAGGCTCAGCAATAAGATCTGCACGAATCCTGTAATCACAAAATTTTGATCTAGGGAATGAATGGTTGCAAACATGGATAAATCAGTTCCACCCAATATCCATAATCTGATATACACCAAGAGGCTCGCAGGGTTTGACTTGCCACATAAACTATAGAAGATGGCTAAAAGAATATGAACAGGCTTTGACAGTTGTGCAGACCTGTTGTTTAAATGGGGCAAAATACTAGGACCCGAATGCGATTGTGGTGCAGCCCGCCAAACTATTTTCCATCTGTCACAGGAATGTGAGCATTGTGGTTTCCAGGGAGATGTTGCAGAATGCTTTGCACTCTCCCCAGCTGCAAATGAGTGGATTGAAAATTTAAATATTAGTATTTAAGGGGATTGCCCAATCTTTCTGCATAACTGTTGTATCTACTTGGTTACATATTTTATATTATTATCTGCTTCCTGTGTGCAACTCTGCCATAGAAGGGAGGGAGGGAGGAAGGAGGGATTCAATTTTATGACTCAAGAATTACCATGAAGTAAAATTATAGCCAGGACATTGGTGAACTGCAGGAATGCCATTAAAACGTTACATGCATTTGCACTTTTCAGTGCAGCACAATCAGTTAGTGGTGGAATTGCATCCCAAGTTTAGTGGACAAGTAGCAGACGTTTGGTTTTTAATCAAAATAATGCTTAGCAGTTATTTATACTCAGGCAATGAAACAGGCCCAGGCCTGCAACATGGGAGATCTACAAAAATCAAGACAAGGCAAAATCAAAACTTAATTTGTGAAAAGAAACAAAATATGAAATA
The DNA here is from genome assembly GCA_029375565.1 of Gekko gecko. Classification (NCBI taxonomy): domain Eukaryota; kingdom Metazoa; phylum Chordata; class Lepidosauria; order Squamata; family Gekkonidae; genus Gekko; species Gekko gecko. The sequence goes on along the minus strand of JAPDNY010000011.1, from coordinate 93,231,390 downwards.
TATTACAGAGTGACTCTCCTCTGCAACTGGAATACTTTGGTGTAAGAGGCTTCAGAATTACCACTTTATCAGCAATTGTATACAAAAACGTATATTTTGTTAACAGAAAGCATTTCTCTCTTTTTTTTTTTAAACAAAAATTTTATTGGAATATAGTCAACATTGCTAAACACCATTACCAATTCAGTTTAAAGATTATATCCCATCCCCCCTACCCCCCCAATAGGCTTCCAACACTGCTAATAACAAAAAAAAGTTAAAAGGTAATCAAATTTAGACTTGTAACAATCGCCAAACCAGGTAACACAATTCTAGTACATAAGTAACACAATCCCTCTTGTTTGCAGGACTGCCTCTCTTCCTATGCTTCACCACAACACCTTCCTCATGTCAACGGAATCATAGAATCAGAATTGGAAAGGGCCATACAGACCATCTAGTCCAACCCCCTGCTCAATACAGGACCAGCCTAAAGCATCTCTGACAAATATTCATACAGCCTCTTCTTGAAAACTGTCAGTGAAGGGGAGCTAACCACCTCCCTAGGCAGCTGATTGCACCTTTGAACCACTCTGATCATGAAAAAGTTTTTCCTAATATCCAGCCTTTCTGCATGTAATTTAAACCTGTTGCTTCAGGTCCTCTCCTCTGCTGCCAACCAATGCTCCCTCTAAGCTGTAGAGTCTTGTGAGCAAGAATTCTACTTTGTGAGCTACTAGCATTCAAGTTGTGAGCGAGCGATTTGGCCACTGCATAAATTGGTTTGCTCTAGAGCCATCCTTCCTGAGCAAAGACAGAAATGTGTGAGTCGGAGGCTAAAAAACTGTGAGCTAGCTCATACTACCTCAGCTCAGAGGGAGCACTGCTGCCAACTGGAACAGCTCCCTGCCCTCCTCCAAATGACAGTCTTTGAAATATTTAAAGAGAGCAATCATATCCCCCCTCAGTCTCCTCTTCTCCAAACTAAACATTCCCAAGGCCCTTAGCCTTTCCTTGTAGGGCTCAATCTCCAGGTCTCTAATCATCCTCGTCGCTCTCTTCTACACCCTCTCAATTTTGTCCACATCCTTTTTGAAGTGAGGCCTCCAGAACTGCACACAGTACTCCAGGTGCAGCCTGACAAAGGCAGTATACAGAGGGGCTATGAGCTCCTGCGATTTCAATGCTATGGCCTTCTGCAGGTACCAACCTGCAAATAGTTTAAAACAACAACTGTCTGTACATGTACTTCCTCTGCTGTGGCTCCCACCTCATGGAATGGCCTCCAATTTCAAAACAGGATTATTCAAGAGGGCTTTTCTGCACAGGTAATAGGGTTGCACTGTGCAAAATTTACAAAATTACTTGGATAAATGATTAGGGACTGTGGTCTATACTGCTGTTTATAGCGTATTGTAAGCGGGATCTTATTGTGTAATTTTTGCATCACTTAATGTGTCCTGTTAATACCTATGCTATGCTTCAGTTCTTTCTGGTTGATTCCAGACTTCTACAATCCTACTGCACTGTTTATTGAATGTCACATTTTATTGACTGTAGTACAGCCTCACTATGTGTATTCCGCCATGAGACCCTGTGAGAAAGGCAGACTATAAATAACATAAATAAGTAAAAGTTACATTTTCACTTTCATAACCAAATTCCAAAATATATTCTTTTGAATAACACGGATGGTGGCTTGCACAATTTGTTAATAGGGACAACGCTTAGAAGGCAGCTGTCCACATAGGCTAATGTTACAAAGCAAAAAGGACCCTGATGAAAGGCTTTACTCCGATCATTGTCTGAATCATCTGTTAGGCAGACTACAGCTGCCTAACCCCAACAACGACTCAATATCTGTCTATCTCACTTTCTAACCTGGTTTTTGCTTCAACGCCAATTGAGGCAACGGAGCTTGCAGATTCCTCAGACACCGAGCGCTGAAGAATTGGTGTTAGCTTCTTGTTGCCATCCACTTCAGTTTGCGCATCCTCCTCTGAAGATTGTTCTTTAACTTCTGTTTGACAAAGAAAGCAAATTGGTTAAAGGTTCCACTTTGAGGTGCTAAAACAGAATCTCACTTATTATTTCATTTATTTATTTAGATTAGTTATACTGTCCATCTTCTTCTCCATGAACATACAAGATATCTAACAGAAATATAAAATACAAACTAACTTAAAATACAATAACATAAAACATGTTAATATTAAAAGACTAAACAGCTTGGCATTATCATATATGTGTATTTTTCTGGGTTATGTTTCAAGATACAGCCCTACAAAACTAAATGTTAAAAGATGTGTGTCCCCTGCTATCAATGTTTCACTGATTTAAAAAATATCAGTATGTTTACCTTTTTACACATTTCTTCACATACTTAATATTTTTATTATTTAAACTATAATCATATGACCAATATAGACAAGCCTGTATAATAGAGTACTCTCCAGTTCACTAAAGTATACAGAGGTGCTGAAGCTTGAATAGTTAATTTTCTGATGGAAGGGGAATGGTTTCAGAGTCACAAAGAGAAAGAGAGATTGATTTTCCCTGTTAATAGGGTTGCAGCCAGTGCCAGGCAGCAGCTGGCAACCAGAGGAAGTCTGGAGAACACTGCTGGCATGACGGCATTACATCACTTCCAGGGAAAATGCAGAAGTGCCAACATACTGTTCTAGGAATCGCCAGAAACTCTGTGGCAATAGCATTTCCCCTGGAAAAGACACAACGCCATCATGCCTATTTTGATTGTTTTTTAAAAAATTCCCCTGCAGGCACTGGAGCTGCAGCAGGCAATGAGAGCTGGAGACTGGAGATTCCCCATTCCCAGCATGTACCTGGGAAAGAAGCAAAGAGAAATATGTATATTAACAACAAAGCATCTTATGCTTAAGAAGATACGGAAATTACAGACAGAATCTGGACATATTTGTTTACTTCATTTTTCATTGTGGATGGATTTGTTTACCTCAGTCTTCATTGTGGAGGATGTTGGGCAATTACCCATGCTGGAGCTACTATTTGGGGGGGAAGGTTCCTTTAAACTTAGTCAGCTAAGCAGTCTCCAGATCCAGATGGCATATACCCAAGGATTCTTAAAGAACTCAGGTGAAAAATGATCTCTTAAGGAAAATATGCAACTTGTCACTGAAATTGGCCTCTATGTGAGGATTGGCAGTCTCCAAAATTCACTGCCACAGGAGGTGGCGGCAGCTACAAGCATGGACAGCTTCAAGAGGGAACTGGATAAACGTATGGAGCAGAGGTCCATCAGTGGCTATTAGCCACAAGATATAGATAGGAACTCTCAGTCTGGGGCAAGGGATGCTCTGTATTCTTGGTGCTTGGGGGGGGTCATCAGTGGGAGGGCTTCTAGTGTCCTGGCCCAACTGATGGACCTCCTGATGGCATCTGGTATTTTTGGCCACTGTGTGACAGAATGTTACTGGATGGGCCAACTGGCCTGATCCAACATTGACTTCTCTTATGTTCTTATGATTTGAAAGCAGGAACCTTAAGAGCAATTTTGTTGGGCATCTTGTAAAATACTAGCCAGTTAGCCTAGCATCTGTTCCAGATTAATCTGCTATATTAAAGACAGAATTATTAAGCATATAAAAGGGCAAGCTGAAACTGAAAGAGCAGCCATGATGATTAAAAGTTAGAGCACTTTTACCCAAAAAAAGATGATTAAGGGAAATATTTTAAAAGTTTTATGAAATTAAGTATGGTGAAACTGGAAAGAACTCCCCCCCTCAAAATAATAAAATTGGCACTGAAAAATTAACATTGAAGGAGCAATGCTAAATAGGTCTACTCAGAAGTGAGTCCCAGAAGTGAGGCTCTCTCCCAGGAAAATGTTCCTCAGATTGCACCATTAGTTCACACAATCCTTATATTGCCAAAATTCCAAATTTTATGCAGAACTCTTAGTCAAACCAAGAGTCTTTAAATTACAGTAGTTTTGCACAGATGTTCAATATTTCAATTTTATACTTCAAATTTGTTTTGATTCTGGTGATAGTGCTAAAGAATTTTTGATTGATACTAATGTAATTTCTCAAAAAAGAAGATAGACTTAGATGCAATAGACTAGGGACCAAACTATGCATTAACATGTATATAGGAATTACTGTTATCTAAGGCTTTAGATTGTTTTTTATATAAAAAAATAGTTCACAGGACATTTTCCCCCCTCTCACTCCAAAATTTCTTAAAACTGAAGAATTACTCAGTCTTTTCAATCTAGTGAGAAAAACGTTGTCTTAAGAATCTTTTCACCCATTCCAAAATAGAAAATGTTTCCCAGGAGTTTTTTTAGTGTCGTCCAGTGTCCCAATTTTGGAAAAACTGAAAAGAAAAAAGAAAGAGAGAAATCCTTGGGGGGAAAATTTGGTTTCCCCGGGGGTTTTCCACATTCATTTCCCCCCACTGTTGATTATTGGTAACCTCCATACTGGCGATACCTGGACTAGTAATGCTTAAAATGAACAAGAAAACATTTTCAAGGCCACTGAGGCAAATCATTACTCAGTATAAGAAATCTTACGTATGAGAAAATTCATTTGGCAGCAAAGAAATAAACAGCATAAATATCCTTAGTAATTGTGACAGTTTTTGGAGAACAGGCATTTGCTGTAGCAAATGAAGTAAGCAGAATTAAATTAGAATACATTTACTAGTACTCAACATACAAAAGAGGACGTGAGAATTTTAAAACTAAAAAAAAAATGTTTTACAGTGCTGTCTAAACAACACTGATCCAGTTATTAAGGTTTCATGAACTGATATGAATGTCTCTAGTCCCTAGAGGATTGAAACAGTTAAAGATCTCCCAAGAATGAAACTAAAAATATACCCAGATCAAAATACAATGAACAGTAACTTCTGTACTACAACTATAACAGAGTGAAAAACTATACAAAAAAAATAAAATTAGGCAGCATGCAATATGGTTTAAAGTGCAATTCAACTGTTATTTATTCACCTGGATAAAAAAACCAATCCCTTCTCCCACTGATAGGGTTGCCAGGTCCTACTTGGCATCTGGTGGGAGGCTCCAGGGTACTTCCTGGGACCTTCTGCCATGTGTGCTTTGCACATGCAGTGCAATGATGTCACTCGGGATGTTGCCCCAAAACCAGAGTATCACCCCCCACATTGGTGATGTGATAACATCACTTCCAGATGACATCACTGCATTGGGGATGTTGCCCAGTGAAGTCCATGGTTGAGGGTGGGGCTTCCCCTGCCGGCCCGCAGTGGATTGAAGCCCTGAAAAATGGGGGAACCCCCTCCCCGGGGACCTGGGAACCCTACCCGTTGACAAATTCCAGGAGATCCCCAAGGTGTTTTACAAGAGGAACAAAAAGAAGTCTAAACATGTATGCCACAATACAGTGAAATAAAATTTAAATTCTTAACTAGATTGGCTGCTGTTTCTTCTCAGTACAGGGAACTATACTGAATACGTCAAGGAAAGAAGCCTATAGATCTTGAACAATGCACATTACAATAGGATACTAATCTGAAGCACCACATAGCTCAAAACCCACTTGCTTTGTTCAAAATTTAGTTTAATCAGGATGAAGACTGCTGTGCAACAGTCTTAAAAACAAATTATTTGATAATCACCAACATGAGGTTGGATTTTACAACTCCTTTCTGCTAATTTATTCAAGCATTTACATCCCACTTTGTCTCCCTGGACTTAAGGTAGCGAACAACACAGCAACCAAGTTTCAAGGACATAAATTAACAAAACAGAATATACCCCAGTTCCTGCTCATATACGAATAAAATAAATAGTACTAGTCCCAACTCAGATTCCTGGGGGATCCCACTACTCAACTCTAACCAGTACAAAAATTTCACATGCTTATTGGCACTCGAAGAATTCTAAGAGATGGGTGAGGTAGGATTTTCCTTTGCAGATGCCATGATGATTCTTCTTCACAAAGCTCTTCTATGTGTTTAACAATTCTCCTTTTCCTCCTTCAGCAATCCTCTCTCACCATTGTCAACTAATGGTCCAAAGGCTTCCCTTGCTGGTTTGCTGCATCTGATGTAAAGAAGTTCTTGTCACTTGTCTTGATGCTTCTAAGGATGTGATCCTCAAAATTCATTTTTGTTTGCCTTACCTCTATTTTCTTTTGCCAGAACTTGTGCTCCGTTGCGTGTTTTCCATTAGGCAAGGCTTCTGGCTTTCCAAAAAAGTCCTCCTTCCCTTTTACAGTTTCTTTTACTTAACTCAATAACCATGCTAGCCTCTTCCTGGCATTGTTCCTATCTTTCCTAGTTCTAGCTGAGCCTCTATTCTAGCTGAGCCTCTATTACTGTGGTTTTAAATAATGTCTAAGAATTCCAAAGAGATTTCACCCTTTTGACTCCTCATTTCAGTTTCCTTTTAACTAATCCCCATATCTTTGAGAAGTTGACATTTTTGAAATTAAATGCAGCTATGTTGGATTTTTCAAGCAACTTTCTATTTATGGGTATGTTGCATTCTATAGCTTTGTGGTCAGTGTTCATTGCTGGGTCACTCACTCTTGCCTCCTGCCCCATATCTTGAATAATACACAAGATCACATCCCGGATCACCTCCCTTCTACTCAGCACAGATTAGAAACAGTCTATTCCTGAGAATTAACACGAAGCGGAACTATGCTGAAATGTGAATAGTGGAGATTACAGTTACACAAATTCCGTTATTCCCAATAGCTCAACCGGTAGTAGGACCTTTAAATTTTTAACACAGAAGGCTCACCCTGGATCATAGCAAAAATCCAGATAGTGAATATTTTCCCATGTGAAGCAAAAACCTGTACTTGTCAAGAAGATATGGAAGTAGGGAACAGGTGACAGAGAGGAAGCACTGCTGCTATAAGTGTTTTTACCGGTTTCCACAGTGTTTTCTGTTTCTGCTGCCTCCAACCCATCCATACTGTCTTCATCCTCCACGGCAGGTTTTCCTCTACTCCGAGGCCTACAAAATAAATAAAAATAACTGTTAATAATATGAGACAGAAAAGTGGTACATAACAAAATAATTCTATTAACTAAAGTAAATAATGTTAAATTAATTCTAAAGTAATCGTGCTGGTTGCCTCCTTGCTTCTCAGTACAATTCAGAATGCTGATTATGGCCTTTAATGCTCTTAACAGTTAGAAACCAAGGCCTGTAGTAGATCTCTTACTCTAAGAGCCCGTCTGAGAATGAAGATCTTCTCTGTGATCCCTCATTTTCTAAAAAAAGCAACTTGAGGGATGGTGAAGGCTTTACAAGCCAAAGTGGGTTGGGTTGTCTTTTTTTTTTTTTTTGTCTTTTTGAACAGCCATCCTACTCTCATAAATCACTCCTAAAAATCACTTAGAAAGTTTACTCAAAAGTGGTTTGCCATCAGTGGGTGAGGGGCTGCTGTTAAAAGAAAATATAAACCCAAAGACCCCCCTTTGAGTATATGGAGCTAAATGCACAGTTTCTTGAATTCTGGCCACAATATGACAAATTAAACGGCAGAATAGCATTCAAAACAGGTTACTAAAGATGAGAAATATAGTAAGCAAAATCAGTTTGGGAGAACTAAGGAAACAGAGGTAACAAGAAGTTGTAATCTTCAAAATATTCACTACTCAGATTTCTAACCATAATAAAATCTTTCAAAAAAGCCTTCAATAATACTTTACGATTATTCCAACAAGGGGTTGCTGCTACAATCTTAACCACAATTACTTGTAAATAAATTAATTTAAATCAACATGGCATACTTCTAAACAAGTGTGTTTGGATTAATGGCTCTGCTGCCACTGAAAATTTAACCACTGTGTCACCATTAGGGATGGGCATGAACCAGGAAAATGGAGGTTTGTACCAGTTCAAGGGGTCACATGAACCTTCACGAATCTCCACGTTCACCGAACCAGTTCATTTTGTGAGGTTCATGATGCAGTGCAGAGGGAGGGAGATCTGAGATTTTCCCTCCCTGCTTTCTGCTCGGGACAGCTCCCCGAGGCCAGCAGAGTGGAAGGGGAGAATCGCAAATCTTCTCTCTTTTCTGCTGGCGGTGAAAATGGACCAAAGCAACTGCAAATTTGGATTTCAGGCATTCCAGTAGGAAAGCCTGGAGCTGTTAAAAAAAAACTAAGTGCAAGCCCGTGTGTGCTCCAAGGAAATCCGGAGGTAACATCAAACCAGGTAGCTGCCTGACTCGTATCTCTATCCAGAGCTCCAAAGGACCGAGATTTTACAATCAGGATTTTAAAAAACCCTCCAGATTTTGAAATGCACAGGCCCTGAAGACTGTGAGCTGTCAGGGGATTTCAGTGCTGATGAGATTTCCAATGCACTGAAGGATATCAACAGGCTCTGACAGCATCTATAATGAGTTCCTGATCAACACTGGCATGTTCACTAAGACTTGGTTCACAAGTTTCTCACTGACATCATGAGAACAGGAAGACTCCCAGGGGAATTCAAGAAAGCAAAGACAGTTGCTATTCTGAAACCTGGAAAACCAAAACATCTGGCGGAAAGTTACAGACTTATTTCCCTTCTGAGCTCCTGTTATAAACTCCTTGAGAGGCTAATCTTGAACAGGATCAGTGACAGAATTAGTGAATGTGTCCCTTTAGAACAAGCAGAATTCAGACCCCATCGTAGTTGTGAAGACCAGGGTCACAGCTTAACAACTGTCACTGAGGTAGGGTATCAGAAGTGTCTTAAGACATCAGCAGTTTTTGTCGATCTGACTGCCACTTATGACACAGTCTGGAGGGATGGTCTGCTGTACATGTTTTTACAAGTTTTCTTCTGCAGAATATTATTTCGACTCCTAAATAACATGCTGAGTGATAGAATTTTCCAAGTAATTATGGATCATTCAATCAGCAAGCAGAAGAAACTGAATGACGGTCTACTCCGGGGCTCAGTCCTCGCTCCAGTTCTTTTCAATCTATCCATCTCTGGTGTTTCTGATAAACTTTGTTTATGCTGATGACTAGCAATTGCAGTAAGGCACAAATTGACTGAAAGGACTGAGGAAATAAGGACTAAGGACCTCGAAATTTTGGCTGACTACTACCATAAATGGTGGCTTATACCAAGCCCGGGAAAAACAGAATGCTCCTGTTTCCACCTCAATAATAATCTTGCCAACTATGAAGTATACCTAAGTGCCTTGGCATTACCCTGGACAGGACCTTGAGCTATAAACACCATCTTACCAAAGTAGTGGCAAAAATACACATGGCCAACAACGTTCTCCAAAAATTATGTGGTAAAACCTGGAGTGTGTCTGCTACAACACTTATATGCTCAGTTTGGAGTTGGTGTATAGTACTGTGGAATACGGTGTTTCAGTGTGTTTCAACAGCTCCCACAGCCACAAACCTGATGTCCAACTCAATACAACAATAAGAACCATCAGCAGCTTCCGATCTGCAGTGTGGCGATGGCGGTCGCTCTCCCCGATGCTCGGGGGAGCGATTAGCACACCAGTGGTTTGGAGGGAGGCTACTGAAGTGGCCCCCCCACAGAAACCTGGGGTAGGGTTCCTAACCAGGGGGCTTTGAAGGAGTAGCCTCTTCAGTGGCGGAATGCCACTGAATTGAGGCGCTCCTTTGCCCTAACGGTCCTTCTGCTGTGTAGCCAAATGGCTCCAGCTAGGCTGACCAGAACAAGCAGAGGAGATCAGGCGAGTGGCGATAACTACGGCGAGGCTGGAAGCAGCGGATGATGAATGTGAGTTGAAAGTAACCGAGTTATTGAAGAACTGGCAAATTTCCTGCCCCTCTTTCAAATCGGTTTGGAGGGATTCCCCCCACCCCCACGAGCAGCAAAGTAGAAGAAAAAGGGTGGGAGCAGGGAAAAACTGAAAGGCTGTTTTGTTTTGCGAGACTTAGTGGAGTGGATTTTACGCATAAGCGATTTTCAAGGTTGTGAAAGAGCGGTTGGTTTCTGTAAACAATTATCCAAGATGTCGGGCGCAGGGAGGAAGGGATCGAAACTGAAACCTCCGGATGGCCAAAGCCCTAGGCTGGAAGAAGAGGGGGCGGATGTCACGAGACTGCTAGCGGATACGCTCAAGCCCGTTATGGACCAACTCGCTGGTATTAACCAGCAGTTAGCTGTTCTCAACCAGACTTTGGCAGTGCAGCAGCTTCAGATGGCCGAGACAGCTAAGCAGATGGAACAGATGATAGCAGTGGTGAAAGATGCACTTCGAACAAAAGCCGTTGAAGAAAAGAGTGGATCAAGTGACAAATAAACAAAATCATCAGGAACATAGGCTGTTGTTCCTGCAAATGGAAAAAGTTAACATGATCCTCAGATTTCAAGGAGTTCCTGAATCCCCGAAGGAAGATTTAAAGAGGCTCCTTAGTGATTTTCTTGCATCAGTTGTAGGCTGTAAAGCGGAAGAATTAATGCACGATATTGAAGCAGCATATAGGGTGTATTCAAATTACACCAAAAAGAATAGCCTATCTGGAGAAATATCAGTTTGATTTTCAAGAAGACAAACTAGGGATGCAGTTTTGCGAGCAACTTCGGCAACTCTACTGAAAATGGGAAATGACATTATCAAGGTTTTAAAGAACATCCCATTCGAGATTCATCAAAAATGGAAAAATTTCAAGGACTTGACACTCTTCCTCCAAACTAACCAAATTGGATATAAATGGGCAGTCCCAGAAGGAGTGGTCTTTAAGATGAATGATAAGAGAGAGAAGATTGATTCCGTGTTCAAAGCCAAAGAATTTCTCAAGCGTCAACTGGGAAGCAAAGAAGACGGTAAAACTGGTTCAAGTGGCTCTGCACCCTCAGAGACGGACGAGGACTTGGCTGCGGAAGAAGACGCTGGTGCCCGAAAACCAACTTATGCATTTAGGGACAGAAAGCCTAAGTAATGGCAGAAGGACTCTGAAAATGGCCTTTATGAAGCGAGCTTGGGAGATGCTCTGGAATTCTCTCGTAACAACTAATCAGCTAACTTTTAATTAGGGAAAGATAGACAGGAACTCACTGTATTCATGGTTTGCTAAGTACTAACATAGATATTAATGGAGTAAAAGATCTCCTACTCTTGGGTTTTTAGTGTAGTGTGGGTTTGCTTTTCTTTTTTCCCTAGTGTTAGTTTCCCCTTCCCTTTCTTGAGTTGTAGTTTTGTAGTCTTATAAAAAAGCAATAAAAAAATCCACTTCAGGGGGCCAAAAAAAAAAAAAGAACCATCAGCAGATGTATTAAACCCATTCCAACCTATTGGCTAACTACATTGTACCACCTCGCTCCCCGCATTTCTGAATGCAAGATCCTCTTCTTTGTGAATACAGAAAGATAACTGAAAACAAGAGTGTTGCCCATCCACAAAGACATGACTGACATGGGCCTATCCAGACTAAAGTCCTGACTCCCAGCAATAAGATCTGCACAAATCCTGCAATCACAAAAATTTCAATCTAGGGAATGTATGGTTGCAAACATGGATGAAATTAGGTCCGCCCAATATTCATAATCTGATAAACACCAACAAGAGTCCCCGCAGGATCTGACTTGCCGCATAAACTATGCAAGACAGCTAACAGAATACAAACAGGTTTTAGCAGCTGGGCAGACCTGTTGTTTAAATGGGGCAAAATACCAGGACCCAACTGCGATTGTGGTGCAGCCCACCAAACTATTTTCCATCTGTCACAGGAATGTGAGCATCGGGCTTTCCAGAGAGATGTGACGGAGCTCTTTATACTCTCCCAAACTATGACTGAGAGGATTGAGAATTTGGATATTAGTGTTTAGGGGATTACCCAATCTGTCTGCATACTCATTGTATCTACTTGGTTAGGTATTTTACATTATTATATGCTTCCTGTGTGTAACTCTGCCATACAATAATTAAATAGTTTCATTTCTGAGTTTCTTGGATCCTATCCCAAGAGAAGCTAACAAACAAAATGTTCCCATGAAAGGTCCAAATGTTTTTATTTTGTGCATTATTATCCTGTCCTCCAAGTATCTCAGAAAGGCACATATATTCCCTCTTTGCTTTCATTTTATTCTCACAACTCTTATGAGGTAGGTCAGGCTATGACAAAATTCATGCTGTAAATTTTGTCACGAGGGATGGAACTGAACCCAGGTCTCTTCAGTCCTAGTCCAACACTCTAACTATTCCACCACACTGGTTTTCAAATTAGAAATACTGCATTCAAGCAAATATTTATAACTGTCAAAAAAGCTGTACACAATAAACCCAAGGAAGTATGGTTGTAAAATTAAACTGAGTTAGTGTGACATTAGCTCTAAGTCTGTAAGTCTCATGGGTTAGTTTTTAGCCCAGCACTTCTGCGCTTTTAATTGCCTTCTCTCTCTAAATATCAAGACTGTACTACATTACTCCTGAAAGAAACTTTTGGGTCTTCTTTTAACACTGAGATTATTTCACAAGGGAAAACACAGCAGAAAACATATGCAGTTTAAAAAAAGATGGATAATTACTCCATGATTAGTCCTTCTGAACAAAGTTATTAAATTAAAGGGTATCCGAACAATAACAAAAAACACATAAAATAGGGTCCCATACCATCACCGATTAAGAAAGGCAGTCAACGTGATGTAACAGCTAAAGTCCTCAAAAAGGACTGAGATGGAAGATCAGATACCCACTAGTTACAATAGCTCCAAGACATATGCATACTAGCAGGAAGGCACAACTAGGCTGCAATCATGCACACTAATTAATCCACTTTCAGTCCACTTTCACTGCACTTTTGAATTGGATTTTGCCAGTTGAAAATTCAGTTGGAAAGTGCATTGAAAGTGGATTATTTAGTGTGTGTGATTGCAGCCCTGAAGATTAAAATGGTAGTTTGAAAGCACCCTTGGTTACTCAAAATAGAACATATACTTATTCTTGCAGACAAACACTCGGGGATCAGACAAAAATATTTTCTTTCTGTTTATTTCACAGGTTATAGAAACTTTTGTATTTACATCCTACAGTGAATGCATTAATTTGCAGAGAAGCGAACACACACATACACCTTTTAAATGTGCCACACTGCTGATTTCAACTGTCTCCCCCTCCCCCAAACACATTTTAAGCAATGCATTTAACATTAGCAAAATCACAGGTTTGAACTAATTGAATATAATTACTTCTTTTCAATAGAGAACATACCCACATCTGGTGTTTTCATGCAATTTTCCTCTTGTGCATTTACTACAAAGAGACCTTTTAACTACTGCACAGGTTTAAAATAGCGCCATTAGAAAAAAAAATACAAAATTAGAAGTCAGAAGAATATATTTATACTTCAATTTAATTGGGTTTTAGTATATGAAACGATATGAAGAAATAGTGTAATGTTCTATAATCTACAGCAATAAAGTTTTATAACTGAAGCTGCTTCTACAGAGAGACTTATTTCTCTGCCTTTTGCTTACAAACTAAAGCAGCCACATGATGGTGTCCTCTAATCATCCTGTTTCCAGGCTTCCCTGTCCTCAAGACTCTCTTCTCTAAACCTATTTTATTACCATCTTGTATGAAACAACCAAGTCCAAAAGCATTAGCATGCTGTATGGAAGGTGCATTTTCCAGCCCTACAAAGCACCTGCTCACATTGGCAGGGCCAATGCCAGGTTTTCTTGCACATTAGGTGAGGCTGCCTTCTGCCCCCCCCCCCCAATGCACTGCACTGGCTGCCAATAGTGTGCCGGGTTCACTTCAAAGTGCTGGTGCTTATCTTTAAAGCCATATATGGCCAGGGTCCGACATACCTGAGGGACAGCCTTTCCCCACATATACCCTTAAGAGCACTTCAGTCTGGGACACAACATTGCCTGGTGATTCCAGGCCCCAGGGAGGCAAGGCTTGCTGTGACGAGGGCCAGGTCCTTCTCAGTGGCGGCTCCTACCTAGTGGAATGAGCTCCCGGAGGAGATCAGGGCCCTGTAGGACCTAGTACAGGTCCGCAGGGCCTGCAAGATGGAACTCTTCCACCAGGCTTTTATGTAGGAGCCACCAGTATTACTGCCACTATTACTACCACTGCCACCACTACCAACGGTATCGGCAACAAATGGAGTAAGGAGACAGCCTTACAGAAGATCTGGCCACAATACAGTGCTGGGCAGGTATTGCCAGACTGGACAGTTTAACATCTACTGGACATTACCTACCTCCATGAAAAGCCTCAATTGAATGACCATCTTGTTTAAATTTGAGCAATTTATTTGTAATATTTGTTGGTTTTTACTGTTTTTACCCGTTTTATGTATGGACATATTTTGCCCTCTTGTAAGCCGCCCTGAGCCCATTCGTGAGGAAGGCAGGATATAAATACAAAAATAAATAAATAAATAAATGCAACCCCCCAAAATATTTTCGAACATACATGCATTTTAGGAAGATTGGAGAATACAAAATTTGAAATTGCTCATTTTTTTTTAATTGCAAGAACAAGTAATACAATCTTTGATTTTCTCTCTCAAACAGAAAAATACTAGTGGAGTGCTGTTTTCCTCCCCACAGTACCATGAGCAGGGGAGCTGTACCGTGTGTGCAGACTACTACATGTTGGGACTGGGGAGCAAAGTGGGATGTGCTGGGAAAACCTGTTGGGTCTAGTGTTTTGTTTGTTTGTTTCTATGGTGCTGATGCTGTTGACTGTGCCCCTCCCTGGGGGAAAGGGGATGCCGTAGCCTTGCCCATCCACCACAGATACAAGATGTGCAAGCTGAGAATGGATTATTTTACTGTTTGCACTTGTGGCCACCTGGAGCAGGAGAGGCAGCATATACAGAAGGTTCCTAACTAAAAAGGTGTGGATGTGTCCCCCAGGTTCCTTTGCTCCAGAGGTCCAGCAGGACGGCTGGTTTGTCTGGCCCCCTCAGGGCTTCTCCAACTGCCCAGGCCTTTTTTGGGACAGGAGGCCCCCTTCTGCAGCTGCACAGCCCTTGTCCTGAAGGGGGGGGGGGTCATGCTGATGCCTCTGCTTTCCCATTGGGGCAGTGCTGCTCCCCTTTCTCCCACCTTCACTACTGTCCCCTAATGCCCTGGCTTCATTCAGGCTCCACCAACTGAGGACTGGCTCCAAGTGACTCCACCCCACTACTGCCCCACTCACCTGTCCGCACAGCTTAGCATGAGGAGAGAATGACGATGGTGCAAGTGGGGTGGGCCTAGCAGTGGGAGAGAGAGCAAGAGCAGGGAGCACGCCCAGCCCAGCAGCCTGCCGCGCCGAGAGCCAGACCAGCCCTAGGTGGCCAGGCAAGCAGCCGGCTGGCCTCCTACTCCCCACTGTGGGGCTACCCAGGCCCCTCGCCCAGCCGCTTCACCAGTGGTCCCGGACCCTGGGTGAATCAGCCAGCCTGCCCGCCCATGTCTCCCCGGTGGGGCCTGCTGCTGCAGCGGCGGTGGTGGTGGTTGGGCAAGTCCTGCCGCCAGAAGCCTGCCAGGGGAGGGGTGTACGCAGTAGGAGGTGCCTCCCAACCCAACGAGGGTGGGCAGTGGCAGCAGGGACTGGCAGATGGAGTGACACACTCCCCCACCAGGCGGGGGCTCTCCGCGGCTTCCTGGCCAGGCTCCAGCACCCGGGGGCACACATGCTGCTCAGCCCCACCCGCCTTGGGGACCCCGCGCAGCAGCGGCGGCACCACCAAGTTTCAGGGTGGAGAGGAGGGGAGTGGTAGGCAAGGGTGCGGGACCTGTTGCCTCTCAACAGGCCAGCACCCTCCTGAAGCCTGGCGGCAGGGTGAGTGGAGAAGCACCAGTGAGCTGAGCAGCAGCCAGGGCTTTTGGCGGGCGGGCAGGGCCCAGAGAGAGGAGGGGCAGTAGGCCAGCAGGGCGCCCTTCTCATGTGGTGCCCTAAGGCAGTTGCCTAACCCTGCCTTATGGAAGCACTGGCCCTGCACATCAGCACTATTTTTTAGACAGCAGCCTCTCATGTTCATCTTTGCATCTTCATGTAATAAATGTAAAGCTAGAATGTAATTACTTTTGTTCAACAGTTTGGACAACAAACTTAGTCCATCAAGAATTAGTCCTCTCCCAAGGTCCAAATGATGAGGAGGAGGAGGAGGAGGAAAAGAGGAGATTGGATTTATACCTTGCCCTTCACTACCCAAAGAAGTCTCAGAATGGCTTACAATCCCTTTCCGTTCCCCTCCCCACAACACCCTGTGAGGTAGGTGGGGCTTTAGAGGTCTCTCAAGAACTGCCCTTGAGAGAACAGCTCTGAAAGAACTTATGACTGACCCAAGGTCACACCAGCAGCTGATGGGGGATGAGTGGGGAATCAAATCTGGTTCTCCCAGATTAGAATCTGTGCTCTTAAACACTACACCAAACTGGCTCCCAGATATTCAGCTACAGTATCAGTTGAACCAGGGATGTATGTTCTACAAAAATAAACATTGTTTTTGTGCACAAGATGGCAAATATATCTAACAGGTGTACATTGCTGCAAAGTACACACACGGCAGATTTTGCCACTTATTCTGCTCCTGCAAAATTTGGGGGTAGGACAAAGAATAGTCACCCCTCCAGTCCCAGATCCCTACACCGACCCCTTCCTGGTTTCTGAAACGCCAGTACATAACATACTGCCACAATCATAAATTGCCAAGAAACATGCTAAAGCTCAGGATACTGAACTGTGTACCCAGCCATCAAATTCCGAATTTGCACTCTCCATAAAAGCCGGCATGAAAAATAAATCATATCGTTCAACAGTTCATTCAACTTTGCAAATTAATTTTGCACACAAAAAAAATTGAAGTGTCAGCCCAGAGACCGGAATTCCCAGGAACACTTTGCAAGGAGTTAACATGCCACTGGACTAACCAGAGATGGACAGGCACCATGGTACACTGTAGCTGACATCTGACTAGACACCTGGATTTTAGTAACAGTGGTTAAAAATTTTGGTCTAGTATCTGTGAAACCTCGGTTTGAATTCCCACTTGTGCCATGGAAGCTTGTTGGGTGACCCTGGGCTAGTCACACTCTCTCAGCCTAACCTACCTCGCAAGGTTGTTCTGAGGGTAAAATTGGAGGATAGGAGAATGACGTAAATTGCTTTGGATCCCTACTGGAAGAAAGGTAGGGTACAAAGAACTAAATTCAGGAAACAGCCACAGCCCCAAGACTCACTAGATGGTGTTGAACAAGTCAGTGTCTCTCAGTTAAGCTTGTTGTGAGGATTAAACTCCAAATATATCATCCTAAATTCCTTGGGAAGAAGAGCAACATTTTAAAATCTGAGGTTCCTTATGAGTGACAGATACAACCCAAAAGCAAGCTGTTGACAACACATAAGGCAAGTAAAAATGAGAAAAGCCATGTGTAATATTTCTGTCTCCTGTCATTCTCTCTTTCTCTGATAGAAGAGGGATTAAGGTGGATAGCCATGTTGGTCTGAAGCAGCAGAACAAAGGTGAGTCCAGTAGCACCTTTAAGACCAACACAGTTTTATTCTGGGTATAAGCTTTCACGTCCATGAGACACTTCTCCAGATACACTGAAACAGAAGCCACCAGTCATTACATATAGGAGAGTAACACCCCTAGAGCACAAGACCATTATAGTAGCTTTCTCACGGATTTCTTTAAATAGTCTCTGAATTAGATATCTAACTACCCAGAAGCAGCATGCAGCTCATAAAACTGAAGCCTGGCCTCTTATGACATCTACCTTTTAATTATAAGTAAAAAGGGCACCAGAGCTTTGAAGACTGCATATCCTTGTTCACTAAAAGTGGCATAGCAGGGGAGGAAATTAATTTAGCAAATGGTCCAGTTAAAGTCGCAAAGAGGTTCCCGCCTCTTCCATGGCAATGCTTGAGGGCAGCACGTCTGGCAAGGAAGTACGGTATATGCATTTTGAGACCCTGTGGCACTCCATCACAGCATATGCCTATATATTTGGTACAAGAATATTAAATGAAGCA
Source organism: Gekko gecko (assembly GCA_029375565.1). NCBI lineage: Eukaryota > Metazoa > Chordata > Lepidosauria > Squamata > Gekkonidae > Gekko > Gekko gecko. The sequence goes on along the minus strand of JAPDNY010000011.1, from coordinate 93,213,460 downwards.
GCAAGTGACATTTTTCAAAAGAGGCAATAAAAAAGTAATTAATGAATAGCCAATCAACTGTCACACAGAATCACTGAACTGTAGAGCAGAAGGTCAGCTGTCCAAGCCATTTATAAAAATAGTTTCAAAACTAATCCAAAAAACTGTCTACCATGTAACGTCCACTAAGTAAAAAAACATCACTAAGTTCCTTCAGCTCAGTGCTTCCTACTGTTAGTTATCACAAGTATTCCACAAAATGACCCAATTAAATTTTCATGATTCACTTTTTTCTTTTATGCCGCAGCTACTAAAAAAGACTCAGGAGAGGGCTGGTCTTCATTTAATTTCTTGCAGAGACTGTGCAGAAGGGTTACAAGAGTATTGTACCATCTCTGCCTTATGCAAATCCTGAAAACTGTGCTCTGAACCTCATGGAGAACTTGAGGAAGAGGTATTCACCACTGGGAAAGTGGTTTGTGGAACCTGCTAGTACCGATTCATGTTCATACACTATCACCAGCACAACGCAGGAGGAGACATACAAAACTGAGAGAACACTGGCTGACATCAAATTATGCTAGGTAAATTAGGCTGTGAGACCATGACTCATTCAGGCATATAAATTTCAGGGCTAAACAGAAACACATGGCTTGTTTGTTATGTTATTAATAATACTATTTTAAGCAATATAAAACAAGCAGATTTAATGTCCTGGATTTTTCCTGGGAATGCTTATTAAAAGTTTCATCATTTAAAGAGGAAATGATATCACAGGTTAATGGTGGATATGGAATTCTAGATCTCGTCTGTGCTGGAAAATGTGTGGAGAAGTGGGTTCATTTGAACATTGCTGGTGGAGGTACAAGGTTATCATGGCATTTTGGGAACAGGTTTTAAATTGGATTTATATTATGACAGGTTTTAATATACCTATGGAACCAGAACTCTTATTTCTAAACTATTGGTCAGATCTAGATATACCAAAATCTACTAAAGAATTAATAACCACATTGATTGCAGCAAAAACAGCTATAGGTGCTAAATGGAGAGACAAGGCAGGGCCTTCCATAAATATGTGGCATAACAAGATATAGAATCTATAAATAATGGAAAAAATCACTGATCAAATAACTCAAAAGTTATATGGATAGGGATATATACTCCAGATTTGTAGTACAGTGGTTTCCTGTACTAGGTTATTTGGCTTCTCACAATGTGGTTCCTAAAAAATTGGTTCATGTGAACTTGCTTAATATTTAATATTAAAAGGTTGTATGATAAGTTTGGTAGCTGGTTGATTTAAATTTGGTGTTATGATCCACTTCTCTAACGCAACATAATAGTGACGTTCTATGCATCTTATATGTTCAATAGTTATTTATCACAAGGTTATACAATACTGATGTGTTCTTGTTTTGTATATAAGATGTAATAAACTCAATAAAAAAAATAAAAAGCCAAAAAGAGAGAGAGAAAACAGATCTTGAAAACAGATTAAAATGAAATAATTTACACTTTAGGGGCTTTGAAGAACCTATTAATTAACTTAGCCTGGAAACTTTCCTAGCAAGGTGGCTATTTCAGCTGATGTAGTTTAAGGACAGAGTTGTGCTTTTAACAGGATACATAGAGTCATTCCTCCAGACAAAACTCAGATTGTAACCCTAGGGAAGTCATTGCTTAATTTCTACATCACTATATAAAGGAGGTAAAGAGGCAAGGATCAAAGGTATACATCCCTTCTTAGATTCTGCAATATCCCCGGAAACACTGCACAAAAGACTTTGAAGAAAAAGCAACTGAAGCCCATCACAGAACGTTTATTGGCAGCCAAAATTAAATACCTATCAAGTTCCCACTTCAGCCTCTATGTTAATTAGAACTGCATTGGAATCGACAGATCTGGAGCAAGGATGCATAAGCCTACATACCTTAAAGCTACCTGCAAGATATCCTTTGTGAGAGCTGAACTCTCCGGGCAGATAGCCCTCAGATTCCTTGAAGATCAGTATATGGCACACACTACACAAAGGCCATGCCATGCTTTCTTAAAATTCACAGCACCTGATTTAAATGTTTCTTGAACACAAAAATAAACTACAGCTTTATTGTTCAAGGTTCTTCACAGTGGTGGCTCTTAATTTTATGTATAGTGTGGCGGAGGATGGAACACCCTTCTAGTCAGTTAAATACTTATTCACTTACTTCATTTATGTTGCACCTTTCCCACTGAGACTCAAGGCGGATTACAACATTAAAGCAAAAAGTTAGGTAAGACAATATAATACAATGCTGGAGTATGGACAAAAAAATTCCTCGAGAATCGGCACCTTGACTTGACCCTGGAAACTAACCAGTACCTTATGGAGCTACTGCAGAATAAGCCTAATATGCCCAACACTTGAGAAACGGTTACAAACTGCTGTACTCTCTGCTACTGTACTACATGTATCTTTAATTTTTGCCATTTGGGAGGCAGGAAAATATAAAAACTGAAGGTTGAAACACCTATAATAACCAAAAGATAGTGTATTATTTGGACAGAAACTTTCTTACAGAGTCACAGTTGGTATGACTACCAGAATCTTTGGATATTAAGCTAAACTTCGTAACACTGAAAACACAGCATTCTTTAATAATGTATTCTTATTAAACACATCGTAGCATTTTAATTGGTGCCAAAATTATTTATACTTAAAGGGAAAATTTCTTGAAAATGTATATATGGTAAATTTTTTCCAATGCTCCCCAAGCTTTCCCAGTTTTTCCACTGAGTATGAAAAAATTTGCCTTAAGAACATTTTACTCATTCTAAAAGAGGAAATGTTTCATAGGAGATTTTTTCACCAGTGCTCCCCCAAGAAAGTTCTTAGGAAAAACATTTTTTTTCTGGGCCTTCACAACTCTGCACCTAGTTCCAAACAGTAATTGTGCTGCATTTTATATTAGACTTGTGCATTTCTTTCATTATTAATTGCAATAATTATGAAAATGGTGTGTGTCATAATTATTGTGATTAATATGAAAATGAAGCAACTCCCCATCTGAACAGCCTGCAATGGGGGGCAGAACAGGTTGCTTACCTGTAACTAATGATCTTCGAGTGGTCATCTGTGCAGTCCCACATATGGGATTATGCGCCTGCGCTGGTCCAAATCGGTGATGTACAAAGCTCACAAAGGGATTTTTGTGCCTTCCCCTCAGGCATGTGTAGGAACCCCACCGCGCATGCCCAAGGGGTGGGACGCAGATATCCCACCAGTTCCTTCTGACTGCTGTCATGTCAATAAACAAATAAATGTACTGAAGCGACAGCAGTGGGGAAGGACGGGCAGGTGGTGTGACTGCACAGATAACCATTCAAAGATCATCAGTTACAGGTAAGCAACCTGTTTATCTTCTTCATGGTCTCTGTGCATCACACCTATGGGAGATTGAAAAGCAGTGGCTCACCTGGAGGTGGGAGCTGTCACAAATTCAATGCTCGCAGCCCCACAGATCACCGACAGGGAAGCACCCTTCAAGAAGGCTGTAGACGTAGCCATGGATCTTGTGGAGTGCGCTCGCACAGGCAAGGGCAACGAGTGTTTAGCCAACAGGTAGCACAGCTTAATAGTCTCGACAATCCATTTAGAGAGACATTGTGCTGAGATATTTTTGCCTGTGGAGTGACTGGAGTAGGAGACAAATAAGTTTTTGTCCCTCCTACTCGAACGTGTCCTGTTCAGGTAATAAAGCAGCACCCTCTTTACATCTAGAGTGTGGAGGAATCGCTGTTGTCCATCTTTTGGATCAGGAAAGAAGTCTTGAAGCAAGATCTCTGAGCTGAGGTGGAATTCGGAGAACACTTTATGCAGGGAGGAGTGTGAGGCACTCCAAAGGGATCTGTTGAGGATGGGTGAGTGGGCGTCAACGTGGCAAATGGGGTTCAATGTGGCCAAGTGCAAAGTGATGCACATTGGAGCCAAAAATCCTAAATATAAATACACGTTGATGGGGTCTGAACCGGCAGAGACGGACCAAGAGAGAGATCTTGGAGTTGTAGTGGATAACTCGCTGAAAATGTCTAGACAGTGTGTAGCTGCAATAAAGAAGGCCAACGCTATGCTGGGGATTATTAGGAAGGGAATTGATAACATATCAGCCAGTATCATAATGCCCCTGTATAAATCATTGGTGCAACCTCATTTGGAATACTGTGTACAGTTCTGGTCACCACATCTCAAAAAGGATATTATAGCATTGGAAAAAGTGCAGAGAAGGGCAACTAGAATGATAAAAGGGTTGGAACACCTTCCCTATGAAGAAAGGTTAAAAGGCTTGGGGCTCTTTAGCTTGGAGAAACGACGGCTGAGAGGTGACATGATCGAGGTTTATAAGATTATTAATGGGATTGAGCAGGTTGAGAAAGAAGTACTTTTCTCTCTTTCTCACAATACAAGAACTCGTGGGCACTCCATGAAATTGCTGAGCAGTCGGGTTAGAACAGATAAAAGGAGGTACTTCTTCACCCAAAGAGTGATTAACATATGGAATTCACTGCCACAGGAGGTGGTGGCAGCTGCAAGCATGGACAGTTTCAAGAGGGAATTAGATAAACATATGGAGCAGAAGTCCATCAGTGGCTATTAGCCACAGGGTATAGATGGGAACTCTCAGTCTGGGGCAGGTGATGCACTCTATTCTTGGTGCTGGAGGGGGCAGCAGTGGGAGGGCTTCTGGTGCCCTGGCCCCATTGCTGGACCTCCTGATGGCAACTGGTATATTTTGGCTGCTGTGTGACAGAGTGTTGGACTAGATGGGCCATTGGCCTGATTCAACATTGGCTTCTCTTATGTTCTTATGTTCTAGGAAAGAGATGTCAGGCATCAATCAAACTCCATCCGCAGGAAGACATGGAAAGGTGGGTCATGGTGAAGGGCCATGAGTTCGCCCACCCTCCTGGCTGAGGTAATGGCAATGAGAAAGGCAGTTTTCCATGCCACAAACCTCAGTTCACAAGTTGCCATAGGCTCAAACGGTCTCCCCATCAGCTGGCGCAGTATCAGCGGCAAGTCCCACATGGGTACCGGAGAATAGATTGGCAGATACAAGTGGAGGAGACCCTTCAGGAACTTCTTTGAGATCGGGTGAGAGAAGACTGAGAAGCTCCCAAAACCAGTATGGTAAGCAGAAATGGCAGACAAATACACTCTGAGGAGTGAGAAAGGCCCTTCTCAGCCAGCGAGAGCAAAAATTCTAAGACCCAGTTCAGGGTCACAGAAAACGGAGATGCGTTGGAGGGCTGTAAGGTCAAGAAACGAAACCACTTTCTACTGTAAGAAGAAGTAACATCTACTGGCATTGAGTAACACAGTGTTGACTCTATCCGAAAAGGTCATGTGTCCATGAGATAGGCCGTTAGTTTGAGCTTGTGGCCCTTGTGGAACAGTAGAGTGCTGTCTTCCGCTAGGAGGAGATCTGACACCTATGGAAGTGGATGGTGAGCCTTGGTCAGAGAGAGGAGGTTGGCAAACCAAGGTTGCCTCGGCCACCAGGGAGCAATGAGAATGCACCTCGTGCAGATCCCCATGAGTTTTTGGACTGTCTTCAACAACAACGGTAGAGGGGGGAACATGTACAGAAAGTTGTCGCTCCATGGATAAAGGAGCCCTTCTCCCAAGGCCATGGGATCTTGAGCTCCTCTGCAACAGAACAGGCTGCACTTCGCATTATGGCAGGTGGCAAATGTATCGATGTGAGGCATGCCCCATTTTTCGAAGATGGGACGTGGGTAGGCCCAATTCAGCTCCCAGTCGTGATGGTGAGATAGTCCCCTGCTAAGCAGGTCTGCCTGTACATTGGCACTGCCAGCAATGTGTGAGGCAATGGGAAAAAATGTGCAGAGGTATGCACCAAGCCCAAAGTTCCAACACTAGACAGCAGAGACTGCAGAAGACCATTCCACCCTGCCTGTTGATGTAACTGAGGGCAGTTGTATTGTCTGTCAACACAGTCACACATTGCCCCAAGAGAAGAGGCTGGAAGCACTGGAGGGCCAGGTTGATAGCCAAAAGCTCCAGAAAATTGATATGATTCTTTGAGGTCGAGGCATTCCACTTGTGACCTATGGAGAAGCCGTTGAGGTGGGCTCCCCAACCCCACAATGAGGCGTCGGTTGTAAGAGTGAGGCCAGGAGCGAGGGGATGGAAGGGAACTCCTTCCATCAGGTTGTCCTCTAGCATCCACCAAAGAAGTGAGTCATGGGTGTCCCGTGACAGCAAAAGACAAATTGATTGGGACGTCCTGAGGGGCTTGAAGTGCTGGAGGAACTAGAGCTGGAGTGGCTGCATGTGTAACCTTGCAAAGTGAAGAACAGCTGTTGTCGCTGCCATAAGGCCCAAAAGGAGTTAAATCTGGATAGCAGATGATGTGTCCTGGAACTGGATTTGTTCTGCAAGAGTGGCTGGAGTAAGGGCCCTGTCCCGGGGCAGGAAAGCTTTGCCTTCCCTGGAGTCAAGTATCGCCCCTATGAACTGCACTCTCTGATAAGGAACCAGCTGTGATTTCTTGTGGTTGACCCAGAGGCTGAGATCCCGAAGGACGTCTAGGACCTGAGACACCTGACGTGTGAGAAGGTCCCTTTAAGGTGCTATGAGAAGCCAGTCGTCCAGCTACGGGAACACCGTCAAGCCACAGAGGCGAAGGTATGCTACAATGACCACCATAGTCTTGGTGAAGACCCGAGGTGCTGTACTGAGGCCAAATGGTAGACTCCTGTATTGGTAGTGGCTGCCTCCTATTGCAAAGCGGAGATATTGTCGATGGTAGAGGTGGATGGTCAAGTGGAAATAGGCATCCTCAAGATCGAGAGTAGCCATCCAACAGTCCTTGGACAGAAGGGGCAGAATGACCGGTAGAGATGTCATCTTGAATTTCCAGTATTGTATAAAGGCATTGAGCCTTGAAGGTCTAAGACTGGCCTCTGTCCGCTGTCCCTTTTGGGCACCACAAAGTACCAGGAATAAAAACCTCTGCCCTGGTGGTCTAGAGGCACAGGTTCTATGGCCCGTTTTGATAGGAGTGTGGCGACTTCTTCAAGAAGGAAGGGCGATGGTGGAGTGGTGACAACTGTAGGAAGAGGTGGAAAATCCAGGAATTCTATGGAATAGCCACTGGCCAGGATAGAAAGGACCCACTGGTCGGACATAATAGCAGTCCAGGTATGCAGAAAGGGGTAGAGCTGGGTAGGAACAGAAGTGGAAGGCAGGTGAGAGTCAAAGGCCCTGTTTGTTGGACTTCGGTTGTTTTGGTCTGGGCTGTTGTTGTGTTGACCCGAAACTCTGTCTGGGCTGATACGGATGTCTGTTTCCAGACACAGACTGGCGTGATCTGTATCCTCCCTCTGGCGATGGCTTAGTATACTGTCGCCTGGAGCTGTTCCTGGACCAAGAACAAGGTCAAAAAGACTTCAGTGGGGCAGTGACACCCAATGACCTAGATGCCTTAATACTTTTATCCATTTCCTGCAGGGCAAAGTCTATGGAAGCGTTAAAGAGACCTTGGCTGTCAAAAGGTAGGTCCTCAATGTGCGCCCTTGTATCCACAGGGAGCGAGGTGGTTCTAAGCCAAGAATGCCTTCGGAGGGCTACTGTTGAAGACATCGTCTTTGAAAATGTGTCCAGAGCATGCTTAGAAGAGTTAATAATTTGCTTAGAGAGTAACAGCCCTTCCTTCTGTAACTTCCTGGCCTCCTGAAGCTTGTCCACAGGAAGTGACGACAAGAATTCGGTTAAACGCTCCCAGAGAGAGTATTCGTACCGTCCCATGCATGCAATGTAATTTGAAGTTTTGATCCCGCAGAATAGAAACGTCTGCCCATCGAATCCAATTTCTTACTCTCCTTATCCAAAGGCATAGCTAAAGTTCGCTTGCTGTTCAAGGAGGATGACACGACCATCGAGTTTGTTTTCAGATGGACATGAAGGAATTCCGCGTCAGTCACCTGAACCCTGTATGTATGGTCCAGGCACCAGGAAGATAATGGAACAGAAGATGGTTTGTCCCATGGGGCACTAGCAGCCTGGAGCAGGACAGACGACATCGGAAGGGCGATCGATGTGGAGGTATCTAGCTGTACAACATCGAAGACAGCGTCCGATACCGATGGTTGAGGCTGGACAATCAAAAGTCCCAGCGAATTAGTCATTTGTTTGATCATATCCCCATATGAAGAGAGATCTTTGAAAGGGGAAATGGGCAGATTGGCGCCACCACAGAATCTGGCAAAGGGTCGTCAGGGGACTTGGGTCGTTCCAAAGCATTGGTGTCAGACTTGGAACCAAAAGATCCAGAGGGCGACAATGGTGCCAGCAGTAAGGGCTCTTCCTCCACTCTGACAGGGGCCCTCAATATTGGAGTGGACTGAGAAGGTACGGAGGGCCCAAGATGTAAAGAAGAAGGAGGACATTGAGGTTCCTCCAGAGGCTTAGAAACTATCATGGAAGGCTTAGCTCTGTGTTGTGGAGAGCGGGAAGGACGCGACCTTCTGTCCCAGTCTGACTGTGGTCGAGGAGTCATCCACGGCATCGATGTCGACATCAGGTATGATGAGAACCAGTAAAGCATATGCTGCCAATGGTCCCATGGAGGCTCAAAATAGGTCAGGGAATGTGGTCTCGACTCTTGTCTGGGCGAGTAAGAAAACCTCGGCCTGGAATGATGGTAATCTTCCATTCAATACCAATGCTCTTCTCGTCTGGGAGACTTGGATGGATGGTCTCCATGTCTAGGGGATCTGGATCGATACCAGGAGTCCACCCAGGAGTGTCTACTCGCTCAGGAAGACGCTGAAGGCAAACAATCCTTGCAAGGTCTGTGGAGGACTACTTCTTCTGGTACTGACGGGCACTGACGGGAGCCTCCAATACCAGAGGATTCAGCTGCTGGATAGGCGAGTCGAGTAACTCAATTGGTGGTAACACAAGCAGCTCTGGCTCAGTAAGGTCGATGAAGTCGGGTTGCACCCGCTGCAGAGGGGGTAATGCAGAGCCTGTTTGTTTGCCAACGCTGTTCTTGTTGTGAGGCTTATGCATGGTCTTTTTCGAAGCAGATTTCTCCCTGTCATGCTTCTCCTTCTTCCTCTTAACTGGGGTCGAGGCCGAAGAAGCATGTTTTGGTGCCGGACGCTTCAAAGACATACCATCATCCGACGCCGAAATGGGACGGGGCGGCTGGATCGACGTCGAGGTCTCCGATGTCGACAGAAGTTCGACTGGACGGGTGTCTGAGGACTTCTCAGCAGACAACGTTCCGGCTGGTAAAGGAGCCAAAGCAGACTCCCAGAGAGCTACTCGGAGCCTTGCAGCCCTGTTCTTGCGGGTCTGATTAGAGAACTTGGAGCAGTGCCAGCAAGTCTCTGGACAGTGGGCTCCCCCAAGACAAATAATACAAAGAGTGTGACCGTCTTTAAGGGCTAGTTTGCTACCACAGCCGGCACAACTCTTAAAGCACCCCCACTGTTTGGCCATCAAGAGAGGCACAAACAAAGGTAAAAGAAAAAAATATGTACACTAAGGTGAAAGAAAATTTACTTCAGTGTGAGATTTACCTCAGAGAGGTGAGGGAGGGGAGAGAAGGAAGCTGCCAGAGGCAGTGGCAACCCTGAAACAAAAGCTTCTTCTGCTTCTTCTTTTTTAAAGATGAAAAGCCAAAAAACAAAAAGAAAAATGAAGTGAGCAATCCCTCGTAAGAGGGAAAAATACTTTCACACCGACTGGCAGAAACAAGCTGTTAACAGCACAGCAGTCAGAAAGAACTGGTGGGATGTCCACACCCTGCCCCTTTGGCATGCGCGGTGGGGTTCCTGCATGTGCCTGAGGGGAAGGCGCAAAAATCCCTTTATGAGCTTTGTACATCACCGATTTGGATCAGCGCAGGCGCATAATCCCATAGGTGTGATGTACAGAGACCACGAAGAAGATCCCATGGTTTTGTTTCGTATGCTTCTGTAGATTTCATTACTGAAGTTTCTTTCTCTCTGCTGTTTCTACAACCCAAAAAGCTGATATATTTCTAATTAGCAAATTATCAAGAAAACTGAATGTGTGCTGTTGCTGTTCATATTAAGGATTTAAGACATTCCTCATTCTTAATCTTTATCTGTGTGTGGACACAGAAACAGTACTCTTGGTGTTGGCAGAATGGAACTTCCCTGCCTCCTGCTGCTTCCTGCAGCCCCATTAATCAACCTGAAATGCTGCTTCTGTGGAGCAGAGGACTCACAACAACAGCATGAGGACAGATCTGATGAAATTTGCCCCACCTATCTGTCAACGGAAATTATCATCAGGATCCAAGCCACTGTGTCCAGCTCAAGACTCCTCCTTCTGTTATATAAAAGGCGAAAGAAACCAGTTAAAATGCCTTAGGATCCACCGATGACAAGATGTTTAAAGACGTTAATTTCCAACATAGAAAATAAGAAGATACCAAATCAAAAAACAGAAATTCAGGTTCTTGCCAAAGGCAGGCTGCAAACAGAATGAGTGGGAGTTCTCCAGAGCAAGAGACAAATGAAACCATCCAAGGGCAACTAAGATGATTTGGGGGGTTGGAGCACCTTCCCTATGAGGAAAGGCCGAAGAGTCCAGGACTTTTCAGTTGAGAAGTAACGGCTAAAGGGGGACATGACAGAAGATTATAAAATTACTAGGAATAAGGCCCATTGTGGAAATAAATACATCGAGCTCTAGAAAGAGGTTCTGGGAGAGTGCCCTGGCCTTGGGCACTCAGCATCAATTTACTGTGGTGACTTCAGCAGGATATAATGACACAGAGTCCACCATTTTCTCCAAAGGAACTGATCTCTGCTACCTGAATTTGTAATTTTAAGTGATCTCCACCCCTCACCTGGAGATTGGTAACAATGGCTCCCCAGATGGGCAACAATGGCTCCCCAGGAGGAAATGACTGGTTTGGAGAGTGGAGTATATGGCATTGTACCTGTCTGAGGTCCCACCCCTCCTCAAATCCCACCCTCTCCAGGCTCCACCCCTCGTCAAGTCTCCAGGAATTTCCCAACTTGGAGTTGGCAACTCTATCTCCTTCCCAGCCAAGCATCAACCTGCCGTTATTTGCTCCTCACTCTTCAGCTTTCCATCTCCCCCACACACACCTGCAGCCTCTATTGTGCTCTGAAGCCCTGACTGCTACATCACACTGGCTGTCATTGGAGGGCCATCTCAGCAGAGTATAAGGACAGAGAGTCCACGATTTTCTCCAGGGGAACTGATCTCTGCCATCTGGAGAGCAGTTGTAATTCTGAGTGATCTCCAGCCCTCACCTGGAGATTGGCAACACTGGTTCCCCAGGAGGAAAAGTACAGTTTTTCTCTGCAGTGGGGACCAATGCAGCTTACATCATTCCCTTTTCTCCCTTTTGACTTACACAACAACCCTGCGAGGTAGGTTAGGCAGAAAGTCTGTGAGTGGTCCAAACTCACCCATTCAGTTTCCACAGAAAGAACCTGGGTCTAGTAGACCGTCCTCTGAATCACTGGCAGCTATGCCTAGGGTAGCCAACCTCCAGGTGGAGCCTGAAGATCGCCAGGTATCATACAATCTACCATAAAATCTCCAGGAATTTCCCTACCTGGATCTGGCAAACCCTAGTCAGGACTGGCCCCAATGAGTTTTCTCAAATGCCAAAATAGGCGTGGAAGGGCTTTTTACTGACAGAACCAAGCTTGGTTGCCTAGCAACAGGCACTAAGGGGAAAGTAGGGTTGCCAGCTCTGAGTAGGGAAGTACCTGGAGAGTTGGGGATGGATCCTGTGGAGGGCAGTGTTTGGGGAGGGGAAGGACTGAGCAGGTTATAATGCCATAGGGGAATTGATCTCTGTCTGGCAGACCCTGGTCTGAAGCACTAAAGGCTATGCCTAGGGTAGCCAACTTCCATGTGGAGCCTGAAGATCACCGGGTATCACAACTGAACTCGAGACAACAGATTCCCCCCCGCCAAGAAAATAACTGCTTTGGACGGTGGGCTCTATGGCTTCCGTTCAGCTGAGGCCTCTCCCCTCCCTAAACTCTGGCTTCCTTAGACACAGATTATCCAGGAATTTCCCAACGTGGAGCTGGCAACCCTAGTCAGGATGGGCCCCAATGAGTTCCTCACAAAGGACTGGAAATGGTTTCCTTCTACCAGCAGCCACTGAGAGAAAAGTTAGCCCCACAGAGGAGCCAAGCAGGAGAAGCGTCTTCATCGGGAGAGACAGCCGTTTGCCAGTAATTCTGACAGAGAACAGTGGGAAGAGGAGCAGACCCAGCACCCAGCCAATGGCATGTGAGTACTCTTGAGTGGCGGCTGATGGGCCAATGGCTGATGGAGCATATTGCACAGCCAATGGGAGAGCTGGAAAGTGCCACCCCAGTACTCAATTATATATAAGGAGAGATGCTTGGGGTGGAGAGAGTTGAAATGGAGAATCTTTTCTCCCTCTCCCAAACTACCAGAACTCAAGGACATCCAAAGAAGATGATGGGCAGTACACATTCAGGAGAGACAAAAGGAAATACTTCTTTAAACATAAGTAACTAAAACGTGGAATTTGCTGCCAGATGATGTAGTGATGACCACAGGAATAAACAGCTTTAAACGGGAGTTAAAGAAGGCCAACACTATGCTGGGGATTATTAGGAAGGGAATTGATAACAAATCAGTCAGTATCATCATGCCCCTGTATAAATCATTGGTGCGACCTCATTTGGAATACTGTGTACAGTTCTGGTCACCACATCTCAAAAAGGATATTATAGCATTGGAAAAAGTGCAGAGAAGGGCAACTAGAATGATAAAAGGGTTGGAACACCTTCCCTATGAAGAAAGGTTAAAAGGCTTGGGGCTCTTTAGCTTGGAGAAACGACGGCTGAGAGGTGACATGATCGAGGTTTATAAGATTATGAATGGGATTGAGCAGGTTGAGAAAGAAGTACTTTTCTCCCTTTCTCACAATACAAGAACTCGTGGGCACTCCATGAAATTGCTGAGCAGTCGGGTTAGAACAGATAAAAGGAGGTACTCCTTCACCCAAAGAGTGATTAACATATGGAATTCACTGCCACAGGAGGTGGTGGCAGCTGCAAGTTTCAAGAGGGAATTAGAATTAGATAAACATGGAGCAGAAGTCCATCAGTGGCTATTAGCCACAGGGTATAGATGGGAACTCTCAGTCTGGGGCAGGTGATGCACTCTATTCTTGGTGCTGGAGGGGGAAGCAGTGGGAGGGCTTCTGGTGCCCTGGCCCCACTGCTGGACCTCCTGATGGCACCTGGTATATTTTGGCCGCTGTGTGACAGAGTGTTGGACTAGATGGGCCATTGGCCTGATTCAACATTGGCTTCTCTTATGTTCTTATGTTCTTATGGGGATTAGATAGATTCATTAAGGATAAATCTATCAATGGCTACTAGGCATGGTGACTGAGAGGAACCTCCACATTCAGAGGCACTAATCCTCTGAATCCTGGAGCCAGTAGGTAGAATCAGGGTAAAGCCCCATTGTTAGCCCTCCAGAGGTGAGACAGGATGCTGGACTTAATGGACCACTGGTCTGACCCAGCAGGGTTCTTATGTTCTTTTTTTTTTTTTACATAGTTGCCCACAGATGGGCACACAATCCATAAATTCAAACTATCCACCTAGAGAGAGGACAGGGTTTTGTATGACATTATTCTAAGAATTCACATCTCTCACTGAAGCTAATGACTAGTTCTGATCTGGATGTTTCCTCCATTCCCAATACTACCACAACTTCCAATGAATATTCAATATGTATAATAACTAACCAAATAAAATTTAAAAGCAGTGGAGGAAAAGCGATATTCTTTGAAATGAAAGATCAGTTATTAAAAGAAAAGGAGAGACAAAATTAGTATCCTACCCTAGGTCAAGTGAAGATCCACACAAGAACTGGAGCAATGAAAGAAGGGAAGCGGGCTTTGTTGAACTAATAAGCAATTGCTCAGGTCTCCTTAGGAGAGCTTGTGTACCAATTTGACACCTGCCTCCTAAGCAGGGTTACACTGTTCTAAGCCCACTGATTTCAGTGGTCTTAGACGGGTTCAGCTTTGCTTAGAATGGCACTCAGGGATTCGTAATTTTAAATAAAGCTGCAGAAAATTCTGCTACAGAATTATTGCCATGCAGTGCAGTCCTTTTCGTCTAAACCCAGGGTTAATTTCTAAGTTCTAGATACAAAATGCCATCTTTAAATTTGGCTTTCAGAACTGGTGGCCACTACTACTCTTGCAAGTGCATGAACTTTCATACACACGGCCTACTTCAAAGTCTGAAAACCAAGAATTCACAGAATATGAAAGGAATGCTGAAGGTACATATTCCTACCTCTAATAATAAGAGCTTCAGGCAGCTACTTCCCACTAGCAGTTTAAAACAGAAACATAAAGATCAATGGAAAGGATCAATATAGTCCCACACTTTGTTGCCAAGAGTGACTAGACAGATGCTCTAGGGCAGGGGTGTCAAACTCATTTGTTATGAGGGCCGGTTCTGACATAAATGAGTCCTTGTTGGGCTGGGCCATGTGTGTCATGAAATGTACTGCCAGGTAGCGAAGATATAAACTTTATAAAGGACAGAAACACAAAGTTTTTTTCCCCTTAAAATAAACAACATGCTTAAAACATTAGCACTCTTGCAATATTTTGTTGATTTAACAGTGTCTGACAACTGACACCTCTTGCCCTGAATTGTTTCATCAAAATGTCTTTGCCATTGCAATCTTGAGTATGCTGTTCAGGTGTGTCTCTGTAAGCTGCAAGTGATGATGCAGCAGAACTGGAAGACGAAGCAGAAGACAGCCAGTTCCACTGCAGATCCGCCCCCCCCCCGGCCCAAAGTTTGACACCTGTGCTCTAGGGTCACCATCCTCAAAGTAGGACCTGGAGTTCTCATCAAATTACAAGTGATCTCTACACTACAGAAATCAGTTCCCAAGGAGGAAATGGCAGCTCTGCAGAACGGACATCACATTCACACATATCTCCCTCTTCTTCCCAAGCTGCAACCTCCCCAGGCCCTGTTCCAAAATCTCCAAGGAATTTCCCAAGCAGAAGTGGCAACCCTACTGAGAACTCAGAATCAGAGCATAATCAGCTCACCCCTCATATTTCTTCACAGCAACAGGCAATTAGAAGATTAGAAATATATAGCCTCAGGAAAATTCTGTTAACAGGAATAATTGCTACTAGCACTAAACAAGCCAAACGGATCTCATTTTCTCTCAAGCCAATGAGGTTAGCTGTTACATCTTGTGGCAATGAACTCTATGTGTTGCATGAAATATTTGATTCCTTGGCCCTTAATATGTAGCTGCAGTTTCTATAAAATATTTTCATGATAAAGTGCTATACTGTTCTAAAAACACTGAGACCAACAATTTATATTTTTGAATAATATATTAATTCATCTATTATAGACTTCTTCATTTCATTCAACCTAAATCTACTGCCAATTTCATTGGATGTCTCCCTACTGCTCTGAGGGAGATTAATTTGTCTGTATTCATCAATAATGACTGCTGAGCCTAACAGGAAAACAATGGCAAAGCATCCCTCCATCATGTATGGACCCAACTGCAGCTGAGGACCCTTCAGCAATCAAGTGCCATTGCAGAGACCATCGGGGGAGGGGAAACAGTAGCCAAGCACCTCTGCATTGTACCTGGATTTGCTCCACTAAGAGTGCTCTTATTTGCTCTCAACAGACCTTGAAGACCAGAGTAGAAGACATGGGAGTGGCATTTGCCCCAGCATCTCTTCAGCCATGGCAACTGCTGAGATAAGAACTCTGCTGCAAAACAAGTATAGAAGCCAATAGCATCTGGATGAAGAGTGTGAGCATGGCAACCTATTTCCAGGAAATTACAAGTTTTTACCCCATGACCATCACCATGGCCCAATGAAGGAAGGATGAGAGCTGCACTGCATAAAGGTCTTGAAAACTGGAAAGGGGGACAATGAAACATTATCATCTGCTTACATATATGTGCGCATGCACATTGCCAGTGTATTGCCACGATGTATTTTGTAGGTAATGACCGAGGCCATGTATCTTAGGGTAAAAATCCTTAGGGTTTTTTAAATTTCAGTCTCTCATGCATCTCTTCAGTCAGAAGAAACCCCAAACCCAGATTTTAGTTCCCTTCACTGTTCATTCTCTAAGTTCCACAACTGATGAGTTTCTTCTAATTACTCAAGAACTGTAGGTATCTTCAGTAAAAATGCTGTTCGACCAATATACTATATGTATTTAAAACTAAAATATTGAAACTGTGCAGTTACAACCATAGTTTAATTTAACACACTAAAATTCAGTTCAAGGATTAATAGTTCTTTGTTAGTTTATCTGAGGCAAAAGACTGTTATTTGTCTATTTATGCTTCCATTACACAGCACGCTTTACCAACACAGAGTTCCATCTCTTACGACAAGAGCTCTGACAAATAAGATCCTTCTTTATTGGTCATAAAGTGCTACTTAAAAAAACAACAAACCAGGTAAGGGACTAGATCAAGATGCGTAGCTGTGTTAGTTTGTTTGTAGCAGTAGAAAAGAGCAAGGGTTCAATAGCACCTTAAAGACTAGCAAAATATGTGGTACGGTATGAGCTTTTGAGAGTCGCTGCTCTCACTTCTTCAGATACAGCTAGAATGGGAGTCCAACTCTCCTATTTTATTGAAAAGTGGAGTGATTTCAGATGTCTGATGACATTAGGGACTAGGACTGAGCTTTAGAGGATCTGCCTCCAACCAACTGGTAACATCATGGTAAATCAAGGGCATGAAGTACAGTTCCAAGCCCAGACTGACTGAGATAATCTGGTACAATGAGTAGAGTGCTGGACCTGGGACCTGGGAAACGAGATCTCTCCCTCTGCAGTGAAGCTTGCTGAGTGACCCTGGGCCAATTTCTGTCTGCCTAACCCTACCATAGAGGTTTGTTTTGAGGATAAAATAAGGAAAGGAGAACCCACAAATACCACTTTGAGTTCATTAACAGATAGTGAAGAAACAGTTAGATGAATCACACCTTACACTTAGTACAAATGTTTCTGTCAACCAGAAAGAAATATTTCATTACTAGGGGCAACTTAGAGACTGGGTTTTTGCACATTCCTGTTAAGCTTACCTAACCATAATCTATTAGCAGACAGCAGAAAGTTAAGTAGGGAAGAGTTGCCACAGGTTTTCACTTAGACTTTGGACTCCACTTCAGAGATCAGAAATCAAGATGTATAATTAAAAATATTCTGTCAAAATTATGAAGGCTACACTGTTATCACTTTGCAACTTCCTCATTGTAAAATTTCACACCAAGGCAGTAATTGGCAGGGACAAAATTATATAGCAATTAGGGCATGACAGCAAAAGCAAACAAGTACTGAAAATGGGTTCGACACTTCTGGTAACAAGCAGGTAATTATCACAGCAGCTTGAAAGGGGCATAATCAACCAAACTGACATCATCCCACCCACATAATAAATGTGAAATCTCTTTACGTCCAATGTGGTTTTTACCCACAGCTGGTAAATGTGGCTGGTTTAGCCTCCATGTCTCTGCTTCTTTAGCAGCAGTTCATTCCAGATAACTACTTTTGTAACATGGAGATTTCATTTAGTATGTTTTACACACACACACATACAAACTGGGGACCCGCAAGAATTTGTGTGGAACATCTCATCTTAGTTCCCTTGCCCTATTTCCTCTTTTCCTTCCCTGAAAGACCCCATCTCCCCTTTTCCTGCTTCCTTCTCACCCAACAACCAACTTCTCTTTAGATTTCTACTTTCCTTACTGATAACAAAAATACAAATTAATGCTTTAAACTAATGATCAAAATGTGTACATAGAGACAGAAGACGACACATACTCTACAAGGAAACAATCTGGTTTTCTTTCCCTTGTTAGTATTCAATAATATACTTACAACACTAAAAGCTCTACCAAGCTAATTTCAGTGGCTGTGGTGGCTCAATGGTTAAGATGCTGAACTGCACACCAGAAGGTCAGTAGTTCAGCAGTTCAAGACCCGAGTGCCGCATGACAGAGTGAGCTCCCATCCTTGGTCCCAGCTCCTGCCAACCTAGCAGTTCAAAAGCAAGAAATTGCAAGTAGATAAATAGGTACTGCTTCGGAGGAAAGGGAACAGCGTTCTGTGTGCCTCGGTGTTTAGTCATGCCGGCCACATGACCACGGAAACATCTTCGGGCAGCACTGGCTCTTCAGCTTGGAAACGGCTTGGAGATGATCCCTAGAGTTGGATTCAACTGGCTTTTGAGCAAGGAAAACCTTTACCTTTTACTATATTACCAAAATCTACCCAAGTCTTTCCCAATTATTCCCCCTCCCTTTATTCTTTAAGCTAGATAGATAAATTTTAAAAAGAAAAGAAGTTTGGAATCCTTGATTTATTTTGTTTCAGTTCCTATTCCATCCTTTCCCAAGTGCTCCAAACAAATAACAGCATTAAAAAACCTACTTAAAACAGAATACCTAATTAAAATGTGTTTTACCACACACTCACAGAACTCGGTTAGCCTCCTCTCTGCTGTGCTTATGTACCATTATTGTAACTGACCACCAGTGTTCCCTCTAAGCTGAGTTAGTGTGAGCTAGCTCAATTTTTTAGCCTCCGGCTCACACATTTCGGTCTTAGCTCAGGAAGGATGGCTCCAGAGCAAACTAACGTAAGCAGTAGCCAAATCGCTCGCTCACAACTTTAGTGCCAGTAGCTCCCGAAGTAGAATTTTGCTCACAAGACTCCACAGTGTAGAGGGAGTATTGCTGACCACATGCAAGTATTACACAGCAACTAGTTAGGCTGTTGCCAGATGAGATGAGGGTGCCAATAAAGCATGAGGCAAGATTTACATTGAAAGATAACAATGAACACTGGCTTATCATTAAAGGAACAAGCTTGGGAAATCTCTGGTCTCGTGTGTTTTTTTCCTCTCTTTGTGTGTGGCTAAAAGTCAAACACTTTCATGGCAAATCAGAAACTTATGGGTTGTTCTCGGCCCTTTGAGCTAGGATTAAACCATAGTCTGCAGTTCAGACAAACAAACTACAGTTTGCCACAAAAGCATCTAACCAGCCTAGTATAAGAAGAGAGAAGGAGCAGTGCTGTTAAGTAACTTTTTTCGTAGAGGGTGCAAACTACTGAAATTGCACCCCCATCCACTTTACACACCAATCTCACCCATATTATCTTTTAGTGGGGGATTTTTTGTCACACACAAAATGACTGAAAAAAAGGTTTTAAAAAATCCTTCCATGCCTACCTGCCTTTTATTAATGATACACTAAAACTGTTTAACATACAATTCAGTAATTTACCATAATTATAAAATATTTTGTTAGTTGCTTTGAGAAGATATTTGACAACCAAAAAAAGCAGAACATTTAATCTCTAAGCAAATAAAAAATGCTATCAAATTCTGAATACACAAATGGTCCGCAAGCTAAACTGAGCCTGGCCTATAAGTAAGAACAGACCTGCTGCATCACACCAGTAGACCATCTAGTCCCGCCTCCTGTTTCACACAGTGGTCAACCAGTTGCCCCAGAGGACTAACAAACAGGGCATAAAAGTTGGGTCCTTCCCGATGTTACCTCTTAGCAGTGGTATTCAAAATCTTACTGCATTTGAATACAGAGGCTGCCTTTGGTCACCACGGCTAGTAGAAATTTGAGGACCTCTTTTCTCATAAGAACATAAGAGAAGCAGTGTTGGATCAGGCCAACGGTCCATCTAGGCCAACTCTGTGTCACACAGTGGCCAAAGCCCAGGTGCCATCAGGAGGTCCACCAGCCCTCCCACCATTGTCCCACAAGCACCAAGAATACAGAGCATCACTGCCCCAGACCGAGTGTTCCTTCTATACCTCATGGCTAATAGCCACTGGTGGACCTCTGCTCCATAAGCTTATCCGATCTCCTCTGCATTGAAGCTGTCTGTGCTTGTAGCCACCACCACTTTCTGCGGCAGCAAATTCCATGTGTTAATTACTCTTTTGGTGAGAAGTTCTTCCTTTTATATGTTCTAAGCCTACTGCTCATTAATTTGAATGCTCATGAGTTCTTGTATTGTGAGAAAGGGAGAAAAATATTTCTTTCTCTACCTTCTCTATAATTTTGTATAATTTTGTAAACATAATTTTGTAATAATTTTGTAAACTTCTGTCATGTCACCCCTCAATCATCATTTCTCCAAGTTACAGAGCCACCCTAACTTCTTTACCCTTTCTTCATAAGGAAGGTGTTCCATCCCTTTAGTCATTTTAGTTGCCCTTTTCTGCACCTTTTCTAACACTATAATATCTTTTTTGAGGTGCGGTGACCAGAATGGCACATAATATCCCAAATGCTGCACCATAGATTTCTACAGGAGCATTATGATACTGGCTGATTTGTTTTCAACCCCCTTCCTAATCATTCCAACCATCGTATTTGCCTTTTTTATTGTAGTCACACACTGAGTCAGCATTTTCAAGGAATTATCTACCATGATTCCAAGGTCTCTCTCCTGGTCAGTTACAGCAAATTCGGACCCCATCAATGTATATTTATAGTTAGGATTTTTTGCTCCAATACGCAGTACTTAGAACTTGCCCACATTGTGTTGGAAATGTGTGTTGCAAAGTCTAAAGTCAGTCATTATGGGGTTAATGTGCTTACCTTGTGTGCTATTGTTTAGACTGACCTGGAAGGGAACCTGGCAGAAAGCCAATTGAAAGAAAGCCCAGGAAACTGAAGCCTATTTAATGCATTCAGGTGATTTCCTTCTAGGGGTCAAGGAGAAAGGAAGAATCTCCATTACTATTTATGTTTCTGTTGTTGCAAGCATGTAGTCTTAAGTGTTTGTTGTTTTGTAGATTTTCCCGTGAACCCTTCTGTAACAATTTCTTGTTTTGGCACGTGTGTTTCTTTAAATGTTTAGTTTGACTGCAATAATATAAAGAGAGTGATAGAGGGAGACAAGTGTGATGTGACTGGCTGATGACCGAGAGTGTGGGAGGAGGGGTGTCTATGAGGTGATTCTGTGTGTGAAGTTTTAAGAGAGAACATAGTCTGTGTGACTATGGGAGTTTGAGTCTATTCTGTGTGAATAAGACAAACAGTTTAGTCTGTGTGACCATGAAAATTTGAGTCTATTCTGTGTGAATAAGACAAAGAGTTTAGCCTGTGTATATAAGAGAGAGATTAGACTGAGTGTCTAAGCCTGTCAGAGCGGAGTTTGGAGTTTGAGAGAGTGTTTGTGACACCAAGCTTTGCCAGTTATATTTATACGTTCCTTTCTTCAGCAACACTTCAAAATAACCAGAAACCTATTTTGTTCTTTATTACATAAATCATTTTTCGTTTAAACTTATCCCAGCAATCAGAATAGTTCTTCCTCAGGGCCACATAGTCTCTGAAGTGCCCAGACCCTGGGTCATTCTACCAAAAGAGAGAGATTTGGAATTTTTAATTCCTGGTGGCAGCAGAAATCTACCAAGTTCATGTACACAGAGTGTGTTCTAAAGGTAAAACTGTCTCCCCAATAAGTAAGGACATCACAGCTTCCCTTTAGAAATAAAGATTTTTACACAGAAAGAAAATCCCTCCTCTCCAGTGAATAAAGACCCATTGCAAACTCTGAATATTTAACTATTTTTACCAATCTTCCAACACATTGAACCTCATTTGCCATGATGACGCCCACTCACTGAGCCTCAACAGATCCCTCTGGAGCACCTCACAGCCCTCCCTGGTTCTCACCACCCTGAACAACTTGTCCTGCTTCAACCACTTATATCTATAATAATGTTCTAAAATCTTTATATCCCCCTTTATATCCAATGCGTGCTGACAGTCCCCCATCACGTACAAATGAACTTTCTGATTCACAACTATACAGAAGAACGCCCTCCCAGCACACAAATACTCTCTTTCTCACTTTTATGGGCACACACACAGAGACTGACAAATCACCAACCCCACACATATACTCCCTTCCCACTCTCTCAGCAATTGGAAACCCTGAAAAGCTGGCAGGTAGAGACAAGGCTTTTTCAGTGCCACCTCACCTATGGAATGCCCAGGTTTGGAAGGTGAACTGTATGGCACTATTCCCCACTGAGGTTCCTCTCCTCCCTAAGGCTCCACCCTCAAATCGCCAAGTATTTCTGAACCTATAGTTGACAATTCTAGGGAATGCTGACTACATTCAGATGTGGAAGAATTGTATAAGAGCACAAAATTATTGGGGCACTGTTAAAATTAAGCATTCCAGAGGTATTTCTGTTAAATTATGATGAATCTTGTCCTAAGAAAAACTGGACTTCTTCACGTTATCACTGCTGCAAGAATAAAATTTGCAAAGCTGGAAAAAAAATCTCCCAACATGGAAACTTAAATCCTTACATGTCAAATTATCTGAATTGTTGAAAAACAGAGATGTGTCTTGGATAGAAACAAAATGGAAGAGTAGATGGAACAATTAAGTAGATGGAACAATTGTTATAGAGATTGTTATAATAAAATAAGATAAACTTTTAATGGCTACCTTCTAGCCTGATAACTGTTTTATGGATTTTTAGGCTGCTTGGTGCTGTTTTCTGTAATTTTCTGGCTTGTTTTTAAGACTGATCATACAAATTGGGATTTTTATGATTTCATTGTATGGTTTTGACTTGCGATCCACCTCAAAAAGGTTTCTGGAGAGATAGCATATAACAGAATATCAATTCATTTTATTGCATTAGCTCAAAGCCATAGCAGAACAACAATAAAAAACAAAAGAAACAAAACAAGACAATTACAGTATCAAGTAAAATCCGTAAAATAAGCATTGGAAGATTAAAATACATGCTAAGCTTTTGAAATATAACCACGATAGCTAAAAGAAGCAGAACTAACAATAACTTATTATTCCTTAATGTTACTAATAATGAGTAATCCAGAGTAAAGCATTCATTGACCAGTCTTGCATCAGAGGGTAACCAGGGGGCCACAAACTTTTGCCAGTTATAGTTTACCCATTTATCACTGCAAGTAATATCACCGCTTTGTTCTGGTCCAGCCTCCCTGAGCATCGTGATAAAATGTTCCCAAGATATCTTTCACGATCTACTGCAAACCTTGGGCACCAAAGAATCACGTGAGCTCAATCATCAATGGACCTATGGTCGCAAGAGCAGACTCATTCATTATATGAGGTCTCATTATAATGACCTCTTAACAATTTAGAGTACCTACACGTGCTTTATTAGTAAAGGCCTTTCTATATTCAGAATTCGATAAATCAGTAAAATAGGCCAGGAGCTCAATAAATATAATTATGGCGACAGTATGATTTCCAACAAGGTGTGGATATAAACTCAGCAATTCAATAGTGAAGACTAACTTTAAAGGCTACTGCCTACTCTGTAATCCAAGGATCTCTAATCTTGTTGAACTCACAGGTACTTCTGGATTTTTTAGAAAGGGTTAGGGTTAGGACAGAGATCAACCACAAAATGCCTACCACAAGGTGGGGCCAATAACATCACATTGGCAGGTTCTGAGCCAAGCAGCTGCTCTAAATGGCACTCTGTCTGGGCAGATACAAATACAGTGATACCTCCTGGAATTGTCAGTCCCTTGCTAGTCAGTCCACAACGACAACAACTACTGTCATTAATGGTCATTAACTTTAAAAAGGCAGGAGAGTTTAGGGGGAAAAACCCCCAAACAACCCTACAAATCTTCAGAGAAACAGGCATGGAGCAGGAGAAAGCAGCAGAGCACGTTTTGTTGTGCTCCTTCCCTGATTATTTGCCATATTCCCAATTATACAAGGCAGACAGATCTCTTGTAAAGATAAACTTCTGAGAGAAGTATTTTATCAACTTCTTGGTTTCTATGTGAAAGAGAAAATTAGAATTGCCTGCCAACATTTTGACTGCTATTACATTGTCAGAGCCTGCCTCTGTAGCATCGAGATCCTATTTCTGTGAGCCCCCCAGCATCTCTTACTCAAACATGGAGCCCCTGGCTCATGACCCCAGTCTACTGGGGAGACAAAAAGTAGCTGTGGCTTCACTGTAGTCCCTGTCCCACAAGCTGCTGGAGAGCACTCTGGCATACATGCCCATCCTTCCCCCATTTTATTTCAACAAGGGGTGGGACAAAGCACAGCAAGACAACAGACCCTCCCACCATAGCAGTGGCTCAATCTCCTCCCACTCAGACTTGCTGAAAGTGAAGCGGGCCTAACTGCTTAGCTTATCAACTCTCCCCCTCAGCCTAGCTCCACCCTACTGGAATCAACTACTTCGAACAGAATGGGCACCTGAGGCATTGTAAGCTCCCATTGCTTTTCCTGTGGGTGCACTTTCATCCCTTGCACCCCCATTATTTATGGCTCTGAGAGGGAAGCAGAGGAAAGAGGACTCTGTGATCCCTCCTGTTCCTGGGCTCATCAATTCTATAACAACAAACCATGGGTTCCAGTTACCTAGGAAACATGCCTTAGACTCTGGCCTGCTCATCAGTTTGAATAACTTGTCACAAGAACAGCAATAAGTTGCTCTCTGCTTGCTCACACCTGTTCCTTTGACTCCTCCCTGACAGACTGCTTCTTTATTACCTAATGCCCCCAGTCTCTGTCATCCCTTTGGGCCACTTTCCACGGAGAAAGAGCACGGAATAAAAGGGACAGACCAGGCGATGCTGGCAGAAAGGAAGTATATATTCCTTATATCATGAGCACCTTGGATTCTACCTTCCTTCCCATCTAACTTTTTCAGAGGACGTGTCCTCCTCTTTACACAAGTCAGGTCTCCAACACTCCAGCCTTCCATACCACTTAAGCAGCATGGGCCAGAGAAAGAGAGAGAGGAGATGAATTTTAGCAATACAGTGTTTGGCACTTATCGGGAGTGGAATGCCAATTACCTGCTACAGGTTTTTTGTTTGTTTTTTCAAAAAAACCCAGTCATTATGTCTGATAGTTTTATTAGCCTTCATGCAATATGAGTAGCAAAGCAGGGCCACCTACAGACAGGGTAGCAGTTAAAGGTGTGTGTGTGTGGAGGCGAAATCAGTCTATTAAAACCACTGAGAGCTTAGAGAATCCTGGAGGGGAAGATCTGCAGGGTTGCGATTCCCAAGACCCCCAGCCCCAATTCCTCATGGGCTCCAGTTTGTATAAACCACTGTTCTCTCTATAAAGAAACAGTTTCCCATTAAAAATAAAAAAGCAGCATCTACAGACATAACCCAGAACACCATATTTTGTAAAGTACAGAATCACTGAAAAGTGTGACTGACTGCCTAGAAAGGGAGAAGATGTAATTTAAATAAACTTGCTCTTGAAGAAAATGTTACAGCAGCTAACCAAAGTAGGACTGTTTGGAAGATTCAAAAAGTCCCAGAGATATGCATTCAGCTTAATAGATAATGGTTTTAAATGAGGTCCAGCTATTTCCATAAATATGAGCTGGCATCAATCCAATCCGTTGGTTCTTCCAGGTTCCAAATATTAAACATAGATGTTTATATTTGCCCTCACAAGCAGATGACGTTTCAAGATGGGTAGCTGTGTTTGTCTGTAGCAGCAGAAAAGAGTAAGAGTCCAGCAGCACCTTAAAGACTAACAAATCTGGGAGAACCGGGTTTGATTCCCCACTGCTCCACTTGCAAGCTACCTGATGGCCTTGGAAAAGCCATAGTTCTGTCAGAGCTGCCCTTGAAAGAGCAGTTCTCTCAGAGCTCTCTCAGCCCCACCTACTTCACAGGGTGTCTGTTGTGGGGAGGGGAAGGGAAAGGAGTTTGTAAGCCGCTCTGAGACTCTGTGTGAAGGGCAGGATATAAATCCAATCTCCTTCTCCTCCTCCCCCTCCTCTTCTTTTGGGAGCAGTGACTCACGAAAGCTCATACCCTACCACAAATTTTGTTAGTCTTTAAAGCAGATGTTTGCCTTGCTTAAAACTACAGACCATCAGAAAAGCAGAACAAATATATAGTAAATCAATAAAAATGGTAAGAATCACCTCAAACCATTTCATATCTCAGTCCTAATTTCCAAACGCTGGTGGCATCATCGTTGCTAGAGAAACTCTGGCACTTCACCAATGTAGTTAATTCATATCGGAAGCTCTCCGAACAGACAAAAGAAGTGGCAAAAAAGACCCAGCTTCAAGTAGCTGAGCGCACAGCACTCACAGTGGAGTCCATAGTGACACTATTCACACCAATCAATTATGGAAAGGCACTCAGACAACACCCACGTCAGCCACATTCTAAGCAATTTAGAAGTACAATCCTGGAACCAAATCTTTAATCAGTCACTATCAGACAAAGAGTACTTTCACAAGGGAGGGCAATAAATAAGATCTTTTGTCTATCTAATGTTTTTTCCTTATAAATTGTAGAAAAATAATATTCATTATATTAATACCCATGCCTTAAGAGAACCCTGATTTCGTACCTGAAATTATAAACTAAATTATCATTTTTTTTACGTTACTCACTACACAGATCTTAGTTTATTATTCGAATACAAGAACTCCTTAAATATGTATAGAACTTCTAAAATGGGGGACCAAGATGACAAAATTCAGGGATTACTGGTCACCCTGGGGCCCATGGAAATGGGAATGTTTGTGATTTGTTGTTAGGCAGTGTTTTAGTTGGATCTGTATGAGATAAGAGGGACCAAGAGGGAGTCTTGACTGAGGCCCTTGAGCGGCTTTTGGCAGTCCCGGTCACATTATTGATGAATTGTAATTTTTGACTCAGGGGAAGAAAAGCACTCAAGCTCACCTGTATCAACCATGACAGCTTGATGCTTAATATTTCAACATGCATAAAATATTCATCTTGCATACTCCTTAGGTGCACTGGTAGAGATGGTCTTAACTGTTGTTGAAGGTGGCCAGATCTATATTGCTGAGGGGTTGGAACATCCATTATGACTCCCTATTGCCTAGTGTGGCTTAGAACCAAGGCCACCATGTTAACCATGGTATGCTGGATGCTGTATATTACATATCACACAACTGATCTACTTTTTAGCAATGGGGAAGAAATTGGGGGACAAGTAGTTGGCAGATTGGAAGAGTGCCACTGTCATTATCCATCTGTTTAAGGTACATTTAGGTGTGATCATTTAAATCTGCAAGGTAAGATGGTCTACCCCTAAGCCTTATGTGTCCAGATGGATTCCAGAATAATCTGGGGGAGGCAACTTCACCAATAAGTATCATAACAAGGGTTTTGATGTGGAATAATGATTGGCAAGAATAATTGACAGACCTCACCTCCAGCATGCTTTCTTGTTATCTCATAGGTCTCAGCTTGTTAATTTACTGAGAACTGGGAGAAATAAAATCAACAGGAAGAAATCTAGAGCAACCAATGACAGAACATTTCTATGGAACTGACCAAATGTGCTATAGAGTCCACCTTACAGGGCTATGAGGTGACAAAGATGACATAAAAACACAACTATCTCCTTCTATATAACTCTGTGTAGTAACTACAGCCTTCTGTTGATTAATCACCACTCAAAGTGGCCTATCTGGCATTGACCACAGCCTGAGCCTTTTCCATCATGGCTCCAGTTCTGTGGAATAGGCTCCCTGAAGAGGTGAGGAGGGGCCCCATCCTTGGAGACTTCAGGAGGCACTAAAAGTCCCGCCTGTTTGCCAGGGCTTTTGAGGGAGTTTGGATTGGCAGGCATCTTTTATGGGGAGAGAGGGAGAGATTTGGGGTCTGTTAATTTTTCGGTTTTAAACTGAAATGGTTTTTAATTATTATTGTAAGCCACTTTCAGCTACAAGAAAAGGTGGGATATAAATGTTTTAATAAAGAAATCACCAGCTGTTATCCATACTGCACTTTCAAAGAAGTTTGTGTCCCTTTTCTTTCATCTTCTCCATGGATGTTTTCATCTGGCAACCTACAACTTACGCAACTCAGTATATTGAGTCCTGACTTGCTACACAAATGGGACCAAACTAGGATATTGCTGAAGTAAAGGTAAAACAACACATCAAGAATCCTTATGTAAATACCCTGGTAATAGACAGCAGAGATAGTTATTAAAATGTCTTTAGTCATAAAAACCCTAATCACTCTCTGTGCCCAATCATTCTCTGTGTCTGGACTGGTATGAGATTAAGTCTATTCAGAAGATCAAAATGCTGTCACAAGGAAGTTCCTTTTGTTAATAAACCTGTTATACCTCCAAGTCCATATCATCATTCTTTTGAGACAATGTAAAAAGAATCGAGTAAGCTTCAGACAAATGTTGAAAAGAGAGAACACATTCTATTGCGTGAACACCTTCCCTGACCAATGAGATCTGATGAAACTGTCACTAGGGATCCAACTCTTGACCTTCTCCAAAGCACATCTCTCTCTTACCAAGGCTACACTGGTGGTAGGCAACAGATGTCACACTGACTGTTGAACCTTCCCTTACTTGACTGAGCAAAGCAAATGGATTGCACAGATCCATGGCCAGTGTCATGCCCACCGTGCAGCCCGATTCTGTGGACCCTGATCCTGGGGATTCTGCACCTTTAATGCCTGAGCATGAGCTCCCTGCACCCTTGGAAGGAACCAACCTAAGTCCTGCAGAGGATGAGCACCAGTTAACAGGAGAATTCACACCTGGAGCTGCTCCTGCAGAGCCAAGCAGAGCACCATGCCTCCTGATTCTCCTCCAGCTGTGACTAGGCTGAGAGATCTAAGATATCGGGACTTGGCAATGCGACGCAAAGAGGCATGCATGCGAGGTTGGCATTCTCTCAGCCCAGAGTATTGACAAGAGCCAGGACTCCAGGAACAGCTGGTAATTAGCTAACAAGCAGAACAGACTTTTAAGGCGGCTCTCTGGAACCCCCAATTCGTGCTGGCAACTAGTCCTTTTGGATCAAAGGCTTTGCACCTCGGATTCTGCATCTCTCAGTTCCTGGCATCCTGCTATCGGTTGACTTCCTGGTTGCTGACTCTGGTCCGTGTTTTGGTGTTCTCCTGGCTCTTGACCCCCGGCTCTGCACCTTGACTCTCACTCTCAGCAAACTGGACTCAGACCTTCGGTAAAACCTTGACTATGCATTTGTTTTTGTGTATTGGGACTTTGACTCTTCGGTATCCTGCTCTTTCTGGCTTTGACCCTTGGACTGGACTTTGAACTCTCGCTCTCTGCCTTGCCCCACTGGCTCCATCGTGACAGCCAGATGGCTGAGAACAGTTCTATCTAAATTTGAAACTTCCAGATCCTCAGTCAAAGATTCCCCCCTTGCAACTATCTTGGAAGTCACAGCATGTGCACCAAGCTAGACTGTGTCCACCTATAACTTTGCAAGCACAGCTTGCGAAAACTGTCTTAAAGTAATTCTTGTTCTTGCACCTCATTTCATTATCAAATTGTTCTTCACCTCAAAGCACAATCTGTCAAACAGAAAACTGGTGACTGAAATTCACACTTCTATAGCCGACACTTCAGAGCCCTCCTTAAGTGCTATCCATGTGAATCAGAACTAAACCACCTGAAGGGTGTCAAGCCATCTACTGGAAAAACTGGCAGCTGCTACAGATGCACCCACCCCATGAATCTGAAAGCAGCCCATAAAGGATTAGGTGGTAATTACTGGCTTATTTGGAACTGATTCCCCCACCCCTACCAGATGAGACTACTCTAACTGAACCAGTTGATCAAAAGAAAATAATTTAGAACTGTAGATACATTGGTTACCCTTTGAGAAAAAATACAGAGTCCCCTTAGAGTGAGATATAAAGGCTCACTGCTTTATCACTTCTTCCCTTGTCACAGACAGTATGTAGTGGCTTTGGTAGGATTCTATGCACATCACTGTGAGTAAAAGGCACTTCTACCACAAACAGCATGACTATGTTCCTGGGATTCTGCATCCGATGGCAATGGGTTCAGTTTTCCAAGTGGATGCTCCATACCCAACAAGTGGGAGATGAGGTAGGTTTACCTGGACTGTTATATGCTGTTCATATGCTGCCCTGTGTATGCCTAGAATGAAACATGGAACAGGAACCTGAAGAGCCAGATGAAAGAGGGGGGCTACTAAAGGAAGGAGGTATCTCCACTTGCAATACCAGCCACAAAGGAACCTCTAATGACAGATTTACACTTCCAGGAAGGCTTGTGTCCTTTCTTTAATATTTTCATGACTGCTTTGACTGGGAAACCTGCCATTAACATAAGCAGTTCAGTGGGCTGAGTTTTAATGTTTCTGGCCATAAGTTGCTTCATTTGACCTTAGGAGTAATAGGGCCAGCTGGACAATTTGACCTAATGCACACATCCTAAACTGCTAATGGAGTGCTGAGTATCTCATCCTCCTCAAAATCTACAGATTCATTTGTACGGGAACAAGACTTTGAAGCATCATTTAAGTCTTCTCTTGCAAAGAGAAGGCCATTGCTTGTTATTACTTTTCTGTCTTGTCTTTCCCAGCCACTTCTTACACTATGAACCTTGTGGTCTGTTGAAATTGCTGAAATCAGGTTCCACTTACACAGCCGGCAAACTGAAGAAGTCAAAGGAAATGCATCTTCCAAATATCTAGAATAGGCGTCTTTGCGAAGGCTGTTTGGAATATGTTATGACTATGTGGACTCCTCCTATCAAGTTACACTGAGTACATGGACTTTATGTCTTATCTTCAAAGGAGGAAATATTGTATCTTATGCCTTATTATCGTTACAGTATGCATAAATGTTGTTGTTGTGACACCACCAACTTTATAATTGCTTAATATATTGTTTTGGCAATCTTTGATGGTGTTTTCTACTAGTGGATTTTGTATACTTGGGACTCCAGTGACACTAGTCTTTTTCCCTTGTTGTTTAGATTTACAGATGGAAAGAAGAGCAGAAGGCCTCAGAGCAGGTCTTGGACTTCCTCGGCATCCCAAGCATTGGCTCAAAGTCTCAGAGCTTTCAAAGCCTCTTCAAAAGAAAAAGAACTAAGTGTCTACTAGATTTTGAATTCTTATGAAATCCTATTCCTGTCCAAAAACTAAAACCATTCTGAGAGGATGGCAAGCTCTACTCCTGACCCTGCCTGCTGACCAAGAGTTCTAGCTATAGAGGCTGTCCTCTGGAAACCTGGTACAGAAATCATTACTACTGTTAAGGCTGGATCAAATTCTTGTTAGATCACATGGCTTCTCTTACATGACATGTGCCTTCCAATATTGCTGCAACAAAAGCAACAGTCATATAATCCAAGCCTAGATTGCTTTAGCAGCAGTGGCACTACCAGTAGATTACTGCAACCTAGCACAATAGCATAATATCTTTAGCAACAGGGAAATTATCTGATCCCTAACCAAGCACAGCTTTCTGGAGAAAACAAAACAAATGCTGAAACATTTCTAACGGGTTTGGGAAGGAATTTAAGTTTTATTAAGCCATATCACAGTTTAAAGGTCTTGTGAAGCTTTTCAATGTTTTTGAAACAGTATATTGGCAAAAAAGCAAGCTTTAAGAAAAGAATGACAAAATCCTAATTACTTTACTGAATTTAAATAAAAAAGTACTCCACTAACCTATTTACAGGATTTTTAATTACCAGCCATATTCTTTTCCCCTCTCTAACAAAAAAAAGAACAGGAAAAAAGTTTAACAACTTTATTCTAACTTGCTGGCAAAATAAATGCATCTATTATTTAAGGTATTTCTACCATGCCTTTCCAATATTAGCGTGCAATGCTGTCTGCAATAGTTAAAATAGTATTATACACAAAATGCACAACTGAAACAATTTATTTTAAAAAGCAGCAGTATTCAAACTCAGAAAACATCCATAGCTGTGAAAAACAGTCAAGGTGGGAATGAGCCAAACACCTGAAGAAAGGAATAAGCTCCTGGTGCTGAATGCATTTAATTTTAGTGCCAGGCAAATATCCTTTGGCAAAATACTCCAGTGGAGTACTGCTACCATGGAAAAAGGCATACCCCCCCAATTGCTGCCCAGCTCACTTCTGAAATCTGGGGCAACTGCTTACTGCAAAGGTAATCCACATGATCAAGAAAGAAAGCCGAAGGAAGGTGGGCACCAAAGGAAGGTGGGCACAGCTTGAACACATGTTGAAACGTTTGTGCGCTCTTTTTAAAGGGTACTCCTCAAATGTAGTTTTTTCAGTGGCAGATCCTTCCACCACCACATTTCCGAAAGTTACTCACTGGAAGTGAAGTGTCCTCCCACACTCATAGAGTCAACTCATCATATTAATTGCTTCAGTTTGAATTCATGTAAATAAAAGTTGTTTTGTTTGGGTTCAGTTTTTATTCAAGCACATACAGGTTCAGAAAGTGATTTGACACACTTGAGCTGGCCCAGTCCTGGTTCAGACAGAATAATCTAAATATCATTCAAGTTACAACGGTGAATCAAATATTTATTTTATTTAATTCATTTATGCCCTGCCATTCTCCCCAATGGGGACTGAAAGCAGCTTACGTCATTCTCCTCTCTTCCATTTTATAATCATAAGAACATAAGAGAAGCCAATGTTGGATCAGGCCAATGGCTCATCTAGTCCGTCACATGGTGTCCAAAAATACCAGGTGCCATCAGGAGGTCCACCAGTGGGGCCAGGACACTAGAAGCCCTCCCTCTGTTGCCCCACCAAGCACACACACCCCAGCATCACAACACTGTGAGGTAGGTCAGGCTACAAAAAGGTGACTGGTCCAAGGTCACTCAGCTAGCTTCCACGGCACAAGAGAGGATCTGAATCTAGCGCTTCTAGATACTTGGCTGATGCTCTTAACCACCATACCACTGGCTCTCCATGTATAATATTTAATAAAGTACTTTACATCACTGTGGAATTGCATCCTAAATTTAACATTGGATGGTTAAGAGCATAGCATAAAGTCACATACAACGTATTCAGAAAGCTGGAACATAGTGGAGTGAAGAAGGGGAAATGAAAAAAGAAATGAGGGGAGTCAATTTAACTTAGGAAAACATTTATTCTCTTATCTCACTTCATGCTTCCAAATTCCCAGTTTCTAGTTCCCAGAGCTTCCTTCCTCAGAACTTAGACAAAGTAAGATTTTCTGGAGCCATACTGGCCCTTAGGTCAGGGCCTGTAAAATGGAGCACTTCCACCAGGCTTTTGGGAGCTGCCGCCACCACCAATGAAAACCATTGGATGGTTGAATGGGAGAGGGCCCTGGATTCCAGAAACTGCCATCAACAGCCTAAAGAACAAGTACTGCAGGAACAACCAGAACTAATACTGTGAGCTGACAGTGAGCTGAGAACTGTGGATGATGGCCATGGCTGCTACCGTCTATGAATAACAATAATCACTAGCACTTTATTATGGTTTTAGAACTGCTTTATTCATAACTTCTGTTTTTAATGTAATTATCTGTTTTTGTAAACTGCCCTGAGCCAGCTTTGGCTGGGAGGTCGGGGTAAAAGTTAAAATAAATAATAAATGATAGATAGATAGAATACATTTCAAGAACTTTTCAGGGCTGCAGATAGTAGCTGAGGACCACAACACTCTGGAAAGATAAGTGTGCATGCACACGAAAGCTTATACCCAAAATTAAACTTTGTTGGTCTTAAAGGTGCTACTAGACTCAAACTTTGTTCTGTCGAGCATAGGAAAGCTGTCCTCTCTCCTGGCTTCCAATAGGTGGCTTATCACCAGTTTAGAAAACTGTAGACTTAAAGCCGTAAATCTTGCCAGCTGTTTCCCAGCCTTTGGAGCTGGGAGAGTACCAAAGACTTCGCAAGCCCTCAATCTATAACCCCCCCACCTTAGAGTAATTCTAATTTTATGTGTTCTTGAATCATTCTGGCTGAAACCAATGCATGCATCACCCACACACACACCTATTTTTCATCCAAACCTTATTCACAATCAAAAGCCTTTTAAATTAGACTGTGTTACCATTCTGGTCCAATACAGACTTCCACATAACTATTTGGGATCTCTCTTTGTTGGGCATGGGAGAAACAGGAGATATCAACACCCAGGCCAGTTTTCAGCTCTGTTTCCAGATGCGTTTGATTCCCTTCAAAAACAATGTTTCAATGTTTGGTTCTTCAGTTGACAACCAGTATTTGTTATTCAAGTTAACACCCTCTGGAACAGAACAGTCAGGTACGTGGCGTCTGCAGTAGGGGCCGTTCCAGCTTGGGAAAGCAGTGCAGGGAGGAAGGCTGAAACAACACACACACACACATACCCAGACAAGGTCCTGAGATTAACTGGGCCCAGGTGCACTTGGAAACTTCAGTTTCTCAAGTTAATAGCTGCGCAAACATCACAATTGGGTCAGGGAAACTCCAACCTGACATGTGGCCAAATATATCTAGTCATCTATATAAACCATATAACCTCTTATTAATCCTTACATCTGCTCACATACAGCAAAACAGACAACAAAACCTAATGGATGCTGTCTTCATGATATGGTTAAATGGGAACTTAGAACCATTCCCAGCCATAACTGGCTACACAGGACAATCCCGGCATTCCTGCAATTCATTTCAGAGTTACAATTTCTTATTGACCAAAATCACTTCCAACAATTACATTATTAATGAACAATAGAGCTACGTTAATAATTAGGACTAACGTGATTTAGGGAATATGGTTATTTTTTTCCTAGCATCTCAGGGAGCCTGTAATAATTGTTGGATATTGTAACTCTGCATGCAAGAGGATCTGGACAGGAAAGGGTTAAGGGAATTCACTCACTTGAGTACACTTGATAGTTGGTCCCACTCTCTCATTGGCTAGATCGGGGTGTCAAACATACGACCCATGGGCCGTAACCGGCCTGCCCAGGGCTTTAATCTGGCCCGTGGCTCTCTTCTCTCCCCCCACCCCCAACTCCTGCCTGTCCTTCTGAGCTGCCTCTGAGCGCAGTGAGCAGAGGTCAGAGCTGCCGAACTTCCCTCATCTTCGCTGGCTTCTCCTGTGCCCATGTAGGTCTGCTAGAGTTTGTTTATTTGCTGAAGTTTGCTGGCTGAGGGGGGAAGGGGCTTGGTTGCAAACACTGTGCTTCCCAGTGGAGGCTTTCCTCTTGTGTTCGTTGAGCTAAGGAGCTAGGTGGGTCTATCCCTGGCACCTCCAGTTAAAAGGACCAGGCTGTGGCTTATTATGAGAAAGACTTCAGCCTCAGACCCTGGAGAGCCACTGCCACTCTGAACACACCAGGGGTGGTGGTTTTTGCAATGCCCAGCCATTTCATGTTTTCCCATGGGTCCTATGCTCAGAGTACTGATCATGAGCGCAGGCTGGGGACAGGCAATATGGGGACATCAGCCCAGTGCTACACTATATCTTTAATGGTGTTTGTGTCCTTTTATCACCACTACCTGGTATTACATTTTATGACAAACATGGCCTGGCCTGAGAAAGTCCTATTTATGTAAGATCCGGCCCTTATAACAAATGAGTTCAATGCCATGGGTTAGATGTTGAGCCTCTCTTGGCTGCTGCTTGCCTTCTGATTTTAGCTTAAATAGGACATCTGTTCTTCCCTCTTAGCTGGGCTTGGAGCTGTAGTAAGTTAACCTTTTTTGAAGTTAAAGTTAAATGTACCTTCTATTTTTGTGAGTAAAATTTCTTTTCTTTTGTTACCACTGAAGCCAAATCATTTTTGTAATTTGTTTGAACAGCACTTTCCCCTTAACAGGGAAATGTGGAGGATTGGGGGTTACTGTGTAAAGCTTCTGTGCTTCCAAGGCAACTGGTGGCATTTTTTTACATTTAACCCACTAGGTTATGGGCCCAGAGTCTATCAAAAGCTTAGGCTAAGTTTAATGTTTTAAAAGGACTTAAAAGTCTTTGATTAGCAGATCCCCTTCTTTTTTTGGTCTTTAAAAATTCTTCATTGTTCTTCTCCACATTGCTATGATAAGGATGACTGAATCAAGCAGATATTTGGAAATCCCAAAACTTGCTACTGAGAACTACAGAAATTGGCTTAAAAAATTTCATATACCCCTTGAAGCAAAAGGAGCTGCTGGAATCCTAGAGGAAGAAAAACCAACAGAGCAAGGCAAGAACTTGGACTCTTGGATAATCAAAAATGGGATTGCCAAGAACATTATTACAAGATCATTGGATGACAGTGATGCTTTCATGCTTGAAAATCCCCAAACAGCAAAAAAATGCTTAAGAGTCTAGAAGAGTCTTTTAGGTTTACTAGTATTAAATCACAAGGAGTGTGGATAAGAAAACTTTGCAAAACAAGGTTACATAGAAAATTGTGGCAAAAATATATCTGGATTGAGGCAGGTGTTTGAAAATCTAGCAATCTGTGGTTTTAATCTGATGATCAAAAGGCAAATTTTATGCTTGGGATTTTGGGGAAAGATTTTCCAAAAGAAAAAGGCAAAAACTTTCAATCAGGCACTAAAAAAATTGCAGAAGGAATGCTCAAAATGGTTTACTGAAATTGAATCACCAAGTGGCTCAAGTTACATTTCCAGAAAGAATTTGTAAGAGCAAGTCCCACCCAAAGAAAGGGAGAAAAACCAATCACTGTGTTGCTTTAATTTGCAACAAAAGGAGCCACTTTGCAAAAGAGTGTAGAGAGCCACCAGCTAACAGTAGTTTTTCTAAGACACACAGGAACAGCACACAAGCTATAAAGAAACATAGAGACAATTTTAAAAATCAAAAAAGCATGATGGTCCTAATGTAGCACACAAAGGAAAAAGAAAAGTTGAATCAGAATCAAAGTTGAATCAGAATCAAAAAAGAATAAGTGGCTAATAGACTGTGGAGCATCTAGTCAAAGCCCACACTGCAAAGATTTCTTTGATGAACTTAAATTGCTAATGGTGCATGTATACAGATTCAAGGCATAAGAGGAGGAGGAGGAGATTGGATTTATACCCTGCCTTTCACTTGGAGCCTCAGAGTGGCTTACAATCTCCTTCCCTTCCTCTCCCCACAACAGACAACCTGTGAGGGATGTGCAGCTGAGAGAGCTCTGAATGAGAACTGCTCTTGAGAGAACTGTGACTGACCCAAGGTAACACAGTGGCTGCATGTAGAGAAGTGGGGAATCAAACCCAGTTCTCCAGATTAGAGTTCACTGCTATTAACCACTACACCAAACTGGCTCTTTATGATGTAGCACACCTTACAAAAACTTCCTAAATGAAGTTGGAGATGTCCTGTACATACCTGAATCAAGCTGTAATTTATTGAGTGTGTTTGCATTAGACAATAAAAGCTTTGACATATGTTTTGGAAATAAGAAATGTACTATTAGTAAAGACAATGTTGTATATGCACAAGGTAACCAAAACCAAAAATTGTATGAATTGCGTTTTGCAGGAGAACAGGTATACCTCGCACATCAAAGGAAAGATGAAGAGAGCCTGGAACGGCGGCATGGGCACCTATGACTTCGTAATCCAAAAGTAATCCTAGACCTTCAGAACCTCACCAAAGGCATTAAGGTAAAACCATGTGACATCAGTTACATAAGCAAATGTGTGTACTGTATAAGAACAAAAGGAATTAGACCCCAATTTCCACACAGAACCAAGAAATGTACTAGCAAGCCATTTAAATTAATTCATAGTGACATTCTTGTACCAGTACATGTAACATCAAATGGTGGAAATGGGTATCTTTTTAACCTTTCTGGATGATTTCTCAAGGTACTCAATTGCGTATCTGCTGAGGCAAAAGAGTGATGTTCACAAATTCCTCAAGAGACTCATTGCTATAGTTTCTAACAAGTTTGGAAGAAAACCTCAAATGCTACGTATGGATAATGGTAGCGAGTTTCTATCACATCATACACAAACCTTCTTGGCAGAGGAAAGCATCCTGCATGGGAAGTCAGTGAGCTTTACATCAGAGCAGAATGGCACTGCTCAAAGGAAACTGAGACCTTTACTGGAGATGAGCAAATGCATGCTCATAGATGCAGACCTACCCAATAAATGGTGGGCAAAAGCAATCCTGACGGCAAATTATCTCCAGAAAAGACTGCCCACAAAAGCGAGCACATATATACCTTACCAAATATAGCATGACAAGGTGCCAGACATGAGACACATTAGAGTATCTGGCAATAAGTCCTTCGCGTTTGAACCCAAGCAGAAAAGACAAAAACTAGGTAACAGGATCAGAGAGAGTGTTTGTGCAGGAGATGATTCTGGAAGTATTTATTTGTTTGTATTTATAGCCTACCCACCCTGCAAGTGGGCTCAGGGCGGGTTATATCATATTAATAATACAATAAATACAGTTAAAAATTTAAAACACAGTAATAAACATTAAAAACAGTGATAACAATTCAACAAAGCGAACTGGCTGTGAGAGGTTGCATAGCATATTGTGGTACATGGGTACCAGGCTTGGTAGGTGGGTGGGTGACAACAACCTCAGGGAGGCCATACATGGACGCCCACTGCCTCAGCCAAGAGCCTGGCAGAACAGCTCTGTCTTGCAGGCCCTGAGGAACTGAAAAAGATCCCGCAGGGCCTTGATCTCAACAGGGAGCATATTCCACCAGGCAGATGCCAGGGCCTTGGTCAAGGCAAGATGGATGTCCTTTGGGCCAGGGACAATCAGGAGATGTTGGTCCATAGAGCGTAACGCTCTTCAGGGCATATATGGGAAGAGGCGGTTCCTCAGATGTTGGTCCCAGGCCATGTAAGGCTTCAAAAGTTATTACCAACACCTTGAAGCAAATCCAGAAGTCAACTGGCAGGCAATGCAGTTGGTGGAGCACCTGCCAAATGCCTGCGCAGGCATCCATGTCAGCAGGCACACTTCCGCATTTTGTACCAGCTGTAAGTTCCGGGTCTGTCTCAAGGGTAACCCTACACAGATCATAGAGTACGTAGAGTAAGGGGTATAGAGTGCTGTACCCAGCAACAGGTGAAGTCTATGTCAGGCATGTGATTCACTTTGACAAAAGCAGGGCCAGTAGAAAACGGACTGCATCACGTGACTCAGAAAAGGCAGATGATCAGTACCAGCTCTTGGACTTCGAACCAGTGCACAATGATGAAACATAAGAACAAGACACAAACTGAGAAGGCAGAT
Organism: Gekko gecko; assembly: GCA_029375565.1. Taxonomy (NCBI): domain Eukaryota; kingdom Metazoa; phylum Chordata; class Lepidosauria; order Squamata; family Gekkonidae; genus Gekko; species Gekko gecko. The sequence continues at coordinate 93,174,353 of JAPDNY010000011.1, read as the reverse complement.
TCCAAAGCAATCATGCCAGAGATTCAGAGCAGTACATGAAGAGGAAACTGAGAATGAGAACACAGGTGGACTCAACAACTCTGTGACCGCAGTTGAAAATTCAGGACCACACCTCCGATGCTCATCACAACCCAACAAAGCCATACCAGTTCAGCACTTGCCCTGCCTCACAAGGTCCGCATTACCATCTGAACCTTCTACTTCGAAGGAATTAGAAGAGATGCCAGCAGCCAAAACCAGTAAGGGGAAGAAAGCAGTGCAAAAGGAGATTGATGCTCTGCACAAAAATAAAACATGGACCTTGACAAAGCTATCACCAGGAAAGAATCTTATTGGATGTAAATGGGTGTTTAAGGTCAAACAAAGTGCAAATGGAAACACAGAATATTCCAAGATTAGTTGCTAAAGGCTTCTCACAAAAATACCATCAGGACTTGGATGAAATCTTTGCACCAGTGGTGAAACATAGTACAATCAGATTATTTTTTAGCATAGCAGCATGTAGATGTAAAGACAGCATTTGTTCACTGGGAGATCCAGGAAAATCTGTACCTGGAGCAGCCAGAAAGATTTATAGACCCCAAACAACTAAATTTAGTCTGCAAAGATTATACACAATGCTGATAGAGCAAGTCTTCACGCAAGGAGAAGCAGATTTATGTCTGTATACTAAACACAAAGATGGACATTGTACTTTTATTCTCACTTATGTTGATGAATTGATTCTGGGTAATGACAGACAAATGGACTATAATAGTGTGGTAAAGTGCCTAAACAGAGAAGTAGAAATTAAGAAGCTAGAAGATGTTTCTTACTACCTGGGCATACAAAATGAAAGGGTGAAGATGGTTCATTTATCCTAAACCAGAGACAGAAAATAATTGAACTCTTACAGACATTAGGTCTAGAAAATGCCAACACAGTAGCAATACCTATAGAAACTGACTTTCTTAAGAACATTCCACAACTTCTACCACAAAAACACCTTTTTGCACCCACAAAGTATATGATCTGCACCAGCCCAACAACAAACATTTTTTGCTACAATAACTTAACCATGCCTGATAAATGCAAATTTCTAAAGAATGCTTGAAAGTATTTATTTTTCACCATGAGGTCTTTGGTACCTAATTTTGGACAATACCACACTTTCTACAGCAACACAACTTTTTATCAATGGATCATGCAGATCCAGCATAAATTCACTGCCTTACCTACAGCGATGTAAAGTTTTTGGAAATTTTCTTGCCAGTGTGTGTGTGTGTCTTTTTTCACTTTTTTTCCAAGAAAAAACACCCTAACAAATTTGGGGGAAACTGAAATGTATGCAATACTTCCTTTCCGATCAAACCTAAATTTATTGCACTTTCACAATGTAAAATGCATGTTTTATAACTTAGCTAGCATATATACTTTTACCATTCGCCATATTTATATAAATATAAGCATAAACTATGTCTCAGTTTTCTATAAGAAAAACTGCCAACTATACTGGTTACTTAAGAAAAAGTTACAAACTAATCCATGCTATGCTTCTTTAGCACATGTATCTTGATTTTGTCATCTGAAAGGTAGGAAAAAATAAAAGATGAAGGTATAAAACAAATTCCTTAGTTAACAAAAGACTACCAGCATGTTTGTGTATCACATTAAATCTTACAACTTTTGAAGTCACTGAAGTATTTAAGAATGTATTATCATGAAACACATTATAGCACATTAATTTGCCAAAATTATTTTATTTTAAACAAACATATTTTTGAAAATATGTTTATGTCTACAGCATTGCTGTTGTTGTTCATTTTATTTTATTAGATTGTATCCTGCCCTCCCCACATAGGAGGCTCAGGGCAGGTTCCATCAAATATAATATGCAGATAATTAAAAACAATTAAAATGCATCAGATAAAATACAATAATATTCCTATGTTTCTAGTCAGTGCCTCAACAGATGAGATCTATTTCAGATTGGGGTTCCCAAATGGTAGCACAGATGTGACCAGCTGAAGGGGAGATCTAATAGAGGGGGGATGCCAGCCACCTCAACTAAAAGCCTGGTAGAAGAGCTCCATCTTGCAGGCCCTGCAAAACTGTAAAAAGTCCCACAGGGCCTTGATCTCACATGGGAGCTCATTCCATCAGGTACGGGCCAGGGCCAAAAAAGCCCTGGCCCTAGTCAAGGCAAGACGGATGTCCCTGTGGCTGGGGATCACCAGGAGATGCTGACTACCAGATCGTAAAGCCCTGTGGGGCTCATAGGAGGAGAGGTGGTCTCGCAGATATGTAGATCCCTGGCTGTATAGGGCTTTGAAGGTAAGCACCAGCACCTTGAAACAGATCCAGTACTCAGTAGGCAGCCAGTGAAGTTCGCGCAGCACAGGGTAGATACACATCCACGCAGACGATGAAGTCAACACCCATGCTGCTGCATTCTGCACCAGCTGAAACTTCCAGAGTAGAACCAAGGGCAGTCCCATGTAGAGAGAAATAAAACATTCCAATCCAGAAGTGATTGCATGGGTTACTGTAGCCAGATCCCGAGGGAGGGGGTGAGATATGGGGCCAACTGCCTGATTTGTCTCAGATAAAAAAGGCAGACCTGGCAGTGGCGGTGACCTGGGCCTCCATAGTTAGTGAAGCATCCAGGAACATCAACGGGGCCCCATCAAAGGTTGAGAGCCCAATTCCCTCCCAATCCCAGTCCCCTGCAACACAGGTGCAGGACCTCCATCTTCAATGGATTCACTTTCAGCCTGCTCTGTTATAACCATCCAGCCATGGCTTGTAATGCCCTGTCCAGATTTTCTCAGGCAGAGCCTGGGAGGCCATCCATCAGTAGATAGAGCTGGGTTTCATCAGCATTTTGGTGACAACCCAGCCCATAAATCTGGATAATCTGGGCAAGGGGGCACATATAGATATTAAATAGCATTGGGGACAGAATTGCTCCCTGCCAGTGTTCCCTCTAAGCTGAGTTAGTGTGAGCTAGCTCACAGTTTTTTAGCCTCCGGCTCACACATTTCTGTCTCCGCTCTGTCTCCAGAGTAAACTGATTTACACAGGAGCCAAACTGCTTGCTCCCAACTTCAATGCCGGTAGCTCACCAAGTACAATTTTTGCTCACAAGAATCCACAGCTTAGAGGGAGCATTGCTCCCTGCCACACACCACATTCCAGCAGGTGTTGCTGAGATAATTCCCCCCCAAGCACCACCCTCTGTCCCCAACCTTAGAGGAAGGAGGTCAGTGACTGCAAGGTGAGCCCCCTTATCCCCACATCGGCAAGGTGGTGGGTCAACAGATCATAGTCAACCATCACAAACACCACTGAGAAGTCAAGAAGTAAAGCAGCGCCAATCTGCCTCGATCCAGATGTCTCTGGAGGTCATCCACCAGGGTGAACAACACCATCTCCATCCTATGGGCGATGCGAAAACCGGACTGGAAAGGATCCAGTAGACTGTCTTACATACTACTACATATTGAGTAAAACCTTATTTTAAAAGCCTTTAAATCATTCCAAAACCAAAAATCATGTAAGTTTTTAAAATACTCCCCTAAAATATCCCCATTGGAAAAACTGGAAAAAGTCTGCAGGGTGCATGGGATTTTTCTGGTTTCTGGTGGGGTCAGAGAGCAGCCAGACTACAGGAAGGTAAGGGAAAGCTATTGTGGGGGACTGAGGATTTCTGAAACTGCCTATTATGACAAGGAATCCTTCCTACGTCTGAGTGATGTTGCCTCAGCAGCATCCTGCTGCTCCACTAAATATGTATGCTAAGGTAGGAAGGATATGGGGTGCCTTTGCTCTCTCTGCATGCACGTTTGCATATGTCCTTCCACAAAGCAGCAAAAATGGCACCTTTCTAAGATCCTGTGACCCAGCAGATGAGGTTTTGCAACCAACTTGAGAGTCCCAAACTCATGGACTGAAGACCACCGGACTATACTCTAGATCTCATTTCACCAGAACTAGCAAAAAATGGCACACATACTCCAACAAGTAGCATCTTTATACAATAGCAGGGTCGGCTCGCTCTCTAGGTGAACTAGGCATTTGCCTAGAGCGCACTGGCCCTTAGGGGTGCCAAAAGCCCCCCGCCAAAAGCCCCACCCCTTCCCTGGCTTGCCGGCGCTAAGACAGAAGAGACGGGGGTTTAAACCCCCGCCTCTTCCCTGGCTTGCTGGCACGCAAGCCGACACTCAGATGGAAGAGACAGGGGTTTAAACCCCAGCCTCTTCCCTGGCTTGCCAGCGCACAAGCCGACACTTAGACGGAAGAGACGGGAGTTTAAACCTCTGCCTCTTCCCTGGCTTGCCGGCACTCAAACGGAAGAGACCGGGGTTTAAACCCCTGCCGCTTCCCTGGCTTGCCGGGGCTCAGACGGAAGAGACCGGGGTTTAAACCCCTGCCTCTTCCCTGGCTTGCCGGGGCTCAGACAGAAGAGACGGGGGTTTAAACCTCTGCCTCTTCCCTGGCTTGCTGGGGCTCAGACGGAAGAGATGGGGGTTTAAACCTCTGCCTCTTCCCTGGCTTGCCGGTGCTCAAATGGAAGAGACCAGGGTTTAAACCCCTGCCTCTTCCCTGGCTTGCTGGTGCTCAGACGGAAGAGACGGGGGTTTAAACCCCTGCCTCTTCCCTGGCTTGCCGGTGCGCCCTGCAGTTGCGGGGCGCGCAGGCAAGCCGGCACTCAGATGGAAGAGACAGGGGTTTAAACCCCTGCCTCTTCCCTGGCTTGCCAGTGCTCAGACAGAAAAGATGGGGGTTTAAACCCCCACCTCTTCCCTGGCTTGCTGGCATGCCCCGCAGCTGTGGGGCACCCATCAAGCCAGCGCTCAGATGGAAAGGAAGGGGGTTTAAACCTCCTTCCCTTCCTTGGTCCTTGCCAAGGAAAGAGCGCGGGGGGGGACGGGACGCCAGAAGGTGTCCTTGCCTAGTGTACAAAAACACCTGGGGCTGGCCCTGTACAACAGTAAGTTAAGTTCCAACCTTTCATCTTTGAACACATGAAGCTGCCTTCTAGTGAATCAAACCACTAGTCTATCAAGATCAGTACTGCCTACTCTGCTCTGGAGAACAACTCTCCAGGATCTCAAGTAGAGGTCTTTCACATCACCTACCACCTGGACTTTTAACTGGAGATGCCAGGGACCACACTTTGGCATTGCAAAGCAGACACTCTACCATTGAGCTGCACCCCATCCTTATTGATGAAAAGACTTTGATTTTCATCTTCTTCCAAAAGCAAATTAAATCAGACATTTAACTTCAAGAGCTGAGATGCACCTAATGATTACAACACTGAGACAGAACCTGGTGTATCACATCGAGGCTATCTGCTCACTGTACCCTAAATTTTATCACAATTTGTCATCACGCAAGTACAAACACTAGGCCTTTAATTTTATGTTTAACACACACCCCTTGTATAGAGTATAAATAAAGCCCATTATACTTTCCACAGCTGAGGGACTAAGCAGTCTATGCCACCTTAAGGCAGCTGATAATGAGCTTCAAGGAGAATGAGGGAGCCAGCCAGAGTGATCCAACTGACAGGCAGACCAATAAATTTGCTTCCTATCAATTAGAAGTTAAGCCACTATGATTTTCTTATTTTATAGGCAAAATAATAATAATTCAAACAGGTTGTACAACTTTGTGGATGACTCCAACTGCTAGTCCATATATATATATATATGTGAAATACTACAGGCTGATACTTTAGTGCAGCACTACGATCTTAGTTTCTGGGTGTTCTATGTAGAGTGGGACAGATTTAAAAAGCTAATTTAAACCACTAATTTAAATCAAGATTCCTGTTCTGAAAGTCATATCATTCCTGAACCAATGTGTAAACTAACTGGCTGCTATAACAATTCAGACATATTAGTTTGCCCTTGTACAATCTAGGAACATAATCCAAAACCTTGCATTTTCAAAGCCATGCGGTCTTTCAAGGCTGAATTATAACTGTTTAGAGACAATAGGCAGATTTTTGTTGGGCTCTTTGTGCAAGATTTTACTTCAGTGAAATCACTCAGTTATGGGCTGATTTGGAAGCAAGTACCACTGAACAAAGCAAACATGCATAAGACTGGTCTACAAGTACCCATAAGTTTCCAGAAACAGTGTTTTCCCATGAGAAAAAGCAAATGCCTATGCTGTTTGGTTAGTAGAGTTAAAATTATTCATCATTTTATAAATTAATATTTTGAAGACCCAGGTAGATAGAATGCATATTATAATTCAAAATCACTCACATGGTCTGAGTTGAGGTATCCAAAGATTTTGTCTGGTCTTGATAGCCAAATCAGTGTGATTGCTGAAGGCTTGCTTCTGTGAGCCCCTGCCACTGTGAGCCCTGCAACATTATATTCCGAATGTTGTAAAGACTACTGACTCATGGACCTCATTGTTACAAGGGTGCTGGGCTACCTGCAGTGGTGTGGTATGGTATGTAGTTTACAATGTATACAGAACCCTTTGAATTGATATAAGCAACATTAAATAAAAAATACACTAAAAAAAACACCAGAGGGAGCAAGAAAAGATACAGTGGTAATATAAGTTCCTATAATATAAGATGTGGCAATTAAGAGGTGCCGTTCTTTATCGGCTCTTACAAGATTTCATACTTGAACTTAATCCATAAGAATATTTGAGCTCCATCAATCAAGAAAGCCTGTCTTAGAAAGGACAGATACTGTGAGATAATTTAACACATACTGTGCCCTGCCCTCCAGTGAGGATGTTACAAGAGCTAGACCTAAAACTTCTATTCATATTCATATCCAACCATAAAGGCCAATGTAATTCTAGATGGCTAGCCACACTAGTCTATAAAAGCAAAATAAAATAGGAGACCATCAGTACCTTAAAGACAAAGCAAAATGTAGTGCAGTCTTAACTTTCCTGAGTCAGAACTTAATTCACTGGGGGTGCGTTCAAACGGGCCATTTAGTCCGCTTTCGGCACGCTGCAGTAATGGATTTTATATCCACGTTCACACACCCAACATCTGCGCACCGTCCCCAGCCATCGCTTTCCAGCTCAAACCCCCTTTAAAATGGAGTATTTTGATACAAGGTCCCCAAGTGGTGTTTTCCTGATTCTCTGGTTCTAGCCATACTTTTCTGACGTATGATCACTCCTGTGGTGTCGAGCCACTTCCGGTTTAAACCTCCTCCCCGCTCCCCGCCCGAGGCTTCCGCTTTTCGCCCACCATTTTTTTTATGCATTGGCAGTGTGCGCATAGGCAGAGCTCCACCACCTCATTTAGAAAACCAACATTTAAATGGTCACTTGTTTTAGCGTTTAGATGAGTTCGGGATCTCACGGAGGCCATTTTTGGGTCAAACATGTAAAGGGAAGTCTTTTGTTGGGAGGGGTTGGATTGATTCACCCTGGTGGTTCTGCACATGCGCCATGATAGTTTCCCCCCTTCTATGGAGGAGCGCCTATGCGCAAACTGAGAAAAAATAAAAATCACCAACACATGCTCCCGTGCGTCAGTACTATAGATGCCGGGGAGCAACATGACTGCGCTGTGAAGCAGGATAAGGGAGGTGAGTATGATCGCAATTATCCAGATCAAACATAATCCGGTTAGAACCGAAGCAGTTTAACTCACTCTCAGCACACCATCTGACCGCACCCCTGGATGTATCAAAAGAATGAGTGTACACTGAAGTATGCTCTGACTCATGGAACCAACCCTAAGGTGCCACTAGACTCCTGCTTTGTTCTAAACAAATACATGGACACGGTTCAAAACTAGTCTGAGAACACTATCGAAAACGACATCATTCATCTCAAACTGTCTTTATGAGGTCCCAATTAAACATGATTCTGGTGAAGAAAACTTATGACTGTCCACTCACACGATCTCATTTGAATTGCAGCCCATGCAAAACAGCTACACCTGCCTAATCAGTACACTGCCACAGCACCCACCTAGGCTACAGACCTGTAAGCATGCTAATTAAACATGGAAAACTGCTTTGCAGAATTAGCAGCCCACTTTCGATGAGATGCTACGTGCATGAAGAGTCTCACTGGCAAGTTCTTTTTCCCTCGCCAGTGTCTCAGAAAACCTCACAACTATACTGCAGTCCATAGAAAAATTAAAATCTTCAAAATCAAAGTGGAAAAGAATCTAAATCCTTTTTTAAAAATCTACAAACCTAAACAGAAAGTTCAGTCAGCATTTTGGCTGCTTCTTTCAGAGAGGTAGAATAGCTGCATTTAGAACACTATTTAGTACCATGGGAAATATAAAGATATACCATAATAATAGGAGTTAAATACCTTAGGGTTTAACTGTTTGGAGAATTCTTTCTTCCAGAATGACTGGAAAGATTGATTTATACAGTTACTCCTCTCAAAATCAAGATGTTCCGCAGAGACAACATCTCATTTCTCATATTCCAATATGCCATGTCAGAGGCAGTATACTGTTCGCGAATGCAGCCCACCAACCAGCCCGCAGAATTGGCTTTAATCATCTGGCTTAAACTTCTTGGATTCATTAATCACTAATTCAAAGATCCCTTAATTTTAAAAAAATCTATGCACCCAAGACATATGATATGCTGATATAACTCCTTTGGATATCAATATGCTATTTTACAAAAAAGTAATACAAGAACAGTTACAGATTTTTAAATACTGACTAGATGACAGTAAAGTGATTCATTTAATACATTTTTTAACTTCCAGTAAGGTTTAGATTTCCTTCTATTTTTACTGAACAACAAACTGTGAAAGGAGCCTGTTCTCCAAATTATTCTAAGTGGCAGAAAATGTTCATAAACCACAGATACTATGTTTGGGGAATCTGCAATCTTTCACTTTGGAGAAAGCACTCCAAATGTCTGTTCCAGTCAAGGTGTTGCATTAGGAAAGACCCCTTAAAACAAGCTAAGTAGGAAGTCTTCTAGCAACTTTCTTACATAGCCATGCCTCATACCAACCCAATCATTCTTTACCTAGCTAATCCCATCCTGTAACACTAACAGCTCAATCAAAAGCCTGGCTATCAACAATGACTGAGAAAAGAGGCACTTGGTGAAACTCCTGTAAGATACAAAGACCTGGTGGGAGATGAAAACACAGGCTATTATTACCTTCTCTCTTTGAGCTTCCTAGTGGCGTATCATACACCTGCTCATTTGGTCACTCCTGTGGCCCTCAAGGAAATACGATGAGTGCACAGTGAACAGTTAGGAGAAAATAAGGAAGCTTGCATGGAAGTCAACAATTGTCAAATGTACAGACATGAGGAACAGGGTTGGAAATGACACACACCCTGATCAGTACAAGTACTGTAACTGACAGTGGAGGGCTTGAGAAATGAAGGATATATTCCAATAGTTTCACCAACATTAGTGGGGGGAAATCACACAAAAAGGTCTACTCATTATGCAAGGACTTAGTCACTACTAAGTCATTTTACCATACACATTCCGAAGAACATACATGGAACTGTAGCACAATAATAAGCAATAGCCAAGTAGGGTTGAAGGGAACAGGAGAAGATCTAACAAGATAGAAGACAGACAAAGACACAAGCATATGGAGAGAAGAAAATATGGAGGAAGCAGGTACCAAGGTAAAAAAAACCTATGGCAGAATGACTGGGAATGCTAGCAAGAAAAAAAATCCTATAGAACAGTGTTAACATTTGCACAACCAGAGATTCCTTTATACCACCAGTGACATATGCTATGCATGATCCCCACCGTAACTCTCTGCTCTCATTTCAAAACATTTTTAAATAAAAGGCAAATCTGGTATTAATTCAGGATAAAATCTAAACCTAAGACCAAGAAGCAAAGAGTCAAGCTAGGGGTTCCCTTATCCTTAAACAGTGCAGCCACCATAGACACTTAAAATACTCAACCTTTCATTTTTCTTAAAGAAAACATATCTAGACTAGCAGCAGTGGAAATAATTGAAAGTGAAATAGTGCTTGTGGCATTTTTCTCCCCCATCATCCAGGCTCTAGGGTTATCCCTTGCCTGTCTTTCACCTTTTTGTATATGTCCACTGTTCTTAAACAGGTTAAATAAGGTTTGTTTCATTTCAACCTGTAGGCTGCAAGACTAAATGAATTGGGATCATCCATCAGAGAACCATGGTATAATGAACCCCGTGACTATATTAAGCTGTGTATTTTTCCTCAACTATCCTGATTTTCTGTGCTGTTTGTTAGCGCAGAAGAAAATATAAATGTCAAAATAAAGTCACATAAGGAAAAGGTCTGAAGCTATAAACCAGATAACTATTATGAATCACCACTCTTCAACTGGTGAGATCCGGAAAACTGGAACAACTGTCAATTTCTTAATCTACCAGATGCCACCAAAAGATTCATATCTGAAGAAGAAAGGATCTGGGTTGATCTGAAGTGAGAAGCATTCCTGCACAAATAGAGCAGTAAGAGCAAAAGTGCAGGTTGGCTTGAGTAGAAAACCTGTGTTAGTCAAAGGTACTCAACATTAAGAGACACTAAAATCTTCCCTGCTCCTGGAGGTAGAGCCATAGATAACAAGGTAGGATTCAAACAGCAAAAGGGTTTAGAAAGTGAATTATTTTCCCCTCAAGAACACTTGTAAGTGAACGATGGCACTTTAACAGAACTCACACAATGACTGAACAATTTATAGTTCCATGCACCTTGGTATTTAATCATGACGGCCACATGACCACAGAAATGTTTTCGGACAGCGCTGGCTCTTTGGCTTTGAAACGGAGATGAGCACCACAACCCTAGAGTCGGAGTCGACAGGCTTTCGAGCAAGGGAACCTTTACATTTACCTATATCAAGAAGACGACATTTAAAATAATCATTTTCTGCACTGCTAAGAAAGGACTAGGTAGAAACTGTCATGTAGTTAGCTCTTACAAATAAAATTTATTCTCTGCAGTACTGGTGGAAGGACAAATTGGAGTGTTTGTTTTCAACTGAAAGGGTTATCTGGTTTTTCAATGTGAATTTACAGAAATAATCTGACTCACCTCATGCCTAAACAGCCCCCAAGTTATTTACATGCTGAAGTATCAATTTACGTATCACCTAAAAACTGATAATGAGGCTGTCCAGGATTCTGAGGGATGGGCACTGCAGAACCTCCTGCCATTCATAGTAAAAAAAAAATTTATTGAGGCTTCTTATCTCATTCAGCTACTCCCTTAATTGCCAGCTGTTGTCTCACAGGCACTGACCATCAGAAACAATGCTGTACAAAGACTCGTCCTTACCCTGGTGATGGCTGTTTAAGGGAGAGAGTTCCTCTTGCCCTCCCTCACATATGGTCTCAATCAGTCCCTTCCTTGATGGGCTTCTCAGGGGTATCCCATTTTCTAGAAGTCCAAGGCTGCTCCCAGTTGGTCCTTTGCCTCCTCTCAGGCTCAACTGCCCTTGCTCTTGCCCCCCTCTGACTTCACTGTAAGTCACACACTCTGCATCTTTACTGGTTGCTCCATTTTCTTCCTTTACTCTCTTTCTACTTCCTTCACTCTCCTCTTCTCTTTCATACGCTCCTGGCCTTGCTCCCCTCAATTATTTATATCCGCTTCCCACTGCTCTTCAAAATCTGAATGTCCAGAAACGCAAACATTTTCTTCACTGAATTAAATTATTTATTTATTGAACAGATATGTACAAATCAGCGGTCCGTGAGACCTGCAGGAAGGAATCCCATCCCCCCTCACTGCTGATCTTGGCATGGCTCTAGGCTACACCCACCTCTGAGCCTGGAGGGAGCAGCTCCAGGTAACCACTATCAGGACTGGCTCCTGGCACCTGCCGCCTCCAGATCTGCAGAAGCAAGGTAAGTGCATTGTCTGTACATGCTCTTTTATTTTAGGGGGGGATTTAAACCCCTCAGTGTTTTTTTTAAAGATTTCCAGCCTGCAAGAAATCTGTTTAGTGTCCATTTGGCCCTGATCCACAGATTTAGCTATCTGCAAATTGAGGTCATGCATCACCATTACATATATGGATATTACAGTTTGGTGTAGTGGTTAGGAGCATGGACTCTAATCTGCAGAACTGGGTTTGCATGCAACTGCTGGGTGGCCTTGGGCAAGCCACAGTTCTATCAGAGCTGTTCTCCCAAGAGCAGTTCTCAGGCAGAGCTCTCTCAGCCCCACCTACCTCCCAGGGTGTCTGTTGTGGTAAGAGGAAGGAGATGATTGTAAGCCGCTCTGAGAGTTTCAAATGCAGGGCGGGGTATAAATCCAATCTTGTACTCTTCTTCTGCTTCTTCTTCTTGTCTTAGTTTAAAGATTCCTTAGGCAGTTTGCAATAACAAAATACAACTTAAAACTATAACAAAACTCAAACATGCAGCAAACAGCATAAGATAAAACTATGAAGATGTACAATTTAAATATAACTGCATCTTGCCTTTTCTTGAAAGAACAAATACAAAAAAGTTTGTAACACAATGATACTTTCTGTCATTTTCTAAAAGACTCTCATCCCTTTACCCCCTCCTCCAACATCACTACCATATACAACAGCCTCCTTAGAGCTCTTAAGCTTTCAAATAGGGCTCACCCACTGCTGAGTGTGGGACAGCATGTGCTCATAGCTCTTTGAAGTCTATCAACAATAATAAGACCCGGCTGCACATGTAGCTGTGCATGTTGAGTACTGAGTCACAGCTACTTTGTCTCTCTACAGTCCACCAGAAATGCTTCTGTTGGATTCATTTCTCTCTCTTTTTTTACCTGGCAATTCAGTCATGAAGCACCTGAAATCTCCGATTCTGCCATTAGAATCTCATCTAACACTGTCAAAGTTTGTACAGCTACTTCTTCCATCCTACTGCCAAGATTTACTATTGTCCTTCCTATGCCAAAGACTGTCTACCTGTCAAACATCTGGCATTCATGTGCCTTTTTCATGCTAGCTGTAGATATATTTTGACATCCTCCCCAAGTCTTCGCTGACCTCCATTCATTCATAGTCAAATTCCAATTAAAATTGCCTCTGCCATGGTTGCAAATGTATACATTAAACTACATTTTGTATTATGTATCTGATTTCCTGCCAGCATATTCTCTTTGGATTGTAAATTCCTCTGAGCAGAGTCTGCAATTGTTTTTTTTGGGGGGGGAACAGCATATAAATGTCAAACAAACACATGACTGATCATTCTCTTTTCTTTGTACAGTACTACAAGAGTACCATTAGCACAAAAGTACACTTAGTTCAAATCAATATTTGAACAGTGATTTTACTCTAGAGGTGGCCAACACAAAAGAATGAAATAGCAAGAAAAGTTCAGAGCATCAGTGCTTGATGACCAATTTTTAAATCTTCACTCAAAAGGCAGATATCTGGTACCACCATGGAGAAACAAATATTCTCTCCATTAAAGGAGTGTACTTGATAGGCTCTTTGAAGAATATATGAGGGGTAACATTTGGAATTATTAATTTTATTCCCACAGTCATTTTGAATTTTACATCTTATGTGCATTTGCATCCAAATTTCCACTGGTATTTTGTGTTTTCCTTTATACAGAAATACAGTTGTGTGAAAATGCATACGCCACACATATAACACACACCAAGATAATTTAATGCACAAAATGCATGTTTACTCAGAAATAAGTCCCACTGAATGCAATGGGACCTCCTCCCAAGTAAGTGAACAAGTTCAGTCAATTTTTAAAAGGGCAATTTCTCTCTTCTCAGCTACATTGTTACCGGCAGCCCTTAACACTTCCAGAACTAAAAGCAGATGGGGATGAAGTGTTTACAGTGGTACATTAGAACCCTATGTATAAGCCACTCAGTTTCCACTGGTAAGGGATGGGCATTCCTCAAAGCTGCAAGGCTTGAAGCATGCTATGACAAAACAGAAACTGACAAGGCAAAGAAAAAACTAAGGCTTAAAGAGCACAAACAACACTTCAAATGTAGGACAGGAGAATGATGTTGAAAACTGCTGTGGGTCTCCACTGGGGAGAAAAGCAAGAGATAGCCACAAGGTATAGAGAGGAACTCTCGGTCTGGGGCAAGTGATGTTCTGTATTCTTAGTGCTTGGGGGGAGGGTGTCAACAGTGGGAGGGCTTCTAGTGTCCTGGCCCTTCTGGTAGACCTCCTGATGGCATCTGGTATTTTTGGCCACTGTGTGAACAGAGTGTTGGATTGAATGGGCCACTGGCTTGATTCAACATTGGCTGTTCTCATGTTCTTATAAACATCCCAGTACATAAACAGTTACTATATTTCAAACTGGCCACATCTTTTTAAAAGAGAGTTTTTTTAAAAAAGCCAATAATCCCTACGAGGTCCAGTTAAAAATAGCACAAAGCATGATGTGGGGGAGACATTTTATATTCTTCACTGGGGCAGCCAAACTATGACTGAGGAATCACCTCTAGCTCTTTGGCAGGTAGTGTTCAACTCACAGGTCAACATACTCTGTTGCTCCTGCAGCATTTGCCCCCAACCCCCCATTGGTCTTTTTTCAATTCCCATACAGCAGCCTTTCAAATGTCCCTTCTTTCTATAGCTTTTGACTGGAGCATGGAAAAAAAGAATGCACCCAAGGATCTCACACAGACCCCCCCCAACTGTCACAGGCCTGTGAAGTGAGGTGAAGTGGAGTGGAGTGAGGTGAAGTAAGTGCAGAAGCCAAATGAGCTTTTGGTTGGGCAGCCCTGCTCCTTTCCTTAGTCTTGTGCATTCATAACTTTCACCACTGCCTGTAAGAACCTGGAGCGGCCTGAGCAAAGGAAAGAGGCAGAGTTCCTTCTCAGCTCTGCTTCTTCCACTCATTTCTGTACTGTGGCTTCTTGCCTGACTAACCTCTCCTGGGAAAGAGAGGTCGAAGCCTTCCTCTCTCTTCCCCAGGTGTGAGAGCCATAGCTGTCACGATCAGTGAAAATGGAATAACAGCTTTGCAAAAAGAAAAAATGAATCCTCACTGCCTGATAATATGTATGTACTTGGAAGGATCCTGTTAATTTCAATAGGGCTTACATAAAAGTATGCTGGAGCAGAATTCCATGCTTGCGTCTTGAATCGATACAAGTTTCTGTAGAAACAGATATGCCTAGGACTTTAGCCTATTCATATTTACTCAGAAGTAAATCCCACTGTGTTCAGTGGAGTTATTTCCAAGTATGTGCACAGCCTCAAGAATGTAAGGTTGCTTGGGGTGGGGTGGAGACTGTGGGGAGCCAGAGGGGGAAATATAATGGGGGAGGAGAGACTGAAGTTGAGAAGATGACATCAGTGCAGCTTTATTACTTCAGCAGAGCCTACTTTTCTCCTTACCTATCAAAAGGCTGAGGAACAAAGTCAACATCTGACCCTGTTAACAGAATTTGAATAATGCAACTTCTTACACCTAAGCGAAAAACTTCCGCAGCATTTTATGGGTTGAAATGACATTTGTTTTTTCTTCCACATCCCATCCTTTCACAGACGAGAGGCTCAGTAAGGGGAGAAAAGTGGGTATAACTGAAGCAAACAAATAATTCTAAAATACTTTCTATTATGGACTAGTATTTGACACTGAGATAGGACAAAGGACAATATACAAAGCATAATCTTAATATTTTATAGGGCAGAAAAAAGGTCTTGCAGCTCTCAGAATGCTGAAGAATTATCAGTATTGTTGTTCAGTAAGGTCAGTTGGTCTGGCCATCTGTGTTCTGTATAATTACTTTTAAAATACTATATAGCTCATCTTTAAGCAATTACCGTTCAAGATAAACGTGGTCAAGAGCTACTTGCTGCAGAATTGCCAAGCTGTGACAAGATTCTTCGTAATGACAAAAGAATCTAATTGCTATAAACTCAAATATGAAAGCGAAACAAACAAACCTGGCACAGGATAAACTTCATTTTTTCATTGTTCTAAGAAAGGGGCTGGCTTTGTACAAATATAATGGCTATAACCGTAACCAAACCTATAAGAGGGAAATTAACACACTGGAGCATATATTGGGGTGGATCCTACCCCTATCCTACCACTCCACTTCCCCTAGCTTAAGCAGCCTTCATCCAATTTAAATGGTTCTTCCACTGGAAGAAGAGCCAGTTAAGTTGCAGGAAGGCTCCCTGAAGGATGGTTAGATCCACTCCAGTAGATTTAAACAAAAACTCATTAGATTTTTATAGTACTTACATGACAAGGTTAGAATTTATAGAAGAGTGGTATACATGATCCAGTCATTCAGCACTCTTATTATATTATCTTATAAGTGTTCGTGGACCTCCATTCAAGTGGTATGCCCCACCTGCCTTCATAGCATTAAGAAACTATTGTATCTCATGCTCTTTAAAGAGACACAGATAAATGGCTTGAATACAGCTTCATCACTCAGAACACAGAACAGTTATCTTGTCCTCTGCCTGTATTTGCCTTGAAAGTACAGAAGCCAAAAATATTTTCAATCAACAGCATTACCCTATAGGGATTTTTTTCCATAGAAGGGTTTGTTCTCTTGTGCATGAAAATAGTAACAGAAATACTTAAGAACTGCAACATACAATTACCATAACCATTCTCTGCCTTTTTATTAGGTTATAAGGGGTTTTATGATCACCAAGACTTCTCACAAGGTTGTGAGGATATGGCAATAATGGTTTTGCAAAACCAAAATAGATCCTCACCTGCCTTCAACCAAGTTCAATATAGGGATACGGTCCTTTAAGTCCCCACATTCTAACAATAGCAGAACTGCAACTGTATGTCCAAAATGGAAATAGCAGTATAAATTCCTCGTGTCAATTGCATATCTAACACTAGGTACTTTTCAAAAAGTTTATCTTAGAGATATGAAAAAATTAATATTATGGGTCTTATTTGATCCCCCCCCCCAAGCACCATCCATACAATATGCTGAAGCACTTCTTCCTTACACTGGTGGATCAAGTTCCCTGAAACAAACTAGTTACATAACCCATTCTTCCACTTATGACCTATTTCTTACAGAAAACTTGATCATTTTAAAATGGCTTCAGTACTTACACATACTTCATTTTATTTTGTTCCATATAAGACTTTAAAAAAATATGTTCATCTAAGAAAATCATGTTATGCATATAAGCGTGCTCCTAAAAAAATTTAAGTACGTAAAATTATTTGGGGAAATAGCTACCTAGTTCATAGTAATATGTTTTTAAAAAACAAATAAACCAATATTGTAAGGGGTCCAACAATATAATATTAAGGTAGAGAAAAACAAGCCAGCAAAATTATTTCACCTACACCATTAAAAATATATGTACCTTTCAGATATTTAAACAAATAGCTTTTGTACACAAACCTCCTGCCACCCGACACCAGAGTTTCTCACTTGATCGTGGGGTATTAACTAACGGGTGTTCAACACACATCGAAGCAAGAATTTCTTGACAACCAAAGAGAACAAACGTCATTGAAATAATCTCGAGTATCGGTGTCAACCGAGTTCTCCCGATAACTTTCCGGGACTGTGCCTGGGGTCTCGCTACCCCTCCCCAGAAGCCTATAATGCAACCTGCCATATATAGCCCCGGGGCTCCTGTCATATTTCGCCCTTTAATACAAAGAAGTTAATGGCAGGGTACTCACCGCCGTCCAGTTCCGTCTGCACAACATAATCCACAGCCTTGAAACCTTTCACAAACCCCCCCGGAAAGACGAAGGGGCCAGCATCGAGGAGCAAAGCTGATTATCCACAGAAAGAAGTTATTTACATGTTAGAATCCAAGCACAGCGTCGTAGAAAGGGAGCAAGCGAGAGAGAGAGACAAACTGCTCAGCACTCTCTTGGATCAGCCATATTACTCTCTCTCTCTCCCGAATCAAACAACACTTCACTTCCCAGGCGACTTCCCCAGCAGCCTCGGCAAAGGCGACCGGGAGGCGCTCCCATAGGCGAGTCCAGCCAGAGTCCTCGTTGCAGGCGCTACCCTGGGAGGTGATCCCGGAGCCCCAGAAACGCCTCGGAACTTCGGCTCTCAGGATTCCCCTCCCCTCCGCCACCAGACTGGAGCCGCCGGAGGAGGAGGAAGAGGAGGAGGAGGGGAGGGAGGAGGGGAGCAAGGCCAGAGAAAGTAGATCCGACTACTCCGAGCGCCGCAAAATGTGCGGACTGGATTCTGCCCGACGAGGAATCGGAACGGCCAGCCTCTGCCACACTCAAAGCGGCGGCGCCCCCCCTTAACTCTTTCCCGACCAGCTGAGAGAGAGGGAGAGGCTAATGCAGGCGGGGCCGCCTTAACCAACCACCTCCACCAGTCTCCCTGCTGACACAGCTCCAGTGAAGTCAGGAACAGAATTAAGAGGGTTTCATGGCCTAACGCGGTCGGAGCACCATGTTTGCGTGGAGAACGGCGCGCCCGAAAGCCCAGGATAGCAAAGAGACTTGCCACTTCAGCTCCACGGAACTGAACTCTGCCTTTCCCTGCACGCAGTTCCATAAACGGGAAGGGTAACCATTTCTCAACCCCCTTCCTCGGTCTCCTGCTAAACAACTTTGTGTGTCCCCACCATTTAAACCTTGCCATACAACGAGGAAGCATCTTTCTTCTGTCTGCTGATGTATGCATGTTAAGAAACTACAGCAGGGTGGTCAACTAAAGAGTTTTCATCCAGTTTCTCCACAAGCTGCTATGGTTCCCTCTTTGTCCCCTTTCCAGTTCCTCAGCTGGCTTCTGCCAAAAAGACTCTCAACTGAACAAAGGAAACGTTATATAACTCATTTCACTTGTCCTCCTAAAAAATATCACAGACTCACCCAGTTATCCTTCAAAACCAACCAACCTACCAAGCCACAAGGTCAAGGCTGAAGTCCAGGGATCTTTTGTCTAATTCAAAACTATGGTGAATAAAAATTGCAGTGCCTTTCTGCATATTCAGAGTTAAACTATGTTGACAGCACTGCTCAGAGAATCAGAAAATCAATATTTTAAACTTCTGGCTAAAATCTTTGTGACTGTCCTTGTGGCTTAAAATAGGGCTTGGAGACAAGCACAAGGATGCCTATTTCACATTTGCTCCTGCTAATGCAAAATCATTTGGTCCTATGACTAATGCAGAAATTCAATCCACACTTACTTGAGAACACGTCTAATTGAAATCAGTGAGAATTAGTTCTGAATAAGCATGATCACTTCTTTAACACATCATCCCTATCACAGACATGTACAGAGACTAGGGTTGCCAGCCTCCAGGTGGGGCCTGGAGATCTGCTTTTACAATTGATCTCCAGCCAACAGAGATCAGCTCCCCTGAAGAAAATGGCTGCTTTGAAGGGCGGACTCTGTGGCATTGTGCCATGCTGAGGTCCCCCCCCAACCCCCCCTCCCCCAGATCCACCCCCAAAGTCTCCAGGCATTTTCCAACCCAGACCTGGCAACCCTGACAGAGGCCATAGTGCCAGGCACAACTTGTGCTGCTTCCACATGTTGAGGATTGATCACCATTAAGAATGCAGAGACACACAATCTGACAATAGAGCATCCACACATGGAGTATTCTGCACTCTGCTCCATCCACCCCTTAAGAACATAACAGAATCCAATGTTGGATCAGGCCAATGGCCCATCTAGTCCAACACTCTGTGTCACACAGTGGCCAAAAATGCCAGGTGCTATCAGGAGGTCCACCACTGGGGCCAGGACACTAGAAGCCCTCACATTTTTGACCCCCCCCCCAAGCACCAAGAATATAGAACATCACTTGCCCCAGAGTCCCTATCTATACCTTGTGGCTGATAACCACCAATGGACCTCTGTTCCATATGCTTATCTAATTCCCTCTTGAAGCCGTCCATGCTTGTAGCTGCCACCACCTCCTGTGGCAGTGAATTTAAAGTGTTAATCACTCTTTGGGTGAAGAAGTATTTCCTTTTATCTGTTCTAACCCAACTGCTCAGCAACTTCATTGAGTGCCCACAAGTTCTTGTATTGTGAGAAAGGGAGAAAAGTACTTCTTTCTCTACCTGCTCTAGCCCATGCATAATTTTATAAACCTCGATCATGTCACCCCTCAGCCGTTGTTTCTCCAAGCTGAAGAGCCCCAAGTGTTTTAATCTTTCTTCATAGGGAAAGTGTTCCAACCCTTTTATCATTCTAGTTGCCCTTTTCTGCACTTTTTCCAAAGCTATAATATCCTTTATAAGGTGTGGTGACCAAAACTGTACACAGTATTCCAAATGAGGTTGTACCATTGATTTATGCAGGGGCATTATGATATTGGCTGATCAGTTTTCAATACCCTTCCTAATAATCCCCACCATAGCGTTGGCCTTTTTTATTGCAGTCGCACACTGTCTCAACATTTTCAGTGAGTTATCTACTACGACTCCAAGATCTCTCTTTTGGTCATTCTCTGCCGGTTCAGACCCCATCAAAGTGTATTTATAGTTAGGATTTTTGGCTCCAATGTGCATCACCTTGCACTTGGCCACATTGAACCCTATTTGCCATGTTGACGGCCCACTCGCCCATCCTCAACAGACCCCTTTGGAGTGCCTCACAATCCTCCCTGGTTTTCACCACCCTGAACAACTTCGTGTCATCTGCAAATGTAGCCACTTCACTGCTTACTCCCAACTCCAAATCATTAATAAACAAGTTAAAAAGCTTTGGACCAAGTACTGATCCCTGTGGTACGCCACTGCTTACCACCCTCCACTGAGAAAATTGCCCATTTATACTCACTCTGTTTTCTATTTATAAGCCAATTTTTGATCTACAAAAGGACTTGTCCTTTTATCCCATGATTTTTGCGCTTATCAAAAGCTTTCTGGAAGTCAAGGGGTTTATTGGGTCCCCCTTGTCCACATGTTTGTTCACCCCCTCAAAGAACACTAACAGGTTAGTGAGACAAGATCTTACCTTACATAACCCATGCTGAGTCTGCCTCAATAGCTTTTTTTTCCTTAATAACAGTTTCCACCAATTTACCTGGTATCGACGTCAGACTGACTGGCCTGTAATTTCCCGGATCTCCTCTGGAATCCTTTTTAAAGATGGGAGTGACATTAGCTACCTTCCAGTCCTCAGGAATGGAGGCAGATTTTAATGAAAGATTACATATTTTTGTCTGGAGATCCACAAGTTCACATCTGAGTTCCTTCAGAACTCTCAGATGTATCCCATCTGGGTCTGGTGATTTATCAGTTTTTAAGTTGTCTATCAGTAATCACAATTTTCCTTACAACAGCACCACCAAAGCCCTTCTTGAGAACTTTAAAATCAACAATCCGTGATTATCAATTGCCTTCCATTTGCACAGCAGAAAAAAATGTGGGGAGAATGATGTTCATGAGGGGAGGAGAAAAATAAAACACTGCCAATGTTGATGGGACCTTTGTACAGCAGAGAGAGAGAGAGAGAGAGAGAGAGAGAGAGAGAGAGAGAGAGAGAGAGAGAGAGAGAGATTTCTTCCACATAGCATCCTCAGAATGTGTTCTCTGCAAATATTTATTATTATTTATTTATATAGGTTGCATCCCACCTTTCTGTTCTTACAAAGGTGACTAACAAATGTCCTCATTTGGTTGAGGACAGCAATGGCCCCACATCTGTCTGGCACTCCCACCCCCTGCCTCCCCATGAGGCCAGTGGCACTATTAGGAAATTTTAACACCATCTTAGGATACTGCTGAGTTTTTATCTGTTTTAATTTGTTTTAAAGATGCTGTATTTGTTATCCTGTTGTACACTACCCTGAGCCTGGTTTTTCCCCGGGAGAGGAGTTTAAATTTCTAACAACAACAACTAAAACATTGGTTAAGAAGGAGTGATAACTGAGGAAATGCCAAATGAAACAAAAGAGTTTTCACCTGCTGGTGGAAGACAGAATCAGAAGGGGACACACAAATCTCCCTGGGAACAGAGTATATTGGAATAAATATACTGGAGTAAAACAGTTTTGAGGGAAAGTACATTGAGGTAGGGTTGCCAATTGCTTATTACCAATCAAAAATAATCTTTCAGGGTTAGGATATATGAATTATGGGGTAAGATTCATCTTCTCTCTACGTATTGCAAGACAAGCTGCCCAAAATCTAGCAGCAGCCTGAGAAACCTCTGAATCCACTTCCGAGAGGATAAAATGTTGAATCCAATCCGGACTAAATATGTAAATTTTACTCTGGATTTTGAAGAAACGTTTCATGCGAGGCACCTCATACCAGCAGCACTGTAGTGCTACTACTACTACAGTGCTTATTACAGAATGTCAAGCAGAAGTTCCAGAAAGAAGTGCTTCAGTTTTGAAGCCAGTGCAAAGAAAAACCTTTGCATGGAAGCAGACTCGAACCACCTTAGCTGCAGCAGCACCGTGCTCCAAAGCAAGTGCAGTACAACACTTCCCATCCACTAGACAGTCAGGACCTGTTCTGTGCCTCCTGACCAATTCTGTGCCTTGCAAAAAGATTTTGCCTGGCAACAATGGCTACTGCTGAAGTAGCAGCACCATTCCATTGTCCTACACCAAGTATGACGTTTTGTGTTGGCTCACCATACGAGTGTCACAATCTGTGAAGTTGGTACTATAACAAATGTTGCCCCACTGCACTTGTGCAACATTCACTGTACCCAATTTCAAACAGAGCAGGAACTGAGAAGCAATACGCAGGAATAAAGCAAGCAGTATTAACAGTAGTAAAGTATAATCTAAAATCTAATGAAACTTCACAGAGGAAATAGCCATTTTGTTACAGAGTATAAGGCTGTGTTGTATGCAGAAACACGATGATACTCTTTGTGAGAATGATGAGAGCTCTGATCGCCACTCCATCCACCAGCACAGCATATGAAGCTTTAGTATATAGAGCAGTAAGCCATCTTCAGCTTTTTCAAAGAGAACTTACTCAAGCCAAAACTGTATCCTGCTTTTGTCATACAGTCAATTTTTCTCCTTTATCGGACACTAAAAAGAGCACAGCTCCCGTTTAGCTGCCATGCAGAAATGGCAATTATGCTTCTTGTTATGGAGAAAACTCTGTACTGACACCGGACCACGATTTAGCAGCTAACACTTTTTAAAAGGATAAGACTTATTAATTAAATCAAGTTTAAAATAAAAGTTAGCTCAAGGTACTTGCTTGATTCTTAACTGTGTAAATTAGACTACTGGGCATATACATAACAAGAACATTATCCAACGATAAAGAAATTATATATCTACATAGTTACAAAGAAATTCATGTCTCCTCTCAAAGGAATGGTATGATCCAATTGCCATATTGTGACTCTGAGAGCCAAACCACACATGATGTTTGGGAACTGTGTAGCTGAGCGGCAAAATGGATCTAGCATGGGGAAGCCCAATATAGGTTGGGGGTGCAACACTAGGGAAGAGAGTAGATTTTACTCTTGCCCACATCATCTCCATGATTGGAAATGGCCTCTCTGGGCTGATTTAAGCCCCAGAAATAGAGAAGAAAAAGACATAATGTGAGGCGTGAAAGCCACCTTTGTCTCACAAGATGACTTTGGGGTAAAGGTCAGGAGCAAAACACACAAAACTGGGGAGAGAATCCTCAGTGCCCAGGGTAACCACCAGCCCCTCTAAACTAACCCTCAGCTGAGAGACCTAAGGACCAAGTCTGAGGCCCAATCAGGTGTTAATCAAGGTCTGCCCTGCACAGTTGGCACTTGCAAGCTGAGTTCACAAAACAATTACTCTGGTAGCTGCAGCCAAGATAGGGCACATTAGCTCTTCAGCTGAGACATATTCACAATCAAGCAATTTTCCCATTCCCAGAGTTCCTTATACTAATGAGATGGAATGCACATTTGAAACTCCCTCTAGGTCTCTGGCCTTGAAGCTCACAGGCCCATGATCTCACTTGCACCTGTGTCTGACTCGTCTCATTCCTTATCTCTTTCTGAAAATTGCAAGTCAGCGTGACATAAATTTTCCAGAGAGGAGCCTTCAGTAACTTAACTGGGCCCAAAAACCAAACTTTGAAAGACCAAGAAACAGCTAAATAAAGCCAGTTTCTTGATAATGGGTCCTTTTTCCTGCCTTATAAGTACTCTCCATCAAGTACAGCATCACTTATCTCAAATCATGATGTCCTAAACTTGCAAAAAGAGGAAGAATGGAAAATGCTCAGCTTTGTAAAGAAGAAGATAAGAGATTGGATTTGTACCCTGCCCTTCACTCGGAGTCTCAGAGTGGCTTACTATCTCCTTTCCTTCTTCTCCCCAAACAGACACCCTGTGAGGTAGGTGGGGCTGAGAGAGCTCTGAGAGAACTGCTTAAAAGAACATCTCTGTGAGAATTGTGGCTGACCCAAGGTCACCCAGCAGCTGCATGTGCAGGAGTGGGGAATCAAACCCGGTTCTCCCAAATAAAAGTCTGCACACTTAACCACTGTTAAGCCATGACACAGTAAAGTTACACATTACAAGGATTGAGGGGGAAAACTCAACATGGATGTAACATTTTGGCAATATCTCTATGTAATTCATGATATGGAGTTCCACCCTATAAAACATCCCTTTCACTTCCCATCTTCTGTTAATATTCACAGGGACCATATTCTTATCTTTTAGCCAAGAATATCTTTCACCACACATGGACTGCGGTGGCTCAAGTAGTTAAGACGCTGAACTGCAGGCTGTGGAAGGTCAGTAGTTCAGCAGTTCGAGACCCGAGAGTGCTGCATGACGGAGTGAGCTCCCGTCTCTGGTTCCAGCTCCTGCCAACCTAGCAGTTCAAAAGCAAGAAATTGCAAGTAGATAAATAGGTACCACTTCGGTGGGAAGGTAACAGCGTTCCGTGCGCCTTGGTGTTTAGTCATGCCGGCCACATGACCATGGAAACGTCTTCGGACAGCGCTGGCTCTTCGGCTTTGAAACGGAGATGAGCACCACAACCCTAGAGTTGGATCCAACTAGCTTTCGAGCAAGGGAACTTTTACCTTTACCTATCTTTCACTATCATACACTTTATTTGTAGAAAAAGCCCAGCAGGAACTCATTAGTATATTAGGCCACACCCATGACAACAAAGCTCATTAGCATATTAGGCCACATCCCCATGTTACCAGAAGTGTGGTCATCCAGCCACATCCACCTTTTGCTTCTTATTCTGTTTACCTTGTCTGTTGTCAAACCCAGGACTTTTTTGTAGCAGGAATTTCTTTGCATGTTAGGCCACACACCCCTAATGTAGCCAATCGTAATGAGTTTCTGCTGTTGGGTGTGGCCTATTATGCTAATGAGTTCCTGCTGGATGTTGCCAACTCAGGAACCAGCTGGGACTCCGTTCCTGCCCCAAAATAGCCCTGGCTACCTCTATTTTACAGGAAGACCAAAATCATTAATTCAGTATTGGTACCTAGAAATCTATCACCAAAGAGAAAAAAAGAAGAACTTCCAAACAAGCAAAAGTCCAAATTAGGTCTATTTCTAACAACCCTTGTTTTAATGTACACTGAAACAGATACCCCAATCCATCTAAGGGCACTACATTTTCAGAAACAAGCTTCCATATGCACATAACTAGCTGGATGTATTCACATCCAGACTCTGCAAGCACAATTCCCACTTAGCCATAAAACAACCATGCCTTTCAGGCACATGCAAGGTTGTACACATGACTGTGGGGAGGAATCCCTCTATTCCCCAAATAAGCTTGTTGTGCTGCTTGAGAAATGTTTCTGAAGATGTCCAAAGTCTGGGTAGCAACTAGTCAGGTAATAAAGCGTTCTGTTGTCAGGGTGTGAATCCCTAACACTGAACTTAAGAACACCCCTGCTGGACCAAATCAGTGGTCCATCTCATCCAACATCCTGTCTTATGCAGTGGCCAACTAGTTATTTTGGAGAGCCAACAACAGGCCAGAGACCTTCCTCCAATGTTGCCTCCTGGCACTGATACTCAGAGGCTTATTGCTTCTGAATGTGGAGGTCCCTTTTCATCACCTTGACTAGTAGCTATCGATAGACCTATCTTCCATGAATCTGTCTAATCCCCCTTTAAAGCTGTCCATGTCTGTGGCCATCACTATCTCCACAGGCAGCAAATTCCATGCTTTATTCATTTGTTGAGTAAACAAGTATTTCCTTTTGTCACTCCTGAAACTTCTGCCCATCAGCTTCCCTCTTGAGTATCCCTCTCCCTTGGGGGGGGGGTAGCTTCCTCTGTCCTATGCATAATTTAGCCTTTCCTCATAGGAAAGATGCTCTGACCCCTTAATTGTCCTGGTTGCCCTCTTCTGTACTTTTCCCAACTCAGCAATGTCCTTTTTGAGATATGGTGACCAGAACTTCACATAATATTCCAAATGAGGCCACACCATAGATCTATACAGGGGCAACATAATATTGACTGTTTGATCTTCAATACCTTTCCTAATAATCCCCAATAGAGTTTGCCTTTTTTCCCACTCCTTTGGCACATTGGGGTAACACTTTCATTGAGTTATTCATTATGACCCCAAGGTTCTTTCCACCATTGTCTTAGCAAGTTCAAATGCCATCAGCACATACTTAAGTGGGGGGAGGGTTGTTCTAATGCGCATCTCCTTACAGTTACCTATGTTGATCTTTATTTGCTACACTGCTGTCCACTCACCCAATTTGTGAAGATTCCTCTGGAGCTCTTCACATTTGGCCTTAGTTTTTACCATCCTAAATAATTTTGTGTCATCTGCAGACTTGACCATTACACTGCTTACCCACAGCTCCGGATCATTTATGAATAAAACAGCATCAGGCCCAATACCAATCTTTGTGGGAACCGTTTTACATGCCTACATTTATTCTTAGTCTCTTCTTTCTGTCATTTAACCAATTTTTAATCCGTAAAAGAATCTGTCTTCTTATCCCATGACTACTAAGTTTGTCAGAAGCCTTTGGAAAGTTCAAATGTATAATGTCTACAGGGTCACCATTATGTATATGTTTGTTCACTTTCTCAAAGAACTCCAAAACGTTGGTGACTTCCCTTCACAGAAGCTGATTTCCCATCAGCAAGCTTTGTTCCTCTAGGTACCTAATAATTCTATCTCTGATTATAGTTTCTACTAATTTGCCTGGGACAAAAGTTAGGCAAACTAACCTGTAATTGCCTGGGTCCCCTCCAGATGCCTTAAAAAAATGGAAAAACATTTGCTGCTTTCTCCAGTCTTCTTTTTTCTATCGTTGTTACCATCAAGCCACAACTGACTTATGGAAACCCTGCTGGGTTTTCAAGGCAACTGGTGTTCAGAGGTGGCTTGCCATTGCCTACCTCTGTGTAGCAACCCTGATATTCCTTGATGGTTCCCCATCCAAATATTGACCCTGCCAGATCAGGCTATCCAGGTCATGGCAATCTTCTGCTACAGTGGTTGATTTTAGTGACAATTTACATATACTAGTTAGTAGCTCAAAAATCTAACGTTTGAATTCCCTAAACACAGCAATTACAATGCAATTCTAAACAGAGTTACAGCATTCTAAGGTATGGGTATAACTCTGTTTAGGATTGAACTGTTAATACAGTTGGTGGCTTAGTATCATTTGGGATAATTAATGCACTCAATCAGCACTTTCTGTATTATTGCATATACTTGTCCTTAGTATTTTAATGAGACAAAAATATGTGATTTTGCCTTTATACTTATATACTTTATCAGGCACTTTTAGAAACTGATGAATATATGTGTTCATTGTATTATTTTAAACTGGGAGCTCATATTCTTAAACATTTTAATATAGTTCTTTGGAAGGTTATTTGATAAAGCATACAATTTTGTTCTTAATGTTTTTATGTCATTTAAAATTAATTTTTAATTCTTATGTTTTATCTATTGTAATTTATTACTTTTACACTTGTTGTAAACTGCCCAGAGAGCTTTGGCTATCAGTGATACAGAATGAAATAGTAATAATAACGCACAGGTATATGCCATCAGGACCTGAAGACTTATTGATTTTCAGTTTCCCCAATGGGTCCAGAACTTCTCTCATCACCACAGTTTGACTCAGTTCTTCAGACCCCAGTTCTTCAGGCCCCGTTCCTGAAAACAGTGGCTGTGCCACAGGCACATGTCCTCCAGTTCCACAGTGAACACAATTCACTGAGCTTCTCTACCATCTCTCCATATTTCTTTAGCAATCCTTTTATTCCTTGTTCACTCAAGCCCCAAGTGTTTCTCTGGCTGGTTTCCTGTTCCAGATATATTTAAATAAATGTTTATCACTTGTCTTGATGCTTTGAGCAATGTGTTCCTCAAATTCTGTTTTTGCATGCCTGACTAGGGATACCATTCCTCAGGTGGGGGTGGGGTCCTGCCCACTGCCAGCTTTTGCAGGGTCCTGCCCACTGCTGGCAGTAGGAAATTCCCCCATCCCCAATGCCATGAGCAATGCACTGACATCACCCCAAAATGACATCAGTGCATTGGTGACCTGGGAGGGGGCACTCTGCTTTTTGGGCAAAACTCTATGGTTTGAGGCAGTTTTTACCACAGAGTTTTACCCAAAAAGCAGAACATTTCCCCCTGCACTGACGTCACTTCCAGGTGATGTCAGCATGTTGCATGATGTCCCAGTCCACCCCTAGAACACCCCTGAAATTCTCCTGCCAGTGCAATGAAGGGACCTGGCAACCCTATGCCTGACTCTAAACCTCTTTTGCCAGATTCTGTGCTTCCTTCTGTTCACTTCATTGGGGCAGACTTTTCACTTTTTAAATAGAAGGGGTTTTTTTACTTTTATACCTTCCTTGACTTGTCCTGTTAACCATGCAGGAATTCTTTTAGACTTGGCAGTGCCCTTTCTAACCTGGGGAATGCCTTCTATCTCGGCTTCAATTAGTGTTGTTTTAAATAGCTTCCTTGGGGTCGCGAAGAGTCAGACTCAACTGTGTGACTGAACAACAACAAAATAGCTTCCAAACATCTTCTATGGATTTTACTCTCTTGAGTTTCCCTTTCAGCTTCCTTCTACCTAGTCCCCTCATTTCTGTAAAGTTCCCTCTTCTGAAATCAAATATTACTGTTTTGGACTTTAAGGGTAACTTTCAATTGATATGAATGCTGAACTTAATAGCATTGTAGTCACTGCTCCCACTTGTTGCAACAATATTTATGTCTTGCACCAAGTCTTCAGCCGCACTTAGAACCAAGTCCAAGATCATAAGCTCTCTGGTTGGCTCTGTGACCAACTGTTCCAGTGCACAGTAATTTCTGATGTCTAGGAATCTCATTTCTATAACATGGCTTGAGCACATGCTTACCCAGTCAATGTGAGCATAGTTGAAATAACCCAGTATCACAACATCTGCTAAGTATGTGAAGTTAGCATTTTATTTGGATGCTAGCATATTCATACATTTTTCCTGCAAGGTGCTTAGAATATGTTGCATTAGAGATGGGAATGACCCAAGGACATGCAGTAAGTGTCATAGTTGCAGGGAATTTGAACCCAGGCCTCTCCAGTCCTTGTCTGAAATTGTAAATAGTATACAACACAGGCTGTCAGTACGGACCTTATACATAGACCATAACACAATTAGGTCTTGCATAATTTTTGCCTTCTCTTTGTAGGTGCCTTCAAGATCTATATTCATCTCTGCTCATATCACTAAACTTCTTGGTGGCATCTTGAAGTCAGTGATTTGAGTACTTTAGCTACCTTTGGTCTGTCATTCTCTTTCTTATTTTCACGTATTCAAACATCTGCTGCATAAGCCTGGCTTAGTATTTTGACAATATTATCTAAGGTCTGACATCTATATATGCATTCCATTTTTTAAAAACCTATACATTCAAAAGTTTAATACAAATGACTCAAATAGTAAAAAAAAAGTGTGTATGTATGTGTAAGGCAACATACAAAGGATACCTCCTGAAAACAAGAAAATACAAGCAGGAAGAGAGCTTTCACTTTTATAAATGAACAGCCATTGTTTTTCATAACACATTTAACCCTGTACTGTAATTAGGCATCATACAGCAATGACATTTTACATAAATGGCTATAAAATGTGGCACCACAGCAGAATCTGCTGCACTTCAAAGAGTCCAAATTTCATAAGACTGAGCAAGCTAATGGGTCTGTATTTTGCTACGGCAGTGCTCTCCTAAGCATGTGCTAGAAATGAACATCACAACTATTCTGCATTTGCAATCCAAAAGGGAATCAAAGTACTTTCCACATGTAAAATGTTAGGAACATTACACCCACACTTCCATCATCTACTGTCTTCTTCCTTTTCTTGGCCATGGGTGCTTCTACTATACAATCCACATTCCAGACACAGGCCTTTCTTACACAGAAAAGAGGCTCCCAGGCAGCAGGGAAATCTACAGAGACATTTCACAGCAACACATGCGCACAAACACTTTGAAATCTCTCATTAAAAATCTAAGATGTAATGAAAGAACTAATGCTTAGGCACCTGGTGTGCTGTGTCCACTAACTCTTTCTATTGTTCACAGCTGTCTCATTGTTACTTTTTGCTACACCCATCCCATTGCCATCTGTTGCCCTCATTTTAAACTTGAGACCATGAAGTTTCTTTGGATAGAATATACGTTCTACTATGAATATACAATACTTAGTATAATGCTGCTTTAACCTACTATAAAATGCTTGTGTACAAGCAAATGTCATCTAGGGGGACCAAAGTGAAGAAATTAATCGAAGTAAGAAACTATATACTACGGTAAACTTCTAGAGAGATTTGTTTTCTACATATAATGGTATTATACATTCACCCAATAAAAAACTTGCAAAGTTCCACCTACAAATCGGTGACATTTTTAATGGGGATAAGCAAATATTTCTAGTTATCACAACAGGGATCATGGATCAATTTCCCCCTCTCTAATTCACTAGAACATGAGGCCCTTAGGATGTTTAAAATATTCTCTACTTCACAGTAGACAAGTCTCAAAAATCAGGCTTGCTGAACTCATAATTGCATGGGAACCTAATAAAGAAGTAAGGGGCAGCATTCCACATGGGTCAGTACTGGGACCAGTGCTATTAGGTCATAAATAATATTATTAAATTGAAGGTGAGTAGCAAAGTGGTCACATCTGCAACACCAAATTATTCAGGAAGGCAAGAAGCTCCATAAAGATCTCTCCAAATCGGGTGACAACATGGCAAATGAGGCTCAGATCTAGTGTGAAGTGATGCACATGGGGGCTAAAATTCCTCATTTTAAACAAATGCTGATGAGATATGAGCAGGATTTTTGGGCCATGATGGCTAACCATTAACAATGTCAGTTCAGGATGCAGCAGGGCTGAAGAGGGTAAATTCTATGTCATAGATTTTGGCCAGTATCATTATACCATTGTAGAGACCCATGATGTAGCCACATTTAGAATACTGCATACAGCTGCTGGCTGCCATACCTAAAAAACAGTAGTGCAGTCCTGAAAAGGGTGTAGGCAAGGACAGCTTTGAAAACATCAAGGGGTCAGAGCACCTTCCTTTCAGTACAGACTAAGCAGCTTTTTAGTCTAGAGGGGGAAAACATGATGGAGTTTTATGAAGTTACACATGAGCAAAGAAAGGGCACACTACTTTTTCTCCCTAATCCATAACTCTGTAGTTTTGAGTGCAAGGAGATAAGGCAGGTTATCCATTACAAGCATAAGAAAGTACTTCTTCTCTCAAAGAGCAATTAACTACTGAAATTTACTGCCATAAGATGTAGGATAACTAGCTGAGTTTGCTTTAAAGGGAGATTATACAAATTCATGAAGGCTAGGTCCAGCAACAACTATTAGCCATGATGACTCTATAAAACCTCTGTACTCAGAAGCTGTAACCCTCTGAGTATAAGTACTAAGGGACACTAAGGGCCTCTACTCCCTGTTTATAGGCATTCTGGGGGCAACTGATCGGCTACTGTGTGAAACAGGATGCTCAAACAGATGGACCATTGGTCCAGTCCAGCACAGCTGTTCCAATGTAGAAATCTAAAATACAAAACAAAAACCACTGGGGGTTAAAACCCCACAAAATAATAGAAGCAGCCTCTATAGCTTTAAGAAATGAATGCTCTCTGTGGCTGTTGCTAGGCAACCAAAACAATAATTGCCAGCTGACTCCAGCCTTGACATGAGTGAGCAGAACCCTTTCTTTTGGCCTTTGAGGGAAGACTAATGGGGCCATGCCCAACAGCAACTACCAGGTGACTTGCTACTACACCATTTACATGACTCACCTAGGACTGGCAGCTCACTACTGTTCAACTGTTGCCAAAACACAAAAGCAAGTGTTGTGCAGTGGTCACAGGTTCAAATCCCCACTTTGTCATGGAAGCTTGCTGGGTGTGTTGGATCATCACTCTCCCTGAGCCTAACCTGCCTCACGGAGATTTTTTTTGTGATGTAAGCTGCTTTGTGTCACCATTGTTGAGAAAGTCAGGGTATAAATAATAAATATAGCTAAAATGGGTGAAAAATAAAAGACTGATTGGTGGGAAAGAGAAAAAATGCAGGGAAAGGTGAGGACATGGTGACTGTCAGGACAAAAAATAGGAAATAGTGTGGGAAGGGAGATGTAAGGGAAAGTAAGCTGTCCCCCACAATTTGTTGTGGGTTCCCCACTGTGGGACTGGCCCTGGCCTAGTGGCCAGCACTGCACAAGTGGCTGGAATCACAGAATTTTCTCATGGAGTGTTTGCTATGGGGAGAAAGGAGGGAAAGCTGAAGATAGAGATAGGCTAGGTGGTGGGTAGAAAGGAAAAGAGGGAAGAAAAAGGGGAAGGCTATTGGGGCTTCAGGGAAGGGAAACACAAAATAGTGGGGGAGGGGAAATGAAATGCCTCCTGCAAGTTCTTTCAGCCCCTTCACTTGTATTTACTTGCTTACTATAAAAATGTTATTCAATATGATTTATTGAGATATGCACTCTTATTTTCTTCCCATAAAATAAACCCCCTCCAGAAATACGAGGATATACTTCCTTATTTATTTTTGCTTTTTCTCTTAGTAATTTAACATGCTAAGATGACACTGCAAATTTCTAGCAGCAAGACCTATTCCTTTGCGAGCATAAAACTAATTCCAGCCTTGTTATTTTTTATTTTTTAAATATGGCATTTATATGACCCATGAAGCTCTGAAGAAATACTAATCACAAATGATTAAGAACATAAGAGAAGCCAGTGTTGGATCAGGCCAATGGCCCATCCAATTCAACACTCTGTTGCACAGTGGCCAAAAATACCAGGTGTCATCAGGAGGTCTGCCAGTGGGGCCAGGACACTAGAAGCCCTCCCACTGTTGCCCCCCCCAAGCACCAAGAATACAGAGCACCACTTGTCCCACAGTGAGAGTTCCTATCTATACCTTGTGGCCAATACCCACTGATAGACCTCTGCTCCATATGTTTATCTAATTCCCTCTTGAAGCCGTCCATGCTTGTCGCCTCCACCACCTCCTGTGGCAGTGAATTCCAAGTGTTAATCACTCTTTGGGTGATTCACTGCCACAGGAGGTCGTGGCAGCTGCAAGCATGGACAGTTTCAAGAGGAAATTAGATAAACATATGGAGCAGAAGTCCACCAGTGGCTATTAGCCACAGGGTATAGAATGAGAACTCTCAGTCTGGGGCAGGTGATGCACTCTATTCTTGGTGCTGGAGGGGGCAGCAGTGGGAGGGCTTCTGTGCCCTGGCCCCACTGCTGGACCTCCTGATGGCACCTGGTATATTTTGGCCGCTGTGTGACAGAGTGTTGGACTAGATGGGCCATTGGCCTGATTCAACATTGGCTTCTCTTATGTTCTTATGTTCTTATGGGTGAAGAAGTACTTCTTTTTATCTGTTCTAACCCGACTGTTCAGTAATTTCATTGAGTGCCCATGAGTTCTTGTATTGTGAGAAAGGGAGAAAAATACTTCTTTCTCTACCTGCTCTATCCTATGCATAATCTTATAAACCTCGATCATGTCACCCCTCAGCCGTCGTTTCTCCAAGCTAAAGAGCCCCAAGCGCTTTAACCTTTCTTCATAGGGAAAGTGTTCCAATCCTTTTATCATTGCAGTTGCCCTTTTCTGCACTTTTTCCAAAGCTATAATACCCTTTTTGAGGTGTGGTGACCAGAACTGTACATGATATACTGTTCTGCAATATATTAGGAACAAATCCTGTGGGTATCCTAAAAGGCCTAGAACCTGCTTATAAGGATCATCCTTCTAGGCACAATAACATCTAACTTGTGGCAAAAGAACCCCACCTATTTAAACCATGGGTCTCCAATATGGTTCCCAAGGGTACCATGGCACCCATCAATACCTTTGATGGTACCCACCAAGTGTTTTAAAAAGTGTGCGGGGCTGTTGCCCAATGGACTTCTGATTGGTCACTGAGGACTCGATTGATTGTTCAGATAAAAATAACATTGTTTCACTGGCAGCTACCACAACAGCATTTCTTGTATTCTCCTTCACGCCCTTTTCCAGAGTATTTTTCTTTACCCCTCTTCTCCCCTGCACTTGGGCTTCCTCTGTGTGTCCTCCTGCATTAACCACTTTGTAGTTGCTTCCATTACCCTGTGTCAGAATTCCAAAGGTGCCCACAGGCTCAAAAAGGTTGTGGACCCCTGATTCAAACTGGCCACTTATCAGACAGATAAGATAAACAGGCATAACAATGAAAAAGTTTTGTTCTGCCTTAACTTCAAGAGCATTTCTTCACTAGTACATCTGAAGTTTAATTCCATGAATTAAAACAGATCTATAATTTTCAACAAAAAATAATTTATCTACTGAATTCTAGCTGACAGCATACCAAGCAATACTATACTGTTTAAAATAAAAACAATTTGTTCTCCTACGCTAAACATATGGCTGTCGTGACACCAATGGCTCAAGAAAGCTTATGAAAATGAATCAATAATGAATCAATAATGAATGAATGAATCAAATGAATAAAATTTGGACAAAATCACTGGGCACTAGTACAGGTTCCTTCCATACACATTCTGGAAAAAAAATAGCCTGATTTCACACACACACTCATCTTTGAAAAGATGAGAGATTGGGCAATAATTTGCTTGGAATGGAGTTCGTTTTGTGTTAAAACTGACTCAATATAGTGGATTTTCTGCTGTTTCACACTCTGTAGTCCTAACAAAGCCCTAGTAACCACAAGCAGCAAAGGATCTTCCTTAGCGTCTCACACCCAGCTTCTACAAACCACAAGCTTGGATCCACAGAATTGCTTTGGCAAGCACATATCATATTGCTTTTGAGGGTTTTTTTTCTTTTTCTTCTTTTTGGTTGCTCTTTCTTTGTGCTTTCCCTTTTTTGCCAACAGCAGCTCCATACATTGGAGGCTGCTCTAGAGGATCCCCATATGAGGAGTGGTCTGGCATATGTCTCAAGGGAATGAAAATTTCTTTTTCTGAATGAGATTCCAGAAATCCCATTGTAAAAACGGAAGTTTCTCATGTAAGCTTTTGGATCCCAGTCATGATGGATATAGGTCAAAATGACATGAGTATAACCACTTAGAGGTTTAGATTGAGGTGCCATCACTAAGGTGATGATGCTCACAAATATCTGAAACTTACATTTTACAGTATGCATTTTATATAATGCTTGGCTACAATTGGTAACTGGAGCCAGGCAAGCCCACTGCAATTGAATCCAGCCAAGAATGAGGTAATAGTGGTTGGCAAGTCTTACAACCTGAAGGGAATGCATCCACAGTCACAGATAAGGTTCATCCTCCCCTGACCATCTGACTAATAATCCAGGGATGCCCCTGGATAACTGCACTGATAAAAATGACTAGGAGCACTTTCCACCAGCTCCTTCTGGGGAGAAGGCCGCAAGCCTCGCAGTCAGATTCAGACCAGTCAACTGTCATTCATGTCTTCATAATGTCAAGACTGAGCAACTGTTGTTTCACACTAGATTTTAAGCTCACTCTGCAGGGATCATGCCATTTCTTGCATCTAGCATATGCTGGTACCATAGTAAATAGCAGTGTTATTTACCAAAGGCTACCTTCAGAGGGAATTAAAATGCTACAGTTGGCGCACAGTTGGTGCGCAACAAGACAGCCTATCTCCCCATGCTCCAGAATCTGGAAAGCCTTTATATTGCCTTACAGACACAGTCCAAGGTGCTGGATCTGACTAATATGGTGCTAAACATGTGGAGTCTACATACATGAGAAAACAACGCCTTCTCTCTGTGCCACACAATTCATCATAACCAGTCTTTGGAGAGCCAGTGGGGTGTCATGGTTAGAATGTCAGATCAGGATCTTGGAGACCCAGGTGCAGATTCCCCCTTTGCAATGGGAGCTTGCTGGGTAACCTTGGGGCAGACACACACTCTAACCCACCACAGAGGGTTGTTGGTGTAAGGATAATATGTAGAAGAGGAGAATGATGTGAGCCACTTTGGGTCCCCACTGGGAAGAAATGTGGGACATAAAGGAAGTAAACAAACAAATAAATAGTATCTTCTGTCAAGAGTGGGTTTTTTTTAAAGAGACTCCCAGAATCAAGAAGGGCACAAAAAGAGGTATACTTGGCAGTTGCTCTCCAGCTTGAAACCAAATCTGATGCTTCACCCTGTTCCTTGAGGAAGTGTAATGTTTATATTCAGACACATGTTTGACAGCAAGGGATATGCAGCGGTTTATATATAAATAAAAGAACACTATAAGACTCTCAGAATCAATAGAACAGGACACGTTATAATTTCTAAATAAATAGGTTGATCACATATGCCCAAGCATACCCTTTGAACTGAAATGAAGTCAAATGAACATGACAGTACTGACCTCTCGTTTTTCAGCCTCTGACAACATAGGGATAGTAGTCCACAAACTGGACCATGTATTAGTAGTTGAACTGCCACAGTTAATAGCAAACTCATCATGGTGGGCATATACCCAGCAGTTAGAAGAGACCACGTATACTAAGCAAATCAGTACTATGAACACCTTTACTGAATGATGCTTTGCAGACTCAGTGGCAATAGAGAAAAGTATTGTTTTAACATGTTATTATAGGAGCCATAGTACAGTAATAAATAGTGGTCAGATCTCGGAACTGAGAGGAAAGGTCAGATCTTAATGATTTTAATAAATAAACACACACACACAAACCCTGGTTCGAATCCCCACACTGCCACAGAAGCTTGCTGGCTGACCTTGGGCCAATCAGACACTCTCAGAATAACCTACCTCATAGGGTTGTTTTGAGGGGGAAATGGAGGAAATGAGAATGCACATAAGCCACAATGAGTCCTCAATGAGGGAAAAGGCAGGGTATAACTGAAAAAAATTAAAATATACTTAATCTAACATTTCACCACCCTTCACTACCAGAAGGAGTCTCAGAGCAGTTTACAGTCTCCTTTCCTTTCCCCTCCCCACAACAGACGCCCTGTGAGGTAGGTGGGGCTGAAAGAGCTCTTTCAAGAACTGTTCTCTCCAGAACAGCTCTGAGACAACTGTGACTGACCCAAGGTCATACCAGTAGCTGCATGTGGAGGAGCTACACCAAACTGACCCTTTATACACACTTTATACACACTTTCTAAAAAGCAATATTAGCCTCATTTCATTACAACTGATTAGATCTGCCCAATAGGGCTTACCTGTGTTATAGTGAGTAACCCCAAATTGGGGGAGGGGGGGGCGCTGCCCTTCCACAGGAACACAAAATTAAAATAGCTAAAAGAAAGAACATGCAGATGTACAACTTCAAAAACTGGTTATGGAGATCTTTGTGCTAAACAATCATATTCCACTTATTTTTATTTTTAAAACACCCATTAGGGTTGCCAGCTCCGAGTCTGGAAACACCTAGAGATTTTGGGAATGGAGACTGGGGGCTGGCAAGGTTCGGGGAGGAGAGGACCTTCAGTGGGACATAATGGCATAGAGTCCACCTTCCAAAGCAGCCATTTTCTCCAGGTGAACTGATTTCTGTCACCTGGAGATCAGTTTGTAATCCCAGGAGATCTCCAGCCACCACATGGAGATTGGCAGCCCTAACATCAGTACAAATACACAGAGCTCTCTCACAAACAGGCACCATCCATATCTTGGATGGTGGGGTCTTAGGGAATCCAGGGGGTGGCGGAGCAGGGGGAAGAGGGAGCAATCCTGTCTGCAGTCAAAGTCAGCTGAGGAAGCAGGAAGGAGACATACACACACACATGGCACCTCTCCGACTATCAGAGAGACACATACTCCTTGGGTATTCTTCCCGCTTCCGCAGCCAACTTTGGCTGCGGAAGCAGGAAGACCCTGGGAGCCTGGGCCTCTCTGACAGTAGGAGAGGCATCTCAGCTAATGCAGGCTCCAGAGGGATGGAGAGGGGGCGGGAGGGATGGGAAGTGATGGGGGGCAGGGCTAATTTGATGGGGGGCATCACCCCGAAATGCCCCACTGTGGCTACAGGCTTGAATCATAGAATCACAGAGTTCAACAGGGCCATAGAGGCCATCTAGTCCAACCCCCTGCTCAATGCAGGCAAGGCGGGATATAAATCAAAGTTAATAAATAAATAAATAATGCAGGATCAGCCTAGAGCATCCCTGACAAGTGTTTGTCCAGCCACTGCTGAAAGACTGCCAAGGAAGGGGAGCTCACCATCTCCCTAAGTAGCTGATTCCATGAACAACTCTTACTGTCAAAAAGTTTTCCCTAATATCCAGCTTCCCACCCTTAATTTAAAACTATTCTTGAGTCCTCTCCTCTGCTGCCAACAGGAACAGCTCCCTGTCCTCCTCTAAGTGACAGCCCTTCAAATACTTCAAGAGAGCAATCCTGTCCCCA
The DNA here is from genome assembly GCA_029375565.1 of Gekko gecko. Classification (NCBI taxonomy): domain Eukaryota; kingdom Metazoa; phylum Chordata; class Lepidosauria; order Squamata; family Gekkonidae; genus Gekko; species Gekko gecko. Next base: position 93,135,608 of record JAPDNY010000011.1, on the reverse strand, counting down.
CCTCAACCTCCTCTTTTCTCCAGACTAAAGCAGCTTGCCCTATCCTCAGTATGCACAGTACACATACAAAGTACTGTGGGGTCACAAAAACACACGGAAATCACTCGCATCGTAACTTTATTTTTCAGCTGATAAATATTTCAACTTGAAATACACTTTTTTTTAAAAAACTATTTTGGCTAATTTTCACATCGCTATATGGCAGGATTTGTCAGGATTTCTTGTGGCAGGATTTGTCATATCAAGCAAAACTGACGTTCCAGTCCTATGTGCATTTTGCTGGAAGTAAGTCCCACTGAATCAAGTGGAATTTATTTCCAGCAAACGTGCAATAAGAAGACTGTAAATGTCACCAATAGATTAATAGTGGTATCTTCAGCTGAGCAGAATACTTCTGGATGCTTTTTAAGGTATTGATCTACAGTTCGGGGGACAGAGGGGAAAGGCATCAAAAAGAGCCCTCCTGTAGAAGAGTTTTCCTGTTCAGTTTTTTAATTAAAAAATATGAACATTTCAAATTTCTGAAGTTCATCTGAAAAGTTAAAGATTTATTTTACTGTAAAAACAGGATATGGGATTCCATTCAAATATAAAGAATGCACAGGAGAAATAACTACCTGTACCTTGTATATGGTCCATCACCTACAAGTATAGGTTTTTCCACAAACCTTTGAGACTGAATTTTTAAACTAAGCATCTTATCTTTTAAAGCAAGCAAGCATAGATTAGTTTTGATCTGGGGTGAACATCTAATCAATTATATGCCAAAAGCTAGCCACTGTCCATAGGTACCCACTCCTTCCAAAGCAGGAACACTGAATGCTTCAAAAACAAATGCAAAACTACCACATATTCCTTCTGTGTTATTACTTGGACATATATTATGTAGAATGCAGGAGCATTGTATAAAGGTATTCCCAAACCCTTGCACAAAACAAAGTATGTTGGTCTGTAAATGATACTCTCTATTTCAAGGCAAAACCCAGACCAGACCCTCACAGTCAAAGACAGCAAAAGACACAATTAAATAATGCAAGTTCTTAACACTTTAAAACATGGGATGTGGATTTAATTTCTTCACATTAGCTAGCGGATGCCAGCAAAGAGAGAAAGATGGCAGTTACAAGGGACAAAGCCAAAACAACACAATTTTCCCCACACACACACTCTCTCTCTCTCTCTCCTGTTGTGCAAACCCTTGCCTGTGGCTTTTGACAGCTCCCAGGGAGGAGCTTTCCATTACATTGTTTGCAAAAGTCACCCTGCTCTGGCGAAAATCAGACTATGCCCTATCTACACGTACAAGCCAAAGCAGTATTATGACAAGAACAATACTGAAAACCTCTCGAGTGACCAGAAAGGCAGCGGCAGCAGCAAACCTGAAACGCACCTACTTGGGAGTAAGCTTCATTGAACTCAACGAGGCTTACTTCTGAGTAAACACGCTGAGGCTTGCCCTCAGGCAGCAGGAATACCGGAGAAAGCGAAGGCTGAACTTCAATCAGAAAGAGAAAAGGGGACGGCGACAAAGGAGGAAAGGGAGACCGAGAAGCAGAAAGAGGACGGGGAAACCAGGGAGAGAGCCGTTCCAAACTGGGATGGAAAGGGGGGCGGGGGAGGAAGTTAACAGCACACACATTCGAGATGGGCAGGGGTGGGGGGCAGGGGTGGTGACGCCGGGGGGGGGGGGCGTTGGCAGGAACGGTCGAAAGTGAGGAAGAGAAACAGACACGGAAAGGAACCCGTCTAGAGTCCAGTGGCCCCTTTAAGGCCAAAGCTCACACCTTGAGCAAGCCTTTGTCGGCCTTAATGGTGCCCCCGGACCCTTAACTTGGCGCCACTGCTTCAGACCAACACGGCTGACCGCCTGGAAATGAAAAGGGCGATTAAAAGGGGCCACTCTCGAGCAGGCGCTGGGGAGGAGTATAAACAAAATGAAGAGAGAGGAAGGGAAGGGGGAAGGAGAGGCCAGGGGAGCCGAGGGGCAGGGGCCGAGGCCAGGGCCTGCCGCTCTTGACATGGCACCTCTCCCGGGTCAGCGACGAGGGAGGGAGGGAGGGAGGGAGGGAGGGAGCGGGAGGAGGAAGGAGGAGGGCGGCCGCCTCCGCCGGCGCTGACAGCCTCTCTCCTCCCTGCCAAAAGCGTCTCCCTTCTTCGCCTCTCCTTCTCCCCCGCTCGCCCGCCCGCTCCCTCTCCCCCGGGCCTGACACGCACGCTCCGAACTTACTTCTTTCTGACTCTCTGGATAGGGGAAGCGCCATCTTTGCGAGGCCGGCCCCGAGGTCTTTTGTCTGTGGCGGCTGCCGCGGGGGGAACTCCTGGCTCGGGGAGTTGTGGCGGCGGCGGCGGCTCCGGCTGCTGTTGCTCCGCCGCCCGCGTCAGGCTCTGCCGCTGCTGCCGCTGCTGCTCCTCGGCTGACATCCTAGTCAGCAGGACGACACATGGAGGAGGAGGACGACGACGACGAGGGGCTGGCGGTGAGGAGGAGGCTGCTGCTGCCGCTGCCGAATCCAACGCTCCTCCTGCTCCGGTTGCTGCTGCCGCTGCCACCGCCGCCGCGGCTGTTCTCCCTCTTCGCCGCCGCCGCCTCCTTCTCCTCCTCCTCCGCCTCCTCCTCCTCTACCTCCGCCTCGCATTGCTGGCCTCAGCCGCCGCGGACCAGCGCGCAGGTAGCAGCATGGGGAGGAGAGGAGAGGAGAGCCCGCCTCAGTTCACAGGGAGACCCTTTCGGGGCGGGGGGGGAGGGAGAAGGCGGCGGGAGGGGAGGGGAGGGGGGAGGCAGAGAGAGGCACGCACACGGCCGCGGCTCGACGCGGAGGGGCCGTTGGCGCGGCCGCGCGCCTGGCGGAGGAGAATCCCGCTCCTCGGCCGAGAGCCCCCCTCACAGGCCCCGGCGGCGGCGGCTCCGGCGACCCCGCTCGTCCTCCTGCCTTGGCGCTGCTGCTGTTGCTGCTGCTGCCGCCGAGGCTGAGGCGGCCGCCGCTTCCTCGTAGGTTGGCCCCGCGCCCTTCCCCCGCCCCCAGGGGAAGAGGAGGCGGAGGCCGCGGCTGGGCTGGGCTGGGCTGGCGGAGGGCAGCTGAGAGGAAGTTTTGACAGCTCCTCCAGCTGCTGCTGCTGAGGGAAGGAGGGCGGCGGGGAGGAAACGAACGGCCGGGGGTCGACGCCTGCGGGACTCTCTCTATAGAGCTACAGACAGATAAATAGAGCTACGTAGGGGGGATATATCTATATATCCGTACCTATAGATCTACAGGGGATTGTTTACTATTTTGAGGTGCGTGAAGCGGCGTGCCGCCCTGCCTTCCCCTCAGGCGGGCCTAGCCTGGAACTTTTAAAGGGGGGGCGTTAGAAATGAGGCGGAGGGCGGGGCGGAGGAGGCCGTCCCCGTGGGGGGGGGGTGTCGCTAGTCGCGCGCGCCACTCCGCTCCCCGAGGCGGCGGTTGGAGGCTTCGGGCGGGGGGGGGGGAAGAGCGGCTGGTCGGATTCTGTTTCGGTTGAGGCGGGTAAACCAGCCCTCACACCCGCCTGAAGTGCCCACGAGTGGACACGACGGCTGGTTTTATTCCAATTATTGCGAATACTATTGTTGTTATTATTATTATTGTCGCCTCACAGCCGCCGCCGCCTCTCTCCCCGCCAGGCGTCAGACAGCGACACCCGCTCGCCCTCTCGAACTGCGCCCTTCCTTCCTTCCTCTCCCTCCCCCCCCTTTCCTTTTGAGGCAGGGCCCCACACTGCGCCTGCCCAAGAGGCTCGCCCACCGGCCGGCCCTTCCCTCGGCGCAGACAGCTCATTCGACGCGCCGCTGCCGACGCTGACCTCACGGGCTCTGCTGTTGCGGCGGCTGCCAGGAGCGGCTGCGGCGGCGGCGGCGGCGGCTGGGGTGAAAATGTGGAGTCCGGGAACGCCGGACGGGAGGGGAGTTTCGCTCAAGAGATAGACAGGCGCTTGGAGGCGCTTTAAAAGATTTTTTTTGTTCCAGCCTAAACTTTCGTGGACTTTGGTTTTTTGGGGGTAAACAAAAACAGACAAGGAGTTTTGTTGCCCTTTGGAGACTAGGAGGATTGCGGTAGCAGGGGTTGGGCGATTAATAAATTTAAGAAAAACAATAACAATAATAATAATAAAAAATTATGCTAGGATAATATTATGCACGACTACACTTTTGCTGGTCTTTAAGGTGCCGCGGGGCTCCTGTTTGTTTTCCCCTACAACAGGCTTTTTTTTTTTTTTCCAGGACAGCTCGCGCGTGTACGTGTGGTTTGAGTGCTCTCACGAGTGTTGCCCGATCCGGCGCACTTTTTCTGGAACGCGCGTTGGGGTTTTGGAGGTTTTTTGCACGTGTGAATACGCGTGGTGTAAAACTGAGCGTGCGCGACCCTAAGCGGTGAGCGCGGGAACGGGGCCGCCTTCTCGTAACTCGCCGGCGAGGTAGGCAGCTGTTGCGAACCAACTTCTCTCCGTCGGTGCGTACGCGCTCCGTACACACGACATCTGGTCAATGCATTGGGCGATACTGGGTTGGGCGAGCTCTCTCCGCCGAGACTGCAGACCAGAAGGGGGGGAGGGTCGATTTCTATCCCACCTCTTCATTTGACGGGGAGGAAAGGCGTGCAACACAGAACGCGAAAAGCCTTAGAGATGCAAACATGGCAACAGCCAGATTCCAGACCATCAAGGTGGTGGTGGGGAGGGGGGGTAACAAGCTTTCGCCAGAGACTCTCCAAAGCTCACTCTCCCCCCCCATCTTGTTGTCGTCTAAAGTGCCACAGGACTCGAATCCGGATGTCCCCCTGCAGACCAACAGGGCTGCCCCCTCGGGAAATATTGCAGCCCGGAGAGCTGAACAAAAGCTACTGCCGCCGGCGCAACCACCCCTCGCCAACGCGCGCCCTGGGAGAGCACGGGCCTGAGCATCAAGAAGAGCCCGGGGGCGCAGCCCAGCCGACGGTGGCGGAGTTTTGACGGCAACCACCAACCTGCCCTCCCTCCCTCCCTCCCAGCCTTCGGTAGCTCGAGATGGGTGGCCCCGTGAGCCCGTCTGCAGCCAGCAGCAGAAGAGGGCAAGGGTCCGGGGGCACCTTAAAGACTAACAACATTTGGGGCAGGGGAGGAGCCTGCGTGAGTCACTGCTCACTTCTCCGGCTCTTTCGGCGTCTGCAGAAGCGAGCGGCCGTGAGTGACTCACGAACGCTCCTGCCCCGCCACAGTCTTTTAAGGTGCTCTTTTCTACGGCCTCTGATCGATCTCAGCCGGTCGCCTCGCGAGCGGTTTGCACCCTGCGTCCGGCCGAGTCACGTCGGAGCCGTGCACACGTGGACGGCTGCCCTAGTCGCCTGGCTCGCCGCCGCCCCCCGCCCCTTTCTCTCGGCTCGCCCACGTCCCGGCTGCGGGGAGGGCCCGGGGCGTGCAGAGGCGGGCGGCACGTGACGAGGGGAGGTCCGCGGGCTGCGGGGGCGGTCGGGGCTACTGCGAGGTCAAGGGAGGCCGAGCCCAGGATCGAAGGGGGCCGGAGCAGCCCGGCTTGGGTCTGGCGAGGCCGGGCGGCCGAGTGGGTGGTCGGCGCGTGCCCGCGTCTCACCTGAGTGCAAAGTAAGCCAGGCGGCGGAGGCGCCCGGATCGCTTGCGCTGAATCCTGGGGCGTGTACACCCGGGGGGTGGGGGGGGAGTTTGCAGCTGCTGCAGAAAGGTGGCGGAGAGAGCCGGTGCTTGTGCTAATCCGGCTCCCCCCGGGGATAGGGGCCGAGCTACCCTGGCCGCTCTCCCAGATTCTCTGAGGCTCAGCACGGGGTGTAAAGCCTCATTACGCGGGATTTGACTTGTCCCAGAGCGCAGCCGAGACTGGCTCCGAGTGGGGAGGCCTCCCTGCTGGATCATGTCCCGGTGGGCGTCACGATGCGGGGTGATGGATACACGATTTGGGAGGGTGAGGCCGGCATACCTGGAGGGAGGAGGCGCAAGATGTGGGGAGAGAAGACAGTTCTCCCTTCTAGCATGAGTAGCATTTATTCCCCCCCCAAATCCCACCCATCCCCAACGTGGGGGTTTGGTTTTTACAATTGCCAGTATGCTGTAGTGGTTAAGAGTTTTGGAGTATCTGGAAGAGCCAGGTCTGAATCCCTGCTGATGCCCTGGAAGTTCAATGGGTGACCTTGGGCCAGTCAGGTACTCTCAGTTAACTACCTTGCAGGGTTGTTGTGAGGGTTAAATGGAGGGAAGGAGGATGCTGTAAGCCACTTTGGGTCCCCACTAGGGAGAAACGCAGGGTATAAATGAATTAATTAAATATTTATGACCTGCCCCTCTTTCCAGGAAAAACTTCCCTGCTGTTTGGGAGTCCCTGGGCAATTTGGCTTACCCAACATAAGACAGCCCGTGCCCCCCCTCCCCCCATACTCCAAGAGAAACTAGTTTGTTCCTTTAAAAATATATATTTAAATCCTTGCCCTTTAAAGAATTTCCACACACACCCCTTCAGGTACTAGCTTTAGGTTTCAATATGATGTGTAAGCTACCACAACTGCCGAGTCATGCAACTAAAAAGTTATGAGCAATAAAAAGAATTCACCCTGGAGCTTTTCAGTGAGCCACAGGTACACAGATGACTTGGCAAGTGCGCATTTAAAATAGCCGCAGACACAGCTCTATTATAATAATGGATACTTTTAGAAGCATCCACAAAATAGAATCTCAGATAAATAATTTACATTCCAACCTAATTTTGTCCCTAGTGTGTGTGCACGCTTTTCTGTCTCTTTTGATTCTTTGGCCTGCATTTGGGTCACAATTAATGGAGAAATGTGTTGGAAAACTGTGTGAGGTAAGCAGCCCAAGCCGTAGGGACTCTGCATGTCGTCCCCAGTTTTGTTGTGCAAGTATAGAGTTTGATATCTGGATCAGAATTTAGTCTCCTGGGACCCCCAGGTTTATCCCCCACCAATCCAATTTTTAGCCTTCCTGGCCCAATAAAAAAGCCTGACAACTCTTTAACAGTAAGTTTGAACCTTACCTGCCGTTCAAGTGGATTTGAAAAAGTGTGCATGTGCACGAAAACTCATACCTTGAATAAAAACTTTATTGGTTTCTAAATGTGTTCTACTGCTTCGGACCAACACGGCTGACCTCCTAGATCTAACAAACTAGATACCTGAAGGGGCGCAGGTGTCCAGTATAAAGGAGGTGGTACTTTAAGGAGCCATTCCTAACAGGTCTACTTGGTAGTAAGTCCTATGTTACTGAATAAAGCTTACTCCCAGGAAAGTGCCTTTAGGCTTCCAGGCCTTCACGTTTTGCAGAATTCCTGCTAGACTCTTCCCTGATCCTTAACCCTTCTCTCCTCCTTCTCTTAGTGGCCACTGCTTCTGCTCGGTTGTGTAAAGAACCAGCAAACAAAACCCAAAAGCTTTGAAAATGTAGATCTTGGGAGCAGAACAAATGTACAGCTAAATAAATGCATGTAATTTAAACAATGCTTGGGTCAGGTTTGGAAAATGGCAGTGCAAACCTTCACAGATTAGAATTGCACTGTAAAGCTCACTGATACGGACACCCAGAAAGCTGTGCCACCTCCCAGGCAGTAGCCATGATATACATCTGTGGAGAATGTCATAGAGAAAATGAAATAAATGCAAAAGAAGAGATTGGATTTATACCCTGCCCTTCACTACCGAAAGGAGTCTCAGAGCGGCTTACAAACTCCTTTCCCTTCCCCTCCCCACAACCGACAACCTGTGAGGTAGGTGGGGCTGAGAGAGCTCTGACAGAAACTGCTCTTTTTCAAGAACAGCTGTGCCAGAACTATGGCTTGCCCAAGGTCATCCAGCAGATGCAAGTGGAGGAGCATGGAATCAAACCCGGTTCTCCCAGATTAGAGTCCGCACACTTAACCACTATACCAAACTGGCTCTTCAGACTGTCGAATGCAGGGAGGGTGGTTACGGAATGATGTACAAGAAGAGAACAAAAATATTGGCTGTATTTGATGCCCCATGAAAAAGGTGAAGATGCATCTGATTTTTCTCAATGTATTCTTCATATGCTAAATTTAATGTCACACTCGTGGGAAAGCATATGCTTTCATCCTGATAGTGTAAATTATACAGGCATCATAATAAAGCCAATTTGGTGTAGTGGTTAAGAGCGCGGACTCTGATCTGGGAGAACTGGGTTTGATTCCCTTCTTCTCCACATGCAGCCAGCTGGGTGACCTTGGGTCAGTCACAAGTTCTCTCAGAGCTGTTCTCTCAAGGGCAGTTCTCGGGAGAGCTCTCTCAGCCCCACCTACCTTACAGGGTGCCTGTTGTCAGGAGAGGAAGGGAAGGAGATTGTAAGTTGCTCTGAAACTCCTTCAGATAGTGAAGTATAAATCCAATCTCTTCTTATTATTATTGTTCAAATAAAAAAAATGTATGGGCCAGCCACATACTCTCAGCTTAACCTGCTTCACAGGGTTGTTGTGAGGAGAGAGGAGAGGAGAACAGTGTAAAACACTTTGGGTTCCCATTGGAGATAAAGGTGGGATATAACTAAAGCAAATAAATAAATACATTTTGTGTCATGACTCTAATGGGGGGGATCTCCCGGGCTATTGAGCTCCCGGCCAAATCTCTCCTCAGAAGGCTGAGAAGCGACCCTATAATCGCCCCCTTTAAAAAAAAACTCTGGAAGAAGAGATTGGATTTATACCCCACCCTTCACTCAGAGTCTCAGAGTGGCTTACAAACTCCTTTCCCTTCCCCTCCCCACAACAGACAGTAGGTGGGGCTCAGAGTGTTCTTTCCGGAACTGTCCTTGAGAGAACAGCTCTGACAGAACTATGGCTTGCCCAAGGTCATCCAGCAGCTGCAAGTGGAGAAGTGGGGAACCAACCTTGGTTCTCCCAGATTAGAGTCCGGGCACTTAACCACTACACCAAACTGCTCTATGAAAGATGGATTGGCTGCTAAGCAGGTTTATTAAATTCTGAGCTTGCTTAAACCTGGTTGGCTTTTAATGATATGAACTTTATTAATGAGTTTATGAACTCTTTTATGGTTTTTAAATTGTTAAGTTGTCTTGGGTATGTTTCTAAAGCAGAAAAGGAACAAATAAATACACCCATCTGGAGTGACCACAGTATTTCTTTAGATATACTTACCATTGTTCTAAATGCTATAGTCATATATAATATTTAATATAATAGGGGTTAGTGTTCAAACCACTTTACAGGCATTAACTCAGTACTTATTACTGTATTTCTGTGCCACCCTTTGAGAGTCCTGCTCAAGGCAGCTTATGATTAAAAACCACAGTATTTAAAAAAAATCATTAAAAACACATCCATTAGACATAAGCAGTATTAAAACTGTCTGTAAAACTGAACAGACCATTACAAAACAGAGAAAACCCCTAATTAAAAGCCTCCATGAAAAGATGTTCTTTTAGGCTTGGTGCCTGAAAGGAAGTATAGCAGGCACCAGGCAAGCCTCAAAGAGGAGGACATTCCAAGGGCAAGGGGCCACCACAGAAAATGCCCTGTCTCTAGTAGGCACCCACCTCACTTCTGAAGGTAGGGGCACAGAGAACAGGGTTTGAGAGGCAGATCTTAACTGGCAGGCTGGATAGTATGGGAAGAGATGGTCTTTCAGGCACATTATCACAGTAAGCCTCACAACAGTCCTGTAAGGTAGGCCACTGTTGCTCTCCCCCCGTTTGGTGTAGTGATTAAGTGTGCGGACTCTAATCTGGGAGAACCAGGTTTGATTCCCCACTCCTCCACTTGCGCCTGCTGGATGTATTTATTTATTTATTCATTCCATTTTTACCCAGCCCTCCCCGTGATGCAGGCTCAGGGTGGCTCACAGACAATACATAAATACAGTTAAAACAACATAAAATAATCTAAAACAGTGCCATTATAAATAATAGTTTCATAAAGTGCTGAAGATGGTTTGTTAGTTATTCAGGATGGTTTACTTCCTGAGAATGCTTACAAAACTTAGGTGTCATTCTGCTCAAGATCTTCCTACAGCGCAGGCTAGATGTCAAACCAAGGCTAGGTGTCAAGAACCAAGGGCCAGGGCTCTATAGTCGTGGTAGCACCCCAGCTGAAAGCCTGGCAGAAGAGCTCTGTCTTGCAAGCCCTGCGGAACTGTAAAAGGTCTCTCAGGGCCTTGTCCTCTTCCGGGAGCTCATTCCACTACTACTGGGGCCAGGGCCTTTTCAGTGGCAGCCCCTGAATTCCTACGTTGGCAAGGCAGCGGACCAGTAACTTTTGGTTGACTGTGTCGAACGCCACCGACAGGTCCAACAACATCAGCACCGCCGATCTACCTTGATCCAGATGCCTTCGGAGGTTGTCTGTGAGGGCGACAAGTGCCGTCTCCATCCCATGACCAGGGGAAGGGAAAGGAGTTTGTAAGCTGCTCTGAGACTCCGAGTGAAGAGCAGGGTATAAATCCAATCTCTTTTTCCTCTATTGTGGATGTGTGGCTGAGGCTGAGATATAGAAGTGTCCCTAATCTCACTTGGGTCAGTTCATAACCAAGGTCAGACTGGAATTGAGGAGCTAATACTTCACACCCATATCTGCTACATCCAAGCTCTTATAAACAGGTCCCTGAAGCGGCGAAAAAACACATCTGCCATTTTTCTAAGAGCAATCCCTGCCTCAAATCCTGGTGCAACCTTAGCAACACCAACTCCTAACCACATAGACTGCACACTATTACAGGCAATTCTAGAACCACGAGTGGACAGCTGTAACAGAATTTGGCAACAGGAATTAAACAATGCCTAATAAACGTGAACAGACATGACTGGTTGACTTGTGGCACACACTGCCTCAAGATGCCTTGGCTTAGACAGCTTTCAAAGATGACTGGACAGATTTATGACAGATAGGACAGTTGATTGTCAGATGCTAGGGAACAGCTGCTGTTGTCAGTGGGCCTTGCCTATGGGATTCCACGTGGCCACTGGGGAAACAGGATGCTGGATGAAATGGACCATTGGCCTGATCCAGCATGGGGGAAAGTGCTGTCAGAGTCAGCTTACAGGGTTTTTAAAGGCAAGAGATGTTCAGAGGTAGTCTGCCATTGCCTGCCTCTGCATAGCAACCCTGAACTTCCTTGGCGGTCTCTCATCCAAGTACTAACCCTGCTTAGGACCGACCCTGCTTAGCTTCCAAGATCTGATGAGATCGGGTTAGCCTGGACCGTCCAGCTCAGGACAGTTTAACATCTTTGGTATTTGAAAGGCTCGCCTACTGGTTTCTCCGGGTTTCCATTTTTAACCCAGCAGAGTTTTACATAAATACAATATCCCATGTCCATTCTCTAAACTATTACCACAATTCATTGCTGCTACTAAGTGGGCTCGTCTCGTATATGAAGTAGACGTGGCCTCTACAGAATGGCAAACTGACCCATGGTGTGACCCTAAACAGGAGCGGCACCCTTCTAAATCCACTGAGGTCAATGGGCTCAAAAGGGTATAAGGACTGCACGACGAGTAAAACTTATCCCGATGTCCACCCTATTGCACAACGCCATACGGACTGTGTGGTAACCGCAAGGGAGTGCTCACAGGTAAAACCACGAGGTCATAATCAATGCTCCCTCTAAGCTGTGAAGTCTTGTGAGCAAAAATTCCACTTTGTGAGCTACTGGCATTAAAGTCATGAGCAAGCAATTTGGCTACTGCATCAATTAGTTTGCTCTGGAGCCCTCCTTCCTGGGCTAAGACAAAAATGTGTGAGCTGGAGGCTAAAAACCTGTGAGCTGGCTCACACTAACTCAGCTTAGAGGGAACACTGGTCATAGTGTCACAATTTTGATTTCATAACGTTTTATTGCAAAGAGGACGTGCTGACTGTGGTATTGTAAAAGGATGACCCCCTAGAGACCAAGGTTGTACTCCTATGCACGTTTATTTGAGGTCAAATATCACTGAACTCTGGGTGCGATTTACTACTGAGTAAATGTGTCCAGGATTGCACTGTGATCCTAAACATACTTGCTTGGGAACCAGCCCATTACAAACCAACGGGGCTTGGGGGTGGCGGAAAGCGCCATTAAGTCACAGCCAATGTCTAGCCACCCCGTAGGGTTTTCAAAGCGAGACATTCAGAGGTCCTTTGCCGCTGCCTACCTCTGCGTCACAACCCTGGGATTCCTTGGAGGTCTCCCATCCAAATACTGGCTAGGGCTGACCCCACGTAGCTTCCGAGGTCTCCTTGCAAGCAAGCACGATTAGGATCAGGCTGTGAACAGGGGGTGTGCCGTTTCCATGCGATCCCGCCCCTGCCCAAAGTATTTCACAACAGCACCGTGCTCCTCGCTTGTGCAACGCCTGGATCCCAAGAAAAGCTGCCTAAAAAATGGGCCTATAAAATATTGCACAACCATCATGATGTGAACGCATGCTTGGGAGGCCTAGAGCTTCAGAGGGAATGAAGGGTAGACAACCGTCAAACCTAACAAACAACCAGCGAGCCCAGAAACAGAGCACTAATGCTGTGCTTTGAGATCCCATCCATTAAAATGGCATTAGCTGGCCTGGATGGTGCAGGCTAGCTTGCTGTTGTCAGATCTCAGAAGCTAAGCAGGGTCATCCCTGGTTAGTACTTGGATGGGAGACCCACCAAGGAAGTCCAAGGTTGCTGCATGGAGGCAGGCAGTGGTAAGCCACCTCTGTGTGTTTCTTGCCCTAGAAACCCAATGGGGCTGCCCTAAGTCAGCTGCGACCTGACGGCACTTTTACACACAGCAAGCCTGGACTGGTGGCGGCAGAACAGATTTGAGCTTGTGCCAGGTCAAGTTTACTGTAAACTTGCAGCTGTGATCCTCCATTGCTTCTTTGTACCATTACAGATCTAAGGATTAAGGATGTTTTTGCCCCCACTGGAATGCTGTGTTGTAAATAAAGGTTATACTGTGACATCGTAGAATGGTGTTTCCTGTAAAGGTAAAGGTTTCCCTTGCTCGAAAGCCGGTCGAATCCGACTCCAGGGATGCGGTGCTCATCTCCGTTTCCAAGCTGAAGAGCCCGTGCTGTCCGAAGACTTCTCTGTGGTGATGTGGCCACCATGACTAAACACTGAGGCGCAAGGAACGCTGTTACCTTCCCACCAAAGTGGTACCTATTTATCTACTTGCAGTTTCTTGCTTTCGAACTGCTAGGTTGGCAGGAGCTGGAGCCAGAGACGGGAGCTCACTCCGTCATGCGGCACTCGGGTCTCGAACTGCTGAACTACCGACCTTCCGGTCTGTAGTCCTGACTTTTTTCTTCCAAGCTTTTGGCCATAGCTGGTGGCAGCTTCAACCCATATTAGTTGCTAGGGAAACAGCAGTTGTCATCCCATATCAACAAAAGCATTTCTCAGTTTGTCTCATCACACTTCAGCATGACCAAGAAACGGAAGAACCGGTGTGGTGCAGAGGTTAAAATGCTGGACACAAGGATCGGGTTGCTCCAGATTCGAATCCCCTTCTGCCGGGGAAGCTCACTGGGTGAGCTTGGGACAGTCATGGTTTCTCGGCTATCCTACCTTACAGGAAGAGGTTGTGAGGAGAAAACGGAGGAGAGAACAATGTTGTAAACCACTGTGAGATCCCATGAGGGAGAAATGTGGAATATAAATACAGGAGGAGGAGTCAAGGAGCTGCTTACAACCCTCCCCCAAACAGACACCCTGTGAGGGAGGTGGGGCTGAGAGAGCCTCTCGAGGACTGCTCTTGAGAGAACAGCTCTGAAAGAACTTGTGACTGACCCACAGTCACACCAGCAGCTGCATGCCGAGGAGTGGGGACTCAAACCCTCCTATATTAGAGTCCGCACTCTTAACCACTATACCAATAAAGAACTCCAGACCAGAGTTCTGTGGGCCAAAATGGGACTGCTACCTGCAAAATGGGACTGCTACCTGCAAGGCCAGTTCAATGTATGGGGAGTAGCCTCTAGCAACCAACACAATCCCACCCACCCCAAATAAGAGTCTAAAGGCACCTTTATTTATTTATTTATTTATTTATTTCTCACATTTATACCCCGCCCTCCCAGCCAAGGCCGGCTCCTTAAAGGTGAACGAGAATTTGTTCCCAGCATAAGGTTTTATGGATCCACTTTGTCCAGTGCTGGAATAAACGTTTGTCTTGGAGGTTCCATTGTGTGCATCTGTGTTACATCCCTTCTGACTTAGGTAAAGGTTTCCCTTGCTCGAAAGCCAGTCTAATCTGACTCTAGGGTTGTGGTGCTCATCTCCATTTCCAAGCTGAAGAGCCAGCGCTGTCCGAAGATGTTTCGTCCTATCCTCAACAGCCTTGCTCAGGTCTTGCAAACTAATTTCCTTGACTGAGTCACTCCATTAATGTTCGGTCTTTCTCTTTTCCTGTTGCCTTCTAAGTATTTCCTTACATTAAGGTGCCACTTCTCCCCAACTTTCTTAGGGGGAGGGGCCGCTAGCCCACCTCCCGGATGGGCGCCCAGCAGCAGGCCTAGCCTGCACCCTTGACTAGTGGCAGAAAAATGCAGACTGGAGCATCGTGCTTGTAAGTCCTGCGGGTAGCTCACAAGCATCTTTTCAACACATCCAGTCTCCAGAACTGGAGCCATCTGCCTGCACCCCAAGGGAGGCCAAGGCATTTATAGGATCGGCTCACGGGAATCTGCGTGTTTTGTCTCTGGGCCCTTGCTCAGTCAACCCCTCCGTCCTCGCTCCGGGCTTCTCCGCCTAGAGCCCAGGGGACCCGCGTTTTGACGAGGGGGCGATTATAGGGGTCGCTTCTCAGCCTTCTGCAGTTTCCTGTCCCCTAAAGGGAGGTTGTCTCGTTGGGACCAGACCCGAAGGCGATAACCGTGGGCTGCAGAACGAAAAGCAGCCGAGCGGGCTGGAGGTTTCGGGAGCGAGCCAAAAAAAGATCTACGCAGAAGTCAGCCATGGGGTTTACTCCCGGGAAAGCGTTCATGGAATCGCAGCCTTCGTCTCCTTTATTGAGGCCGGGAGCACCGGAGGGACCGACAAGATCACGCGCGCACAAAATACGGAAATCAAAATAATACATGTATTTGTTTTCGGGCTAAGCTTGAAACCTTGCCGGCGTCCCTCCTCCGGTGCTGCCCTCTGCCCGGCTTCCCGAAGGCGAGCACGGGCGTGTGCGTGTTTTTCCCGGAGGCCCGGACTGGGGCACCAGGCGGGGAGGAGGAGGAGGAGGAGGAGGAGGCGTCGTTTTTGGCCGAGGGACCGGAGGAGGGGGGTGGCCGCCCGCCCGCGGGGCGAGAGGTCCCGGGCAGGGGGGAAGCCGCGCTGAGCTGGGCGGGCTCCCGACTCCTCCAATCCACGGGAGGCCAAAGTAGGTCAAAGCTCTCCCCCGAGCCCGGGGCTCCCCGGAGACGGTGCGCGCAAGAGAAGGGGGAAAGCTCCGCTTCAGGCTGCCTCCAGGCGCCGGGCGAGGCCGCGCGCTCTCCTCCCCGGAGAGGCGCGCCCGCTTCGGCTTCCCCGGCCGGCTCCTTCGGCGCGCCCCCTGCCCGCCGAGCGCCCTGGGGGAGGGGCGGGCAGGCGGCCCCTCTTCCCTCCCTCCCTCCCTCCCGGCGTGGGTGGGGGAGAGCGCGGTGGGCGGAGGGGAGGAGCCCGGCTTGGCGTTTCCTTCCTTCCTCCCCCGACTGCTCCGCAAGGGGTTATCGAGGCAGCCCCGTCCTTACTTGTCTTCCAGGTGGGGTTGGCCTCGCCAGCCAAGCCGACTCTACCCTCGAGAGCTTCCCCGGGCTGGCTTGGAGGACACGCGTCCCGCCGCTCTAGACAGCCCGCGGGAGCCCATCAGCGCCGAACCAAAACTCACCCTCGTTTCCGCCCCTCTTTGCACTCCGCCCCATTGCGCCCCCCCCCACATGCTCCTGCAGGCTTTATACCCCCCCCCCCGCTTTCCTGGCGTTACGTCCCTTTTTCTTCGCAGAAGATCGTGAAGAATAACAGAGGAACTATTTTCTGCGGAAGGATCTCCCATTAGTGGTGACGGAGCACACCATCTACTTGGAGGAGCTTCTTTGCAGCGTTGCTGGTGGGGAAGCTCCTGGTTCTGATGGAGCCTGTACACGTGTATAGATTTAGAAACGCCTTTTGGAAGGCGAGGCAGAGTGCACGGGAGAGCAATTCTGGGCAGTGTACCTCGCCGGCCCTCTGATCTCCCTCCCCCCGTTGTAATTTAGGCCTGGTTTAAATGCAACCCTGGGCAGGCGGAGAGCCCCAGTGTGGCCCTTGGGAGTGCAAAGTCCTGCTGGAAGGAAAGTGGCTTTCCCTCTCCAGTGCTGTGAGGCTTGGGCCTGTTGGCAGTGACAGCCCTAATTCCTGGGTAGTCCTGGTAGCATTCCTTGGGGTCTGGTGTGCAGGATTAAGGTCACCTATCCAGTTAGGGGAAATGGGAAGGTGGCGCGGTATAGCCAAATCTCGTCAGATCTGGCCTGTTAAGCAGCACCAGCCCTGCTTTAGTACTTGGATGCAGAGGAAGGGCAGGGCCAGCCACCTTGGCGTCTCACTTGCCTTGAAAGCCCCTTGCTTGGCCGCTGTAAATTGGCTGCGACTGGATGGCACCTTGCACACACAAGGGTTGCCAGCCTCCAGGGGGGAGCTGGGGGTCCTCTGGAATGACAACTCATCTCCAGACTACTGACCAGTTCCCCTAGGGGAAATGGGTGCTTTGGAGGGTGGACTCCAGGCCCATAGCTACAGTGGGGCATCTTGGGGCCATCCCTCCCCGCAACTTGCTGCCCAGGCCTCCCGACTTCCCATCCAGCTGGTTTACTTTACTTTTGCAGGCGCCATGCTGAGCCGTCGCCCTGCCCTGCCCTGCCCTGCCCACTGAAGCCCTCACCTCTCTTGTCGCTTTTTAAAACTTTCACTCTCTTGTTGCTCCTGACACAGCTTGAGTGAGTATGCAGGGGTGCCACCCGACTTATTTAAGTGCCCCCCAAAATAATTTTAAAAATCCTGGTTATAGCCCTGGTGGACTCCATGACATTGTCCCCCGCTGAAGTCCCTGTCCTCCCCAGGCTCCATCTCCAAATCTCCGGGAGTTTCCCAAACTGGACCTGACCAATGTTTCCTCTAAGCTGTGGAGTCTTGTGAGCAAAAATTCTCCTTTGTGAGCTACTGGCATCCAAGTTGTGAGCGAGCGATTTGGCTGCTGCATAAATCGGTTTGCTCTGGAGCCATTCTGCCTGAGCAAAGACAAAAATCTGTGAGTTGGCGCCTCAAAAACTGTGAGCTGGCTCACATTAACTCAGCTTAGAGGGAACACTGGACCTGACAACCCTACCCCTCCCACCCCCACCAGTGGCCGGGGGCCCTGGCAACCCTGGATCCAGGTAGCACCTAGGAGAGGCTGGCAGCTGCAGTGACAGGCTTTTTTATTGCTTCACACGCACCTGGAGCTACGACCAGCACACACAACTAGAACTGCGGCCCCGCCACACAGGCCTTGGTGGGAGGACACAGGAATTAGTTTGTGAGGGGGGCTCATTTAAAGGCATACACATATGTACATCTCTGTATGTCACGGTCCCTGTAACACCACAAAATGTCAGCAGGTTAAGCTATATGCTTCAGAATTTCAGACAGAAACTCTGTTTAACAGGATGCCTTTTGAAATGAACGTTTTGAAAATATTTTCTGGCATGCGCCCAGCTTACCTTGAGTCATACAGGGAACGTCCTTGAGCTGCGGCTGCAGCTGCTGCCAGAGAAACATTTTTAAAGTTGTACACAGCCAATCCGATCTCCAGTGGCCAGTCAGGAGCACTGCTGGACAAAAGCCCCACCTGGCCTCACCCACTTTCTGAAAACACAGGAAAAGTGTCTGTCTCCGGGTGCCCATGTTGGGGACCCTTGATCCATAGGCCCTTTGCAAATGGTTGTTTGCACAAGTATCTTTAGACTTTGAAGTTTCTCCCTGTGCCCTCTGCATGCACAAAAATTGAATAGTGTCCAAAAACCCTAACTTTTTAAACCCAATCCTCTTGCCCATTCCTTAATTTGGTATTCCTTATTTTTGTTCATTTGGACTGTTACACAAACGTCCTCACAAATTGCTGAGCGGTTGGGTTAGAACGGATAAAAGGAAGTACTTCTTCACCCAAAGAGTGATTGAACACATGGAATTCACTGCCACAGGAGGTGGTGGCGGCTACAAGCATGGACGGCTTCAAGAGGGAATTGGATAAACATGTGGAACAGAGGTCCATCAGTGGCTTTTAACCACAAGGTATAGATAGGGACTCTGGGGCAAGTGATGCTCTGTATTCTTGGTGCTTGGAGGGGGGGCAACAGTGGGAGGGCTTCTAGTGTCCTGGCCTCACTGCTGGACGTCCTGATGGCACCTGGTATTTTTGGCCACTGTGCAACAGAGTGTTGGACTGGATGGGCCAGTGGCCTGATCCAACACTGGCTTCTCTTATGTTCTTATGACTGCTGCAATGTTAGTTGCCTTGAGTCTGAGGAGAAAATGTTACAGAGATGTGCTGTTGCTGTTAGGTTTTTGCCATCCCCCATTGTCATAGTGGTGACCAGTGTTCCCTCTAAGCTGAGTTAGTATGAGCTAGCTCAGTCTTTTAGCCTCTGGCTCACACATTTTTCTCTTAGGTCAGGAAGGAGGGCTCCAGAGCAAACCAATTTATGCAGCAGCCAAATTGCCCGCTTACAACTTTAATGCCAGTGGCTCACAAAACAGAATTTTTGCTCACAAGGCTCCAATGCGTAGAGGGCGCATTGGTGGTGGGTGGGCTGAGAAGAGGGCTTGTGTCTAGTCCGATCAATTTACTCATGAACTTTGCTAGGGTCTTTCCACAAGTTAATAATGTATGATTTATTTATTTGCTTCATTTATACTCTGCTTTTCTCCCCAACTGGGACTCGAAGTGCCTTACCCCATTCCCCTCACCTCCATTTTGCCCTCACAAAAACCCTCCAAGGCAGGCTAGGATGAGAGAGTGTGACTGGCCCAAGGACACCCAGTGGGCTTCCATGACAGAAGCAAGGATTCGAACATGGGACTCCCAGATCCTAGTCTGACACTCTGACCACTAGACAGTGGTGCCCCTCCCAATAACTATGAATAACAGAAATATAGTCAAATTACCAAACTTTTAAGCATTATTCATCATTGTGCTTTACACATAGTTTCATAAAAAATATACTATTTGATAGGCGTCTAAAAATACAGCATGCAAGTATTAACAAAAATAAAAATAAAAATACAGCATGCATGTTTGCCATTAATATTTTATTTACAGATTTAATCTTAAACACAATGATTATTTAAAACAAGCAGTCCTGGCTGCGTATGGGGGAAAGTCCTTGTAGTTAAAATGAAGTTTGAAAAGAAGGCATCCCCGAATTTGTTTCCAAAGACCTCAGTCAAAAGCCAGCTTGGGCTATCAACATATTGGGCAGGAGAGACGGATTGCGAATTTGAGACATTTATTTAGGACACAGATTTAAATCTTTACTACTAACACTTTCCTGGGAGCAAACCCGATTGAGTAGACCTCAGTAGGATCCTGGCTCGATCGGCTGAGGATCACAGTAGTAGGGAGCAATGCTGTCTCCAAGCTGTGGAGCCTTGTGAGCAAAAATCCTGGCATTGAAGTTGTGAGTGATTGCCTACTGCATAGATTAGTTTGCTCTGGAGCCATCCTTCCTGAGCTAAGACAAAAATGTGTGAACCAGAGGCTAAAAAAATGTGAGGTAGCTCACACTAACTCAGTTTAAGAGGGAACACTGGTAGGGAGCAATCCTAAACAGGTCTACTTTGAATGTATTTATTTTTAAAATGTTTTCTCAATTAGGATCAGAACTCTTTTTGTAGCAGGAACTCCTTTGCATATTAGGCCACACACCCCTAATGTAGCCAAACCTCCAAGAGCTTACAGTAGCCCCTGTAAGAAGAGCTCTGCAAGCTCCTGGAGGATTAGCTACATTAGGGGTGTGTGGCCTGATATGCAAAGGAGTCCCTGCTACAAAAAGAGCCCTGATTAGAATATTTATATATCCCCATCATGGCTCAAGGAGGATTAGTCAAAAAGGGAAATAAGTCTCATGTTATTCATTGGAGCTCATGGCCAGGAAAGCATCTCTAGGACTGCAACTTTTAAAAAATAGCCATCGTACAATACATGGTATAGATATAGAATCTGGAGCAATGCGAAATCTGTCCTCCTCAGGGCTTGCACTTTCTGCCCAGTCTCACAGTTCTAGTGTCTTTGTGACATTTCTTCTTGGAGGTCATTGCTCCTCGAACACGACCTGCAGCCACAGCCAACCAGCTTTTCTGCATGTCCTTTCTCTTCAGCGTCACAGCGGAAGATGCTTCTTTCGGAGTTTGCCATTTTCTCTTCCTGGCAGAGGCTGGATTGTTATGTACTCAGCCATGTGCGTTCTGTAGACAGTAGTGTTGAGCAGGTCTGCTCAGATAGAAGTCCCATTTTATTCA
The DNA here is from genome assembly GCA_029375565.1 of Gekko gecko. Lineage (NCBI taxonomy): Eukaryota > Metazoa > Chordata > Lepidosauria > Squamata > Gekkonidae > Gekko > Gekko gecko. The sequence continues at coordinate 93,115,150 of JAPDNY010000011.1, read as the reverse complement.
GTGGGGCTTACTCCCAGGAAAGTCTTACGATGGCAGCCCTGATCATTTGACCAATATATTGGGGGCTACATTTGAAATGTCTTCCTATTCACACTTAAAACTTCTCCCCATTATGAGACTACTTATTTTAAATAATCAGTGTTAAAAATTAAAGTGCCGATTTCGAGACAAATGACTGTTCTCTGCGAGGAGCGATTTATTATATTATTAAACCCTCCAGAGTCCACATAACTCGTGTCCTTCTGGGTCAATATTAGCACTTGTCTTCTACTCGGAAAGCAACAGAGCCAGGAGAATGGTGGGATGCTGGTGTGTAATAGACATGTTGGGAGGAGAGGCGTTGCTGTATTTTCATTATCTGCTGTCATCTCGAGCAGTTTTCATCCTCCTCCTCACGCTCAGTTCTTGTCACTGCTGACAGATCATCAGCGTACAAAAGGCAATGAATGAAGTCGGCGAGTCTGAATTATCCGAGGAACGATTCTGATGTAAACACGTTTCCTGTGTGAAAGACTGCTGCTGTATAACTGTGTGGACAAGGCAAGAGCTCTGCTTATTTGCAAGAGAAGATCGACCAGCAAGAGAGAAGACTCCTGCCTGACGTGATGCTTTTCCTGATTCTTTAAAAATGTATTTCTCTACGGTTTTCTGTGATGTAAGAAAAGTGTTACATTGGAATTGGCAAAATTCTGATGCGCTCAGAAGCTTGCTTAGTGTTTTGTGTCACTTTGGTCACTCCTAAAAAAACATATCACATGGATTTTGTTCATTATTTATTTATTTATTTATTTCATTGAACTCCTGTTCTGTCCTCTGTTGTGTCCTGAAGCTGGAATCTGTCCTATCTCTTCCAATGTTAAGCTTCAGGCACAAGAGGGAATTGTAAGTTATCGCATTCTCATTGGTTGGTTTCTATGAAACTGTGTAAATAGCCAATCATAACTGTACATAGCTTTTTGGAGGGAACAGACCCTATTGGTCTTTATCCTTGTTTTCCTATTGGATGTTAACTATTTATGGGTGTGGCTTTGACAGCCCGGATCATTTAAAAAGGGAGCTGTGCTCCACTATTCGTTGTGTGTGTTGAGTTGAGTTTGCTGTTCCAATAAAGCTGAAATCACTTTTGCTGAAATTAATCGTGTTGAGTTGCATACTTAACATCCTCCCCACATTGTAGGATCAGGGCGGGTACCAACACACATATATCTGCAATTGATGCAGATTTACAATTTAAAAAATAACAACAATCAGTCAAAAACCATAAAATCATCAACCCGGCACTAAAAACAACAACAAGGCTCCATGGCAGATAGTGTGGCCCCAGTCTGGCTTTCGGGACCCGTGGTCACTGGGCGGGGGAGGCCACGTCACAGATGGATGCCCCCTGCCTCAACTAAAGGCCTGTGCATATAACAACACAGTCAAAAACAGTAACACTGTACCCAAAAATACTTGACACTTAATTCAGAACATTCTTTTATTAACAATGTAGTATTCGCAACCACCATTCAGATCCATTCCAAAGACACCAATGTAAATCGTCCAATGCAATTCAACAGATTCCTAACAGTTGATAAATGTCCACAAAACTAAGAGTAGTAACAGTTGATCGATGTCCACAAAACACAGTTGCTAAGAGGTGTGGCCACAGACCACCCAGGTTCCCGTCCGTTTCCTTTCAGGACTTCATCAGGCCACCTCCAGTGATGGAGCACCAAGTTCTACATATTTCTCTTGACTGTATACAGCAGTCTACATCTATTCCAACAAGCTTGAATAATAAGAGGCCTGGCAGAAGAGCTCCATCTTTTACATCACAATCGGCCTGGACAGAGCAGTTCTCTGTTCTCCAACCAGAAGGATCTGGTAGAAAGTGCCGTTCTAGATTTATTTATTTATATTCCACCTCTCACCCCATCCGGGACCCCAAAATGGCTTACATTATTCTCCACTCCTCCATTTTACCCTCACCACAACCCTGTGAGGTGGAACAAATCCAGAGGCTGCAGCTGGTGCAAAATGCTGCGGCCAGGCTGTTGATGGGACCCTCAATTCAGGAGCACATCCAGTCTGTGCTAAAGGCATTGCGCTGGCTGTCAATAACATACCAGATTCGTTTCAAGGTGCTGGTTCTTACCTTTAATGCCCTTTATGGTCAGGGGCCTACATACCTGAGGGACTGCCTTTCCCCACATGTTCCCCAGAGAGCACTGCCTTCAGGGGCCCAGATCTGATTGGCCCTCCCAAGTCTTAAGGAGGCCAGACTGTTGACAACCAGGGCCAGGGCTTTCTTGGTGGTGGCTCCATTCTGGTGGAACGAGCTCCCAGAAGAGATCAGGGCCCTGCAGAACCTTTTACAGTTCCGCAGAGCCTGTAAAACGGAGCTCTTCCGCCAGGCTTTTGGAGCCGCCACCACCATTAAACATCATTAACAATCAAGAGCTGAAGGACAGAAAGCCCCGTGGCCTCTGGAATTCTTAATAACAGCCTGTGCCAGCCACCTGAAAGAGACATGAATAAGATCTAGGAGCCGGCTATGGGAAGAGAGAACTGAGTATGGTAGCCAGCACTTATTCAATGATAAATCAATAACAACAGTACTAGCAATTATTAAAGGTAAAGGTTCCCCTGCTCGAAAGCCAGTCGAATCCGACTCTAGGGTTGCGGTGCTCATCTCCGTTTCAAAGCCGAAGAGCCAGCGCTGTCCGAAGACGTTTCCGTGGTCATGTGGCCGGCATGACTAAACACCAAGGCGCACGGAACGCTGTTACCTTCCCACCAAAGTGGTACCTATTTATCTACTTGCAATTTCTTGCTTTCGAACTGCTAGGTTGGCAGGAGCTGGAACTAGAGACAGGAGTTCACTCCGTCTTGCGGCACCCGGGTCTCGAACTGCTGAACTACTGACCTTCCACAGCCTGCAGTTCAGCGTCTTAACCACTTGAGCCACCGTAGCTCCTAGCAATTATTATCTTACCATTAACTGGTTTTTAGCATTGTTTTAAATTTTTTAATCGTCTTATTGTAACTTATACGCTGATTTCATGTAAGCCACCCTGAGCCAGCCTGGGCTGGGAGGGCGGGGTAGAAATTTGATAAATAAAGTTTGAATACAGTGGCACCTTTAAGGCCAACAAAGTTTAATTCTGGGTGTAAGCTTTCGTGTGCAAGCATCCTTCTTCAGAACTTGTGAGGTAGGTTAGGCTGAGAGTACGCAGCTGACCCAAGGGCACCCAGCAAGCTTCTATGGCACAAGTGGAGATTCAAACCTGGAATTTCCAGGTCCTAGTCCACTTCTTTACCCACCACACCACGGTGGAGGCTGTACCTCATTAAGGAACGGGTTCTCTCTCAAGCTCACTGGTTGGCAATCCTTCCATCTTGCTTTGATCAGTTGACTGTCCCTAAATACAGGAGGGCTTTTCTTTGGCTTTCCCCACCCCTGTTCTCCCGTGTCCCTGTGGGTTGGGTGCAACTGAAACATTGGCTCATAACTTCTTTGACTGCATGCCGGTGGCCCCTTTGAGAGATTTCTGGATTCAGCCAATGATTGCTTCTGGTGCCTCTTCCGCATCCCTACCTCTTTTGCTAACTGATACTGTTTTTGCTATAGCACTGGTTGTGGCAAAATTTTTGGCTGCACAAGAGTGGAGTCAGAGGGTGGAATTAGTGTGACTTATGTTGTCCAAGACCCTACCTGGATAGCTCAGACTAGCCCAAATTCATCAGATCTTGGAAGCTAAGCAGGGTCATCCCTGATTAATAGTTGGATGAAAGACCAGCAAAGAATTCCAGGGTCGCTATGCAGAGGCAGGGGAAGGCACACCACCTCTGAATGTCTCTTGCCTTGAAAACTGTATGGGGTCGGCATAGATCAGCTGCAACCTGAGGACACTTTTCGCCACCACCATGTTGTCCAAGAAGAGTTGGATTTATACCTCACCCTTCACTCAGAGTTTCAGAGCAGCTTACAGTCTCCTTCCCTTCCTCTCCACACAACAGACACCCTGTGAGGTAGGCAGGGCTGAGAGAGCTCTGAGAGAACTGCTCTTGAGAGAACAGCTGTGAGAGAACTGTGGCTGACCCTAGGTCCTTCATGTGGAGGACTCAAACCCAGTTCTCCAGATTAGAGTCTGCCGCTCTTAACCACTAAACCAAACTGCTCAAGACCATTGTGTCATCAGAGTATTTGAAATAAACCGTTTGGCAGGCACCACTGGTTTTGAACCCTGATAACTGAGGGACAGGGGTTGACAACGGGCTTCAGCCGAAACCGCCAAGATTTCCATTTCAGCCTGATGTTGTGACTGGGGAGCAGGGAACAGGCTCTGCTGGAAAGCAGAGGGAGACGGGCCTCCATCACGCTAGACACAAATGACTTTGCTAATGACTCACCACTGGAAGATACTTGGGAGCAACTACACTGGCTTGCTGAGTTCACTCTGCTATTCCATAATTTAACAAAGCCATCAATGGAACAGCTGTCTCTCCAAATGATTGGTCAGAGAGTTTTGGAATACTGCAGGGCTCACAGTCTTTGGGGTGAAGTCCAACCTAACACTTCATCCAGGTGAGGAACATATAGGCAGGAAGAGATCCGTATCTTCACGGGTGATGAGTTGGAGATGATGGTCCTTTCCGCACTAGACCTTTAATCCTGGTTCAACCCTGCCTCCGAACTTACATTCTACACTAAATGTGAGTTCACCCCTGTAATTATCTCGGGGTATTTTTACATTCTACACTACACTCGAGTTCACCCCTTTAATTATCTCGGGGTATTTTTTGTTTCCACATTACATTGAGGTCACCCTGATTTTGCCCCACGCTTGTCCCAGGATAAATGGATGCTGCTATAACCAGGGATGAATGCAAGGTATTGTGTCCCAAGTTGAACTCTGATAAAACTGGGGATGAGATCCAAGTGCAGAAAGGACCGATATTACTCTCCTCTCAACATCCCCTACCTGAATCTAGGCCCAGCCAAAACATCACATTCTATGTGCGCCCCCACGTTGTGTTGGGACAGATGCTATTTGGGATGGGTTTCAGGGAAGCTGAGAAGCCCAACGATGGAGAAGAGGCTCTGGAAGGTTATGCTGAAGTTCTCTAGGTCAGGAGTAGATACCACTTGCCACGAAGCTTACTGGGTGATTCAGGACCACCCACATACTCTCAGCCTAACCCTATCTCACAGTGCTGTTGTGAGGATAAAAGGGACAAAGGAGAACGGTGTGTGCAACTCTGATCCTCTTGGAGGAATGGATAAAAAATAGACTCGATCGATCGATCCAACTCTGGGTCTCGGTATTTAGAGTGTCAGATGAGGTCTGAGAATGCTTTTCGCAAGAGGTCTCCTATGCAAGTGGATGGTTGACATTCCAAAATCTCTAATGACCTCATCCTTAAACATAAGGAATGTATATTCTGTGCTGGCCACGGTGTCACTATGCAGTGCTACCATTCTGCCCTTCAGCCACAGTTCTGTGTTCTGGCCTTTGAGCTAGGCTAGGCAAGGAAAGAGAGCCAGTTTGGAGTAGTGGTTACGAGCATGGACTCTAATCTGGGAGAATCAGGTTTGATTCCCCACTCCTCCACATGCAGCTGCTGGTGTGACCTTGAGTCAGTCACAAGTTCTTTCAGAGTTGATCTCTCACAAGCAGTTCTCTCAGAGCTCTCTCAGCCCCACCGACCTCAAAGGGCATCTGTTGTGGGGAGGGGAAGGGAAAGTAGATTGTAAGCCGCTCTGAGACTCCTTCAGGTAGTGAAGGGTGGGGTATAAATTCAATCTCTTCTCTTACATTGTACAAAGCACCAGGTGCAACCACCTGGCCAGACATGGGATTAGACATCTGATCCACCTCAGTCTCTGTAATGCATGTCGTGTCAGCAGTGAACATGAAAGGATGTAACCACTACATTCTCCTTAATCTACGAAAGCAAAAATAGAGTGTGACTGCATAGGCATCTTTATATTTCATGTTGACAATGCATTAAAATAGTAAAACAAAATAACCTTTGGAAATGCAACGTCAGCTCTTTGGAAACGCACAGTAATTTGTGAGTACAAATGAATATGCAAAGGAAGGAGACTGGAGTTCTGCCCACTGGCCCAACCCATAACATGTTCAAACATCTGTTTGCACAGGAGGCCGGTGTATGTACAGCAGAACGTTCAGTTATAGGCTTACAGACAATCTGTAATTTTCTTCATTTTCGCATGGTACAGACTGTTCATCTGTACATGAGGTTGGGTGTACACCCGTAATCCCCTGTGCAAATAGGAACTTGAATATGGGCCAGCAGATGGAACCTTGTTTTTCCCTCTCCATGTGACCATTTGTATGCCCTTTCTTCAGGAAAGCATTTCTGTAACAGGTCTACAATATAACAGAATGGCTCAGGATGCCGCTTATAAAGGGAAAGGGAAAGGGAAATATACTGCAAGATGTCACAGTCGCACTGTACACTGCATTGGTCAGGCTGCACCTGGAGTATTGTGTGTAGTTCTGAAGGCCTCACTTCAAAAAGGATGTCAACAGAATGGAGCGGGAGCAGAGCAGAGGGAAGAGGAGGGCCTGGAGCCTGGAGACCAAGCCCTGTGAGGAAAGGCTGAAAGACTTGGGAATGTTCAGTCTGGAGAAGAGAAGGTGGGGGACACACACATGACTGCTCTCTTGAAGTATCTGAAGGGCTGTCACTTAGAGGAGGGCAGGGAGCTGTTCCTGTTGGGAGCAGTGGACAGGACTCGCAACAATGGGTTTAAATTGAGGGTGGGAAGATACTGGCTGGATAGTAGGAAAAAACTTTTTGACAGAGTCGTGCAACAGTGGAATCAGCTGCCTAGGGAGGTGGTGAGCTCCCCTTCCCTGGCAGTCTTGAAGCAATGGGTGGACAAACACTTGTCAGGGATGCATTTATTTATTCATTCATTCATTCATTGGATTTATACCCTGCCCTCCCTGCTGAAGCAGGCTGAGGGCGGCTTACGTTACTGTGTTAAAACCGTTTAAAGTGTTAAAACAGTTTAAAACACATAAAATCTAAAGTGCAATACGTATACATTTCCTGTGCGACGGCAGTCATAATCTCATATTTTCTCAACAGGAGTCAGTTAGTACAGACTCAGGTGATGCAAACAATCCCAGGGAGGCTCCAAGTTATCAGGATGTTAAGTGTGGTCAAGTGCCTGGTGGAAGAGCTCCGTCTTGCAGGCCCTGAGGAATTGAAGCACACTCTGCAGGGCCCTGGTGTCTTCGTGGAGCTTACTCCACCAGCATGGCGCTGCCATGTAAAAGGCTCTAGCCCTGGTAGTGGCCAGTCTGGAGCACTAGAAGGTTTTGTGTCCCTGAACACAGTGCTCTCCGGGGAACATGTGGGGAAAGGCAGTCCCTCAGGTATGCTGGCCCCTGACCATATAGGGCTTTATAGGTAAGCACCAGCACCTTGTAGTGAATCCGGTATGCTATAGGCAGCCAGTGCAAGGCCTTCAGCGCAGGCCAGATGTGTTCTCGTGGAGAGAGACCCAACAACAGCCTGGCTGCCACATTCTGCACCAGCTGCAGCTTCCGAATTTCGGACAAGGGCAGCCCCATGTAAAGAGCATCACAGTAGTCTAATCTCAAGGTGACCATTGCGTGGATTACCCTTGCCAAGTTGCTACATGCGAGGAAGGGAACCAACTGCCCAATGAGCCGAAGATGGTAAAAGGCTGACTTGGCAGTGGCTGCTACCTGAGCCTCCATCGTTAAGGAGGCATCCAAGAGCACTCCCAAGCTCCTAACCTCCGGTGCGGCACCAAAGGTGCCCCATCGAAGGTCGGGAGATCCCTAACCCCAGGCTGCTACGACTTAGGCACAGAACCTCCATCTTCGTCAGATTCAGTTTCAACCAACCCAGGCTAAGCCACCCAGCCACGGCTTGCAACGCCAGGTCCAGATCTTCCAGCTCAGAGTCTGACTGGCCATCCAACAACAGGTCCAGCTGGGTGTCATCGGTGTACGTTAAGCAGGGGGTTGGGCGAGATGGCCTGTATGGCCTGTATGGCCCCTTCCAGCTCTGTGATTCTATATGATCCTAAGCAGGCAGACCCGCTCTCTTTGCTGAGGGGTAAATGGGAAGCGAGCACCCTTCGTTAAATAGCACCCCAGGAGTTCAGATGCCAGACACCTTGTTCAAAATGTACACAAGATGGATACCAGGCTGGCAGGCCTCACAAACGGGGCTAGGCAGTGATTTCAGGAGGTGTAAAATCCTGGTCTGACCCTGCTGGGACTTTTCCCTCCATCCCAATGTTTGCATAAACTGGAACAACAGACCTGCCTCACCCCAGAGCTAACACTATCTACCTGAATCCTTAATCCTATCAATTTTACATCCTCTTCCCTCTACCCACATTTCCCTCACAATAGCAACCCCGAACACAGACTGGTTTCCCATATGACACAAAGGAAGGGTCATCGAGCAGTATTTTTGAGCTTTGACCAGAGGAAGCTATCAGAGTTACAACTCAAATTTTGTTTTGCATCAGGAACTCCTCCCAAACATCTCCTGTTCCTTTGTCTATCCCTGGGAACGCTATTCAGATTTTTCCTTAAACCCAGCAATGCCTTGTTTCAAGGGGCAATCACATCACCCTGCCCTCAGGTAACAATTTGCCCTGTAGCCGGACACGCTCAGCCCCACTGCTGTTTGTGTGTGTGTTTTCCTGGATCCAAACTGCACACCTACAACACTGGACATCTTGCTCTTCTCCCCCCAGACCTTGCCTCTCCTGGATTGGTAACTATAATTCCCCCCAAACCCTCCTATATATCCTGGCTCCTTCCTGCATTTCTATTAGTGTTGCTTTTATTGTATGCTTTTGCTTCTGTTACGTGTGCAATTCAGCAATTTAGTGGTATTTTTCAATAAAAAGAACCTTTCTGATTAAACCACTGCCTGGTTTCATTTCTGGGAGTTCTCTAAAAGGGAAAGATCCCCGTAAACTTTGGGGGAGAAATCTCGCTAGAGTACCCCCTCTCGCAAGCACTGTCTCCTCACTAATTCCCCCGACAAAAACAGGGCAACACACAGCATTTGGGATAACACTACTGCTGCGTGTGCGTGTGTGTAGAGGGCCATCATTGACTGGCCACTGATTTATGGCGACCCTGTAGGGTATTCAAAGCAAGAGTCATTCAGAAGTGGTTTGCCATGGCTTTCCTCTGCAGAGTGACTCTGGACTTCCTTGGCGACCTCGTAAAAGATCAAGATGGACTGGAGTCCCCCGACTCAGGCTTCCCAGTGCTGTGGGCGAGTAGGGTCGAACAGGGGGGACCAGTCCTGATCCCAGAGCGAGTGCCATCATGCTGCATGGAGTGGGAGGAGGTGAAGAGGGAGGTGAAGAAGGCGCGGAGCTCGCTTGGTCTTCTTCAGCGCTCATGGATCCTCAGGTTCTGGTCTTTCTCCGCAGTTTCCACAGCCCGGCCGCTCAGCAGGATCCCATCCTCGTCGCCATTGTTGTGTAGTGGGTTCGACACATGAAGAACCAGGACACAGCGTGATTGTTAGCTCGTAGTTTACTAGCACACACAACAGAACGAAGAATACCGGCCAGGCGGCCAACTATATTCAATCCCCGTGGATCACCCACATGTCCCATTGGAGGGTTTAAACTTCCCACCAAGGTTCCTATTGGGGCCCACGGGAGGTTTCAGGATCCTAGTCATTGTTCACTGAGAGTCAAGCTCTGCTGTAAGTCGCTGGCGCCTAGTGGCGGTCAGCGGACGTAACACCTAACTGGGGCCGACCCTGCTTAGCTTCCGAGATCTGACAAGATCAGGTTAGCTTGGGCCATCCCACTGTGTATAGCACCAGTCTGTTTGCTGCATACATTGTTCTGCTGTTGCAGAGCAATTTAATACTGCTTCTCTGTATTGTCTGCACTATATATATGCTTGTTTCTGAAATCCTAGTCTGTACAATGCTTATTAGATGTCTCAGATTAGATGACTATCAGTTTACACTTTGCAATCCCTTTAGAGTCAATCAATTCATTCCTCACGATGATTAAAAACTAGCCACAACAAGGTATTAATCTCTTATATTTCCTCATCTTTATAATTCCCTAGCCAGCTCAGTTTAACAACACACGTGTGCCACGGAGCAGTGCATTTAGAAAGTTTTCCATTCACTTTTGTATTCTTGAGGGGTAGATTCATGAGTATGTTTATAAAGAGAATAACTGTTTGGCCTTAAAGCACCACATGTGTAATTCCCTTCCGGAAGAGGGATTTGTGTAAGTCCTCAAAAAATGTCCTGGCAAGGCTCAATACGACCAGTTGGCTGTGGGAGCCCAGGCCTCGGGAATGAAATCTGGATGGAATTGCTTTTGATCCTTCAGCCCGAGTCCTTTGATCCGGAAGCTGCACAGAGATTCCCCTCTTACTGGATACCGGGGGACACCGCTGTAGTCCATCGTGCTGCTACACTGAAGCGGCTCCCTAAGCTAGGCAAGGAAATGCACAGCTGTGCACCCAGTAACCTCTGGATTTGTGCAGCTTCCAAAGTAAAGACGAGGGCACAGGTACGGGTCAGGAACAAGAATTAAAGTTTGCCATTAACTGTGTGTCAATACCCGTAGTTGTTACCCGGAGTCTAGGTGTTGCAGGACACAGCTTGTGTTGTGAAGAATCACATCTTCTCAGCGTTCTAAAGAGAATATCTTTCACTGGGGAAATGCAGCTCCCCCACACTTCCAGTTTGCACACTTAGTGTAAGAGTTTTTGCAACCGGTACCCGGGACATCCCCTGGTGATGAGGACTGACACATCTCTCCCTTCTATGTCTGTTTCATGACCTGATATTTTACAGCTGCCACCCTGTAGACACTCTCCTAACTGTAAATCCCACTGAGCTCAGTGGAGTCTAGAAAACTTACAAATTTATTCTTTGCCTCCTCCTGGACTGAATCCTTCTAGACGGAATTGAGACCTAGGTTTCCTGTCTCATTACCAATGCTGGTGTCCCCATGCCTATTACCCCCTCTGATTATCACACCTAATCCTATCAAGCCTGCTACTGTCATTCACCTGCGATTGCCATTCGGCATCTGAAATCGCCTTTATAAAGTTTGTATCTCCGGTACTTCGTGTTACATTTTATGGCACACACATGGCCCCGCCCAACAAGGTGACATTTATGTCAGATCCAGCTGTCGTAACAAATGCAATCGACACCTCCGGTACATAGGACTGGGCTGTAAATCACTGCATCAGTTACACACGGGATAGGTCAATCAAGGAAGAATAAAACCTGTAGGCTGTTTCTGCAACACAAAGCCGTATATATCATTAAGAGATGATGTCAGTTATTGCAGGGCATCCCACATTTTGGAAACCAGGGCAGGGGCTGCAGCTCTACAGCAGAGAATCTGCTTGACATGCAGAAGGTCCCCGGTTCAATCCACGGCACCTGCATGTAAAATGAATCAGGTTGTAGGTGATGTGAAAGACCTCTGCCTGAGACCCTGGAAAGCAGCTGCCTGTCTGAGTAGACAATATTGACCATGGTGGACCAATGGCCTGATTCAGCTTCATGTGTATGTTCAAGAGTGCCTTGTGTCTCACACTAAGATTTATCCACCTGAAGAAAACTGCAGTAAAGGTTTCCCTTGCTCGAAAGCCAGTCGGATCCAACTCTAGGGGGTGGTGCTCATCTCCATTTCCAAGCCGAAGAGCCAGTGCTGTCTGAAGATGTTTCCAGTGCTGTCTGAAGATGTTTCCGGGGTCATGTGGCTGGCGTGACTAAACACCAAGGCGCATGGAACGGTGGTAGGTGAGCTTATTTACCATCTGCAAATCTTTGTGAGATATCAGGCTGACAGGAGAATCTGGCTGAAGCCAATATCGAAGAGTCCAAAAGTCTGTGTACAATGGATTTAATTTTGGGTGGGTGAAGGTATCCTGAATGTGAAAGATACCATGTGGGTAGGGGAGTGTTTGTTGGCTGAGACTGCAGGAGCACAAGTCCTCCATCCACCTCTTTTCTGATCTCCCCTAGTTCTTCTTGTATTCACCTTTGCATCTTATAGAGAGATTCTCTTCCTCCCCTTCCTTTTCACTGCTACAACTGTTCATACAAAGACAAGTGGAACCAAGCTGCAAGCTCAAGCTTTAAGCTGTGTGGTTACTGCCCAGACACTACGGGAGACAGCTGGTGCTTGGCCCTTCCCAGACTCCCACCCCGTGACTCACTGCTTTCACCATCACAACCTCACCACCCTCTAGGGTTGCTAACCTCCCACCACTATTACAGCTGATCTCCAGGTGACAGAGATCAGTTTACTTGGAGAAAACGGTTGATCAGGAAGGTGGACCCTATGGCAATATACCCCCAATGAAGTCCATCCCCTTCCCAAACCCCTCCCTACTCAGGCTCCACCCCCCCCCAAATCTCCAGGTATTTCCAAACCAGTGTTCCCTCTAAGCTGAGTTAGTGGGAGGTAGCTCACAGTTTTTTAGCTTCCAGCTCACACATTTTTGTCTTAGCTCAGGAGGGATGGCTCCAGAGCAAACTAATTTATGCAGTAGCCGAGTCACTTGCTCAAAACTTTAATGCCAGCAGCTCACAAAGTAGAATTTTTGCTCACACGACTTCACAGCTTAGAGGGAGCACTGTTCCCAACCCAGAGCTGGTAAGCCTACCGTCCTCCCACCAACTTTAGTACAAGTAGCCCTGGACAGAGGTGAAGGTCAAAGAAACTTAAGAGAGAAAAAGGGGCAGAGAAAGTGAGTGTCGATTAAGGAGAGCGTAGGGGTGAAATATGAACAGCGTGAAGGAGGACAAAGACAAAGAGCATTTTAAAAAGGATAAAGAAGGTATGTGGAAGGGGTCAGGATGTGGAGGAGAAAGTGGACAGCAGGAAATATATCAGCAAGTGCCACACGGGACTTTACTGATCCAGACTTTCCTGCATGTGAGTAAAGTGCCATCAAGTCGCAGCCGACTTGCAGTGACCCTGTAGGGTTTTCGGAGGTGGTTCTGCGTAGCAATTCTGGACTTCCCTGGTGGTCTCCCATCCAAAAACTAGCCAGGGCAGACACTGCTTAGCTTCTGGGTTCTGATGAGATCAGACTTTCCTAGCTCTGTGTAAATCAATTTCCACCCAGCAACTGCTTTATTCCTTTCTCACAAATACTCATCTCTGAGTCTTTTGCCCAATGTGAAATGCAATCAGAAGGAGATTGGCTCAAAAACAAGTTGTTAATGAGATAACAAGGGATATCTGAACGGCTGATTTTTCTCCCTTTTAAAGGATGTGGTTTCCCACTTGCACTGAGCAGGAACTTGGATGATACCTGCCTGGAATTCAGCATGCCAAGTGCTGTATCAGGGGCTCATTTTGTTCTATCAGTTAGAAGATCTGCAACTTGTTACAAAACCGCAGTGTGACATCTTGCTCTGATTTTGGGTTTTCTACCTTCAAAGTCCAATCAGGGCACTGCTATGCTAGGACACATTTAACATTAAAAATAAATTCATCTTAAATGCTTAAGGTTAGGAACTTGTACACTTGAATAAATTTCCCCCCTTGTTTAAGAATTTTACTGAGATTTGCCTATAAAAAGAGGAGTTGGGTTTTATACCCCACTTTTCTCTGCCCTGGGAGACTTAAAGTGGCTTACAACTGCTTTCCTTTCTCTCCTCACAACAGGCGCCTTGCAGGGTAGGTGGGGCTGAGAGTGTTCCGAGAGAACTGTGAGTGTCCCAAGGTCACCCACCGGGCTTCACGTGGAGGAGTGGGAAATCAAACTCAGTTCTCCAGATCAGAGTCTGCCACTCTTAACCACCACACCATGCTGGCCCAGGGGATTCAGGATCTGGAATAGACTCACATAAGTCTCAATGTGTTTAGTTTGGTGTTATTTGTATAATATTCTTTGGGAAGATGGGCTAGAAAATATCTCTGTTGAGTAAGAAAGGGGTGCAGAAGTATGTGGTAAAGTAGTTGAAGTTTCCTTAAGTGAAGTGCCAGTATGAAAGCTTGGTTTTTCCCCTCCAAAAAAATCCAACTGGACACAAAATGTTCAGTTTTGGTGAAAAGGCATGCAGTTCCAAAAGAACATCTGTGCAGTTCGAAAATCCAAGTGACACAAAAACTGCTACGTTATTACATTAGTTGGTGTAAAAAGTGGCCTGCAAGAACAACTCAATCCAGGATGTCACAACCCTCAGTTTGCCAAGACCTGAGCAAGGCTGTTAAGGATTGGATGTTTTGGAGGTCATTAACTAGTAGGGTCACCACCGTAAGTCAGAAGCGAGTTGATAGCACATAGCATGCGCACGCAAACACACACAACAATGTGGGAAGTACATGGAGGCTCCTAGGCACCGCTCCTAATCAAATGTAGCCATTTCTCCTCCCTCTGCCCCTGCCAAAGGCACTCCTTACACACTAGGGCACACACATGCTCTGTGGGTAAATTACCATTGCATTCCATTGTGTGACTCCAAATCCTCCACTTTAAAAATCCCAGTGAAACTTGGTTGGCTCCCCGTCTTGTCCTCCTGTGCGTTGAATGCCTGAATATGAGAAGCATGTCACCTCCTCATTAGTCTCTTAATCAGTGGCAGGATGGATCTATGAAGAAAACTCAGCCTACAGCAGTTGCAAAACATGGAAATAAACGATGGGCGGAACGTGCCGTGAAGTCGCAGCCAATTTATGGCGACCCCATAGGGTTTTCAAGACAAGAGACGTTCTGAGGTGGTTGGCCATTGCCTGCCTCTGCAACCTTGGGCTTCCTTGATGGTCTCCCATCCAAATACTAACCAGAGCCGACCCTGCTTAGCTTTAGAGATCTGATGAGATCAGGATAATGTCAGGGCATACCCAGTTTGGTGTAGTGGTTAAGTGCGTGGACTCTAATCTGGGAGAACCGGGTTTGATTCCCCACTCCTCCACTTGCACTTGGCTGGATGACCTTGGGCAAGCCGTAGTTCTGGACAGAGCTGTTCTCTCAAGGACAGCTCTGGGAAAAGCTCTTTCAGCCCCACCTACCTCACAAGGGTGTCTGTTGTGGGGAGGGGAACGGAAAGGAGTTTGTAAGCCACTCTGAGACTCAGAGTGAAGGGTGGGGTATAAATCCAATCCCCCCCCCGAAATATAGTTCTCCGCTCCTTTTGTAACTTTGGGTTTATGAGCTCATAAAGTTGATGGAAGCAAATTAGATAAATGGTAACTGTTTTATCTTGCTCTCTTGTGGAGCAGCAGAACAGATTCTCCATCCTTATAGACTCAGAGTGAAGGGGGGGTATAAATCCAATCTCTTCCTCTTCTTCTACCCCTGAAATATAGTTCTCTGCTCCTTTCGTAACTTTGGGCTTATGAGCTCATAAAGTTGATGGAAGCAAGTTAGATAAATGATAACTGTTTTTTCTTGCTCTCTTGTGGAGCAGCAGAACAGATTCTCCATCCTTATGTTGATAGTTATGATGATGCGGCGTGGTTTCCACTGAGCCAGCCCACCCTGGTCCTCCGCGGGGTGTCCCGCATCTCGTTTGCACAATGAAAAATATTGGGACTGTGTTTTCAGCTGGAGCTCTTCAAGAAGGGAAAGCAACAGAATTCAATTGCGCAGGCTTCTTGGAAGGATTAGCCAAGAAAGGTTAGAAGGGTACTCACTGGTGGTCTCAGCGCAGTGTTTGCAGTTCTTGGAAGAAATTAATTAAGCGAGGATGAGCTGGCACTGACCCAGCCTTCCTGAAATGTCTTCTGTAATCTGCTATGAGGGACACGTTTAGAGTCACTCCTGGTTGTATTTATGGGACCACGGCAAGATGAAGGGCCGGTTCACAGCCATAAGACTTTTTAATGAATAGAAGCTGGTTGCTTCCCATAGCCCAAATAATTTTCCAGCCATCTCAAATGCAGGACCGCCTTTTGCGTATGGGGCTTTCCCAAGGATGTGCAGAATAGAATCATTGCCGTAATCTCTAGAATCGCAGTGATTATCATGACTGTTTTTCTTCCAGGAACTTCGCATTTCAGGCTAATCCCTTTAAGGCGCAGCAAGGAAACATTCAGAGATGGCGCTTTTCGCCACTCGTAATCTTCCAAAGGGACTGAGTATCTCGTCTGTCTTTATTGTATCCCTCTTAGCTTCCCTGCATAAGCTTTTGTAAATAGCACGTCGTGAAAGGAATAATATTTTTTTGCTTTGAACTTATCTTTGCTGGGCCCGATCAGAGGCAACAAGAATCAGGCTGTTTTATTTCACCACCTGCCAAGGAATCTAGTTAGGAAACACACGTGGATTACGATTTACGTTTCACGGCTGAATTATAAACATAGCTCACTGTAGGACATTAATTCTGGTTGGCCAAGTTTTCATTCTTTAAAACCTTCCACAGATGGGGTCTCCAAAGAGTTGGGTTGCTGACCTCCAAGTGGGGCCTGGTGATCTCCTGGTCTACCACTTGCTCTGCAGACTAGGGTTGCCAGGTCCACCCTGGCCACCGGCAGGGGATAGGATGGTAGAGTTGCCAGATCCAGGCTGGAAAACTGCTGGAGATTTAGGGATGGAGCCTGGGGAGGCCAGTGCAGTACAATGCCATACAGTTCACCTTCCAAAGCATCCATTTTCTGCAGGGGAACTGAATTCTGTAGCCTGGAGACGAGCTGTAATTCCAAGGGATCCCCAGATCCAACCTGGAGGCTCTTATAGACTCAAGACTAGAGGGATCAGTTTCCCCTGAGAAAATGGCTGCTTTGGAGGGTGAACTTTATGGTACCATACCCTGCTGAAGCTCCTCCATTCCCCAAACCCTGCTGTCCCCAGGGTCCACCCCCACATCTCCAGGGACTTCCCAACCCAGAACTGCCAACCCTACCAAAGAACCTGGCTAATGGTGGGAACCCTGTTTTCTGTGAGCCACAGGCTGATACTGGGTGGGGTTAATGGTGTTCATAGCTTGATCCAGTTTAGGGCTGAGGCACAGGGTGAAAGTAGGGTTTAATGTCCAGAAACAGAACAAGGTCCAGAAGGAAGATAGTTCCGTTATATCTAGGCAGTCCAATCCAAGCTTGCTGCCTGCAGACCATCAACAAAATATCAGAGTATTTATTTTAAAGGAAGGGAAGGTGACTTCAAGGGGCCAAAGATCTCTTTTTATCTGCGGATTCTAATGCCAAGAACTTATCCCGCTTAACATCCCGGGCAGAGCCAACCAAGGTGGCTACTGAGACCCCATCATCCAACAATTCCACCCAGGTAATGTGTGAAGACCTCACCCTAACACAAAGGGGGGCCGAGTTGGTGGACTCTGAAGTCCCTCTTAGAGTGTTGGATGGAATTAAGTCGGAAGTCATGGCTGAATCACCTACCCAGAATCACCAGAAGTCTCCCTCCACTAGATCCCTGCCCCAAACTATATCAAATGGTTGCATTTGTCATAATAATCTTCCCTCCCTGAATACAATCCTTGAATATGATTGACTATCTGACAGCCACGACCGTTCCAGGAACTCACAGAGAAGGATTCATCTTATTTCTTGGAACACTGCAGGTTGGGCTAACAAAGGGGGGGACCCTGATTTTCTGAAATTTTTGTCATCATTCGATATGCTTTTCTTCCAGGAAACTCTGTCTCCAAATAATATCTCTATTAATGGGTTTTCATCCTTTTCACTCCCTGCTAAGAGGCCAAACCGGATGGGACGTTTTATGGGTGGGCTTTGCGGTTTTTTAAAGAATGCTACCAAACTATCTGTCACCCAATTAGAGTCGTGTCCTCCCTTTGCCCAAGGTTTTCTCATCCTATCAAAGGACTGTCCGCTGATTGCTGTCAATGTATATATGCCTCCCTGTCAAGATAACCATACTCTTAGAACCCATTGGAACTTGTTGAATGATTATCTTATTAATCATTCTATCAAATATCCTGAGGCTTCTTTTCTTCTCTTGGGAGATTTCAATGCTAGAATAGGCAATGACAACAAACAAATCGGCTCTGTGCTCTGTGCTCCATTGGGATGATGATGAGCAGACCCCTTTTCCCTTTCTCCTGCCCAGGCTGTCTAGGGATGCAATAATTAACCAGGCTGGGCATCATTTGATAGATCTATGTTCTCAAAATATTTTTTTAATATTTAATGGTTCTCCCCAATACGATGCTTCTGGTAATTACACCTTTGTTTCCCCAAGGGGAAATAGTGTCGTTGATTATGCAATATCCTCCACCGAGTGGTGCGAGAGTATTGTGGATTTCACAATAGGTCTTAGGACCGAAAGTGATCATCTTCCTATTTTGATGTCCTTTCGAACCAACTATGAGACAGATAATCAATGTATCTCTAGCCCAGCAGAATCCAATTTGCCTCAGTATAAGAAAATAAGCTGCTCCCCTTCTTCTTTGGAACAGATCTCCCGCTGGATGTCTGGTCCGCAGGGCTCTGAGTTAAAGCGTAGCCTAATTGAAGTGGAATCATGTGAGAAGGCTCTTTTAGCCTATAATTCTATAATTAATAATATTTCCTCCTACGCCAAACCACTGAGCCCTAATAGCCAAACCACCTTTTCAAATGCCTGGTTTGATAAAGAATGTCTGTTTTTTAAAAGTAAACTTAAACAATGCTTTTGCCAATTCCAGCGGGGATCTTTTGCTTATCCCCCTAATCAGTTTTTTAAGCTTAAAAGAGAATATGGCCAACTGTTACAAAAAAAAAAGCATGCTTTCTATTTGGGAAAATGGGCTAAACTTTTAGAGGCTGGCCGAGCTAACGATACTTGAGCCTTTTGGCTTTTAGTCGGTAAACTCAAGCCTCTAACTAGTGTTGCTTCTACTTGCACCATCTCTCCGACTAGATGGTTCTTGTATTATAATGATCTATTTAATGAGTCCCCAGACATGAACAACTCCGGATCAATACCTCCTGATATCCCGAATTGGCCTCCAGTTTCACAGGATGAAATGGCGGAACTTATTGGATCTCTTAAATCTAATAAGGCCCCTGGTGCAGACGGGCTCCCTGCGGAGATATTGAAAGATAACATTGATTGGTGGTCACGATCTTTAGCCCACCTATTTACTCTAATTGATCAGTTTGGTATTCTTCCCAATTCTTGGCTGAGTGCTATCGTAGTCCCCTTTTTTAAAAAAGAGGATCCCAACAATATTGATAACTATAGACCAATTAGTTTGCTTTCTGTCCTAGGGAAGCTTTATGCCAAACATCTGCTTGCTAAATTATCTAAATGGATGGCTGATCAGAACCTCCCTGGACACGAACAAATTGGGTTTACTGTGAATCAATCCATGCTTGATCATTGTTCCACCCTAGCCTTTTTAGCTGAAAAGTACTCCCGCCACCTGCGGGGCAAACGGTATGCAGCCTTTGTTGACCTCCACAAAGCCTTTGATTCTGTCAATAGATCTTTATTATGGGACAAACTCCTTAATTTGGGGATTGATAGGTGCCTTTTATTCCTGATTCGGAAATTACATATGGCTAATTATTGTCAAGTAAGATTTGATGGGAAAGGGTCTCTCACCAAAGAAATTAATGTCTCCAAAGGCATCAAGCAAGGGTGCATACTTGCCCGTTTCCTCTTTAATCTTTTTATTTCTGATTTGCCATCTTATTTGGAAAGGACCAATGGTCACCCGCCTAAACTAAACACAGCCACAGTGCCGGTTTTGCTTTATGCTGACGATGCAGTTATCCTTTCCTTCACAAGGATTGGCCTTACACGCCTTCTTTCTGAGTTTAATGTTTATTGTTCCCAGAACTTTATTTCCTTTAATTTTGACAAGACAAAAATACTGGTTTTCTCTAAGTCTTGGAAATGCAATCGTTGGTCAAAAGCGAAAAGAGAAATACAGCAGGTTAAATCTTTCCGATATTTAGGAGTGTTATTTCACTATAATCTAAGTTGGTGTCCGCATAGAGATCATTCCCTAAGCTTGGCCAAGAACAAGATTGCGGCCCTGATTTGGTTTTTCTTCCAAAAGGGCAATCAATTTGTACCGGCAGCACTCAAGATTTTTCAAGCAATTGTTATCTCCCGCCTGCTGTATGGGATTCCCATTTGGATACGGTCCTTTTCTAAAAGAGTTGAGCACATTTGTTCTGTCTTTTTGCGTAGGATCCTAGGTGTTTCTAATTCAGTATCGTATTTTGCTCTCTGTAAGGAGTTGGGCTTACACCTGATCATTACGATCAAATACTGGCTTTGGCTTCGCTTTTGATCTTCCCCTATTAGTCTAACGGCCCAACTTTTAACTGATCCTTTCATATCGGAGTGGTCTCAGGCTAAAGTGAAAAAGATCAGTACCTTAGGTATTGACTTGGAACTTTTATACAATTGTAGTGAGGCAATCTTACAGGTGGTCAGGAGGAGAATTTGGGATATAGAGGCACAGATTATTAAAGCTGGTAGCTCCGGTGTTTGTTCTCCCCACTCATTAGCCCTTTTCCCCTCTCATGTTTCTATGGTACCGTATATTGCTGATTTAACAATCCCAGTGTACAGGAGGGCTTTCATGTTAGCGAGGTTTAATCTTTTTCCCTCAGCAGTGGTTTCAGGTAGATACAGGGGCATTCCATATAAGGACAGACTATGCAACTGTATTCTTGGGGAACCTGATTCTATTATGTATATCCTTTTTCGCTGCCCCAAATATTCTGCTATGCGCAGTACCCTGATCCGTCCCCTCTTTCCTTTGCAGAGGGACCCCCTCGACAAGGATTTAAATTTTTTCTTAGCAGACAGGAGTCCAGCAATAACTCTTTCTGTTGCTGAATTTTTGGCCTATGTGTGGAAGTCAAGGGTAAGACTTCGCAAAATTTGTTAAGACTGTTTCATGTTCAGAGGTAATTTTATTGTGTGTGACTATGTCCGATGCTGTTCTACGAACCTACCCTTTAATATTCCCCAGCGTTTGTACTATCTATGCTATGCTATGCAAATAAAGGTTGCGTATTTGCGTATAGACCCATCTCATCTGATCTCAGAAGCTAAGCCGGGAGGAAGACTGCAGAGGAAAGCAATGGCAAACTACCTCTGCTTCTCTCTTGCCTTGAAAGCCCCTAGCTGTGGTCACCATAAGTCTTGGATGGGAGTCCACGAAGGAAAACTCTGCAGAGGAAGGTAGTAGCCAATCACCTCTGCTTCTCACTTGCCTTGAAAGCCCCTTGCTGGGGTCGCCATAAGTCTTAGATGGGAGTCCACGAAGAAAAACTCTGCAGAGGAAGGCAGTAGCCAATCACCTCTGCTTCTCACTTGCCTTGAAAGCTTCTTTTTGAAGTCACCATAAGTCTTAGATGGGAGACCACCAAGGAAGGCTCTGCAGAGGAAGGCAATGGCCAACCACTTCTGCTTCTCACTTGCCTTGAATGCCCCTTGCTGGAGTTATCACAAGTTGGCTGTGACTTGAAAGCACTTTACACACACGTTTATTTTGGGGGGTTTCTTAAAGCCAAAACTCTGGAAACTTTTTGTTCATTTCAAAATCCCTAACGAAGATTCTAGTGGAGTAGATTTGTCATGGAGTGATGATGCTGGATCAGTACAGAGGCCTGAAAATTCCCTTGAGGTGGTTTGAGCAGTGGGCAGCGCCGTGTGGAAACCAAAGTGCTCCCTGACTAGACTGCAGACCAAAGTCACACCCCTTAAAACCAATATTTTACAGAGAACACTAAAGGGAAGTCAGGTGGAAAATACACAATGGATAAACAGAACCACTTAATTAAGACATTTAAAAATGTAATGCATTTTGTAACTCAGCCACCTGGCATCTTATTTTATTCAAGCCAACTATTGATGAATAGATGCATTCTTATATGGTCTTTGCTGATAATTTTGTGATTTTAAGTTTAATTTAAAAAGAAAGAGAAATAAATTCAGAAAACATAAACATGAAATAAATCAATGTTATTCATATCCTTATTATTACAGTGCAATCAAAAAAATTAGACTGGAGTAACTTGACACAGGATTGCATTCTTAGTGTTCCAAAAACAATATTACCAATCTAGTGCAAGAGTGACCTACAATAAGCAAATATCTGTCCTTATTAATAATTGTATTTTGGGGTGGCAACGTTCTATGTGTGGCAAAATCAGTTGGCTGCCTGATCTGCCTAGGCCGGATAGACGGATAGCCTCTGGCTACTGTCTTGGCCTCAGTCTGCAGGGAGCCAGCGGACAGGACAGTCGTTCCAACAGGTTAAGGAGGCCGAGTGGGAGAAAGGCAGGGGAGCAGAGCGAAAGGACAGAAAGGACAGAAAACAGGGACCACAGTGGCATAAGAAGGAAAGAGAACTGGGACCACAGTACAATTAAAAGCACAGACAACTGGGGCCAGAGAGGAATTAAAAAGGACAGAAAACTGGGAGCCACTCACCAGCACTTGCTCAACAGTAAACGCAGGCAGAGCTTCCCCCCTCCACATCCACTGTGTAAGAAACTGTCATTCCCGCCACAAGGCAGACGAGCACGCCCAGCGCAGCGTCCACAGACACAAAGAAAGCCCATAGGCACCACTGTCTCACCTCAGCGCCCACCCTTCTCCCGCTCTAGTGTTGAGCCCTCTGCCATCAAGGCCCTGTGGCTGGCCACCCCACTTCCCCCCTTTGCTTGGGCTTGGCCTCCGCTTCCCTTAACACCTCCACTTCTCTCCGCCTCCACTTCTCCACTTCCCTCGCAGGGAAGGGCTACCTGCTCTGGCCAGGCGGTGGTGAGGGGTCTCAGTGCCCTATCTCCCTGCCTCCTGCAGCCGCCATCTTCACAGCAGCCCCCCAAGGTCTCACCCAGGTTGCAACAGAGCTCCCTGACAAGTGGATGGGTGAGGAGGCCAACACTGGCTGGGTGCAGGTGGCCGGCCGCTCGGTGAGCAGATGCGGCCTGGCACCATGGAGGGGAGGGTGCCCAACAACCAGGGCGAGGTCCAGATCCAGGAGCTCCACGGCCCTGGCACTGGCTCACCAAGTTGGGCCGGCAATGCCTGGCCCAGGCCAGGGAAAATGGGTTGTGTGGAGACACTCCTGCAGGCTCCTTTCTAGAGCTCGCTGTATTGCTTCTACAATGGGATTTGCTACTAGTATATTATACATATATAATGTGTAGGAGTCAAAAGGAGTTTTATGTACCATTCTTTTGAAGAAGGGACTTCCTTAGATTTCTAATATTTAGCATTAAAAATTTTTCACTGTGATCAACATGCAAGAAAGAAGTTTTCCATGGGAACAGATCTTTTAGGATCTAAATGAAGGTTAATCAGTTTTCATGTATCTATGTTTATGTATCTATTTTAAACAAAATAAAATTGTTGTAATAATAGTTGTTATAATTACAACATTTTTCAAAGGCTCAAAGCAGCATCCAAAACTATTAAGAATGTAAGAACGTAAGAGAGGCCAATGTTGGATCAGGCCAACAGCCCATCCAGTCCAACACTCTGTCACACAGTGGCCAAAAATACCAGGTGCCATCAGGACATCCAGCGGTGGGGCCAGAACACTAGAAGCCCTCACACTGTTGACCCCCCCCAAGCACCAAGAATACAGAGCATCACTTGCCCCAGAGTCCCTATCTATACCTTGTGGCTAATAGCCACTGATGGGCCTCTGCTCCATATGTTTATCTAATTCCCTCTTGAAACTGTCCATGCTTGTAGCTGCCACCACCTCCTGTGGCAGTGAATTCCATATGTTAATCACTCTTTGAGTGAAGAAGTACTTCCTTTTATCCGTTTTAACCCAACCGCTCAGCAATTTCATTGAGTACCCACGAGTTCTTGTATTGTAAGAAAGGGAGAAAAGTACCTCTCTCTCTACCTGTTCTATTCCATGCATAATCTTATAAACCTCGATCATGTCACCCCTCAGCCGTCATTTCTCCAACCTAAGGAGCCCCAAGTGTTTTTAACCTTTCTTCATAGGGAAAGTGTTCCAACCCTTTTATCATTCTAGTTGCCCTTTTCTGCACTTTTTCCAAAGCTATAATATCCTTTTTAAGGTGTGGTGACCAGAACTGGACACAGTACTCCAAATGAGGTCGAACCACTGATTTATATAGGGGCGTTATTATATTGGCTGATCTGTTTTCAATACCCTTCCTAATAATCCACAGCATAGCGTTGGCCTTTTTTATTGCAGTCGCACACTGTCTCAACATTTTCAGTGAGTTATCTACTACAACTTCAAGATCTCTCCCTTGATCAGTCTCTGCCAGTTCGGACCCCATCAAAGTGTATTTATAGTTAGGATTTTTGGCTCCAATGTGCACTTGGTCACATTGAACCCCATTTGCCATGCTGATGTCCACTTGCCCATCCTCGACAGATCCCTTTGGAGTGCCTCACAATCCTCACTGGTTTTTACCACCCTGAACATCTTTGTATCATCTGCAAATTTAGCCAATTCACTGCTTACTCCCAACTCCAAATAATTAATGAACAAGTTAAAAAGCATTGGACTGTGTACTGATCCCTGCAGTACCCCACTGCTTACCACCCTCCACTGAGAAAATTACCCATTTATACTCACTCTCTGTTTCCTATTAATTAGCCAGTTTTTGATCCACAAAAGGACTTGTCCTTTTTATCCTGTGATTTTTTGAGGTTACTTAGGAGCCTTTGATGAGGAACTTTATCAAAAGCTTTCTGGAAGTCAAGATAAACAATATCTATTGGGTCCCCCTTGTCCACATGTTTGTTCACCCCCTCAAAGAACACTAACAGGTTAATGAGACAAGATCTTCTCTTACAGAACCCATGCTGAGTCTGCCTCAGCGTGGGTTTAGGAAGTTAAGCAACAACATAAGAATGTCTGCTTGCTCAACAAAGATGTTGCCAGGTGAAAGAATCCCATAAAGTTGGTGTCACAACCCACATGCTGTGTTCTTGCATCTTTCTCTTATGCATCTTTCTCTCATATGCTCCAGACCTGCTCTATAACTTTCCTCCAAAATTTCTGTTCCTTTGTTCTGTGTGCTGATCTCTACCCAGACTCCATCTGTCTTGTTCCATATCATGCTATGAAGTCCTGTGAAAACAGAATGACCTCTGACAACTATTGCACTGACTTCCAGTTTTTTATACTGAAAGCTATCCCCAATATTCCCTATGCATCTCTGCTGCGGTGCTTTCTCCAGACAGAAACACCATAGCCAGATGCACGCGCTAGGGTTACCAGCTCTGGGGTGGGAAATACCTGGAGCTCTTGGGGGTGGAGCCTGGGGAGGGTGAGGTTTGAGGAAGGGAAGGACCTCAGTAGGGTATAACCAGGGCTCTTTTTGTAGCAGGAGCTCCTTTGCATATTAGGCCACACACCCCTGATGCAGCCAATCCTCCAAGAGCTTACAGTAGCCCCTGTAAGAAGAGCTCTGTAAGCTCTTGGAGGATTGGCTGCATTAGGGGTGTGTCGCCTAATATGCAAAGGAGTCCCTGCTACAAAAAGAGCCCTTATAACTCCATAGAGCCCACCTTCCAAAGCAGCCATTTTGTCCAGGGGAACCGATCTCGGTCATCTGGAGGTCAGCTGTAATAGCAGGAGATCTCCCGGTGCCACCTGGAGGTTGGCAGCCCTGCCCACATCTCCCTGAGACTCAAGGGAGGATTACACGGTGTAAAACAACACAATCCAATAGCATGAGATGTCTAATAACAATCTAACAATATCTTAAAGCATTGCATTTAAGGCTGCCTGTCTCCAGGTGGGGGCTGGAGATCTCCAGGTGATACAGATCAGTTTGCCTGGAGGAAACAGCTGCTTTCAAAGGTGGGCTCTGTGGCATTATACCCCACGGAGGTCCTGACTGTCCCCAAACCCTGCTCTCTTCCGGCGGAGCTGGCAACCCTACAGCTTCCCTGACAAGGAAGGAAGTCCCTTATGTGCCAAAGTAAGCCCTCCTTAGAGCAGACAGCTTTACAACCCTGTTGTAAGCAGTGATGTGTCAGGCTAAGTGTCCTGAGGTTGACTAATCATTGAAATTCAGAATTCCTCCCCCTCTCAGATAAAAAGAAATGCTGCGTTACTTCAGCCCCCCTCAGCTAAGGAGTTGCTTAGCAGTGGGCATCTAAACAATCAGCCATGAAAACAATGAGGGATGTGATTTCTCACCTATGCAGGTTGCCTAGTTACTTTGGAGAGGTACCCTTTCCCATCTCCGCAAATGATCTGGCTTTCCTTGCAGGCACTGCGTGTTCATTATGATGGGGATGCTGTAAACAGCCTGAAAGCTGCCAGCCTTTGCAACAGGCAGGTTAATTCAATTTAGCCTCAGCTGACGTTTGTGGCCTCCTGCGGCTGAACTACAGCCATCTTGGCCTCTGAGAACTTGGCCGCAGCGCCTCTGCTTTAAATTGAACAGCAAGAATAAACCTGCCTATTCGCCATTTGCGGAGAGAAAGCCACCAATAGGTGTTACATGGGTACCAGGATTTAGTTTTTAATTCTGCTTCATCCCGCAACATCCATTTGAGGCCTAGAAAAACATAAGAACATAAGAGAAGCCAATGCTGGATCAGGCCAATGGCCCATCCTGTCCCAACACTGTCACACAGTGGCCAAAAATACCAGGTGCCATCAGGAGGTCCGCCAGTGGGACCAGGACACTAGAAGCCCTCCCACGGTTGCTCCCCCCACCAAGCACCAAGAATACAGAGCATCACTTGCCCCAGACTGAGAGTGCCTATCTATACGTTGCGGCTAATAGCCACTGATGGACCTCTGCTGCATGTTTATCCAATTCCCTCTTGAAGCCATCCATGCTTGTAGCTGCCACCACCTCCTGTGGCAGTGAATTCTAAGTGTTAATCACTCTTTGGGTGAAGAAGGACTTCCTTTTATCCATTCTAACCCGACTGCTCAGCAATGAGATGGTTAGTATAATAAGGTGGTAAAATGGAAGGCATGCAGCTTCTGGGTAGTTGGATATCTAATTCAGAGACTATTTAAAGAAATCTGTGAGAAAGCCTCTATAATGGTCTTGTGCTCTAGGGGTGTTCTTCTCCTATATGCAATGACTGGAGACTTCTGTTTCAATGCATCCGAAGAAGGGGTGCATGCACACAAAAGCTTATACCCGGAATTAAACTTTGTTGGTCTTAAAGGTGCCACACTGGACTCAGACTTTGTTCCCTCTATTGCTTCAGACCAGCAGGGTGACCCACCTGAACCTATCTTTTACATAAACAAACACTCCCTGTTTAACAGAGATAGTGAGCTGTTCAAGGCAAACCAGTGACTGCCTGATAGTTGAGTAAGGATTTGAACCCAGGTCACACTGATTCAAGTCTACTCACTCTGCCCACAATAGGCCACTAACTTTGGGAATGGACTTGTAATTCAGTCCATTGTATTGGAGTGGGTGATGGCTTTTGAAGCAACGGCTTTCACCAATGTCTGATTAGCTGAGTGGCTAATCACTGAAATGGAATCCCTTATCATCAGATTAAATGGCCTCTTTCTGTTTGATCAGACCCTCGCATCCGGAAGCTCTGATAGCCTTGCAATTGTCCTTTTATCTGTTATTTGTTGTCCTGCTCTCTTTTGTGGTATAACTGTTGGTTGCTGTTTTAATTTAACTGTCGTTTTAACTTATGTCTTCAACTCTTTTATTGTTATTGTGAACTGCTTCCAGAGCCATTATGGTTGAAAAGTGGTATCGAAATAGTCGCTGGGATTTGGAGTACTGCAACCGTAGCTCTGGTTGCAGAAAAGAATTTTTGCAGACTCCCGTTTCTTGTCGCAGTCCTCTGTGCCGCCCCAAAAGCCACTTCCAGAGGATAGATGACCCTCAGGAATGACGTGGGATGGGGCTACAGGTGGGAAGGTGGGAATCAGCAGGCATCTCCACTCCCTGTATTGATGGAAGGGAGGGTTTGGATCCATCCCATCATTTGTGATGATGACGAATTGTCACAGATATTTGACTGGCAGATGGTGTTCTGCAATTTGAGGTCTAGCCAAGTTCTTGGGAACGGCAGATCTATCTTCACAGGATCATTGCTGTTCCAAGCAACACTGTCTTCTGGAGCTGAGCTGGTGTTATTTGTTCAATGCCCAGAATGTCCAGGTGTTTCTTAAGACTTCTAGGAACTGCTCCAAAGGTTCCTATGACAACTGGCACAATGGTCATCTTCTTCTCCCAGGGGCACTCTAACTCTATTCATGGGTCTTGGTATTTCATGGTCTTTTCCTGTTCTTTCTTTTCTGTTCTGCTATCTCCTGAGATTGCAGTGTCAATGGTCCAAACCTGATTTCTCATTTTTACTACAATTGTGGTATCAGGGGTATTATGCTCCAGGTACTTATCTGTTTGTAACTCGAACTCCCAAAGAATCTTTGTTTCATCATTCTCTGTGATCTTGTCTGGTTTGTGCTCCCATGAATTTCTGGCTGATGGTAAGCCATACTTCTTGCAAAGGTTGCTTGCAAAGGTTGCAGTGTAACATAGCTGCAATTTTATCATGACGTTCTTTATAGTCAGCTTGAGCAATTTTACTGCAGACACTGACCATGTGGTCGACTATTTCATCCTTTGTTTTGCAAAGTCAACATTTGTTGTTATCACTGGTCTTTTGAATCTTGGCTTTCATAGTATTCATTTCAAATGCCTAGTCTTGTGCAGACAGAATGAGTCCTTCCATTTCTTTCTTCAGGGACCCATTTTGGAACCACTTCTCTATCAACTTTATTCTCTGTCTTTCAAATATTGCTCATGCAAGTGCTTTTCCTTCCAGTCATCAAAATGAGTTTGGATTTCAATGTTTTTGTAACCTTCTTTGGTTTCTGTAACCTTAAATAAGTCTGCCTTGTACACTTCAGCTAGAGGCTTCTCTTTGCTTTTCTTGGTGTAGTTATTCAGTGCTCGTTTTTCTTCTTCAACTGTTCGTATAACTATCAGATCTCCTCCGCCTAATTTTCTTTGTAAGTAAAAATGATCTACATCATTTCTAGGATGTAAGAGAGCCAGTTTGGTGTAGTGGTTAAGTGCGGCAGGACTCTTATCCCGAGAACCGGGTTTGATTCCCCACTCCTCCACGTGAAGCCAGCTGGGTGATCTTGGGTCAGTCACAGCTCTCAGAGCTCTCTCAGCCCACCAACAAGTCTAGCTCATCATTTTAGTGGTGCATAACACTAAAGAGTTAGAACTTCGGCTGCCAGACAATCCTTGGATCTCCAGGCTACACGACAACACATTGCCGTATGATAATAATTATTATTCCAGGGTGTAGTGAATGACGCATTGTTATTATTGTTGTAATTTTGCTGACAAGACATAGCCAATTTAACACAACCCCATACGGTTTTCAAGGCAAGAGATGTTCAGAGGTATTTCTCAGTGGTCTCCCATCCAAATACTGACTAGGACAGACCTACTTAGCTTCTGAGATCTTACGAGACTCAGCTAGCCTGGGTCCTCCAGGTCAAGGCAGCCCAGTATTAGTAAATAAACTAAGACCTATTCCCCCTCTACCTACCCACTGCTAAAAATCTTTTGAAGTGGAAATAATAATAAAAGGGGTCACCAGACTATCAGTTTTTCCTGCCTTAGTCCTCAGGACACAATTATATAGAAAATAACAAATGCATTTAATATAATTGGGGGGGGGGGTCACAGACTACCTTTCATAAAACTGAATTAATGCATAACAAACTGAAGTCCAAGTCTGAAAAGCTAAGGAGTTTGGGTTGAATTGCCCCCCCCCAAAAAAAAACTGGACCTGCAACATCCTCTTTCAATCCCCCCCCACTTCCTTTGGAAGTGTCCCTGCCTGGTCCAGTGCAGCAAAGGGGATGCTCTTTCCCCCGCCCCGTCCTTCAGGACCCAGGGGCCCTGCCTCCCAACTTCTATCAGGAAGAAGAAGAAGAAGAAGAGATTGGATTTATACTCCGCCCTTCACTGCCCAAAGGCGTCTCAGAGTGGCTTATAAACTCCTTGCCCTCCCCCTCCCCACAACAGACACCCTGTGAGGTAGGTGGGGCTGAGAGAGCTTCTGACAGAAACTGTCCTTGAGAGAACAGCTGTGTCAGAGCTTGTGACTGACCCAAGGTCACACCAGCAACTGCAAGTGGAGGAGTGGGGAATCAAACCCGGTTCTCCCAGATAAGAGTCCGCGCACTTAACCACTACACCAAACTGGCTCTTGCAGGCAATCCTAAACAGGTCTACTCAGAAGTATGTCCCGTGTTGTTCAGTGGGGCTTACTCCCACGGGGGTGTCGTTAAGATCGCAGCCTCCTTCCAGGCCAACCTCAGGGTTCTCTTCAGAGCACAAAGTATCTGCGATTCCTGATTCCCAGACTGGGTAGCTGAGGTAGCGCACAAAAGCTTGTGCTAGGATAAAAATGTGTTGGTCTTCATGGTGCCACAAGAGTCCCCTTTACGTTTGCTTCCTGATAGATTTGTGAGGTGTGTCTGTATCAGAGAGCCTGCTAAAAATGCACCGGAATTGGCCTGCCGTCCTCAGAGAGGATACCAAGCCTGTGCAGAAATAGCTATGGGGTAATACCACTGTTGTGTGTGAAGTGCCATCAAATCACAGCTGCCTTATGGTGGCCTGGTAGGGTTTTTGAAGCAAAAGACATTCAGAGGTGGTTTGCCAGTGCCCACCTCTGTGTAGCAACCCTGGACTTCCTTGGTGGTCTCCCATCTAGGTACTAACCAGGACCGACACTGCTTCGCTTCCAAGATCTGATGAGACTGGGGCAGCCATTGCCTGAGTCTGTGTAGCAAGTTGCAAACCCGGACTTGGTGGTCTCCCATCCAAGTACTAACCAGGATTGACCCTGAGAAGTACTGAGACTGACGAGTGATTTCAGCTCTCACATACGTTATTAGTTGAAGAACAAGACAAAAGAAGCTGGCTCGCAGGCCGGCTTTTATCCTCAAAAGAACCCACACCCCAAAGTACACCACACCCCGTGATTCGCTATTTACAGTGAGTGAGTTATCTCCTGCTCCTCGATTGGAGGGGAGCTAGGATCCTGCAGTCCGTTGTCTTTGGGAGCGAAGCTCAGGCCCTTCGCCTGGCCGCACGGCAAACCGGTTAGAACCAGTCTGAGCACAAGGCTGTCCTGAGCCCATGTTCCCAACAGGATACATTACAGACCCTGTTTACCTTCTGAGATCTGATGGCATCAGGCTAACCAGGGGCATCCCGGTCATCATTAAGTGGCAGCAAAGTGAGCAAGTTATCAAGTTATGGAAGACTTTCTCATGGTAGACATTAACCAAAGCATTAAGAGAAGTCTACATTAACACACTCCAAACATATTTTTTTTTCCAATTTTTTAAACGAAAATTACATTTGTCATTGGAAAGTAACTGGCAGGCCCAGTTTGCAAACCGGAATAATTCAGTTTCAGCCTCACGTGTGATAATTTGCAGGTCGTGTTCTGGGACTCTGGGATGAAGAACCCTGGGTGGGAAAAGGAGCTGGCCAAGCTCTGAACGACAGCAGCCCCTAATGGCCTCTCAAACCATTTCATCTTTGTAGGGAAAAGGAAAGAATGCAGCTGCATCTCGAGAGAGAGTGAGCAACGGCCACCTGTCCAACTGGGTGCCATCCAAACACTCCGATGATCTGGAGGCAAATGAATTGTATTTATCACAGGTGGACAAGTTCTTGGAATGGCTGGCCAGGTAGACCCTGTTCCAGGGACATCTGCAG
Organism: Gekko gecko; assembly: GCA_029375565.1. Taxonomy (NCBI): domain Eukaryota; kingdom Metazoa; phylum Chordata; class Lepidosauria; order Squamata; family Gekkonidae; genus Gekko; species Gekko gecko. The sequence continues at coordinate 93,083,487 of JAPDNY010000011.1, read as the reverse complement.
TAGAATGGTTGAACTTAAAAAAAAAAAAAAGGAGTAGCTCTCAAGCAGTGTGGGAAACCTTTCAAGCACAACCAGAATATGGGAGCAATTCTAAGCAGATGTGCTCAAAGCAACTCCCGTTTTATTCATTGGGGTTTCCTCCCAGGAAACAGTTCTTCGGGTTGCAACCTATACTGCTCATCTGGTGGTGGTGGTGGAAATGCCGGTAAGTCATGGCTGACTACTGGTGACTCTGCAGGGTTTCCAAGGCAAGAGACAGTCAGAGGTGGTTCGCCATGGCCTGCCTCTGTGTCGCAACCCTGGACTTCCTTGGTGGTCTCCCATCCAAATACTGGCCAGGACTGACCCTGCTTAGCTTCCGAGATGTGATGAGATCGGGTTAGACCGGGGCCATCCAGGCCAGGAGGATGTATTGCTCATCTAGTGAGTTCTAATTCTCAAGTCAAGCGGAGGCATACCCAGACACAGACTTCTCTCCTCTCATTCAGCGTTCCCATGGTTGACTTTAGGAACACACAATGACCATAGGAATCAAGATGAGAAAGAGTGAAAGGGTTAATTTGTTTTCCCCTCTTCCCCTTGTAGGAACCCCACAAATAGCCCAGAGAGCTGCAAACAGAAAATCCCCCTAGCGTTGGGGAGGGGGAGATGCTGAATCCAGCCCCAGGGAGAATAACTTTAAAATGCTGACAGTCTGAATCTTCAGAATCTGCAAATGTTAGTAGTTGCAAAATAAAAGAATTTTAAAAAGAAGAAGAATCTGCAAATGCCACTGTGCCATCTGAGGCCTGAGTTCAGATTGTGTTGCTTCGGCCTGACTGAAAATTCCCCGCATGTAGAGAAGTAGCATGTCAGGTACTCTAGCCTGGACCCATATCATGTACTGGCTGATTTTCTCTGTACATGCAGTTTTTGTCTAGAGAATTACTTCAAGCACACACAGGGAGGGGCCAAGGCTCAGGGCAGAGCATCTGCTTGGCATGCAGAAGGTCCTTGGTTCAATCCTCGCCATCTCCAGTTAAAAAGGGATCTGGCAGTAGGTGATGTGAAAGATCTCTACCTGAGAACCTGGAGAGCGGCCGTCAGTCTGATTCAGTATAAGGCAGCTTCATATGCTCATGGGGTTGCCAGCTCTGGGTTGGGAAATGCGGGGCGGAGCCTGGGAAGGATAGGGCTTGGAGGAGGAACTTCAGCAGGGCATAATGCCATTCGGTCCTCCCTCTAAGTGTGCGGTGTGGTGGTTAAGTGTGCGGACTCCAATCTGGGAGAACCGGGTTTGATTCCCCACAACTTCACTTGCAGCTGCTGGATGACCTTGGGCAAGTCACAGTTCTGTCAGAGCTGTTCTTGAAAGAGCTCTCTCAGCCCCACCTACATCACAAGGTGACTGTTATAGGGAGGGGAAGGGAAAGGAGTTTGTAAGCCACTCTGAGACTCCGAGTGAAGGGCGGGATATAAATCTAATCTCTTCTTCCTCTTCCTCTTCCTCTTCAGCAGCCGATTTCTCCAGGGCAACTGATCTCTGCTGTCTGGAGATCCCGTGTAATTCTGAGCTCTCCAGGCCCCACCAGAAAATTGGCAACCCTTTTATGTGTTCAAAATGTCCTTCCTTCCCCAGGGAGTAACTACAGGCATCTCTCACCCACCTGGGATTAGAGTAGGGTTGCCAACCGCCTGGTGACACCTGGAGATCTGCTATTATGACTGATCTCTAGATGACCAAGAGCAGTTCCCCTGGAGAAAATGGCTGCTTTGGAGGGTGGAGTCTCTGGCATTATACCCTGCTGAGGTTCCTCCCCTCCCCAAACCCTGACCTCCCCAAATCTGCAGGTATTTCCCAATCCAGAGCTGTTAACCTTAGATTAGGAGCAATGTTCCCTCTAAGCTGTGGAGTCTTGTGAGCAAAAATTCTACTTTGTGAGCTACCGGCATTAAAGTTGTAAGCAAGTGCTTTGGCTACTGCATAAATTAGCTTGCTCTGGAGCCATCCTTCCTGAGCTAAGGCAAAAATGTGTGAGCCAGAGGCTAAAAAACTGTGAGCTAGCTCACCCTAACTCAGCTTAGAGGGAACACTGATTAGGAGTAATGTGCCTTCTGGGCAGGTTTTAGATACTCCCTTTTCTTCTTCCATTGGTACCATCGAGTCAGTCTGCAGAGACAGGCCCGTTGCTGCATTCTGACTTTGAACTTGGCAGAACTATTTGAGAACGGCAGCCTGTTTTGCTTCAGTGTGAACCTGAAGGACGTTTTCCCTCCCAGTCCCTCATACAAGGGGGCTGTGCCGATGGCTTCGAATTAAAAATTGGGGGGGGGAACCAACCGCCCACAATATCATCGTTTCCTTTTCAAGCTGTTTTTGCCACGGTCTCTTCTCCTCTCCTCACTCAATGGCCATTTCGGCACAGAGGCAATTTTGTTTTTCTGGCTCAAGGCCATTCAACTGAGTGGGAAGTGCTGCCGGAGAGATATACTGGGCGCACTGTTCCCACATCTCCCCCAAGGCTGAGCTGGATGCAGCTGTGACTCTGAGGGACACCTCTGGAAATAAAGGGCGGCTTATTACCCATCTTCGCCAAGTCCTGTCCGGGAAGTAAATATCCTGGAGTCAGGAGTAGCCGCTGCACAATGCCCCTTTATAGCTCTCAGCGGGCCTCCGTTGCTGGCTCCAGCTGCCTCGGCATGCTGTTTTTCCTCCGTTCTTTTCTTCAATATTTTTTCCAGTTGACTTAATTATTACAGTGCATGGACCAGACCGAGGGAAGTACACTGGTGCTCGGAGTTGGCACCACGGTGAGCGCCAGGAGAGAGGGAAGCGCCTCTGCCATGGAATGACATCATCTGGGAGGCGATTGGTCACATTCCTCCCGAAGGTGGCTCTGGCTTCGGGCCTGCGGGCTCCCTTTCCCCTCACTTCCGTGACACAGAACAGAGACGGGGCCTTGTCTCTTGCCAGACTGCTTTGCTGCCAGTGCCCTGGCAGAGCCTGAGGGACGTTTATAAAAACAGCACAGTGCTTCGGCCTGTGCTGAGGAGGGGGGAAGAATACAAAGTCACTTCACAGCTCCAGCGTGGACCCCAAGCGGGAACAGGCCGAAGAAAGAAACCCCCTGAAAGCCACACGTCGGAACACCGAAGAGTTAATAAACAAGCTGGGTTCTCGTCCGAGAAGTGTTGGGGCCCGATCGCCGGAGACGTTTGAGCATGGATGAGGCCGCAAAGGAAGCACAGCGGAGTGCTGTGCAAATACTGATGACTGTGCTCGGTGTTTGTGGAATCGCCGCATACGGAAGGAACCCCACAGTGTACGTGGGGGCGAGTGTGGCCCAGCAGTTGCGAGAAAGGCTTGTGATGCTGGAAGTTTCTGGTTTGACACTCAGCCGTGCTGTGAACAAACTGGGTGGCCCTGGGCAAGCCACCAGGCTCTTTGTTTCTGCTTCCACCTGTGTAATACGGGAATGATGAGAACACAGTTCTACCATTTTCTTTACAGCCAGCTCTTCCTGTTCCCTAGCCAGCCATGCCCGTGACCTTCCCCCTTGGAGCTTCCATAAGGCAGGGGATAATTTGTTGCCCCTCCCACCTCTCTCCCATAGGCCTCTCCCCTTCCCCTCTCGGCCTGGTGCTATAGCCCACTGACTCCTCCTGGGCTCCTGGCATCTAGGGTTGTCAGCTCTGGGATGGGAAATACCTGGAGAATTTGGAGGTGGAGCCCGAGTAGGGTGGGGTTTGGGCCACAATGTCATAGAGTCCACCTTCCAAAGCGGCTATTTTCTCCAGTTGAACTGGTCTCTGTCACCTGGAGATGCGTTGTAATCGGTTGCCACTGCCCGGAGATCAGCAACCCTACTGGGCAGCAAGGCCTTGAAACAGCCATTAGCGGTAGCTACAGACGCCACCCACCAAACCTTGGTCTCGTTGCTCAGCAACCAAAGTATCGTCAAGCCCCTGGATGCCCCAGCAAGGTGGACCGACCGGTTCCACTCTCTGAAGGAGCTGAGCATCTTGGTCCAATGCCTCCCATGGCTATTCTGCTCCCTGCCCGCCTCCACCTTCCAGCTGACTGGCAGCAGCTTTATCAGTGCTGGGGGATATCAGCAGGGCTATGTCTGGAGGCGTGGTCTCACCATCAGCTGGCTGGCAGCCAGTGGGTGATGAACCTGGAAGATGTCACCAGGATGGCTGCCGTAAAATCGCTGCTGCAGGAGGCGGAGCCAACCACAAAATGGGTGCCACACCTGATCTTCAGTCATACAGTAAAGATCCTTATGGCGTGGGGACAGCTGCCACTGAGCGGCATTTTAAAAAATCTGTACAGCCTATCAGATCGCCAACGGCCAATCAGAAGCTTTGTTGGGCAAATCCCCAACCTGGCTCTGCCCATGTTCTAAAAAGACTTGGCGAGCACCATGCTGGGGACCCCTGCCCGCTTTAAAACCATTCCAATCCTTCCTTGCAGATGGATGCTAGAAGATAGTGCTGAGACTACTGCTCCTCTCCATGGAACTCATCCAGTGGAATTTCTCAAGGCATTATTTGGTTTCCTGGAGTATTTAATATCCGTATGAAATTGCAGGCAGAGGCTTTCTGGGGAGAGGTTTTCTTGAGAAAGCCAGCATAGTGTTAATGTTTATAATGCTGGACTTGGAAGACTTGGATTCCGATCTTCATTTTAAGCTGTGCAGCTAAATGGGCAACCTCAGATTTTTCCATCTAGTCCAGGGGTGTCGAACTCATTTGTTATGAGGGCTGGATCTGACATCAATGAGACCCTGTTGGGCCGGGTCGTGTGTGTCATAAATTGTAATGCCAGGTAGCAGAGGTATCAACTTTATAAAGGACACAAACACAACAGGTTTTTTTTTTTACTTAAAATACAAAAATGCCCAAAACATTAGCACTCTTGCAATATTTTATTTAACAGTACCTGACAGCTGACACCCCTTGCTCTGAATTAGTGCATCAAAATGTCTGTGCTGTTGCAATCTTGAGTATGCTCAGTTACGTATCTGTCAGCTGCAAACCTACGATGACGCAGCAGCAGCAGAACTGGAAGAAGAAGCAGAAGACAGCCAGTTCCACTGTGGGCCTGATAGAAGCCCTCTGGGGGCCTGATTTGGCCCCCGGGCCGCATGTTTGACACCCCCAGGCTAGCCAGTCTCACAGAAACGGTATAATTCCATCAATGCATGGCAACCTCAGTCCTCAACCTCAGCATACTGTCCTCAGTATACTAATGAGATCCAGCTCCATTTCATCCAGCAATTAGAACAGTGACTTTAAAATCATGGAGGAGGAACAAGCAATTTCTGGAAGATGAACAGCCCCAGAAAGGTTTTGGATATTTGACATATAGAAAACGAATGAAGTTATTTTTTTTAAAAAATGGTTCTGGACACTACTGATGTTTATTTGGTTTTGAGAAATCTTGATGGTGTTGCTCTATCACGTATTTGATAATTGATTTGTGTATCGTTTTGGTAAACTTAGCAGTAAAAAAAATAATTTGCTGCTTAATGTAGAAATTGAAAGATGGTTTGGTGTCCTTCTGCAGTGTGGCTTAATACTAGCCTTTGGTAACATAGAAGAGAAGAGGAGATTGGATTTATACCCTAGCCCTTCACTACCCGAAGGAGTCTCAGAGTCTCCTTTCCCTTCCGCTCCCCACAACAGACACCCGGTGAGGTAGGCGGGGCTGAGAGAGCTCTTTTGACAACTGCCCTTGAGAGAACAGCTCTGAAAGAACTTGTAACTGACCCAAGGTCACACCAGCAGCTGCATCATGTGGTGGCATGGGGAATCAAACCAGATTCTCCCAAATTAGAGTCTGCACTCTAACTACTACACCAAACTGCTCTGTGTCATTTTTTTTGAGCTCCACCAGTCTTGTACTGGAAGAAAAAGTTGCTGTATTTTGGGGGGGAAACAGGCTTTTGCTCAAGCTTATTGCATCACTGTCTGAATGAGGTGCATAATGCACTTCTGTAACCATACTGCTACCTCTGGGTAACCCTGTCAGTGAAAACAAGCATTTCTTGGGAGAAACATTCTAGCTACGAACAGAGTATAGCCTGAAACAGAATATTTCTCCTCTCTTAGTCTGTACAATAAAGTGTGGAGAACTTTTAAAGTTCCCAGATACTTACTGTGTGCTGGATTTGTGAATAATGCACAAGACAATCTATTTGGGAAAGCAGTTGAAGCCCCAAAGGCAGCAGAGGTTAGTATTTACTATACAGTTCCAGTATTTTTCTTCTCTTGCCAGAGCTGCAGGGCATTTCTCATTAGCTGAAAGCAGTCTGCCAGAATTTTGACATGTTGCATGCTGAATCCCGAACACAAGTGTTCTACTTTGACTTCACGTAGGCTGGGCTTCTCCTGTTGGGTTTGCTTATTTATACTGCAATCTCGTGGAAGGTTTGCCAGGCTTTAGAACGGCTGTTTCAAGCCCAAAGTTGAACTGAGCAGAGGCAACGTAATGCCAAAATTGTAGTCAGTCATTTGAAATGGAGACAACTGTCAGTCCTCTGCTAGAGAACTCCAAAAACGCAGGAAATGAGAAATTAGCAACATGAATGCCTCTCAATATTTAAAGCAGTTACCAATAATGGGGAAATGACATCACTGAAAGGATAGCTTAGTGAGGTCAACGTTAGATGGTGTGTTGTATTTGGATTCACTGAAGTGATAAAAGGATTAATAGGAAAGCCAGTACACAGCTAAAACTCAAGGCTGTTCACAGGAAGAGAAAGTCTTGAGATTTCTTCCCTTTGCACTACACAGACAGTGTTCAGGCTATTGAAACAAACTTTAAAGGCCTTGCATTGTGCACCCTAGTTAAAGGAAACCATGCCCCATCATTTGGCTTTGAATTGTACAACTGTAATTATCCCGGTAGTTCTCTGTGCTTAGACATCATTAGTTTGATATCCTCTTGATCCACAGTCTGACAGTTGTGGTTAATCAATGACTGTCTCTCTCCCCTCATATTTTACCTGCTCCTTCCTCACTTTCATAAAGACTCCTACACTATTTCTTAACAGTAAGTTTTTAAAGTCTTGCTGCCCACAAGCCATATTGGACTGTGGGGAACTACGCCAAATGGACATTCGGAGTTGATGGCTGCCAAAACAAGAAAGTTCAGCTCTAAGTTTTCATGCCGTTCAGTCTTTTCTAAAGGCACTCTCCGACTAGGTACTAGTGCTACAGTTGTTGGGGCAAGCTGCCATTTTGATGCAGCTGTGAAAAGATTAGTAAATAGCTTTCCCCCCCTCAAATGAAACTAGAGTCCGTAGCAAACCCTTCAGGACCCAGAACAAGAGCCTGAGTCTAAAGACTACCAAATCACTTGCATTTATGAGAACTTCTGGCCTAGCATGAAAAGAGTACTAAGGTGGTGTGTGTATTTCTCCACAGCAATCTCCTTAACTCGCTTTGAGCTCTGATTTGTTTACACTGGGGTCCCCAATAAGAACATAAGAGAAGCTCAACGTTGGATCAGGCCAATGGCCCATTAAGTTCAACACTCTGTCACACAGTGGCCAAAAATACCAGGTGCCATCAGGAGGCCCACCAGTGGGGCCAGGACACTAGAAGCCCTCCCACTGTTGCCCCCCCCAATCTTTTTTGACCCTGTGGGCACCTCTGGAATTCTGACACAAAGTGGTGGGCGCAACCAGAAAACGGCTGCCGCAAGACACAGAGCTAACCGCATGATGTCAGAGAGTGAGGTTATGCATAATTCTAATATTTACTTTTCATATTTCAGGCAGAAGCTGCATTTCAGTATGCCTTTTAAAACATACATATGGTTTCAAAATATTTTCTTGCATACGCACAAGTGTACTTTCAGTCACACAGTGAAGACCCTTGTGCTGTGGTGGCAGATGGTGCCAAAGCAATGTTTTTGAATGCCTGCAAAGCCAATCAGATCTCCAGTGACCAATCAGAAGCCCCGTTGGCAAAAGCTCCACCTGGCCCCACCCACTTTCTGAAAAAACTTGGTGGGCAGCGGGAAAGGGGTCACCAGGTATCCATGGATGCCACGCTGGGGACACCTGGTTTAGATGGTCAAGGAATCAGTCAGACTCTGAAATGAGTACAGAATAAGAAAACAGACCTCGTGTCTGAATGAGAACAGCATCAGAGTCTATCTCTGGTTCAATGGCTGATGACTTCCAACCTCTACAAGCACTTTTCTTTGAGCTTCAGGTATATGTCTGCTGTCCACCCATTCATTAACATAGCCCTGTGTGAGAGAGAGAGAGAGAGAGAGAGAAACAAGCCCAACTATACAGCGCTCAACTATTTATTAGACCCCAGGGATGACTGATCTTCTACTTCTTCCTGAAGCCCTGAGTACTTCCACAACTGCAAAGGTGAAACTGAAGTTTTCAAATTATATTTTAAGGAATGTTTGTATAAAATTTTTAAAAGTTTTTTTTTTTAACTTTAAAAAAAAACCTACAGAAGTTCATGCAAACTTGCCAATATAGCCGTCAACTTTTTAAAAAGCCACGGTTAAAACTGGATTCCATATTCTGAAATGCTAAATGGGCGCTTCACAACACTGTTGTTATGGACATGGCAAGAAGTGATTGAAAATCCTTTGGCACTGCCTGGGTGGCACAGCTTGGAGAAAAAGATCCGATGGGTTATCAGTTGCTGCCATGATTTACAGAGGTAAGGCCGGTAGTCCCCATCTGCCTCATCCTTGGGTCTGGCCGAGCTTTCGGCAGAGTTTGAGGATTTCTGCATGATGGTTTGGGTTGTTGCAAACAAGGCCAAGTGATACTCTCGGATGAGCTTCTCAAGGCACTGCACGCATCTCCGTAGGTTGGCTTCTTGCAGGCTGAGGTTCTCCCCTCCGTTCGCTCGGTCGATCCAATAAAAGGCCGACATGCTGTCAATCATCAAGAGGCAGAGGGAAGGGTGAGAGCAAAACATGTTTTCCAGAGAGTAAAGGGTGAGCAGCAGCTGGGTGCTGCTGTTGCAGGTCACGAGGAAAAACCTCCCCAGACATTGCTTGATCAGTTCCTCGGAGTTCTGGCACAGCCTGTGTTCCAGAATGGTCACCAGGCGCAGCATGTCAAAATGGAAGTCGGTATCGATGAAAAGCAAACTGACTTCTAAGCCCCCTCCCGCTTTGGGGAGAATGCAGCGGACGACGAGATGATAGAGCATTTCTGTTTTCCCAGCTCCTTCTGGACCGTGGAATTCAACAACATCTCCTGTGCAACAAGCAAGAAGTAGGGGTGGTTGTTTTTTAATCCAGAAGGACAGCTGTAACTCAGAGACAGGTGCAACTAGCCAGGTTTCAGTTCTAACACAACCACACATCTTTTTGTTTCCAAACTCCCTTTCCTTTAGTATGCTGAACTTTCGACCAGTGTTCCCTCTAAGCTGAGTTATTGTGAGCTAGCTCACCGTTTTTTAGCCTCCGGCTCACACATTTTTGTCTTAGCTCAGGCGGCATGGCTCCAGAGCAAACTCCAGAGCCAAATCTCTCACTCACAACTTTAACGTCATTAGCTCACAAAGTAGGATTTTTGCTCACAAGACTCCACAGCTTAGAGGGAACGTTGCTTTCGACAGCACCACGTTCTGAGCTAAAGTAAAAAGTACATGGAATTTGGGGCATCCTGATCTTGCAGAGTTAAAAGAAGGATGCTTTAACGGAAGGATGTTCTGGGTTTACAGTATCTGGTGGTGGATTTACAGTATTTGGTGGAGGAAAGTGTGGTCAAGTCACAGCCAGCTTGCGGCGACCCTGCAGGGTTTGCTAGGCAAGAGACATTCAGAGGTGGTTTGCCATTGCCTGCCTCTGCGTACTGACTCTGGACTTCCTTGGTGGTCTCCCATCCAAACACTAACCAGGGCCGACCTTGCTTAGCTTCTGAGCTCTGACAAGATCGAGCTAGCCTGGGCTATCCAGGTCAGGGCATTGGCGGTATTGAACTGGGAACAAACGGCATCACAGACAAGAGCCCGGAAAGAAATGCGAGTTCACACCAACATGTTTTGTAACCAAGAAAACAGTTTCCCAAGCCATTATTTCGCTTTCAGAGGTCGCTATTGTTTGGAAAAGAAATACTGTAAAAATGTTCAGATTACGTGATAAGCAATAATTTTAAATCTCACAAACTGCACGTACTGCACAGGCAGGGCGGGATATAAATTGAAATAAATAAATAAATCTCAAAATTCTTCAAAAATACACTCCCTTAAAAGAAATCTAATGCCTTACAAACTACTTGAGAGGAAGCAGAGTTAAATGGGTCAGTATACAATGCAAAGAGATATTAAAACATAACTTTTAAAGTTCCAATCTTAATGCATAAGGATAATGGGGTTTTTCCCCCCAAGGAAAACTGCAGTAAACTGTGCAGATGATGTACTGCATGTAGGGAAAGGGGTAGGCCGCATATTCAAAAAGGTCCCTTGTCAACTTCTCTCTGCATGTAGAAAGCTAACAGCTGGGAGAAGGCTTGCCTTTAATGGATCCCATGTGTACTTCGAGGTCATACAGCCATGTGACGAATTAAGCATCAAGCTGGCATATTTGCTACCTACCTTCGGATTTGCCAATTGTTACTTGTACATACTTTAGAGGAGGAAATGTGCTTTACCGTGAATGGGATATCCCTCCTCAGCAAATAGGTAAGGTTCAAGCTTTTTCAGGGAACTTCTGCCTTCAAGTCGAGTGAGCAACTTTGAAACAAACAGAAAAGCAACCTGTTAATTTAAAAACAACGAATCAAACAAGTCAAATGTCAGGGTTGTACCCTAAGCACTGTGAGCAGAACTGGGCTGGGGGAAGAGAAATTTCCTGTTCCTTCTTCGTGTGGCAGCCAGGCTGTCTACCCTAAAATACACCCTATGGGGACGAATGGATCCTCAAGAACAAGAGAGCGTACTGCATTGGGTGGCGGGGGGGGGGAGAGTGGGTACCTGAACAGGGTGTATCCGTATGAAAAATCAGCACAAGCCTGGCATGAGTGGGCCTCCCTTGCCCAAGCAGAAGGTGACTTAGGATGTAACCCACAGATTTTACACAAATAACTACCTAATAGTTGTTTTTAAATACATTTTTGCATACACAGCTGCAAGTATTTCCGTCTTCAACTCTAGACACAGCCCTGTTCATAATGTATTTGCAGAAAAAGCAGGCAGAGTACAAACACAATGCACTCTACTCTCACTGAATTTGTTTCCATTAAGCTTATTAGTTTTATTGATTTCTGTGGAGTTTTGCCAAAATTTGCTGAAAGCAGCTAAGAGTATACAAGACACTCCATTAGAACATGCAATCCAATGATAAAACCCTAATGGCTCTAAAAAGAACATCTTATTATATTGCATTAACACAGCAACATACTAATTATACAAGGCAGAATAAAAGGGCTACTCCCACTGAGCACAAAATACGCACTGAATCACAACTCCTTCCTAAATAAGGAAGATCTTGTGTTGCTTTCTACAAGCCTGCATACTGACATATTAAAAAAGGTACATGCGTCTAGCCAACAGGCCCTGCAGCTCGGAGGCCACTACTGAGAAGGTCCTGCAGCAGTTTGCCACCAACCTAACTTCCTGAAGATGACTGCAGCCACAGGGTATAGATGGGAATTCTCAGTCTGGGGCAGGTGATGCACTCTATTCTTGGTGCTGCAGGGGGCAGCAGTGGGAGGGCTTCTTGATGGCACGTGGCATATTTTGGCCACTGTGTGACAGAGTGTTGGACTAGATGGGCCATTGGCCTGATTCAACATTGGCTTCTCTTATGTTCTTATGTAATTCTCCTGGGCTTTGGAGGGCTTATTCATTATTAATTTAGAATATTTCTGTGCCATCTCTTTGGAGTCCTGCTCGAAGCGGCTAATAATGAAAAATGACAGTATAAATAATAAGCCTTTGGACATAAGCAGCATAAAAACTGTCCATAAAACAGAGCAGACCATTAAAAAGCTAATAAGATAAAACTCTTCATTAATAGCTGAGGCTCCCAACAAGAATGGAGGAAGATGTCTGCCCCTTTATTAGAGGCTTAATGTGTAGGAAAGGGCAGCTAAAGCTTTTAATGACATATCAGAAAATAGCATTACTTGGTAAATAACATCTCATTAAGCCTCTGTTAAAAGGGAAAGGACATTTTTTTTCAGGAGTGTTGGCTCCTCCAGAGCTCAGAGGATGAAAAGGCTCATCATACAGAATTCTGACGTTAAAAGCCAGCACTTGGAATTTGGCCTGAAAGCCAAGTGATTTTGGATAAAATAACTGAGGGTAGATGTCCTCATCTCCTTGACGCTGTCAGGGAGGGGGTCTGCATCAGCTGCCATTTCTAAAAAATTTCCAAGGGAAGTCCATTCTAATTTAACTAGGTTGCCTCTCAGAGTTGAAGGCCTAATGAGATCCTCTCTGTCCAGGAAATGGAAGCTGGTAAAACACGGTCTTGGTCCATTGCCTCTATCTATTACATTTTTACTCTTCCCTTCCTCTTGAGGAGTTCAGGGCTGCCTATGTGTTTCTCTTTTCGACTATCCTGCAAGGTAGATTGGGTTGAGAGAAGGAGATTGAACCAAGGCCAGCTAGTGAGATTCATGGCTGAGTAGTGACTAGATCCTGGATCTCCCCACTCCTAGGGCGACACTCAAACCACAACACACACCATCTCTTCTGATAAAAATATGATGTTAAGAAATACTTCCAAACAGATTAATCAAAGGCAGAGTGAGAAATAAATGCTGGGTCCCTCTCAGCTTCTCCAAATAAACACAATCTCCCAACCTCACTTCCGCCTTGTCTACATTCAGTTGCAGCTTGTTTACATGCCATCCATTCATTTGGAACTAGGGAAAATGCATTTGAGAGAGTCCTCGAGACACTGGGGACACTGAACTCTAAATTCATGGGTGAAGCTTCCAGAACAAGTTGCATTCCTCTGTTGACACCTTCTTATGACAACCCGATGGCAAGGACTGCAGACTACTCCTACAGCATTTCACAGGAGAGCCACCATAATTGGTCATCCATAGGGCAAAAGCAGCTGAAAGGTTCTAGAAAACCTAGGAGAAGTGTATTGCCCCAGTCCATTTGCGTGGTGGAAAGTGTGTCAAGTTGCAGCTGACTTATGGTGACCTTGTAGAGTTTTCAATGCAAGAGACATTCAGAGGTTTCCCATTGCTTGCCTCTGCATAGTGACCCTAGTATTCCTCTTTTTGGGGGTATTTTTTAATGTGTGTGTGCATGTGAGTGTGTGTGCACCTGGAAGTCATGGCGACCTCTGGTGACTGACCCCTGTTGGGGGCCTGGAGGATATTCAGAGAGGTGGCTGAGTGAAGCCTGCCACCGCCTCCCACCTCCAGTATTTCAAGGAGACCTCCCATTCAAGTACTTGCCAGAGTCCACCCTGCTTAGCTTCTGAGATCGGGCTTGCCTGGGCTATCCAGGAAAGGGCAGCAGCCCTAGTATTCCTTAACGGTCTCCCATCCATATAATAATTAGAGACGTCCCTGCTTTAGCTTCCAAGAGCTGATGAGATCGAGCTAGCCTGGGCCATCCAGGTCAGGGCCCAGTCCATTTCACAGAATTATAATTTAAACAGTCTGTTTCCAAACCTAGTCTGGCTTGAACCATAATCAAGTATACAACAAAGAAATGGACAAACTGTCTTTCCCTTTTATTTGCCCATTTATCTTATTCCTCAGCTTTCTAGATATAATGGACCATTAATTTTAGCTTGCAAGTTTCAAGGCATTTACCAAGAATTTTCTGGAAAGCACAACCAGGGAGCCTAATGCAATATGGATTTTTGTGTAAGATGGACAAGTCACTCATTTTAATGGGATGCTGTTTTCGGTACCCCAAACAATATCCTGAAGTGCTAGGAGGTACGCACGCAGACACACTGAAGAGATTAGGCATTACAAACCTATGTAGCAATTTTTACCATACTAACGTTGCATTTTGGCATGATGATTTCCTCCACTGTAACTTTCTTTTTAATTCATTTTCCATAAAGTGAAATACAAAGAAGAGGAGGAGGAGGAGAAGACTGGATTCGTACCCCGGCCTTCACTACCCAAAGCTGTCTCAGAGCGGCTTACAAACTGCTTTCCCTCCCCCTCCCCACAACAGACACCCTGTGAGGTAGGTGGGGCTGAGAGAGCACTGAGAGAAACTGCACTTTTTCAAGAACAGCTGTGCCAGAGCTATGGCTTGCCCAAGGTCATCCAGCAGCTTCAAGTGGAGGAGTGGGGAATCAAATCCGGTTCTCCCAGATTAGAGTCCACACACTTAACCACTACACCAAACTATGAAACATAACCATATTGCATCCAGAGAATCCAAACAGGATTACAGGGATGAAACAGAAAAAGAATTATGGAGTAAAATTATTTTAGATAATATTCAGTACATATTACAATATGGAGTATGGGACACACAAAGCTGTTCTAGTACAAATACCTCAAACAGGAATGTTTTACCAAATATTTTATTTTGGTTTCACAGAAAGCGATCCTTGTACAACTATTTAAGACCAGGGTAACAAAGTATGAACACGCCAAACTTCCTGAATAATGCATTCAAATAAAAGTTGTATATGTGTGTGCCTTAGCTGGTAGACAGGTGGGGACTTCCAATAACAGTATAATGACATTTTATTCTATGTAACAGAATTTTTATGCAAGACCTTTAAAAATTTCAAAATGCATTTGAAGCAGACATGAGATGGATAGAAATACTGTTTCCCCCCTAGGTTACAGTATAACCTTTGCAGGTTTTATGAAATGGGTTTACTTTTCATTAATAAAAGTATTTAGTGTTAATTACTGTTGCTAATGTATTATTAATAATACATTACATTGATTACTTTTTTGTTGTTCAGTCGCACAGTCGAGTCCGACTCTTCGCGACCCCATGGACCAGACCACGCCAGGCCCTCCTGTCTTTGATTACTACCTTATTATTAATAATAATTACTCAGCATTTATATACTATTTTAGATGAGCTACATAGAAGCACTTCACAGACATTATCACAAAAATGAGACTCCCTTATACAATCAGATCTCTGGTTCATCATGGTCAGTATTGTCTACTCAGACTGGCAGCAGCTCTCTAGGGTCTCCAGCAGAGGTCTTTCACATCACCTGCTACCTGGTCCTTTTTAACTGGAGATGCTGAGGACTGAATTTGGACCCTATGCATGCAAAGAGGCTCTTCCACTGAGCCACAGTCCCCTACCGTATTCTTTTCTTGTAATCTTGTAATCTTTACAACAGCCCAGTAAGGTGGGCAAGCAGTATTATCCCCGAACTGTAGATTTGGAGATGAGGCTGCAAATGACTTACCTAAAGCCACCAAGTGAGACTGTGACTGTCATGTCACAGCTCCTTCTCTTAGCCATCTCTTGAGGGTGTCATTGGGATTCTAAGTGAGGGGATTGACAGTGCTGGAGGATATCTGTGTGGGATCGTCACCACAACTTGTCTGAAGACCCAAGTGAAGAAGGCTAGAGGCTGGGTGAGGATTCCAAGCCATACTCAAGGCTAGGGATGGGCACAAACTGCATTCTTGTGGTATGTTTCAGTTTGTGGCTGAACTACAAATCAATACGAATCGGGAGGTTGATTTGTGAACCAAACAGGTTTGTATCGGTTCATGACCCCTGCATTCTGCTCCCTGCTGCTTTTCACAGGGAGCAGAAATGAGGGGGTTAAATGGCTCCAAGCTATTTAAACCTCAGCTTTCTGCTCCCTACCAAAAGTGGCGGGGAGCAGAAAGCAGGGGGTTAAATGCCTCCGAGCCATTTAAACCCCTGCTTTCTGCTCTTCATAAACTGCCACAAACTGCCTTAAAATTTGTAGAAGTTTGTAGCAGCTCTTCCATTCACAAACCAGCAAAAATTCATCACAAACTTTTGTTCATGAGCCGGTTCATGCTCATCCCAACTCTAGGCTGCCTGGATACTTTTGATGGGCACCCAGCAGCCAACACGTTCTGCACAGAATATTTCCTAAGGATGAAGACTCTCTGCAGCTGCTCTTCCAGCTGCTGTCTCCTCTCATTTTGCTGCTCACTCTTAAGAAGCATCTCACTCTCTGACTATTAAAACCTAACCAGGATTTAAATATAATAAAAGCTCACACTTTTTTTTTTTGCTCAAATAACAGCAGGTGCATATCTGGAGAACTTCATATGCAAATTATTATGATAATTAAGTAATAATGCACCTAGGTTTCTGGTGTGTGTTTACCTCGTAATTTTTTGAAGCAAAATAACTGCAGTCGTTTAGCATCATGCTGCGTGCCATGGGCAATATCCCAGGGGAGCCGGCGAACAATTTCCCATTAAGCAATACCAACAAAAGTCGGTCTCTCTTTAAGCCAAATTGTTAAGAAATTAAACATTAATTCTGAGGCCTGGACTATTAATGATCCTATTCCAAATGGATATTTTAATCCTGCCCACCGAACACAGAGGAAGAGAAGGGGGTTGGGGAACCACCAATCAGCAGGCCTGTAGCCACGGGGGGGGGGGCCTTTGGGGGGCATTGCCCCCTCGGGTGACCCCCCACCCCTCCCTGGGAGGATGCCAGACCCATCCCACTCACCCATGATGTACCACAGCACACTCCTTACCCAGCCGGCAGTTACCGTGGCCTTGACAGCTCTTCTTCGTACTTCCTGCCTTGCCGCAGGAAGCAGCTGGAAGAGCCCACGAGGCAGTGGCAACTGTCTGCTAGGAAGCAACCTGCTCCCAGAAGGTAAGCACAGCTGCCTCCAGGACCTGGGAGGCCAGCTGGCCCTTTGCTGACCCCGCCCCCCACGAGGCGGGAGAGGGGAGTACTGCTTGGCTTTGATGACGGCGGAAATGACTCTTGCGTCGGGGGAAGGTGGGAAGTTGTGTGTGTGGCTTGGGTGGTGGCAGGAGTGGCTTTTGGGTCAGGGGGCAGGTAGGAAGTTGTGTCTATGTGTGGCCTAAATGGCAGCAGGAGCAGCTCTTGGGTAACAGGGAGGGAGGAAGGTGGCAAGTTGTGTGTGTGTGGCTCGAATGGCAGCAGAAGCGGCTCTTGGGTTGGGGGAAGGTGGGAAGCTGTGTGTTTGTGGCTTGGGTGGTGGCAGAAGCAGCTCTTGGGTTGAGGGGGAGGGGGAAGTTATGTGTGTTACGAGCTTGGTTACAACGCAGGGCTTTCTTTTTCTCCACTAGGATAATTAACTAATCCATGTCAATTAAGACAAGTGAGCTACCACATTTAAAGCCTATTCAGACAGTTTCTTCACTGACTAAAAGTGCCATGTAAGCATTACTATGAACCCTTATTCAGACAAGGTAAAAGACAAGACAAGGGTATAATGCAATAGAGTCCACCCCACATGAAGGCTGGCAACCCTAGTACTTGTTATAGTACTCACAGCTGTGCCCACTAAGAATCTTTACCGTTAGTTTTACCATTAATAAGCCTGAGATTTTTTTTTTAGGGATACATGTCTTATTAGTGCCCCACGAGCAAATAACATGCCCACTGAGCAAAAAAATCCTGGCTATGGGCCTTCCAATCAGTATCTATTTATTACTTTTCATCCTGCCCTTCCTCTAAGGAACTCCTGGATCACCAGCCTTCTTTCCAGCCCTGCACCTATGAATGTAACAACAGGCTGGCCCACAGACAAAGAAGATGAAGACTTTCCCTCCCAATTATCTCCATGCCATGGAAAGCTTCCTCTGCTTAAACTTTACACAAACTGCTTAAGTCACAAAAGCATAGGCCAAATTAGAAGGTGGAAACCTATCACTGGTTACTAGTCACAATGGCTAGGGACCACATCACTCCAGTTTTGGCCCATCTACACTGGCTCCCAATCTATTTCTGGGCACAATTCAAGTCAAGGCCTTGAACTGTGCCAGTCTTGACTTTTAAAGCCCTATATGGTTTATTTATTTTCAGACTTGTATCCTCCCCCTCCCCTGGGCCACAAGGCTCAGAGCGGCTCACAATGTTTAATAAAACCATCTACAAACAGGCATAAAACAGACTTGCAAAACACTAAATTATGATCCATAAAATAGCACCGTAGCTCAGAATAAAACACAATCATTTGACACCCAACAACTAACACCCCAGACTACTGTCAAAACACAGGCGACACTGCTAACAGGTGGTAGAAAACTCGCCTCGACCATCTTCAATGGAAAGCCTGCCGGAAAAACTCCATCTTACAGGCCGTACCGAATCTAGGAAGATGCCGCAGGGCCCAGATGTAATCTGGCTAAGAGTTCCACCAGGGAGGGACCACTATTGAAAAAACTCTGATCCTCATTTGGGACAGCCTGCTTTGGGTGTCCTCCCCTTCTGAGGTGAGGTGGGTGGCAACCCAGGAGAGGGCCTTCTCTGTCATAGCACCAAAGCTCTGGAACTTTCTCCTCAGGGAGATTTGTCTGCTCCCTTCTGTTGCTGTCTTCTGCCCAGTGGGTGAAGGCTTTTTTGTTTCGTCTGGTATTCCCTCAATGAGCCCTTCTTCCTAATCAATGTTTAATTGCTGTTTTCATATTGTTTTAACTCTGTTTTTTTAATTGTAAAAAAATGATGTATGTTTTGGGTAGAGGTTGGTTTTAATGGTTTCAAAATGTGATTTTATCATTTATGTTTTAAATTATTAGCTGCATCGGTGACCCTTGGAAGGACAAAATTAAAAATCCGGCGGCACCTTTAAGACCAACAAAGGTTTATTCAAGGTATGAGCTTTCGTATGCATGCACACTTTTCAAATATTTGAATAAACCTTTGTTGGTCTTACCTTGAATAAACCTTTGTTGGTCTTAAAGGTGCTGCTGGACTCTCATTTTGTTTTGCGGCTTCAAAGCAACATGGCTGACCACCTGGATCAACCTTGTAAGGACAGAAAGACAGAGTACACTTTTTGTAAATAAATAACAGTAATAGCCATGATGGATATCTACTCCCTCCAATACCAGAGGCACTGTGCTTTTTTTCTATCACTTGCTGGGGAACATGGGTGGGAGGGTGCTGTTGCAGTCATCCTACTTGCGGACTTTCTAGAGGCAGCTGGTTGGCCACTGTGTGAACGGAATGCTGGACCTGATGGGCCTTTGAATTGATCCAGCAGGGCTCTTCTCGTGTCCCTTGTATTTGGGGTATGTGGCTCCTAGATCCAGGGGCTTGGTTGTTTCCTCATGGAATTTGCCCAGGAAAGTCCACCTGGCCAGCTTGCTTCTGACTTTGAGGAAACTGGTCAGCAGCCTTCCCAAAGAAGTTGGTGACTGTTGTTTTATTATAAATGTTTATGCTGTTTATCTTTTTTTCCTTAAAGAAGATGAAACCGATTAAATTGTGGACTATTTTAGAAATAATTAAACCCATTGCCAGTCAAGGTTACTTTGACAACACAATCCTTTGCCTGTTTACTTGGCAGTAAGTCCCACTGGGCCAAGGAAATGAGAAAGAAAATTGTGTCTATACGCTGAAATAAAAGCGATACGGATTGAGGCATCACTGATGGAAGCATGAACTAGCTGTAACTCTCTACTTGTGTCTTGAGGGCAGCTTTGCCTCTCAAAAGCTTACACCCTGAAATTCTTGTTGGTCTCTAAGGTGTTACTGAATTTGAGTCTAACTCTCCAGCAAAGGGATCCTAAGATTGTGATGGACAGTTTTACGTCAGCTCTGCGAAAACAGAAAACTCAGTGCTGAAGCTGAGATACAAAACTGTCAGTATGACATCTTAAGATCCCCCCCATATTTTCTGTGAAGACTTTAGCACTCCTTTTACCTACTAAAATTTTATTTATTTATTTGGACTTCTGCCCTCCCCGCAAGCAGGCTCAGGGCAGGTTCCAACAATATAAATACAATATATAATACAATTAAAACCACTTAAAACAACAATATAAAATAGCACAAAATCCTATAATACCATGTAAATTCTGATCAGATGTCTTAGCAATTACGACGGAATTAAGAATCCAGGCCACTGACAGGGGGCCAAGCCAGAGGGAGGGGACATCCTCCACCTCAACCAAAAGCCTGGTGGAAGAGCTCCATCTTACAGGCCCTGCAGAACTATAATAAATCCCACAGGGCCCTGATGTCATACGGGAGCTCATTCCACCAGGCAGTGGTCAGGGCTGAAAAGGCCCGAAAAGGCCCTGGCCCTAGTTGAGGCGAGTCGGACTGATCCTAAACACCAGTGATTGAAATAAAACCTTGTAAACACCACCTACCTTCCCACAATTCCCTATCTCCCTGATAGTAAATTATAGATTGTAAACTCTATGGGGCAGGGACTAGATTTCCTGGACTTCAATGCCACATAACTAAATAATAACCTAAATTAATGGTGCAGCCCTATTTGGAATACAGTATACAGTTCTAGATCAAGATGGGTAGTTTGTCTGAAGCAGTAGAAACAAGTAAGAGTCCAGTAGCACCTTAAAGAGTAAAAAAAAATGTGGTGGGATATGAGCTTTCGTGAGTCACTGTATTTGAAGAAGTGAGCAGTAACTCAGAAAAACTCACACCCCACCACAAATGTTGTTAGTTTTTAAGGTGCTCCTGGACTCTTACTCTTTTCTAGATATACAGTTCTGTGCAGGTGGGGTAGCCTTGCTGGTCTGAAGCAACAGAACAAAGTTTGAGTCCAGGGGCACCTTTAAGACCAACAAAGTTTAATTCTGGGTATCAGCTTTCGTGTGCATGCACACTGATGCATCTGATGAAGTGTGCATGCACACAAAAGCTTACACCCAGAATTAAACTTTATTGGTCTTAAAGGTGCCACTGGACTCAAACTGTGTTCAGTATACAATTCTGACCACCTCATTCTTGAAATCCTTGGAGAAGAATACTGCAAAATACAACCCATCTGGATCTGGTATATTTGGGCAAGGTGTGTGTGTGTGAGAGAGGGGGGGTTGGGTCAGTCACCAGTTCTTTCAGAGCTGTTCTCTCACCAGCAGTCCTCAAAAGAGCACTCTCAGCCCCACCTACCTCACAGAATATCTGCTGTGGGGAAGGAAAAGGAGTCTGTAAGCCGCTCTGAGACTCCAAGTGAAGAGTGAGGGGGTATAAATCCAATCTCTTCTTATTCTGCTTCAAAAGATAATTGCTAGCTTAGATGGCTTCTAAGAAGAACCAGACCCACTCATGGAGGCCTATGGAAAGTTACCAACAGAACCTCCACAGCCAGGAGCAGTATACCTGCAAGTGCCAAATAAATAACCCTGTGTGGGTGCGGATGGGGCTGTTGCCCTTCATGCCCTCCTTAAGGGGAGCCTGGCTCGTCCCCATTGGAAACCGGCTACTGGATTAGACAGAAACCACCCCACCCCAGCCGTGTAAAGGAAAGGGGGAGGACACTTCCCTTTCTAAGCGTGTGCAGGACAGGCTGGATGGGGGGCGCCGCCCACTGCCTCACCTGGGCTCCCGACTCCGCCTTTCCGAGGCCCTCCACCATAGCAGCGGCTGGGAGCTGGGAAAACGCCCCCCTCAACTGGCAACCGCCAGAGGCGCCAACGACCTTCGGTTCCGGCGCGCACGCGCAGACCACCCCCCCGGTCCGCTCGCCGCCAACCGCCACGCACGCGCACTTGGCAAGCAACGAGACTTCGGAAAGATTTTGTCCGTCCCTGCACACGGCCGTGCCGTGCCGTCCCGTCCCGCGCATGCGTACCGCAAGCCTCCTTTTGCGCTACAGCCGTGGATTGAACCGAGGTAGAGTCAGTGCAGCCTGATTGACCTGTAGGCGGATCTCTGAAGCAAGACTCATTCAGGCTTTTTAAAACCCGGAGTGACTCCAGTATCCCAAGACAGCGTGCAGGCGGCTGATGCATCTGGAACATTGACGATGGGATAAATTTTTTTAGCCTTGGAAATGTCACTGGATTTTTTTGGTTTTTGCAAACTTTCTAATTCTTTAGAACTCTTCGTCAGGATGATGCAAACTGTTTTCACATAGTTTGGGGTTGGTCCCAATAAAAACTTTTGTTACTAGAAAGTCTGTGACTGCACTCCTATGCGCGCTTTCCTGTACTTGCAATTCGGTGCCCTATTTAGTTAGGTTTGCGCTTTCCTGTACTTGCAATTCGGTGTAGAGCTCTCTGCTTTTGTAGTAGGGATCCCGACCCAGAGGTTGCGTTTCCCTCCCCGTCGGGTTTGTTTAGGCGTGGAGTTTCGATCTTGCGACAGCGTCCTCCTGGGATCCACTATGTTTCCGCTCCGTTTTTGCTCCGTGACTCATTTGGGACATTTAAGGAAATGCTGGGGATTTGTACTTGGCTGGAAACAATATTGATAATGTGATCCAGAAACCCCTTAAACCGAATTGGGGCTAGTTCTCTAGAATGGTTAAAGAAGGCAATGAAGTGTTTCAGGAAGATCACAGCTTCACGCCACAACCTTGGCGCATGTTTTCTCAAGTCAGTCATGTCTTGCTATGTTCAGTAGAGGCAGGTGTGAAACTGGATCGCAGGTGCAAAATTTGCTAGTTTAAAGGGATTGGGGATTGCAGGGCCTTTTTCTTCCAGGAGGCCAGTGACTTTCAGTGCAATCCTAAACAGAGTTGCATCCTTCTAAATCCATTAAAATCAGAGACTTTAGAAGGGTGTAACTCCTTTTAGGATTGTGCTGTAGACCTGCATTTAAATTAACTACACCTTGTTTTAAATACATGTGTATATATATATATACATTTTCTGTAAGCTGCCCTGAGCCTGCCAAGGCGGGGAGGGTGGGATACAAATTAATTAATTAAATAAATAATAAAATAAAATAGGATTATTGGACAAAAAATGGCTTTGTGGCTGCATGGAGGTTTGATTTTATCTAACCATATTCATTTCTTCCTCCGAGAAACCCAGAGAAGCATATGTGGCTCAGCCCCTCCCTCATTTTATTGCCACAACAACCCTGGGAAGCGGGCCAGGCTGAAAGAGAATGACTAGCCTGAGTTTTGCCTTAGGGCTGCATGGGAATCCAAACCTGGGTCTCTTCCAACTCAAGGACAAGGCAACTTTTTAGGTCCAAGTGCCAGCCAATCTCCTGCAGTGTGGCTCAGTGGCAGAGCCTCTGCTTTGCAGGCAGAAGGCTCCAGGTTCAATCCCTGGCACCTCCAGTTAAAAGGAGGCGATGTGAAAGACCTCAGCCTGAGACCCTGGAGAGCGGCTGCCAGTCTGAGTAGGCAATACTGACCTTGATGGACCAGTGGTCTGATTCAGTATAAGGCAGCTTCACGTTGTTAGAAACAATGATTGTCTAACTTAGCCACTCTAAGGGACATACCACAGAAAAGAAAGTCAGTCTGGAGTATTTTTTAGTTATGCTTGATTGACAATAAAGGGAGTGCAGACGAACTCAAACTCACATTCCAAGAATCCCCCATTTATCACCTCTCACTGGCCGATATGCCCTGCCCCTTTTCCTTTTCTGGATCCAGAGTTTACAACTCTCAGTTCCACCTACAACACACCATAACGCACAACTCTTTGACATGACCCTCCCCATCATGGATCGTATGTGCATTTAAAATAGCTCATTAAGTAAACAAGGCGGGTTAGGTAATTTGCATTAGTTTATTAGTCATGCGTGGTTGTTTAGTGTCAAGGCTATTGCTTACCATCCAAATTCTTTTACACACACCCTCCCACCTTATCTCTAGACTTGCTACTCTGCCTCTGCTTCTCAGAAAGGTCTATAATTCTGCCATGGCTCTACACCGTTACAGCTGCTTTCAGCTCATTTTAACCATTCACTTCCCTCTGTGTGTTCATCCGTGAAGATTTCCTGTGTCAGCAAAAAGAGCATGGAGGAGGAAGATGCAAGTGTTAAGTATGAGACTTAACAAGGTAGTGATTTCAACAAGTGATTTCAGCTTTATTTAACAGCAAACAGGCAATCAGACAACACACACAAAACAGCGGAGCACAGCTCCCTTTTTAAATAATCCAGGCTGTCAAAGCCACGCCCATACTTCAGTTAACAACCAATCATAAACTAGGGATAAAGACCAATGAGGTCTGTTCCCTCCACAAAAGTATATACAGTTATTATTGGCTATTTACAAGGGTTTCACGGAAACAACCAATGGGAATGTCGACTCTTGCAACCCATTTCACTGACTCAAGCTTAACATAAGAAAAGATAGGACTGATTCATGAGTCAGAACATAACAGCAAGGGTTGTCCGTAGCCATTTCCAGATGCCCTGGGAACCTGCTGAGCCCAAAGGGCACCATCAGACCTCAAGGCCTCACTCTGAGTCCATTGGGCAGAGAGGCAGCCTGTGTGCTGATCAAAATGGTTTGGCCTGCCGCTTGCTTGGCCCATGTGCTGTGTGCAGTAGACAGAATGGAAATTCTGATGCTGAAAACTAAACGCATGAGCTAAAGGCAGAGTTGATGTAAACAAGCAAAATCCATAATCACGTCAAGGTAGGAGGCAGCCCGATATTTCATTCAAAAATACAGCAACATCAATCATATGTGGTCTTTCTGTGCCAAGTTATGATGATGTGCTTTCCTTTTAATTGTACTCCTGGTGTTTTCCCTGGCGGGATCCTTAAGCACTTTGCAAATACGAGGAATTAATCCTTTCAATACCCAGGAGCGAATGTTAAAATTACAAAGGTAACAATTACCTCTGTCTAGCAGAGGAACTGCATGAACAAGAGCACGTTCTCCTGTACATGTGACATCTATACAAACAGCGTGGATACCAGCTGGTGCTTGACTTTAATGTGTAAGGCTTTTATTTTTATAATGTATTTTTTATTTTAAAAAGTAATGGGGGTACAGAAAAAAGGGATAAATAGGAAATAGAAATAAAAGTAATTATATAGGAATATTTACATCAATCAAGGACATTCATATTATATGTAGTACATTACACAGAAATAAAATAAGTACTAAGGTACTTCATTTCTCAATTCCGCTTTTACAGTTTTAGCATAGTAATTAGGATCACAGCATCATCAACAAGGAAATACAAGGAACAGTTAAGCAGAAATAAGAATTTTAATCTATTTCAACTGTACACTGCATATGTAAACTTATTATCAATTAAAGCTAATTATATAACAGTTCCAGTATTAATATTAATAAAAAATAATTTCCAAGCATTAAATTTGATTTTATTATAACACTGATCATACTTTGCTCTGTGAATCTGGATCGTACAAACTATATTAAGAGTAAACTTGTTAGACAAGAAATATTGAGTGTATACTAAAAAATGAGTATTTTCTCCCGCCTTTCCCCAGTTATTTAACTGCATCAAAGAGTTTGGGCCTTGTATAACATTTATGCATAGATCTTTATAATTTATATCTCCCTCCTCAATTATGCCCATAAGATGAATAATAATCTTTCAATTTCTCCTGGAATTCTTTAGTCGGTCTTTTGTTTATATAACTCATTAGTTTTGCCATTACAGCATACTCAGCTAATTTGTCTTTCCAAGTTTCTCTGGCAGGACATTCTTCTGTTTTCCATTTTGTTGCTAGCAACATAAGACTTTGATTTTTTAGGGACTACTAGGTGAGGGTTAAAAGGGCTTTCAGCTTTTTAAAAAAATAAATAGACTTTGATTCTGAATGTTTGACCACCCCTCACAAACACACACAGATCAGTCTACGAGGGAATTTCTTTTTCTCCTGGAGGTTGTGGAAAATGTCATAATGTCAGGTTTTCAAGGCAAAAGACATTCAGAGATGCTTTGCGATGGCCTGCCTCCATGTCATGACCCCAGTATTCTCTGGAGGTCTCCCATTTAGATGCTAGCCAGGGCCAACCCTACTGAGATCTGAAGAAATCAGGCTAGCTTGGGGCTGAGTCAGGGCTTTTTCTCCACGCATGGAGATAAGATTATGAGAAATGGTTAGGCATTTCAGGTGGTTAAAGAGAGACAAGCAGGACTACCATTAAGCAGTTGGCAACTCTATCTAGCCCTTTGTTTATCTTCAGTCTCTTGAACTAGAGGTGCCAGCCTCCAGGTGGAACCTGGGGATACCTTGGAATTACAGCTCATCTCCAGATGACAGAGATCAGTTCCCCTGGAGAAAATGAGTGCTTTGGAAGGTGGACTCTATGTACCCCCCTGAGGTCCTTGTCCTCCCCAGGCTCCATCCCCAAATTTCCAGGAATTTCCCAACCTGGATCTAGAATCTCTACCCTTCCATCCCCCAGTGGTGGCCAGCAGGGACCTGGCAATCCTATCTTCCCCTCTATTTTTTCTCTACTTGCTTTCAATGCCTCTGTGGAATCTCAGGCAGAGAATGACTTTTCCTCAGATTATCTGAAATGGCTTAAACTAAGAGCCAGTGTGGTGTAGTGGTCAAGAGCAGCAGACTCTCATCTGAAGAACTGGGTTTGATTTTCCACGTGAAGCCTGCTGGGTGACCTTGGGTCAGTTCCGGTTCTCTCAAAACTCTCTCAGCCCCATTTCCCTCAGAAAGTAGGGTTGCCAGACACCCCCCCCAGTGGAGGCAGGGATCCCCTGCCCAGGCCCTGCCCCCAGCTGCCAATCAGCTTGCTGGCAGGGGGGACTTACCAGGAGAAAGAAGAAGGCCTCGGCCTTGTGGCCAGTGTCACACAGGATGTGATGTCATCATGCCAGTGATGTCTGGGTGATGCCCTGGTATCTGGGCAAAAACTCTATGGTAGAAGCTGGTTTTAACATAAGAGTTTTTGCCCAAATACCAGACCATCAACTGAACATCACTGGTGTGATGATGTCACTTCCTGTGTGATGCCAGTGGCGAGGCCTAAGCTTTTCTCTTTCTCCTTATAAGTCCCTGTCATCCCTCCCACCCTGTCACAAGGTGACTGTTGTGGAGAGGGGAAGGGAAGGCAATTGTAAGCTGCTTTGATAAAAGTGGAGTATAAAAACCAACTCTTCTTCTGGAGATATCAGTGCTTGCTCTACCATTGAGCTCTGTGCCCTCCTCACTAGGTTATCTATCTGTAGAGCCAACACCCTCTGCCGGGGCGGGGGATGGTTATTCCAGAAATAGGAGAAAAGCACAGGAGGGGATCTACCAACAGTGCAAGCTTTACAAAGTTACTCCACTCTTAAGCCTGCTGAAATCAATGGGCTTGGACTGGAGTAACTTAGTACAGGGTCCACTGTAAATCTATCTAAAAGGATTTTTAGGGTGATTTAAGAACAAATATATAGCCGAATAACTAAGCCATTTGATTGCATACATCTGGGGGGGAAACCCAATTTCTAGTTCCTGAGAAGTTTTTGCTTCTATAAATCATTATCTCCTTTTGGTGTCACAAGATTCCTTTTTGCTTTTACCATAACAGACTAACTTGGGTCATCTTTTAGAAATCTACAAGGTCATGCATGATACAGCTTCTAAGGATGGATCTGGTACATGTAAAATCTGGTACATGTAAAAAAGTTTCTAGGTGTCATGGGAAATGCAAAAAAGCAATCAAGATAAGTCGTGCATGTCAATCTTGTTTGTGTAAATAAAACCAGTATACATTTAAAAGTGCATGATTTAACATTTAGCCAGGTGTCTGAGGTTTCCGATATCCCCAAAATAGCTTTGAATATTGGTGGAGTCCCTGCTAAAAAGGGTCTCTGACAGCAGGAACAGAGAGAGGAGCTACCTGCGCTTTTGGAGCGCTGCAGCCAGGCAAAAGAAATAGTTCTGCACTAGACAGGCCAATGGCCCGACTCGGCATAAGGTGGGCAAGATCTGGTATCTGACAAAGAGAGCTTTGACTCTCGAAAGCTCTTACCCTGCAAATCTTGTTGGTCTTGGAGGTGCTACTATACTGGAATCTTGCTCTTCTACTGTAGACCAACATGGCTACCCACCTGAAACATTAGATGGATGTAGGTATCCCATATGCTAGATTACAGGTCCCCAACATGGCGCCCACGGGTGCCGTGGTGCCTGCTGACACCTTTTCTGATGCCCGCCAAGTGTTTTTAAAAAGTGGGTGAGGTCGGGTGGGGCATTTGCTCAAGGCTTCTGATGGACTATTTGAGATTTGATTGGCTGTGCAGGTTTTTGAAAATGTTGCTTTGGTGGCAGCTACCACTACAGCACAAGGATCTACACTGGGTGGCTGAAATTAAGCTGTGGCAATCATTTTGTGGCTGGCTCCACCTCCCGTGGCAGCCAGTTTGTTGCTATGCCCACCATGCCATGTCAGAATTCCAAAGACAGCCAATTTGGTGCAGTGGTTAGGAGCGCGGACTCCAATCTGGGAGAACCGGGTTTGAGTCCCCACTCCTCCACATGCAGCTGCTGGTGTGACCTTGGGTAAATTCTTTCAGAGCTGTTCTCTCAAGGGCAGTTCTTGGGAGAGCTCTCTCAGCCCCACCTACTTCACAGGCTGTCTGTTGTAGGGAGGGGAAGGGAAAGGGATTATAAGCCACTCTGAGACTCCTTCAGGTAGTGAAAAGTGGTGTATAAATCCAATTTCTTGTTCTTCTTCTCAAATGTGACCACAGGCTCAAAAAAGATTGGGGACCCCTTTGCTAGATGACTCTGAAATGTAGTGAGTGAAATGAGATTGGAATGCTACAAAGAAAATCATAAGAACATCAGAAGAGCCCGCTGCATTGGATCAGTAGTAAATCTAGTCCAGCATCCTGTTTCACACAGCTGTCACCCAGCTGCCCTGTCGGACTACACGGCATAGAGGCCAAGACCCATCTAACTTCAGTACACAAGGTTTGCTGCCTCTGGATACGGAGGTTCTTCGCTCACCATGGCTAGTAGCCACTGGTAGACTTCTCCTCCATGAATCAGTTTAATCCCCTTTCAAAGCTATCTGTGCTTGTGGCCATCATCACGTCCTCTGGCTGTGAATCCCACAATTTCATTACTCGTTGAGCAAAGAAGAATTTCCTTTTGACCGCCCTGTACCTATCTCCCGTCCATTTCATCAGGTGCCCCTGACTGCTAGTGTTACAGGAAAGCGAGAAAAAAAGCTCTCTCATTTTCTCTACCCCATGCAAAATATTATAAACCTCTATCACATCTGCCCTTTGTCATCTTTTTTCTAGACTGAAAAGTCCCAGACTGGGGGGGGGGACCCGCTCATAAATGAATGACAGTCAACCCATCATCTATGAAGAATGACTCAGTTATGAATAGTGCATATATATTTTAAAAGATACCAAGCGTAAAAGAGAGTGAGCCAACTGAAGCTGCTGATTTGCACACCGTCTCTTTCTACTGATACAGAAAAAAGGGGATGGGAATAGCATTATTGTATTTCTGTGACTGCTCAGCCAGATGCCATATATAATTAACTGACATTTTAAATATCTTATGTGAGCGGGGGGGGGGAGATATTTTCATTGTATTGGCTTAAGGGGCAGCTCTGACTTCTGAGCTGTTTGTTATTCAAACCTGGGTGAGCCCCCCCCCCGAAGAGTGACTTGTCGCTACTTCTGCTGACGTCCTCTTCTTCTGAATTCAGTCTGACCTCACCAATATTGTGGTCAACATCAATATTATCCAGCACAACCCCCAAACCACAAGCCACGTAATTAGTTTTTATTAAGCCAAAGCAATATGAAATTGTGTGCCAAGTGTCCCACAATCCTTCTTTAGGCTGGATGTTACCTTCCCCCCCCAAAAAAAACAAAAACAGTTGAGAAAGGGGAGAAGTGGTATCAAGGCTTCTGTATGCATCCCCCCCCCTTGATGGTTGTTATGTATCAGGACTGGAACTAGGGTTGCCAAGTACTTACCGTATTTCAGCGGGGGGGACACAGTCCCCAGCTGGAACATTCTTCCGTGGAACACCCACGACACACGATGCTGTCGCCAGGAAGTGACGTCGGGTGACGCTCTAGTAATGGGCCTGGAAACTTGATGGTACCACCGAGTTTCCAGCCCCATTGCCAGAGTGTCGCCTGGCATCACTTTATAGTGACGGCATCATGTGCCATGTCTCCCCCCCCGGGAATGGTCCTGCCAAGCCGTATCCGTCCCCCACCAAATTACAGTAAGTTCTTGGGAAGCCTGACTGGAACATCCCAGGACTGTTTCTACCAGAGACTGGCTGAGCTTGGAGCTCTAGAACAATAGCTCACCAGGACTCTGGAGCTGGCCAGTGAGGAATTAATGGTTCTGACAATGGCCTATCGTTGGTAATTGTTTGGGGAAGCAGGTGGAGTAGCATGCTATTTAAACAGGGCAGTTGCCCTGGCTTTTCGCTTTTTGTTCTTGTTGAACCACTAATAAAGGAGAGCTGATTACTAGGCTTGGGGTCAGACCATCCATGGAACCCAGAATTTAACAGTGGTGCTTAGTGATGAGAAGCCCTGACCAGTTTAGCCCAGGACAGCCCAATCTTGTCAGGTTTCGGAAGCTAAGCAAGGTCAGCCCTACTTAGTATTTGGATGGGAGACCACCAGGGGATACCAGAGTCGCACAACACAGAGGCAGGCAATGGCAAACTGCCTCTGAAGTCTCTTGCCTTGAAAACCCTATGGGGCTGCCATGGTGGTTGAGATTTGATGGTAAAAATGGGGGGATGGGAAACTGGAAGCAAGTGAGTTGCCGTGCAAAGTACTATTGGTTGCAACTTGTTGCAATGCATACTGTTCTTGAGCTTGTGGTCACCGCCACCGTGGTTTGAGGAAATAAAAATAATGTTAGGAGCTAGCTTGATGGGCCCTTTAGCAGCCAAAGAGCTCTCTTTTTGACATATGTTGGACTGTAATGTATCAGCGAATCAAATGTTCCATACTTATTTGTTTTGTCTGGACATGGGGAAACATGCCTGGACTTGTTCTGGCAGGCCACCTAGATGGAGAGTGGGGAGGCATGTTTGGGCTTGTCTGGGCAGGCCACCTAGTTGGAGCTTGAAGCCCCAGAACAAAGGCAGGCAGGATCCTGGAAACGGGCCGCGGATTGGCCCCTGAGGGCAGCCAGCCAATCTGGAGCCTGGAGGCCACTGGAACTCATCAATCGCATGGGGGCTGGGAGTGGCTTAGGTGTATATAGTTAGGGCAGTTGTCCCATGTAAAGCATTCCTGTTGAGATGCAATAAACTGCTGCTTGTTGAAATCGCTCTGCCTTCACCTCTGCCATTTTAAACCCATTATTTAACACTATTAGAAACATAGAGCTGGAAGGGACCTCAAGGGTAATCTAGTCCAGCTCCCTGGCACAATGCACTAGTCCAACTTCCTGGCCTCCTCTTCTCCAGACTAAACATTCCCAAGTCCCGCAGCCTTTCCTCACAGCGCTTACGTAGATGTACCTAAACACAGTCCCTGTTTTATGGAACTGCTTCATGCATCACACACAGCATTTTTAAGTGCAGATGTGAGATGTTCTCAGGGTCACCTAACTCCTTGTGTAGACCTTGTGTGAATGGATTTCCAGATGCGTGAATATTATGTCACCCTAAAAAACTGCCATGGAAAGACTTGATATGGATTGGGGCCATAGTGTGGGGAAAATCCATCAATCAGTTCTCCGCCCCCAACATTTCTCTGATTGAAACTGTCCCTTCTACATTGTGTTTAGTTCCAGTGGGGAAAAAAGGCAAACATAATATGGCTATCTACTGTTGTCCCTGATAGAAAGTGCTGCCAACTTCCAGATGGGGGCTGGAGATCTGCTATTACAGTTGATATCCAGACAAGAGAGATCAGTTACCCTGGAGAGAACGGCTGCTTTGGAGGGTGAACTCTATTGCATTATATTCTGTGGAGGTCCCTCCCCTCCCCAAACTCCGCCCTCCCCAGGCTCCACCCCCCAAATCTCCACATATTTCTCAACCCAGAGCTAGCAAGCCTAACTATGGGTCCAGAAAGATGGTCTATCTTAAATTGGCTCCCACTGCGGGTATGGGCCTTCTTAAAATGTGCACCTTTGGTTACATGTGCTTTGCATCCTGGCATTCAGTTCCTGGGTTATACTTTGCACTGTTGATAAAAGTGTCGTAGCCCAGCTGGTCTCACAGGCTCCAAGTTCAGGTCACGCAGGCAGGAGCAGGTCAAAGGAATGTTCACAACATAGTCCAAACAGTCCAAGGTCAGTTGTTACAGCCAGAGAGAGTCCAAAAACAGAGTCAAGCTAGTCCAAGAGTCACAGGAGGAGAGCAGAGTCAGGCGTTGTGGTCGCAGGATTCACTGTAAGGTGACATGTTGCTTCCACAAGTTGGCAACAGCTCACACCCGGCTTTATGTAGCTTTCCCCTAATTAGTCTTATCTGCAGCTGGCAAGTTAGCAGGGCTCCTGTAATGACTCATCTTGTAGCTGTCGACAGGCCATTAATCTTTTACTCTGTCTGCATTCTTGTAATTGCCTTCTGATCTTAGCCCTTCTTCTTTCTATGAGCTGGGGGGGGAATCTGGGGGAGTAGTGGGTGCCTCCGGAGATCCTCGCTCCCTGGCTTCAGCCGGCTCAGTCTTATCTGACTGGAATTCCTGAGTGTCCTCTACTCTGAAGTCATCTTTTGCCACGCTGGTCTCAGGCTCGACTTCTGAGGAGTCCTCACTCACACTGGGCTCCAGTTGCCAATCAGAATGGTCAGGCTGCAAGTCAGACTGGTCCTCAGTCACCCAGGCTGGGCTCAGGCAGCAAGTCAGAGTCTGGCTGCCCCTCAGGCGGAGGCTGGACCACGACAACAAGTGGGCTCCTTGTCTGCAAGGACTGGGGGATGGTTCGACACTGCTGAGGATGGTCACATCTCTCCACCCTCCACATATGTCCCGGGGCCGACTCCTGACACCTGTCATATCTTGATTCATTGCTTACCCCCCCCCCCGTTCATTTCAGCTGCAGTGTTGCACCATCATGGCACTGCCTGACGGGCCTCCTGCAGCAGCTTTTGCCTGGTCCCTTCCTGGCTAGCATTGCCAGCATCCAGGTGGGGGGCTGGAGATCTCCTGGAATTACAACTGGCCTCCAGGTTACAGAGATCGGGAGAAAATGGTTGTTTTGGAAGGTGGACTCTGTGGCGTTATGCCCCATTGAGGTCCCTCCTCTCTCCAAACCCCGACCTCTCCAGACTCCACCCCCCAAAATCTCCAGGGATTTCCCAGCCCAGAGCTAACAACCCTATACCTGGCTTGTGGGGCGCCTTGTTAGGTAGCCGATCAGTGATGCTCCTGCCGCACTGGCCACAAGATTATTTATTTTTATTTTATTTATTTATTTAGATTTATATCCCGCCCTTCCCAAAGGCTCAGGGCGGCTGACAATGGGGCACGAATGCCGGATTTAAAACAGAATAAAACAAATAAAATCATACAACACAACATCAGCATTTAAAAACAAGATGGGGCAGATCTTAATCCCCGGCGACATACTAGATGTCGTTCCTGCATCAGCCCTCGGGATTGGTCTGCCCAAGTAGTATCACAGCTTAGTGCTACCTAAATTATATAATGACGATCATAATTAACATCATCATCATCATAAGTATTAGACACCTGACTTTAATGTATCCCATTCATGTTAGTGTGGCAGACTTTCCTTTGCCTTATTTTTAATGGAGGAGGAGAAGGAGGAGGAGGAGGAGATTGGATTTATACCCCACCCTTCACTTGGAGTCTCAGAGTGGTTTATAAGCTCCTTCCCTTCCTCTCCCCACAACAGACACCCTGTGAGGTCAGTGGGGCTGAGAGACCTCTGAGATAACTGCTCTTGAGAGAACAGCTCTGAGAGAACCGTGACTGATCCAAGGTCACACGGCAGCTGCACGTGAAGGAGTGGGGGATCAAACCCGGTTCTCCAGATTAGAGCGCTGCTCTTAACCATTACACCACTCTGGCTTTGCGATTAAACTCTGCCACTCTTAACCACTACACCACACTGGCTTTGAAAAAAAAAAATCACCTTTGAGCGATCCACTCACTTGCTGGCGAATGCTTAGCCCTGTAATGAGCGATGTGGTAAAATGGATTCTTGGCTCAAAAGCCCATTAATAACTGGATGGGTGGCGTGTGGGGGGTGGGGAAAGGGGGGAGACAATGCCACGTCAAACTCAGTGGTTTTCATTTCACAAAGGCAGATGGCAAGGCTTTATTTTATAACGGGTGGCAGCAGTTCAAAAACGACGGTTCTGTCAGACAGACACGTTCTCCTTCCTAGCCCCAGCCACCCTGTAGTTAGTAGGATGACTGTGATTAGCTACGTGAGGCAGAAAATCAATTGTACCAGACTTTACAGGGCTCAGGAGCTTCTGCTTCTTCCTCTCCAGGAGAACTCTTTCCAAATGCCTGTTCTCGTAACAGGCATGGCCAATTAATGAAGATAGTTTTGGGATTCGGAGGGCAGCCATGTTCGTCTGCAGTAGAACGGCTAAATTCAAGTCCAGGCAGGAGACCCTGAGAGTCCAACAAGAGGGTATAAGCTTTCAAGACTCAAAAGCGTATCGGCCCCCCAAATCTTGGTCTCTGAGTTGCTCCTGGACTTGAATCTAGCCAATTAACAGAAAATTAGCTGCCACTGGAAACCATTTCTACCAAGCTATGTATATGGAATGTGGCTAGGAATCAAAACCTATTAGCAAGGCGCGTGGGCAGAATAGGAATACGGGCCTACTTTGCTAAGAGAGTTTGGATTTTGCCCTTTGGGGATATGGGGGGGGGGTTGATCGGTGTTCCCTCTAAGCTGAGTTAGTGTGAGCTAGCTCACAGTTTTTTAGCCTCCGGTTCACACATTTTTGTCTTGGCTCAGGAAGGGAGGGCTCCAGAGTAAACAAATCGATGCAGGAGCCAAATTGCTCGCTCACAGATTTAATGCCAGCAAGCTCACAAAGTGGAATTTTTGCTCACATGTCTCCACAGCTTAGAGGGAGCACAGGTGCTGAGCAGAGGGTGCTGAACAGATAAGAACATAAGAAGGGCCCTGCTGCATCAGCCCAGTGGCCCCTCTGGTCCAGCCTCCTGTCTCACACAGTGGCCAACCAGTTCCTCTGAAGGGCCAACAACAGAGGCCGAGGCCTTCCCCTGATAAGAGCATCAGAAGAGCCCTGCTGGCCACCCCGCAAAGACTTTCTTATATCTCCCCAGCGAAATCCCCATACTGCTGGAAGGGGTGCCAACAAATTGGAAATTTTGCCCATTGTTGGTGGCAGTGCGAAAAAAGTAAACAATTCTGGGTGAAGGCGATATCGGTGATTCAAAAAGTCACCTCAGTCACTGTCCCTTATAAACCGGAGACCCTATCTTTGAATTATTGGCCTCAGGAATTATCTTCCCGTCCACATAAATCTACCATTGATGTCATGTTAGATGCCGCCAAAACCACCATAGCGTCTTATTGGAAGGATGCTAAACCACCGAGCATTGAGGTTTGGTATAGGAAATTATGGTCCCATTATCTTATGGATTCTGTCAATGTGCAAATAAATTCGAATGTTCACTGGAAAGTGGTACCCAGTTCTAGATTATCTATCTCAACAGCAGTTGATCTCATCTGAATGGTCTCAACTTCATAAATGGGTATGAGATTTTGTTTTTTAATTCTGTGCACTATTGTTTAATGTAAGTGATTCACTGTATAGAGACACTCAAAATTTGTCCTACAATGCCAAGACCATGGCCACACAACCCAGAAAATCTACAGCAACTCAAAATTTACTTTGTTATGTCATTCAACAGGTTGTTATATCCATTATAGATTCTGAGTATACTAGAAACTGTTGTTCATGTTTTATGACTTTGTAACAGATGTTGAATCTTTTTTTTTATATATATATACTAGGAAGGGAAGCCCGTTGTGGAACCGAGACAATGGGCGCTAGACAGGCCCCCTTCCCGCGAAGAAGGTGCTGGAGGCAGGCGTATCTGGCGGCCATTGGGGAAGGAGCTCACCCGCCGTCCCCAGCCTCCGCTGTCCCTCTCGCTGAGACTCCGTCTCTCCGGGGCTGCAACGTCCCCCTGGCACTGGCCCTGCCTCGCTCCCTGGCCAGCACCGTCGGCTGGCATCGCAGCCTCCCTTCCCTGGCTCCTGGTGGCGGTGTTCGCTTGCAGCGTTCGCCTCCCGCCTCCCAGCCAATGGCACACCAGCAGTCTTGAGCGGCAGCTGGCGGGCCAATGGCAGCAACGCAGGCAAGCAAGGCAGCCAGTGGCAAGGGACCCTGTCTCTGACTGACAGGTCCCTCAGCCAACTGATTCCGGCGCGCATTTTCGCCATATAAGGTATGACGAAAATCCTTTTATTATATAGAGAGATATGTAATCCTATGCTTCCTGATTTGGTACTGGATTGTGTATTAATCTCTTAAAACTTTAATAAAAATTTATATATAAAAAAAGAAGAAGAACCCCCCTGCTGGATTAGGCAAGTGGCCCATCTAGTCCAGCCTCCGGTCTCACCCAGTGGCCAACCAGTTCCTCTGAAGGGCAAACAACAGGGCACAAAGGCTGAGGCCTTCCCCTGATGTTGCCTCCTGGCTCTCAGATTCAGAGGATTAGTGCCTCTGAATGTGGAGGTTCCCCTCAGTCACATGGCTAGTAGCCATTGATAAGACTTCTCCTCCATGAATCTATTGAATCCCCTTTTAAAGCTGTTTATTCCTGTGGCCATCACTACATCCTCTGGTGGCAAATTCCACATTTTAATCACTCTCTGTGTAAAGCAGTATCTCTTTTTGTCTGTCCTGACTTTTTTTTTGTCTCTGTGGGATCTGCCGAATCCCCTGCCTTTTGTCTGGAATAACAATAACCAGATCATGCAAACAATGCCTGTTCATAGTTGGCTTCACATTAAGGTTGCCAACCTCCCTCCCTTTCCATTACCCTGCTCTCCTCAGGCACCAACCCCCAGATCTCCAGGTATTTCCCAACTCGGAGCTGGCGGCCTTACTTTATATACATTGTCTCAGTGACTCCTATTACAGCCCTAAAGATTAGGCTGGTATTTTTTTATCCTGGGGCCGCCATGTAATATGGAGTTGAAACTCAGTGGCTTGTCACTTGCAAAGCAAACTGCACAGCACAGCACAGCAACAAAAATCCTCCTGACCCATGCTGGGTCACGGGTTTGCAGCCACAGTCAGATATACATTGGCGGAACTCGCTTTTAAAAGCGCTTGTTCATGTGGTGCTGTAAGGGGGAGGAGAAAGAGCTCCCCATTTCTCTCCCACCCTGCTCTTGCCAGTGCAAAGGGAGGCCGGGGGGGGGGAGAGCTTTTTGCCCCATTTCTGTGGGTCCAGCTACATCCACTTTCTCTTTTTTTATGTTGAACTTTTGAGGGAATACAGACTGAAAAAGGGGGCAAAGGGAAAGAATAAAAGGTACCAAAACACAGTATAAAGGGCATTTTTTGCAAGTATAAAAGACAATCCTTGATTCAAATACTTGGATTTTTAGGAAAATTATGTAACATGGCTTTAAAAACCACTATAACGAACTACTCAACGTTCTACAATTTCCTCATAGTATAGTAACATTTTTATCCTACCTTATCAGTCTTGTCAGTTATATGACAAATCATGAATAACCTCATAATAATTTGTGTATAGTTTTACCATAACGGTTTGTTGTGATAATAATCATATAAAGGAAAACATCTTTAGTATTTCCTACAGGAACTATCATATAGAAGAAGGAGGAGAAGGAGGAGAAGAAGAAGAAGGAGGAGGAGGAGGAGGAGGAGAAGAGGAGGAGAAGGAGAAGAGGAGGAGGAGATTGGATTTATACCCCGCCCTTCACTCTTAGTCTCAGAGCGGCTTACAAACTCCTTTCCCTTGTCCCTGCAACAAACACCCTGTGAGGTAGGCGGGGCTGAGAGAGCTCTTTCCAGAGCTGTCCTTGAGAGAACAGCTCTGACAGAACTATGGCTTGCTCAAGGTCATCCAGCAGCTGTGAGTGGAGGAGTGGGGAATCAAATCCGGTTTCCCCAGATTAGAGTCCACGCACTTAACCACTACACCAAACCATTCAAATGCATGACTACAAAGATAGGTTATAGTAATCATAGAAAACTCGCCAGTTATTTCCACTGCATCCATTTTCTCCAGCAGAACTGATCTCTGTAGTCTGGAGATGAGCTGTAATTCTGTGGGATCCCAACGTCCCACCTGGAGGCTGGCATCCCTATGGTGATGCTAGGCCTTTTCTCCCCCCCCGCCCCCAGATTTGCAAGCCAGTACAGGTGGCCCAGTTCCACTTAGTTTGCTGAGAGGTAAAGGATCATCCAGCCGGCTCTTGGAAGGCATGATTGGCAAGGGTGGAATATGAAACTCCAGAAAACAGACCGCTGAATCTGACAGCATTGCGATTGGAAGGAAAACAAATGCATGAGGAATGTACATTGAGCACCAGCAGAGGAATGTGATGAGCTTCAATACGCGGCAGAAAGATCTCGTTTATGCATTATTTATTCTTACCCAACTTTAAGTCTTTAAAAAAATGGTATAAAATAAATACAAAGGAATGGTATAGTCTTGTGATATACAAATATGATGCTTTACTGTTCAGTCTATGAAATGTATAACCTGTGAAGTGGCCATGAATCTAGTCTTGAGCAGAAGTTTATCTTATTTTATAAGAATATCTTATTTATTTTTAACCATTAGCAGATCATACGTCTTAATCTACTACATGGTGACGCTTCACTTAACAATAGCCAATTGACATTTTTTATCTTATGTTTTGGAGTGCTGCCTAAGTACATTTGCAAATAGTTTAGTGCTCCGTTTAAGATGAATCTACTCCCAGAATTCCTTTTGCAATCTTTTATTTATGTCTCGTACAAACGTTAAGTGCAAAAAAGAAAAAGAAACAGATGTATACTACATTGTGGCATGTCCTCTGCTGGGATTACTACACCCCAGAATATTTTAATGCTAAATTTGTATAAAAGGGAAAATCGCTCTTGAAGATACCAGTCTACGGGGATGTGCTTAATAATTTATTCTCTTTGTTTTTATGCACTGGCGGAAGAGGTACACTTGACTGCCCTATCATTATTTTATACACTTAAAGAACAATTGGGGCAAATGCTGTCCTTTCGTATTGTCATTAATGTACCTTCTTGTGTGCTAAAGGTTAGCCATGAGACGGATTCAAAGAGAAATGCATTTCATTTAAAGAAAATTATGAATAAAAAGCTTCTGACGTTGCTTGCCACCATCCAGCACATTAGATCTGTGCATAGACAGCTGATAGGAATAAGTATCAGGCTTACCAGCATACTTGCTGTGACACTTACCTGATACCTGCTGAATCTGATGGCCTTATCTGATACAGGCATATTCTGCACCCGTATTTTGCCTTGGTTTCTGAGTGCATCCTATTCTTCCATTCTGCATTCCCTCCTGCTTTCACTTCCACTTTGTTTCAAGGCTTTCTCTTATTTCTGCATTTGTTTTACAGGAATCTGCAATCAGACTGCTTCCGGCACACTGGTGCTCCACAGCTACCAAAACTCCTTTTGCTGCGATTCTTCATCATCCGCTTTCGAATTGCGAATCCTTTCTATAGTGGAATTGTGCATCTCCATCTAGGATCAGGTAACAATACATAAATAAATAAAATTGTGGCTAAACCAGGATTTCTTTAAATCACAATATGTGCAACAACCTCTAGTTATTCTGTCAGACATAAGTAACAAATTCCTTTTTTTTTTGTTCATGATCCCAAACTTGTTTTGTTCAAGCAGGTATTATAAAGAGCAGATTTAAGAGCTGGACTAAGATCTGGGATGCCCCGGTTTGAATCCTCACTTTGCCACGGAAGCCCGCTGGGTGACCTTGGACCAGTTACACATTCTTAGCCTAATCTACCTCACAGGGTTGTTGTGAGGATAAAAACGGAGGTGAGGAGAACAATGTAAGCCACTTTGGGTCCCCATCGGGAAGGAAGGCGGGATATAAATAAAGTAAACAATAAAATAAATGGTCGGGGGAGGGAGACCCACCATGTGGGGCAGCTGTCTTGGGTTTCTATCACTTCAGAATGCCAGTGGGGTACGTGTAGGGTTGCCAGCTCTGGGTTGGGAAATACCTGGAGATTTTGGGTGTGGAGGCTGGAGAGGGCGGGATTTGGGGAGGGGTGGGACCTCAGCTGGGCATAATGCCATAGAGCCCACAGTCCAAAGCAGCCATTTTCTCTCTGTTGCCTGGAGATCAACTTTAATACCAGGATATCTCCAGGCCCCACTGGGAGGCTGGTGACTCTAGGTACATGCCATATTTACTCAAAAGTGAGATGACCCAGAATGTAAGACAAGTACCCTAAAAAATGTTATGCACAAAATATATATATATTTTTATTACTGAACAGGACAGTAACTTCTTCTTGAATCTGAGATGACCTCCTCTTTCTCTTTGATGGCATACCTGGAAAAAAACCCCTACTCTAGCTTTTAAGTAAATAAATTAACATGGCTAAATGGCCCTGCACATAAAAATCTCTTTGCACACGGAAAATTTGGAGGAAGGAAAAGGATACATTCCCTCTGCTTCAGAGGTAGGACATGATTAATATCACCTACCAAATCTTTGCAGGCTTATGGTCACCGCCAAATTTGTTTCAAATCCCAGAAATTATCCCAATGAGTACAGTGATATTGGCTGTCAGCTTCTGTCTTTGGTTATTTATTGTATTAATATTCTGCCCTTCTTTGGGAGCTCAGGTAATATATCATATGGCAGATTCCCAGGTGGTTGTTCATCTGGCATTGACCAGCTCCAGACATGCTTAGCTTAGATTCTTAGAGCATTGTGCAACGAGGTAACTTCCGGTTTTCTGGTGGGAAATGATGTTGCAGTGTCGTGTGATACTGTTCCCCACCTCTCTGCCCACGTTGCTCATTAGAGCAGTGGGGAGGGCGGGCTATTGGGAATTTTACTAGGGTAGCAGAGTGCTCAATAGCTTAAACGCAGCAAAGCCATCTGGTCAGTATGTGTGCCAGCAAGAAACAAAGGTCCTTTCCACACTAGATCTTAAATCCTGGTTCAATCCTGTCCCCGAATTTACATTCTACACTACATGTGAGTTCACGCCTGTAATTATCTCGGGGTATTTTTACATTCTACACAACACTTGAGTTCACCCCTGTAATTATCTTGGGATATTTTTTGTTTCCACATTACATTGAGGTCACCCTGGTTTCGCGCCACACTTGTCCCAGGTTAAACAGATGCTGTTATTGTTGGAAATATGTGTGTTGCAATGTCTAAAATTCAGTCATGATAGGGTTAATGTGTTGCATGCTATTGTTTAGACTGACCTGGAAGGAAACCTGGCACAGAGCCAATGGAAACCCTGAAACTGAAGTCTGTTTACTCACAATCATTGGTTAATGTATTCAAGTGATTTCCTTCTAGGGGTCAAAGAAGAAGAAGAATCTCCATTGTTGTAGACCATGTGGTCAAAGTGTAAAGATGTAATCTTAGGTGTCTTTGTTATTTTGTAGATTTCCTGTGAACCCTTTCCTTAGAAATAAAGATTTTTATATAGAAGAAAATGCCTCCTCTCCAGTGAAGCAAAGATCCATTGCAATCTCTGAATATTTAACTATTTTGCCAATTTTTCCAACAGTTATAACCAGGGATAAATGCAAGGTATTGTGTCGCAATTTGAACTCTGATAAAACCAGGGATGAGATCCAAGTGCGGAAAGGACCAAAGTTACACGGAGTCTCTTGTATCTTTTTAAATTAATAAGAGTTCTGGATCTCAATTTCTACATAGGATAGTGAAGAGATAGGTTCTGTAATCTAGTATAACTAGCTAGATGGATGGAGATGCAGGAAAGCAACCTGCTCACATGGTGCCAAGATGGAGGAACCTGGCATTGCATGTGGAGACAGAGTGTGACCAGAAAGAAGGAAGCAATCTACACATCAAACAGATAGCATCAGAGAGTAGTAAAAAACCGGGGTGATCAGTGTCCTGCCTATCAAGCTCTCTTGTAATCTTCCTCTAGAATCTGAGGCAGAGACAACACAAAGTCCTTCACTTCCAACAGGGGCGGGGGTGGGAAGTTGTGAGCAACCCAGCAGGCCTACTGACTGTCCATTTGCTTCTAGGCACAATTCACAATGCTGTGTTGTTGTTTTTAAAACCTTTCAGGTAGCTGGGGTACTTGAAGGACTGCCACTTCCTGTGTCATCCAGTCCAGTAATAAAGATTCTCTTCTTAAGCCCTGCTCTCTATGCCCTTGCCTCTGGAGGAGAGACGGGTCGCAACCAGAGACAGGGCCTTTTCTGTGGAGGCACCTTACCTTTGGGATGCCCTTCCCTTTGAGGCTTGCCTGTTGCCTAACGTAGTTTCCTTTAGTCGCCAGGCCAAAACATTTATTTTAACTCAAACTTTTAATTAAGGGGCTTTATATTTTCCAGCTGTTGAGTGGTCTTGTGGCAGTGCTTGGAGTGGGCATGGCCAGTCAGCAGTACTGGCTAGCCAGTACTGTATCTGAAGAAGTGTGCATGCACACGAAAGCTTATACCCTGAATAAAACTTCGTTGGTCTTAAAGGTGCCACGCTGGACTCAGACTTCAAACCAACACAGCTACCTTCTTGAATCTTAGGCTGTGGTCACACGGTCATTTTGATTGGGTTTCACCGCTGTTCCCTCTTGCACTTAAAATTGCTGATCAGATGCCCACATCCATCTCCCGCACCGGGCTCACTTGCACAATCCTTCCAGTTCCCTAGCAATATTCCCTCTAAGCTGAGTTAGTGTGAGCTAGCTCACAGGTTTTTAGCCCCCAGCTCACACATTTTTGTTTTAGCTCAGGAAGGATGG
This sequence comes from Gekko gecko, assembly GCA_029375565.1. Lineage (NCBI taxonomy): Eukaryota > Metazoa > Chordata > Lepidosauria > Squamata > Gekkonidae > Gekko > Gekko gecko. The sequence continues at coordinate 93,040,776 of JAPDNY010000011.1, read as the reverse complement.
CTCCAGAGCAAACTAATTCATGCAGTAGCCAAATCGTTCGCTCACAACTTTAATGCCAGTAGCTTACAAAATAGAATTTTTGCTCACAAGACTTCACAGCTTAGAGGGAACATTGTTCCCTAGCAAGTTTTCTGACACTGGGAAAATCAGGTACTTTCTGAGTATTTGCGCTTTGAATCCACGATTTTGCCTATCTGGACAGCCATCTCTCACAATGATCGCGATTAGGTCGTCTGAACGTCCTTCTTTTGGTAGGTTTTTTGGCACCTTTCACCATTGTGTGCATGCGTGCGCTTGCGCACATGTGCATGCACATTTTAAAAAAACAAAAAAACATTGTGCCACACCGCCACTTGGCCAGCGTGGCTGTCTGGACAGTGCCTGGAGCACTGCCGCGCAAAGCAAGCAGTTGGGCAAGGGATATGTGATTATCTGAACCCGCTTTAAAATATCCCCAATCAAATCTACAGCAGGAACAAATTGCAGGACGCTTGTCGTGTGACCACAGCCTCTCCTATAAGACAGGGTAAACTAATGTAAGAGTGACTAACCCACAGTCTCCCACATAGTTCCTACTTGGGAAATACCTGAAGACTTGGGGGGGGTGCCTGGGGAGGGCAAGGTATGGAAAGGGGGAGGACCTCGGTAGGATATAATGCCTAGGGTTGGCAATCTCCAGGGACTGGCTGGAGTTCCCCCAGAATTAGAACTGATCTCCAGGTTGTAGAGATCAGTTCCCCTGGATAAAATGGCTGCTCTGGAAGGTGGACTGTATGGCATTATACCCCACTCAAGTCCCTCCCCTCCCCTCCCCTCCCCTCCCTCCCCAGACTCCATCCCCAAATCTCAAGGAATTTTCCAAGCTAATAATACCATGGAACCCACCCTCCAGAGTAGCCATTTTCTCCAGGGAAACTGACCTCTGCCATCTGGAGATCAGTTATAAGGTCAGGAGATCTCCAGCTACCACCTGAAGGTTAATACAAAAAGAAAAAACAGAGGGGGAAATCCTCCATATAATTAAACCTCCAAAAATACTCAAAGACACTGAATATTATGCTTACAAATTATTTACATAATCAGCAATAACAAACATACAAAACTGTCTCAATATAAATCTTGACATTCACATAAATAAATTGTGCAAGTAGGGAAAGTTCCAATTCCATGAGTCACAGAACCAGGCTTGCCAAGAACTTACCGTACGCCGACGGGGGACGGATACATCCTGGCAGGACCATCGCCGGGGGAAGGAAAGACGCAGCGCACGATGCCGTCGCCAGGAAGTGACGCCGGGTGATGCTCTGGCAATGGGGATGGAAACTTCATGGTACCATCGAGTTTCCAACCCCATTGTCAGAGCGTTGCCCAGCGTCACTTCCGGGCGACAGCATCATGCGGCGTGGGTGTTGCCCGGGGGAGTGTTCTGGCCAGGGACTGTGCGTCCCCCGCCAAAATACGGTAAGTACTTGGGAAATATGGTAAGTACTTGGGAACAAAACAAAGGATTCAAATGTAAATTGCAAATTCAAAAGTCCACTTAATATACCAGTAGTACTTCAGGTGAGTAGAATCCTCTGTTCCTGAAGACTTAAAGTTCTGTTCATATAGCAACCCTGCAAATTTAGTTCCAGCTGTAGCACCAAAGCTTTATCCAAGATGGAACTGTAGCAACTATAAAATACACATACAATCACAAACCATTTTAACATAAAAAAACCCACACAACCTGAATGCTGAAAACTACATACCTTAACGAGAACCAAAATTACTGCATAATAAAATATTTCACGTCACTGCATTCTTCCACTTGGTTGTATGCTTAATAGAGACTGAATTAACCACCATTCTTATAGACCAAACAGCACTCCAGGTGTCTTTAATAAACATTCAAATACTTCCCATTAAAGAGACAATTATGAATAACATCCAAAACATAAAGTATTCCATTTACACAAAGCAAGACAAATCCCACTCCTGATTGAAACCATTAGGAGGCAATGTACCCAATTTGAAAATCCATTTAATTTCCTGCTGCAAGAGGACCCTGCCAACATCAACAGAATTAAACATACAAAGTATATATTTGAAAGAAGAAAGATATCAGAATGAATTTACATGCCGCCTCATTGACGGGTTATTGCAGGGTGGACAGAATACCACGTGATCTTAGAATTCAAAAGCCTCCTGCTATGTTTAACGAGGATAAGGAGTTTCAGTGCAAATGGCAGCAGTTCTTAATAAAGGATCCCTTGACTTAATGTTGCTGGTCACTGAGAAAGCCTCTGTTAAAGTCAGGTCTGAAACTGATTTGGTTTCACAGTCCTTAAAGGAGAAGTTCTCCTGGAATATCTATGATTCTAATATGCAGGAACTGGAAGAAGAAGAGGAGATTGGATTTATATCGCGCCCTTCACTTGGAATCTCAGAGCGGCTTACAAACTCCTTTCCTTTCCTTTCCTTTCCTCTCCCCACAACAGACACCCTGTGAGGTAGGTGGGGCTGAGAGAACTTCTGACAGAAACTGTCCTTGAGAGAACAGCTGTGCCAGAGCTTGTGACTGACCCAAGGTCACATCAGCAGGTGCAAGTGGAGGAGTGGGGAATAAAACCTGGTTCTCCCAGATTAGAGTCCGCACACTTAACCACTACACCAAACTGGCAAACTGGAGGCAAAAATCAAACCGTTTGACAGCAAACCAAAGGAACTTAAAATCGAGAAGTTTGCTCATGACAACAGGGATTATGCACTGGCTAAGGGACAGCCGAACTTGCTTGACCTAAGAGTCACATAGAAGAAATATCACATGTCTGAGAGCCACAAGACATGAAACAAATATCACACACGTTCTTATTGGAAAATATGCAAATTTGCTTTTTGTTAACATTAACATTAAATAAGACAAGACTGCCAGAATTAAAAACAAAAGGGGTAAAAACAGATCTTGATAATGATGTTTAAAGAGACAAATGCTTTCTCCAAGTCGGCTGGAAGGGGGGCTTTGAGAATGCATTTAAAGTTAAAGTTGCTTTCTTTCTCTGATCCCCACACACCTCAAGCCTACCCAGGGAGAGGAACACTGGCTGGGGATGGGAAGACTGATTAGGAAGGTATGCCTCCCCTTCACTTCCCCAGCCACCCTGCTGGGAGCCACACCATATATGTGAAAGAGCCGCCTGTGGCTCCCAAGACACAGTTTGGCCACTCCTGGGCTAAGGTGTATAATTGGTGGGTGGCTGTAAGTTTTTTTTTTTAAAAAGAGTAACTTGGTTGGATGTTGATTATTGGATATTATGTGTAATTGTCTCTTTAATGGGAAGTATTTGAATGTTTATTAAAGACACCTGGAGTGCCATTTGGTATAGAAGAATGGTGGCTAATTCAATTTGCAATTTACATTTGAATCCTTTTTTTCCTGTGCCAAATGAACTTGGATCTTTCCCTATTTGCACGATTTATTTATATGAATGTCAAGATTTGTATTGAGTTCGTTTTGTATGTTTGTTATTGCTGATTATGTAAATAATCTGTAAGCATTATATTTAACGTCTTTGAGTATTTCTGGAGATTTAATTATTTTATTTGTGTGTTTGATTGTTAAATTTATACTCGGCCCTCCCCGCTGCAGCAGGTTCAGGGCGGCTTACATAGAGATTAAAAACACATAAATAACAAATTATAAAACAATCGTAAGACAATCCATTATCGTAAAGTGCTAGTGACAGATCTAATAGTAATAGTACTATTTACAGATGGCAGAAACCATCATGATGATGTGTTCAGATGATCTGCATTGTATTTTTCGTAACCACCTGGAGGCTGGCAGCCCTGCTGACTAAAATCAGCCTTGCTGAAAAACGAACAGTGCGCCTGAGTTGCTTTTGGTAGCCTGTGTCGAATCAGTTGCTGTGTGCATGGAAAGACGCTATTTTTTTAAAGCTACGATTTTACCTCCAAAATTATATCTCTTATCGCTGTGGGAGAACAAAAGCTAGAAAACGATCGCAGAGGGTGTAGCCGTGTCCTTGCAGCAAAACGCAACAGCAATATTAAGGAATCTTCAAAATGAAAAATTTCCCCCCTCATCCCTGCATAAACTTCTGTGGACTAGAACACAGTTCTCTGGATGCAACAGTTCATTGAAACCCTGGGGCTTCAGCTCACAAACTTGTATGTATGAATAAGAATAAAAATTTAAGGCACCACAACGACTTCTGGTTTATTTGAAGGGAAACCAGCCATGCTTCCAGTCCCAGGTTCCCTCTCCTTGTCCCTAGTCTCTCCCTCTATCCTAAACAAGAATGTAGTATAGGGCTACCAGATGTCCTCTGTTTAAAGGACATGCCCTCTTTTTTGGGTACCCCGTCCTCTTTTGGGCTCTTAAAAAAAAATCCTGATTAAAATGTCCTTTTGGAATGTTAGAAATATTCCTAGTTAGTAGCAATTATCACAGCTTCAGTTGTAGGGGTATTTAAAATGAGATTTATCACTGTGATTGTTATGTCCTGAGCTTGGATTTCATCCCCATTGACATGCTGGTATCCTAAATGGCAATACCTGATTGGCTACTCTGTGTGCTGGAGGGAAGCAAAATGATTGGATATTATCTCTGAATTGCTATTGGTTGTTAACCTGACTATAGGTGTGGTTATGCTAGCCCGCACAGTTTAAATAAGAGCCTGTTGCTTTATGTGTTGTTGCCTGTTCCCAGCTGTTCTGAGTTGCTGAATCACTTTTGTTGAGAACTGCCTATGTGTCATACATATCAGTGATCACTTGTTTGAAGTAGACCCAGATAGGTAGCCGCAGCAGTAGAAACGAGCAGGAGTCCGTTTAGCATCCTAAAGACTAACAAAATTTGTGGCAGGGAAGGGTGTGAACTTTCCTGATTCACTGCTCACTTCTTCAGATGCAGCTAGAATGGGAATAAATAGGACAGATGGGCTCCCGGTCTAGCTGAATCTGAAGAAGCCAGCAGTGACTCAGGAAACCTGCCACAAATGTTGTTAGTCTTTAAGGTGCTAACTGGACTCTTTCTCTTTTCTGTTGTTTGGAGTACTCAGTTGGGAAATATGCCCTCTTTCTTGCTTTTCAAAATATGGGAACCCCAATCCAGTGACAACTTAAAGACTAACACGTTTTTCATTCTATTTTATTATTTTATTTATTTTTTATTCTAACAAACTTTGGGGAACCACAGCGATTTGTACACTAAAACGCCATTGATTGCCCATGACCGTTCATTGCCGCAACAGACCACACAGGCCTATCTTTATGGAACTGTGTCCCCGCCGCGCCTGTGCCTGAGCCCTCCACGCCGACTCGTCGCCGAGCAACCACTGTGCGTGTGACGGAAGCGGGGCGAACGTAAGGGCAAAAGGCCTACCCCTGCCCCACTCCAACATGTCCGCCTAGGGAGCGCCAGCGCGGGGTTTTGCATGAACGAATCACGTGGAGAAGGGGGTTTGGCGCAGGCGTGCTGGGGGCGGCGCTGTCAGCCCGGCCGGCTGCGCAGTGCTGCTGCCGCTGCTCCTCGCCTCTGCTGGGGCTCCGCGGGCGGCAAGGAGGGTCCCCTTCCCGCCTCTCCCCTCCGAAGATGGCGACCCAGCTGCTCCCCTGCGTCGTGGACGGCGGCACCGGGTGAGTTGCAAGCGGGGCCGGCCTCCCCGGCTTTGCACTGGCAGCGCCCCGCTGCTGCCTGTTTGGGACCCTCTTCCCTCTCTCCTCTTCTCCCCACGCCTCCTCCTTTCCCTCCTGAGCCCCGAGAAGCCACTTCTTCCAAACCAGCATCTGCTGCGGGAGAAGCCAAGGAAGGCCGGCCCTTTCTCTCCCCACGCTCCCCTCGACTGGCACAGAGGGATCAGCACTAGAGGAGAAGTGGGTGGGGTGGGGGGCGCTGGGGGGCGGGGGTCTCTCCCTTGCCGCCGTCGGGACACCTCTGGGAGGCTCTGCCCCCTAGATCCCGAGCCTGATCCCAGCTCTAGAAGAATTCAGTGTGGTGTAGTGGCTCGGATCCTGGAGTCTAATCTGGGAGAACCGGGTTTGATTCCCCACTCTTCCACATGCAGCTGCTGGTGTGTTGTGGGGAGGGGAAGGGAAAGGAGATTGTAAGCCGCTGTGATCCTCCGAGTGAAGGGTGGGGTATAAATCCGGTCTCTTCTTCTTAAAAGGGACCTTTCTCCCTACCCATGCCATTCAGTGCCAAATGACCTTGCTTGATACTGCCTTAATGCAGAAGCATAACCTGTTTGTTCTTGGTGGATTGGGCCCCCTGGGCTAGCTCTACCTGTCGGGCATGCTGGATGTCCTAAGGGGAGCCACCTTGGCTTATTATCTTACCTCCCCCCCATCTTTTTCATTCTCCGCTTTTTTTAGCCAGGAACCCTGCCACCTTGCCTATCTTTCCCTCCTCTTGGAGAAAGCTCAGAGAGGTTTTAGATGGCGCATGGCATTAGGATGTTGGGCCATCATCACCCTTTCCGACCTTGACTTCAGAGTGGACACCCCTTTTCCTGTGACGCTTCTGTGTCCTTTCCTCACCCCTCTGTGGCCATGGCTGATACAGTCTCCAGATGAACCCAAAATACCACTTCTTTCCACTTCTAGAACTTTGGGACACCTTTCCCTTCCTTGCATAGGTCCATACAAATCCTTGATCGGAACTGGATCTTCCTGAAGATCAACCTGTGCTGATTTCGTGACCTCTCTTCCAAGAGTTGCTCTGGCAAACTGTGCTTCTGTTTCAGAAGGCAGCCATATTGGTGTGCAGTAAAACAGTTAGATTCGAGTCCGGTAACATCTTGGAGACCAACAAGAGTTTCAGGGTAGAAGCTTTCATGAGTCAGAACGCCATTTGACTCTCGTGTGTCTGCCAGAGGGAACTTTGACTTTCAAAAGCTTATACCTTGAAGCTTTCGTTGGTCTCTAAGGTGCTACTGGATTCGAATGTGTGCCCATCCCCCCATACTACACAGTTTTATGTGTCTTCCTCCCATTCTCTGTGCCTTTGATTCCACCTCTCTAAAATAATTCCCTTCTGAATGCTTTCTGTGGTATTAATATTTTATTGCCATCAGCTGCTAAGGAGAGTCCCTCCTGGCTGCGCTGTTTTCTCCGCTTTCCTACCAATATATTCCCTTCAACCTTCTACTTCTCAAATTTTTCTGCGTATACTCAGGGAATGATGATTGGGGACTGTGTGCGTGTTGTAGGTTGCTGCATTTTTAACGTCTCGAAGAAGACACTCCCCCCGCCCGCCCTTTGTTTTTGCCACCTTGTGGCACTGTCCCGCTTGCCAACTGTGCTTAATTCAAAGTTCTGATGGAGAGGGATAAGGAGTTCATTGTGGGAAGTGGGAACTGTTCTCCAAGTAGGAACTGTTCTGCATGTGTTCTGTGGTGTTGCAGTTGTATCTTTCCTGCTCTTCCCTCCAAATTTGAGCAGTGACTGGGGTGGATGAAGCACAGGGTTAAAAAAAAGAGTACATGTTCCTTTGAGAAATCCACTTCCTAAGACGGATTTCGACCCACCTGTGTTAGATCGTTCACCACTTCCGTTCTCCTCTTCCCCAATCTCCATGCTTGATTGCACGAGCGAGCAAACTATTAGATTATTCCAGCTGTGGGAATAAAAGATGATGTTGAAGAGGGCAGAGTTTTATCCCCTGGTGCTCTAGAGGGCAAGACTAGATTTAACAGGCTTAAGTTACAGGAGGGTAGACTGAACACTGGGAGAAGTTCCCTACCAGAAAAACAGTTTAACAACGGAATGAACTCCTCAATTGGAGGGGAGAAGCCAGTGACAGATTAACCATTAAGCAGACTGAGCACGTGCTTAGGGCATCAGGGCCAAAGGGGGCACCACAAAGTTGGGGAAAGGGTGAAAAAAATGTAGAAAAATTCCTTTCAGGTCATGAATATTGGAACTTTGATACATTTAACTTGTGAAATATTAGAATAGATGCTGTATTGCATTTTTGTAGAACCTTTATGTAGCCAAAGCTTGGCTTAGTTTGTATAGCATACTGTGTTATCATATGAATAAATTTTTGTATTGCTGCAACCTGCATTGTATATCTGGTCAGACAGGTCGACAATTAAAATGGACTGGGTCAGTGTGGAAAGGAGGGGGGCACCAAGATTGGTCAGTGCTTAGGGCACCAGTGAGCCTTAATCCGCCCCTGGGAGAAGCAGACAGGCTTTCCTATGGGAGTCTTCAGTTCTAGGCTGGGTAGCCATCTCTCAGATACGTCGTAGCTTTGGATTCCTTGCACTGAGCAGTGGGTTGGACTAGACCTCTGGGGCCCCTTCCACCTCTAACATAAGAACATAAGAGAAGCCAATGTTGGATCAGGCCCATCCAGTCCAACCAGTCCAGGTCCAACCAGTCCAACACCCTGTCACACAGTGGCCAAAAATACCAGGTGCCATCAGGAGGTCCAGCAGTGGGGCCAGGACACTAGAAGCCCTCCCACTGTTGCTCCCCCCAGGCACCAAGAATACAGAGCATCACATGTCCCAGACTGAGAGTTCCTATCTATACCTTGTGGCTAATAGCCACTGATGGACCTCTGCTCCATGGGCTTATCTAATTCCCTCTTGAAGCCTTCCATGCTTGTAGCCGCCACCACCTCCTGTGGCAGTGAATTCTGTGTGTTAATCACTCTTTGGGTGAAGAGTGATTCTATGAGCCATCATTTCCGTAGGGAGCCCATCTACTGGAATGAAAGTTTACTGACTCTTTTAGCTGGCCATGCTAAAGTCATATTGGTACATTTGAAGGTCAAACATGTTATGTAGTGTGCGAATGCTGTGAAACTGGTTACCAGCTAGATAGAGCAGTTCTGGAAATGTACATACTCTACAATGTGCCATCTTGGAGGGAATCTGGCAGTGTGCTGAGAATGCAGCTTCACTTTAGAAGGAATGTTGAAGAGTTTTCTTAGTCCACACGGTCTCAAAGATTAATCTGCAAAAAATATTAGAGTAGCATGGTAAATTCCTGTAATCACAGCTTAAATAATTTTTTATTTGGACTAATTTGCCTAAACTTGAGATGCCCAGGTACAGCAAATACGGCTTTATCTTGTACAGGTGCTATTGAGAAATGATACACCTTTTGAAATTCACTCTTGTACGCAGCCATTGAGGAATCCCCCCTCGTGCCGTGGAAGCTTGCTGGGTGACCTTGGGCCAATGCTTAGCCTAACCTACCTCGCAGGATTGTTGTGAGAGTGAAATGGAGGAGAGCAGAATGATGTCAGTGAGTTTGGGTCCCCAGATGGGGAGAAAGGCAGGGTATACATGAAATAAATAAATATATGTTTAAAATATCCTGTAATGGAAGAGCTCACAGTCCAAACAGGGTGGTTTGGGTTGGTGGATATTTGGGCATGCAGAACTAATGAGACTGTTTTGTTTTGAATATGCAAAGTAACAGTAAGGCCTAGGGTTGTCAAGTCACCTATCTTTTGCAGTGGGGGGAGACTCTGTCCCATTCCGGGACATTCACGTGCGCGATGATGTTGCCTGGAAGTGATGCCACCATGCTGGACACGTTGCTGGGTGACAGACCATAGAGTTTTCAGGGTGATTGCTGGAGTGTCGCCCGGTACCATAGAGTTTTAGGGTGATTACCAGAGTGTCGCCCAGCAACGTGCCCAGCATGATGGCGTCACTTCCGGGCGATGTCATGGCGCTGGGCACGTTGGCCTGACCTGGCCGTTTCGGGGGTGGGGTTCTCCCTGTCAGTCAGATCTGGACCTGTGGATTGGGGGCCCTTTTAGCAGGTGAATCCCCGCCCCCTGGGGGCACTTCGCAGCCCTAGTAAGGCCACACAACAGTTCAGTTAGAAGTGCTGGGATCTGTGCTTGTGGAGAGAATCACCTTGAGCTAGCCTGGTCTTGTTAGATCTCAGAAGCTCAGTCTACCCAGAGGCAGGCAGTGGCAGGCCTCCTCTGAACGCCTCTTGCCTTGAAAACCCTACAGGGTCGCCCTGAGTCGGTTGTGATTTGATGGTACTTTCCATCACCATCATTCAGCTGGGCCTGTGGTCACACTCACTAAATATTCCACTTTCAATGCGCTTTTCAACTGGATTTTGCCAGTCCACACCGTAAAATCCAGTTGGAAAGTGCACCGGAAGTGGATTGGAAGTGGTTTATTTGGTGTGTGTGACCGCAGCCTTGAGGTTGCTTTCATACACACTACATAACACACTTTCAGTCCACATTCAGTGCTCTTTGCAACTGGATTTTACTGGGTGAACTGGCAAAATCCACTTCCAAACAGTCACTGAATTGGATTGAAACTGCATGATTTAGTATGTGTGAAAGCACCCATTGTTGGTCAGTCAGATGTTCTACGGGAGTTGTGTGCTCAGAACTTAATTTCCAGGTATAAGGGGGTCTGATCTGAATCATGTTGTGCAGGGAGAGGGGGTTTATGCCTGCTTCCATCTCCCCCCACCCCACCTTCCAGCTTCCGTACTTGAAATAACCCCAGGAAGCTAAGTGCTCTGTTGTGGAAACCTACCTGCACTGATGGCTACGCATCCATCTCTCCAATGGGGCAAACTACAGTTTCCCAGAGCCATTTTAAGTCAGTAAAACTGGGGTCACAACTTAAGCCCCCTCTCCCAATGAGCCATGGCCCCAATCCAAATCGGGCCTGCAAGGTACCTAGAAATTAATGTCCTTGCGTGGAACTTTCAGACGAGGTCTGTTAATACGCAGATTACTGTTAGCCCTGGAAAAGAAAAAAAGAAAGACCCGTCTTTTTTTCCCCCTTCTGGGACTAACAACAGCACAAGAGGGAAATTAAGTGTTTCTCCATCTTTGCATCACAGCTCTGATCCAAAGCAGGGGACCCTTTGAAAATGCTGAGAACATCCAGTCAAAGACAGATTTCCCCCCACCCCCCGCCCAGATTAGCAACATAAATGGAAAAAAAGAAACCAGAATTGGGCAGTGTTCAGTTGCCAACCGGCCGCCATTTAAAGGGAACTGAGTTCTCCTTAAGCAGGCTCGATACCTTGCATTACAGAAGTGTATACTTCTGCTTCAACTGCCCTCCCTGTCTTCATTTCTAGGTTTCATACATTTTTTTCCCTAAAATGTAATTGTAATAAATATAGTAACATGTAGGATTTGATCTCCATTTTAATTAATTAGAACCTCGGATAAATATATCAGACTTAACAAGTCTTTCCCAGGTTCTTTTGCCATATGTCTGTCAGCTGCCAGAAATGCAGATTCAAATGTCATGTCTTTTAATCCATGCAGTGGGAACAGTTCCACTAAACCTATGAGTCAAACCCTCATCAGATTTCAGATTTTAACACTGGGATTCTGCTTTTGCTTCTAGCAGGCCTCCTTCAAAGAACACTACTAACCCCCATCTTTTGATCAGTTCAGATTAAAGAGAGGGAGAGAGAGAAGCGTCTACAAGAATATTCTCTCTGTCAATTCAGCATTATTTGGGATAAACACCCTGGTAGGATCAAAAGCTCAAGTACATGTTTTGCAGCTAGATTTCATGTGGTCTTGGTCCAAAGGGGCTGCTGTACTAGTCTGCTGGTAAGGGGGAAAAAATCTCCTGGCATCTCAGAGTCTAATGAACTTATTGGGGAATAAGTTTTCATGAGTCATGGTCCCACTCCGGCAGATATTGACAGGGACTCTGAAATTATTTGTAATGCTCTCTGATGGTAGAAAGCGCCATCAGGTCTCAGCTGACTCCCGTGTCTAGTTTGATCCATGAAGGTGGATTTTGGAGATCACTGTGGGATATAGAGGAAAAAAAGGTGATTTCCTAGGCCTGTTGGGTGTAAGCTATTTAGACCTTTCATAAGTTTTTCTTAAACCCAAACAAGCTTCTTTTGAAGGTGTTTCTTAAGTGCCCAAGTAGCCAGGTGCCTGGAAACGCCCCCCCCCCAAACCTTTGCAAATAAGCCTAGCAGGTATTGTTCGTATGTTAATGGTTGTTCATTTCCCAGGGGGCAGCGGGTTCATCTCTGTCTCATCCCACTGTACATAATAACCAAGTATCAAAATCATAGTGATTGTGACAGTCCTTGTCAAGACCAAAGCACTCTCCAGAGGTGGACCCCGCAGGTTTCAAGCAGGGCATATGCTAATAGAACACATGTGTGTTTCATCCATGGAATCCAAGATTGTTTCGGTAACTGTTTGATCCTTGGACTAATAGTTATTCATTCTATAGGTAATTCCTCAAGTCCCAACTGGAATATTTTTCCTACTTCGTCTGCTGATGTAACGTATAGGGTATATTTTAAAAATAAGTTAGCATTGTCCATGAATTAACCAGCTTACTAATTACAGTTTTATTGAACTAGCTACAAACTACCTCTCTTGTTTTGAAGAGCCTCCCAAACAGGTATACAAATCTGAACCCCCCAAAATCAAAAACTGGATTAAAACCACAGCGTCAAACAAATCCAACAAGCAGATCTACAATTTAAAGAAGCAATTAAAAAACAGATAAAGCAGGAGAACACACATTACAGTTTTTGTTGTCTATGTTTCCTCTCTTGCTAACTATGACAAGTTTCTTTAGTGATCAGTTTACATGCTGACCTGGATTTCCACATGGGATCGGGTGAGCTATTTTAAGACACTTTGGGATGCCTTGGTGGTATTAAAATGGAACTGCCTTAAGAGGCACTGCTTGTGAACTGTCAGTTTCAGCAAGGTGAAGTTTCCCAGCTTTGTACTATTGCATACCTGCTGTCTTTGTGGCTTCGGAATCAAAACTGAGCAGTCTGTCCAAACACAGTTCTCACGATGCAGGCAGTATGCCATAAACAGAGCCAGTTTGGTGTAGTGGTTAAGTGCGTGGACTCTGATCTGGGAGAACCAGGTTTGATTCCCCACTCCTCCACTTGCAGCTGTTGGATGACCTTGGGCACGCCATAGTTCTGTCAGAGCTGTTCTCTCAAGGGCAGTTCTGGAAAGAGCTCTCTCAGCCCCACCTACCTCACAAGGTGTCTGTTGTGTAGAGGGGAAGGAGAAGGGAAAGGAGTTTGTAAGCCGCTCTGAGACTCTTGAGTGGAGGGCAGGGTATAGATGCAGTCTCCTCCTCCTCCTCCTCCTACTTCTGTAAGTTTTATTAGCAGTGGCTAAATAATATTTTTAATAGATGATATTAAACAAAAAGATGATATTAAAAATGATTTTACATAGCCCTGACCTGGATAGCCTTGGCAAGCTGGATCTCGTCGGATCTCGGAAACTAAGCAGGGTCAACTGTGGCAAGTGGATGGGAGGCCTCCTTGGAATACCAGCAGTCGGGAGGCCAGGGCAGGCATTATTCAGCCACCTCTCTGAATATCCTCCAGGACCCCAGTAGGGGTCAGTCACCAGAGGTTGCCATGACTTCCAGGTGCACACACACGCACATGCACATATGAAAAAAATACTAAAAACTACAACCCACCCGCAGGTTTTACATGACATATCCAAAAATATTTTGAGCTCTTGCTCACAATTTCTGCCGCATGGGAATGTGAGACTGAATTTGGAAGAGAGATTCGGTTACGGTTCTTACCAGTGCAAGTTTATGTTCATGCTGCAGAGTGGCATAAGGGTGCTGCGATTTTAAGCCTAATGTGTGTGAATATTCTGACTTTTCCAGGGTTCTTGTAAAGACCATAGATTCTCATGGCACTCAGTGGGTGCATTCAGACAGTGTGTTGGAGCAGTTTAAATTGCTCCGGTCTGATGCGGTTTTTTTTAAATCTGGAGAATTGCGATCACACTGCCCTCCTCGTTCCGGGCTCCCCGCCATCCACATGCAGGTGGAGTTTTTTTCCTCTCAGTTTGAGCATGTGCACAGGCAGCCCTTTCTAGAGCTAAAATTTTTGTGCATGCGCAGAACAGCAATTTCCACATGTCCCTTTAAACTAAATGAAGTTAAATGAACACTTCTCCCTGAGATCCCGGACTTGTTTAAATGCTTAAATTAGGCACCATTAAAGCTTTTCTTTCATTAACTTAGGAGCGGAGCTCCGCTCAAGCGCACACCGCCAAGGCATTAAAAAAAATGGCGGACCAAAAGCAGAAGCCTGAGGCAGCTTCCCAGAGGGGAGGGGGGTTGAAGCACCCGGAAGTGGCTGGATGGAGCGATCAGACATCAGGAAAGTGCGGCTCGAAACGGAGAATCAGGAAAACACCACTTGGTAAGTGGTATCAAAATACTCCGTTTCAAAGGGGTTTGCTCCAGAAAGCCACGGCTGGGGACGGTGGGCAGATGTTGGGTGTGTGAACGCACACAAAAAATCCGTTCCTGAGGCTTGCTGAAAGCGGCTCAAACGGAGTGTCTGAACGCACCCACTGTTATGATCACAAGTATCCTTGCCTCTGATGCAGGGGACGTGTTGATGCCATCCTACTTTGTCCTGTTATAAGAAGAAGCATATCATGATCTACAGTCCTTTGAATTAAATTGTACAGTGAAGCCTGCTACCAGGGGGAAAAAAATGAAGGGGAAAAGTTGTTGTTCAATCACACAGTCAAGTCTGACTCTTCGCGACTGCATGGACCACACCACGCCAGGCCCTCCTGTCCTCTGTTGTCCTCCGGAGTTTGCTCAACTTCATGTCTGAGGCCTCGATAGCACTGTCTAGCCATCTCATCCTCTCCCGCCCCCTTCTTCTTTGACCTTCAGTCTTTCCCAGCATCAGGGTCTTCTCCAGTGAGGGCTCCCTTCTCATTTGGCGGCCAAAGTATTTGAGCTTCAGCTTCAGTGTCTGGCGAAGGGAAAAAGACCCAACCACAAATGAGAAACACAAACCAATATGTGCAAAATACAGGCGCTGATACCGAAAGAGAAAAACTAATATATTTTTTTGATGGAATATAGAACAATAAAACCAGAGAAGTCAAACAATGGCTATAGGTATAGCTCCATGACCTTGATAACCCAAGGTCTCAGAAGCTAAGCAGGGTCGGCCCTGGTCAGTATTTTGAAGGGAGACTATTGAGGAAATCCAGGATCAGGACATGGAGGCAGGCAATAGCAAACCACCTTGGAGGTCACTGTAAGTCAGCTGTGACTTGACAGGGGGAAGAAAAGATATAGCATCTAGGTGGCACAAGCATTGAACAGTGTAGTAAGCGTACACAAAAGAATGTCATACAGATCACTTTTGAATGACTAGACGGAACACTGTAATCCGCAGGCCGTAAGCATTTCACCCCTTAAAATCTTCTTCAGTGGTCACTAATGAATTGCTACACACTGTGTATCTATTTATTATGTGAGTGTCCTCAAGTCACAGCCTACTATGGTGACCCCAGCAAGGGGCTTCCAAAACTACTGAGAAGCAGAGGTGATTTGCTATGGCCTTCCTCTGCAGAGTCTTCCTTGGTGGTCTCCCATCGAAGACTTACCGTGACTTTAAAAAGGGGCTTTCAAGGCAAGTGAGAAGCAGAGGTGGTTGGCCATTTCCTTCCTCTGCAGGATCTTCCTTGGTGGTCTCCCATCCAAGACTTATGGCCACCCCAGCAAGGGGCTTTCAAGGCATACGAGAAGCAGAGGTGGTTGGCCACTGCCTTCCTCTGCAGAGTCTTCCTTGGTGTTCTCCGTTCCAAGTACTGACTCTGTTTAGCTTCCAAGTTATGATGACATTGGGATATTCCATACTGCCTTCCCTCCTATCAGGTCATTACATAAAGTAAGATGGACCTGATCAGGTGCGGAATGGATCCTAAAAATTCACAGAAAAAAATGTAAAAGTATGTTCCCATTGGATAAAATTAGTAGAATTTTGTTCTGAAATTTCACCATGTTGCTTCCTGCAGTTCCAAGTCACGGGTGTCTTGTAGCTGTTGCTGGATGTGGCTACTGGGCTGGGCATGAAAGCTGCCTAGATCCAGCCCCTTGGGTGCAATGGCCATTTTTCTACACAATGCATGCTCGGCACAGGTGCAATACCCCGAGGAAGCTGGAACTGGGATGGTGGAGGCTACAAGAAGCTTGGTGGTGTAAACAGACTGTGATGTAATCTTATTACATTCTGTACATTAAGTCCTATCGCCATATGCATTGTCTCCTGACCGACCTTGAGCTTTGTCAGTTTGCAGGTGATGATTTTAGGGAGGGAGACCGTAGCTTCATGGTGAAGCACACGTTTAGCCACCGGGTGGTCCCAAGCTTCAATCAACTCCAGCAGGACTGGCTCCAGATTTGGGGGGGGGGGGGCTGGACTGAGAATGACCTCCCCTTTGCCTGCCACCAGGCCCCCTTCTCACTCTGCCCTTCCCACCTGCTGTCCTTACACGCCTGTGCGTCCTTCCCCCACACCTTCACGAGCTACCTAATCAGCCGCGCTCACAGATTTCTGCACCACCTACTTGTCTGTTCCCTGGCAACACTGGGCACTCCTCCAGGTGGGAGCATGGCTGGCAGAATGCTTGCAAGTGAGTGGGGGAATGGATGGTGGCAGCAGGGGAGGTCAGTGGTCAGTGGCAGCATCCAGAAGCCCTGGGGGCCCCCTGTGGGCCCCCACAGCCGCCCCATGTCAGGGGATGCTGACGCCAGCCCTGAGGTCCAGCCAGAGACGTTTATGGGCATATACCTGGGAAAGAACTCTGCCTTAAAATTGCCACTGGTTGACCTAACTGGTCCATGCCCAGCAGTTGGACTTGCAAGCAATGCTCCCTCTAAGCTGTGGAGTCTTGTGAGCAAACATTCTACTTTGTGAGCTACTGGCATTAAAGTGATGAGTGAGTGATTTCGCTACTGCATAAATTAGTCTGCTCTGGAGCCATCCTTCTTGAGGGAAGACAAAAATGTGTGAGCCAGAGGCTAAAAAATTGTGAGCTAGCTCACACTAACTCAGCTTAGAGGGAACACAGCTTACAAGGGCTGCTTTTCACATTTGAAAGTCCTCATGTCCCCCCGGAGAACATGCTGCTCAGAACTGAATTCCCTGGTGTGCATAGCCGTGCCTGAGATCGTGACTATGGTGCATGCACAGAAGGCATGGGGCTTAAGCCTCCCCCCAACCCCGAGCCATTTTCCCCAACCTGAAGAAGCCCCAGGGAGCTGCTCATTGCTCTTTTGGGGAAAGCCAGGGAGATGGGGGTTCCAGGGCACCATTTCAGATTGGGAAAACGGCACTGAGGGAGGCCAGGCCCCTTCTCCCTGTGGCCTGTGTGCACCTGGAAATCAAGTTCTGAGCAAAGCGTGCTTGATTGGAAGTCCTTGTGTCCACTGCATGGCAGCCTACTGGAAATACTCATCTGGGTTATGCCAGTAAACTCACTCCAATTTGTATAAAAACACATGAAACTTTATTTACAAAAACAAAGGACAAATGACACATAGATAGGCAGTCTCTTCTTCTCTCTGGGTCTTCTCAAGCTGTCTATTCTACATAGGTGTTCTTATGCTAGCAATCACCCTTAGCCCATTAGCCAGGCTTATCGCCACAGTGGGGCATTTAGGGGCAGTGCCCCCTCACTCATGGCCCACGCCCCTCATCTCCTGCTGGGGGAATTATGCTGGCAGATAAGGAAAGACCCTTCTTTTCTTCACCTGCCTGCCAACAGGATCTCTCTGTTTCTCCCCCTGCCACTCCCCTTCCTCCCCGATTCCCCACCACCCCATCACCAAAATTTTTCTAGATATACCCCTGCTGTTAACCATTTAGCCAATAGAAAGCTGTTATCAGGATATATCTCTAAATTACAAGCTGTCAACCACTTTAGATGACAGTTCTCAGCTGCTGCAAGTTAATAAGAACATAAGAGAAGACAATGTTGGATCAGGCCAATGGTCCATCCAGTCCAACACACAGTGGCCAAAAATACCAGGTGCCATCAGGAGGTCCAGCAGTGGGGCCAGGACACTAGAATCCCTCCCACTATTCCTCCCCCCAAGCACCAAGAATACAGAGCATCACTGGCCCCAGACTGAGACTTCCTATCTATACCTTGTAGCTAATAGATACTGATGGACCTCTGCTCCATATGTTTATCTAATTCCTACTTGAACCTGTCTATGCTTGTAGCTGCCACCACCTCCTGTGGCAGTGAATTCCATGTGTTAATCACTGTTGGGGTGAAGAAGGACTTCCTTTTATCCATTCTAACCCGACTGCTCAGCAATTTCATTGAGTGCCCAGGAGTTCTTGCATTGTGAGAAAGGGAGAAAAGTACTTCTTTCTCTACCTGCTCTATCCCATTCATAATCTTGTAAACCTCAATCATGTCACCCCTCAGTCATTGTTTCTCCAAGCTAAAGAGCCCCAAGCCCTAATCACTTCTGCCAGGCTAAACAACAATTCTGATAACAAGCTGGCAGTGGGGGTGATGACTTCTATAGTCAAGAAAGCTAACAGGAACAAAAACTCTCTTAAAGGAGACCAGTTCCTTGACACAGAGTTAGAAGGTATCCTAGAGGTCACTTACTACAGCCCCCTTGCTCAGTGCAGGAATTGGTCAACTACAGCACTCCACTCTCATTAAAGGCGTGCACGCCTTTTAAAAATGTTTTTAAATGATTGAAGAAAAGCATTTGCAGGAGAAATTCTTGTGGGGCTGTGCCTTTAAGAAAGGGGCAGAGCTCCCCAAAGCCCCACTGTAGCTATGGGCCTGATGGTAGGTCTGACTTTACTTATTTACTTTTATTTATACCCTACCTTGCTCCCCAATGGGGACTTAAAGTGGCTTACATCATTCTCCTCTCCTGCATTTTATCCTAACAGCAGCCCTGCAACATATGTTAGGCTGAGTGTAGGACTGACCCAAGGTCACCCAGCAAGATTCCGTAGCATAAGTGGGGATTTGAACCTGGGTCTCTCAGATTCTAGTCCAACATTCTAACCACTACATTACACTGGCTCACGACTAGGGTTGCCAAGTGACTTACAGGCTGCAGCGGTGGGAGCGGTGGTCCCAGTCGGGACATTTGTGCATGTGCATAGTGCACGCGTGTTGCAATGATGTTGCCCAGAAGTGACGTCATCATTCTGGGCACGTCGCCAAGTGACATTCTAGCAATCACCATGAAAACCATAGAGTTTTCAGGATGATTGCTAGAGCATTGCCCAGCGACGTGCCCAGCGTGATACCGTCACTTCCAGGTGACGTCATCATGCCAGGCACATTGGCCCGATGTGACCACTTTGGGGGTGGGGTTCCCCCACTGGCCGGATCCGGACTGGTGGATTGGGGGCCCTTTGAGCGGGGGAACTCCCGCCCCCTGGGGGACCTGGCAGCCCTACTTATGACTCTGTAATGTGTGAACTAGCTCTCAGAGTAAAGCAAAGTTGTAAACATCCTGGTTTCCCTGGGTAACTGAGAACTGACTCGGAGCGACCAGCCAGAGAAATTTTGCAAAAGTTGCGTCTTTTCTTCCTTTGGGGTACGCATGCACAGGTGAACTGGGCAAGGTTTTTGCAGACTTGTGTGCAAAGCTGCCACATGTCCTGCCCTGTGTCTTCTTGGAAACAAGAAAAAGGTTTGCAAGGTGCAAAGACAGAATCCAGTTCCTGATCGGCTGCCCGCCTCGGGACTCCCATTTCCTCTCCTAGTGCTGCACGTCAAGTCAATGCTGCACTTTCGTGAGCACTTTAGAGTGCAAGAGTCATCTGTTTTAAGCAGCAGATCTGGGTGAATGCATGCCATTTTGTTTACACCTTTGCCAGGCCGTGCGTTTTAAAACCTGTTAACTTTCTTGCTTTCAGGTACACGAAGCTGGGCTATGCAGGGAATACGGAACCGCAGTTCATTATCCCGTCATGTAAGCAAATGCCGCTCTGCCTCCGAAAAGACATGCTTCTCGGCGAAAAGGGAATTGCTTGGCTCGCTGGCTCTCCAGCTTGGCATTCGTGGAGCCGTGTGCGCTTGTGTCGTTCTCCCCCCTGGGAAATGGCATTTCCAGCACCCGTGTCCTTGGCTGGTGTAGAGCCATGGGGAGAGGGGGAAAAAAAGCTTGCTTCCCTTCTTGCCAGGACCGGTCCTCATTAAATCAGTTTCTGGTTGCTATGACAAGCTCTGTTTCCTTCCTATCTTCATTGTGTGGCTGCCAGGGAGCTGCCGCAGCAAACAAGTGACTTCCTCTTTACCTGACACCATGGAGACGACTGGAATAATCCCGTGGGAGTCTTCCGGTCAATTTAAATGCTGAATTGCAGATGCCACCTGGCTGCGGAGAGAGATCTATATTTGGACCGGCTAGGAGTCGTACAGTAAATAGAGTGATGTTCGTGGCCGCGCTTTGACTGTGCTCTCTCGTCAGTTTCCATTTAAACGCTGCTTCTTTTTTTTTTCAATTTAGGCATTGCAATAAGAGAATCGGCCAAAGTGGGTGATCAGGCACAGAGGAGGGTGATGCAGGGAGTGGATGACCTCGACTTTTTCATTGGAGATGAAGCCATAGATAAACCTACCTACGCTACCAAGGTAAGGCTCAGCCAGAAACAAAAAAAGATGCTTCCAAAATAATAAGAGGGCGCACGGATGTCCCCTGTTTCGACACGTAGCCAGCGTGTTGTGGGCCTTGTAGTTTGGCAAGCAGGAATTAATTTATTTGATTTTATTTACATTATTTGTAGTTCGCCTTTCTCACATGGACCCAAGGCGGATCATGCGTATTTGACTTCTTAAAAATCTGGCATTGTTTTATGACTGCAAGGATAGGATGTAGTAGTTTCAGAGTGGGAACAGGCTGACGGCACTGCCCTGTACAGAGTAACTCTGGTGTAAGCCCATTTATTTATTGTGTTTTTATCCCACCCTTCCTCCAAATTGCTCGCGGTGGCGTACACGGTTCTTCCTCCATCCATCACATCCCCAGAAGAACTCTCTGCGATGAGCCAGTCCCACATTCCAAGCCTAAAGCTATGCAGTATCTGGGTCTCCCTAGGACTAGCTGAGTACTTTAACCACTGCCTAACCCTAACCATTTCACTGAAACCATTGGATTTTAAATCAGTGGGCTTAGCCTCATGAATGGCTTTGTCATCGATCGCCGGTGATAACGTTGAACTGAACCTGGTAAACTGGTAGGCAGTCAATGGAGTAACTGCGGAGTGGGTATGCCTGACCTGCCTAGGCCCCTGATAGCAACTGAACTGCAGTATTCCATACTAAGTGGAGTTTCCGAGTCGACTTCAAGGGCAGACCCAAATAGAGTGAATTACAGTAGTCTAGTCTCGAGGTCACTGTCACGTGGATCCATGCGGTTAGATTGGCAGAATCAAGGTAGGGAGTGCCTAGGATGCCAGTCCTGCCATCCTATAGTGCAGAGGTGTCAAACTCATTTGTTATGAGGGCCGCATCTGACATAAATGCCACTTTGCCGGGCCGTGTGTGCCGTAAAACGTAATGCCAGGTAACGGAGATAGAAACGGTACAGAGGACAGCAGCTGGTAAGCTCCGAGTTGGTGTGTCCTCACTACAAGGCCCCATGGGCTGGGAGGGGGGTGCAGAGGAAAACCCACATGGGCAGACTGGAGAGCCAGCAGTGCAGCACTGGGCAGATGCTCACATGCTGCTTGACTGCTGCAGGCATGGTTGTTCCGCCATGCTGAAGCCACAATGGAGTGGCTCCGCCCACTCCCCCCCAGCACTTCCTCCCTTGCATCGGTTGCTCATGGGCCGCATAAGAGCCCTGGACGGCTCTTGACATCCCTGCTCTAGTGCTTCGAGTGTCTCCTGCATCCTTAGACAGTGGGCACCCCTTATATCTAGAACTCCCCCCCCCCCCGGAATATTCATGTGGCGCCACTTCTGTTCTTTGTAATCCCCCTCAAAACCCACAGCTTTAGTTGGCCCGCATCTGAAGTGGCGCCTGAGACCATGCAACGGAGTTTGTGCATATTCATCCACTGTTGTCCTCCTCCTCCTCCTCTTCTTCCTTCCCTCCTTCTGTTGTCTTGCCCACTGCTGGAATCTGGACAGCAAGCTCCTCGGAGTTCTCCCTTTTCAAGCCGTGGACCTTGACAACACTGAGTGAACCAGCGCCTTTCTCAAAGTGCGCTCCAGGTTGAAATTCATCTAGGCTCACCCATGGTTGGGGAGAATGCTAATCGGTGTCAGATGTCTGTCTTGAACACATGCAGCTGCCTTAAACTGAGTATGGCCGGGGTTCTCGACATACTTGAGGGACTCCCTGGGGATGCAGAA
The DNA here is from genome assembly GCA_029375565.1 of Gekko gecko. Taxonomy (NCBI): domain Eukaryota; kingdom Metazoa; phylum Chordata; class Lepidosauria; order Squamata; family Gekkonidae; genus Gekko; species Gekko gecko. Next base: position 93,018,623 of record JAPDNY010000011.1, on the reverse strand, counting down.
AAATATGACTTTGTGAATTAACCAAAAGAAAATCGGGGGGAAAACTCAGCCTGGCAAGGGCTGGATGTGCTCCAGGAGCACCGAATGTTGAGAGCAATTTAAAATCAAAGGAACAACCTGGGGGGAGGAGAGGAGAAATTAGCCCTGAGACCATAGGGATATTGCAGATAGAGCACAAGATTCAAGTCCAAATAGCATCTTAACGTCCAACAAGATTTCCAGGGAGCTTTGACTCTCAAAAGCTTCTCCCCTGGAAACCTTGTTGGTCTTTAAGGTGCTATTAGACTCGAATCTTGCCTTTCCACTGCAGACCAATGTGGCCACCCGCGTTAGAGTGCACTTGGATGGTTCCCCGTGAGTCCTCGTGGGGCCTTAATTTTTGTCATATAAACAATGATTCTTTCATTTTTGCTTCAGTGGCCTGTCCGACATGGTATGGTAGAAGACTGGGATCTCATGGAGAAGTTCATGGAGCAGGTTATTTTTAAATATCTTCGAGCCGAACCAGAGGATCACTACTTCTTAATGGTAAGGTGAACGGGCAAAAGGCATGTTATTCTTATGTGTTTGGTTTCGGGGCCTTTTCAGACATTACGCTTTGGATGCCAAGATCTACCACTGAATCCTGGCTTCCTGACTGGTGTCCCTGTGCAATGCATCTGCTTTGGTGTAATGGTTAAGTGAGAGAGCCAGTTAGGTGTAGTGGTTAAGTGCGCGGACTCTAATCTGGGAGAACCGGGTTTGATTCCCCACTTTTTCACTTGCAGCTGCTGGATGACCTTGGGCAAGCCATAGTTCTGTCAGAGCTGTTCTCTCAAGGGCAGTTCTGGAAAGAGCTCTCTCAGTCTCACCTACCTCACAGGGTGTCTGTTGTGGGGAGGGGAAGGGAAAGGAGTTTGTAAGCCGCTTGAGACTCCGAGTGAAGGGCGGGGTATAAATCCAATCTCCTCCCCCTCTTCCTCTTCTCCTTTGCCTTTTCAGATGTATGTTCCAGGTGCTCTTAGGTACGCCCCTAAAGAAGCCACGGACGAAGAGGCCCCCTGAAGGCTTTTCACTGTATTCGGTTTTTCCTCTGTGTTTAATTTCTGGAGGAACAATTTTATAAAAACCGCATGCAAACAATATTCCAGTGAATTTCTTTAGCAGGCTTCCATGTTTGAGTTCTCTTTATTATGATGATGATTATTTTTTAAAAAAAAAAAATTGGGGTGGCTTGATTAGATTACAGATGCTGCTTGAAATAATTGGCTGATTTGCACTTAAACAAAGGACAGCATTACAGCAAAATGGAGCAAAATGTCACTTAGCAATATGTTGTGTTTCAGCAGTGGCGTGGCCAATTACGCATTGCCTTCTGCGGGAGCTCTTTACCGTATAGCCCAATTGCATTAAAGGAAGGCATTTCCCTTAAAATTGCTGTCAGTGACTTCTATTTTACATTTTTATAAGGTGACAACATATAGATTGCGTTAATGCTTTTTAAAAACTTTTTAAAAAACGGGAGCATTTTTTGGGAAACACGGTGCCAAATTAGCTTTGCCCTTAGACTGCTTTTCATTCCCCCCAATCCATTTTTCCTAATGAATTGGCAGCAAGTTTGACTGTTAAGATGTTAATGTGATTTATGATCCTAAAAGGTTTTTGTAACTAGATTTTTTTTCTATAAACGGTACCTATCAACATTGGCAGCCTTGACTTTTGGGCGGGTATTTTTGCATTTTGTGTGTGTGCGCATGCCTGTGCCTGGAAGTCACGGCGACCTGTGGCGACTCCTACTGGAGCATGGAGGACATTCAGAGAAGTGGCTTGATAGCCTGCCTCTGGCCTCCCAGCCCTGGTGTTCCTTGGAGGTCTCCCATCCAAATACTTGTCAGGGTCGGCCCTGCTTAGCGTCTGAAGACCTGACAAGATCAGGCTTGCCTGGGCTATACAGGTCAGGGTGGCAGTCTTGACTTTTGTTGAGCTCTTGTGGAGCTCTTGTCTACTTTGCCAAACATATCCCAAGAAGAGGCTTGTGGTCTTGGACCAAAAGTCCGATTACAGTCCAGTCCAGTGTTCCCTCTAAGCTGAGTCAGTGTGAGCTAGCTCACCGTTTTTTAGCCTCCAGCTCACACTTTTTCGTCCCAGCTCAGGAAGGATGGCTCCAGAGCAAACTCATTTATGCAGTAGCCAAATCGCTCTCTCACAACTTTAATGCCAGTAGCTCACAAAGTGGAATTTTTGCTCACAAGACTCCACAGCTTAGAGGGAACATTGGACAGAGTGTTTCCAATCTAAGGCTGCGGATATCAGTGGGTCTAGGCTGGAATAACCGTATAGGATCACACAGCTGATCAGTGTTCCCTCTAAGCTAGCTAGCTCACAGCTAGCTCACAGTTTTTTAGCCTCTGGCTCGCACATTTTTGCCTTCGCTCAGGAAGGAGGGCTCCAGAGCAAACTAATTTATGCAGCGGCCAAATCACTCGCTCACAACTTTAATGCCAGTAGCTCGCAAAGTAGAATTTTTGCTCACAAGACTCCACAGCTTTGAAGGGAGCATTGCAGCTGATCTGTGTTTAATTTTTAAAAATTCATTTGTATGCTGAATTACCAAATTAAAACAAACAAACAGTTCAATCAGGCAGCAAAGAGGACCTCTGATACACAGTGCCGTCAGTTTGTGTTTGCACCATCATCGCAACCAACTTTTGGGGACCCCATGGGGGTTTTCGAGGGAAGAGACAAGCGGAGGTGGTTTGCCATTGCCTCCCTCTGCATAGCAACCCAGGGCTCCCTTGGTGGTCTCCCATCCAAAGAGTAACCAGGGCCGACCCTGCTTAGCTTCCAAGATCTGACAAGATTGGGCTAGCCTGGGCCATCCAGGTCAGGTTGCAGTAGGGTTAGGATTACAGAACTGGGGAACAGAGCAAACAACAACCACAAACAGTGAAGAGAAGGGGGGGGACTGTCTAGGCATGATATGCCATAAGTGGGTTGTATGGCCAGCCAGATTTCCAGGCTAGGAACAAGAAACTTTTGCATACGAAAGTAGAAAGTAGAACCATAAGTTAGCTCTGCAGAACGCTTGCTCCCAAACTTGTGTTTCCTGCTGATTTGCAACTACAGGTGCCTCCAGGAGGCTATTTTGTTTAGCTGGTCTATATTCCCAGCTGGGGGGGGGAATCAACAAGCTGAAACAACCCAGGAAGGAAATCTCCTTCCCCTCAATACTGCCCTGCGAATGCCCTCTTCAGCTGAGAGCCGGTTTGGTGTAGTGGTTAGGAGCATGGACTCTAATGTGGGAGAACCCAGTTTGATTCCCCTTGCCTCCATTGCAGCTGCTGGCATGATCTTGGGTCAGTCACAAGTTCTTTCAGAGCTGTTCTCTCAAGGGCAATTCTTGAGAGCGCTCTCTCAGCCCTGCCTACCTCACAGGGTGTCTCTTTTGGGGTGGGGACGGGAAAGGAGTTTGTAAGCCGCTCTGAGACTCCTTCAGGTAGTGAATGGCAAGGTAGGGGTATAAATCCAATCTCCTCCTCCTCCTCCTTCTTTGTTTGCTTCATATGTTGTGACTCCATGTTAAGAAGATACCTCCTATTTGACCTAGTAGATTTTTGTGCGGGATATTCTTCAACCGTGGGAAATGTACCCCTAAAACTTCGCCGCAGACTTCCCTCTGGGTGCCTAAAGGAGACTTACACAAATTCCAAAGGGAGCTTTGACTCTCGAGAGCTCATGCCCCCTCAAATCTTGCTGGTCTCTAAAGTGCTACCGGGCTCCAGTCTAGCTGTGATAGAAATTCAGCATGCATATTTACCACATACAGAGTGCAGTCAGCTAGCTCCTTGTGTGATCTGGAAGAAGGCGGCATTGGCCTTGAATGCACATGGAAGTCTCTTGCAAGGGATCATGTTGTGGAACTTCCTCATGTTGCTGATTATGGGCAAAATCTCTCAGGAATGTTGCCACCGGGGAGGTCAGAATGGATGGCAGGCCCATTTCCACAGTCTCAGGCAGTGTAACAGCCATGGGATACCTTCCTTGAAGGAAGCATACACACAGATAGACACACTTCCGGAGACTCTGGCTGGTTCAAATAAAACTTGGCGGACTTTATTCAAAGCGGTATAGTGTGGGGCAGTGCATTTTCTGTGCTTTTGGTGCCAGTCTATGTCCTGCTTTCAAATACTTGAGCTGGCTTTCAGGTTCCGTATTAAGATTCATGTGTGTGCTTACAGGAGACTGTTGGTTCTGAGAATTGTAATTCTCAGGAAAAATTCTCTGATAAAGAATACGTGAGAACAAAAAGCCTGAACAATAGGTCTTCCGCCAACCAGCATCTTTGTATGTTAACTCGAGGTTGTAGCAGGTTGAGCTTTTAACGCGCTGAAGCTGGCCGGCGCTGTGACCCAAGGAGAGCCCTTCTGGTTTCTTCACAGCGATAACTTCCGCAAGGGCTCCTGAAAGAACCTCTCTGTAGCTAACAGTATCCCCGGCTGAAGTTGACTTTGATTATCCACCGATAATAGGATCTTCTGTGCCTTGTAGCGTTCCGACTTCAGAGTCTTGTAGGCCTTTTTAGAACAGGCTTGTGCTAGATTTTGAGGTCGTCCAAATCAAGGGATTATATAAGTCCTGTGATTATCTTTATATGCCTGATAGCCAGCGGCTGCCGGCACCTTTGTGCAGATCAAAAAGTCTGCAGGATAGGGCCATTCACAGCTACAGTTTCGGGTTCCAAAAATCCAGAAGGACCCATAGGTTTGTAGAAGAACATGAGTTAGAAACAGTGGGGAAGAGGTGAAATAACTCAGAAGTCTTCAGAGTGAAGTTGCAGCCTCAAATAGTGCACAGAAGAAGATAAGAAGATGATGGTGGAACAATGTGGCATAGGGTTGCCAGGTCCCTTTAAAGGGTCTTTTTGCAAGCGGGGTGTGGGCCACAGCACATAGGGCAGATTACCCCCAGCCCCGTGCACTGCAGCCCCCACCCCACTCACAAAACGACCCTTTAAAGGGTCTTTTTGCAAGCTAAGTGTGCAGCCCATAACCACCCCTCTCCGTCCCTCCTGCTAGATTTAAAGGGCCTTCCAGCTGGTTGGCGGGCCACGTGGTCCCCACCAATCAGCTGAAGCCCTTTAAACTGGGCAGGAGGGGAGGGACAGGGGTAGTGGGGGAGTGATCACTCTTGGGGGTGGGGCTTGGGATGGGGCTTCCCTGCCGGCCAGCTGGCTGGGGGCAGATTGGAGCCCCCAAACCTGGGTGAACCCCTGCCTGGTCCTGGGGGCTGACAACTCTAACCTGGTACTGGAGGGAGGGGGGAACCAAAACGGGGGTGTATGGGGGGGCGGGAAGCAGAGGCAGAGGGGAGCAGATTTGGACTCAAGGGGGGAGTGGTGGATTGCTTTTCCTCCTGCATTTCTCCCCCTTATCAAACATAAGATAAACAAGACACAGAAACAGAGATCCACAGAATGTACATGAATACATACAGGCTTCAGGATAATATGTGACATTTTTTGGATAATTGTTTTGGATAAGAATTGTTTTTAAGGGAAACTTGGGACAGAAAGTTACCTGCCAGGTGGGAGTTCATTCTCCATTGTTTCCACTTAGGTCTGCTTTTGAGGACTGCAGGGATTTCAGTAGGCTTACCAGAAAGCAAACTTTAATAAAATATGTTCTCTAGCGTTTTAATAATGTCTTTCGTCAACAGACTGAGCCACCGTTGAACACGCCTGAAAACCGAGAATACCTTGCAGAAATCATGTTTGAATCTTTTAATATACCTGGACTTTACATTGCTGTTCAGGTAAAAAAAACAACAACTGAAAGCGTTATCTAGCCTTCTGAGATCATCTAAACAGAGGGACAGAGATGGGCTTTTGTGTATATATTTCCGAAATCTAGAGTTTGCGAATTGAGAGGGAAGGTTAGGGCTGTTGTGTTTGGCAGTGGTGCTGAGTATATACCTGATCCCTGTGCGTCGTATATATGGGGTAACTTTCTCATGCATTGTTACATACAACAATGTTAATAACTCACCTTTTCCCTACTGGGCTCAGTGTCCAAAACGCACTGTGCGTGTGAAACAACAGGGCCGCCGTAAATCAGTACCACCTGCTGCAAAGGAAATGAACAGACAAGCCCTTTGAAAAGAAGCGTTGCTTTGCACACTTAACTGAAGGGCAGTCGAGGAGGTGTCTTTCTCAGCTCCAGGAGCCTTCTGTTCCGATAGACGGGGGCCATCGCCAGGAAGGCCCTTGAGTAGACTGGGCTGTTGTAGGTTGAAGCTGCTGGGAGGAATGAAGCTGGAACCGGGGCTCATACAGCTGGGCCCTCAGATACGGGGGTCCCCAGGCCGCGAAAAGTTTTAAAGACTAGCCCCTTCAGCTGAGCATGGAAATCAATCAACGGCCCACGTGATGGTCTCAAACTAGGCATAATATGATCACTTTGTGACTCACTCTCATTAGACCAGGGGTCCCCAGCGCGGTGCTCACGGGCACCATTGCGCCCACTGGCACTTTTCCTGGCACCCAATAAGTGTTCTTAGGAAGTGGGTGGAGCCAAGTGTGGCTTTTGCCCAGCAAGGCTGCTGATTGGCCGCTGGAGGTTTGAGTGGCTGTGCAGATGTTTAAAAATGTTGGTTTGGCAGCAGCTGCCGTCACACCACAAGTGTCCTCACTGTGACGGAAGGTAGGCCACAGCAGCCGTCGTGCGTCTGGCTCCCCCATTTTGTCGCTGTGCCCACCACGGTGTGTCAGAATCCCAAAGGTGCCTGAAGGCTCAAAAGCATTGAGAACCCCTGAATTAGACCATGGGCTGCAGTGTTTTGAGCCACTTGAAGTTTCCTAAAGCACGACATATAATTCCCTCTCTTTAGTGCTGATAATGCTGTGATTGGATCGAGATGTTTCTTACCTTTTACGCTTGGGGAGTACTTAACCTTCGTAGTCGCTCGTTACGATAAGCTTTACAGCTGCGTGTAAAACAAACTTGTTTTCAAGTAGCAAATTTTTGTCTCAGGGAGATCCTGATGACTTCAATTGGGGAAGTTAAATCTAATGGCACTCAGGGCAGGGTCTTCCTTGGCGGTGGCTCCGCAGCCGTAGAACAGCCCCTCACCCAGGATGGCCCACCAGGCTGTCACTCCTCTCCCCTTTAAATAGTAGATGGACAGTTTTAAAATATAATTTACGTAGCTCACGTCAAGTGCTTAAAGCATAGATAGACTTTATATCCTTTTTATTTATTTTATTAGCACGGCAAGCCCATGTTGCCCCCACTGGAGATCGGGCCTATTGAAGCTGGGAAATAACGGCTTGACTAAGTCTATTGGAAGGCAGTGGTGGATTCGAAGGGGGGGGGGGGGCTTTTAGCTGCAATATTTACTGCACCGGTTGCTCAGCCTTTAGCTCTCACTCCAACTGGAAATTTGGGTTGGTGTATTCCTGCAGTTGTCACATACATTCTTGGGTTTCTGCTCAGGCGGTGTTGGCCTTAGCTGCATCGTGGACTTCGCGGCAGGTTGGAGAGCGTACCTTAACTGGGGCCGTTGTTGACAGCGGGGATGGCGTGACTCATGTAATCCCAGTGGTAAGTATCGCTGTATGGTCAACACCCTTGCATATTCACAGTTGCATGGGAACAAAGAGCTGGAAGGGACCCCCAAGGGTCATCTAGTCCAACCCCCTGCACAGTGCCTAAATTCACAGCTACTCCTCCCCATGCTCCCCTGGTGACCCCCTGCTCTATGCCCAGTCTCTACTTATCTTAAAAATACAGTAGCACTTTAAAGACTAACAAAATCTGTGGTAGGGTGTGAGCTTTCGTGAGTCACTGCTTATTTCTTCAGATAAGTGAAGAATGAAGCAGTGACTCACGAAACCTCAGACCCGGCCACAAATTTTGTTAGTCTTTAAGGAGCTGCTGGACTCTTGCTCTTTTCTACCACTATAGGCAGACTAACATGGCTACCCATCGTGAAAACTACCGGCTTATTTTATGGACATGTGTCTTGTAAGAATGATGGAGGGACAAAATATATCAAAAGAGATCCCTTGCAGTTCAGTATCAGAATGCCAGAAATGCAATTATCGTGTGTGTCTGTAACATCCAACAACAAGATAGTAATGTTTTAAAACAACCAACCAAAAATGTTTGTTGGCCTTTTAAAATAAAAACACATAACCGTTATCTTACATAAAGAACTCCGAAAACTGTTATCCAGAGCTCTGCTCTGATGCATCTACGATGAGCATCTGACTCATTAGTTCCGTGTATTCAAGGCTGTGTATGACTTGGTTGTCATGTAGTGCCTTATAAGTGCTGCTATTATGACAATGATGCTTGAAACGGCTAACAAGTTCAATTGGTCCTTTACGTGTAAACAGTTTAACTTTGCAACTCCTCTCCTCCCCTCTTTTCTGCAGGCAGAAGGCTACGTAATCGGCAGTTGCATCAAACATATCCCTGTTGCAGGTCGAGATATCACATATTTCATTCAGCAGCTTCTCAGGGAGAGAGAGGTGGGCATCCCTCCTGAACAATCCCTGGAAACTGCTAAGGCCATAAAGGTAAACCAGGTTCTTGTGAAATACATCTGGCTGTTAGCCATCCTTTGGTAGCCCTTTTAAATGCAAGAGCTTGGTACTAACTCTGGCCAGTTTGGTGTAGTGGTTAAGAGCGGGGACTCTAATCTGGGAGAACTGGGTTTGATTTCCCACTCCTCCACTTTCACCTGCTGGATGACCTTGGGCAAGCCACAGTTCTCTCAGAGCTGTTCTCTTAAGGGTAGTTCTCGGGAGAGCTCCCTCAACCCCACCTACCTCACTGGCATTGTTCCCTCTAAGCTGAGTCAATGTGAGCTAGCTCACCGTTTTTTAGCCTCCGGCCCACACACGTTTGCCTTAGCTCAGGAAGGACGGCTCCAGAGCAAGCTAATTGATGCAGCAGCCAAATCGCTCGCTCACAACTTTGATGACGGTAGCTCACAGAGTAGAATTTTTGCTCACAAGACTCCACAGCTTAGAGGGAGCATTGCTCTCAGGGTGTCTGTTGTGGGGAGGGGAAGGGAAAGGAGATTGTCAGCTGCTCTGAGACTCCTTCGGGTAGTGAAGGGCGGGGTATACATCCACTCTCCTCTTCTTCTTCTTTCCCTCTTGGATTCATTCACAGGTTTTGCGTGGTGGCCGTGTCCTGCCAGTGAACTGTAGCCACGTGGAGGCAGTCAGCGCTGGCCACTGGGGACTCCAAAGAGGACAGGGGTCTCTTCCTGCCACAGTGTGGAATCTTAATATGTCCCTTTTTTTGTCCAGTAAGATGCGGACAATGACATGAAAGTGGGATTGAAAACGGCCAAAAATGGCCATGAGAAAAGAGAGGTGGAACCGGCATTATACCGCATTGAAGTCCCTCCCCCTCCCAAACCCCACCCTCCTCAGGCTCCACCCCCCAAATCTCCAGGTGTTTCCTAACCCGGAGCTGGCAACCCTATTTTCCAGTCAACGCCCCTGTCAGTGGATCAGAACTTTCCCGCCTGCCCTCTCCGGCTGCAGCCCTCTGATCTCCTCAGAATCCTGCTCCTGGGGTACAAGGGACACTCGAGAATGGCAGGAGGGGCAAATCGGAGGTTTATCATAGGAAGAAGGGATTGGTGGGAATTACCTTACCCTTAGTGGAAGACTTAGTCTGGATCTAACCGAAATCGATGTAAGAACTTTTAGTAAGGCCATCCGAAATAGCTTAAGGCAGCTAACTGCCACTCCTAAGCAAGGATTAAGGAACTGATGCAAAAGCATGAAGCCTTTCAAAAATGCTTCCTCTTATTCAAAGACGGTGGTTTTAATAAGGTGTACTGTGGTATTTCAGCAAGGTGCTTTGAGGAGTTCTACTTGTCCTTTTGCAGTTGGATCTGTATTTTATTATTATTATTATTATTATTATTTTTAAAAGAGAGGGTAGGTTTCCATTGGCCCATCAGCCATCCCTGCCCCATTCACCCAGCATTGGTTTAGAAAGTTGGCTTCAGCGAAACATCAAGAAAGGCCCCTTGTGGGCATGCAGACTTTTCCCAGCTGCCATAGTGGCATGTTTGGCTGCCCATGGGAGCATGTCCCCAGAGGCTGGCTGCTACTTCTGGAACGGGCCAAATATTTATTTGAGTGAGCGATCCCTAAGAGATACAGGAGCTCTCTACTCATCGGGCTGGGAAAGCCCCGTTCTGTGCTCTTTGTGGTTGATCCCTGAATGCAGGGCTATTTTTGGGCAGGAACGCACAGGAACAAAGTTCCGACTGGCGTCAGAGTTGGCCACACCCACTGCAACCAAAACCTCTGTGTGCGTGGCTACAGAAGGAAGACCTGGACAGCGACCCCCCTGGCAACTCCAAGGTGGGGGGGGCCGGGGGGGGCCAGAAGGATCAGGGAGGCATTTAAAGGCCTCCCCATGCCTTCCCTGGCCTGTCCAAGGGCTGGCTTGCCCGGGCTCCCTGAAGCCGCAGGGTGCCCGAGCAAGCCAAGGGAAGGCACGGGGTGTGGCCTAATATGCTAATGTGCTGCATGGTCAGGGGTGTGGCCTAATATGCTAATGAGTTTCTGCTGTTGTGTGTGGCCTGTTATGTTAATGAGTTCCTGCTGGACTTTTTCTACAAAAAAAAAGCCCTGCCTGAATGTGTTCCGAAGCTGAATGCAGACGTTTTCCCTACCAGTGTGTTAAGACGGGACTGTCTTTCCCTTCTTTGACCTTCAAGTAAGTTGAAGAGGGGTGGACGTAGAGGAGGTGCTGTGGCTCAGTGGCAGAGCATCTGCTTGGCCTGCAACAGGTCCCAGGTTCGATCTCCAGCATGTCCAGTTGAAAGGATCTGGCAGTAGGCGACATGAACGATGTTTCTCTGCCGGAGGCCCTGGAGAGCTGCTGCCACTCTGAGTAGGTGCTACTGACCTTGATGGACCAGAGGCCTTCTGGCATAAGGCAGCTCCAGGTGACTCATGCATTATGAATGCGTGCAGAATATCTTTTGCTCGCCTCTGTGGGGCAAAACAAACACAGACGCTGCAATATCTTATCGCGAGTGCAAATTAATCCACCAATTTCAGTATAACAAAATTCACAAAGGATCGCAGTCTTTTGAAACATTCACAAGGTCCATCGGATAGAGGGTTCAGTAATGCAATTCCTTTTGTTAATTTCATAACAAAGATTCTTCTTAGAAATCATGCAGCTGTGTAATGCGACAAACGGACACGTCCGGATCTTGGAAGACCGTTTCACATCAGAGATTCTTCCTCAGGGTCGCCTTATAATGAGGAGCCAGTGCTCTTATCCGTGTTTCACATGCAGAGAGCTATTCATCAGTTTCGTAGGCATTCATCAGTCTCGTTGCCTCGCTTTCCCCCCTTTCCCCTTTCTATTTGCCTCTGTTTGGCTGCCGTCTCTTTTCCCTTTGCCCACACCAATAAAGTAGGGTGTTGAACTCATTTGTTATAAGGGCCAGATCTTACATAAATGAGACTTTGTCCGGCCGGGCCGTGTTTGTCATAAAATGTAATACCAGGTAGCGGAGATAAAAGGACACAGACAAACACCATTAAAGATGCAGTGTAGCTGATGTCCCCATACTGCCAGGAGTGGGGAGCAAACCCTGTCCCTAGCCTGCTCTCATGGTCGGTACTCTGAGCCTAGGACCCGTGGGAAAACATGAAATGGCTGGGCATTGCAAGCTCACTCCCCCCCCCCCAAGGTCTACTCAGAATGGCAGTGGCTCTCCAGGTTCTCAGGCTGAAGTCTCCCTCATAATAAGCCACATCCTGGTCTTTTTTACTGGAGGTACCAGGGATAGACCCACCTAGTGCCTAACTCAATGAGCACAAGAGAAAAACCTCCACTGGGAAGCACAGTGTTTGCAACCAAGCCCCTTCCCCCTCAGCCAGCAAACTTCAGCAAATAAACAGCTCTAGCAGACCCCCCTGGCTCCTGCCTTTAGCTCGATGAACGCAAGAGGAAAGCCTCCACTGGGAAGCACAGTGTTTGCAACCAAGCCCCTTCCCCCCTCAGCCAGCAAACTTCAGCAAATAAACTAACTCTAGCAGACCCACGTGGGCACAGGAGAAGCCAGCGAAGATGAGGGAAGTTCGGCAACTCTGACCTCTGCTCGCTGCAATCAGAGGCAGCTCAGAAGGACCACGAAAGGCGGGGCGGGGCGGGGGGGAGAGAAGAGAGCCCCGGGCTGGGTTAAAGCCCTGGGCGGGCCAGTTGTGGTCCACTGGCCATACGTTTCGCACCCCTGATCTAGCTGCTTGGAACCCTCCTGTCCCTCTTCTTTCTACGATGAGTCTGAAGCTGCGATCCCACCCACGGTCACTTGAGAGTAAGGCAGTTGCAGGCAGTAGGGTTTCTGAGTAAACCGCACAGAAACAGGCTGCCCCACAATAATTGCTTTGCTTTGGGTGCCGTCCTCCGGTGATGTCTCGGGACCAGGCGTGGGGAACCTGTCCTTTTCAGTCCCCCCAAAATAACTGCGTTCCGCTTTTGTTTTGCACTGTTCTGTTTTCACAGGAGAAATACTGTTACATTTGCCCCGACATAGTCAAAGAATTTGCCAAGTACGACCTGGATCCGCACAAGTGGATCAAGCAATACACAGGCATCAATGCGATCAACAAAAATAAGTTTGTTATCGATGTCGGTTATGAAAGGTTCCTTGGCCCAGAAATCTTCTTTCATCCGGAGGTAAGAGAAATGGCCGCTGCTGTTCTGGTAGTAATATTAGGATTATTAGTAGGTGAAGAGTAATGTGATTTTCAGTGAGAGAGCACCACCTTGTGGTTAAACCACAGCTGTATTAGAATTGCATCACACACAGAGATTGTTAGCAAAGCCTGAAACTCTAAAGCTTATCAGGTTGGTTTACCTTTGGACCCCTGTAGAATCGAAGCGGTTCAGCCCATAGCTGGTATTCTGTAGTTCAGTGGCAGTGGATGTTGATGTTGCAGTGCACTTAGCAGTATATGAACTCTTTGGGCAGCAGGATTCCTCCTTAAATTGCACCCATGATAGGTATGTACTGTGGTGCTTGAACAGGTGCAAACTGATCACATACAGGGTCTCAGTTAATTACCCTCAGCATTCCACAATTCAGACAGATGCCTCTGCCCACGAGTCTCCAATTTTGATATATTTTATTTCCCTCACTATGTTTTCCCCCAGAATTAAACCCAAACAGATGGTAACTGTATAAACTACACTTGTTATTCCTGTTTGGCCCTTGAATCTGTTAAACATCTTCATTATGCTGTATGCTAATTTGCTGTTCGCCCTCTGCCTATAGGTATGGACTTGCAACTTCCTTTTCAATGTATCTGAAGAAGTGTGCATGCACACAAAATCTCATACTGTGAATAAAACTCTGTTGGTCTTAAAGGTGCTGCTGGACTCGAAATGTGTTGTGCTAGCCATGTTCATGATTAACTGTGGCTGTGCACATGCAAGGCCCACATTTTAAAGGCCAAACACAGTGAATCATTTTGTCACAGGCCGGTATTTACCAGACTCGCTGTAGGCTGGAGCAGGTGCTTGTCGGGAAGCTCGGGGACCTGAGTTTCTTTGCGTGACCTCGGACACCTGGGTTCTTCCACCGTTAACTTCACGGAGGAGCCCTCGTCAGCCCAGGGTTCTAGGGGTAGTGTTCATCAACGCTGGACCTGCTGCCCTGGTCTGCCTCTCTCTCTAGTACCTCAATTTGGGGCCGTTCCACCGACTTGACCTCTCCACAGCTCACACCCAAATTCACCTCTGTGCTGACCACATCCTCCCCGCTCACGCCTTTCTCGCTCCCCTTTATTTCCTTCAATCTCCTAGAGCAAGTCGGCCATGGGCCCCGTGGGCTTTCTGCCCTCTTCCCAGGACACCCATCTCTTGACGCCATGGTCAGGACCGCAGCATTGCCCCCCCCCGGGCCCCTCCTCAGCATCCTCCCATATCTGCTGGCGTGCCTTGGGCAGGTCGAGACGATAGGATGCCCGGTCCTTCTTGGAACACTTGTGGTCACTTTCCTTCCACAGCTCGATGAAACTTGGCTTCACTCCCCTGGGGCGGTCGTGGGCTCGGCCCTTGGCCCCATCTTCCCGCAGCTCCTTGTGCCCCGCGGGACGGCTGATAGAGCCAAGAACCTTCTCTGCCGATGGGTCTAGTGGCTGGGGGGCAGACAGGGGATCCGTCCCCTGACACATTTGTAGCTAGTGGTTGGACCTGGTTTATTTATTTATTTGGATTTATATCCCACCCTCCCCGCAACCGGGCTCAGGTGGGTTCCAACAATATAAAATACAATACAGTTAAAACCACATTAAAACTAGAGTATAAAATAACATAACACAAGTCTTGAGTACCGTGTAAACTCTAGCGGATATCAGATATCTTAGCGGTTATGATGGCATTGAAAATTTAAGGATCCAGGCCGCTGCTGGGGGTCAGCTAGAGGGAGGGGATGTCTGCCGCATCAACCAAAAGCCCAGTGGAAGAGCTCTGTCTCACAGGCCTTGTGGAATTGTAATATATCCTGCAGGGCCCTGATCTCACATGGGAGCTTATTCCACCAGATGGGGGCCATGGCTGAAAAGGCCCCGGCCCTGGGCGAGGCAAGCCGGGTGTCCCTGGGGCCAGGGACTACCAAAAGATGTTGATTAGTAGATGTGGATGAACAAGACTCTTTCCTACACAGGCTTTTTTTGCAGTAAACACTCCTGAAACACTGTGTTAGTCTTCATCCTGTGCAGAGTTTCTTTAGTTTGAGTCCAGCAAAATCAGTGAGCATAGATTGGAGTATCTCTTCGTAGGACTGTGCTGTTTGTAGACTATCACAATAGATGAATACAGATACTCCTCTGGATTTTCTCGCTCGGATTGTCCAGTGCTGTCATTTCTGTGTGTGTGAGACTGCCCTATTTATTTGCAGTTTGCCAACCCAGACTTTATGGAGTCGATTTCTGATATTGTCGATGAAGTTATACAGAACTGTCCGATTGACGTACGACGCCCCTTATATAAGGTATTGTCGGCATGTGCGGGAATGGGAGCGACTCAAGTACTTTCAGTTGTGCTATAAGCTCATAAAAGTGTTAAGCAGTTTCCACCAGGTCTGAGAAAACAGTTCAGGACCGGTCTGCCTAGAACAGAAGGATGGTGTGGAAATCAGAGTTTAGATTTAATTATATGAAGTGTGTTTTCCCCCAATAGCGGGAGAGATCTAATAACCAATGCCATAGGACTAGGACTGCAAAATTAAGTACAGTACAAGTTAAGTAGCCTTTATTGGCAAAGAAAATGTTGATACAAGTTAGTATAGTATAAAAAGTAGGTTAAAACCACAACATACATATACATCTGTATAAATATAAGATTATTTCTGTGAGATCCCTTGGCGTACCTTTATAGTGGAGTAAAGAAATGTTGATACAAGTTAGTACAGTATAAAAGGTAGGTTAAAACCACAACATACATATACATCTGTATAAATATAAGATTATTTCTGTGAGATCCCTTGACGTACCTTTATAGCGGAGTAAAGAAACTTCGCCACCTTCTCAGTGACATTTGAGGAGAAATCATTCAAGAGTCTACAAACCTTAACTTAGATTCAAGGTCTATTACACTGTGTAAAACAATGCAGTCCAATAGCGAGAGTGATAACCAATGCCATAGGACTAGGACTGCAAAAATTAGAAACAGTGCAGAGAAGTTTCAGAAGTGATATGCCAAGAGATGCAGAATGTGGAATTACAGAAGTAGTTGATGGCACTTCCTCCATTTTCAGCTGTATCTCCCAAATTTGGAGGGAAACCTCTCCCCCAAAGACTTTTCTTCAGTTTTTCCGATGGAAAAATTGGGAGATTTTCTGGAGCCCTGAAAGACTCCTTTGAAATACTTGCACTTTTGGAATGGGAGAAATGCTTCTTAGGACAGGGTTTCATTCATAAGAACATAAGAGAAAATATGTTGGATCAGGCCAATGGCCCATCCAGTTCAACACTCTGTGTCACACAGTGGCCAAAAATACCAGGTGCCATCAGGAGGTCCAGCAGTGGGGCCAGAACTCCAGAAACTCTCCCACTGTTGCCCCCCAAGCACTAAGAATACAGAGCCTTCAATGATTTTTGTTGTATGCTGTAGACATATACAACCTATTCTCCAGGGCATGTTTATTGCTGAAATGTGAATAATTTTGGCAGCAACTAATTTGAGGGGAAGGCCTCAGCCTCTGTGCCCTGTTGTTGGCCCTCCAGAGGAACTGGTTGGCCACTGTGTGAGACAGGATGCTGGAATTGATGGATCACTGGTCTGATCCAGCAGGGCTCTTCTGACATTCTTATGAAGGGAAGGCCTCAGCCCCTATGCCCTGTTGTTGGCCCTCCAGAGGAACTGGTCGGCCACTGTGTGGGATGGGATGCTGGACTAGATGGACCATTGGTCTGATCCAGCAGGGTTCTCCTTATGTTCTTAAAACCAAAACAGTGTAACAACTGCACAGAGACATGCCGACCAGCAGTACTGTAAGCTGTTCTTCAATTAGTTATTCCAAAGCGACATTTTCATTTGATGCCAAGTAAGTAATGAGGGAGCCAAGTTGACCTTCCTTGGGAGGGCTGTCTATGCCCTGTCTCTTGTGGCCACCTGCCACACCTCAGATGGCAGAGCGATGCAGAGCAAGGAGTCTGATGCTATACAAGTGACTAGGTAGGTTCTTACAGGAGGATCTCAAGGTAAAACTGACACTAGCTGTTCAGAGGAGGGGCCGTGGCTCAGTAATAGAGCATCTGCTTTGCATGAAAGAGGTCCCAGGTTGGCTGGTAGGTGGGAAGGAGAGAAGGAAGCAGGAAAAGAAGAGAGGCAGGAGAGGCTATGGGGGCTTTCAGGGAAGGGAAAGAGGAACTAATGGAGGAGGGGAAAAGTCCTTGCAGGTACCTTGCTTACTAATAAAAGTTGTGTGGTACTAGATTGTTCCATGTCTTAAAAAGGTAAAGGTTTCCCTTGTTCGAAAGCCAGTCGAATCCACTTCTTGGGGGCAGTGCTCATCTCCGTTTCCAAACCGAACAACCAGTGCTGTCCAAAGACTTCTCTGTGGTCATGTGGCTGGCATGACTAAATGTCAAGGCGCACAGAACGCTGTTGCCTTCCCACCGAGGCGATACCTATTTATCTACTTGCAGTTTCTTGCTTTTGAACTGCTGGGTTGGCAGGAGTTGGGGCCAGAGACGGGAGCTCACTCCATCACACGGCACGCAGGTCTCGAACTGCCGAGCAACAGACCTTCCATGTCTTACAAGTTCCAGAAATGGAAACTAGGTATTTTGTGGCTCAGTGACAGTTGGTCTTGCCTTTGTGGATGTGAGTTAACGTAATTCTTTTAATTTCTTTTTTGCTTCAGAGGATACCTGTAATACAATAGTTAGATTGGAGTCCATTAGCACCTTGGATAGCCCAGGGCAGCCTAATCCCGTCATATCTTGGAAGCTAAGCAGGCTCAGCCCTGGCTAGTATTTGGATGGAGGAATACCAGGGCCATGACATGGAGGCAGGCAGTGAAAAACCACCTCTGACCGTCTCTTGCCTTGAAAAACCCCACGGGGGTCGCTATAAGTCAGCCATGACTTGACGGCATTTTCCACTCAGCACCTTCAAGACCAACAAGAGTTTCGAGGTGTAAACTTTTGGGAGTCAAAGCTCCCGAGAAAAGCTTATACCCTGAAACAGCTATTTTTGGGTAGGAACGCACAGGAATGGCATTCCAGCTGGCTCCCGAGTTGGCCACACCCAACAGCAGAAACTCATTAGGATTGGCTACCTTAAGGGTTTGTGACCTAACATGCAAAGGAGTTCCTGCTACAAAAAAAGCCCTGGGTCTGACAACAAACAAGGTAAACAGAATAAGAAGCAGAAGGTGGGTGTGGCTGGATGACCACACTTCTGGTGACATGGGGGTGCGGCTTAGCACGCTAATGAGCTCTGCGGTCAGGGGGTGTGGTCTAATATGCTAATGAGTTTCTGATGTTGGGTGTGGCCTGTTATGCTAATGAGTTCCTGCTGGGCTTTTTCTACAAAAAAAGCCCTGCCCTGAAACTCTTTAAGGTGCTACTGGACTCTGATCTGTTTTTTAAAAAATGTGACACCTTCAAATAGCAAGCTAGTGTGGCATACATCACCTCTGTAGATGGAGGCACCATTTGGCTATGAGGGTCAGTGTCTTTCCATAGACTCGCTCTCCATGAGTTTATCGAATCCTTGGTGTAGTGGTTAAGTGCGCGGACTCTAATCTGGGAGAACCGGGTTTGATTCCCCACTCCTCCACTTGCACCTGGCTGGATGACCTTGGGCAAGCCATAGTTCTGATAAGAGCTGTCCTTGAAAAAGAGCAGTTTCTGTCAAGAGCTCTCTCAGCTCCACCCACCTCACAGGGTGTCTGTGGTGGGGAGGGGAAGGGAAAGGAGTTTGTAAGCCGCTCTGAGACACCTTTGGGTAGTGAAGGGTGAGGTATAAATCCAATCTCTTCTTCTTCTTCTTTTAAAAAAGTCACGGCTTTAAGTAAGCAGACCTTGTTGCCTTGAGTTGTTCCAGGTCGAGAGGAGGCTGTCAGACTTGCCTGGCTGGCGACACTCTAAAGTGTTCATCTGTGGGTATTTCTTTGTGTCTTAAGAATAAAGTGTGAGGCAGCCCTGAGGGGAAAAGGACAGAAGGGAACGAGCGTGCCCGTCACATGGACATTTATTGTCCGCGGTTTGGCAATAATGACGATTTCTGCTCCTCCCCAACTAGCGTCTTCCTTTTCATTTTAAGTGTTTCTGGGATACGCTAGTCATTGAAATGCTAACAGCGGTGTTTGACACTCCCACCGCACAGGCCGGAGCCAGCTTTTGTTAATTCCCCTCTGTCCTTTGGTTCCTCGTCCTTAATCTTTTCCAACTGGGATTAAATTACTTGGGCCTTCCTTTCATTGCTCCCCCTCCCCTTGGTTATGCTGTGCTGTGAACAGCAGCCAACGTCCTCCTATGCTCAGGGAACAGATGTGGCTCCTTTCAGTGTGTCTGCCCACGGGAGAGAGGCCTTGAAGTGGGGACCATCTCCTGTCTCTGCCAGTGCCTCCCGGGCAGATTTACTTCAGCCTAAGCCCATCCATTGGACTGTGGTTGATCTAAGTCCTGGCCAGTGCTCCCTCTCAGCTGTGGAATCTCATGAGCAAAAATTCTACTTTGTGAGCTGCTGGCATTAAAGTTGTCAGCGAGCGGTTTGGCTGCTGTCTAAATTGGTTTGCTCTGGAGCCGTCCTTCCTGAGCCGAAGACAAAAACGTGTGAGCTGGAGGCTAGAAACCTATGATCTAGCTCACACTAACTCATCCCAGAGGGAACACTGGTCCTGGTCATTCCCATTTTTTTTTTGGAAGAAGAATTGGTTTTATACCCCGCCCTTCACTACCCGAAGGAGTGGCTTACAATCACCTTCCCTTCCTCCCCCCACAACAGACACCCTGTGAGGTAGGTGGGGCGGAGAGGGGGCTGAGAGAGCTGTGACTGACCTAAGGTCACCCAGCTGGCTTCAGGTGGAGGAGGAGTGGGGAACTGAACCCGGTTCTCCAGATTTAGAGTCCTGCCACTTTTAACGACTACACCAGATTGGCTCTCTTTGGGGGGGGGCACGGCCACTGTTGTCTTCCCATGGGGGGGGGCATGGCCACTATCGTCTTTAAAAAGGTAAAGGTAACGGTTCCCTTGCTCGAAAGCCAGTCGAATCCGACTCTAGGGTTGCGGTGCTCATCTCCGTTTCCAAGCCGAAGAGCCAGCGCTGTCCGAAGACGTTTCCGTGGTCATGTGGCCGGCATGACTAAACACCAAGGCGCACGGAACGCTGTTACCTTCCCACTGAAGTGGTCCCTATTTCTCTACTTGCAATTTCTTGCTTTCGAACTGCTAGGTTGGCAGGAGCTGGAACTAGAGACGGGAGCTCACTCCGTCATGCGGCACTCACGGGTCTTGAACTGCTGAACTACTGACCTTCCACAGCCTGCAGTTCAGCGTCTTAACCACTTGAGCCACCGCAGCCCCAGTGGAGGGCTTTATCCCCATTTTTTTTGGGGGGTGCAGCTGGTGTCTTTATCCCCGCTTTTGGGTGTGGGTGGGTGTAGCCACTGTCTTCTTTATCCCCATGGGTGTGTGTGTGGCTGCTTTATCCCCGTTTTTGGGGTGGCCGTTGCCTTTCCCCCAGTTTTTTTGGAGGGGCTGCTGCCTTCTTTATCCCCCTTTTGGCGGGGGCGTGGCGGCTGCCATCCTTCTCCACCGTTCACTCGTAACTCGCTATTGATTGCTGGTTATGCGCTCATAAAGTATCGTAGCTGGTGCATTCTGGCCGTAGGGGGGCAGGAGGTAAGGACTTAGTGGAAAGCAATAAAAAAAAAGGAGAGAGAATGTTCCGGCACGTGAGGAAGATCGAGAGGTTTTTCTGTAGGTTGGTAGTAAATAATCTGCTGCTGCTGATCAGCGGGACGATAAAATACCACGGGTTTATGCCTCGTCCTGGCGTCCATCTGGCAGTGTGCTGGTAGCAATCCTGAGCATGCTCACTTGAGTCGACGGCTTGTCTCCGGCCACACGGCTCTGCCACGTTCGACGTTTTCCTCCAGCAGAAGGGGCTCGGAACAAGCCGGCCTTGCTGAGGTCCGCAGTGCTTCCAACAAAAGCTGCTTAGAATCAGGACACCAACATTTCATTGTCTTCTCGCTGGGCCTAAGGCAGTGCCTCCAGTTGTGCAAAAAAAGAAGAAGAAGAGATCCTGGATAACCAAATATCCTCAAAACTTCTAAGGCAGACGAAAGGGGGCTGTCTTAGAAACCCACACAATAGGTAGGTGGCACTGTCTGATCACCATGAAAGGCCTGGCTGGCGGAGTGTCCGGAATACGATCTTCTTCAGACTGGGACAAAGGGCTTCTTTTTGAAAGCCTGCCTCCTGACCGGACCGTTTCCTGCCTTTGTGTCTCAAGGAAAGTCGAGACCACTTTAGATGTTCATACGCAGCTTGGGGCGGCCTGCCCTCGCAACAGGATTTCATTGGCAGTCCTGCTGCGATGGAGATGATTCAGCTTCGGCTGCCGGTGGAATGTGGGTGAGCGTGAGGGGGAGGGTGGGGGGATTACGCCAAGTTGGATGCAGGCGTTCGGCTCGTTGGGTGGAAAGGCGACCAATCTGAGCACTGGGAAAGCGCTTCTCGGGCCTGAGAAACATTTTGCATATTTCAGAGCAGTTGCAACCCCCCCCCTTGCTTTTACTTTTGATTCCTGGCACTGAAATTGGAATCTCTAGAGTTGCCAGGTCTTATCTTGACACCGGCTGGGATGTGTGTGTGTGTGTCCTGGTCCTTCTCTGGAAGTGACATCATCGCACATAGCACATTGCAGGGGACGCGCTGTGGTTTTTCCTTAAATGATTGACTGTCCCCCTGCAACGTGCACTGCACGATGAAGTCACCTCCGGGCATCTGGAAAGGCTGGCCAATTGGACCCGTTAATGGAGGGGGTGTCCCCAGGGCCGGCTCACTCACTAGGCGAACTAGGCGTTTGCCTAGAGTGCGCTGGTCCTTAGGGGTGCCAAAAGCCCCCCACCCCTGCCAAAAACCCCACCCCTTCCCTGACTTGCCTGCGTGCCCCTCAGCTGTTTAAACCCCCACCCCTTCCCTGGCTTGCAGCTGCAGGGCGCACAGGCAAGCCGGCGCTCAGCGGAAGAGACCACCTTGTGGTGCCCTCCCCCATCTCCAGGCCCCACCGGGAGGTTGGCATTGCTGGGGGGAGTGCGGGCGCCACAAGCTGGCCTCGCCTAGGACACCCAGACACCTCGGGCCTGCCCTGGGTGTCCCCATGGTACTCAGAGGCTTATGGGTACAGCCTCTGTTGAAAACTCATTCCTTGATACCTCTGATTTTAGGTATCAGTCAGTCTCCAATATTCTATTGTTGGGTGCACAAGATAATCAGGTAGTGGTGATTTCAGAACTCTTAACACATCTTGGATGGAATGAACCATCTATACCTTTTCCAGCCTGGCTTCCAAACTGGTTTTGGTATGAAAACCTACCTTGGTTGCCTTAGTTAATGAGCGGGTCTTCATTCTCGTGAATGTTTTTAATTTTCTGTGGTTTTGGGGTTTTTTTGCTGTTTCTTGGTTTTTTAAAATGGTTTTGTTACCTGCCTTGGGCCCCATTTGTTTGGAAGAAAGCCTGGCTAATAATATTTAAACAAATAAATCGTCAATTAAGACATGTTATGCTGAAGCCGTAATTAATTGACATGCTTTTCCTGTTGAGTTTGGAGCCGATATGGCTCCAGATTGCAACTTATTAGTTCCCGGGAAGGAAAAAAAAATACTGAATCAGGACGTGTTGTATCAGGGGTTGGACACGTCCTGAAATATTCATGCGGATGATCCAGTGGGCCAAAATCTGCCAGATGTCAGCTCACTACCATAGAGGTTTGTGAGGGGTGGGGGGAGAATGAGCTGGTTGGAATGTGTCAGTTTCGATTATCTTGCTATAGTAGTGATGCTCTCTTATCTGTATGTTTTATTTGCTTGACCTTGGTTCCTGGCTGTAACATCATCCATGGGAATGCGGGTCCGTTACTTTCTGGCAGGCACCGCATTTTACCTTGATTGGCTCCCTGCCGCCCAGTGACCCTTTTTGAAACCTGTATATCTGTCCATCCCGCACTTTTTGCTTTAGTTTTAACACAGAACCTGAAGTAGAGATGCCTTGCCAATACTGTATCAATAAACTTTCCTTCTGAAGAAGCAAGTCGTTGATGCTGATTGTTGTAGGGGTCTGACACCAGACGGTTAAGTTGCATTGGCTTCGTAGTCAGGAAATACATGCACGGAAAGCTCCAGGTCTTGCTGGATCTTTGCTTCTAAAGGTGCTTCCATTCATGCAGATACTTTCCAGGAATATGTTGTCGAAGGCTTTCATGACTGGAGTTCATTAGTGGCTGTGGTCTTGGCATTGTAGGACCTGACGTTTCACTAGTAGCTGTGACTGGCATCCTCAGAGGTATAACACAGAAAGATGGAGTACTCTCTGTGTCAAGGAACTCTGCTTCAGCATTACTTTCCTCCTTGCTCTGCTCTGCTGTGTTCCATGTTGTAGACTTTGAACAGCTCTAGCCCCTTGCTGGGAGCCCTCTAAACACGGTTGCGCCCAGTTGTTCAGCAAAGTGCTTGGGCTTGCGGTTGTGTGTGTGTGTTAAATGCCGTCAAGTTGCCTCCAACACGTGGCAGCCCTATGAATTAGTGTCCTCCGAAACATCCTACTGTTAACAGTCTTGCTTGGATCTTGCAAACTGCCTTGATTGAGTCCATCCATCTCAGGTTGGGTCTTCCTCTTTTCCTGCTGCCTTCGACTTTTTCCCGGCGTTCTTGCCTTTCCCAGTGACTCTTGCCTTCTCACCACGTGACCAAAGTATGCTAGCTGCAGCTTAGTCATTCTAGCTTCTAGGGAGACTTCAGGCTCGAGGAACAGTCATTGGCTCAGTTTTCTCTGCGAAGCAAATGGCCTGGCGAGCAGGCCACCTTTAGGGAAGCTACCGAAGACCCCGCGTTAAGCATGGCACGGCTTCTCCTGGGTCGTCGGTCTGTTCTTCTGCAGCGTCTCTCCGTGGCTTTGAGATCTCCCTCCACACCGCAGGGACCCCGAGTTCCGGGATTGGTCATTCCATTGCTACATCCTTTGTTATGCTGCATCCAAACCAGATGCACTCGAGCGATCACCCCTCCCCTGAACAGGGTGTGGTGTGTCTCCTCATCAAAAGCGGGCCGGAATCCACTGCAGTTCCAAGAAGAGGGCGAAAGGAGATAGCCTGACTTGTGGAACAGCAAGCTCCCTTTCAGGACGTGTTGGCTCCATGCTGCTGCCCACGCGTAAGGCTTTTCCCGGTGTGGTGTTTAGAAGTGCTCCTCTGGAAGAGTTGAGTATGTGCACAGCTCGAGGAGGCCGTGGGAGCAGCTGAGACGCTCCTTGCGTTTTTGCAGCAGCAAAGGATCCCAGTAGTTTAATTTTAAGAAGTGCTTTCGATGGCCGGTGCTGTAGGCCAGGGTTTCTCAGCCTGTTGGGAGCTGTGGTGGCTCAGAGGCTAAGACGCTGAACTGCAGAGTGGAAGGTCTGTAGTTTGGCAGCTCGAGACCCGAGCGCCGCATGACGGAGTGAGCTCCTGTCTCTGGCCCTGGCTCCTGCCCACCTAGCAGCTCAAATGCAAGAAATTGCAAGTAGATAAATAGGTACCGCTTCGGTGGGGAGGTAACAGCGGTCTGTATGCTTCGGCATCTAGTCATGCCGGCCACCTGACCATGGAAACGTCTTTGGACAGCGCCGGCTCTTCGGCTTGGAAGCGGAGATAAGCACCGCATCCATAGAGTCAGATTTGACCGGCTTTCAAGCAAGGGAAACCTTTACCTTTTTATCTGAATGTTAAATCTCAAGGCAGGGCTTTGCGGGGCTTTCCAGTAGGGCATTCCCATAGGTTTGAATTAGCCGTCTGCTCCATGCCGATCCTGGGTTGTAAAACTTCAAGGGAGGGGTAAAAAAAATGTTTTTTTTTCTTTGCCCTTCAGAATGTAGTCCTTTCCGGAGGATCCACGATGTTCAGGGATTTTGGACGCCGGCTGCAGAGAGACTTGAAAAGGGTCGTGGACGCGCGGCTGAAAGCCAGCGAGGAGCTAAGTGGCAGTCGGATAAAGGTAAACCGGAGTTTCACTGCCCATTAAAAAACTGCCAATGAGCCTGGGGAACGCACATGTCACTGTTCGTGAAGCTCATAAACCAAGAGACACTTTTACAGAAGGGGCGAGAGCACTGGCGCACGCCACTGTCTGGTGCTGAGCCATGTGGCCGAGGCAAGGTAGTTTCTGTGGCTCCCACAAGAGCATGAAGGAGCCGGGAGATGAGCTTTGCGTCCTGTTGTCTTGATTGGAGAGAATTTCAGCTTTCAGAGCATCTGTGGCGCATGCTTTGAGGTGTTTGCCACAGCCGGCACCCTCTGCCAGAGGGAGGGAGAGAGAGAGAGACAGAGAGAATGCAATGTGCCTTGCTTCTCGAACAACTTGCGTCGTTGCAGTTAAAGGCGCCAGGCAGGCAAGGGGGGAAACCGAGTGGGGCGAAGTGTAGAGACCTCTCTTCCTCCCCCGGTGGATTCCCCCAGAGTCCTGGTGCTGGAGACGCTGCAGATCGGTTTGTTTAAAAATGTTCCGTGGCGGCCCTCTGCGAAATGCCACTGGAGGCAGACTCTAGCAGCAGGAAAGAGGTCATTGCGGGGAGGGGAGGGCTCCTTCCCCCGGAGGTGACGCTGAAGCAGCTTGAAGCTCTGGGGCCCTGCAGCAGAGTATGGGACTCAGCGCAAGAGGGCACTGCAGCTGGGCACTGGGACGCAACCGTCGATGCTGGGCAGGTGAGGTCTTGACCAGCAGAAACGCTGGCACCTTTGCACAGCTGGATAGTGAGGCTTCCACGCCCCTCCCTCCCCCGCAGCCTCTTGAGATGTGGGGTTGAGCCGGTAAACCTTTCTCGGACCAGAGAAGCGGCGCTTGAGACGGATTGTCGGTCTGTGGCTTTCTCGGGCTGTGCTTGATGATGTACTGAGCCAGCCGTTGTGTTTGCTTTGCAGCCCAAGCCTGTGGAAGTGCAGGTGATCAGTCACCACATGCAGCGCTACGCAGTCTGGTTTGGAGGATCCATGCTCGCCTCAACAGTACGTGTCCCGTGAAGTCTCTCTGTTGTAGAACGGGGGGGTAACTGGAAGAGATCCGGAGAACCTCCTGCTCCAGTCTCTTGTGCATAGTCAAGATGCTCCTTTTTTTCTCAGACTTCCTTAGCAGATCAGCTAGGGATCTGTGTTCTTTCCCTTGCTGGGCATCCTCTGATCTTACATTGATAGGCAGACTCCATGCTGCATTATCCTGTCTTTAATTTGTCCTCTGAAGTAATGCATGCATCTTTCCCCCCCTCCTCCTAGCAAAACTTGAATTAAAATCTAGAGAGACATGATTCGTTCTGCTTTGAACTAGAGCTGGGGCCCCTGGCACCCAGGGCTATTTTTGGGCAGGAACGCACAGGAACGGAGTTCCGGCTGGCTCCCAAGCTGGCCACGCCCAGCAGGAACTCATTAGCATAATAGGCCACACCCAACAGCAGACACGCATCAGGATTGGCTACATTAGGGCTGTGTGACCTAACATGCAAAGGAGTTCCTGCTACAAAAAAAGCCCTGGGTTTTGACAACAAACAAGGTAAACAGAATAAGAAGCAAAAGGTGGGTGTAGCTGGATGACAACACTTCTGGTAATTTAGGGGTGTGGCCTAATATACTAATGAGCTGTGCTGTCAGGGTGTGGCTTATTACGCTAATGAGTTCCCGCTGTTGGGTATGGCTTATTACGCTAATGAGTTCCTGCTGGGCTTTTTCTACAAAAAAAGCCCTGCTGGCACCCATGTTGAACAGTGGCATACTGGATGTGTCTTGTTTGGCATGCAAGGCCAGTTCTCCCTCTGAGGGAGGGACAAAGCCCTCGAGGTGGCGGTAGTGCCACTGGGGCTGAACTGCCTTCCCATGTGTCTGGCCAGGGACACTTTTTCCATCCCCACCCTGCCTATTTTTTTTTTGCCAACGCACCAGCATCTTTCCAGGGTTGCCAGTACCTGAACTAGAACGTAGGGGAGGGGGTCATGGCTCAGTGGGCGGGCATCTGCTTGGCAGGCAGAAGATCCCCGGTTCAAGCCCCAGCATCTTCATGCAAAAGGAATCAGGTTGTCAATGATGTGAAAGACCTCAGCCTGAGACCCTGGAGAACTGCTCTCGGTTTGACACTACCGACCTTGATGCACCAAGTGTCTGATTCAGGATAAGGCAGCTTCATGTGCTCATGTTTGGAAATCACTGGATAGACCCAGTGTCAGAAGCTAAGCAGGGTCAACTCTGGCAAGTCCTTGGATTGGGGTCCTCCAAGGAATCCCAGAGCTGGGATGCAGAGGCTCTCTGAATATCCGCCCTGCCTCCAGTAGGGGTCAATCACCAGAGGTCACTGTGACTTCTAGGTGCACACCAACACTCCCTCTAAGCTGTGGAGTCTTGTGAGCAAAAATTCTACTTTGTGAGCGACTGGCATTAAAGTGGTGAGCGAGCAATTTGGCTACTGTATAAATTAGTTTGCTTGGGAGCCGTCCTTCCTGAGCTAAGACAAAAATCTGTGAGCCGGAGGCTAAAAAACTGTGAGCTAGCTCACACTAACTCAGCTCAGAGGGAACACTGATGCGCACGCACACACATTCACACACACAAATACAAAAAAAAGAGCCCTGTTTTGTTCTCTGAAGTGGTGGCTTAAGGTTGCCTTCAGATGGTATGAAGAAGAAGAGAAGAAAAAGAGGTTGGATTTATACCCCGCCCTTCACTCAGAACCTCAGAGTGGCTTACAATCTCCTTCCCTTCCTCTCCCCAAAACAGACACCCTCTGAGGTTGGTGGGGCTGAGAGAGCTCTGAGAGAACTGCCCTTGAGAGAACAGCTTTGAGAGAGCTTGTGACTGGCCCAAGATCACCCAGCTGGCTGCATGGGGGAGGAGTAGGGAATCAAACCCGGTTCTGCCAGATTAGCGCCCACTGCTCTTAACCACTACACCAAACTGGCTGTCCAGTTGAATAAATTTAGTCTGCAACAAGGACGACAAAGACAAAACCAGCTTGTGTTGCTGCCCCTGTGGAATCCCTTCACCCCTAATTAATTCTCATAGGGCAGTGCGTGTGGTACAGCCAGGAGATCCGAAGGTTGTCTGGCATCCTGAAACTCTAGCTCTTTTTGTGACAAGCTAGACTTATTTTTTGAGAGATCTGTGACTGACCCAAGGCCACCCAGCTGGTTTCAAGTGGAGGAGTGAGGAGTCGAACCTGGTTCTCCAGATTAGAGTCCGCCACTCTTAACCACTACACCAAACTGGCTCCCTTCATGCCTAATGCAAGGAGTGTGATTGAAGAAGGAAAACGAAGAGTGGCAGATTCTAATCTGGAGTACCTGGTTTGATTCCCCATTCCTCCTCCACATGAAAGCCAGTCATGGTTCTCTCTCAGAGTTCTCTCAGCCCCACCTGCCTCCCGAGGTGTCTGTTGTGGGGAGAGGGGGGGAAGGAGATTGTAAGCTGCTTTGAGACTCCTTGGGATAGAGAAAAGCAGAGTATAAAACCTGCTCCTTCTACCACTGTCCTTGTAGTATCTATGGTTGTGGGTAGTTTCGGAGAGTAGCCGTGTTGGTCTGTAGTAAAAGAGCTAGACTGAGGTAAAGTGGCACCTGAGAGACCACCGGATTTTCAGAGTATGAGCTTTTGGGAATCAAAACTTTCTCTGGTACCTGACGAAGAGAGCGCTGACTCTCAAAAGCTCCTACCCCCAAAAGGTTTTTTGGTCTCCAAAGTGGCCATGTACTGAAATCTAGCTGTGATGTTGACGTTTCCCCTTGCCGGTTCCCGCCGCGAGTGGTTTCTGCCCTGGTTTTGTAAAAGGTTTTCATCCGAGTTTCTTTGTCTTTGTGTTTGTGTTTCCTTTTACCCTCCTCAGCCAGAGTTCTTCCAAGTATGCCACACCAAGAAAGATTATGAAGAATATGGCCCTAGCATTTGCCGTCATAATCCTGTCTTCGGAATCATGTCCTAGTGCCCGTTTGGCACGGAAGCGTCTGCTCTGGTGTCTCTTGCGTCTGACGGAGCTCCTGTGATTGGGGGGGAAGAGGAGAGCGCTGGGTTTGAAACACCGGGCCGTGGCGTGTACGTCCACTTGCCTCGGCGGGGAGAACTTCGGTCCCAGGGCGCGCGCATCGGAATCACGCCTTGCGATGCAGCCGATAACCCAGAACCACTCTGGCGAAAAGCCACCTACGTGCCAACTCTGTGACCCTCTCCTCTCTTCAGTGGTAGCTTCTAGCCAACGGGCAGCCCTTCCCTCTTGGGAGACTGTAGAAACACGAGAGTTGCGGGGAGAATCTGAGGCCAGGAATCCAAGCCAAACCTGAGCTCGCTGTCATGTTCCTTCTGGAACCGGGAAGGGGATACCTAGTAATTTTTCTCCTCGGGTTTCAGCCCTGCGGCCTGATCAGCGAGGGTGAAACCCTGGGCTAGTAAATTGTCACCTTTGGCTTTGTGGAGCCTACTGGTCTTCCCGGGACATATTAGATTGTAAACTTGCGGGGGCCTTAGTTAGTAGAAAAATATAACGCTCTAACCATGCAATACAAATGTTTTATTTTAGAGAATTTTGTGTTTTCTGAATATTATTGCAGTGTGTGTTCTGGGTTGAGTGCAAACAGCAAGCGGTGTTGCTGGAGTTGATGGTAGTGATGCTGTCTTCCAGTTGGGTTGGAGGGTACTAGTTTGCTTCCTTTGGGGGGGAGGTATGTAGGCTTCCTTTCTTTTTTTAACGGTACCTCTTGATTTGAGTGAAATGTCTTTTTTTTTTAAGCCTCTGAAAATACTGTATGAGATTTATTGCTGCTATTTATTTAATATTTGTGTGTATTTTTTTAAAAAACCCACAGGCAGGCTGAGTGGCGGATGCAACAGCTGCTGGCGAAATAAAAGCTGTTAACATGTTTACATGTAATCGCTGTCCTGGTGGTGAATTGCTTTAAAAAAACAAAAAGCCCACACACTCAAACCTTAACACTTGGAAAATTCCACACTTGCTTAGGAATGAGGATAGGTGTTTGGTGTGTTGTGTGGGGGGGGAGTATGGACACAGGTGTCAGATAGCGAAATGGTCTCCTGAGATGGCTCGCTGCAAAATAAGAAGGAAGCCTGAGGGGATGGGCACACCTGGGCCATCCATAGCTGGTACAAGGAAGATATAGTGGAATTAGTCCCAGATGGGTAGCCGTATTGGTGTGCGGTACATAAGAACATAAGCGGAGCCCTGCTGGATCAGATCAGTGGCCCATCTAATTCAGCCTCTGGTCTCACACAGTGGCCAACCAATTCTTCTGGGGGGAGATCCAACAACAGGGCGTAGGGGCGCAGGCCTTCTGATATTGCCTCCTGGCTCTGGGATTCAGAGGCTTAGTGCCTCTGAATGTGGAGGTTCCCCTCAGCCACCATGGCTGGTAGCCATTGATAGACTTATCCTCCATGAATCTATCCAATCCCCTTTTAAAGCTGTTTATTCCTGTGGCCATCACTACATCCTCTGGCAGCGAATGCCACCTTTTAATCACTCTCTGTGTTAAGTAGTATTTCCTTTGGTCCGTCCTGAACCTACTGCCCATCGGCTTCCTTGGATGCCCTCGAGTTCTAGTTCTGCCTGAGTTCTACCTTCCCCCAAGGAACAGAGTGGTGTACATGTTTAACCCCTTCCCAGGGCTCTTTTTGTAGCAGGAAAACCTTTGCATTTTAGGCAACACACCCCTTAATGTAGCCAATCCTCCAAGAGCTTACAGTAGCCCCTGTAAGAAGAGCTCTGTAAGCTCTTGGAGGATTGGCTACATTAGGGGTGTGTCGCCTAATATGCAAGGGAGTTCCTGCTACAAAAAGAGCTCTGCCCCTTCCCCGCTTCATCCTTACGATCATCCTATGAGGTAGATTAGGCTGAAAGAGCGTGACGAGCCTACTGAATGTCACCCAGCAATCTTCAGGGTACTGTGGGGATTTGAACGGGGGCCTCTTGGGTGTCCCACTCCAACGCTCCATCCATTGCTTCTCACAAGACTGTTGCATAAGGTCAAATCCTAGTAAATGAATTCAAACCTCTTGTCACCATACAGCCAAGGATGTATAAAGAGCCCAATCCATACGAAGCTGCAGTGCCTTTTAGACCTCAAGTTTGGTGTAGTGGTTAGGAGTGCGGACTCTAATCTGGGAGAGTTTGATTCCCCACTCCTCCACATGCAGCTGTTGGTGTGACCTTGGGTCAGTCACAAGTTCTTCCAGAGCTGTTCTCTCAAGAACAGTTCTTGAAAGAGCTCTCTCAGCCCCACCTACTTCACAGGGTGTCTGTTGTGGGGAGGGGAAGGGGAAGGAGATTGTAAACTGCTGTGAGACTCCTTCGGGTAGTGAAGGGCGGGGTATAAATCCAATCTCCTCTCCTTCTTCGGAGGAATTAAACTGGTTGGATCTTCCTCTCTCTTTTTATCTGGCCTCATTCTGAAAACTTGCACATAAACTGGAAGAGGAGAGAGCAAGTCAGCTGAGAGTGATTATGTAATGACCTTTGTTAACTGTCTTGCCAACTAGAGGTGGCTGCCTTTCCATCCCATTACCCTATCAGTCGAGCTGCCTTGCCAGTAAATGCTTAATAGCACTTGGGTTTCTTTGTTACAAATCTGAAGACTGCCGCGCGTCTGTCTCTCGCCACGGAACTTTCAATTAAATACAATTAGCAGGCCCTTGACGTGACTCGGAGTGCTGATCTTCCTGTAAATAATTCATCCTTTATGATCATGCTGTTCCCTCTCATCTGGAAATTTTTTCTCCCCTAGTTGTGCCAAACGAGCGTCTGAAGACGCCGGAGCGAAAAGCTTACTCAAAACCACCAGAGAGGTAGATGGAAGTGGGAATATGTGATCTCTTGGTTAATTGAAAAGCATTACGTAATGTCAGCGCTGCTGTGAAATGAAACGATGCAAATACATATTGTGCGGCAGGGCAGTGTGCAGTTGTGTCCATTTTTGTTTTTTTTTGAGCAGTGTAGAATGGGTTGGACAAAACGCCATGGTTGCTCTGTTTTACTTGAGTGAGTATGTGTGGTTTTTTTTAATCTGTCCATTTCTTGCAATCAAAGTGATGGTCCTCTTAAATCAGGGGTGTCGAACTCCTTTGTTATGAGGGCTGGCTCTGACATAAATGAGACCTTGTTGGGCCAGGCCATGGGTTGTCATAAAATGTAATGCCAGGGGCAGAGATATAAACTTTATATAAAGGACACAAACACAAAGGTGTTTTTTTTTAACTTAAAATAAAAACACGCTTAAAACATTAGCACTCTTGCAATATTTTATTTAACAGTGTCTGGTCATTGACACCTCTTGCTCTGAATTATTGCATCAAAATGTCTGTGCTGTTGCAATCTTGAGCATGCTGTTCAGGTGTGTATCTGTAAGCTGCAAACCTATGATGATGCAGCAGCAGAACTGGAAGAAGCGGCAGAATGTTGTGGCTTCCTCCAAAGAATGCTGGGAGTGGTAGTTTGGTGAGGGTGCCCTGTGGGAGACCTTTTTTTGTCGTCAGATTTGAGGCAAAAGAATAATTGCTTCGGCAATTGGACCGTGGCACAGATATCCTCTGAATTGGTGGTTGTTCCCGTTCAGGTGTGCTGCTGAGATTCATAAAATACCTCGTAGAAATGATGCCTCAGAGCAGACAAATACTCATACTCTTGGTGCGACCTAACATGCATATTCGCTCTCTGTTGTCCGGCTCTGTTCTCTGTCATGGTTCCCCTCACAGGTTTTCCACATTTAGTCACACATTTTACTGAAGAGGCGACTCCTGTTCCTTTGCTGCCTATTCGGCTTGTTGCCTCGGAGCAGGCTGCCCCCCCCCCCATTTATCAGATGGTATAGCCCACAATACATCAAATGCCAGTGGCAATTAAAGGATTAGGGGCAGGTCATAATTACAGCCCCGTTGAATAAAGTTTTTAAATGAGTCTGTGGCTGCCTATACTGTAATTATGCTGTCTGTGCCCTGATGAGCTGGGATTAATCGTGTGGGGGTGGGGGATTATGAACTATTTCCTCAGAACACGCAGTTCATGGATTTGGCGTTTGTAGTTCAATTGCTCTGAGGAGTCGTCCCCGTACTGGAGGAAACCATCTTCGGATAAAGCCAGGGCTCTCTGCGGTGCTGATCTGGGCAGTCCGTAAATCCACATCAGCATAGCCAAACATGTTTAACAAATACTACATTTTAAAAAAAAGAATACTGTTTTTTACATTTTAAATGGTTTTTTGTTGTTGTTGTTGAATACATGAACACACAGTGACGCTGCCTTGGGCTGAGTCAGACCATTGGTCCATCAGGGTCAGGAATTGTCTACTCAGACTGGCAGCGGCTCTCCAGGATGTCAGGCCGAAGTCTTTCTCATCACCTACTGCCTGGTCCCTTTAACTGGAGATGCCGGGGATTGAACCTGAGACCTTCTGCATGCCAAGCAGGTGCTCTGCCACCAAGCTGCAGCCCCTTCGTGAGGTCCGTTATGTACCTTGGGTCCCATTTATTCAGGAGGAAGGCAGGCTTATAAATTTCTTAAATAAGGCCAACTTCTAAAGAACTACTTCGGACACACCCCATGGTATTTTTCACTTGGCTACTTCGAATGGATGTACACTCACACTCTCTCCCTGTTCCCCTGTGTTTCAAAACAGGAGTGGTTCCACGGATGCTTGAGACATGTAATCTGAACGTCCTTCTTGCCGTCCATGCTGTTTGGGATCTGGGCCATATGCTTGATATTTGATGGTTTTCAGATTTATTTTTTTGCAGCTGCAGCATCATCCTGAAATTGGAGTCCAGTAGCATTTTAGAAAAAACCTTTCTTTAGTCACAGTTCACTTCATCAGATGTATGACGTGAGTAAGGCCAATCAGCCTTATGCGGTGCTAGAAAAAGTACAGAGGAGGGCAACCAAGATGATTAGGAGATTGGAGCACTTTCCCTATGAGGAAAGGCTGAAGAGGCCTTGGCTGGAAGGGTAGGGTATAAGTTTGAAAAAGAAAAGAAAGAAAGCTAGAAAGCAAGAAAAAGCTAGAAAGCAAGCTAGAAAGCAAGCAAACAAGCAAGCAAGCAAGCAAGCAAGAAAGAAAGAAAGAAAGAAAGAGATGACTGAGGGGGGACATGATCGAGGTTTATAAAATTATGGAGAGAATTGACAAAGAGAACTTTTTTCCCCTCTCCCATAAAGACTAGAACTCGAGGACACACAATGAAGCTGGTGGGCAGGAGGTTCAGGATGGACAAAAGGAAGTACTACCTGACACAGAAAGTGATTAAACTGTGGCATTCGCTGCCAGAGGATGTAGTGATGGCCACAGGAATAAACAGCTTTCGAAGGGGATTCGATGGAGTCATGGAAGATAATTCTGTCAATGGCTATTGGCCAGGGTGACTGAGGGGAGCCTCCACGTTCAGAGGCACTAATCTTCTAAATCCCAGAGCCAGGAGGCAACATCAAAGGAAGGTCTCGGCTTCTATGTCCCATTTCTTGGCCCTCCAGAGAGACTGGTTGACCTCTGTGTGAGACAGGAGGCTGGACTAGATGAACCATTGGTCTGATCCAGCAGGGCTCTTCTTAAGGATACGCTGTATACATCTGATGAAGTGCACCCGGACTCGCAGAACCTTAAGATTTTCTTGGGAGTCCAGTGGCACTTCAGAGATTACTTTGTGTTGCTGCTACAGACTTAAAACAGGTACTCATCTGGAATTAACATGTTCGTGGTTTGTGCTTATCATTTACAATAGCTTCGGCGACCGATTTGGATGTTAGTCTTCTTTGGCCAGTGCAAATTGCTTTGGGTTAGGTTGGAGAGGGCTTCATTTGTGACCTTCAGTGTACACCAGGCCACTGTCGTCTGCACCAATAGCAGTCAGAACTACAGCCTCAAGGGGTAAGTTATTTCCTTTCAGTGTAGCTGCCTTGAAAAAAAAAAGGTGGTAGTACGCGCCCTGTTTTCTCTGGAGCAACTAACATTGTCAGGAGAGCACTCCGTGTAGCCCCTTTCTTTGGATGAGGCAGTGCTAGCGAATTTATGGCATCTGTCTAATGTTTGTGTTGTTCCTGCCAAATGCATGGGTACCGCAGAAGTGGAGATGAGGAGGAGATTGGATTTATATCCCGCCCTTCACTACCCAAAGGAGTCTCAGAGTGGTTCACAACCTCCTTTCCCTTCCCCACAAGAGACACCATGTGAGGTAGTTGGGGCTGAGAGAGCTCTCTAGAGAACTGCCCTTGAAAGGACAGCTCTGAAAGAATTTATGCACCGGCAGCTGCATGTGGAGGAGTGGGGAATCAAACCCTGTTCTCCCAGATTGGAGTCCATGCTCCTAACCACTACACCAAACTGGCAACAGATTCTCTACCCCCCTTGAAAGAGAGTAATCCACCACCTCAAGGGGGTCTCCCCTTCAACTAACTTGGTCTATGTGTACACTCCTAAATACCCCTGTTGCCTCCTCTCATCTGTGGGGGGGCTGCTTCTCCAACCTCTCATTCAAGGGACTGCCTCCTAACAATTAGCTCCCTCAAGTGGTTAAGATGCTGAACTGCAGGCTGTGGAAGGTCAGTAGTTCAGCAGTTCGAGACCCAGGGTGCCGCATGATGGAGTGAGCTCCTGTCTCTAGTTCCAGCTCCTGCCAACCTAGCAGTTCGAAAGCAAGAAATTGCAAATAGATAAATAGGTACCACTTCGGTGGGAAGGTAACAGCGTTCCGTGTGCCTTGGTGTTTAGTCATGCCGGCCACATGACCATGGAAATGTCTTCGGACTGCGCTGGCTTTTCAGCTTTGAAACAGAGATGAGCACAACAACCCTAGAGTCAGATTCGACTGGCTTTCAAGCAAGGGAACCTTTACCTTTACCTTTAAGGGGACATCTGTAACATCTGAGCCTTCGGGGACGGTGGGATATAAATCCAAATAAATAAATAAAATAAATTAATTAAAAGGCTCAAACATTCTGTTTACAAAAGCTTACCTGGACACTTCCCTGACAAATAGAGTCCAGTTCTTGGAATTGCACAAGGAAAACATCACATTCAGGGTACCTTTTGAGCACCGGAGTCTTTGATTTTATTTATTTATTTATTCAATTTATACCTCGCCCTCCCCGCAAGCAGGCTCAGGGCGTCTTACATAATTGGTCTATAATGACCATTAAAATCACACAAAATCAGTTTAAAATTTCAAATACAATAACAACGTGAAATCATAAAGTGCTAGTGCTGATACATTGGGTACATAAGATGGCATGCTGGAAATACCCTACAGCCAAACAGTTTGCCACTCAATGGTCTTCCTGAGCACAGTGGTGGAGACCAGATGTTAAAACTAGGGCCGGCTCGTTGGTAATACTGGGGGAGGCTCCTAGTTGAAAGCCTGGTGGAAGAGCTCCGTCTTGCAAGCCCTGCGGAACTGCATAACACTCTGCAGGGCCCTGATCTCCTCTGGGAGCTCATTCCACCAGTCCGGAGCTGCCACTGGGAAAGCCCTGGCCCTAGTGGCAGCAAGCCTGGCATCCTTGGGGCCCAGAAGGGTCAGTCAGTTCTGAGACCCCGACCTCAGTGCTCTCTGGGGTGTATGTGGGGAAATGATATTGTCCTGCAGTATGCAGACCCCTTACGCCCCTGTCCTTGCCAGGAATGAAAAATGTTAACAGTTGCAGGAAGCCAGCCAAAGTGTGTGTGAAGGTCATGCTTCTGGGACTAAAAGATGGCTAAATAGAAGAGGTGGAGCAGGAAATGTGGGAGATGTTGTGCTTCTTGTGGCAGAGTGTGGTTCCGTGATGCTATTCTGCAGCTATGACAAATCTCAGATGCAGTCAGCATGGCTGATCTGTGGAAGAGCTGATTTCCAAACCGAGGAAACGATTGTTTCCAAACTGAGGAATGGTGATACAGATGCTTGCATGGCATTCAGAGGCTCTGGCCTACAGATGCTGCCTTTTAGCCTTGTGTAGTTAGACAGTGCCCTGACCTGGATAGAACAGACTACCCCCATCTTGTCTCAGCTTGGAAGCTAAGCAGGGCTAACTCTGGTTACTGTTTGGGTGGGAGACCGCCAAGGAAGTCCAGGGCGGCGACACAGAATGGCAAACCACCTCTGAATGCCTCTTGCCTTGAAAACCCCACGGGGTGGCCATAAGTCAGCTATGACTTGTGGGGGGAAAAAGAAGATGGTAGCCACAATTTTCTTATTGGCATAAAAGGGCACTCGGCACATTCTCATAGGAACTGTCTCTATTGTACCTTTGTCCAGGGTAAGCCCTGCCACTGGAAATAATTTTTGGGGGAAAACTCTAGGGTAAATTAAGCTTCAGAAGTGGTTCGTGTCAAGTGCAGGTATGTCCTAGAAGCCGAAATCTGGCCATGCCAAAAATTGCCCGCGTCCTGCAATAAATCAGTGCAACCAAACCCTCAAACCAGTGTATTTCCTTTGGCCTTGAAAAGCATAGCAAATCTAAACTAATTAACTGTGATACCGTCATTAATGCAAGAAGCCTATTGTGGGGTGGGAAGCTAGCCTGTGCGTCTGCAAGGAGCCAGTTTTATATGAGACGCTTAGGATGTGACTGGGCCTGCCAGCATTAACCCCGTTGCTCTTGTTTGTAGCTAACTCTGCTTTGCTTGGCTGTCCTAGCATGAAATTGCCATGTACACCTTTTGGAGAGGCGATGTTGCACTATACCTCCTTGCAAAATCCCTAGTTTCATACTAAAGCTTAAAAAAATTCTTTGTAAAGTGTCACTGAGGATCAGGTGGTTTCAGAGAGTAGGTCTGCAGGAGAGCAGGTAGATTCAAGTCCTGTAGTACCTGAGTGACCAACCAGATTTTCGGGGTAGAAGGTTTTGTGAGTCAAAGCTGTCTTCATCAGATCGGACGGGAGGTTTAACTCCTGAAATCTCATACCCCGGAAATCTGGTTGGTTTCTAAAGTGCATCTGGACTCCGATCGAGCTGAGGATCAGGCGGTTTTATTAATAATTCAATCTGGCAAACTTTCAAACTGTTTTAAAGACACACAGGTTGTACTTCCTCACCTGAATCGCACAACTTGAACTCAAGCACTTCGGAAAGTGAGGATTATCAGTTAGCAGGTAGTCAACCACACTTGCCACCTCTGAAGAAACAAAAGTAAAATCTCCAAAGTTTTTGATAGTGCAATTCCCATTAATAACTGATGCTGATAATTTAGAGGTCAAATTTATTAAGCTGACCTCTGACTTATTTTTTGGGGGGTTATTTTTTGTATTTTTCATTTGTGTGTATGTCTGTGCACCTGGAAGTCATGGCAACCTCTGGTAACTGACCTCTACTGGGGGCCTGGAGGATATTCAGAGGGGCTGGTTGAATAAAACCTGCCCCCGCCTCCCAACTGCTGGTATTTCAAGGAGGTCTCCCATCCAAGTACTTGCCAGAGTCGACCCTGCTTAGTTTCCAGCTTGCCTGTATTCTTCACTTTGGTCTGCTGAGTGCCTGGTGTGGGATCATGGGAAAAAACACTTATCATTCCAAAGTTTAGAATGGAGTAAAATCACCATCATTTGATCCAATTCTGGCACTGAAGTCACCTCCCACTATCAAAATATCATGTGGATATCTATTTTGCAGGTCTAATAAATAATCCTCTAAGATGTCCCACTGGGCATTGATATCAGCCTTGGTGGTTTCAGGAGGAGGATAAACATTTACCAACAGAATTATCCTCGAGTTAATTGAGATCTTGACTCCCATTGCCAGATTAAAAAGGCGGGAAGGGAATGCACCTGAATCATGTCCAGGGCTTGGGGGCGGGGAGGGGGGGGAGAATGCACCGGAACAGAGTTCCAGAACCTCTTTGACAAAATTCTTTTTAAAATGTTTAAAAGTTCATGAGTTTTCAGTATGCACAGGGCTTTTTTTTTTTTTTTTGACGGAAATGAAGTTTTCAGTCTGTATACTGTAAACTCATGAACTTTTAAACATTTTTAAAAGACTTCCGTTGAAGAGGCTCCGGAACTCCATTCCGGCATGTTCCCCCAGAAAAAAAGCCCTGAGTATACAGATTGAAAACTTCATTTCCCGCTTGAGAGTTCTGGCACCTCTTTTTCCAAAAAAAGAAACAAAACCCTGATCATGTCCATTTTCAGTCAGGCATGTATGCAAAATATTATTAGGGATACCTCTCCAAGGAAGAAATCATAGCTGATCAGTCATATGGGTTTTAATTCTTTAATGAGGAGTGTAGATTTGTGTATATGAAAGTGTGTGCACGTGGCATGCCAAGCCATTTAGAAAAGACCTTCCGTGTTCTCACTCTGAAGGGAAACTTTCCCGAATCTGCAGAACCCCCTCAGGTAAGCCAGAGCTCTTTAAAAGGGGTTAAGCATGCAGTCCGCTGGGCAAGGGAAAGTCAACCCCACCACCACCACCAAAACACCACCCAAAGACTTTCCTTAAAGATAAAGTTTGTCTCCCAGCCCCCTTATACTGGTGATGCATGCTTAGCCTTTTACAGGTATCTGTATATCTAATAGCAACGTGTGGCCCCCATCTACAGATATCTAAATCTGCAGATCGAGGCCACACCAATGCCAAACAGATTTTCCTGCAAACTTCAAATCCCCCCCCCAATCTGAAACCACATAGAGAGGATTAAATTCCTCCCCACATAAAACAGTGTTGGCTGTGCACATGCAGAGAATGCCCTTACTGGTAGAGCTGCCATTGGTGGAGGTGGAGGATGCTGGGAGAGGCTTTGGGCCTGGCCATCTCAGTGAAGCATGTCGGAGAGGCTCTGGGCCTG
Organism: Gekko gecko; assembly: GCA_029375565.1. NCBI lineage: Eukaryota > Metazoa > Chordata > Lepidosauria > Squamata > Gekkonidae > Gekko > Gekko gecko. The sequence goes on along the minus strand of JAPDNY010000011.1, from coordinate 92,979,097 downwards.
GCTGTCGCAGCTCAGGATGGCAGGGGAGGCTTTGGGCCCAGTCAAGCTGAGAGTGTGTGACTATTCCAAGGTCACCCAGCAAGCGTCCGTGGTACGGCGGGCTCCAACAATATAAATATAATATATAATACAGTTAAAACCAATTAAAACAGCAGTATAAAATAGCACAAAAACGTAAAATACCACATAAATTCTGATTGGATGTCTTAGCGATTAAGGTGGAATTAAGAATCCAGGCCACTGACAGGGGTCCAGTCAGAAGGAGGGGATGTCTGCCGCCTCAACCCAAAGCCCGGTGGAAGAGCTCCATCTTACAGGCCCTGCAGAATTGTAATGAATCCCACAGGGCCCTGATCTCATACGGGAGCTCATTCCACCAGGTGGGGGGTGGGGCAGGGTTGAAAAGGCCCTGGCCCTGGTTGAGGCAAATAGGACATCCCTCGGGCCAGGGACTACCAAAAGATGTTGATTAGCAGACCTCAGTGCTCTACAGGGCTCATATGGGGAGAGGTGGTCCCAAAGGTATGGATTTGAACCAGGGTCTCTCAGATTCCAGGTTCAGCTTCCCGCATCTTTAATTAAAAGGATCAGTCAGCAGGTGCTGCAAAAGACCTGAGACCCTGGAGCCCAGCTGCCTCCATCAAAGTAGACCATACTGACCTTGATAGACCAAGGAGCTGGCTCAATGAAAAGGCTGTTTCTTGTGTTTCTAGCAATTATGCTACATTTGCCATGGATTTAAAGGGCTCATTGGCAGGCAGGTATACCTCTGTTCAGCTGGAATGGTTGGGAAGAGACCGGGAAGGCAGGCCTCTGCTTTCACTATGGCACCGTTCAGAAATTTTAGTTAAAACAGAAATCGGGCTCTTTCTTGTATTGTTCTGGTGTACCTCCCCAACCAACAGGAAACCATTAAATTCCTTATTGCAGCTGTATGTTATTTCCTACGGAGGGCGAAAGAGATAGAAAACGATTCTCTGTATTAATGGCTGGCTTTTGGCCTTAATAGAAAACCAGTTAGTTGCCGCTGATGAGACTATTAGGAAGTCTCTATGAAAGTGAAGCTTTTATCTCCACGAGCAGGAATGGGGATGATGTTAGACCATTACGGGTTTCAAAAATGCTCTCGCGCAGCGCCTACAATCCCTCAGCAAGCTTTAGATCCTGATAAGAATGCACATTTTAATTAAAATGTAGATGAATGAGACGCCCGCAATTAATCGCTAAACTCCCACTGCAGTGTGGTGTGGAAATCTTTCAAGGCTCTCTTTTGATACCAGGATTTTGGCTTTTTGAGTGGAGGAAGCAAACACCCATATCCATGGATGGATTCTTCAGCTGCGTTCATGAGAGTGGAGCTGGAGCGTCCCTGGGAGTTTAGTGAGAGAAATGCCCTGCCATTCTGCCAAATATAATTAGAAATCAGTCACTTGCATTTCAGGGCTGTTCAGCTCCCAGTATGGCAGCAAACCAAGGTATGCATTCAAATGCACATTCAACAGGTAACTCTGCAGGTCATCTTGGATCTCTGATACATGCATTTCCAAGTTGTAGCATTCACTGGTTTCCAGAGAGCAACGTCTCATTCACACATCGCTATTTTTAAAAAATGATGCAATCCTAAAGCTGTAATGTCTGTGCACCCCTCAGTTTCTTGTCCATAAACTTCAAATGCCAGCCAAATGATGCTTCAGCCTCACGTATACCTTCAAGAGGTCACATAAGCGAGCCTTAAAGAAAGTGCGGTAGAGTGGCTAGAGCAGAGGTGTTGAACTCATTTGTTACGAGGGCCGGATCTGACATGAATGTCACTTTGTCGGGCTGGGACATGTGTGCCATAAAACGTAATGCCAGGTACTGGAGATTTAAACTGTATAAAGGACAGCAGCTTGTAAACGTCAGGTTGGTGTATCCTCACTGCAAGACCGCATGGGTTGGGAGGGGCGTGCAGAGGAAAACTCACATGGGTGGACTGGACAGCCAGCAGTGCAGCACTGGGCAGATGCTCCCACACTGCTTGACTGTTGCAGACGAGGTTGTTCTGCCATGTTGAAGCCACTATCCGAATGGCTCTGCCCACTCCCCAAGCGGTCTCCTGTTCCCTCCCTCGCACCAGTTGCTTGTGGGCCGCATAAGAGCCCTGGACAGGCTGGTTCTGGCCCCTGGGTCTTATGTTTGATACCCCTGGGTTAGAGTCTCAGACTAGTTGCTGGAAGTTCCAGGTTTAAATCCCCACTCTGCCATGGAAGCTGGGTTCCCGGTAAATTTGAATCGGTTGCGAGGGTCTTAATTTGTGAGGAAGAAAAAGGATACAAAGGTGACTACCTTAAACCAGTCTAAAACTGCTGTTTCAATAAAACAGGGTGGGAAGTGGTTACTGAAGCAGTGAGGAAAATACTCTACACGTGCCCAGAGTTAGTCCGTGAAACTTGCGTGTTCAGGGAAAAAAATAATTCCAGTGGCAGTATGGCAAGAAGGGCTTTGGCAGCTAGGGGATAGCGCGACCTTCTGAAATGGGTGGATGAATGCCAAAGATAATCTATTTGTGAAGTTAAGGTCTGCTTTGGCCTGTCAGTTCAGACATTTCTTCTGCCCCAAGAGAGATGAATGCAGGCCCGTAGCTACATTGGATCATTTCGGGGCCTGGCCCCCCAACTTTCTGTCAGCCCCCCCCAACTTACTACCCTGGACAGGCAGGCAGGCAACCAGGCGGGCCCCGGACGAGATGTGCTCGTTGGCTGGCTGGTGGGCAGAGTGCAGCCCTCGGCCCAGCACAGCACTCCTCCCTCAACGCGCCTCACCCCCGCTGCACCGTCTCCAGCCCCAGCTGGTCCCTCCCACACCAGGCAGAGCGAATGAGTGCCCCTGCCTGCCTGCCTGTCTGGGCACCTACAGTCAAGACAGGACAGTGAGTGGGTGCGGTGGGGACTGCGGACCCTCTTTCCGAAGCAGGGAGTGGGGCCCCTGGTGGCAGGGTGTCTGTGCACAGACCAGGCGGGCGTGCTCCTTCGTCCCGGGGCTCCAAGACGATGATGACTCATGCTTCAGGCCCAGGCCTGAGCAACGGGGCAAGGGAAGTGGGGAGCTGGACGCAAGGGAACTTCAAAACCCATCCCCCCCCCACAGTGCACCAGGACTCAATCGGGGCTGGAAGTCAAGTCTTTGGAAGGCCCTGATTCGAACCCTTTTTATTTTAATTTCGGTTCCCCCTGAATTATTTAAAGGCCCCCCGATTTAAGAAATCCTGCCTACGGGCGTGGATGAATGTGTTATCAAATCAAGGGGCAGATACTATAGGAAAACAGGGGTCTTATCCGTTTGGCCCTGTTAGATGAACGGGGCAAAAGAAAAAGAAAAGGCCAATGATAAGAGCAGAAGGCAGCTTTTGCAGTGTTTGCTGCTGTTGGGTATAAGAGCTCCGACATTAGTCTATTACAATGAGTCCGCTCTAGCATGGGTGTGGTGTTAAAGAATGTTAATAAAAACTCCAACTTCAGAGAAGTGAGTTTGTTAGCTCTTTAGGCATGGAGACCAGGTGGATCTGTCAGCAGAACAAAGGTTGCAGCGAAAGGAGAAGGCAGCAATGTCAGAGCAATAGCTGAGTCATTAAACTGAGTGAATGAGGTGTGTGCATTCAAACAAGAGTGTGAATGAAATTGTGTGGGAGTGAAAAATGGGGGCTGTAAAGTCAAAAAACACAAAGGAGATATTAGAAACCCAAATGCAGCTGTGGGTTTCTGCAGAACTCAGCCAATTACTTGCTGTCGTAGTCAAAAAAACAGCTCAAAGACTGTTCCACTGTATATATATATATTTTACCCTGGAGTAAAAATTACTCTCCTAATAAAATAATTTATACAAGGTTTACAGAAATGGTTTGTTTGTGGACAACGATACTTTCATATTAAGGCAACACATTAAAGCAACACACTAAAGCAACACACTAAGAGGCAGTTCCGTGATGACGGACCCTGGTTGGTGCTCGTTTCCCTCAACTTCATCAGGTCACAGTCAGGTGCTGTACATAAAGTCACATCTTTTTTAAAAACATATATTTTTAAAAATGATTTTCTAGGTTTGAGAAGAGAGACCCGGGTGTTATGTATTGGGATGTGAATCCTTGCTATACATTTCCATGTTAAGCTTGAGTTTGAATGTGGCTCTTCAGCTGTCACATTACCATTGGCTGGTTTCGGCGAAACCATTGTAAATACCCAATCACTGTGTGAGAATGTTGCAAAGAGGGAACGGTCCTGATTGACCTTTATCCCTGTGTTATGATTGGCCTTTATCTCTGTGTTGTGATTGGCCTTTATCTCTGTGTTGTGATTGGCCTTTAGCTAACTGTGGGTGTGGCTTTGACAGCCCGGGAGAGTTTAAAAAGGGAGCTGTACTCCACTTGTTTGTTGCGTGTTCCTGAGTTGGTGTTTGCTGTTCAATAAATCTGAAATCACTTTTTGCTGAAATCGTTGTTGAGTTTTCCATACTTAACACCGGGTATGTTACAAACTTACCTCTGCAGCTCATTCAACTATTTATCCCACTGATTCTGGTATATTCCAACTGGCTTCTAGACAGGTTCCCACTGTCATGGACTGTCTCTTCAGGTACAGGAGCTGCCAATTTATTCTATGTGTGAGTACACAAGAATGCTCCACTTATAATTCAAAAGCAGGAGAAAAAGAGAGTTAGCCACCCCAAAAAGCTCAACAGTTTTCAAAACTGACCATAAAGTCTAAGTCTTAAATCAGCTTTTGCATAGGCTTGCTGTATTCAATTATGCAAGGCTGCGGTAGCTCAGAGGTTAAGATGCTGAGCTGCAGACCGGACGGTCTGTAGTTCGGCAGTTCAAGACTCGAGTGCCGCATGACGGAGTGAGCTCCCCTCTCTGGCTCCAGCTCCTGCCAACCTAGCAGCTTGAAAGCAACAAATTGCAAATAGATAAATAGGTACCACTTCGGTGGGAAGGTAACAGCATTCTGTGTGCCTCGGCATTTAGTAATGCCAGCTACATGACCACGGAAGCGTCTTCGGACAGCGCTGGCTCTTCAGCTTGGACATAGATGAGCACGGCCTCCTGGAGTCAGATTCAACTAGCTTTCGAGCAAGGGAAACCTTTACTTTTGCCTAAAATGTCTACAGCCACTTATAATTCGAAAAGCAGGAGAAAAAGAGAGTAACTCACCCCAAAAGCTCAACACATTGCATAAACCTTGAATAAACTATTTTTTTAGGAGAGTAATTTTTTACTCCAGAGTAAAAAAGTATATACAGTGGAACAGTCTCTGAGCTGTTTTTTTGGCTGCAAGTTACAAATCACTGTATTTCCATTGTCGTTACTCAATTACTTGCTGTTAGCAGGACAGCAATGAAAATGCACGCATGGTTAATTCTGGGGCTAACTCTTTGTTCCCAAGATAGGCTCTATGGTCTTTAATGAACCCTTATCTCAAACTGGGCTTGGAAGCACACCCTGTGAAGCATTATGGCTGAGGTTCGTCTTCAGCAGGGATCTTTAATCGAAAGCACTTCAGAGAGAGCTAGAGGGAGCTCTTTCATTGTGCAAAAGGTACACTGAGCATCACGCGGCTTTAAAAAATTCAGGCCACATCCGTAAGGCTGTTGCTTTGTAATCCTCAGCACATTAAAGACACACTCTCTAGTTCGTTTCAGAGGGTTGCCGTGTTGGCCTTCAGAAGAACAGCTACGTTCGAGTCCGGTTGGTCTCTAAAGTGCTGCTGGATTCAAAACTAGCTAATCTCTGGTCTGCCACTTCATCTCAGTACCTTCTTTTTAAAAAAATTAACAGCACTGGACAGGGATGGCCAACTTCTAACTTTTTGAGGGCCGCTCTGTCCTCCAGGAAAGCGGTTCCGAGGCCAAAGGTGCATTTTGCCATGCAGAGTAAGCCTTCCACAAGAGAAGACGCACCACCTGGCAGCAACTGCATCGGAATCAGGGCTATTTTTGGTCAGGCTGGCTTCAGAGTTGGCCACGCCCACTACAGCCAAAACCTCTGCATGCATGGCTACAGAGGGAAGTCGTGGAGAGTGACCCCCCACTGCGACTCCAAGGCGGGCAGGCCAGGGGAGGCCCTGGAAGGATCGGGGAGGCATTCAAATGCCTCCCTGTACCTTCCCTGGCCTGTCCAAGGGCCAGCTTGCTTGGGCAAGCCAAGGGAAGACATGTGGGTGTGGCCTAATATGCTAATGAGATGTGCTGTCAGGGGTGTGGCCTAATATGCTAATGAGTTCCTGCTGGGCTTTTTCTACAAAAAAGCCCTGGCCAGAATTATTTGTCATCTTTGTATCCTGCTGTGCCTCCAAGCAGCAGAAGATGGCATTCTCCCCTCCTCCAGTTTATCTCTCAACAGCTGAGACAGAAGGGCCAGCCCAAGGTCTCTCACTGAACTTCATGGCCGAGTGAGGATCCGGATCCAGGTTTCCCCAGTCCCGGTCCAGCAGTCTTAACCAATGCTCCCTCTAAGCGGTGGAGTCTTGTGAGCGAAAATTCTACTTTGTGAGCTGCTGGGATTAAAGTGGTGAGCGAGCGATTTGGCTACGGTATAAATGAGTTGGCTCTGGAGCCATCCCTTCCTGAGCGAAGACAAAAATGTGCGAGCCAAAGGCTAAAAAGCCGTGAGCTAGCTCACACTAAAATCCAACTTCGAGGGAACCCGGGTCTTAACTGCTCCTCCTTGACTGTGGTGGGACAATAGAAAAGAGCAAGGGTGCAGTAGCACCTTAAAGGCTTTAAAAAACTGGGGCAGGCTATGAGCTGTCACGCATCGCTGCTCACTTACGTCACTATCTCGAAGCGAGCTAGTCTGTCTGCCTTGGTTTGCGGCCTAGGCCGGGGAAGCCAGTTTGAACGGGAAGAGGCTTTCTCAGGCCGAGGCCCGCCTCAAGACAAAATAACCTATATAATACGGTTAAGACACACAAGGACACATCTCCTGAGTTCATATACAAAGTCCTCGGGTGCTGTCTCCTTCCCTCTCCTTTTTTTTTTTGCTGGCAAGGAGACAGAGAAATGAAAACCCCGTAGACGCGCCTGACAGGGAAATCATTTAAGCTTCATAATCTGCTGACACAGCATGTTTGGTTAGAGTAACTGTTCCAAAGATCAGGCAATATATTTCAGGGGCTCTGTTATCTCTGACAAGATTGAAAGTGTTCCTGCCAGCGAGAATTTCCCAATAAAGATTTCATTGTCTCTTCCCTACGTGGAGAGTGATAAGTGACTCTGATATTTCTCTGCTCAAATTTTATCAATATTAAAAAAAAACAAAAAAACACCCACCCCGGTTCTGGATGGATTATTCCTGGTTGATTCTTAATGAAGTGCCGCTTTATGGGATGTCAGAAAGTCCAGAAATTGAGAGGGGCTATATATTAGGGCAGCGGAAAAGCTCCTTTTGGCACACAGTAAGAGAGACGCAGTCTGAGGTGGCGGGATCCAGTCTCACCCTCAAGTATATAAATCACTCCGTTACAAATAAATACATGGGGAAAGGGGAAATTGATGGGTGGCTGGGCCTGAATTCATAGCCTTGACTCAAATTATTGTTCGCTGAGGCGTGTGCTGCTTAATGAATCCATTGTAGGCTACCCGTTCTTCAAAATGATTGGGTGATATCAACTTCCAGTGAGTGGACCCGATTTCTAATCCTGGGCTTTATCGGGTTTGCCTGTCTCTAAAGAACACAGGGTAGCACAAGTGGAATTACCTCGTGTTACCTTACAGGACTATTGTGAAGATAAATATGACTGAGAAAACAGTTTGCCTTCTTAGGGTTACCCAGTGAACTTCATGATTTGTCACCACTCAGCAAGAACTTGACCCCACATAGAATCACAGAGTTGGAAGGGGCCATAGAGGCCATCTAGCCCAACATCTAGCCATCTAGCTCAATGCACCATCAGCCTAGAGCATCCCTGTCCAGCTGCTGCTTGTAGATGGCCAGTGAGGAGGAGCTCACCACCTCCCTAGGCAGCTGATTCCACTGCTGAACTAGTCTTACTGTAAAAAATCCCCCCGATATCCAGCGGATATCTTCCCGCCCATAATTTAAACCTATGATTGCGATTCCTCTCCTCTGCTGCCAACAGGAACAGCTCCCTGCCCTCCTCTAAGTGACAGCCTTTCAAATACGTAAAGAGAGAGCAGTCATGTCCCGTCCCCTCAACCTCCTCTTCTCCAGAATGAACATTCCCAAGTCCCTCAGCCCTTTCTCACAGGGCTTGGTCTCCAGGCCCCTGACCATCCTGGTCACTCTCTTCTGCACCTCTTCCTGTGGGAAAATAGGGAGCAAAGCCGCATCTTTCTTCTCTCCCCCAAAACTTCTCCCCCCCAAAGCAATGAGCTGAGGATTCTGACTTTCATTGGCGCAGGAGGTTCCTTAAGAGCCCACCTCTGAATCTGTACAGAGCACCCATTTGGAAGCAACTACCTCTGTTATGGAGCTGTGGTGGCTCAAGTGGTTAAGATGCTGAACTGCAGACTGTGGAAGGTCGGTAGTTCAGCAGTTTGAGACCCAAGAGTGCCACATGACGGAGTGAGCTCCCGTCTCAGGTCCCAGCTCCTGCCAACCTAGCAGTTCGAAAGCAAGAAATTGCAAGTAGATAAGTAGGTACCACTTTGGTGGGAAGGTAACAGCGTTCCATGCACCTTGGTGTTTAGTCATGCTAGCCACATGACCACGGAAACATCTTCAGACAGCGCTGGCTCTTTGGCTTTGAAACGGAGATGAGCACCAGACCCTAGAGTCGGATTCGACTGGCTTTTGAGCAAGGGAATCTTTACCTTTACTTAACTCTGTCACAGGAGGGTGCTTGGCTTGTATCTTCCCAATCACCCGTGATAGTTTCTGTGGAGGCCATTTTGTGAATGACCCTTCTCAAAACTCCAGGTCTGTCTCGTGGCCCAATAAGACTGGACACCCCTGCCCTGAAGGATAATAACAGAAGAAGAGCCTGCTGGATCCGACCACAGGTCCACCTAGTCTAGCATCTTATTTCACAGGGCAGCCAACCAGTTGCCCTGGAGGAAAACAGGGCAAAGCGGCCAATGCCCTCTTCTTGCTGCTGCCTCCCAGTGCTGGTATTCTGGGTTTGCCATATCTGGGTATGGACTCTCCCTTCAACCACCATGGAGAGGAGCCAGTGTTAGGGTTAACATAGTCTGAGAAGCGAAAAAAAGAGGACATATTTCCCGATTGAGTACTTCAAACAAGAGATCACGATGACAAGTCTCATTTTAAATACCCTTAATATTTAAGCTGTGATCATTGCTACTAACTTGAGGAATATTCCTAACCTTCCAACCCCTAAAGAGGACATTTTCATCAGTTTGTTAAAAAGAAACCAAAAGAGAACAGACACAAACTAAAACGAGGACATGTCCTCTAACGAGAACATCTGGTAACCCTGCCTTTGATGGACCGCTCTCCTCCATGGATATGTCTAATCCCCTTTTAAAGCAGTCTGTGCCTGGGGCCATCACTACATCCTCCGGCAGTAAATTCCAGATTTTAATCACTCGTTGAGTAAAGAAGTAGTTCCTTTTGTCTGTCTTGAACCTACTGCCCATCAGCTTGGATGCCCTCGAGTTCTAGTATTTTGGGAGAGAGAGAAAAAAGTTCTCTTTGTCAACTCTCTCCACCCCATGCATAATTTTATAAACCTCTATCATGTTCCCCCCCCCCTTAGTCATCTCTTTTCTAGACTGAAATGTCCCAGACTCTCCAGCCTTTCTTTATAGGAAAGGTGCTCCAGCCCCTCAACCATCTTGGTTTCCCTCTTCAGTACTTTTTAGAGAGCCAGTTTGGTGTAGTGGTTAAATGTGTGGACTCTAATCTGGGAGATCCGGGTTTGATTCCCCACTCCTCCACTTGCACCTGCTGATGTGACCTTGGGTCAGTCACAAGCTCTGGCACAGCTGTTCTTGAAAAGGAACAGTTTCTGCCAGAAGTTCTCTCAGCCCCGCCTACCTCACAGGGTGTCTGTTGTGGGGAAGAGAAGGGAAAGGAGTTTGTAAACTGCTCTGAGACCCCAAGTGAAGGGCGGGGTATAAATCCAATCTCTTCTTCTTCTTCTTTTCCAGCTCCACAATGTTCTTTCCGAGATACCCTGTGAGAACTGCACACAGTATTCCATCTATCAATACAGGGCATTGTAATACTGGCTGTTTTGTTTTCAATCCCATTCCGAATAATCCCCATCATAGAATTTGCCTTTTTTCACTGCTGCAACACACTGAGTTGACACTTTTATTGTTCTCTTTCCCTTTCAGTCTCAGCAAGTTCAGACCCCATTAACATGTACTTGAAGGTGGGATTCTTTTGTTCCAGTGTGCATTACTTTGCACTTACGTGAACTTCAGTTGGCACATGGTTGCCCACTCACTCCCCCAATTTGGAGACATTCTTCTGCAGCTCATCATAATTTGCCTTTTTTCACCAGCCTGAATAATTTGCCACTCTCTGACAGCAGTCAGTCAAGGTGCTTTCCTCCAGACCACAAGGTTGGGGCAGGGAGGAAGATAAGGAGAGGGGGAAACACCAGAAATGGAACTCCAAAGAAGTAAGGCAAGACTGAATCTGGTACATGGTAGAAAGCAGGTTTTATTTTACATATGAGTGGCTCTCTTTGAGAGCCAGGTGTGTGTTTTCCCTGCTGTTTCTTTCCACTATTGCTCCAACTTCAGGGAGAGTGTTTCTCCTGTACCTCCCCTCGGTGCTTCAGACGAGCTTTTGATTTAAAAAGAATCTTTTTGGCACATGCAAAACTATTGGATGCCCAGCACATTGTGATTGTAATGTTGCCTTTTACTTGTAGGTCAGGATTAAGATACTCTGGGAATTTTCAGTTTAGAAAAGAGACAGCTAAGGGAGGACACGATTGAGATTTATAAAGTTATGCACGGAGTGGGGAGATTTGACAAAGAGAACTTTTTCTCCCTGCCCCAAAATACTAGAACTTGAAGGCAACCAGTGAAGCTGATGGGCAGTAGTTTCCTGACAGATGAAAGGATATACTAATTTACACAGTGAGTGATTAAAGTGCAGAATTCGCTGCCAGAAGATGTAGTGATGGCCACAGGCACAGACAGGTTTAAAAGGGGATTAGATTCACGGGGGATAGGTCTATCAGTGGATACTAGCCATGGTGACTGAAGGGAACCCCCACATTCAGAGGCAGTCAGCTGCTGAATCCCAGTGCCAGGAGGCAACATCAGGGAAAGGCCTTGTCTTCTATACCCTGTTGTTGGCCCTCTAAAGCAGGGCTCCCGGAGGGCTTCTATCAGGCCCACAGTGGAACTGGCTGTCTCCTGCTTCTTCTTCCAGTTCTGCTGCTGCTGCATCATTGTAGGTTTGCAGCTTACAGAGACACACCTGAACAGCAGACTCAAGTTCACAATAGCACAGACATTTTGATGCAATAATTCAGAGCAAGAGGTGTCAGTCATCAGACACTGTTAAATAAACAAAATATTGCAAGAGTGCTAATGTTTTAAGCATGACTTTATTTTAAGTAAAAAAAAAACCCTTTGTGTTTGTGTCCTTTACAAAGTTTATATCTCCGTTACCTGGCATTACATTTCATGACACACATGGCCCGGCCCAACGAGGTCTCATTTATGGCAGATCCGACCCTCATCACAAATGAGTTCGACACCCCTGCTCGAAAGGAACTAATTGGCTACCGCATGAGACAGGATGGACCACTGGCCTGATCCAGCAGGGCTCTTCTTATGTTCCTGCTCACTCAGGTTCCTGCTCTTAGGTGTGTTCAAAGTAGCCTCCATTTAAAACAGCTGGTTTCAGAAAGAGGAATCCAGGCAGCCTACCCTTCTACCCAACAAGCATTACTAAGCAGGGACTCCTTCCCATGAGATGGAGCTAATTCACACAAATAGTAGGAGGGGAAAGCAGTATTGTAATATATACAATAAATATGCCACAATGATAGGAAAACCTCGGTGGGGGGGGGGAAGAGAGATCCCTTGAGAATAAGGTGCCCAGGGGAATCCTTTCCATAAGAAAAGTACATCAGAGCCATTTGCCTTGAAAAAGATTTCCAGTTTGAGATGTGTTGGATCTTGTATGGTTTTAAGAGTCACTCTCATTGCCTTTGCCTCATCTTGTCAGTTCTCGGAAGCTAAGCAGGGCCGACCCGGACGAGTATTTGGATGGGAGACCTCCAGAGAATACCAGGGCCAGGAGGCAGAGGCAGGCTATCAAGCCACTTCTCGGAACGACCTCCATGCTCCGGTAGGAGTTGCCTTGCCAGACGTCACCATGACTTCCAGGCTTGGGCATGAACGTGCACACACACACACAAATACCCCAAAAATAAAAGATTCAATCTCGTCATTGTCTCTGGTTGCCACCCACCACACCTTGGCAGGCAAGGGCACAAAGATCTAGACCTGGGAACAGGATCTTAATGAGTGTTCTGGACTCTATAGGAGGATGCAGTCCTTCAAAGCCCCCAGCCCTGAGTCATTTAGGGCTTTAGACTAGGAACAAGCACTTTGAACAGTGCCCTGAAACAAAGGGGCACCCAGTGTAGATCTTTCGACACAGGGGTGACAGGATCCCTCTCTCTATACATTCCTATATTCAGCCCCCAGCAAAAACCTCTCACCTGAGTTTTGGACCACCTGAACTTTCTGGATGGTTTTCAGAGACAAGTGCGTATAAGGTGTGTTATAGCAAGCCAACCTGGATGTTCTCCAAGCAAGAACAACTGTGGTCCAGTTCGGTGCAATGGTTAGGAGCGCGGACTCTAATCTGGGAGAAGTGGGTTTGATTCCCCACTTCTCCACATGCAGCTGTCCTCTCAAGAGCAGTCCTCGAAAGAGCTCTCTCAGCCCCACCTACCTCACAGGATGTCTGTTATGGGGAGGGGAAGGGAAGGGAGATTGTAAGCTGCTCTGAGACTCCTTCGGGTAGTGAAGGGCAGGGTATAAATCCAATCTCTTCTTCTTCTCTTTTTGAGTAAGGGCTGCCCTTGGTGTGTCAGCTGACACTCTTCTGTGCCACGGAGGAGATGCCTGCTTAGTCTTTGCATTCAAGCTGATGGATGTGTTTGCGGCAACTTTGACCAATCACTGCAGTTCTTTCTCTCGGCGATCCCAACCAATGGCTGTTTTCCCCTCCTTTTATGACAGCCTCTTTAGAGAATGGAAGACAGTAATAAACCTCCTTACTTAAACGAAATGGATACCACTTCAATATTCCTGAAGCTGAAATCTCAGGGGCCAAGATCAATCTGAGTGGTGATATCCCTGGAAAAGGAGTGTCATTAGAGTGGTATTAACCAGTATGCTGCATTCAACCCCTCGATGGGAACTTGAAGACCTAGGTTAGGCTAGAAACAAACTGGGTCCCAAAACCATAGCTATTACTGCAGCCAGTGATTTTGGGTGTTCTGTGCCAGCCAAAGGCAGCCCACACACGCCATCTAGCAGGACTGAAAGCTAGCCAGCAGAGTCATGGGGTCCCATGGAGGACTTTGTTCAGGAAAGCAAGTGTGGGATAAAACCATTGTAGACAGACACAGATCAGATAAGGAGGATTATACCTATATTTATTTAACACTAATGACAGACGGTTAGATCCTTGCATCGTGCTGGTTAGATCCTTGCATCATGTCAAATACAGGCAGGTCTTCAGATGGGTACTTTCTTTTTCAAAGAGCAGCTGTGCATTTGACTACTAAGGTAGCTGAAGTTAGCCAATTTCCTTCCAGGCCCGTTACGATGCAAACAGATACCGTGTCATCGTCAATGGCATGCCTTTATTTTGATTATATGCAGTGTCTGCATTTTAACATAGCCCTAGATGTCCCAGCCTCTAATATTTCAATTTTCCTTGTGTTCCGACAGCACCGAATAAATATTTACACTTGCTGTTTCTTCCTATCAATGTCTACTGGCATTTCGCTAATTGAATAGATTGTGTTTTGCTGACAGCGAGATGGGCATGCCTTTCGGAAGGCACTTCATTTATCACTGCGGTATTCTTTGGCATTATGATTACTCCAGTGTTATGTGTAATAAGCTTCCCCACAGCTGGCTGCATTGCACAGCTGAAATTTCCTACCTGCTGCTCTTGCAAAAACATAGGCATATGATATAATGGGGCCAATAACTTAGGTCCAGATTGGTACTTCATCAGTGTATTTTGGGGTGCAGTTCACAGATTACTAGAGTTGCCAGCTCCAGGTTGAGAAATAGCTGGAGATTTGGGTATTCGTGGAGTCTGAGGAGGGTAAGATTTGGGGCAGGGAGAGGGTTCAATGGGGTATGAGGCCATTGAAACCACCTTTCAAGGCGTTCATTGTCTCTAGGGAAACTGATCTCTGCTTTCTGGAGATCAGTTGCAAGCTACCATCTGGAGGTTGGCAATCCTACACATTATATTTTTAGTTGTAGACTTAAGCTGCATTCAAGACATGTATAGACTCCTAAATTTCCCATGGAAGTTCAGAGTATGTTATTAGATATACTGCCGAACAGTTTGCCAAAAATTTTGGAAGAGATATTCAGATATATGGTGACAGCGGTGAGAATTATTTATACAGCTAAATGGAAAGGAGACATTTGCCCTTAATTAGAAGAGCGGAAAAACAAACTTGCTGAGTGTGCAGTGATGGCAACACTAACATCTTATTTGAGAAATAAATCAGTTACGAAATTTGAGAAGAGATGGACTGGGTATTATTTGTATGAAGCAGGAGACAAATCTAGAATGAGAACTGGTTTAAAATTTGATATGTAAATATATCGCAATGAAGAAGTAGAATGAGAAGTAGTTCTAAATGTTAAAGTTTGAATATAAATGTATCCCAACAAAAGTTATTTGTATTGTGTTTTACAGACAGTGTTTTAAAAAATCTTTTATGTAATGAAGGGGTGTTGGGGAGAAAACATTTTCTATTTTTTTGTTTATGTTACAGAATTATTCCTTACTTTCTGTATTTTCTTTTATGTTATCTGTTTGTCTTAAAAAATAAAATAAAAATGTGTACACTCCCCAGGAAGCTGTGACAGTTTGGTGTAGTGGTTAAGTGCATGGACTCTTATCTGGGAGAACCAGGTTTGATTCCCCACTCCTCCACTTGCAGCTGCTGGATGACCTTGGGCAAACCATATTTCTGTCAGAGTTTTCCTTGAAAGAGCAGTCCTCGAAAGAGCTCTCTCAGCCCCACCTACCTCACAGGATGTCTGTTATGGGGAGGGGAAGGGAAGGGAGATTGTAAGCTGCTCTGAGACTCCTTCGGGTAGTGAAGGGCAGGGTATAAATCCAATCTCTTCTTCTTCTCTTTTTGAGTAAGGGCTGCCCTTGGTGTGTCAGCTGACACTCTTCTGTGCCACGGAGGAGATGCCTGCTTAGTCTTTGCATTCAAGCTGATGGATGTGTTTGCGGCAACTTTGACCAATCACTGCAGTTCTTTCTCTCGGCGATCCCAACCAATGGCTGTTTTCCCCTCCTTTTATGACAGCCTCTTTAGAGAATGGAAGACAGTAATAAACCTCCTTACTTAAACGAAATGGATACCACTTCAATATTCCTGAAGCTGAAATCTCAGGGGCCAAGATCAATCTGAGTGGTGATATCCCTGGAAAAGGAGTGTCATTAGAGTGGTATTAACCAGTATGCTGCATTCAACCCCTCGATGGGAACTTGAAGACCTAGGTTAGGCTAGAAACAAACTGGGTCCCAAAACCATAGCTATTACTGCAGCCAGTGATTTTGGGTGTTCTGTGCCAGCCAAAGGCAGCCCACACACGCCATCTAGCAGGACTGAAAGCTAGCCAGCAGAGTCATGGGGTCCCATGGAGGACTTTGTTCAGGAAAGCAAGTGTGGGATAAAACCATTGTAGACAGACACAGATCAGATAAGGAGGATTATACCTATATTTATTTAACACTAATGACAGACGGTTAGATCCTTGCATCGTGCTGGTTAGATCCTTGCATCATGTCAAATACAGGCAGGTCTTCAGATGGGTACTTTCTTTTTCAAAGAGCAGCTGTGCATTTGACTACTAAGGTAGCTGAAGTTAGCCAATTTCCTTCCAGGCCCGTTACGATGCAAACAGATACCGTGTCATCGTCAATGGCATGCCTTTATTTTGATTATATGCAGTGTCTGCATTTTAACATAGCCCTAGATGTCCCAGCCTCTAATATTTCAATTTTCCTTGTGTTCCGACAGCACCGAATAAATATTTACACTTGCTGTTTCTTCCTATCAATGTCTACTGGCATTTCGCTAATTGAATAGATTGTGTTTTGCTGACAGCGAGATGGGCATGCCTTTCGGAAGGCACTTCATTTATCACTGCGGTATTCTTTGGCATTATGATTACTCCAGTGTTATGTGTAATAAGCTTCCCCACAGCTGGCTGCATTGCACAGCTGAAATTTCCTACCTGCTGCTCTTGCAAAAACATAGGCATATGATATAATGGGGCCAATAACTTAGGTCCAGATTGGTACTTCATCAGTGTATTTTGGGGTGCAGTTCACAGATTACTAGAGTTGCCAGCTCCAGGTTGAGAAATAGCTGGAGATTTGGGTATTCGTGGAGTCTGAGGAGGGTAAGATTTGGGGCAGGGAGAGGGTTCAATGGGGTATGAGGCCATTGAAACCACCTTTCAAGGCGTTCATTGTCTCTAGGGAAACTGATCTCTGCTTTCTGGAGATCAGTTGCAAGCTACCATCTGGAGGTTGGCAATCCTACACATTATATTTTTAGTTGTAGACTTAAGCTGCATTCAAGACATGTATAGACTCCTAAATTTCCCATGGAAGTTCAGAGTATGTTATTAGATATACTGCCGAACAGTTTGCCAAAAATTTTGGAAGAGATATTCAGATATATGGTGACAGCGGTGAGAATTATTTATACAGCTAAATGGAAAGGAGACATTTGCCCTTAATTAGAAGAGCGGAAAAACAAACTTGCTGAGTGTGCAGTGATGGCAACACTAACATCTTATTTGAGAAATAAATCAGTTACGAAATTTGAGAAGAGATGGACTGGGTATTATTTGTATGAAGCAGGAGACAAATCTAGAATGAGAACTGGTTTAAAATTTGATATGTAAATATATCGCAATGAAGAAGTAGAATGAGAAGTAGTTCTAAATGTTAAAGTTTGAATATAAATGTATCCCAACAAAAGTTATTTGTATTGTGTTTTACAGACAGTGTTTTAAAAAATCTTTTATGTAATGAAGGGGGTGTTGGGGAGAAAACATTTTCTATTTTTTTGTTTATGTTACAGAATTATTCCTTACTTTCTGTATTTTCTTTTATGTTATCTGTTTGTCTTAAAAAATAAAATAAAAATGTGTACACTCCCCAGGAAGCTGTGACAGTTTGGTGTAGTGGTTAAGTGCATGGACTCTTATCTGGGAGAACCAGGTTTGATTCCCCACTCCTCCACTTGCAGCTGCTGGATGACCTTGGGCAAACCATATTTCTGTCAGAGTTTTCCTTGAAAGAGCAGTTCTCGAGAGAGCTCTCTCAGCCCCACCTACCTCACAGGGTGTCCGTTGTGGGGAGGGGAGGGGAAAGGAGTTTATAAGCCACTCTGAGTGAAGGGCGGGGTATAAATCCAATCTCTTCTCTTCGTCTTCTACCTGACAGTGTTACATGTACACTTGGTGGCGGATTGGGGTTTGTGTAATATGTGAAGTGATCCTCTGTCTTTCTTTTTACATTTTCAGGTATTTTCTTTCCCTTTTTCTGTTTTTCTTTGAGTTTTTATTTCAAAGTGGAGGTGAACTGTTTGTTTTGATCGGCAGCTTAGTGCCTGTTACGTCACTTGACAGTTTCTTAGTCTAGAGGCAATATATGTTATTGCAGTATTGCTGGTGGTGGTTGAATGTGGATTAGATCTAACACAGCTATTCTCCTAAAATTTGTGCCTATACGAACCCTGTTAGGGAAGAAGACAGAATGTTGTTCTGAGTCCTGAAAGTAACCATGCTGTTCTTTGAATGGAGACCCATCCAACAGGAAGGGACTGTGGCTCAGGAGCAGAGCATCTGTTTTGCATGCAGGAGGTCCTGAGTCCAATCCTTGGCACTTCCAGACCAAAGGACCGTAAAAGTGAAATATGTCTGCCTGAGACTGGGTAAAGCCTCTGCCAGTCAAAGTGGCAGTATTGATCTTGATAGCGTTTGAGTGAGCGACTCAGCGTGCCTGGACACTGGTGTGGGGGGGTGCCACATCACTCTAAGACGCTTCCTGCACAAATGGGTCTCCCCGCTCCTGCATTTGTATTCCTCTGCCTCTTTCATTCATTTCTGCACAGGTGTTTGCAGTCTGAGATGCAAAAAGGCAGTTTATCCTCTCTTGTGGCACAGCATCAGACTTCCCTGTTTCCGGGAATTCCTTTGCTGCGCCACAAGAGGGAGCAAACTGCATTTTTACTCCTCAGACTGCAAATACCTCTGTGGAAATGAAAGAAAGCAGCGGAGGAATACAGATGCAGGAGCGAGGAGACTGTTTGTGCGGAAAATGTACAGGTGTGTATAGGTGTTATCTCCTTGAATGAGACACCTTTCTTTGTCATAACCTAGGAGCTGCCCTCTGACCCCTCCTCTCTGACTTTGTCCTCTCACTCTCTGCACGTGGCCTTCCCTGGAGTCACATGTCTTTGCAGGTCTCTCCTGTACAGACAATGCCCTCATTCTCTCACACATGTGATACCGGACAAGCTGGCCATTTGTGATAGAGGAAGTCCTCTTTAGAGTAGGCTTCTCTCTCCTTTCAACTGCAGCCTGAATATGAACTGGATCTACTTGAATAAATGTAAGTTTACCTTCCCCCGCCAATATATTTCTTGGGAGATTCAGGGCTATTTTGGGGCAGGAATGCACAGGAATGGAGTTCCGGCTGGCTCCCGAGTTGGCCACACCCAGCAGGAACTCATTAGCATAATAGGCCACACCCAAGAGTAGAAACTCATTAGGACTGGCTACATTAGGGGTGTGTGGCCTAACATGCTCACTTGGTATACTTGTTCTAGTTGTTCTCTCTTAGCCTAATCTACCCCACTGGCTTGTTGTGAAGATAAAACAGAGGTAGGGCAAATGATGCCCATGGCTTTGGTGAAAGGGTAGGACAAAAATGTAATAGATAATCTGACCTAGATCATTGTTGACGCCAAGGTGTACCAATAAACCTGTTCTTCAACTTTGCTTGTTTAATTAGTTCTAGTAGAACAAATGTCTTGGCTTGTTAGATTTTTTTTTGCTCCCATGTTTGGTGTAGCGATTAAGTGTGTGGACACTAATGTGGGAGAACCGGGCTTGATTTCCCACTCCTTCACTTGCAGCTGCTGCATGACCTTGGGCAAGCCATAGTTCTGACAAAAGCTGTTCTCTCAAGGGCAGTTCTCAGGAGAGCTCTCTCAGCCCCACCTACCTCACAGGGTGTCTGTTGTGGGGAGGGGAAGGGAGAGGAGTTTGTAAGCCGCTCTGAGACTCCGAGTGAAGGGCGGGGTATAAATCCAATCTCCTCCTCCTCCTTCTGTCATGGATTGTTGCTGTTTGTGTTGATTATGATTTACAATGCATTTTAATGGGCTTTACTATTGTAAGCTACTCTGAATATCTCCTGATTGCAAAGAGGGTTTAAAATAATTTTAATTGGATACAGAGTGTGCATCCAGTCCTAATTTAGATCAACCCCCTTTTCTATCCGTCTGGGTATGGTGCCAGCAAAGGTGTCCTTGTGAGACCTTCGATGGCATTGGCTTTGTTTGTGTTTGTACCGGTTTCTATAAGTCTGTTCTGTTCTGTCAAGGCAGAAAGCAATCCTGCTGCTTCTCCCTCCCCCTCCCAATTGATTTCTTGTCAGGAATAATAAGATCAATCAAAACATATGGCTAATAAAATGGATATAGAAGCCATAAATGTCTGAGGAACATACCATCTGGCACGTTGAAAATGAGCAACCAGGAAATAGAGCCGAGCCACTGTTCAAATGTTAACCTTCATTCTTGAATTAGGAGCCCATTCACAGCCTTAACATTTTCTTCTCTCGTGCAATTAAATTAATGTCAGGAAATTCATAATCAGGCAATATATATCTGAAAGCCGTGAGATCTGGAGGATCAGTGTTTTAAAGGCAAACGCTTCCCACTAACCAGCCAGTGGATAAACAACTCTGGCACAGGAAAGGCGGCTGAGCTGTAATCACCCCAGCGAGGGCGGAAGTACACATGATGATCAACGCCAGGCTGCTGCTGAAAATGGAACCCCTGCGTCAGACCGCTCACCTCTCTGATGTTTCAGTGTATCATTGCAGCATCAAACCACAAACACACCAAGCGCTGGCATTCAAGTCTGCGGGGAAGGGAATTAAAGGCAATATCCCCTAACTTCAGATGCATATGAAAATGTAGGGCCAGGCTGTGATGGAAATACATTGTACCCCCTTGCCATGATCCGGCCAAAGATTAGCACTTTAACTTCCATTAAGAGCAGCGTGATCTAATTCTGGCTGCTCAGAGTTCCTTGATATGTATTTCAATTTTTTTCCCCTGGGCTGAGTCCTGCCACCGAAAACAGTTTTTGTGACTAAGATCTATCAAATGCTTGGCTCCTCTCCCTGAATTTAAGAGTGGGAGATATTTGGCAACTCAAAAACCCCCAGTATCTCAAACACAGAGTGATTGAAGGGTGGAATTCGCTGCCAGGAAGCTGTAGGAATAGACAGCTTTTAAAGGGGGTTAGACAGATTCATGGAGAAGAGATCACTCCGTGGCTACTAGCCGTGGTGACGAAAGGGAACCAGCCACCCTCTTAATCCCAGGGCCAAGAGGCAACATCTAGGGAAGGTCTCAGCCTCTATGCCCTGTTGCTGACTGTTAAGTATGCTACTCAACAATGATTTGATTTCAGCAAGTGATTTCAGCTTTATTTGTAACAGCAAACTTCAACTCGAACACACAAGGAACACACAACAACAAGTGGAGCACAGCTCCTTCTTTTAAACCATCCCGGGCTGTCAAAACCACACCCACAGTTAATTAAGGTCCAATCATATTACAGAGATAAAGTCCAATCAGGTTCGTTCCCTCTTTACACTCTGATTGGCTGTTTCACACAATTCCACAGGAATGGCCAATAGGAATGTTTCAGATTACAATCCTTTACATAACTCAAGCTTTACATATTAAAGAATAGGCAGCGTTCACTTATGTCAGTACATAACACTGATCCTCCAGAGGACCTGGTTGGCCACTGTATGAGACAAGATGGTAGCCCAGATGGACCGCTGGTCTGGTCCAGCACTGCTCTTCTTATGCTCTTATGTTCTTAACAAAAAATAACTTTTCTGTCTCTGATCAACAGCTCTTCAAGTGAACAGTCAAACGATGGATCCAGAAAATACATAGCCACCATAACTGGGACTGTCCTTGTGTTGTGGTCTGAGAGTCTGCAGGCTGGTATGATAATCCATAGCAGCCTAAATAGCCCAGACTAGCCCAAGATCATCAAAGTTTAGAAGCTAAGCAGAACTGGCCATGGTTGGTACTTGGATGGGGGACCACCAAGGAAGACCTGGCTTCCCGTGCAGAGGAAGGCAATGGCAAACCACCTCTGAACATCTCTTGCCTTGAAAACCCCATGAGGACTTGCAACGAGTTGGTCGTGACGATGGCACTTGGTTGATGAAGAAGATGATGATATGATAAAGGCCGTTTGGAAAGAGGAGTTTTTAAAGGGAAAAAAATCACCAGTCTGAGGAGAAAAACATGGAGGTGCATGGGAACTGTTAAGGTTTATAAAGCAACAGAGACGGGCTGGACGATTCTTCTGGAATTTGGGATTTCTGGCTTGTGTCTGAGCTCTAAAGTGGTATAATGATCAGTGGCTTGGATCCCTTGGAAAATCACCTCTGATGGACCTGGTTTCTGGCAACAGAGTGGGACTTCCTGCCTCCCCCTCCCACTGCAGCTGAATATGCCTCCCCCCGGTTCTGCTCCTGCTGGACAGGGTTCTTCCATGACTAGAGTGAAGGGTGAGTCTGATGTCTCCAGTGAGAAGGGGGAATCAGTGAAATTCACACGCGCCCCTTCTATCAGCAGAAATTTTCTCTTGGATTCAACTCATTCCCTTTCCCCAAGGAATTCTGGGATCTGTAGTTCTGTGATAAAGAATAACCTTCCCTTATCCAGGGTTTTTTTGTGGTGGTACTCACCAGTACTGAGTGCCAGCACAGCTTGGGGGGGGGTGTCTCCCAAGTCCTGGGGGAGGGGAAATGGTGGAAAACAGTGTGACGTATAATTTTTTTTGTTGCTGTTGTTCAGTTGCACAGTCGAGTCTGACTCTTCGCGACCCCATGGACCACATCACGCCAGGCACTCCTGTCTTCTGTCATCTTCCAGAGTTTCCTCAATTTCATGTTCGTTGCATCGGTAACACTGTCTAACCATCTCATCCTTTGCCGTCCCCTTCTTCTTTGACCTTCAGTCTTTCCCGCAGCAGGGTCTTCTCCAGCACTTACAACCCCCCACAAGACACACACAAAAAAGCACTTACTTTATCCAGCTACAGTTTCTCGGCATTCATTGAGGCCAGCCACACTATCTAGTCTAAAATTGATATGGATAGCTACCATGGGTGTTTTCAGACAGAAGACCTTCTTAATGGACTTTGCCGAACTCAGAAGATGGGTAATATCAGCAAACTTCTAGAGCAATTCTAATTATGTTTACTCAGAAGTAATCACTATGATTGGAGGAAAGATCTTGTCAAATCTTGGCAGCCAAGCAGCATCAATTCATGGATGGGAGACCACCAAGGAAGGCTCTGCAGAGGAAGGCCATGGCCGACCACCTCTGCTTCTCACTTGCCTTGGAAGCTCCTAGCTAGGGTCAGCATAAGTCTTGGATGGGAGACCACCAATGAAGGCTCTGCAGAGGAAGGCAATGGCCAACCACCTCTGCTCCTCACTTGCCTTGAAAGCCCCTTGCTGGGGTCAGCATAAGTCTTGGATGGGAGACCACCAAAGAAGACTCTGCAGAGGGAGGCAATGGCAAACTGCCTCTGCTCCTCACTTGCCTTGAAAGCCCCTTGCTGGGGTCACCATGAGTTGGCTAAGGTTTGACAGCACTTAGTTATGTACATAAGCACCATGACATTCAATGAGATCTGCTTTCAAGAACTTTTGTACAGGGTTAAAAGTTATGGTTTGGAGGTAAATCACACTGAACAAAATATGATTTACTTCTGAGTAGGCGTGTGTGGGACTGAGCTGTCGGTTTCCTTGTCAGGGCTACTGCACACCATACAAGGGATGAGTCTAACAGCTCAACTATATGCCTAGCTATTCAGAAATAATGTGGGAAGCTCCACATTCACAGGCAGGAAAGCTCTGAATCCCCATGCCAGGAGGTAACATTAAGGGAAGGTCTTGGCCTCTATGCCCTGTTGTTAGATCTCTGGAGGAACTGGTTGGCCACTGTGTGAGACAGGATGCTGGACTAGATGGACCTCTGGTCTGGTCCAGCAGGGCTCTTCTGATGTTCTTATTAGGGGAAGGCCTCAGCCTCTCTGCCCTGTTGTTGGCCCTCCAGAAGAACCGGTTGACCACTGTGTGAGACAGGATGCTGGACTAGATGGACCTCTGGTCTGATCCAGCAGAGCTCTTCTGATGTTCTTATTAGGGGAAGGCCTCAGCCTCTCTGCCCTGTTGTTGGCCCTCCAGAAGAACCGGTTGACCACTGTGTGAGACAGGATGCTGGACTAGATGGACCTCTGGTCTGATCCAGCAGAGCTCTTCTGATGTTCTTATTAGGGGAAGGCCTCAGCCTCTCTGCCCTGTTGTTGGCCCTCCAGAAGAACTGGTTGACCACTGTGTGAGACAGGATGCTGGACTAGATGGACCTCTGGTCTGATCCAGCAGGGTTTTTCTGATGTTCTTATTAGGGGAAGGCCTCAGCCTCTCTGCCCTGTTGTTGGCCCTCCAGAAGAACTGGTTGACCACTGTGTGAGACAGGATGCTGGACTACAGGAACCACTGGTCTGATCCAGCAGGGCTCTTATTGTGCTATTAATAAGTCCCAGTATGTTCAATGGGACTCACTTTCATAGTATGCATAAGACTGAAATATGAATATCAAAAGCGAGAGTGGCTATCTCACATTTTAAGCTTGTTTCTCCCTTGTGAGACACAACCGGTGAGTCTTCTGTTCTGCATTAGTTTCCTCACACTGAATGTACATTTTCTATGTACTGATGTGCCAGTTGTATATAATGGTATATAAAAAGAATAGCCCATTACATCAACAGAACTGAGGTGAACAGGAACCAGAGATCATAAGAACATAAAAAAATCAAAAATTAAATGAAATTGCTCTTCTGATCCCAGTACCACCATCCTGATCTCGTGGATCATGTAACACCAGGCTCCACCCCATCATGTCCCTCTTGGCCCTTTACAGTCCAAATCCCAAATCCTGACAGGAATGAATAATGTCATCTTCCAGATATTAGGGGGACGGACCAGTGATGGAGCGTCTGCTTCGCATGCAGAATGTCTCAGGTTCAATCCTTAGCCTCTCCAGCTAAAAGGACCAGGTAGCAGGTGATGTGAAAGACCTCTTCCTTAGACCATGGAGGGCTGCTGCCAGTCTGAGTAGACAATACTGACCTTGATGGACTGATGGTCTGATTCAGTACAAAGCAGCCCCTTGTGTGATCGTATAAAAAAGATGTGGCACCTTCAGCTCCTGTGTTCTGATGCTAGAACCTGGGTTTCTAAACTTGGGTGGCCGTAGCCGAAGAACAGAAGAGAGGCCCTGCCTCGATTCATTGGAGTAGTGACAGAACTGACAGGGTTATTAAAAAAGAAGTCTGTCAAACAGACCAAGTTGGTGGAAGGGCCTTGATGGACGAGGAATAAAAAAACATGAAGCCGAGAGACAAATGCAATTTTCTCGGTGAAACAGGAAGTTTCATCAGGAGTTATGACCCACCAGTAAAGAATCCAAGGCAGGAGGAGATGGCCAATAAAGTGAGAAGACAGCAGTTTATTATTTTTAGGAGGTGGAGGTTTAAGAATCCTCCTCAGTGATGTCTTCTTGATGGCGGGTGGAGAATAAAGCATCATTTCTCAGCTGGGTAACCTTCATTGGCAACCTCCTGTCTGCACTGCAGCTTCTTTGGACTCACTGATGGCAACATTTCATCTCCTGGGGTCATGCCACATTCATTTTCTAAAATTATAGGGCCTGGGGTTTAAAGCTGTTTGAAAGTCATAGGCCTGGCTCTCAGATTTGCTTAATGTGATAATTATTGCTTGGCTATTCTTATTGTTTGGCTATTCAGGAACTTGGTAGCTATTTCTCAGGGGTGCTTGGAGAGTGCTCAATGAGGAAGAGTCTCGCACCGTTATTATTGCTTTGCCAAGTACTCCAGCACTAAAAAAAAGCAACAAGTTCTCCAGCACCAAAAAAGAGGCCACCCCAGAAAATCTGGCCGGGGTTTGGAGGCCATGGTGTGTCGGTTAAAGCAGAGCAGGCTGAAATTACCTCCATCAAAGATGGAGGTCCTGAGAAGAAGAAGAAGAAGAAGAAGAAGAAGAAGAAGAAGAAGAAGAAGAAGAAGAAGAAGAAGAAGAAGAAGAAGAAGAAGAAGAAGAAGAAGAGGAGATTGGATTTATACCCCGCCCTTCACTCGGAGTCTCAGAGCAGCTTACAAACTCCTTTCCCTTCCCCTCTCCACAACAGATACACTGTGAGGTAGGTGGGGCTGAGAGAGAGCTCTGACAGAAACTGCTCTTTTTCAAGAACACAACGTTTATGAATCATACAGTCTAAAACATTATAATCATTACAATAAATATACTAACAGTTAGTTGCAATACATACAATAGAATCAATAAAATCCAGCTACTATACAACTAAAAGATGGTGCAAACTCATATGGAAGGGCAATATATAATCATCTGATAAGAGGGAGAGAGGAGGGGGAGGGGGAGGCCAGTTCTAGATGAACCTATCCGAAGGGAACCCATCGCTGCCCACAACCATGATCCTGGCAGAACAACTCTGTTTTGCAGGCCCTGCAGAACTGTACCAGGGCCTGCAGAGCCCTGATCTCTCCCAGGAGAGTGTTCCACCAGGCTGGAGTCAGGGCTGGAAAGGCCCTGGCTCTGGTTGAAGACAGCTGGATGCTCTTTGGGCCAGGAACCACAAGCAGATTTTGAACACTCGAGTGTAATGCTGTTTGGGGGGGACATATCAGGAAAGGCAGTCCTAAAGGTATGCCGGTCCCCGGCTGTGTAGCTCAACACCAGAACCTTGAACTCGATCCAGTCTTCAGTCTGGAGCCAGTGCAGCTGGTAGAGCACTGGTTGGATATGTGCTCTAAAGGACATTCCTTTCAGCACCCGCGCAGCTGCATTCTGGACCAGTTGCATTTTCCGTGTCAGCCTCAAGGGAAGCCCTGCATAGAACGAGTTACAGTAATCCGACCTGGAGGGGACCATTGCACGAATCACCATGTTCAGGTCTGAGAGTGGCAGGCAGTGTTCCCCTCTAAGCTTAGTTAGTGTGAGCTAGCTCACAGTTTCTTAGCCTCTGGCTCACACATTTTTATCTTAGTTCAGGAAGGACGGCTCCAGAGCAAAATAGTTTATGCAGCAGCCAAATCGCTTGCTCACAACTTTAATGCCAGTCGCTCTCAAAGTAGAACTTTTGCTCATGGCTTAGAGGGAGCATTGGTACAGAGCCAACTGTTTAACCTGGCAAAGATAGTAAAACGCCAGCTTAACCATCTTTGTGACCTGGGCCTCCATTGAAAGGGAGGCACCCAGGATCCCTCCCAAACTCTTGATGGACGGACCAGATGTTAGGGGCACCCTGTCGAGAGTCGGGAGTTGGCAGCCCATCCCAGCATCCCCCACTGACCCAGCGAGTTTGGTGTTGTGGTTAAGTGCGTGGACTCTAACCAGGTTTGATTCCCCACTCCTCCACTTGCACCTGCTGATGTAACCTTGGGCAAGCCATAGTTCCGGCACAGCTGTTCTTGAAAAAGAGCAGTTTCTGTCAGAGCTCTCTCAGCCCCACCTACCTCACAAGGTTTCTGTTGTGGGGAGGGGAAGGGAAAGGAGTTTGTAAGCTGCTCTGAGACTCCCTTGGGTAGTGAAGGGTGGGGTAAAATCCAATATCTCCTCCTCCTCCTCCTCCTCCTCCTTCAGCTTGGAGTTCTCCTGGAGTTACAACTGATTTCCAGTCCACAAAGATCTGCTCCCTTGGAGAGAATGCACACTCTGTGAGGATCCCCCTTCCAGCCAAGACACCGTTGGTTAGTGGAGACCCCCTCTTATTTCAGATTTAGTTGTTTTGATAGAGAGGGGCCTTGGCTCGGTGATAGAGCATCTGCTTGGCATGCAGAAGGTCCCAGGTTCAATCCCTGATCTTTCCAGTTCAGAGGTGATGTGAAAAATCTTTGCCAGAGACCTTGGAGAGTCACTGCCAGTCTGAGAAGACAAGACAATAAATAGGGCATGGTTTCCTGTCCTGAAAAATACAAAATGCTTTACAGCTGACAGTAGCACTACAGATAAGATTAGAGTGTCAATAGCCATTCCATACACAAAAGAACCTCCTCAAGAAATAGGAAAGCTCCTCAGGAAACAATCCATAGACAAAAGAACCTCCTCAGGAAAGCTCCTTCATTAGCATGTTCATAGCCTGGAGAACTCCTACAAAATAATGGCTCAGCCCTACCCCACCTTCCAGGGTAGATATAAATTACCTGCCTACCATTTTTCTTCTCACCTTGACACAGAGGGTACTCCATTTTTCTGTGTTATACCTCTGAGGCTGCCAGTCACAGCTACTGGCGAAACGTCGGGTCCTACAATGCCAAGGCCACTGCCACACAACCCGGAAAATCTACAGCAACTAAAGACTGACTTTGATGGATCAAAAGTCTGATTCAGTATAAGGCAATTTCATGTGCCTATCATCCATCATTGAGAGCCTGTTATCCATTTGCCCCATTATCTGGAAGGATAGATGCCGCCTGTGAGCTGGGATATACTACTCCTGGTGCCCATGCAATTAAGAAATTCGCCGCCAATGTGGGATATCATGCATCGTGCATCTTGGTTTCATATGAATTTTACTATTGTACTGAATTTTACTGTTGTATTGAATTTTTTACTGTATGTAATATTGTTTATTGTTTTAGTTCTGAAACTCGGCTTGGCCGCTTGTTAGCCGCCCTGAGCTACCAGATAGTGCGGGGTATAAATCTCTAAATAAATAAATAAATAAATAAATATAAATGTGTTCTTTTACAGCCTAAGTGCCGAGGGGATCTGAAACTTGAGGAGACTCATAAGAGCACCTCAGTATAGCCATGACATTGGAAAATCCCAGGGAAGAAGGATATGTTGGCATTACAGACTGATTATGTGCAATCTCCCTCCAGCTTAAAGTTCTCAATAATAAAAGACTTTTCAGCACTCGAGTATCCTGGCATCCCCCGGAGGTATCTGCCCAGCCCAAGGTAGTTGCTATTACATTAACCAGCATCCATTTCCTCTTTTTCCCTTTTTTACTCAGTCAAGAAGGTCCAGTAATTAATTTATGCTCCATCCCAGTTTCAGGAGCAACAGGGACTTGTTGGAAATGTGTGTGTGTTGCAAGGTCTAACTCAGTCATTATAGGGTTAATCTGCTTACCCTGTGTTCTATTGTTTAGACTGACCTGGAAGAGAAACCTGGCTCAGAGCCAATGGGAAGAGAGCCCTGGAAATCTAAGTCTGTTTACTCACAATCATTGGTTAATGTATTCAGGTGATTTCCTTCTAGGGGTCAAGAAGAAGAATCTCTGTTGTTGTTGTTGCTGTTGTTGTTGAGAGACTGTCTGTCCTGTAGCGGTAGAGATGTAGCCTTAGGTCTTTGTTATTTTGTAGCTTTTCCTGTGTACCCTACCCTTTAGAAATAAAGATTTTTTCATGGAAAGAAATGCCTCCTCTCCAGTGAAGCAAAGATCCATTGCAAACTCTGAATATCTTAAGTATTTTTGCCAATTTTTCCAACAGGACTCACCCAAACTTTTGTGTCCATGCAATTCTGTCCCACTTCGACCTAATTAAAGTATGTTAATCATGTTGCCTCCCCCAGGCTCTTTGTGCCCACGCAGATTTGGCTCACAAATAGCCTAACCAAGGTGTTCCCCCCAACTTTCCCCCACCAAACCAGCCAGTAAGACTCAAACTTTTCATCTTGACCCAATCCAAAGCCAGGACGGCCAAGCCCCACCCACCCTGGGGATCTCCTGTCCATAAAAGAAGTCCCCCATGCCATAGCAAATGGATCCTCTGATCCCTGGTCCAGATCTCTGCTGGTCAGAACTCTGGTTTCCCATTGAGAACCCCAATGAACTTTGCAGGCTTCTTCTCCTTGCTTAGCTGGTCCCTTCCTGTGTTCCTTGGACTTCTCCAGACCTCAAGCCTAGGACTTTATAGCATTGGAAAAAGTGCAGAGAAGGGCAACTAGAATGATAAAAGGGTTGGAACACCTTCCCTATGAAGAAAGGTTAAAATGCTTGGGGCTCTTTAGCTTGGAGAAACGACGGCTGAGGGGTGACATGATCAAGGTTTATAAGATTATGAATGGGATTGAGCGGGTTGAGAAAGAGGTGCTTTTCTCCCTTTCTCACAATACAAGAACTCGTGGGCACTCCATGAAATTGCTGAGCAGTCGGGTTAGAACAGATAAAAGGAAATACTTCTTCACCCAAAGAGTGATTAACATATGGAATTCACTGCCACAGGAGGTGGTGGCAGCTACAAGCATGGAGAGTTTCAAGAGGGAATTAGATAAACATATGGAGCAGAAGTCCATCAGTGGCTATTAGCCACAGGGTATAGATGGGAACTCTCAGTCTGGGGCAGGTGCTGCACTCTATTCTTGGTGCTGGAGGGGGCAGCAGTGGGAGGGGGCTTCTAGTGTCCTGGCCCCACTGCTGGACCTCCTGATGGCACCTGGTATATTTTGGCCGCTGTGTGACAGAGTGTTGGACTAGATGGGCCATTGGCCTGATTCAACATTGGCTTCTCTTATGTTCTTATGTTCTTATGACTCCAGGCCACATGACCCTTCCCTGAAACGACCAAATTTCCTCCCTCCTATCTTTTATAAATGTGCCCTCTTGTTGATGTGTGTATGTGCATATGCGTAGTTACTCAAGGAATTAGTTCTCAGGTGCCCAGTGTAGATTCTTTACATTTCTATTCTTTTTATATTACTCCGTATATAATAAAGTTGTTTGTTTGTGTTTACAGTCACTCTCTCACTCCCTTTCTTCATAATGTATTTTGGGCTACTCTTACCAAGATCCACCTATTCTTGGTGCTGGAGGGGGCAGCAGTGGGAGGGCTTCTAGTGTCCTGGCCCCACTGCTGGACCTCCTGATGGCACCTGGTATATTTTGGCCGCTGTGTGACAGAGTGTTGGACTAGATGGGCCATTGGCCTGATTCAACATTGGCTTCTCTTATGTTCTTATGTTCACCCGGGTATACACAGACTTACGAGGCCCTGCACTACTCCTCTCTAGAACCCTTTTAAAGCTAACTTCTGCTTCCTTGGGTCTAGTTTGGGTAACATTTTCGGAGGGTGGGGTCTGTGGTGTCACTTTCCTGCTGAGTTCTCTTCCTTCCCCAGGTTTCACCCCCAAATCTCCAGGAATTTCCCAGTCTAGAAATGGTAGCCCTAGGTAACTGTTTACAAGATGCTGCTTTTTGGACAATGCACGGCCCATGGTTAGGAAACAGCTGCTACTAGTGAATTCTCTCCTCAAATGCAGGCCATTGGGCTGGACTATAGTGGGTACTCCTTCTAGCAACTTGGATTGGCCTTTACACACATTTCATGGCACTGAACTTGGGTTTTTGAGCAAAGGTACACTTGGCAGGGAGCTGACGCTAAGCACAGCTCTACGATTAATATACCCATATGCTGTAGGTCTGCAAATGTTATGGGAGTTTTGGCAGGAAGTAAGGTGAACTCTCTGAAAGTGAAACAATTACATAGACTTCCAAAGACATATTTTGCTTGTTTCTCTTGAGAGCCAGTTAGGTATGGTGATTAGGAGCGTGGACTCTAATCTGGGAGAACTGGGTTTTGATTCCCCACTCCTCCATGTGTAGCTGCTGCTGTGACCCTGGGTCAGCTACAAGTTCTTTCAGAGCCGTTCTCTCACGAGTAGTTCTCGAGAGAGCTCCCTCAGCCCTACCGACCTCACAGGGTGTCTGTTGTGGGAAGGGGAAGGGAAAAGAGATTGTAAGCTGCTCTGAGACTCCTTCAGGTAGTGAAGGGCAGGGTATTTATTTTATTTATTTTTTAATTTAGTTTTGGATTTATATCCCGCCCTCCCTGAAGGCCCAGGGCGGCTGACAAAAGGGCAAAAATGCCAGGTTTAAAACAGAGTAAAACAGTATAAAACAAATAAAATCATACAATACAACATCAGCATATAAAACCAAGATGGGGCAGATCTGAATCCTGGCCACATACTAGTAGCCTGTCCCCTCTCCAACCAGGGCCGCCCAGCTCCTGACGATGGCAATGATACAGTGACGCAGGTATAAATCCATTCTCCTCCTCCTCCTCACTTTACTTTTTTAGGATGTCCTCTGTGGCTGCTCTACACATTTCCTCTAGGCGTGCAACATTGGAAACCCTGTCTGTGGTTATTTCACAGCAGTAGCAAAGGCAAATGCGCCATCAGTTTACGCACGCGCTGCTTTTGCATGTCAACAGCCATGCTTCCTGGCAACGGCAGAAGTCACTTCTGCATTCCACCTGGGAGGCCTTGAGCCGTTAAAATTAAATAGATACAATTAAACACTAAATAGGAATTACAGGCACGTTGGGAGTAGGGAGATATTGATTTGAATTCTACAAGAATAAACATGAGTCCTGTTTGACTTAGAAAGGATTATATTTCACTACTAATTAAAGTTCAATGGCATCGCGTTCCCTTGAATATAAAGAGAACTTGGCCTCTGCGGATGGCTCCACTAGCAGCAAGGAGACGCAGACCTTGCAAGATGATCACTGGTGCGCCGTTCCCGCAGTAATGAAACAGATGCACACTAAATCATGCACAAAACCGGGCGATTCTTGATACATCCACAAAATTCCTCGGCGGTAATAAATCTGAACTGTCCCGAGCGGAAGGGGTTTTGGTTTGTGATAGCTTGATCTCTTGCTTCATCATTGATTTAAAGCCCAAAATAAACTCTCCCCCCTCCCCCTCTCCTGACCTTCGTCATATTAAAACGGTAAATATAATAAAACTGGTTATAAATTGTGCTGCTGGGGTGATTTAGGATGATGGATTTCTTGCCTAAGCTAGACTCTCTGCGGTTCCCTGGGTGATACTGTTACCTTGGCTGCCTGGGGAGATGGTAATATTATTTGGTTTAGATGCAAATTCTAACATAAATAACCGCTTGGCTCTGGGAGGGTGGGCTTGCAAGTCATGAAGATCCTCGTTTCCTGAACAGTCGAGGGAAAAGAAGCGGGTTCCAGTTTTGGGGTGGAAAAGCAAAAAAATAACTGCAGTTCTCTCTGCGGAGCCTCAATAACGTGTTCAATATATTTGCAACATTTATTCATATATTGTATTTATATCCTAATTCTCACCCCCACAGATAACCCCAGGCAGTACAGTCATGTGGGTGAGTCCTAGGGTTGCCAATCTCCAGGTGGCGGGTGGAGATCTCCCGGAATTACAACTAGTCTCCAGATTATACAGGTCAATTCCCCTGGAGAAAAGAGCTGCTTTGGAAAGTGGACCCTACGGCATTATACCCCACCGTGGTCCCTCCCCTCCTCAAGCCCCACCCTCCCCCAAGCCCTGCCCCACCAAATCTCCAACTACTTCCCAACCCAGAGCTGGCAACTGTATCTTCCTAGGGTTGCCAATTCATAAGAATTGTGATTGCTACACGCTCAGATAAAGCAAATATCGTGAAACGAATTGTTTACGTTGCGCAGCATTCGTTAGCATGTGAGTGATAATAGAAGAGTATTTTCTACAGAATCACTACAGTAAATGATCTTGCAACGTATCTTTATTGCCTCTTCGTTATTTCTGTCACGGATGTTGCTTTTGGATTTCAGTTTCTGGGTGGGGCCTGAAGATCTCCCAGAATTACAACTGATCTCCAGAAATTCAATTCTCCTGGAGAAAATGGCTGCTTTGGAGGTGGACTCTTGGGCATAATATGCACTGAGAGGTCCCTCCCTGGGCTCCACCCCCAAATCTCCAGGAATTCCCTATCCCAGAACTGGCAACCCTAAATCTTCCCAACAAAGTCAGGTTAGCCTGAGGGTGAGTGGATGGTGCTTGGTCCTCTTGGCCAAGGTATTAGGGCTGGCTTTATAATGAGGAGATGTGAGATGGCAGATTTGGGGAGACACGTGTGCTAGAATTCAAGAAGCCCTATTGAGCACTTACCTGCTTTCCTGTGCTTAAGGAGCCAGGAGAATGAGGAGCCACAAACAAAACCCACCAAGGGAAGACCATCTACAATTCACAACTATATATAACATTAATTGAAATACAAAGAAGGTCTAGTGGTCTCAACCCAACAGAGTGTGTAGACATTGATCCAACAGATTGCTCATAATCATTAAACATAGTTTTAAAAAAGACTATATTCAAAACCAACAGTGGGCTCCTCTGTAATTCCATACATAGATAGTGTCCATAGACCTCCAGACAGAAAGTCACTGCAGCAGAAGGTGCCCACTGTGGAAAGAATAACAGACGGATGCTTCTCCCAGATATAAACCAAGTTTTGCCTATGTTATTTTGGAAATCGGGTTCCATTTCACCAGCTACTGTTGAAGATCATTGAAATGCTTGATTCTTTTTCTTTGTTATAAATCTAATTTTTAATGACATGAAAAAGATTACATCATTTGTCACATAGCAAAGTAGCCTTTACAAAGGGCTATTAGATTTTCCACCAACACAATAATAATGACAGCCCCCGTCCCTGAAGTGGGACTTCTAACTTCTGTTCCACATGCATACCCCCTTCAACAGATTAATATCCCATTACCATCCATGTAAAGGGTGGAAGAGGGGGGAAGCATCCCTTTACTGCTTTGATAGATCACGGGGAAATATGACCTCTCCTCCTTCTATTAGGGTTGCCAACTCCGCGTTGGAAAATACCTGGAGACTTTGGGGGTGAATCCAGGAGAGGGTGGGGTTTAGGGAGGGGAGGGGCCTCAGCATGGTACAATGCCATAGAGTCCACCTTTAAGAGCAGCCATTTTCTCCAGGGGAGCTGATCTGGAGATCAGTTGTAAAAGCGGGAGATCCCCAGGCCCTACCTGGAGGCTGGCAACCCTACTTTCTATTCATACTACTAACAAAGGGTTGTTACTATACTACTAGCTGAGTCTAGTAGATAGAGTGCCTCTTACTGGACTCAGACTTCCCTGAGCCCCTAGTGGCTGCAGCCAGAACTACATCATTAGGAAACTGGAAAGAGATAAAAATCTTGAAGGATATCCCTTTTGAAGTCAGAAAGCAGAGGAGGCTCTACAGGGAACTTACTCCCTCTCTACAGAAAAAAGGAGTTCCTTACAGATGGTTATTTCCTGAAGGACTGAGTTTTAAATATGAAGATAAAAAATTTAACATTGACACTGTTCCTAAGGCAAAAAGCTTTGTGGACCAATACTTAAATTCAATGCAACACTACAAAGATAAGAAATCTAAAACTAAAGAGGAGGAGGAGGAGGAGGAGGAAGAGGAAGAGGAAGAAGAGGAAGAAGAAGAAGAAGAAGAATCATCCTACTCACAGGATTCATCAAGCGATAGTCCCAAACTCTTTAGTTCTTCAGATACTTCAGAATCAGAGAAAGGAGCAGCTGCTCGCAAAACCCGAGGAAAAAAGAAATGCAAGAAGAAAAGACTCTAAAATCAAGATAACTGTTGACAATGCAGTTTTTGCTAACCAGTTAGCTAATGCAATTAAAAAATTTTTTTTATTACTCTTTGCTAAATTTCTATAAGCAGTAACTTTTCTGTACTACTAGGTGACAAGGATATATACTCATGTAACCAGATCGTCTCACCCTGTTAGTCTTCCCTTCCCCGTAACCATTAGTATGTATAGAGGCAGGGTCTTACTCTCCCTTCCCTATTCCAGTAGCTTGCAATGTATTAGTTTTCCCTCCCCGTTTCCTGTAGAACTTAGAGGTAGGGATTTAGTATCCTTTCCCCAAATCCTGTAGTATTGCAAAACCAATAAAATACTTGCAAAAAAAAAATAAGGAAACTGGAAAGGCGTTCAGCTGGATACAGCATGCAGTTGGCTCCAGGGGCCCTCTAGCTGACCCCCCCCCACGAATTTTGTCCCCCCCCTCGTTAGTGGGGCCTGCCAGATACTCTGAGTCCCAGCAACTGCCCCATCCCAGCATATGCTGACATCAAGCCTTGCCCATTTGTCCAACTTCTCTCTAACTTCTCCTTCTCTTCCTGTTCTCTTTGTGTTTTCTCAAGGAGCAGGGTGCATCTACAGGTTTCTCCTGTAGAAACCGTGCCATCTCGTTACCTGCACACACGTGCTACTTGTTATTAGCTGGTTATCTGTGGCTGGGAATAGTGTTCTTTAGATTAGGGTTTAACCTCCTCCTTTCCCCTGCAAGAGGGATGTGAATTGAATCTACAGCCCCATTCACACGGAGCATTTGCCCCGCTGAAGGCACGGTAGCCCTGCAGACTTTCTGTGCGCGATCATATGAGCACATCTGGGAGGCATAGCACTCCCGTGGCCAACCCACGGCTTCCCGTGGAAAACGCGGAGTAAAAAACTACTAGGGTTGAAGTACTAGTTTCTTGAAACCTCGGGGCAAAGGCCGGCGTCTGATCGCGGGAGCGCCAGTATCCTGTGGCTTCCGATGCCGGCCCATGTCCCGGGGTTTCCGGATGTTGTAAGTTTCCGTGAGATGCGCGCCAATGCCAAATGGCGCATGCACACACGCAAGACACCAACAGCGGCCCGCCCCCCTCCAACGGCACATGCGCACTTCGCAACAGCGCGGCTTGCATGGTCTGCTGCGCCGCTTTTTTGCCACGCTGCAGCAGCGCGGTATGATCGGCACTTGGAGCTGGAGCGTGGCAACCCGGTGGCCCGTGTGATCGGGCTATCGCACCTTGTTTTGCTCCGGGGCGAACTGCCACGCCTCCCCCCCCCGCGTTTTCTGGCCCGTATGACCGGGGCCTACGTTAACAAATGTATGTTTTATCTTTTTGCAGTTTACTCGACTGGAGTTTGTTTACTGCACCTGATACCACGCTTTCATGACTGAGCAACTTTCCTGCATTAACTAGTACGTATCCCCAGTAAATTCAGGTGGGTAGCCACGTTGGTTTGAAGCAACAGAACAAAGTTTGATTCCAATGGCTCCTTTAAGACCAACAGAGTTTATTCTGGATATAAACTTTCATGTGCATGCACACTTCCTCCGTCTGAAGTCCTGCATGCACACGAAAGCGTGTACTCAGAATTAAGCTCTGTTGCTCTTAAAAGTGCCACTGGAATCAAACTTTGTTGTGTCCCCAATAAATTGTACTTTCAAAAGTATCTTCTCTACCTTTAGCCCTTGATAAGCAAGGGTCACTCCATTAGTAAAACTGTTGTTGTTGTATTCTGCTTTAGGGTTGTCAGGTCTGGGTTGGGAGATTTTGGGGGTGGAGCTTGGGGAGGGGATGGGGAGGGTAGGGACCTCAGCGGGGTATAATGCCATTGGGTCCACCCTCCAAAGCAGCCATTTTCTCCAAGGGACAGATCTCTGCCATCTGTAGGCCAGTTGTAATTCCGGGAGATTGGCAACCCTGCCCTGCTTTCCAGGAAACAACTGGGCCAAGGGGCTGGCATAATTACAATAAAATCAAGCAAAGTGACAAATTCTGGCAGAGGGAATAGGAACGCAGCACCCAAATGCAAACCAAAGCCAGCAGTGAAGACATCACAGGCATCTCTTCAGGGAGAGAGAGTGCCAAAGATATGAGGCCGCTACCAAAAAGGCCATACAGCATCCACCTTACCTTAGAATGCCAGAGGACCCAGAAATGGGCGTCTGACGAGCATCCGACAGTGTCCTCCTAAGTAGAGTTACACTCTCCTAAACCTATTGACTTCCATGGACTTGGTGTGCAGAGTGGCGTCCAGTCACAAACGACCCATGGCAACCTCATACGGTTTTCAAGGCAAGATAAAAACAGAGGTGGGTTTGTCATTGCCTGCCTCTGCATTGCAACCCCAGACTTCCTTGATGGTGTCCCATCCAAGTACTAACCAGGGCCAACCCTATTTAGCTTCTGAGATGTGATGAGTTCGGGCCATCCTGAGCTGTCCAGGTGAGGATGTAATTATGCTTAGGACCCTGTTTCTCGCCAATCGTCAACCTGACAGCTGGACGACAACTTCCTGAAGGCCAGATAATGGCTCCTAGGCTCTGCTACTCACCCACCTCTATTCTGAGAGTAGAGTTTCCAGTCTCCAGGTGGGAAAAAAATAGTCAATGGCTCCAATCACACACAGAATTAGCATTGCGAGAGGGATGAATGCTGGGCGGATTTTATGGGCGCGATCACAAGGGAACATCTGACAAGCGTCTCACATCCGTCATGAACATGTCTTGTCCCTCTGAAGAAGCAGAGTTAAAAAAATACCTGGGAAAGTGCACTAGCAAATGGGTTTGTGACAAGCCGCAGATGGACGTCTCCGTGTGATCGCACCGGCATGTTCTCATTGCATCAGTGATCCCTCGTTGAAGCATACTGGAAACACGCGGCAAATAATTGTGTCTGATCACGCAGTGGCGCGTCAAATTACTATGGGGCAAATAGCCTCGCTTCCCCCCCGTGTTATCTGGCATGTGTGACCGGGACCAAAGGCAACCATGATATATTTACGAAGGGAATATCGTTCTTTTACAGATTTTCAAAAAATAGATCACTATTACTACTAATATATTTCTGTGCATTCATACAAGAATAAACATCAAAGAGTGATTCCACAGTGTTGGCAAGCACGGTCCAATGCACAGTCCAATAATCTAAAGTTCTTATAAACAGTCAATCTTCTTTGTGTCTTTCTTGAACTAATATTGGATTGTAGACAAACAGCATAAAGCTCATGAATCGGCAGACAGGCTTGCTCCGGCACCTGTTTCATAAGCACAATACCTGTAGACTCAGTGAATCCTTTCCTACTCAGCATTCATCTCTGCATGCTGTCTCTCAGCTTAATCCTCACACTCAGTGAAATCTTCTCTCATCCAGCTTTCTCTCTGTATGCTTTTCTCTTGAATAATTCTTCAGGTGGGGCAGGAGATCTCCCAGAATTACAACGGGTCTCCAAGTTACAGAGATCAATTCCCCTGGAGAAAATGGCATTATACTCCACTGAGGTCTCTCCTCTCCCCAAACCCTGCCCTCCCCAGTTTCCACCACCCCAAATATCTCCAGGAATTTCCCAACCCAAAGCCAGCAACCCTATCTGGGAGGGAGTAAAAAAACTGGAAGAAATGAAATCATACTTAACAGGCTTGAAAGAATGATATATGGGGCAGAGCTAAGTGCGTACTCTTTTATCTGCAAGCCATGCAGTATACACTTGAGTGTAAAACACCAAGGAGAAAAAGGAGTTATGTAACATAATAATAAAAAAATAAGAGTCTGCGAACAGATGACGTCCTCGGTCTGTTATCTGAATTAGACGAAAGCCCGCACAA
Organism: Gekko gecko; assembly: GCA_029375565.1. Classification (NCBI taxonomy): domain Eukaryota; kingdom Metazoa; phylum Chordata; class Lepidosauria; order Squamata; family Gekkonidae; genus Gekko; species Gekko gecko. The sequence continues at coordinate 92,940,268 of JAPDNY010000011.1, read as the reverse complement.
GAGTAAGATATAAACTGTTTCCTTCTGGGGGTCTTTTCTTTTTCGATGATCAGACAGAAAGGAGGAGGAGGTTGGCCTGAGAAAACTGACTGATAAAAAGAAAAAGTGTAACTTCTTAGGATGTGAAAGCGAGGGCACTGTTAGGGTGCCTTCGCATCTGCCAATGGAAGCTCTTGTTACTGATGGTCGATGCTTAAGAAAAACAGAAAGGTAGTTTTAAAATGTGCTCGGTCTGGGATTTCTGAATCAACTGGTGCAGGAGGGTGGCCAGATCTGGGTTGGGAGATTCCCGGAGATTTGGGGGAGGAGTCTGAGGAGGGCGGGGTTTGGGAAGGGGAGGGACCACCCACTGGGGCATAATGCCGTAGAGTCCACCTTCCAAAGCAGTCATTTTCTCCAGGGAAACTGACTGATGTAACCTGGAGATCTCGGGTTGCCAACATCCAGGTGATGCATACAACAAAGCAGTCAAAAACAGTAACACTGTACCCCAAAATACTTGACACTTGATTCAAAACATTCTAATATTAACAGTAAACAACCGTTCAGATCCATTCCAAAGACACCGATGTAAATAATGTGGATGTTTATCAACTGTTAGGAATTCGTTGAACTGTATTGAACTATTGGCTGCGGTGCCTCAAGTGGTTAAGACGCTGAAACTGCCAACCGGAAGGTCGGGAGTTCAGCAGTTCGAGACCCAAGTGCCGCATGACGGAGTGAGCTCCCGTCTCTGGCCCCAGCTCCTGCCAACCTAGCAGTTCAAAAGCAAGAAATTGCAAGTAGATAAATAGGTACCGCTTCAGTGGGAAGGTAACTGCGTTCCGTGTGCCTTACTATTTAGTCGTGCTGGCCACATGAACATGGAAATGTCTTCGGACAGCGCTGGCTCTTTGGCTTGGAAACGGAGATGAGCACCGCAACCCTAGAGTCAGATTCGACTGGCTTTCGAGCAAGGGAAACTTTTACCTTTACCTTTGCTATTGGACTATTTACATTGGTGTCTTTGGAATGGATCTGAATGGTTCTTTAGAGTACTACACTATTAATATAAGAATGTTTTGAATCAAGTGTCAAGTATTTTTGGGTACAGTGTTACACTTTTTGACTGTGTTGTTATATGTAATACAACCCTCTTTGCTGGACCTCCATTTATTTATTCTAAACATCCAGGTGGTGGCTGGAGAAGTCCTGGGACTAAGACTGGTCTCCAGGCAACAGAGATAACAGGGATTCATTCCCCTGGAGAGACTGGCTGACTTGGAGGGTGGACTCTTTGGCATTATACCCCATTGAAGTCCTTCCCCTTCCCCAGACCCCGACCTCCTCCGGTTTCACCCCAAAAATCTCCAGGTATTTCCCAACCCAGAACTGGGAACCCTATGAGACCAGCTGTAACTTTGGGAGCTCTCCAGCCATCCCCTGGAGACTGGCAACGCTACTGTGCAGGGCAGTAACTTTATGGCTGTGCCTCTGTTTTCCTGCACTGTACGATGCATGGGTCATGGGGGTTTAAGTCGTGAAACCAAAGGTGAAGGTGTTGGTTTGTGATACGTGGAGGCAGCTGTCATGCCCAGGAGTGGACTTAATGATTCTCGGGCCCTGGGGAAAAGGCAGAGGTAGCCCACCCACAGCCCCAGAGCCCAGGCCATGTAGACAGGACGTTGCTACCCCCAAGGCACAGCCACCCTGCATACGAGCACAAGGCTAATCCCATTGCACTCCGACACACGAGGCATGGAAAGGCACCCAAGTAGAATTAAATCTGCCAGCAAATGTATTGAGCCTCAAACTTCAACAAGCCCTTTGGTGTAGTGGTTAAGTGTGTGGACTCTAATCTGGGAGAGCTGGGTTTGATTCTCCGCTCCTCCACTTGCACCTGCTGATGTGACCTTGGGTCAGTCACAAGCTCTGGCACAGCTGTCCTTGAAAAAGAGCAGTTTCTGTCAGAGCTCTCTCAGCCCCGCCTACCTCACAGGGAGTCTGTTGTGGGGAGGGGAAGGGAAGGGAGTTTGTAAGCCGCTCTGAGACTCTGAGTGAAGGGCGGGGTATAAATCCAATCTCTTCTTCTTCTTCTAACCTACCTCACAGGGCTGTTGTGAAGATAACCTTGGAGGATAGGAGAAGAAGAAGAAGAAGGAGTTTGTAAGCCGCTCTGAAACTCCAAGTGAAGGGCGGGGTATAAATCCAATCTCCTCTTCTCTTCTTCTTCTCCCATCCATTTTGGAATGCGGACTGGATTACCAACCTCCTGGTGGGACCTGGAGATCCCCTGGAATCCCAGACACTGGTGTAGTCTTCTTCAGATGACAAAGATCAGTTCCCCTGGAGAAAATGGCTGCTTAGAAGGGCGAACTCAATGACATTATACTCCGCCCTCCCCAGGCTCCGCCCCCAAACCTCCAGGAGTTTTCCAACTGTAAACGCACAGCGCTTTGATCATCACAGTCACTTGTGTTTTGTTTGCTGTGCCAGCTGCTGGTGATGCTCTGTGCAAGGATGGCTGTTCATGTGTGCAGACTGCATTCTTTCCAGACAGCTGTGGGACTCCTGTGTCACCTTTAAGACTAACACGTTTATGGTGGCATGGTGGCAACGAGGTTTCATGGATGGCCGGCTGCTTCGTCTCTAAGACTCACACAAAAGGAGAACATGGAAATAAGGAGAGAATCCAAGATGTAAAGAAGTCCGTGTGAATAACTAATAACCCATAAATCTAACATGCATGTATTATTTACAGCCACTCTAGAGATGATAGACTGGGAATTTTTGAAAGTTGGCAAGGACTGCTTAAAGGAGCCGCAAACATTATTTGGAATCCAACAGGTTTAGCATGATTATATCCAGGGCTTTCTTTGTAGAAAAAGCCCAGCAGGAACTCATTAGCATAATAGGCCACACCCATGACAGGACAGCTCATTAGCATATTAGGCTGCATCCACATGTTACCAGAAGTGTGGTCATCCAGCCACACCCACCTTTTGCTTCTTATTCTGTTTACTTTGTTGTCAAAACCCAAGACGTTTTTTGTAGCAGGAACTCCTTTGCATGTTAGGCCACACAGCCCTAATGTAGCCAATCCTAATGAGTTTCTGCTGCTGGGTGTGGCCTATTATGCTAATGAGTTCCTGCTGGGCGTGGCCAACTCGGGAGCCAGCCGGAACTCCGTTCCTGTGCGTTCCTGCCCCCAAATAGCCCTGATTACATTATTAGATTGTGAGCTGTGAATTTTGGCAAGGACTGTTGAAAGGAGTCGCGTGCATCATCTGGAATCCAACATGCATGTATTATTTACAGCAACTCTTGAGACTATAGTCCGGGAATTGTGCTTTTCATAAAATATAAATAATTTGGCAAGAACTTTGTATATGATTTAGACACTTTGTATGGGGTATTAATTATGTTGTATTTATGAAGTATTGATTTATGCACTATGTTGTGGTTATAGGTTATTTACATATTATTAAATTTAATCTCTGAGACTAACACATGTATTGTGGCATGAGGTTCCATGGATGACCGGCTGCTTTGTCTCTAATCCTGGTGGTATTCATAAATAACACCACGAATGTGGCTCTTTTCACAAATGCAACATTTTGCTTTCCATTTGCTGTATCTTACCAAGGAAAGTAATGCTCTCCTCTTAGGGATGTGGTTTATAGAACCCGCAGACAAAGGAACTACAGTGGATCCCAATGTAACCCTTTTCAGATCGAAACCCAGTAATGCCTGCACATATCCATTTGAGCAGCGCAGTCCCACCTAATTCAGCGAGAGCTTTGCTCTGCCTCTCTTTGTAATGTGCTGAGTCTTCAAGAAAAGTAAGAGAGCAATCTCCTGGCAGGCAGCATGAATTAATGCACCAAGAAGTTCTAATTTCCCTACTGTTTTCTTATGCTGCATGTTAATTACCAGCTGCAAGCTGCCTGCCTGCCTGCCTGGAGTCCCAATGCTCCCCAAAGAGATACGAGGACATGATGGATCCACTTCGGCAGGTCTCCATGCATGAGGAAGGGAAGCCACTCGCAAAAAAGGTAATGTCATCTACCTCCTGGCCATGAAAAGACTCCCCCCCCACTTTCACACACGAGGCCTCTGTCAAAGGGGCAAGACATCTTTCCTCCAGGTTGCTGGCAAACCCTTCACCTTTCGAAAATCACAGAGACTTTGGGCACTTTCGAGACCAATTAATTAATTTATATGCATTCTTTTTTGTTCTCACGAGACTCAAGGTAGATTACAAAATTAGAACACCAATGCAGCAAAAAGTATAAGATGTATCATAATAGGGTTACCAGCTCTGGGTTGGGAAATACCTGGAGATTTTGGGGGTGGGGGTCTGGAGAGGGCGGGGCTTGGGGAGGGGAAGGACTTCAGTGGGGTTTAATGCCACAGAGCTGACCTTACAAAGCAGCCATTTTCTCCAGGGGAACTGATCTCCGTCGCCTGGAGAACAGTTGTGATCCCAGGAGATCCCCAGCCACCACCTGGAGGCTGGCAATCCTGAGGGGAACTGGCCGCTGTTATCTGGAGATCACTTGTAATCCCAGGAGATTTCCAGCCCCCCCTTGGAGACTGGCATCCCTATACCATAAGCAATGCAAAAACTGGATTACAAGAATTAAAGGCTATTCAGTAAAAGCAAGATAATACCATAAGCAATGCCATGCATTACATTGCCCTGTTCTCCCCTGAACAATTCCAGTTTACGACAACAACAGCTGCTCCAGAAGTTTTTAAGAGCTGAACTTCGTCAGAGCTCACAAACACAAGAAAGTCATTCATTTTCAGATTTCCACAAGATTCTCGGCTGGAGTATCTATCCCGTTTTTCAGCTGATGATGTGAGGGGCCGTGGCTCAGTGGTAGAGCATCTGTCAGGCAAGCAGGAGGTCCCAGGTTCAATCCCTGGCATCTCTGGTTAAAGGATCTGGCAGCAGGTGATGCGAAAGACCTCTGCCTGAGACCTTGGAGAGCTGCTGCCAGTCTGAGTAGACAATACTGACTCTGATGGACCAAGGGTCTGATTCAGTATAGGCAGTTTCACATACTTATGTGATTTTGGGAAGGGGATGTGGCTCGATGGAAGAGCCTCTACTTGGCATGCCGAAGGACCCAGGTTCAATCCCAGGCATCTCCAGTTAAAAGGATCAAGTAGTAGGTGATGTGAAAGACCTCTGCTTGAGACTCTGGAGAGCCGCTGCCAGTCTGGGTAGACAATACTGACCTTGATGGACCAAGCATCTGATTCAGTATCAGGCAGCTTCGTGTGTTTGTGTGATGAAAAAATTAAGTGTCCCTCTTTGACCATCCAAAATGCTAGTCTGGAGACAACAGGGGCCTACGTGGACTGAAGTCATGTGGGACGGACACGGACACTGTGGTAAGGAGTCGAATTGTGCGGGACCGTATAAAAAAAGCTGTCGGGGTCCAACCCTTTTTGTTGTTTATTTTTATTTTATTTTTTTTGGTTTGGGTTTTTTAATGTAGGAAAAAAAATGTGGCAAAAGAGATGCCCCAGGTTAACACAGCCACCCTTTTGGGAAGATAACTTTAATCAATATCAGTGGAGGTTTATATAGGGTTGCCAAGTCTCCCCTTACCGCTGGTGTCAACCTCCAGGTGGTGGCCGGAGAACTCCCGAAATTACAGCTGGTCTCCAGATGACAAGGATCAGTTATCTTGTAGACAAGGGCTGCTTGGGAAGGTGGACTGTAAGGCTTTGTGACCAGGGCTTTTTTTGTAGAAAAAGCCCAGCAGGATCTCATTAGCATAATAGACCACACCCAACAGCAGAAACGCATCAGTGTATTAGGCCACACCCCTGACAGCACAGATCATTAGCATATTAGGCCACACCCCATGTTACCAGGAGTGTGGTCATCTGGCCACACCCACCTTTTACTTCTTATTCTGTTTACCTTGTTTGTTGTCAAAACCCAGGGCTTTTTTTGGAGCAGAAACTCCTTTGCATGTTAGGTCACACACCCCTCATGTAGCCAATCCTAATGAGATTCTGCTGTCAGGCCTGGCCTATTATGCTAATGAGTTCCCACTGGGTGTGGCCAACTCTGGAGCCAGCTGGAACTTGGTTCCTGTGCCTTCCTACCCCAAAATAGCCCTATTTATGACCCTGCTGAGGTCCCTCCCACAAATCCTGCCCTCCCCAGGTTTAACCCCCTCCCCAATCCCCAGGTATTCCCCAAGTCAGAGCTGGAAACCCTACTGGGTAGAGTTGCCAAGACCAGGATGTGAAACTCCTGGAGGCTTGGAGATGGAGAGGGCAGGGCCTCAGTGGCATATAAGAGTCCACCTTCCAAAGCATCCATTTTTCCCAGGAAAATTGATCTCTATAGTCTGGAGATGAACTGTAATTCTGAAAGATCTCCAGGTCCCACCTGGAGGCTGGCATCCCTGTCATGCTAGCATTACCAACCCCCCCAGGGGGTGGCTGGATATCTCCTGAAATTACAGCTGGTCTCCAGGCAACTGAGTTCAGTGCACCTGGAGAAAATGGCTGCTTCGGAAGGGGACTCTATGGCATTGTACCCCATTGAAGCCTCTCCCCTCCACAAAACCTACCTTCCTCAAGCTCTACCCCCCAGATCTCCAGGTATTTCCCAACCCGGAGCTGGCAACCCTGTACTATGCCCGCCTGTCAAGCAATGTATAAATGGAGGATCCCGTTTCCATTTCTACTAAATCCGTTGCCAATTTTGCAGCTTATGACTCCGGTTGCAAAAACTGCAAAGTCAATAAGAATAAATCTGTTTTTGCTAAAAGTGTGCCTTTCTAAAGCAAACTTTTTTTTTTTAGTTGGATGTGATCAAACCGCTTATCTAGGAGTGATCATGGTGAAGCCAGTGGGGTTACTCGGGGAGGCCTGCCTTGAAACGTGATGCTTTTCCAGATGATACGGTTAAGATGCTGCATCTGATACATCCAGTCAAACACAGAGTATTTTAGCTGCTCGAGGAGCGGCAAGGGGCAAAAAGTCTATTTCAAATATTGATGTGACAAATCAGTAAAAGGAATGGTATTTGGTTGGGGTTCGAGGCAGGGATGAATGCATGTCAACCCACCAGGTAATAGTTCATGTTAATGTCAAGCAGCTGAGTCAGTGAGGGTAAAACTGCGGGACTTTTTCCTTTTTCCTGATGATTTTTTTTTTAAAAACTCACCTGAATACAGCCACCGATGTTAATTTGAAGGAGATTGCCTGTTTGGGAGGAAAGGGTGTCTAACCCTCCCCACGTTGCCATGTTCCTGCTGGAAATAACTGTCTTTAAGAGATTCTAAGCTGGCCTTCTCCCTCTCCTGTCCAAAGAAACGATTGATGGGAATATTAATAGAATAAAACAAGGGTGCTGATATAAGGCTCCCAGTCTCCTGGCTTTCCGCAAACTGTGCAAAAATGGATTATTCAAGAGGGCTTTTCTATGCAGGCGATAGAGCAGCACTGTACAAAATGGTTCACAATGTTAATTGGACGAATTATTAGGGACCATGGTCTATACTGCTGTAAGTGCATACTTTGCTGTAAGTTGGATCCTACTACATCATTTTATGTGTTATGTTAACACTTCTGCTGTGCTTCGGATCTGTTTATGGGATTTCTGGTTGGCTCTACAACTAGAAATGGGCACGAATCGGCTCACAAACGAAAGTTCGTGAGGAATTTTGGCCGGTTCGTGGTTTTCGAACTGAAGTTCTTGGCAGTTCAACCGGCATGAACTCTCAAGTGGTTCATGGTGGTTCATGGATTGATACATTTCCAGACAGACTGTCTCCACTCAAGCAAAATGTTTACTAAACTCCAAAGCAACGGGGGTGGTGGTGGTCAGAATTGGAGGACTTGTAAAGGAGCATCAGGGGGAGGCTGTCTGTGTGTCTGATGTCTCTAGCTTGCACAGGGTCTGTTATAGACACCCCTGAACCTCCTGAACTTTTGCCTGTCATTTCCCCAGAAAGATCTCTTCACAGAGCTGTCAATGATGTTAGCACTTCATACATATGTAGAACTCCCAAGAGCACAAGTTAAAACTCTGTTTAAACTCTGTTATGTCCGTGGACCGCCACTAGGAGCCAGCAGCAGGCACCCCGAGCTTGGTTCCAAAGACAACAAGGGCCAAGGATCTAAACCGTCCAAGGAGGCACCTATAGGAACTGTGGCAGGAAGTTTAAACTCTCCAATGGGACCTGGGGGTGGGTCTCAGGAACTGTATGTAGTTGGCCGTTTTGACCAGTTGTTGTTGTGTGTGTTGTGTACCAATAAACCATGCGCTGTTAATCACGTAGCGTCCAGCTTCTCCATGCGTCGAACCCAGTACCAAACAAACTCCAATGGAATCTGTGTTGGAAAAATCAGCTCACAACCCCAACGTATGTTGATGACCTCCCCAATTTCTTTTTACTCTCGCACCTGACAGCCATGCAGGCTTCTTGTCAGGTTCTTGCCAGCTGAAGTTAACAACTTTTAAGAGGAAAGAATATTTTAAAACAGAGGAGTAAAACATATTTAAAAACATTAGCAGTCAGGAGCAGAAATTCAAAGCAGCCACAGGGGTTCCATTCTGGATCCTGTTCAAAGGTTCTTGTTTTTCTGACTCTCAGACTCTGGAAACTAACATGTCCCCCCCCGCCTCCTGTAGGCTGTACACAGAGTTGTGAGCAGGGCTTTTTTTGTAGAAAAAGCCCAGCAGGAACTTATTAGCATAATAGGCCACACCCAACAGCAGAAACTCATTAGCCTATTAGGCCACACCCTGGCATCTCAGCTCATTAGCCTATTAGGCCACACCCCCATGTTACCAGAAGTGTGGTCATCCAGCCACACCCACCTTCTGCTTCTTATTCTGTTTACCTTGTTTGTTGTCAAAACCCAGGGGTTTTTTTGTAGCAGGAACTCCTTTGCATGTTAGGCCACACACCCCTCATGTAGCCAATCCTAATGAGTTCCTGCTGGGCGTGGCCAACTCAGGAGCCAGCCGGAACTCCGTTCCTGTGCGTTCCTGCCCCAAAATAGCCCTGGTTGTGAGCATCTTGGCTTGCTCCCCTGTTGGTGTTCTTCCCCAGTTCTTCCCCAGTTCTTCTGTTATGGTTGCTGACTTCCCAGTGGGGCCCGGAGATCCCCTGGAATTACAACCAATAGCCAGACGACGGAGGTCATCTGTCAGGTTGTGACAGGGATGTTACACCGACAGTTGCCGCATATATATCTGTGGCTTCAGGACAGCTATTTCAGCTCAAGTTGTTTATTACTCTGGAATCTTAGCCTTCTGTTTGAGAATGGTTTATAGATTTAGCTTTCTTGTTAATCGGCTAGTTAGTGTATATTTTGGAGACCACAGGGTTGTTTAGCTTGGGGGTTTGGTCTTGTATCTTGCCTTAAACCCTGTATTTTATATTATTTCTCATTTTATTTAACTTTGTATTATCCAAAAGCCTATGATCTGTATAAGCACACCTGTTAATGAATGGAAACAGAACAGCCTGGCGGTCCAGCTGGATCAGACCAATAGTCCACCTTGTCCAGCATCCCGTCTCACACGGTGGTTAACCAGTTCTCCTGTATGGCCAATGATAGGGCACAGAGGCCGAGGCCTTCCCCTCATGTTGCCTCCTCCTGGCTCTAGGATGCAGAGGCTTAACTCCTCTGAACGTGGAGGTTCCCCACAGTCATCACCATGGCTAGTAGCCACTGATGGACTTATCCTCCACGAAATCTGTCATTTCCTTTTAAAGCTGTTTATTCCTGTGGCCATCACTATACTCCCAGCAGCAAATTCCACATTTTAATCACTATCTGTGTAAGAAGAGAGGATGGAGAAATTGGAACTCAAGAGCAGCAGGGGGTCACGGATGAAAAAACCCAGGATGGCCTGCCAGTGATTGGTCAGGGGAGCCATTGCAAGGAAACTGGCTTCCTCCCACCCTTTTGGCCAGAGAATTCTGCACTAGCTACTTAGGGACTGCAGTCATCAGGGTGACAGACGCTATATTGCTTGCATCTGTTGTAAACTGTTTTTTGGAGATCAGTTAATCAAAAGTAGGATATAAGGGTTTGAAATAAACAGACACATCCTATGCCCTTTATTAATAAAAAAGGCTCTCTCAGCCCCACCTACCTCAGGGAGGGGAAGGGGAAGGCATTGTAAGCAATGCCCCCTCTAAGCTGTGGAGTCTTGTGAGCAAAAGTTCTACTTTGAGAGCTACTGGCATTGAACGTGTGAGCAAGTGATGTGGCTACTGCATTAAATTAGTTTGCCCTGGAGCCATCCTTCCTGAGCAAAGACAAAAATGTGTGAGCTGGAGGCTAAAGAACTGTCAGCTAGCTCACACTAACTCAACGTAGAGGGAACACTGATTGTAAGCCACTCTGAGACTCCTTCAGGTAGTGAAGGGCAGGGTATAAATCCAGCCTCTTCCCCCTCCCTCCCTCCTCCTCCTCCTCCTAATTCTGAGACCAACTCTAGGCCTCAACCCTAGGTTTGTAACTCTAGTCCCGCTCAAAGGAGCCCCCACACTATGGCACATGCCTGAAGGATAAATCTGGGTGCTGGAGAGAGAATCAGGGGCTGAGAGCTCCTCAGGGACGGGACAAGAGGACTGATTGAATCCTTGGAGGATGGGCTGGTTAATAATCCCTGGAGATCTGGAGCAGAGCCTGGGGGAGGGCAGCATTCGTAGACTGGGCTTAGTGAGGATATGATGCCATGGAATCACAGATTTTAATGCTGGTTTTGTTCTGAATTTCTATTTATTGTTAAATTGTATTCATTGTCATTTTAGTCATGATTTCTATGTGACTCTGTAACCCGCGCTGATCCTGCTTGCGGGGAGAACGGGATAGAAGTAGAATTTCAGGGCTCTTTTTGTAGCAGGAACTCCTTTGCATATTAGGCGGCACACCCCTAATGTAGCTTACAGAGCTCTTCTTACAGGGGCTGCTGTAAGCTCTTGTAGGAATTTCTACATTAGGGGTGTGTCATCGCCTGATATGCAAAGGAGTTCCTGCTACAAAAAGAGCCTTGATTACTACTACAACCACTACTACTACCACCACCACTACTACTACTGTCTGCCCTCTGTAGCTCTCATTTTGGGATTACCAACTCCAGGCTGGAAAATCCCTAGAGATTTGGGGGTGGAGCTTACAGGGGGTGGAACTTTGGGAGGGAGGGAGCTCAGCGGGGATTCTATTTGATTCAATATGGTCCACCTTCTGAAGGCCTATGCTCGAAAATCCATAGGGCACCCAGGGTTGCCGGCTCTGGGTTGGGAAATACCTGGAGATTTGGGGGCCGGAGGAGGGTGGGGTTTGGGGAAGGGAGGGCAGGAACTTCAATGGGGTATGAAGCCACAGACTCCACCTTCCAAAGTCACTTTTTTTCTCCAGTAGAACTGATTTCTGTAGTCTGGAGATTGTGTTCCTGGGAGATCTCCAGGCCCCACCTGGAGGCTGGCAACCCGAGGTTCCCTCTCGGCTGCAATTGTATCATCCGGTGCCAAGCCAAGTGGCATCAGGGGGGACATAATCCTACCAGCCAAGCTCTATTACAAACCCGAAACCAGAGCAGGGCAGAGGGAAGTCAAAAGTTGCACGACGAAGCACTTGGCCGGGCGCTGGCCATCTATTATGTCAAGAAAGCAATTGCCTCTTAAAGGGGTCTATTTTCTTTGCTTTATCTTCTGAGTAGGAATTTGTGGCTGCTAAATTTAAAACAGATAAAACACAAGCAGGTGCTTTCAGAGGAGGTATTAGCTCCTGTCATAAAACCCATATGAGGAAACAGAGAGGGGCTTTTATTAAACGTTATATGCAGCAGCGGAGGCGACCTTGTGGTGGCAGAGGAAGCTATACCTCCCGGAGACGGTTCACCTCACCTGCCTAAGGTAACAGATTTTATGTTTTGCAGAAGTACAAACAAGGACTCTCTTCCTGCACTGTCTGGCTCTCGCAAGGCCTGCTGACTTCTTTTTTTTACGGGCACAGGCTTGCCAATTTCCAGGTGGGGCCTGGAGATCTCCTGGAATCACAACTGACCTCCAGACAACAGAGATCAGTCCTCCTGGAGGAAATGGCTGCTTTGGAGGGTGGACTGCATGGCATGATGCCCCCTCGGGTTGCCAGGCCTTATCTGGCTGGCTGGTGGGACAGGTCCATCCTCGCTCTGGGAGTTTTTGTCCAAATGCTAGCGTGTCCCCCATGTGACGTGTCTGGCATGATGATGTCACCTCTGGAGGGATGGCAACCCTAGGTACCCCACTGAGGTCCCTCCCCTACCAAACCTCCACCTTCCTTAGGCTCCACCCCCAAACTCTCCAGATATTTTCCTATCCACAGTTGGCTACTCTATATAGGTCCCATTGCAATACATGCCAGCTGAAGAGGCCTGCTGGATCAGAGCAGTGGTCCATCTAGTCCAGCATCCTGTCTCACACAATAGCCAACTACTTTATATAAATAATAAATAAATTATGTATGTAGTCTGGAGATCAGATGTAATTCCAGGAGATCTCCAGCCCCCAAATATACTAAACAGAGCCCCAGCTATCCTGACTGCGAGGTAAATGAATCCTCAGATACTTGTCCTACAAAGATGAAGATGGCTTCATCTTCAGAAGGCTTTAAAAGTGGATTAAGTGGATTCATGGAGGACAGGTCTATCAGTGGCTACTAGCCATGGTGATTAAAGGGAACCTCCATGTTCAGAGGCAGAACTTCTGAACTCCAGTGCCAGGAAACAACATCAGGGGAATGCCTTGGCCTCTATGCCCTATAGTTGGTCCTCCAGAGGAACTGGTTGGCCACTGTGTGAGACAGGATGCTGGACTAGATGGACCACTGGTCTGATCCAGCAGGGCTCTTCTGATGCTCTTATCAGGGGAAGGCCTCAGCCTCTATGCCCTGTTGTTGGCCCTCCGGAGGAACTATTTGGCCACTGTGTGAGACAGGATGCTAAGCTAGATGGACCACTGGCCTGATCCAGCAGAGCTCTTCTGATGTTCTTATCAGGGGAATGCCTTGGCCTCTATGCTCTGTAGTTGGCCCTCCTGAGGAACTGGTTGGCCACTGTGTGAGATAGGATGCTGGACTGGATGGACCACTGATCTGATCCAGCAGAGCTCTCCTGATGTTCTTATCAGGGGAAGGCCTCAGCCTCTATGCCCTGTAGTTGGCCCTCTGGAGAAACTGGTTGGCCACTGTGTGAGATGGGATGCTGGAAGAGGTGGACCACTGATGTGATCCAGCAGAGCTCTCCCGATGTTCTTATCAGGGGAAGGCCTCAGCTTCTATGCCCTGTTGTTGGCCCACCAGAGGAACTGGTTGGCCACTATGTGAGACAGGATGCTGGACTAGATAGACCACTGGTCTGATCCAGCAGGGCTCTTCTGATTCTCTTATCAGGGGAAGGTCTCAGCCTCTATGCCCTGTTGTTGGCCCTCCAGAGGAACTGGTTGGCCACTGTGTGAGATGGGATGTTGGACTGGATGGATCACTGGTCTGATCTGGCAGGTCTCTTCATGTGTTCTTAAGATTGGCAAAAGCAACCAACAATAATAAAATAATAGTTCCTTCTGTATTATGATGATCTAAATTTAGGGGACCAACTGCTGAAACTCTCCTAAACACAGTGTCTTCTTCTGTGCCAGTTTGTAGCAACTCTACTTCTTCCTTCCTTGAATACATACTGGATTCCATCTTCTGCAAATAAAGGTACTTTACTCTCTTTAATAATAATGGCCATCAGAGTCCATTGAGTGTAATAAGAGTTCGTAGTTGGGGGGCTTGCTAAAGATGGGAGTCCAGATGCGAAATGCCCCCGGGGAGATCAGTTGTGCCTAGATCAAAGGAATGGCAGCAATGCCCCAATGCGCTTTTCTGGAACGACCACTTCCCGCATTTCAAGCGCTACGGTTGGTGATAAAAACAAATAGACTCGTGCTAATTAAATCAATAGCCCAAGCAAATGAGTTTTCCAAGTGGAAGTTTTATTAAGCTTTATTTTATTTTAGTGGGAGTCTATTACAGGCATACGAGGGCAAGGTAGGGGTTGCTTCCAATCCCGTGCTATTAGGCCTCTCACCTAATTAAGGGCTTTATAAAGTATGAGTGCCTAGTTAGACATTAGGCAAAGGCCGTAATGCTTTAAGGCCACAGAAATCATTGGGGTTGTCAACATTGTATCCCAGGGCACTCACAGGGGCCGGGAAAGCAAGAAGAGAGATTTCAACAGGAAACACTTTCAGTTCATCTATTCCCCATCCACCGCGACTGAACACCCGGCAGTAATTTCCCATCATGCCTCTGATTTCCTGGGAGGACAGGAAGCAGCTAAGCACCAGTCAGTCATGCATGGATCCGAATACCTTCCCCTCCCCTGAGAGCTCCTCCTCCTTTCAACTTCCCTGCCGTTCATGGGGCCAAGAGAGAGAGGATGGGAAGCCACAGGGCATCTCTCCTTGTTGCCTAATCCTTCCTCTTGGGGTTGCCAGCCTCCAGGTGGTGTCTGGAGAGCTCCTGGAATTACAGTTGATCTCCAGACTCCATCGATCACTTTATTTATTTTTAAAGAAATCAGTTTCTTCTGGAAAAAATGGCTGCTTTGGAAGGTGCACTGCACGGCACTATACCCCAGAAAGGTCCCCTCCCCTCCCCGAACCCCACTATTCCAGACTCCACCCTCAAATCTCCAGGTATTTCCAAACCCAGAGTTGGCAACCCTGCTTAGCTTTGATATCACAGCTTGACACAGATTCTTTGTATCTTTTAATTACAGTCAGGGCTCTTTTTGTAGCAGGAACTCCTTTGCATATTAGGCGACACACCCCTAATGTAGCCAATCCTCCAAGAGCTTACAGTAGCCCCTGTAAGAAGAGCTCTGTAAGCTCTTGGAGGATTGGATATGTTAGGGGTGCGTTGCCTAATATGCAAAGGAGCTCCTGCTACAAAAAGAGCCCTGATTACAGTTATTAACAAGCAGGAGTCCCTCAGGCTTTCGAGAACGCCGTGAAAAACAAAGCCCCTGTTCAAGTCAAATATATTAAATCAATTTTCATTGCTAGCTTGAGCAGATTGATTTGGCTACATGGACCAATTATACAATTTTGAACCTTTTATTCCAGCATCTTCACTAATATCTGTTGTCTTCTAAGTATGAAACAAATTGATAGCTTTGCCTAAATGGGCTGGGCCCTGTATTCTCACGATCGTACCGGTTATAGCCTGTCCAATGAACTCGAAGTGATCACAGAAGTCGACCAGGCTTGAACAGTAAGGCCATGCTATTTTCATGGTTTGCTCCGGTCCGTATCTTTGGCGTGACCTTGAGGTTCATTTCAAATACAAAGGACTCCCAGCAATTTGCCACTGACAACCCTTATGCTCTCGATTGGGCGCTTTGCTATTTTCCTTCTGTTATGAGCTAATTTCATGGCTTAATAATTAGCTTCCACAAATAATTGGCCTTTTAACACGTTCGTTATAAATTCCTGTCGTGGTAAGCATTGTCAATTAATCTTGATGAACATGGCTAAACACGACGCATTATCTGCTGTAAGACTACAAGGGTACTGGATCTGGACCTGCCTCAAAGTCTGATAAGGGATAGGATCAACCGGGTTTGCTTAGTCAGGTGGATGCAAATGAGTAGGCAATAAGCACTTCCCTTAAAGAAAGTGAGAGGCAGTGTAATACCTGTAGCAGATGGCAGTGAAGAACTACCTATGAAGAAGTGACTGGGAAATACGGTCTATGGTAAGGAATGAATTTATAATCAGATTTAGAAGATGAAGGAAAATCCTACCTTTTGGTACCAAAGAGAAAATGTTCATATTTGGAAGTTCTGATGGGATATTATTTTATATAAACACAGCCAGTTTGGTGTAGCAGTTAAGAGCACCGACTCTAATCTGGGAGAACCGGGTTTGATTCCCCACTTCTCCTCCACATGCAGTTGCTGGTGTGACCTTGGGTCAGTCACGAGTTCTCTTGGAGCTGTTCTCTCAGGAGCAGTTCTCTCAGAGCTCTCTCAGCTCTGAGAGAGTGTCCGTTGTGTCTGAGTGGGTGTCTGTTGTGGGGAGAGGAAGGGAAGGCGATTGCAAGCCACTCTGAGACTCCTTCGGGTAATGAAGGGCGGGGTATAAACCCAATCTCCTCCTCTTCTCCTCTCCTTCTCTCCTCAATGGAAATTTGGGGAGTAAGTGTGAATGAGACTTGCTTCTCAGTGAAGATGAGTAAAGTCAGGCTTCTTGTCACCTTTTATTGTCTGTTTGGTGGAATTTTAGAGTCGCATAGCCGAAATTCTCCACAGCTCTGTAAGGTAAGTTAGTCTGAGCTCAGATAAGTATCGGTTTGCCCAGTGCTCCTTGGGGAGCTACGTGTCTGAACATGTATTTGAGCCTCGGTTTCTCATAACCATACCCAGTACTCTAACTGGTAAATCATCCTGACTCTCTAAGGAGGAGCAGCCAGAGGTGGGCAGATTTGCTGATCTTCTAAGCTGTAGATGATGAATTTTAGAAGTTCAAGAGCCACAAGGTGTCAACAAACTTTGTGCAAACCTGTGTGTATGTGTGTGCTAAGCTCATTTTTTTGGCTTGGAGGGCCCGTCAGAACTGGAGGTAGCTGCAATAAGCATTTATTGCCAGATCTTCAGTGCAAAACCCGTTTAATAAGAAGCACATTAGCAGCATGCTTTGATGCTTGTTTAAAAAGAACTATCAGAAGCAGTGTGTGACTTTTAATTGCACCATATATTCTTGATGAAACAACATTGCTTTAACAGCTGTGCTTTGCTGCTGGGACCCTGGGATGATGAGGTGCTAAATGAGAGGGGAACAATAAAATGAGAGTTGCCTTTTATTTTCTTAACCAAAGCAGCAAACAAACAAACAAACAAAATCCTCATTCATTTTACAGGGAAATTGGATAGGCAGTCTAGAATTTCTAGAAGGGCTTTTGCTGCTTGTGTAAATTAGCCCCACATTCAGAACGAGTAACAGGAATCAGTACCGTGTTTGTGCATTTATTTTGCTCAGCTGACCTACCTCTGAACCCTGTCTTTGAATTTATTTGAGTGTTCTTTGGGGAGGCAGAAGTGGGGGTGTCTGGGACAGCCCAGCAGCCCTAGGAGTTTGGGTTCTTTTGGCTCCCCGAAGGGGATTTTTTATTGCTTTTCTAAATCTACATACATAAAAAAAGAAACTACACACAAAAAAAGAGAAACCAAGGGTAAGGTGGTTACTATCTACAGGAGATAGAAAAGAAAATCCCACTAAAAAGCCAAGAATCGGTGATCATATATAACTCTTAAAAGACACATGCCTCTTGAATGCAGATTGACTTTCACCAAAAATGATCATCCAGCTAATAAAACATTTCAATATTTCCCCAGCATTCCCAGTTTTATAAAGAGATGCCTCCCGCAAAAAACATAAAAGCAAAGTACTCCAGAGAACAATAATGGTCTACTTTTCCCCTCTTTCTCGCCTCAAATAATAGCCTTTTCTTTTGCGGGCAACTGCACCCAACTTAGAGTCCAAGTCCTCATCAGAAGATCCAGTCTCTCCTTCTTCATCACTCTCCTTGGTGTCGTTGGAGGCTCCTTCTCCCTCTCCTGATGGCTGACCATGTTGACGCAAAAATTCACAAGCTTTTTTGACAGAGTCTATCCTTTCTTTGCCATTTGTATATCTGAAGATTAGTCCTTCGGGCACCAATCATCTATAGGCCACTTTACAGCTTTGTAAAAACAGCACCAAGTCTCTGTATTTCCGTCTCTTCCTTCTTATCTCAAATGGCACATCCTTCAGTACTTTAATCTCCTTATCTTTCCACTTCAAGGTAGTTCCATTAGTCGCTTTCAGAAGTTGGTCTCTCACTTTTCTTCGGGAGAATCTTACTGTGACTTCCCCTGGCAGATTATTCTTTCTGATAAAATCAGAATACGATCTAAAGACTGTGTCTATTTCGCTTTGAAGTTGATCCGACGTCATCTCTGCCAAGGGGGCCAACAAGTCCCCCACAATCTGTCTCAGAGTCTCTCCCTCAATCCCTTGAAGCCTCAAGACATAGTTCGCCCTTTCCATTTGCAGCTGTAACACATGAGACTCTTCGATCTGACACTTCTTTTCAAGTGCCTGTAGTTTTCTATTCACCTTTTTCATACTGATACTAATCTCCTGCTCTACTTCTTCGATTTTCTGTGTATTTAAAACCATTTGTGCTTGCTGCGCATCAAGCTTATTGTCAATAGCTGTGATTTTCTCCAGCAGAGGGCGCAGAGCCTCCGACAGCAACCTTTGGAGTTCCGCAGTAGAGTCGTGTCTAGGCACAGAACTTGAAG
Source organism: Gekko gecko (assembly GCA_029375565.1). Classification (NCBI taxonomy): domain Eukaryota; kingdom Metazoa; phylum Chordata; class Lepidosauria; order Squamata; family Gekkonidae; genus Gekko; species Gekko gecko. The sequence goes on along the minus strand of JAPDNY010000011.1, from coordinate 92,921,919 downwards.
GGCTGGAACTTCCTGAAAAAGGTTTAACTTTTTCCTTAGCATCCTTTAACTCCTTAGCATCTTTCAGAGGTGCCATGTTTGGGGATTGTTTACTTTTTCTCAAAGTTTGTCAAAGTCTCTGGCAGTTCTTAATCATTCCAGTAAGCTCATACAGTCTCTTTATATCCGTTCAATCATTTCTTACTGTCAGCCCCCCCTTTTTCTAGCTTTAAAATCACTTGTAAACAGTTCTTATCAGGGGGAAGTTCTTATCCCCCCGATAAGCCCCAGGAGTTTTGAGGGTGGGGCAAGAGGCGGAAATGATGTTGAGCTACATGCTGTTGTCAGGTCCTGGAAAAACCCCAGATGTGACATCACTGACGTCATCGCACTGACAGAAACTCTGTGATATTAAGAATGTTTTTAGAGCATTGGCTGACGTCCGAATTTTTACCCAGACGTGAAGCCAGCACATAGCCTGACATCCTTTCCACCCCCCCACTGTTTCTTCCATCAGCTGAGTGGGCACTTGGCCTGCCTGGATAGAAAGAAGAATCAATCTGGATAAGGAATATCCGCTCCCTTCTTGAAGCCGCCTGGCCCCGCTGGTGGACCTCCTGACGGCACTTGGCCGCCTTGTGACAAGAGTGTTGGACTGGATAGGCCATTGGCCTGATCCAGCATGGCTTCTCTTATGTTCTTAATATCCCAGGAGCCTGCAAAAGAGAAAAAGGTTACCAAAGAAGATGAAGAAGAGAGAGATTGGATTTATATCCTGCCCTTCAGTTGGAGTCTCAGAGCATCTTACAATCTCCTTCCCTTCCTCTCCCCACAACAGACACCCTGTGAGGTAGGTGGGGCTGAGAGAGCTCTGATAGAACTGCTCTTGAGAGAACAGCTCTGAGAGAGCTGTGATTGACCCAGGGTCACCCAGCTGGCTGCATGTGGAGGAGTAGAGTCCAACGCTCTTAACCACTACACCAAACCGGACGTATGTTCCACCAGCTAGACGGGTGTTTCTCTGCAGGAGCACATATGCCTCTCTAGAGCAGTTCAAAAGGATTTATTGGCAGTCCCTTCTTACTTTCATATTAAATATACCTGTGAAAAACAGGGTCTTTTTGGTATTTGCACCTGCCCCATGGTGTCTATTCTGCATAGAGGTCACTCAAGTCATATTGTCATTAAGTTTTCACAAGTTTTCATAAAGGCTGTAAGAACTTTTAAAAAGTGAACTTTTAGTCTATAGAGGAATCGAAAATAATGCTCATGAAAAATGCTTCTGCACGGCTGTGCTTTTTAAATTTGGAAATATTGGCGTTCAATTTTCTTTGCTTGGTTTTAAACAGCTGCATTTTTATCAGAAAGTACCTTTTGTCACAATGTGAGCCACCTTGAACACAAGGGAAAGTGCAATCCAAGATCCTTAAATCTTTGTATTCATGAGGGCGAGAAACTTATAAAATAGTTATTCTTAGGAAGTTGCACTCTGTGCCCAATATCTCACACTTTTTTGTTGTCCTGCAGAATCATAGTCCTAGTAATAATGTCTCCAAAATATGTAACTTCCTATGTTTATGTAACTTCACAAATTCAGCACAATGTTCCATTGATGTATTTAAAACATTTATTAGCCACCTACCTTCCTTAATAGTGCTCAAGAAGGCTTATGAGGTTGATAAAGCACATAGAATAACAGAACAAAGTTTGAATCCAGTGGCACCTTTAAGACCAACCAAGTTTTATCCTGGGCATAAGCTTTTGTGTGCCTGCGCTGAAGAACCGTGCATACACACGAAAACTTGTACCCAGGGCTTTTTTTCTGGGGGAACATGTTGTAATAGAGTTCTGGAACCTTTTTGTCAAAATTCTTTTAAAAATGTTTAAAAGTTCGTGAGTTTTCAGTATACAGATTGAAAACTTCATTTCCTTCTTGAGAGTTCTGGCACCTTTTTTGGTTTTTTTTAAATCCCTGGTTATACCCAGAATAAAACTTGGTTGGTCTTAAAGGTGCCGCTGGACTCAAACTTTGTTCTGCTGCTTGAGACCTACACGCCTGCCCACCTGAACATAGAATAATAGTTTTTGAAATGTGGAAGGTCAAATAAGCCTTGCAGATCCCACTTTTCTTTGGTTGCGGATTGTACTTTCAAAGAGGTCTGGAAAGAGAGCGCAACTTTTGAGCTGAGGATTTCATTCAGCAAGTACCTCCTTTAGTCGCAATCAAGGCAGATTTTGATTAAATCCCTGTCCACACTTGACTGCTCGCGCTCATGGGGCTGTTCCCCACAATTATGTCAAAACCAGTTTTCTCTTTGCCCTCCCAGTTCTCATTGCGATGACCCTTCTAATCAGTACGATATCCCATTGGATATAACAAACCACGATCCCTACATTTAATCTTAAAATGTAATTAAAACAAAGGAGTGTGAAATGAAAAGCCCATCGGACTGAAAATCACAGGATTCATTCAAAGAGTCCGTTGCCTTTCGTTACGGGAATGTAAATGGGGTGGTTGTGGAGCGGGCCTGGCCAGCCTTTTAGAAGGCTAATGGCAAAACTTTTTACAAACGTGTTGGAAGTTTAGGGGCCTTGAGATGTAGAAAAGGTCTCTTCTTTGGGTTAGGCCCAGGATTTTCAATCAGCAGGTTCCCTGGAAGTGCTTTATCATGCATCATGAATCATGAGAACATAAGAGAAGCCATGTTGGATCAGTCCAATGGCCCATACAGTCCAATATTCTGTGTCACACAGTGGCCAAAACCCAAGTGACATCAGGAGGTCCACCAGTGGGGCCAGAACTCCAAAAGCCCTCCCAAACACCAAGAATACACAGCATCACTGCTCCAGACAGAGTGTTCCATCTATACCTTCTGGCTAATAGCCACCGATGGACCTCTGCTTGCTGCTTCATATGGTTATCCAATCCCCTCTTGAAGCTGTCTATGCTTGTTGCTGCCACAACTTCTTGCACCATGTATCAATTACTCTTTGGGTGAAGAAGTAGTTCTTTTTATCTGTTCTTGTATTGTGAGAAAGGGAGAAAAGTACTTCTTTCTCTTCCTTCTCTATCCTGTGCATAATTTTGTAAACTTCCATCATGTCATCTCCCCAATTGTCGTTTCCCCAAGCTAAAGAGCTAATGCAAATCCTCTGCTTAGAGAGGGGGCTGTGGCTCAGTGTAAGAGCTTCTGCTTTGCATGCAGAAGGTCCCAGGTTCAATCCCTCATATCTCCTGTTAAAAAAGGAGCAGGCGGTGGGTGATATAAAAGAACTCCACCTGAGACGGTGGAGAGCTGTTGCCAGTCTGAGTGGACAGTATTGACCTTGATGGACTGATGGTCTGATGCGCTATAAGGCAGCTTCATGTATGCCAATTTGGTATAGTGGTTAAGTGAGCGGACGCTAATCCCGGTTTGATTCCCCACTCCTCCACTTGCATCTGGCTGGATGACCTCAGGCAAGCCGTAGTTCTGTCAGAGCTATCTGTTAAGTATGAGAACATAAGAACATAAGAACATAAGAGAAGCCAATGTTGAATCAGGCCAATGGCCCATCTAGTCCAACACTCTGTCACACAGCGGCCAAAATATACCAGGTGCCATCAGGAGGTCCAGCAGTGGGGCCAGGGCACCAGAAGCCCTCCCACTGCTGCCCCCTCCAGCACCAAGACTCAACAAAGGATTCAGCTTCAAGTGATTTCAGCTTTATTAAACAGCAACTGTAAGTCAGGAACACACAACTGAACACACACAACAAGGGAAGCACAGCTCCTTCTTTTAAACTCTCCCGGGCTGTCAAAGCCACACCCATAGTCAGATAAGAACCAATAGTAACGCTGGGATAAAAGCCAATCAGGATACAGGGATAAAGGCCAATCAGGAACGTTCCCTCTTTGCAACAATATCACTCAGTGATTGGGTAATTACACAGGTTTCGCAGAAACCGACCAATAGCAATGTGACATCTGAAGAGCCACGTTCAGACTCAAGCTTAACATGTGAATAGATAGGAGCGATTCACATTCAGTACATAACACTGTCCTTGAAAGAGGAGTTCTTGAGAGACCTCTCTCAGCCCCACCTACCTCCCAGGGTGTCTGTTGTGGGGAGGGGAAGGGAAAGGAGTTTGTAAGCTGCTCTGAGATAGGGAAGGGTGGGGGATGAATCAAATCTCCTCCTCCCTTAAACAATGCTGGTGTTTAGAAGTTACAGCCAAGTGCTGTAGCTTCACTTTTATGAACAAATGGCATTTCTAGTTAAAACAATCTCAGAAAGCAGGGCTGAAAGACACCTTGGAGCCTTTGCCAGTCAGATGGTCAGCGATCTGGTTCAGTGTCTAGTGATTCTATATGTACCTTCTCTCCAACTTTTGGTGATCCCCTGCTTTTGGTGAGCCCCCGACTGTGGCTCAGCCTCTACTGTTGATGTGTGTGTATGTGTTTCAAGTGACATCAAGTTGTTTCTGACATACGGCAACCCTATGAATCAATGTCCTCCAAAATGTCCTCCGGTTAACAGCCTTTGCTCAAGTCTTGCAAACAGAGGGCTGTGGCTTCCTTGGTTGGGTCAATCCATCTCATCTTGGGTCTCCCTCTTTCCCTGCTGCCTTCAAAGTTTCCTAGCATCGATACAGTCCCCATTACTGAGCTGTACACGTGCCCTGACTTGGTCCCACGTGACTAAATCTTCACTGGCTCTGCTAATCTACTGCCAGAAACTCTTTGAAGTGTTCCAAGGCTCTTGCTTTGAGCTTTAAATTTGACAGAGTTGCTGACTTTGTAGTATTAATCAGGACCAGGATAGAGAAAGGCTGAGGAATATGAGGCTGCGATCACACACACTAAATAATCTACTTTCAGTGCACTTTCCAACTGGATTTTGCCAGTTCACACAATAAAATCCAGTTGGAAAGTGCATCGAAAGTGGATGTGTACGATCATAGCTTGAGCTGCAGAAGAAAAACTGGCTAACAGCAGCTTCGCAGTTCTTTCCAGCTGCTTTCAAGAGACGAGTGTCTGAGATTGCCTTCAAACATCATGGTGACGCACTGAAGGTGAAAGGGCATTAATTATGTGGGCTGTAGGGACTAGTCCTTATTTTTGCTGGGTTGAGAGGAATGTCAAGGGAATATACCTCATCTCCCATTAGGAAGATGAGGTCAGAGAGAGATCATGGGCCAAGTCACCTGGCTAACTGGGGTTCCCAGCCTCCAGGTAGGGCCTGGAGATCTCCTAGAATAGCAGCCAATCCCCAAATGACAGAGGTCAGCTCTCCACGAGAACCTGGCAGATCCCGAGGGTAAACTCTATGACATCATAGCCTGCTGAGGTCCTTCCTCTCCCCAAACTCCACCCTCCCCAGGCCCCACCCCTAAATCTCCAGGAATTTCTCAAGCTGGAGTTGGCAAGCCTATCCATGACAGAGTGGCGATCTGGACCATCACACTGTTTCTCACTGACATTCACTCTGTAATATTTACAGCCATCTTAGCATCTTAAGATCTCTACCCTGCTCTTCTTGGGCGAGGGAGGGAGGGAGGGAGGGAGGGAGGGAGGGAGGGAGGGAGGGAGGGAGGGAGAGCGCACACAACTTGATTCAGCCCCCTAAATGAGTTCACAGCTGATGTGACCTTTGACCTCGGGGGCCTGCAGCTCTCACTCTTAACCATGGCACTGATGCTGTACTAGACTTAAATTGTGGTGATGGCTTCCTGAAATTCTTACCGCTTTCTTTTAATCTTCCCCCCCCCAGCCCGAATAATGGAACATCTGCCTTGCAATCTGCGCACGTCGCACCTTTTTCACCTCTGTCCCTGCCTCGGGGCTTTTCCCCTTTCAAAGCAATCTTGTAGCTGTAATTCCGGAAGCCGGGCTTGAGGTTTCCAATTCCTTTCCTGCCAGCCGTCCTTTGGAGCCCAGGTCTCTCTCTTTAATGACGACCCACCTTTTTGTCACTCGGCTGAATAAGGTTTACGGCTTTCATAAATTCAGAACCGGCTCAAAACGACGTCTTCTGTTCTCGGCGCTTCCAGGTGATGGGGAAGCTGCTTGAAGCAAGTCTGGCTCCTGAACTGTGTTCTGGACACTTCTCTTCTTAATCATGCATTTCGTTTCAAAGGGAGGTGGTCTGTGTTTTCTTGGCACATGTAAAATTATGTTTGGGATTTGATTCGACACAGATTTCAGAGCTGGAAAGTTCCTGCATGATAGCTTCCCTTCAGAAGACATCAGAGCCGTAGAGCTCCATCTGGAACAGTCAGGTTATCAGAGGTCTAAGGTCAGAGAGAGGGAGAGGGAGAGGGAGAGATATTCTGTACCTATCTGTTTTTTGCAATTCTTCCACAACCACATCGGGAGGTTAATCCCCCTCTACACTGCATGCCACTTTCACTTTCTTTGCTCATCGGGTTTTATGGTACCTTCTGCATAGATTTATGGCCATTCAGGGGTGACTTTGCAGTCAGTATGTCATTGAAGCTGAATGTGGTTTTGAGCTGAATGTGGTTTTGAGCTGCACGCATTCCTTCCTCTGCTTCCAGTTCGAAGGGAACAATAAACAGACAACCTGACACGGCTTCATTGATCTCTGTCAGTTCCTCCACCCCTATTTCCCCCTCTGTATTTATCACCTCGCCATGAATTACTTGGCTCAGGTGGCTAATGACCGCTGAGGCAAGTACTGACACAGGAAAATCTGCCTACCAGATTGAATGACAACAGATATTCCGAGGCAAGGGGGAACCAGGTCGAGTACTGAGAAAGAGTGGAGTGAATGCCAGATGCAAATGGACTAGAGAAGAGAGACAGACAGCAGAAGGGTTAAAGTCTCAGTGGAGTATAGAGTGTGCCACAACTAGCTCCATCATGTTCCTGCGGTTCAGCCAAGTGCTTCAATCCCAAATCTATTCTTCCTTGGTCTGAAGGAAAGAATTCACTGCCACCACGTTGTCATAGAGACTGCCAAAGCTGACACCTCAGGTTGAAACGATGGTTGTGGGAAGTGCTGTCAAATCACAGCTGACCTATGGTGAACCCATAGTGTTTTCAAGGCAAGAGACATTCAGAGGTGGTTTGCTGTTACCTGCCTCTGAGTAGCAACCCTGGACTTCCTTGGTGGTCTTCCATTCAAATACTAATGAGGGGTGATGCTGTGTATTGAAAAGTGAATCAAGGCTATACATTGTCATGTAAAGCTTGAGTCTGAATGTGGCTCTTCAGATGTCACATTACCATTGGTCGGTTTCTGTGAAACCATTTGTAAATACCCAATCACTGAGTGATATTGTTGCATATAGGGAATGGTCCTTATTGGCCTTTATCCCTGCAATGTTATTGGTCGTTAACATGTTGTGGGTGTGACTTTGACAGCCCAGGAGAGTTTAAAAGAAGGAGCTGTGCTTCTCTTGTCATATGTTCCTGACTTACAGTTGCCGTTTAATAAAGCTGAAAATCACTTTTGAGCTAAATCCTGTTGTTGAGTCTCATACTTAACAGGTGACCCTGCTTAGCTTCTGAGATCTGATGAGATCGGGCTAGCCTGGGCCATCTGGGTCAGGACCAGGTTGAAATACTGCCTCATAATCTTCTGTGATTGTAAAGAGCCCCTGATCCCATCAGCTGAAACACCATCAACATCAAAGCTAAGCTCTTTTTACAAAAGTAGTCTTTCATCCCCACCAAGCTGAATGTTAGAACGGGCATGGTGTAAAGAAAGTGCTTTCTTAAATGCAGAATGTTTGTCTAACCTATGATCTAAGCCTGGCATGGGTCTGTAATGGTCTGCATAACCTTAAGGGTCAGGGCTGGTATGGGCCTACCATAAAAACTTCTTAAGTGACAAACGGTTGAGACTCTCCCTTTAAGGCAGAGATGGCACAAAGGAACTCTGGGTGACCTTGCAGAGTACTCTCAGCTGCAGCCTGATAAGAGGCCTGGAGATGACCAATTCCCATATGCCAATTAATTAACCTTGTAACACCTACATGGAGGCAGATCTTAAAGTTCTGCTGCAGTTAACTTTCGATTCCCTCCGCCCAACCTGATTATTATGGGCTGTAGGAATGCCTGGCAACCTGAACAATTGACATCATTTTTCTGGCCTCTCATTGGGTAAGGCCAACCTGGTGAGAGACCAATTTTCTTATAAGTTAAGCATTGGCTCTGTTATATTGTTCTGGGGTTTGTGACTGCTGATCCTGGCCTGGTCCAGTAGTTCAGTACCCCACCAATGGTGTTCCAGTTAGCTTATGCCTGCCAAGGCTAAGAGATGCCTGCTTTGAATGCTGACCAATTGAACTCTGTCTTATGGAGAGGTAATGCTGAATTGCTGATTCATGTGTAAGTTAGGCTGGTTAAGCTAGGATTTCTTTTTTGTTTTACCCTGCACAGTCTTGTCTTGTGATTTCTTGCACCTAAATAAACTAGAATATATTTTATTTTGATAAACCTTGTGTGGCTCTTGTGTTACCAAGTCGCAAAGCCTAAATCCTGTATGCCTAGATCCTTGTGACCATTCTACCAAGATATTTTGTTTTGTTATACCTTTTTGTGACCTGCAGTTTCCCTCTGCAGACTTGGAGACAAACAGGAGTGTTTTAGTTCCTTCTGCTCCTGATTGGTGAAGACCTAAGCTGAAGGAACTTGGTGGCAGTTCTACCGTGGTACTCTGTTTTGTTTTTGTTTGCCTGGCCTGGGTAAAAGCTTTTTGAAACCCATAGTAGTTTTGTTTTGTGCCTCCCATTAAGGTATTTTTATATGTGGTTTGGCCTCGAAGCATGGAGTGGCGCCTCTTTCTCTCTTCCCGGTCTCCTTTTGTGGTCTGCAGCTACCAAGGAGGATGGCCTTGCTGGCTTAAGGGATCCAGCCGTCCGCAAAAAACTGTCCTATATGAGTTGGTGGTGGAAAGCACCATCAAGTCATAGCTGACTTATGGAGGTCCCAGAGGGTTTTCAAGGCAAGAGACGTTCAGAGGTGGTTTGCCATCGCCTCCCTCAGCATAGCAACCCTGGACTTCCTTACTGGTCTCCCATCCAAGTACAAACCAGGGCTGACCCTGTATAGCTTCCAAGATCTTACAAGATTGGCTAGCCTGGATCATCCAGGCCAGGGCCTGTACCAGTTAGCAAACTGTCAAAGTGGACTTTCCTATAAACTTGAGACTGAAGGAGATCTATCCTTGTGTGTGTCTATACTTGGATTTTTCAGTAAGTCTATATTCTACTAAAATATATATATTCATCCATTCAAACAGAATATACGCTAATTGAAAATGATGTCCTCTGCTATCTCCATGGCACACCACTTATCATATTAAGTGATGATTATGTGACAGTCTTAAATGAAATGAACTCCTTGGAAATCCCTTTGATAATTAAGCACCAAAGTGATGGGAGAAAAGCTAGATCCCTTTCTGAAAAAAAATCTCATTTCACAAATGCCTGCAATTTTTCAAAACTTGCATTTGGGGAGGGAAAAAAAGAAAAGGAAAAATGAAGTCAGGGCTGCAGTGTTGACTCACTTGTTCAGCAAAACTTATTTTTCATTTTTATTAAGAAGCCGTTCATCATTTATACACGTCGACACTCTGCCGCTTCTCTCTCCACGATCAAAAAAGGGTCCAAATCAGTCAACCGAGGCAAGTGGATTGATCGTGGCTGTCATACTCGTCCTTTCTAGTGTGGGTGCCTGACACGGAAGGAACTCCCGGCCTCAGTGACATTTCAAGCACTTGGGGAATAGGTTGCGGTGGGTTTGTTCACGTGGACGGCATATGGTGCTTTCAGGCCCGTAGCCAGGATTTTGTAATTCAGGGGGTGTTTAAATAAGTCAGGGGGCACTGATGCCACAAAATAAAAAATAAAATAAAAATGTTAAAAACTCACTTTTGCAGTGTTCGCACTCTGCTTGCCTACATGGGGAAGTAAACCGTGCTTGGGGAAGGGGCGGTGATGGGGAGTCCTCCGGGTGGCCCAGAGAGCCAGGGGAGGTTGGGTACTGGATGGATGTCGGGGGCCTTGGCAGGAAGTCAGGGGGCCAGGCCCTGAAACGTCCCACTGTAGCTACAGGCCTGGGTGCTTTGGGAAAGTGGGATGTGTTATGTACTGAATGTGAATCGCTCCTATCTATTCACATGTTAAGCTTGAGTCTGAATGTGGCTCTTCAGATGTCGCATTGCTATTGGTCGGTTTCTGCGAAACCTGTGTAATTACCCAATCACTGAGTGATATTGTTGCAAAGAGGGAACGGTCCTGATTGGCCTTTATCCCTGTATTCTGATTGGCCTTTATCCCAGCGTTACTATTGGTTCTTATCTGACTATGGGTGTGGTTTTGACAGCCTGGGAGAGTTTAAAAGAAGGAGCTGTGCTTCCCTTGTTGCGTGTTCCGTCATGTGTTCCTGACTTACAGTTGCTGTTTAATAAAGCTGAAATCACTTGAAGCTGAATCCTTTGTTGAGTCTCATACTTAACAGGATGACATTTGTAACTAACCCTTTTCAGATGATGCTCCAGATACATGTGGCTGCCACATTGTCTGAACAGGGGCAACACACGCATTTTGCATGTGCATACAACTTAGGCAGATGCAGAACAAAACCCTTGAAAAGACTGAGTGGTCATGTCATACGTGTCAAAGTTAGGCTGCCATTTGCTTGCCTATGGCTGGTAAACCCCCTCCCTCCCACCCCAGCCCTCCACCCTCAAGAAACTGAACAGTGATGCTTAAACCCTGGTCCAGTTTCTCAAATAATTGCTATGGGTTGAGTAAAAATCAGCTCTCTCTCCTTTGCTCATATTAATTTGATGGTATTCACTCTAATAGCTTTTACAAGCCTCCGCTGCTGATGTATTTATAAGTTGCTCATTGAGCTTCTCAGTTATGCATTTGTACTTCTGGTTTACTATGTATAGATGTTCAGGTTTGGCTTTATTGATGATCTATAACTTGGTGATCTGTAACCGTAAGTCAAACAACTGATTGGTTTAGCATAGGAAAAAGAGTACAACAAAAATGTATATTATCCCCTTGCTTATTTAATTTATATGCAGAGTACATCATGCGAAATGCCAGCCTGGATGATTCAGAAGCTGGAATTTAGATTGCTGGGAAAAACATCAACAACCTCAGATATGCAGACGATACCACTCTAATGGCAGAAAGTGAAGAGGAGCTAAAGAGCCCCTTGCTCAGAGTGAAAGAGGAGAGCGCAAAAGTGGGCTTGAAAAAGCAGTGCGGTCTGAAATGGCAAGCCACTTCAGATCCTACTCTTTACTGGAAGGGGAAAGCCATGTGTGAAATGGCAGCCCTATACTGGTTTACTCCACGATGGATCGAAAACAGTTTCAAACCAGCTTCAAAAGGGTAATGTGAAATTCCTGCACAGTCTCACAGTGTTGCATCCATGCTCTAGAAGTTACCCAGATCCTTATGGTATTTATCAAAGAGATTAGGAAAATTCCCAGAGTGTTACCATGACACCATGATGTCACTTCTGGGTAAATAACGGCTAGCGATATCATGGTATTGTGTGCTGCAATATCACCCGGCCTCACCTCTGAAAGCTTGTGTGGAAGTCAGCAATGGTGGGTAACCCTACTTCATAGGGTCATTGTGAGGATCAAATAGTGAAGGGAAGAATGACGTAAGCCACTTTTGATTCCCACTGGACGAAAAGGCAGGGTATGCATGAAGGAAGTAAATAAGTTTGATTGTAGTTTAGGGGGTGGGAAAGAGAGGAAAAAGAGAGAAGTTTTTAAAATTATGCATGGTTTGAAGAATACTGGTATTTTTGGAGGACATTTAAACTAAATATCGACACCCTCCACACTTAGCTATGAGCAGGCCTGTAACCACGGGGGCATTTGGGGACAATGCCGCCCCACAGATGAGTGCTAAAATGTGTGTGGGGTTTCCGACATGAACCTGGGCACAGTCAGGGAAGCTTCAGTCTCATTTTCTTTTTTTCTGGGCCAAAAAATAAATAGGTTTTTAAAATACAAATAAAATAAAATTGCAAAACGCAAGAGAGAGGGAGAGAGTCAGAGACCTCCCCCGGCTCACACAGAAAAGCAGCCTGGAATCAAGTCTTTCCTGTTAAAAGGACTAGATGACTAGAGGTCGGAGGAGAGCTGGAGCTTCTGCTGCTGCAAGAGGAGCAGCAGGCGTGGCTGGGGCACCCCGTGGATTTCCCCATGCCCCACCAAACAAAATATTCTGGCTACACCCCTGGTTATGAGATAGAATTAAGTCTGCCAATTCTGGCTTAGGAATTTCCTGGATATTTGGGGGTGGAGCCTGGGGAGGACGGAGTTTGGGGGTGGGGCAAGTGTTCAGCAGGGACGTGGTGCCATAGAGTCCGTCCTCCAAAGAGGGGTGGACAAATTCAGTTATTGGGACAGACGGTTAAGCCAAGCCTGCCTACTTTGAGGCTGTGCGCCAACAAGCACCAGTTGCTGAGGAGAAGCAGGGAGGGGGGGAAGCTGTTGACTCCATGCCCTCTTTGTGGGTTTCAGGGGGCATCTGGCTAGCCACTGGGGGAAACAGGGCTCTAGATTAGATGCTGCTTCTTCTTGTCTTCCTGCCTGCCTTCAGCTGGGTGACCTTGGCCCAGTCACATACAGGTACATACAGGAACCCCCTTTTAGAAGACACATACAGGAACCCCCTTTTAGAAGGTAAAATCCTGACTATCAGCTGCTTGCCTGGGAAGGAAGAGCGAGAGGGTGGGATGCGCCTATTCCCTCCACCCAAAGGGTCTTTGTGTGCACACCCTTAGTTGTGAGTTTAGCAAAAGAGACTGCATGTGCAGCTCCTGTGCACGCACAGTTCCCCAACTAGCTAGAGACATGGGAGGAAACCTGTTTTTATGCACATAGTTTTCTCCTCAAGTTCTTGGTCAGGGGACCAATTTGCCAGCTATCATTATTTTTAAAGCATAATGTATTGTTTATATGAAGCTCACAAATGTTTTTAAAAAATGATAGCGTTCATATCATTTAACTTGCGAATGTTTTTCTTTGGCAATCACCAAATCAATATACAAAAGGATTTAATATATGGGGCCTCCGTCCACATTTTGCCAGCTGTTTGAGCTTAATCACAATTTATTATAAATAGCTGTATCCTACCCTTCAGAACTTCCATGTTTAATACATTTCCAGACTCTATTTAACCATTCACCAGAGGGTCTTTCTCCACGTTTCTGTCCAGGTGCCGATTTGACTCCAGATGCGATAATTTGATTTGTTCTCAGTTCCCGTTGCCTAACGCTAGCATTCGCAGTCATTCTTTCCCTCTGTAAAACCAACGTACATGTCACTGGATTCCATGGCAACCAAAGTGGTCATATCAGCTATAACATGAATAACACTGGGTTGAGAAGTTCCTGGAGATTTGGGGCTAGATCCTGGGGAGGGAACTCAGCAGGATATAAAGCAATAGAGTCCACCCGCCAAAGCAGCCATTTTCTCCAGGGGAACTGATCTCTATTGCCTGGAAATCAGTTGTGATTCTGGGGGCTCTCCAGAGCCCATGTGAAGACTGGCGACCCTTGCAACATTAGATCATAAGAAATGTTCTTCTGGCTCAGACAAGGGGTTCATCAGTGTTCTGTTTTCCACAGTGGCTGATCAGATGTCTTGGAAGCAAGACGGAGAGGCTAAAGACCCCCTGTTATCCCTCTCAACAACTGGTATTTAAAGATACACTGTCTCCAAATTAGGGTTGCCAGGTCCTACCTGGCTGCCAGTGGGGGGACTCCTGATCCTTACTGGAGGTCTTCTGGTACATGCCACAATGACGTCACCCGGAAGTGACATCAACACGTGTCTTATGTTGAGGGCGACACTCTAGGTTTTGGACAAAACTCTATGGTTTTTCGGGCCTCAAAACCATAGAGTTTTGCCCCCAACAGCAGAAATGCAATCACATAACTCCTGGGTGACATCATCATGCTGGTGCCAGCAGCACCAGGAGGTGACTTCTCAGGGGTGGGGCTTTCCCTGCTGGCCAGCTGGGCTGTGGTGGATTGGGGACCCTGAAATCGGGGGATCCCCTGGCCCCAGCGGAATGGCAACCCTACTCCAAACATGAAAGTTCCATTCAGCCATCTTGGCTAACAGCTACTGATGGTCCTATCCTCCATGCTTTTGTTTAATCACCTTTTAAAGCCTCATGTCTTAGTGCTTACCGCAACATCTCATGGCAGTATCCCGATTCTACTTTTCATTCCCCCCCATTATTTTTAGTTACACAACAACCTCACATTCAGTGTTTATAAATAATTTAAAATAATTACTTACTAAGCACCATGTCGTATTGTACATTTTTTTTGTAAAAAAGGCCAGCTATTATCTGTATTGAGTTCACACATCCTTCACATCCCCTACAACCTGATCCTTTAACTGTTAATTTCTTAACAAAGAAATGCTTACCTGTGCTGAACTGAAATTGAAAAGAGGCACTATGGCACCAGTCCCTTTTATATCCTGTGTCAACCACTCAACCTGAACTGCTTGCCCTCATTGTTCTCTAAATGGCCCAATCTGCCTTCCAGAAGCTACAATCAATCTTTCCCCTACAGGAGCAGAAAAGGGCTGCTAAAATGATGAAGGGGATGGAACACCTTCCCTATGAAGAAAGAGTAATTAACACATGGAATACACTGTTGCAGGAAGTGGTGGTGGCTATAAGCACAAGCAGTTTCAGGAGAGGATTGGATAAGCATATGGAGCAGAGGTCTATCAGTGGCTATTAGCTAGAAGGTATAGATGGAGCACTATGTTTGGGGCAGTGATACTCTGTATTCTTGGTGCTTGGAGGACAACAGCGGGCGGGCTTCTGGAATTCTGGCCCCACTGGTGGACCTCCTGATTGCACCTGGGCTTTGACCATGATGTGACACACAGGATTGGACTGGATGGACCATTGGCCTGATCCAACATGGCTTCTCTAATGTTCTTATTGAGGCTGATGTGCTGGACTTTGAGTACACCTCTGAGGAATGCAATGGCACGAACACATCATTTTCCTCCATAAAATAAATGTCTGGAAGTCCAGAAGTGTATATGGAAATGTCACTTCAACGAGGTAAGAGAGGGGGGCATCCTGAGAAGTTTCTAAGTGGTACACAGATTTTCACTATCTTGATTATGATGGGAGGCAAGCAGGGGCGTGGCTCAGTGGAAGAAGGTCCCGGGTTCAATCCCTGGCATCTCCAGTTAAAGGATCAGGTTGTAAGGGATGTGAAGGACCTCAGCCTGAGACCCTGGACAGCTGCTGCCAGTCTGAATAGACCAGGGGTGTCAAACATGCGGCCCGGGGGCTGGATCAGGCCTGCAGTGGAACTGGCTGTCTTTTGCTTCTTCTTCCAGTTCTGCAGCTGCTGCATCATCATAGGCTTGCAGCTTACACACCTGAACAGCATACTCAGGATTGCAACAGCACAGACATTTTGATGCAATAATTCAGAGCAAGAGGTGTCAGTTCTCAGACACTGTTAAATAAACAAAATATTGCAAGGGTGCTAATGTTTTAAGCATGATTTTATTTTAAGGACCCCCCCCCTTTGTGTTTGTGTCCTTTATAAAGTTTATATCTCCGCTACCTGGCATTACCTTTTATGACACACGTGGTCCGTCCCAACAAGGACTCATTTATGTCAGATCTGACCCTCATAACAAATGAGTTCGACACCCCTGGAACAGAGAGTACTGACTTTGATGGACCAAGGACCTGGTTAAGTATAAGGCAGCTTCATGCGTTTGTTTGTGTGGTTTAATATTTTTTAACAGTAAAGAAGCACTGCAGATCTCAGCTTGAAGCACTCCTTCTCAGAGCAAGTCTTGGCAGGTCTCCTGAGAAATAAGTCTATTATGTCCTGAAGCTAGCTGAATCCATCCTATTCTTTTCTGTGTTAAGCTTCAGGACAAATGTGGATTGTAATCAGTCGCATTCTATTGGCTGGTTTCTGCGAAACCATTGTAAATATCCAATCACTGTGTGATAAGGTATCAAAGTGGGAACGGTCCCGATTGGTCTTTATCCCTGCATTCTTATTGGTCTTTAACTTGTTATGGGTGTGACTTTGACAGCCCGGGACAGTTTAAAAAGGGAGCTGTGCTCCGCTTGTTTGTTGCATGTTCCTTGTGTGTTCCGAGTTGAAGTCTGCTGTTAGGAATAAAGCTGAAATCAAATCGTTGTTGAGTAGCATACTTAACAAAGTCAAATTTAGTTCAATGGGGCTTACTACCAGGAGAACGTTCTTACTTTGTTCGAGGGACAGCCAATGTCTAAGTTAAGTGAGACCAGGGCAGCCGAGTTGTACCTGAAGAGCTACTGACAAAATAGCCAAACAAGTATGAAGTTGGATGGCAGCAATCCAATCCCCTGCCATTTCCCCTTCTACAAATGTGGACAAACAAGGGCAAAAGTTTCACACACCTGAATTACCCACTGTGTTGAGTATTGATAGGCAATTTTAATTGCCCCAGTGGGAAATCAGTTCTACTCTGCCACATACCTCTTCACCTCTAATCACAAATAGGCACAGCTTGAAAATGCAGAGATATTGTTGGGAAAGTTAGTAGTACCCGTTTAACAGAGTACTAACTTTTCTGTTGGAAAACCAGGCCAGTTGCTATTTACAAGCTATACTGATAATTAGCAAAACCTCTCCAACGGTGGCTCATACTGAACTCCTCCTCTAAGAAGATGCTGGTGTCTTATTTTTCCAGTCTCATAAAGCCATTCATTGCAGCAGTCTTATACTGTTAAGGTCAAGTAGGTAAGTATGTAGGTAGGTTTGGTCCTTCCTTCCTTCCTTCCTTCCTTCCTTCCTTCCTTCCTTCCTTCCTTCCTTCCTTCCTTCCTTCCTTCCTTCCTTCCGTGTAATGGCTAGGAGTGCAGATTCTAATCTGGGAGAACCAGGTTTGATTCCTTACTCCTCCACATGCAGCTGCTGGTGTGACCTTGGGTCAGGCATAAGTTCTTTCAGAGCTGTTCTCTGAAGGGCAGTTCTCGAGAGAGCTCTCTCAACCCCACCTACCTCACACAGGGTGTCTGTTGTGGGGAGGGGAGGGGAAAGGGATTGTAAACTGCTCTGAGACTCCTTCAGACTCCTTCGGGATATAAATCCAGTCTCCTCCTCCTCTCCTCCCTCCCTCCCCCCTCCCTTTGAGCAATATGTGGACACATTCATTTAACAGGGGAACTAATGCAAAGCCAGTGGCCCAGCTTATAACATTGCTTCAGTGCAACCCATTTCATAACAATTGCATGTTATGCATCAGACTCTGTGCAGATTAATCACCTGATGCCGCAGTAAGCACAATGAGATTTGCAGATTTGCTTTATAACAAGAGCAGCTTGCATTACCCAAGCTCTTGGATACACTGGAAAAGAATTAGGAGTCCCCATATTTTTTCATTCTTAAATCCTATTTTCCCGCACAGGTCAAACAGCGAAAGTAAAGTACCCAAAACAATAATATTGCCATGCTTACATTTTTTACAGTTCATAAAATCTAATTTATATGAGATTGATATTTACTTATTTGTTTAGCTCTTCTCTACAAATCGGTTCTGGAAAAACACTCTTTCCTTAAACGGCTTGTCAGACACCTATCAATCACGTTTATGGACATTAACAACCAGGAGAGCATACCCAAATGCCCTTGTATGCCTCACGCAGTTGCAGTGCATTTATGAATAAATCGGGATCCTGCCGGGTTATTCATAAGACTGCACAGTCAATTTTCCTGCAGTTCTTTATTTCCACTTTCAGTCCCAGGCATGCCATTTTCGATGTTTAGGCTGTCCTTTAAAGAGAGTTTTTCTGGAACTTTGTATCCCGCATTCATGGATAGTTCACGCTTCCGTATCAGCATCACTCTTGTTAATATTCATTCAAAGCTGCATCTCAAGTGCATAGAATTACCCTGAGCTACCCCACTGAGTCTTCTCCCAGTTTTGTATGCTTTGTTTTTATAAAGCAGGTATATACCGTCAATACAGGTGTTTTATATCAGGGTAAGCCAAAAATCTCCTCTTTGTTTACGGACCGTGTGCCAGCATAAATATTTCAATATCATTAAGAGATGGTTCTTTTTTAACAGGGCTATCCAATATTGCACAAAGCCGTAATGAATACTGCATCAAGGCACAACAGGGAGCTCTAAGAAACAAATGTTCCTGTAAAATATCCTTTCATATCATTTTGGATAGATTTAAATTGGCAAGCTAGAGCCAGCGTGGTGTAATGGTTAAAGTGTCGGACTAGGATCCGGGAGACCCAGGTTCAAATCACCACTTGTGCTGTGGCAGCTCGCTGGGTGACCTTGGGCCAGTCACATGCTCTCTGCCTGACCTTCCTCACAGGGTCGTTGTGAGGATAAAATGGAGGATGGGAGAATGATGTCAGCTGTTCTGGGTCCCCATTTTGGAGAAAGGCAGGGAATAAATAAAGTAAATAAATACCTGTACTTTTAAAAAAGTGACTGCATAAATCTAGAATTTAGAATTTATACCTATCCTTAATTTCTTGTGCAAATGGGGGAAGGTGAACAATTTACTGCTACTTTATGTACTAGTATCTATCTTTGCAGACTGGTGTTTTTTCACCGTACTGCTGCAAGGCTATACCTGTCAGTGGACAATTTGTGAGTCTGACCTACCCTACCTGCATTATACAATAGCCCAATTGGAAGGGCATTTCTACACGACACAGAATGTTGAACTTTGGTACACACACAGTCTTCAACCATTTGACTATTGTGAAAAGCCAAAAGACTAGGCATTTGTGTCTGTCTATCTATCATCTATCTGTCCCTCACGAAATGGGGGACAGCTATGGATAAACAAACCAAAAAAAGTACTGTATAAATAATGGAATCCAAGGCACTTTGCTGAAGTGCAAAGAAAGAAAGAACATTTATATAACACAAGTTTGTACAAACAAATACAATATAGTGTATACATATGACATACAACAAAAGAAACCGGCACAAAGGACATGGAGTTGACGAAGACTCCGGATTCAGATCTTCGTTTCGTTGATAGTTCTTCTGTTGTACCACTTAGCTTCATCTAGTGCTCAATATACAGAAGCCTTCGGGGAAGGCGGGATATAAATCTAAAAATAAATAAATAAATAAATAAATAAATAAATAAATTCATGTTATTATGCAGGGAAAAATATCCACAGTTCACATCAAACTGGTTTAAGAAGGGCAACCAGTCATCAGTAAGCCTCTGATTAGTTTGTGTATACGATACTGTGTTATCGCTTTTGTATTTCATTGGGACAGCTATGGATGCCAGCCTTCAGGTGGGACTTGGGTTTACCCCCAAATTACACCTCATCTCCAGACTACAGAGGTCAGTTCCCCTGGAGAAAATGGATGCTTTGGAAGGTGGAGTCTATGGCATTGTCCCCCACTGAAGTCCTTGTCCTCCCCAAGCTCCACCCCCAAATTTCCATGGCTGATTTCCCACTACAGCTGCCTCGGGGTTGCGCCGCCGTTTGCCCCGATACTATTCATCAATTTCACACCTGAAGCCACGGGGCTGCATTTTGACCCGTGGCTTCGCCGATTTCCCCCGCAGTTTCGTGATCCTGTTTTTTGAGGATTACGAAACTGCGGGGAAATCGGGCGAAGCTCGTGGGTCAAAATGCAGCCCCGCGGCTTCGGGTGTGAAATTGACGAATAGTATCGGGGCAAACGGCGGTGCAACCCCGAGGCAGCTGTAGTGGGAAATCAGCCCATGAGTTTCCTAACCTGGATCTGGGAATCCTCCCACCCCACCCCCCCCGCTGGTGGCTGAGGGGTATGACTTGGTGACCCAAGACATGGTGCATATTTCAAAATAGCTAATGGATTCTCTTGCTAGCTGGAAAGTTGAAATTTGGTTCCTAGGTAGGTCAAGACAACTAAATGTCCCTATTTGACATGCTGAGGGAAAGTTGTTGAGCCAAGAAAAAACCAGCTTTTGAATATCAGCAGCAAGAATAACTAATAAATATAACTGTCTCTTCGTGACAGCCAAACACATTCACTGCAAAATTAGTAGCATTAGCTATTGAGGGCTGGATATTTTTAGGCCATTGTGATATTCTTATGATGTCAAAACCTGCCTTGAGTGTTTTCACAGAGAGAACTGCCACCAAAGATTTTAAATTTAAAAGTAAAAATATAATAAAATGTAATCATGTACTATAGAAGACACATTTGCCTTTTAAAAATATTTGTGCCCTGTTTCTTTGAAAACAGTTCTCACTTGGGATGATTTTGGAATTTATCACCTGCACTTTTTAGCAGAGGAAGAGAAGTGAAGAAAATTTAGTCGTGGGAATAGGCCGAACTTCCCCGTTTCCACCCCTCCATGTGTCCCTGAACACAGCAATGAAAACCTTATTTATTTCCGTCATGAAGAAATTTTAGTCCAGTATTCTGACAGTAGAATGGCCTAGTTTAAGTCTTTGTTCAAAGATAGAGACTTTAATTAGAGCATCCTAATACCAAGACTGTCCATGGCCACCACTGCTGCCCCAAGTGGGTGGCCAGGTGAGGGTTAAGGCTGCCAGGGCTTACCCGTCTGCTGGTGTGTGTGTGGGGGGAGATCCTGCCTGGCTTCCTGGTTCTTCAGCCAGAAGTGACATCATCACACTGGGCATGTTCTACAGGGGATGCTTTAGCATTTGGCTAAAAACTCTATGGTCACCATAGAATTTCTAGCCAAATGCTAGAGTGTCCCCTGTGCAACGTACCCAGTGTGATGACATCACCTCCGGGTGACGTCATCGTGCTGGGTACGGCAGGCATGGTGAGGCTGTTCGGGGGTGGGTTTCCCCCACCAGCAGATTGGGCCCCTCAGAATCAGGGGAACCCCCACTGAGGGGTTGGCAACCCTAGTAAGGCTCAGCAGGAAGGGAGAATTATAGGAGGGCAAGGAGCCTGATCAGACAGCCTCCCTCTTCCCCAGCAGAGATTGGGAAAATGGGGGCATGTCCATATCTGAGGCCATAAAGCCTGGGAAGGGAAAAGCATGATGGTGGAAGGGCTCCAGAGTGAGCCCACGCGGGGGTGCTTCCCACAGACTAGGAGTACTAATATTGACAAAGTCATTCATGCTTTTCCCAAGGTCTCCACCATTCACAAACTCCCTTGCTCCAGGAAGACTACTGGTGTAGACTGCTATTACTACTGGATGTGTGCCGTTGGGTGTGTTAAGTGCCATCAAGTTGCTTTTGCCTTATGGTGACCCTATGAATTAATGCCCTCCAAAAATCTCCTATCGCTAACAGTCTTGCTCAAGTCTCGCAAAATGACGGCTGTGTTATACAAATAGATTCCCAGTCAAAAAGAGCAGTCAAAACGAGGAGGAATGTTGCAATTAAAACACCTGAAAACAGTCAGGCCAAACTTAGCCTATCAAAAATGGACTGCTTTCTGAACACAGTCAGGAAATGCATGAAATTTTATACCTGAAAGGACATAGTCATGAAGATAACATTAAAAAAGCATAATTGGTTACAAAGGGCAGTGCATCATTGGAGTAATAGCCCACCCATTGGTCAAATATGAAGAAAGGTGTGCCTACATAATATCTTAAAATGTTTACTTAACCTAACCTGAACGATATTGGCCAAGGATTCTTCATACCCAAACAAAGGTGTTTTTTTTCTGATACGAAGCTAAAATCCTTTTTCACCCAGACACTGCATTTTTACCCTAAACAACTAAAAACCATGAACTCTGTGCCTATCTTCCATACCAAAAAAGAATGTTGTTTTCTTGTCTGGTAGCATCAGCTAGAAAAATAATCTAACCTACAAGAGAAAGCCTTACTATTTAGTAGGCTTTCATCACATCCTGATAAAATCTTTCTTAGGAGAAAAATCTATAAAACCAGGAAAATATGAATGATTAAAAAAATCTTTGTATTCCCATCCATACTACAGCTGTGTCTCTTGGGATATTTGGTTAATATAGCAGATGCCCAGCCAGAGAAGTGTGATACTGAGTGCAGTAAATAAATCTCCCAAGAAGTATATTGCAAAAAAGGTGAACTTACATTTATTCAAGTCGATCCAGTTCACATTCAGGTTGCAGACAAAAGAAGAGAGCGAAGCCTAATCTAAAGAGTACTTTCCCTATCATAAATGGTAGTTGGTCCAGCATCATTTGTGTGGGAGCATCAGGGCATTGTCTCTACAGGAGAGATCTACAGAGACATGTGTCTACATGGAAGGCCATGTGCAGAGAGGGAGAGGACAAAGCGAGGGGGAGGAGTCAGAGGGCAGCTCCCAGGTTAAGACAAAGAGACATTCTATATGTTGTCGAAGGCAACGTAAGACAAAGAGACATTCTATGTGTTGTTGAAGGCAACCTAAGACAAAGAGACATTCTATATGTTCTTGAGACATTCTATATGTGGTCAAGAGACATTCTATTCAAGAAGATAACACCTATACACACTTAGAGTGATGTAGCGCCTCCCAGTGTCCAGGCATGCTGAGTTGCTCACTCCAACAGTGGCTTCCTTGATTGAGTCAATCCACATCATGTTGGATCTTCCTCTTTTCCTGCTGCCTTCAGCTTTTCCTAGCATTATTCCTGCTGCCTTCAGCTTTTCTGGTGACTTCTGTCTTCTGGATACACAAAGAGTAATGGCACCAGGGCTATTTTTGGGCAGGCACAGGAATGGAGTTCGGCTGGCTCCCAAGTTGGCCACGCCCAGGAGGAACTCATTAACATAATAGACCACACCCAACAGCAGAAACTCATTAGGACTGGCTACATTAGGGGTGTGTGGCCTAACATGCAAAGGATGTTACTGCTACAAAAAAAAGCCCTGTGTTTTGACAACAAACAAGGTATACAGAATAAGAAGCAAAAGCTGGGTGTGGCTGGATGACCACACTTCTGGTAACATGGGTGTGTGGCCTACTATGCTAATAAGTTCCTGCTGTTGGGTGTGGCCTATTATGTTAATGAGTTCCTGCTGGGCTTTTTCTACAAAAAAAGCCCTGAATGGCACTATGATTATGATTACTTAGCTGTATTAAGAGAATATATCAAACAAATAACCGCTTGATCTTCATTCTGTTGCTCTGTTGCTTTGGATTTTGGAATTTTAGCTTCCAACCTCCACTGCAAACCTTTGAAGATGGTAGAACATTAAAAAGTTGCTTTTTGTCCTTGCGCTGTTCACATTAATGTGGTTTAATTAATTTTTATGGTACATTATATAACCTCATGTGTCTGTAAGTCACCAGTGTGGCAATAAAGCTGCGCTGGAAACATTTCACTCCCTCTAATTATTTGAAGACTGAATGTTCATAATTGATGTCTTCTATTCTCATCACGCTCAGGACTCCTTACAGACTGGTAAGCTGTGATAATTTCCTTAATAATTATTGAATGAATATTCAGCCTAATTTTCCCTGAAGTAGTTTTAATTAATTTTGCCATATCTCAGTCCTTTTTTGATATGTTCTTTAGCTGAGAATTTAAGAACAAAAAGAAGAGCCCTGCTGGATCAGACTGATGGTCCATCTAGTCCAGCATCCTGTCTCACACAGCAGCCAACTAGTTGCCCTGGAGGGCTAACGAACAGCACATAGAAGACAAGGCCTTCCTTGATGTTGCCTAAGAGCACTAGCCTTCAGAGCTCGACTGCCTCTGGATATGGAGGTTCACTTACTTCTCCATGGGCAGTACCCGTTGATGGACCTATTCTCCATGAATCTGTCCTTCAAAGTCATCTACACCCACGACCATCAGCAATGTTCCCGCTAAGCTGTGGAGTCTTGTGAGCAAAAATCCTACTTTGTGAGCTAGTGGCGTTAAAGCTGTGAGCGAGCGATTTGGCTAAGGCATAAATTAGTTTGTTCTGAAGCCATCCTTTCTGACCTATGACAAAAATGTGTGAGCCAAAGGCTAAAAAACTGTGAGCTAGCTCACACTAACCCAGTTTAGAGGGAACATTGATCCATCAGTATATCCACTATAGGGTTGCTAGCTCCATACTAGGGAATTCCTGGAGATTTGGGGAGGGGAGGTATAAAGCCATAGAGTCCACCCCCCAAAGCAGCCATTTCTTCCAGGGGAACTAAAGTCGGTCATCCAGAGATCAGTTGCAATCCTGGGAGGTCGTCATGCCTCCCCTGGAAGCTGGCAACCCTAAGCCACTGGCAGTGAATCCCTCAAGTTAATTAGTGTGATGAACCCTTCATGCAAACTGAGGGACTCACACAGCCTCCTAAGATTTTGGGGATCAGGCTCTTTTAAATAAAGCCTCCCCACACTTCTCTCCTGCAGTTAGACTATACGGTAGTGTGTGTAAAAGCTGTAGGGTTTGATACCACGAGGCAAGTTTTGCTTTGTGGAAACAGGACATTGAGGCAAGAATTAAACAGCCCCGCCCAAGATGGTTTATGTCCAGAAACTGAAAAAAAACCCACTTCAACATACCGTTCCTAACACAGGCCAGGAAAGCTGGGCTGAGGCCCCCTATTTACTGGGTACAGCTTTAGGATGAAGATGGGTAGCCATGTGAGACTGTCTGTAGCAGTAGAAAGGGTAAAATATCTGAAGAAGTGTAAGATATCAGAAGAAGTGAGCCGTGACTCACGAAAGCTCATACCCCACCACAAATGTTAGTCTTTAAAGTGCTATTGGACTCTTATCCTTTTCTACAGCTTTAGGATGGAATTTTAAGTTCGCTGACTCTTGAGGCTAGACACTTTATGCTTGAAACCACCCTGGAATGATATTTGTTCAGCCTTTCAGTGTGCCTTTCCCTTAAAATAGATTGTTTCTGACAGGCTTCTGCAGCCTAAACACCAGGTTAGATCTAGTCTCACACACAGTTTTGTAACCACCCCAGCATGGCCCTTTCCCCAAGAATCAGAATAAACGATTACAGGTTTCCTCATCATAGGGTTGGGGCACGAGGGCTGGGGACAGGGACATGGTGGGCGATATCAGTGCAGCTGTGATGGTGCCACTTCTGCCAGAAATCCTGGAAGTGACAGCAGGCAGCTCTAGGAATCTCTGGAAACTCTATGGTGTATCACAGGCTGAGTTCAGACTGGCAGTTTGAAGTGGGAGCCAGTCGTGGCAAAAAAGCCCCGGAACAAACTGTTCCAGGTTTTCCCAGTCACACTGCGCCAACTGATGTGGGAGCATACCGGGAGGAGGCGCGCGGGAGCGTTCAGACTGCTGGCCCAGAGGCGCGGCTGTAAACGGCTTTCCCCTTGTAATTTGGCTGTGTGCGCATGTGTGCATGAGCGCATGTGTGCTCATGCGCATAAGCGCATCTGGACGATTTGAGGAGGACCCCATTGCGCCAGCACCACATTGGGCGGTAGAGCAGAGCACAGCCAATCATATTGCTGCTGCCTTATGTGCAATGCGGGTCGCTCCTGGCTTTTCGGGTTGGCGTTCACACTTCCCGGCAGCGGAATGAAGCGGGATAAACAGGCTCTCGGGGATCTGCCACCACTTTCACCAGGTATCTTTTAAACACAAGAGTGAAGCAGAACAGCATGGGTTGACTACGGGTCGGGAATGCCAGGCAGATGTGCCTGGGTGAACGCCCCCTTTAATCCGCTTCTGAAATGTGGCTGAAACGTGGCTATCGCGGGGCAAACTGCCAGTCTGAACTGAGCCATAGACTTTTTAGTGATTCCTAAAGCTACCTGCTGTTACTTCCAGATTTTCCCTGTTGTTATAAATAAATTCTCGAGGCGTTGAGCAACATTCCCTCTGTGGAGTCTTGTGAGCAAAAATTCTACTTTGTGAGCTCCTGGCATTAAAGTTGTGAGCATAAATTAGTTTGCTCTGGAGCCATCCCTTCCTGAGCTAAGACAAAAATGTGTGAGCCGGAGGCTAAAAAAACTGTGAGCTAGCTCACACTAACTCAGCTTAGAGGGAACACTGGTGCTGAGGATCAAGGAGGAGATGATCAGGCCCCCCAAGACACCCTCCCCCCAATTTAGCGCAGGATTCATCATTCGAGTTACAAGTGCTGGAAGGAGCAGGCAGGACCCAAGAGTGCGTGCGACTGAAATAAAGCTTTGATGGTTACAGAATCACCCCAACTCATGCATCTTTACACGCACCCACTCTTAGACATTCACTCGGCTAGCTAGCAGCAGGAACTGATCGATCAGGAGAGAACCCGCCCCAAAAGGAAGGCACTCTCTCGACTTCTTCTTACCCCTGCTTCTTATACTCTTTTCATTCCTTTCCCATTTGGGATGGTTTACCTTATAAGGTAGGCACAAGGCTTTTGGGCTGTGCCTCATACCCCTAAATCACATGTCTGTAGCATCCTGGACATCTGGTGGACAAACATCTATTCCCCTCCCTACTTCCCTTTTTCTTCCTCCTATTTCCTCATTTGGACCCTCTGGGACTTTCCAGAACAAGGGTGGCCAAACTTGCTCAATTTAAGAGCCACGTAGAATAAACGTCAGATGTCTAAGAGCCATACGTTTTTACTGGAAAATATATGCAAATTTGCTTTTTCTTAAATGTGACTGCCAAAAATAAAAACAAAAGGGGTCAAAACAGATAATGATATTTATTTGTTTGCTAATGATATTTATTTGTCTAAGAGGGAGAGAAAAAGAGAGAGGTGGAAAGAAAGAATGAAAGAGGTGGAAAGAAAGAGAGAGAGAAACAGAGAAAGCAAATGGATGGGAGGGAGGGAGGGAGAAAAGTATGCCTCCCCTTCACTTCCCCAGCTGCCCTGCTGGGACCCGCACAATATGTGTGAAACAGCTGCATGTGGCTCCTGAACTGCAGTTTGGCCACCCCTGTTCCAGCCCATGGACTCGGTATTCCCTCCTTGTCACTTCCAGCTAGCTCTAGGAATTGTCAGGAACTCCATGGTCAGAATTTCTGGTCTATACCCAAGTCCCTTCCTTTGGCCCCAGTTTCCGCTTGCTGATCAGCTGAGCATCAGTGGGCGAGGACTGCAATTGGCTGGAGGTCTCCCACCATAAGTGGGTAAGTGGGGACTCTTGAGCTAACTGCAGAGGGGTACCGATTTTGGTTTCCTACGTGGCTACTTTTAAACTGACTTGTTTTTGTTGTGACCTGTAGAGCCATTCTGCTCATCACACGTCTGCTCAGAAGTTTGTTCCCCAAAGCCTGCCATAGGACTCCAACCTTAGTCCACAATTCTAAGAACACTTTCCTAGGAATAAGCCCCATTGAGTAAAATGGGACTTACTTCCATTTCAGCTTGCTTAAGGTTGCTGCTCTTGTCTCTCCCCCCCCCTTACTCTCTCATTAAGGAAATGAGGACATATTCAAATGAACAGGGCATCTCTTCTCCCTCCGCTCCCCTCTCCTCCCAGCAGAGTAGAAATAGGACATGAAGAAACTTACTAATTCATGAGGAGCTCTATGCTTTGCTAACTTTAAGCAGGGTGGAATTTGGCTTTGCCTCTATAAATTCAGGTAGCTTTACATGGGAGTGTAACGGTAGCTATTACATCATTAACTTTTTCCTGCTGAGTCTGCAAGCTAACCGAGAGTTCGGGCAACTTTTCAACTGTCAGTGAACTCTGTTTGCTCAAAGTTACTTTAATCTCCGACAGTTAATTGAAACGGTTACAGAAAAGCTAGATTAATTGCTTTTTAATAGAGGTTAAGAGCTGAGCTAGGCTTTCATCTTGCTCTATCAGAGGTAACTCATATGGACATGCCGATTGGATCATTTGCACTTGTATTGATTATCTCATACTTAGTTAAGAACCAATCACGTACATAGATAATAATCACATGATGGTGACAGAACAGATTTAGAAAAAGATACTTCTTCACCCAAAGAGTGATTAACACATGGAATTCACTGAGCTGGTGGTGACTACGAGCATGGATGGCTTCAAGGACAATTCTGTTGAGGACATTCTGGCTGCACATTCATAGGAAGGCAGTTTCTGGACCAGAAATGTATACCAGAGAAACACCACTGGGCATGTGATTGCACTGTTGGAGGCCTCATTTGTACTTTTATTCTGTGCCTAGCGGTTTAATTTTGGAACAACTTTATCTGGTCCCTATTGATTTTATATCTTGTATCTGTATGATTGTAATGTATTTTTATAGCCAATATGTGCCTCACTGTGTTTGACCTCTGAAGAAGGCCTATGCAGGCCGAAACACGTCAGGTCAAGTCCATCAGCCCTTGTGTATTATAATTGGATATTTGTACATGAGGTGCAATTGGGCCCTTATATATAATCTTAAAACCTTTGTTTAATAAATACATGTATCTTTTTATATATTTCATACACTAAGCTTTTATTGCTGGCCCTCTTTTGCATTTGGCTAACCTTTTTTAGGTTCTGAATTCTAGGTTTTAGGTTCAGTTTTCTCTCCCTCCCCCAGCCTTTTTGTACAAATAGGTCAGGACATCACATTCGCCACCCTTTTCGTCTCTTTTAAAATATCTAGAGAGCCATGATGACCGTTTCACACCTCAGGTCCTCTCTCTCACTTACAGACACATCAGCCGACAGGGTAGCCCAGCCCTTTTTAATAACAGGACCTTTTAAATAACAGAGTTATTGGGATTTGGGCTCAAACACATTCCCATTCACATGTAGCCGCCATTTATTCATATCCTATAATATGTAAGTCCGAGATATTAAATTCTGTGTGTGTGTGTTTGTTTCCTTTAGAGATGCAGCCCATTGGGTTAAACAGAACAAGACGTTAACTTTTATTTATGGTACTAACATAACACTGAGGAAAGTAAGGTAGAAGTTACAACAGAAAAGAGCAAGAGTCCAGTAACTCCTTAAAGATTAATGAAATTTGTGGCAGGGTATGAGCTTTCATTTTTTTAATAATAATATTTTTTATTGAAAGTTTTATAAACAGTTTGAACAGTGAATGCAAATGCAAGATTGTCATCATAACTAAATACAATATAAAGGTAAACAATAATACAGTAAGCCACGATTAAATATTCGTTAAACAACTAGGTTCCCATGTGCATTAGCTCAGACCATGAGTAGTAAAGAGTTAGAGACAAAGCCATTCTGCATAGTGAGGATTAGGAGATATTATGTCATTTTCTACCATGTATTGAATAAGAGGAAACCCATGTTTTGACGAAAGTGGAGTGTGAGTTTGTGACTTTGCCGAGTGCATTCTGTAAAGGTCTCAGCAATCCTGTCCCTTACAAAGTGTTCTCAAAACTTATTTCTCCATGTTCATATATCTGGCGGGTCAGTGGATTTCCATGAAGCTGCCACAGTCAATCTCGCTGTTGCTAGAAGGGTAGAAGTGAGCTTTGAAATGCCTGTGTTTTGAGAGTCCCAGTCCACGAGGTGTAAAAGTATAGCGGCTGGGTTTAGAGGAGGAGGAGGAGGAGAAGAAGAAGAAAAGATTGGATTTATACCCCACCCTTCACTTGGAGTCTCAGAGCATCTTACAAACTCCTTTCCCTTCCCCTTCCCACAACAGACACCCTGTGAGGTAGGTGGGGCTGAGAGAACTCTAACACAAACTGCTCTTTTCAGGAACAGCTGTGCCAGAGCTTGTGACTGACCCAAGGTCACATCAGCAGGTGCAAGTGGAGGAGTGGGGAATCAATCCCGGTTCTCCCAGATTAGAGTCCACGCTCCTAACCACTACACCAAAGTTGTTTGTGATTTTAGCAATTTCGTCTACCACTTGTTTCCAAAAGGAGCGTATCACAGGGCACGCCCACCAACAATGAAAAAAGTCACTGATTTCTCCACTTCCTTTCCAGCAGAGATGATTATATGTGGAGTGCATACCACCTTGTATGAAGCTTGAAGAATTGTAGCCTGATAGAAAAAAATCTGGATTTACAAGCATATGAATCCCAGATTTCCATCCATTGTTGAGTGGTCAATACTTTATGGAGGTCCTTGTGCCATGCAATTCTATTAGCTGTTGGTTTGTCTTTTCCATCTTCCAGCAGGGCCTTGAAAAAGAGTGAAAGCATTTCTTTGGATTGGTCAGGAGATTTGTCTAGAATGTGTTCAAATATAGTTTTGGGACTGGAGAAAGATCCCTGATTAGTGATCCAGTCTATCAAACTCTTGAGATGATAAAATTTCAGCCAAGATATTTTAGAGTTGAGCAAATCCTCAAAATGCGATTTGGGATGAAGATGTCCTGTCGGGGCGAGATCTTATAGTCTGCAGAATCCAGCGCTGGTCCACTTCAGAAAGGCTACAGGTTCCAATCCTGGAATGAACCACGTTTGATTGGTGTAGGTGGACAGGGGAGAGACCGTTGGGGCCAAAGCTTTCCTATGCATGTCCCAAATTCTTAGGGCTGAATCTAAGAAAATATTCTGGGTTATGGTCTTGGATCTATGTGCTTTAGGTAACCAGACAGCTTCTTGGAGAGAGAAAGAGTGTCCAGCTGATTGTTCGATGTGGCTCCAGCCCGTAGGTAGTGGTTGCTGGAGCATCCTTACTACATTTGTTGGAGCTGCTGCGTGATAATAATGGCGGAGTAAGGGAATTCCTAATCCTCCCATGTAACTTGGTCTGGTGAGGTGACGGTGGTCCACTCTAGATTTCGTCGAGTTCCATAAAGAATTGGTCAATGTACATTGCCACTTAGTGAGCTCCTTCTCCTCAATGAAGATGGGTACCTCTCGGAACAGATATAAGAAGCATGGGAAGATAAAGCTTTGAATCAGTTGTAATCTGTCTGCTAATGAGAGCTGATGTTCATTCTGGTCCCAGATTTTCCCTTGTATTTCTTTATGTGTTCTGTGAAAATTACAGTCCAATAGTTTATCTAAGTTGATGGGTATTTGGACTCCAAGGTGCCTCCACTCAGAGGTAATTCATTTGTAATTAAATTTATTTTGTATGTTCAGCCTGGTCTTCTCAGGAATCAAGATAGGGTATATTTCGAATATGTTTGAATTTAGCTGTAATCCTGAAACACTGCCGAACCTGGAGATGGTATGAGCTTTCATGAGTCACAGTTCTTCATGTATCTTTAAAGTGCTACTGCTCTTTTTTACTGTTACAGACAGACTAACAGGGCTACCCGTCTAGAAGTTACAATGTTTCGCTTCTATTGAACTTCTCCACTGTGGTTCTATTTCTGTAATTGGGATCCTTTGTTACAAATTGACTATTTTCAGCCAGCTCTAAGTAGCTCTTCTTCACAGTTTCACTCAGTAAGACATCCTTATTTCTCTTGCAACTCCCTCGCTGCCAGCTCCCAACCACCCTCTTAACTGCTGTTTTCCAACTGTCTCTCCACAACATTCCATCAACTCTCATTGGTCACTCTTAGGGAGAGGTGGAACCTACCTGTCCATCACAATGCACTACTGTGATAAACAATCCACATTTCTCTGGATGGAGATCTCAGAAGACTAAGTGAGATTTCTGGGTATATAACTTGAGCTTTTTGATAATCTCCAAAAGCAGTGAAAGTTGAAACCTGGTTCGCTTTTTAAATTATTACTTGCTATAATATGATTAAGCAATGCCAGGAACTTTGATCATTTTAGCACTTATTTTTACAGTAATTCTAGGGTTAATTTTACATCCTTGTATTTCCTACTGTCTTGTGTAATAAAGAGAACAATTTCTTTTCTCAATAAATGATAAAAGTCTTTACAAACTCAGTCCTTACTTATTTGTATTATCAAATGTAAAGGTTGACAATTATCCTTTAATAGACAAATCCTGGAGAACTCTACTGCTAAACAGTTTACTTAGGCAAAGCCTTTTAAAATAGTTTAGTCCAGATTCTCTAACTGGATGCAGGAGCAGAACCTCTTGTAAGAACATAAGAATGTAAGAGAAGCCATGTTGGATTGGGCCAATGGCCCATCCAGTCCAACACTGTGTCACACAGTGGCCAAAACCCAGGGGTCATCAGGAGGTCTACCAGCAGGGCCAGAACTCCAGAAGTCCCTCCTCCAAGCACCAAGAATACAGAGCATCACTGTCCCAGACAGAGTGTTCCACCAGTACATTGTAGTTACTAGCTGCTGATAGACCTCTGCTCCTATGTTTATCCAATCCCCTCTAGAAGCTGTCTATGCTTGTAGCCACCACTATTTCCTGCAGCAGTGAATTCCACGTGTTAATTACTCCCCTAGTTACAGTCGCACATCACGGGGACATCCCCCGACGTGGGGATACAGGGGCTTGCCTTGCGGTGGCTTGTTGCCTTTCTCCAGGGTCGGGGACAAAGGGTGGTGCTAGGGGAACAGCAGTCCAGGAGACACCTGCTTGAGTGCAGAGTGCCTCAGGGGGCGGTGCTTTCCCCAATGTTATCTAACATCTACATGCGCTCCCTTGCCCAGATTGCTCGGAGGTATGGGCTGGGTTGTCACCAGTATGCTGATGACACCCAGCTCTATCTGATGTTGGGCGGCCAGTTGGACTCTGGACTGGAAGATCTGGACTGGGTGTTACAAGCCGTGGCTGGTTGGCTCAGACTGAGTTGGCTGAAGGTAAACCCGGCGAAGGCAGAGGTCCTGTGCCTGAGTAGGGGCGGTTCGGGGATGGGGATCCCACTCCCGACCTTTGACGGGGCACCATTAGTGCCAGCGCTGGAGGTTAGGAGTCTGGGAGTGCTCTTGGACTCCTCCTTAACAATAGAGGCCTAGGTAGTGGCCACTGCTAAGTTGGCCTTCTACCATCTTCGGCTGATCCAGCAGTTGGTTCCCTTCCTCGATCGTGACAACCTGGCTACAGTGATCCATGTGATGGTCATCTCGAGATTAGTCTACTGTAGTGCTCTCTACATGGGGTTGCCCTTGTCGCAAATCCAGAAGCTGCAGCTAGTGCAGAATGCTGCAGCCAGGCTTTTGATGGGTCTCCCTCGATGGGAGCACATCCAGCCTGTGCTAAAGGCTCTGCACTGGCTGCCCATAGCATACCGAATTAGCTTCGAGGTGCTGGTGCTTATCTTTAAAACCCTATATGGCCAGGGTCAGGCATACCTGAGGGACCGCCTTTCCCCATATATACCCCAGAGAGCACTACAGTCGGGGACACAACAGCGATTAATTATTCTGGGCGCCGAGGATGCCAGGCTCACTGCCACTAGGGACAGGGCCTTTTCAGTGGTGGCTCCTTACTGGTGGAATGAGTTCCTAGAAGAGACCAGGGCCCTGCGGGACCTTTTACAGTTCCACAGGGCCTGCAAGATGGAGCTCTTCCACCAGGCTTTCAACTAGGAGCCACCCACCACTACCACCAACTACCACTTCTCAAACAACTGTGGTGTAGGGCCAGCCCTGGCATGGATACAGAGCCAAATCTCTGCAGGGGTCCAGAAGACTGCTGAACTGGGCTCTCTGGCGGTACATTCCATAGCGTGCCATCTGATTTAATGAAGGAGTGATTAGTTTTGCGAGCATTTTAAATGTATGATCGTTTAAATCTGTTTCATCTGTCAAATCTGTTAAAATGTTTTAAATGTTATGTGGACTAGGTACACTGTACTGACTTGTAAGCCGCCCAGAACCTGTTTGCGGGGAGGGCGGGGTATAAATGTAACAAATAAATAAATACATCTGAATAAAGAAGCATGGGATTCAATAGTGAAAGTGACTTCAGTTCCTTACTGGTACTGTCGGGGGCGGGGAAGGGTGTCTGAGGTGCTCAGAGCAGAGGATGGGAGGTGCCACATACCAATTTGGACCGGTTTAGCTTCACTCCAGCCAAGAATGGGCTGCCTGTGTTTCCAGATCCACATTTGCTGGGCCCTCAACCATAAAACGGCACTTAACGAGCGACTTTGCAGTTTCCCCATGCAGCATATGGTACAAAACAGTTATTTCAAAAGTGCCTTTTAAAAAAAAGAGTTCTGGATGGATATTAAAGGAAATGTGAACAGATGTGTTTTAACAATAGAATTACAGGGGTATTATTTTCATTCTGTTTTAATGGCTGCACAATCAACTGGTAAGCACCCAGCGCTATTTAAATAATGAAGCTTTATCTACCTATAAGATTTCCTGAAGTTTCTAAGGCTGCTCTGGTTTCATCCTATCATCTACTGTTGTATCATATCTGGTTGCTGTTATATCATGTCTGGTTTCATCACATCATCGACTGCTGTATTTTTAGGGCTGGCTTTTTCTCACCCATTGCCACTGAGGATTCAGGACTGTTGTGAACATTTGATAGTCATTAGATACTAGCTGAGATTCATTGTTTCACCCACAAATGACTTAATATACACAAACATAGCAGCTAGAGTTGCCAACTCTGGGTTTGGAAATTCCTAGAGATTTGGGGAAGAGCCTGGGGAGGGCCCTCGTTGTTGTTCATTTGCACAGTCGAGTCCGACTCTTCACGACCCTCATAGACCACATCACGCCAGAGCCAGTTTGGTGTAGTGGTTAAGTGCATGGACTCTAATCTGGGAGAACCGTGTTTGATCCCCCACTCCTTACAAAAGAACATAAGAGAAGCCAGGGTCGGATCAGGCCAATGGCCCACCTAGTCCAACACTGTCATACAGTGGCCAAAAATACCAGGTGCCCTCAGGAGGTCCAGCAGTGGGGCCAGGACACTAGAAGTCTGCTTGTACCTGCATGTACACCTGCTGGATGACCTTGGGCAAGCAACAATTCTGGCACAGCTGTTCTTGAAAAAGAGCAGTTTCTGTCAGAGCTCTTTCAGCCCCACCTGCCTCACAGGGTGTCTGTTGTGGGGAGGAGAAGGGACAGGAGTTTGTAAGCTGCTCTGAGACTTCTTTGGGTAGTGGAGTGTGGGGTATAAATCCAAACAGGCCTGTAGCCAGGATTTTTTAAGTCAGGAGCCATTTAAATTTTTTAGGGGGCACTGGCTAATCAATTTAATCTGGGGGAGAAGTCCATGGCACCCTGGGCTAGATGGGAAGTCAGGGGGCCTTGCCAGCAAGTCGGGGGCCTAGCCCTGAGATGCCCCACTGTAGCTACGGGCCTGAATCCAATCTCTCTTCTTCTTCTTCTTCTTCTTCTTCTTCTTCTTCTTCTTCTTCTTCTTCTTCTTCTTCTTCTTCTTCTTCTTCTTCTTCTTCTTCTTCTTCTTCTTCTTCTTCTTCTTCTTCTTCTTCTTCTTCTTCTTCTTCCTCTTCCTCTTCCTCTTCCTCTTCCTCTTCCTCTTCCTCTTCCTCTTCCTCTTCCTCTTCCTCTTCCTCTTCCTCTTCCTCTTCTCCTTCTTCCTCTTCTTCTTCCATCATCCTCTGAAGTTTGCTCAATTTCATGTTCATTGTATCGATGACACTGTCTAACCATCTCATCCTTTGCCGTCCCCTTCTTCTTTGACCTTCAATCTTTCCCAGCATCAGGGTCTTCTCCAGTAAGTGCTCCCTTCTCATTTGGTGGACAAAGTATTTGAGCTTCAGCTTCAGGATCTGGCCTTCCAGGGAACAATCAGGGTTGATTTCTTTTAGGATTGACTGATTTGATCTCCTGGCAGTCCAAGGGACTCTCAAGAGTCTTCTCCAGCACCATAGTTCAAAACAATCTATTCTTCAGTGCTCGGCCTTCCTTATAGTCCATCATAATACAAATGATTAAAATTCTGATGTTTCCCTCTTGCCCATGTAATAAAAAGTGATTGTTATATAAAACTATAAAGTAAACAATCCCAGTCCCTTTCCAAAGTAGTGTGTATATCTTAGCTTTAAATGTATAACAGGCTGTCAAAATTAGGTGGAATCTGCATTGGTATTTTCCACTGCTTTGGCTACACTCTCACTCCGTCTCCATAAAAGATGTCCACATCTCTTTAGGTTTCGCTCTCCTACTGCACTGTTATAATTTCTGCTGTCTGCATTATTTTATTGCCCTATGGTTTTGGCTCCATCATGATTGTGGCTTCTCTCTGGCTCAACCAGATATGATTAAAAGCATTCTAAGCCCCCCCCCCCCAAGCGCTAATCGGAGGCTTATCTGCTCTGTTTACCTTCTGACAGCACATAGAGGAATGTAAGAAACTTTTCCCTTGTTTGAT
Organism: Gekko gecko; assembly: GCA_029375565.1. Lineage (NCBI taxonomy): Eukaryota > Metazoa > Chordata > Lepidosauria > Squamata > Gekkonidae > Gekko > Gekko gecko. Next base: position 92,885,952 of record JAPDNY010000011.1, on the reverse strand, counting down.
AAGCTAAGAGTGAATGATTTTATCATGTTTTGTGATTTTTATATTGCCTGAAAAGTTTGAGAAAGATCCCTTCTACATACATACATACATTCTGCAAACTAAACACCCAGTCTTTACAGTTTTTTGGCTATTTTTGCTTTCATGATTAAACCAAAAGCTGGGCAAAACTGAAAGCGGAGAAATTCCTTCTCTTTGAATGTAAAGAGAAGTTTATAGCTTGTTGGCTTGTTGCCTTAAGTAATTTATTGCCTTGTGTAAAGCTAACGGGAGCCGGCAAATGTCGGGCATGCTAGAGAAGAGGGAGGAAAACAACGACATTCCTGGCCAGCAAGCAGAAAAAAAAATAGCAGATTTTTTCGTATCACTTTGAAACAAGCATCTCACCAGTATAAAGAAGGACGGCATCAAGACTGCTTTAAAAATGAAGATGCAGATTTGGCCTTAGTCAATTTTGCTTTTTTCTTTCCTCTGAGCTTCTTTTTATCAAAATCTAATTTAACTTTTAGAGGTTTAGGAGCTGCAGCCCCTAATTCTGCTTCAAAATCGGATGATTCTGCTGAGCTTGTCAAGCTGTTGTCAGAGCTTTCCTCCTCTGTATGTTCTTCAGCTTCTGGTACTTTGTTATCCTCCACTGAGGTGAGAACCAGTTTGGTGTAGTGGTTAAGTGCGCGGACTCTTATCTGGGAGAACTGGGTTTGATTCCCCACTCCTCCACTTGAACCTGCTGATGTGACCTTGGGTCAGTCACAAGCTCTGGCACAGCTGTTCTCTCAAGGACAGTTTGTGTTAGAGTTCTCTCAACCCCACCTACCTCACAGGGTGTCTGTTGTGGGGAGGGGAAGGGAAAGGAGTTTGTAAGCCGCTCTGAGACGCCTTTGGGCAGTGAAGGGCAGAGTATAAATCCAATCTCTTCTTCTTCTTCACTGTCTCAGATCCCTCCATCGCTTTCTGTTGCTGTTTTTAAGAACCTTTTTGCTTTGCAAACAGAGTCAATCTTTTTTTTTTTTTCATTGAAGCTGAAGATGAGCCCTTCCAGTATTATCCATCTGTATGGTGTGTTATTTTGCTGTAAGAACATTGCCAAGTCTCTGTACTGTCTCCTCTTTTTCCTGATCTCAAATGGTATGTCTTTTAGTACTTTAATCTATTCTCCTTTAATTTTCAGGAGTATTCCGTTTGTCGCTTTCAATGTCGTATCTCTTGTTGATCTTTTAGAGAATTTCCCATATACTTCCCTGGGTAGTTTTTTTTTGTGGATAAATTCTGGATATGTGCGATAAACCAAGTCAATATCATTTTGTAGAGCTTCCACTGTTAAGCCCACCATGGGAGCCAATTCTTCTCTTAAAATCTCTTTTAAATTCTCGCCCTTCTGTTCTGGGATGCCTTGAAATCTCAAGACATATGCTGATTTTTCCATTTGGAGGAGAAGCAATTGCTGTTGTCTAGAGATTTTTTTCTTTTTCCACTACCTCCATTCTTTGTCCAAATTCTTTTGACTTAACATCAACTTTTTTCAGCTTCTTTGCTATCTTCTCTGTCTTTGTTGAATTTTCTTTGAGCTCTTTCTGCAACGTGCCAAACTTTTCGTTGAGGTTAGTCATCTGGTCCAGTAGAGGGCGCAAAGCCACAGCCATCATTTTAGGAAAGTCTGTGGTTACTTCTGGTTTGGTGGCTAGAGATGATGCGCTGGCAGTTCCTGCTGCAAGTTTCCCTTTAGCTGCCATTTCTTCTGCTCGCTGCGTCATTGTTTATATTAAGAGAAAAGTTTTTAAAAGTCTCTGAAAGCCTGTATATTCATCGGTTTCTTGCTGCTTTCATCACATTAAATCGGATATACACTCCTTTCAAGCCACCTTCTCAGACCCCGCTTTAAATTCAGTCTTTTCAGGATTGGGCATTCCCTGCCCCCTTCTGCTTGATTGGGGCTTTAGCGCGGCTTTACTACTATTGATTTGGTGGATTGTTCACTAGTACATGGATGAACTCACATTTTTATTCGTGCTTCTTCAGAAGGTAGGGAAGATCACCTTTCTTTGGATCTCTTGCATGCTCTGTCTGGTGTGCACCTCTGGTGCCGTTGCTGGCTCTGTGCCGCAGAAACCTATTGGGGCAAAAGGAGCCTCAATCCCTTGACTTGCCACCTTGGGAGAGGACTCCCACATGCCCCAGGCTACGAGTCCCCTACAAGGAGTCGAGAGGGTCCAAGATCAACTCGAACCCTTCCCCATTGGCATGATTCATGGTCGCTCACATTAGAGCTGTGATGGAACATACCTGCTCGCAAGCCACCGAAATCTGGAAGTCTGTAACCTGACAATTCCTTGAGACCACAAGAGTGCTACAGCTGTCACGTCTCTGATCTGGCCAGTGAGATTATGTAAACAGGGTGGTCACAGGTCAAAAAGGCAAGCCTCTGAGATGGAGCAGTGCCAGAGCTGTTCACCAGGAGCAAGAAAGACAAAGAGGCAGCTGAGTTCCTGGATAGCCAGGGCCCTCTCAGCAGCACAAAGGTCCAGGCAGAGATGTACTGGCTTTGCCAGTGTGTTGAATCAGCAGAGGTCAGGTCCTCCAGGGATTTAAATGGATGGATAGGGCTGAGAATGCAACGGGACCCATGCATAGGGCTTGTGCTGCGGTCCCATCCATTGAAAAATTGGGAGTTTAAGCAAGAGCTTTATGCACTCAATGGTTAAATAGAGCTTGAGATCCAAAACGTCATTTTTTGTGGGCCAGGGAAACGATCCGCTGTCATCTTGTTTACTCACACCGCCCCTCCACCCCAGTTCTTGTCAGGCTCCTCCTGAATGGCTCTCTTGTTACTAGGATGAATGTGCCCCAATTTCTGCAACGTATCCTCAAAGGGAGGCTTTGCATCCTGATTGCCTCTCGAACGGCATAATACGGAATCCCTCCCATTACTGTAATTAGGCACTGAGGCTGGTAAAAGACGGTAATGAAGAATAAAAGAGAGCATGGGTAAAAAACACATATCGGCTGGTTTTGCTTCCCGTCCCCTCTTTCATGAAGATTAGATTAAATGTGAAATTCAAATCAATAAACTGTATTTTTCTAAAAAAAAGAAAAAAAGATTTAAATGACCCATTATCTGGTAATAGAGCAGTAAATACTAAGGCGAGTGATCCTGTATAGGCAGAGCAATGATCATTTGAAAATGGAATTATTTGACTCAACGCGAGTGCTAAATGGTGGCGTATGTGCTTTCTGTTCCAAATGTGTCCATTGCCAGCTCTTTCCTGCACACAATGAGGCGCGCTAAAGGCAGCCCGTGGAATGAACCATTATCAACCCCGTGGCTTTGTTTGGTCACTGTAAGCACCGGCTTTGTAAAGGGTCCCCAATCAATGTGCACTCGGAGCTTTGAAATGAAAATCCGAACGGGCTGCAGAGAGAAGTTAAGTGAATCCTAATAATGAATGACAAACGGCCTGGCTGGCTTTACAATCCTTTGGCTTTATTTAAAGTAGAAGAACAAGGCAATAAAACTGTCAATTTCTTCCCCGCATCTGTTCATGCATAAAAACAGGTACCGGGGAACAAAGGAGAGTGAATGAGCACATTCCTTTGTACGAAGCAAATGGTCTGTATTATTTTGCTCTACCCCTTTCCAAGCAATGTGGGACATTCAGGGAAGCCTTTATGGCAGAGTTGTCTCAAATATTTGATAACCAAATGATGCTTTCTTCAATTCAAAAATGGAGGTGACTTTCCTATGGCCCAGTTGTCCCTAATGATTACCAGGGACAGTCTCTATTTTCTGGTCTGTGTTCCACTCTCTGTCCCGATCTTGTTCCCATCTTGGGGGATGCTTTGTCACCCTGTTTTCATCTGTGAAATGACTGCCCGGATGGCTTAGGGCCGGGAATACCTGAAGGTTCACCTCCTCCCATACAAACCTGCCGGGACATTAGTGTCCCTCAAAGTTTCTATGGCAGTGGATGATCATCCAGATACTCTGGCCCCAGGCCCTTTGGGCATGAGCGCTCCAGCCTTCACGCCCACTGCAAATGAAGCTCTTTCTCTCCTCACGATAAAACAGAGTGCCTTGCCATCATCTTCTGAAGTGAGGTGGTGTAAAGACGCTGCAGTTATTGAGGAATAGGACTGCCAAAGTTCCAGTTTGGGAGAGCCAGTCTGGTGCAGTGGTTAGAGGCGCGGACTCTAATCTGGAAGGACCGGGTTTGATATCCCCCCTCCTCCACATGCAGTTGCTGGTGTGACCTTGGGTCAGTCACAAGTTCTTTCAGAGCTGTTCCCTCAAGAATAGTCCTCAAAAGAGGTCTCTCAGCCCCATGGCTATTTTTGGGCAGAAACACACAGGAATGGAGTTCCGGCTGGCTCCCGAGTTGGCCACGCCCAGCAGGAACTCATTAGCATAATAGGCCACACCCAACAGCAGAAACTCATTGGGATTGGCTACATTAGGGGTGTGTGGCCTAAATTGCAACGGAGTTCTTGCCACCAAAAAAGCCACGGGTTTTGACAACAAACAAGGTAAACAGAATAAGAAGCAAAAGGTGGGTGTGGCTGGATGACCACACTTCTCGCAACACAGGGGTGTGGCCTAATATGCTAATGAGTTTCTGCTGTTGGGTGGGGCCTGTTATGCTAATAAGTTCCTGCTGGGCTTTTTCTACAAAAAAAGCCCTACTCTGCCCCACCTATCTTACAAGGTGTTTGTTGTGGGGAGGGGAAGGGAATGGAGATTGTAAACTGCTCTGAGACTCCAAGTGAAGGGCAGGGTATAAATCCATTCTCTTCTCTTCTTCTTCTTCTTCTCCTCTTCAGGTCAGGATGGGGATCCCCTGGCCCCCGCTTCTGTTGCCTGCCAATGCAAAATTTTTAAAAAATATTGGACACCAGCTGTTATGCCACATCAGTTCTGGTAAAATAACAGAAGTGACATAGAGTAGCTCTAGGAACTGCTGGAACCTCTATGGCAAAACTCTGTGGCATTGCCCAGCAACCCTATTTAGGAAGATGCTGATCATCTTCTTAAGTACACATAGTATAAGTTTATTCACAGGAAACAAAGAAAGGAACACAAGGCCTAACAGAGGATCCTCCATTGCAGTCTGCCTATTCAGTTTAACCCAAAACTCTCACAAAACTTGGTTTGGTACCACTCCAGATTGTGGTACTCTGGAATTGTAATGAGAACTGGAATCCTGAATGTTACAGATGGCCAGCCGCAGGAGACAAGGCATTTTCTGAAGTGGCACCTCACCTATAAACTCCCTTTCTAAAGGAATTTAGCTGATGCCTGCTCTTTTAAGTCTTAGGTAACAGGTGAAGACATATTTCCCCAGTAATTTGGCAATTATTATTTGTATGCATGGTGAGTAGTTGACAGCCCATTTTTCCTGGGTTTTAAAAAGTTGCTTTCATTGTTTTAGCACTCATTTACCCCCCCCCATTTTACTGAATTGCTATTGAGTTTCTCTCTCAGTATTTATATTGTTTATCTTGCTGTGAACTGCTTCAAGAGTTTTGGTTGAGAGGTGCTCTTGAAAAACTCTCAATCGATAATGCTTCTGCAAAGCAAACTCTTCTTTCCACCTGCTTATAAAAAGCAAGCTTCTACAAAACAAGCTAGCGTTCCCAGACTGAAATAAACGTTTGTACAGGTTTTCCACGAATGTACAGCTTCGGTACTCATAAACCAGGATCCCAGCATCTATAGTGATGCTGTAGGAATTATCCCATGTCTCTACAGTTGTTACCATAAGGATTAGAGGAAATTCCTAGAGCGTCACCTGGAAGTGAAATCACATCCTTCCCAAACTCCATGCTGTCCATGCACCACCCTCAAAACCTTCTGGCATTTGTAAAGGCAGTGCTGGCCATCCTATGCACAGAAAATTAATGCAGTGCCTATTTCACATGAAATGGTGAATGTACGTGTTGGGAGCATCATGCCTAATATGGTTTCCTATTGCTGGGCTCCTTGTGTGCACTGCTGTCATAACTGATAAGAAGAGCTCAGACCCACATTCTTTTGGAATACTGGGAAGGTGCTATGGGGTTTTGCAGTCCTCTGGGCCTGGCAATCCTAGTGAAACACAAAATGGTGAAAAACCTTCTATAGGCCCTCCTCTGTTGGCATTTCCTACTCTCTTCTGAGATGGCCATGGTGGCTTAGAGGTTAATATGCTGAGCTGCAGATCGGAAGGTCTGTAGTTCGGCAGTTCAAGACCCGAGTGCTGCGTGACAGAGTGAGCTCCCATCTCTGGTCCCAGCTCCTGCCAACCTAGCAGTTCGAAAGCAAGAAATTGCAAGTAGATAAATAGGTACTTGCTTTGGTGGGAAGGTAATAGCATTCCGTACACCTTGGTGTTTAGTCATGCCAGCCACATGACCATGGAAATGTCTTTGGACAGTGCTGGCTCTTCGGCTTGGAAACAGAGATGAGCACTGCCCCCTGGAGTCGGATCCGACTAGCTTTCAAGCAAGGGAAACATTTACCTTTACCTTTACTCTCTTCTTGGCAGTCATCATGGCATTAGTAGCTTCATGTCCCATTTGATACCAAAGTTTTATAAGATCTGTGAATGTTGCATTTGGTGCCGAAGTTTCACAAGGCCTGTAGTGGACACCTGGGAGGACTTTGATTTCCACTGCATACGTTGAATGTGGCTAGTTTTTCTTTTAACTTTCATATTTCTTAAAATGTGGTCAGGATGGAGAAAAAGAGCATGTTTCCATTGCCAAGGGCCAAACTAGACTGCTTGACACAGGCCTGCTGGGGAAAATGTCAGCTCTGTTGAAATTTCTCCACCCTCTCCCCATAATGTCTTACTTATGTTGCTTCTGCACCCCCATGCTTCATGCCCTTAGATGCTGCCACCAGATGTGGGGGAATGGCAAGCATTTTTAATGGGGCCCACAGGGAGCAGTCTACAAATTTTGTGGCAGGTATTCAGAACGATGGGATTTTAGACAGTCCCTTCTTCCCACACGCAGTGCTTCTGACAGCAAGCAAAGTGAAGCTGTTTTCATAATCCACGCTGCTCCCTCTGAGGATACAATCCCACATCTCTCCCCCAGGCCCTTTGAAAAGTGGCGCAAACCAACAAGGAACCAAAACTGGCACTGGAGAGTTAGCTGAAGGCCACTGGGCACAAGGGTCTCATTAAATATATGCCTGAGATCTGTACGTCAAATGCATATATCATAAATATAACTATATCAATGAAGTTTCCTTTCCTGGATTGAGGGAATGCTGTTGATGTTGTTTACCTGGATTTCGGTAAAGCTTTTGACAGGGTTCCCCGTGATATTCTGATGGGTAAACTAAAGGACTGTGGACTGGACTCTGGGACAGTCAGGTGGAGAGGGAGCTGGTGGGAGAACCGCACTCAGAGAGAAGCTGTCAATGGCATTTCATCTGAATGGAGGGAGGTGTCCAGTGGGGTGCCACAGGGATCGGTTCTGGGCCCGGTACTTTTCAGTATTTTTATAAATGATCTGGATGAGGGCGTGGAGGGGCTACTGATTAAATTTGCAGATGACACTAAATTGGGAGGTGCAGCAAACACACCAGAAGATAGAGATAGAATTCAATGAGATCTGAACATGCTGGAAAAGTGGGCGGATGTGAGCAAGATGCAATTTAACAAGGATAAGCCCCGGAAGTAATGATGAGTAGCTTTAGGAATTGTTGGACACTCTATGCTTTTACCATAGAGTTTACAATGATTCCTAGAGCTACCGTATGTCACTTTTGGGTTTTTCCTGGAAGAGAGGTTGCTGAGCTCACAGTGCCATGTCCCTGCCATATCTTCACCCCAAAGCCCCCGCTGGTCGGCAGGAGTGGCCAGGGGACCCTACTGCTAGTCTCTGTGGTGGGCTCACATAGGTTGTAATGTGTCGTTGGGGCCTTAGTCTTTCATCACAGAGCTTGACTGTTGCAACAAGAATCCGCGCCTCCAGGATATATCCAAACAACTAGAGAAGAACAATGAACTAAACGGAAAGACGCGAAGCTTTGCCTGTGTTTCATGAAGAGAGTCAGGTTACTGTATCGGAGTCACGAAACAGACACACTGAAGTATCTCCTAAAAAATCCATTTTACTCTAATGATCCGTATCAGCATAAGAGCTTATTTTGCATAAAGGACAATTGCAGTGTGTTGGAATAGAATGCATTCTTTGATTAAATTACTGAGGCTAATTTGTTGCATTCGGAGAGAATAGCTGAAACCAGACATTTTTCATGTGCCTGCCTCCCTAGATGAGTTTATACGCAATCAATTTTTGTGTGCAAGAAATGTCACCAAGAGGTGACATTTGCTGTCATTCTGCCACAGATACTTGCTCTTTCTAATGTCTCCCATTCCTGCATGGTGAATTTGAGATTTGGTCACAGGAGATGCAACTACTGAAAACTCCCATTGCATTTCCTATGACTGTATCTCCCATTATATTTCCTATGACTGTATCTTTTTCACGTGGGATGGAAGGGAGAGATTTCTACAAATGTATTTACAGCTGGAGGGGAAATATGCAGATGTATACAGTAGGCAGAGAAATCTCCTTCTCTGTCCCTATCCAATAAATTGATTACAGAATACAATTATTCTCGCTAGCTGCTTTGTAGAACATCCATTTCCCATTTTCGACTAATAACGCTGTTTATTGCTATCCTGGAATATGTGCCCTGGCTTGTTAATTACAATGATGTTTACATTAGACTTAGATCACATGATGTTGCTTTAATCTAGATGTAAAGTGATTGTAGCAGCTAATGACACCTGGGAAGCACGGTGTAGGCCTGGAGGGAGGATATTATCCTCTTTCCAATTTATAATGATTTCACAAGTCATTAATTTTATTTATGCCTCTGTGCAGCAGAGTTCTTTGAGCCTGGTTTAATTTTTCCCATTGTCAACCTTCTCCCCCCTCACCATGTCTCTAAACACCACCTGACAAACTGTCTTTTTCTTTAAGTTTCCCTGAAGAGAATGTTTCCTTGATTTGTGGGGCTTGCAGTCGTGGTGTGTTCAAGAACACAGTATTAATCACTTTTCATTAATCTTCAGACATGCCTGTGATGTATGCGCACATGTATAACTTCAAGTGAGCTCTCATGAACAGGTTTTGGTTTCTACCTCTCCTGTATTCTATCTATATTGGAGTGGGCTTCACTTAGGTTTTGTGTTCTGGTGTTGAGGTTGTAGTTTTCCAGTGTGTATCTATTTTCTCCATTGGTAAGGACCCCCTTCTGGTTGGAAGTAATGAAGAAGAAGAAGAAGAAGAAGAAGAAGAAGAAGAAGAAGAGGAGATTGGATTTATACCCCTCCCTTCACTACCTGAAGGAATCTCAGAGTGGCTTACAATCCCTTTCCCTTCCCCTCCCCACAACAGACACCCTGTGAGGTAGGTGGGGCTGAGAGAGCTCTTTCAACAGCTGCCCTTGAGAGAACAGCTCTGAAAGAACTTGTGACTGACCCAAGGTCACACCAGCAGCTGCATGTGGAGGAGTGGGGAATCTAGCTCAGTTTTCCCAGGTTAGAGTCTGTGCTCCTAACCACTACATCAAACTGACTCAAAGAGACCTATTGAAGCTGGCCAAAAAAATATTTTTTTCATATGTGGTGGGCTTGTGATAAAGTTAAAAAATATTGTCTTAGATTCATGAATTATTACAAAAAATGTTAAGGAGTACTATACCTTATATACCAAAATTGTTTTTATTGAATATATTACCAGAAAATTGTAAAAAGCAAGATTCTTATCTTATATATATAGTAACAACTGCAAGAATTCTGTATGCTAAGTATTGGAGAAGAACTGAGCTACCTTCAAGAAAAGAAATCATAAATAAATTGCTTGAAACTAAGGAAATGGACAAATTAACTCCATCAGGGTACAAGGCCATAGAATGTATCCTTCATTATCCTCAGTTCCTCCAGGGGAACTGATTTCTATTGCCAGTTTGGTGTAGTGGTTAAGTGTATAGACTCTAACCCGGGAGAACCAGGTTTGATTCCCCACTCCTCCACTTGTAGCTGCTGGATGACCTTGGGCAAGCCATAGTTCTGGCACAGGTGTTCTTGAAAAAGAGCAGTTTCTGTCAGAGCTCTCTTAGCCCTGCCTACCTCACAGGGTGTCTGTTGTGGGGAGGGGAAGGGAAAGGAGTTTGCAAACCACTCTGAGACTCCTTTGGGTAGTGAAGGGTGGGGTATAAATCCAATCATCTCCTCCTCCTCCTCCTCCTCCTCCTCCTCCTCCTCCTCCTCCTCCTCCTCCTCCTCCTCCTCCTCCTCCTCCTCCTCCTCTTCTTCTTCTTCTTCTTCTTCTTCTTCTTCTTCTTCTTCTTCTTCTTCTTCTTCTCCTTCTCCTTCTCCTTCTCCTTCTCCTTCTCCTTCTCCTTCTCCTTCTCCTTCTCCTTCTCCTTCTCCTTCTCCTTCTTCCCTGGAGATCAGTTTAATTCTGGGAGATCTCCAGGCCCCATCTGGCTGTTGGCAAACCCTACTTGTGATGAACTGAAAACAGAGGTGAACTGGAAACAGGGTAGATAACCTCACCTCTACCTACCACAGAGGTACTACAAGGCCTGAACAATTTGTGATTCACAACAACAAATTTCACTCAGGATTCTGATAGGTCTTGACCAGCCTATCCCCCAGGAGCAGCATTTGTGGGATATCAGGGGGCTGCCATGGAAATGGGGAGGCACAAAATTTCCATTCTACCATTAGACAATTTAGTGTGGATTCATCCCCATGCCAGGCATAGGCTGTACAGTTCGGGGACAGATGAAAGAGAATAATTGGTGATGGATGAGAGAAACATTGGTGAGCATCCCAAGGTGTCACAGATGGAAACTGAACTGATCCAATCTTTCTCAGCTCACTCATTTGAGGGGACCCGGGACCTTCCTCTGGACCCAAAAGTTAGGGATGCTGTGAATTTTTATCAAGAAGAAGAACTGTTTTTTAATACCCTACTATTATTATTTATCATATGGAAGAGTTACACACAGGAAGCATATAATAACAATCATATAAAATATGTAACCAAGTTGATAAATGGGTATGAAGACCGATTGGGCAATTCCCCTAAATACTTGTATCAAAATTTTGAATCCACTAAATTGCAGCTGGGGAGAGTTCAAAGAGCTCCATCACATCTCCCTGGAAAGCACGGCACTCCCTTTCCTGTGACAGATGGAAAATAGTTTGGCAGGCTATACCACAATCGCATTCGAGACCTGGTATTTTGCCCCATTTAAACAGCAGGTCTGCACAACTTCCAAAGCCTGTTTGTATTCTGTTAGCTGTCTTCCACACTTTATGTGGCAAGTCAACTCCTGCAGGCTTCTTGTTGCTGTTTATCAGATTATGGATATTGGGTGGAACTGATTTCATCCATTCATTCCCTAGAGTGAAATGTTGTGATTGCAGGATTTGTGCAGATCTTATTGCTGTCAGGATCTTAGTCTGGATAGGTCCGTGTTAGCCCTGTCTTTGTGGATTGGCAGCTCTCTGTTTTCAATGATCTTTCTATATCCATGAAGAAGAGCATCTTGTCTTCAGAGATGTGGGAGAGCAACATGTTACAACATGGGTAGCCAATAGGTTGGAGTGGGCTTAATACATCCACTGATTAATACTACAAGATCCAAGATTCACTAGTACTATACACCAACCCCAAAGCTGAGCATCTAAGTGTTGTAGCAGATGCACCCCAAGCTGTACCACAGTTTTTGAAGAATGTTGTTTCGCATGCATATTTTCACTGCTACGTTGGTACGATGGTGTTTAATGCCAAGGTACTTATGTGTATGGCTGTGCGTAAGTTTGGTGCCATTAAGGTAGACATTCAGTTCACGGTTGGCAAGATTGTTATTGAGATGGAAACAGGAGTATTCTGTTTTTCCTTGGCTTGGGATAAGCCCCCATTTACAGTAGCAGTCAGCCAAAAATTTGAGGTTCCTAGTCAGTATTTCCTCAGTCCTTTCGATCGATTTGTGCCTTACTGCAATCACCATGTCATCAGCATAAGCAAAGTTCCTAAATATCGTCTTGGGAACATCAGAGATTTATGGATTGAAAAGAAATGGAGCGAGGAGTGAGCCCTGGGTTAGACCATTATTCAGTTTCTTCTGATTGCTGATTGACTGATCCATGAAATGTTCTATCACTCAGCATGTTATTTAGGAGTCGAAATACGGTTCTGCAGGGGAAAACTTGTAAAAACTTGTACAGCAGACCATCCCTTCAGACTGTATCACAAGCAGCAGTCAGACTGACAAAAAATGATGATGTCTTAAGACACTTCTGATACCCTGCCTCAGTGACAGTTGTTAAGCTGAGAACATGGTCTTCACAACTACGACAGGGTCTAAATCCTGCTTGCTCTATAGGCACATGTTTGTTAATTCTGTCACTGATTCTGTTCATAACTAGCCTCTCAAGGAGTTTATAACAGGAGCACAGAAGGGAAACCTGTTTTAAATTTTCCAGGTTTCAGGATAGCAACTGTCTTTGCTTCCTTGAAGTCCCCTGGGAGTCTTCCTGTTCTTCTGATTTCAGTGAGAAACCTTGCAAACCACTTAGTGAACGTGCCACGGTTGACCAGGAACTCATTATGGATGCAGTCAAATCTGGTGCTTCTCTGCTCTTGATGTCCTTCAGTGCCATGGAACTCTCACCAGCACTGAAATCCCCTGACAGATCACAGTATTCAGGGCAGGTGCATTTAAAAATCTGGAGGTTTTTTTAAAAAAATCCTAATAGTAAAATCTCGATCCTTCGGGATATCAGTCTGGCAGCTACCTGGTTTGATGTTACCCTGGATTTCCTTGGAGCACAAGTGGGCTTGCACCTTTTTTTTCCAACAGGCTCCAAATCCACATTTACAGTTGCTTCGGTTCTTCCAATTCTGTGATTCTATGATTCTATGATTTTTGTCTTTGTGCAGCATCAAGCTCATGAAGTAGTTCATCTGCTACTTCTGGGTCTTTGCTGTTGAGGGAATTTTGATACGGCCTCTCACTCTGATCCGTCCAGCCTGGAATATATTCTTTCTGATATCCTCAAGGAATGTGCCTTTTGGCTGTAGATATAACAGCTCCAACGAATTGGCGGTAGCTATTATGTGTTGGAGGGACTCATCCAAGACACCTATCCATATCTTCACTGAAACCTTTCCAGTTTACTCTCTTTAAGTTCGATTATGGTCTTGGAAAAGACCTGATATCTGGTATTTGGATTCCTATCTCAAGCATTAAAGGTGGATGCTTTGTAATATATTTTTATTTTTAAAAACAAAATAATAATGTAAAAAGGATACAGAAGGGAAGAAAGGGGTTATATAGGAATTATGAAACAATTATATTTATATGGGATATATTAAGCAAAGAGGTGAAGAGCTACTTCTCCCTAACATTCCCTTCATTAGAGTTTTTAAGATGTTTTCTACAATAGTTCCATCATTAATACATATTCTGTATTGCATATTTCATCATACTACGTACTTGCTATATCTTTTAATGTACCAACATTTGAAGGAATTGATATTCAAAACTTATTCTCCTTTTTTCTACATTAAACTACATTTATATGCCTTTCAATACATTTACAAACCATTTTGGGACTGTTTCTCATTCTAAGTTTGTCTCCTGCTTGTGTAATAGACACTCCATCTCAGACAATTTCTACAATAGTTTCATCATTAATACATATTCTGTTTTACATATTTCATCAATACTACCTACTAGCCATAACTTTTAATACACCAAAGTTTGAAGGGAAATCTATGACCTATCTCACAATAAAAGATAAGAAATATTTTCTTCAAAATCCTCTTCCTTGCACATTTTTATTCAGAACTTGTTCCCCTTTTTTCTGCATTATATTACATTGGTATGCCTTGCAACACATTTATAGACCATTTTAAAACTATTTCTCATTCAATCTTTTTTGCTTTTTTACAAGTCCACCACCTATGGTAAAAAGTTCTGTCTATGTCTTGACATTTCCAGCATTTTCCTTTATAATTTTTGTCTACTTTCTCAATATCCTTTGGAGTAATATGCCATCTGAAAAACATTTTGTACCAATTTTCTCTTAGCACATGACTGGCTGTGAACTTAAGTTCCTTTTCCAATAACCATTCCCACTGATGCATAGGTATCTGCTCTCTAAGGTTTTTGCATACATTTTTTCAGCTGCTCTTTTTCTGTTTCTAGATGAAGTAGTAACTTACATATCAAATGTAATAAGTGACCTTTTTGATTTATAATCGGTTGTTCAAATTCAGTCATCGCTCTTAGCGCTCCACCTTCAGTGTTAATCTTCTTTAATCTTGAAGCTGATTGGTAATATAGTAACCACTGAATATTAATTCCTTCATCTTTAATATCTTGCCATGATTTAAGTTTTCCCTTATGTTAAGAAACCACTTTTGTTTCTCATATTCTTATCATGATAAGCTTCTATTGGAGACATAAGACAGCCAGGGCCAGATCGCCCATTGGGCGAACTAGGCGCTTGCCTAGGGTGCCCTGGCCTCAGGGGCGCCAAATGACGCCCCACTCCCCCCAAAAAAGTGCCCCCCGCCACCCTAACTGGGCGCCCACTGCTGCGGCTGCCGCTAGACCCCGCCCCTTCCTGGCTTTCCTGGGGACCCCGCAGCTGCGGAGCCCCCGGGAAAGCCGGCTCTGGGAGGGAGGGGGGCGGCTAGACCCCCGCCCCTTTCCCGGGGACCCCGCAGCCGCGGAGCCTCCGGGAAAGCCGGCTCGGGGAGGGAGGGGGCGGCTAGACCCCCTGCCCCCTTCCAGGCTTTTCCGGGGACTCCGCAGCTGCGGAGCCTCCAGGAGAGCCAGCACTCTGCCGCCGCCCCCTGGTATCCAGGCCCCACTGGGAGGTTGGCATCCCCCGTGGGGGGCGCCCCAGGCTGTCCTGCCTAGGGCGCCCATTCTCTTGAAGCCGGCCCTGAAGACAGCTCGACGCTGGTCCGGTGGGAAAGCCTCAAGAACATGTCTGGATATAGGCAAGGGCTGGCTTCTTCAGTCAGATGAAACAAATGTTAAACCAGTGTTGGACTCTCTATCCCATGCCACTGACCTGAGGGTGCTTCTGGGTTTAGCACTGAAAATGAGATGTTCGTCAGCCCAGTTGACAAGTGCCTCACCATTCTTATCCTTAACCATGTATCTCCAATTTTCCTGGTGGCTATTAAAGTCTTCGGCATCTACAGAAGGATGAGGGTAGGTTAATAGGACATGTGCTGGCCATGAAACTGCAGGAGGTTTATAAACATTAACAACATGTACTTCCCCAACTTCTATGATGATTGTGCAGATGTCATTGTGGACATTGATCAATACCAGCTTCACATTTTCACATGGGGCGCAATTCTAGCTTGCCTTCTCCTCATGCACTCTGGATAACGCTAAAGAGCTAGAAATTCTAGCTGCCAGACAATTGTAAGATCTCCTGGCTACACTACGCACATGGAAACAATAAACCAATCAAACAGTCTTTCTCAGGACTACTTGACAAGGGGTATAGGAGACTGCGTCCAAATCTGCCAAAGGAATGTTGAGGGTAGAAGGAAGTCTAAATGCCAGTACTTGTTGTGAATCTTACTGTCCAATAAATTAGATTTATACACTAATCTCTACCCTCAGGTGTCTCAAAGCAGCTTACAATCGCCTTCCCTTCCTCTCCTCACAACGGGCACCTTGTGAGGTAGGTGGGGCTGACAGAGTCCCGAGAGAACTGTGAGTAGCTGAAGGTCACTCAGCAGGCTTCATATAGAGGAGAACTGGGGAGCCAAACTTGGTTCTCCAGATTAGACTTCACTGCTCTTAACCACTGCACCACGCTGGCTCAAACATGTTTGACAGCTGAATTTGCTGTGTTTGAATACAATGCTCAGATGCCAGTTGATTAACCAGTTCTCACCAGGGCTATTTTTGTAGAAAAAGCCCAGCAGGAACTCATTAGCATATTAGCCCACACCCAACTGCAGAAATGTATTAGCATATTAGGCCATACCCCTGACAGCACAGCTCATTACCATATTAGTCCACGCCCCCATGTCACCAGAAGTGTGGTCATCCAGCCACACCCATCTTTTGCTTCTTATTCTGTTTACCTTGTCTGTTGTCAAGGTTTTGCTTCTTATTCTGTTTACCTTGTCTGTTTTGGAGCAGGAACTCCTTTGCATGTTAGACCACACACCCCAAATGTAGCCAATCCTAATGCGTTTCTGCTGTTGGGTGTGGCCTATTATGCTAATGAGTTCCTGCTGGGCGTAGCCAACTCAGGAGCCAGCTGGATCTGCGTTCCTGTGCGTTCTTGCCCCAAAATAGCCCTGGTTCTCACCAAATGATCCAAATGCCCACTGAACAGGTTTGTGTCATTTTTTTCTCCCCAAAACTGAGCATGTGTCACACACTGTAGATCCAAATGGATTACCCCCCCCCCCGTTAACATTGCTAAAATCTACATAGGTGAACACTAAATAGTATGATTTGTTAAAAAAGCGCACACAGCATTTGCTTATAATGGATTTAAGTGATTGTTCACTGATTTAACTATCTGTGTCTGCATTCAAGACAGAGTCACAATTTTGCCTGCATTTTCCCCTGCAGTGCCACCAGAAGGCTTTTTAGAAAGATCAGTAGTTGCTATTGCAAGAATGTGTCCTAAGGTCCTAACGATCTCCTGCCACGGTCTCTGGATTCCTAGCTTTCATTTTATTTTTTTAAAAAGTTCTTAAAAAAAAAGACATCTGGTTAAATACCAGGAAAAATGGTGGCCACAGCTGCAGAAAAAGCCTATGGCTCTGAACTGCACTGTTCAGAAGGAAGCAGTGAAAAACCTTTTGAACAGCCAGGAATGAGTAGACGAATGTTTGAACGTATCATCGAAAAATTGATTCCTTTTTTGCAACTGGTGAACAGGACGTTATCCAAGCCAGCTGGTGTTGAGCATCATACATCAACTGGTTTTACTCATGTCCTGTTTCCCAGTCGCAAACAAGAAACTGTTTTTTTGACGATTACTTTAACCAATCATTGACTAATTTGTAAGTGTTTGAAAGATTGTTTTAATATATATTTGAAGGGCTGTCATGTAGAAGATGGAGCAGATCTATTCTCTCTTGCTTCGGATTGCAAGACGAGATCTAATGGGTGGAAATGACAAAGGAGTCGTTACCGGCTAAATATTAGGAGAAACTTCCTAACTGTAAGAGCGGTTGAACAGTGGAACAGGCTGCCTCGGGAGGTGGTGGATGCTCCTTTGCCGGACGTTTTCAAGCGGAGACTGGATGACCATCTTTTGGGTGTGTTGTAGGGCTATCTTTTGGCTATGCTCCTGCAGAGTGCAGGGGGTTGGACTAGATGACCTGAAGGACCCTTCCAACTCTAACATTCTATGATTCTATGATTCTATGAATAACACTCCAGGCTTGTCAGTTGGGGAACTGCCTACAACAAGAGGGTCACCTTTAACATCTCTCTCTCATTTTATCTGCCCCTTCCTCCAAAGAGTACAGAGTGGTACATACAATTGTCTTTTCCCATTTTTGTCATCAAAACCACCCTTTTCCCATTTTTGTCATCAAAGAGAATGTTAACGGTGTAAGGCTACCTGGCAAGCTTTCATGGCTGTGGGGGATTAGAACCTGGGTCTCTCTGGTCCTAATCAATCACTCCACTGCACCACACTGCCTCTCTTAGATGTGTGGGTGGTAAAAGCAAGGAGCAGTTATACTACTGATCTGTTACTTGGAGCTATGATGAAGTTGCCCAAACAAACTCAATATGTACCATAGCTATACTACTACAGTATAGCTGTAGTATTGCACTATATACTATACCATGTATATACTGTACTATACACTGCACCATGGTCACATTCAGATGGGCTGTTTAATTAGCTTTCAGCACGCTTCAGTAATGGATTTTATATGCACGTTCACACACCTACATCTGCCTCTCGACCCCAGCTGTTGCTTTCCAGCTCAAAACCCCCTTTAAACTGGAGTATTTTGTTACCAGGTCCCTCACCAGTGTTCTCCTAGTTCTCTGGTTTCAAGCCGCAGTTTTCTGATGTCTGATCGCTCCTTGTGGGGTAAACCCACTTCTGCTTGAAAGCCCAAGGCTTCTGCTTTTTGGCCACCATTTTTTTTAGTGTTGGCAGTATTCGCATAGGTGGAGCTCCGCTCCCATGTTAATAAAACCAAAGTTTAAACGTTGAGTGGTTTTAGCATTTAGATGAGTTCAGGATCTCACAGAGGGATCTCGCTGGGTCAAAAGTTTAAAGGGAAGTGTTCTGTTACAGCGGTTGGAGACACCTCAGGGCATGCTTTTGGCGGGAAACTAGTTGTTCTGCGCACGCGCGAAGATTCCAGTTCTACGGATGACTGCCTATGCGCATGCGCAAATGGAAAAAAAATTAAAAAACCACCAACACATGTAGTGTAGACGGTGGGGAGTGATGTGACTGTGCGGTGAGCCAGGATAAGGAGGTGAGGATTCAGTCAAGCACTTTTCTGTTGCAGTCTGCAGTTAAATTTAACTAAGTTGTGGCCCTTCGTTTATCCAAGCACTTTGCTTTGTGTCTTTATGCCAAGGGAGTTTGAGCAAACAGCAGCCAAAAATTGGTAGACCCATTAACTAAATGCACGCATAACCAAATGCCAAATGTTTAAGCTCCACACACAGAGACAAAACCCTATGCATCTCCGAAATGCCTATAGTACTCTCTTTTCAAATACTACCCCAACCACCTGCACTCTGAGGTTCTTTCCTTCTCCGTATGACTGGTGTTATGGAGATCCCCAGCATGGGTACCTGCAAGTTCAGGGTATCTGCAGTCCAGAAGAAGGAGGAGGAGGAAGAGGAGGAGGAGGAGATTGGATTTATACTCCGCCCTTCACTACCCAAAGGAGTCTCAGCGTGTTTTACAATCCCTTTCCCTTCCCCACAATAGACACCCTGTGAGGTAGGTGGGGCTGAGAGAGCTCTGAGAGAACTGCTGTTGTGAGAACTGCTCTTGAGAGAACAGCTCTGAGAGAATTTGTGATTGACCCAAAGTCACACTAGCAGCTGCTTGTGGAGAAGTGGGGAATCAAATCTGGTTCTCCCAGACTAGACTCCACGCTCTTAACCACTACAACCAAGCTGGCTCTTAACCACTACGCCAAACAGGTGGGATTTGTATGCCCCATCCCCTATTCCAGAAGGACCATCCATGGCTCTATCAGCCTCCTTCTTAATGGGCAGAGTGTGGACAAAAGTAAAGTGATTTTCAGGAGATGCAAGCTTAGAAGGGCCTGTTTCTTTTGCTGCCAAAGAAACAGGTGCGGGAGGCAATCCACTGGGAGGCCATTTTAAATGTTACCAATTTAATCTGAGCCATGCTTAGCTCTAAAAAAAAAGAAAAGATTTGGCGTATGTAGGCTGTAAAAACTTAAATGCTAAATATTAAAAATTATGACATATTAAAAGGGTTTTCACATCTCAGTTACTAGGTCAGGAGGGACTAGTGAACCAAGTGGCTTCAAGCCACCACATCAGGGATGGACTAATAGTGCTGGAACTCGTTTCTAAGTCTCTGGGGTGCCTGTGGCCTCATTTCTGCCTTTCTTTCGAGAATCCCTAAACCATTACCTCTAGCAAAATGGCAATTATTACAGAAGGAAATTATTAAAAATTAAGATATAGCTGCTGTAAAATTGGTTACCAAAACCAAACCCCCCCCTTTATAAAAGTATAAGCTAACAAGACGCGGGACCGTGAAGACTTGTGGGAAGGACGAAATTTCATGATGCTTGTTTTACCCCATTAGCCCCAGGGTGTCAAACTCAGGCCCTCGTTTCCCATGGATTTCCTGAGTTTCTCTGTCTCTGATGCCTGTATCTGTGTATTCATCAACTTGTTTTGTTTGCATTGGGAATCGGGAGGGGGAGTGTGTGAATGTGTGAATGGAGTTGCTTTGCTATGAATTGCGCTTGGTTGTAACTGCATTCCCAAGTGAGGCCTCCTGATGGTGGGAAGTATGCGTGCTTGACCTTGAGTACCAGACGCAGCTTGTCGACACTAATTGATAATATAACCCTAGGCTTGCAAGAGGTGGAGGAGGGCTAACGGCGGGCTATACGACTGGGCTGATCGGACCGGTCACTGGGTGGGGAGGATGTTTGAATTACATATAACTTGAGAACTGGTGCTTGAAACCTCTTTATCTCTCAATAAATGAATCACTGCCAAGAGAGTGTTGTTGAGAGTGAGTTCCTTCAAGACCTGACACAGGACCCATATCCGCTTCCCTCTCTTTGCACTGATTCTGCTTCCCTCATGCTCCATTTGTTAAAACTCTCTCCCTCCTTGATTCTTTGTTTCCCTGCATCTTTACCTCCTTTTCTGGATACTATACTGGGTTCCCCCCCCCCCATTTTTTAGCATTTCAGATTTTAATGCAACCTAAGCTCTAAAATATCTTAGGGTAGAGGCTGTGGCTCAGTGATAGAGCATCTGGTTGGTGGGCAGAAGGTCCCAGGTTTGATCCCTGGCATTTCCAGTTAAAAGGACTAGATAGCAGGTGATGTGAAAGATCTCTGCCTGAGACCCTGGAGAGCCACTGACAGTCCGAGTAGACAATACGGACCTTGATTCAGTATAAAGCAGTTTCACGTGTTCATGTGATCTGGGACATGTGAATGTCTCAATCCACATGGTAGACAGCACTTTAGGTATTTGGTGTAGTGGTTAAGATCATTGACTCTAAAATGGGAGAACTAGGCTTGATTCCCCACTCCTCTACCTGCAGCTGCTGGTGTGACCTTGGGTCAGTTACAAGTTCTCTCAGAGCTGTTCTCTCACGGGCAGTTCTTGGGAGAGCTCTATCAGCCCCACCTACCTCACAGGGTGTCTGTTGTGGGGAGGGGAAGGGGAAGGCAATTGTAAGCCACTCTGAGGCTCCTTTGGGTAGTGAAGGGCGGGGTATAAATCCAATCTCTTCTTCTTCTTCTACCTCACAGGGTGTCTGTTGTGGGAAGGGGAAGGGGAAGGGATTGTAAGCCTCTCTGAGATTCCTTTGGGTAGTGAAGGGCAGGCTATAAATCCAATCTCCTCCTCCTCCTCCTCCTCCTCCTCCTCCTCCTCCTCCTCCTCCTCCTCCTCCTCCTCCTCCGATGGTGCAGATAAATGACCTCTGAGCTGTAGCTGCGAAGATAACAGGGCCTCAGCCCTGGTGCTGAGAGAAAAGAGTGACGAAATAAATACTTTGCAAATAGCTAAAGGGGATAAAATGCGGCGGGTCAGATTTAAGCGGTTAAAAGTCCCCGTTGATTTCAATGGATGAAAGTTCTGTGATGTATGGTAAAAAATGCTGGCTTTGTAATGGATTCTGCGGCCCTGGTTATTTGATCCATTTCAGGGTGGAGAGGTGTAAAGTGCCACCGTGCATGGCATAGATGATGCGAATCATGTCCGTTTAATGTGCTCTTATCTGGAAAACAGGAGTGGGTATTGGCATGCTTTCTTCCGTTATCTAGTATGAATATGCAATCACATTCCCCCCTTTCTGCGTTTGCTTGGAGTTAGTCAAAGCTTGCGCATCCGACAAATTGAATCCAGCTGTTGCAGATGTAGGTTTTTGTGGGGCGGTGGGGGGGGAGTGTGGGTGGGTGGGAATCAATTTTCTAAACACCATGAAACCTGGATGGGTAATCGGAAATAGGCCCCGGCTACTTCTTTGCAGTCATTATTTTGAAGATTATCCCAGGTTATTAGCTTTGATTAAAGGATTTTACAACCGGCTTGTTCAAGAGCCGGGAGATTTCAGCTGTAAGGAGCTTTTGCCTCTGGTGTGTCCCCAAGTTTATCGGTTCTGTGCTGCAGAGCTTTGATTACTTATCCATCTTGGTAAAACATACCAATTTTATTCATTCATTTGCAGCTCTCAGAGCAGCGAGAACTATTAAGCGTGCTGGGCAATATAATTACCCGGCAATTTTTCGCATGCTGAGCTTTGTCGTTCCGTCTCGGGGAGATCAAAGCCCAAACCTCACCTGAGTTGTTATTTCCAGTGGACACCACTGTGCCGTCCATTCAGTGAATAATTGAGCAGCTTAATTGTGGGCATATTCGTAAAGGGAAGATGACTGGAAAGGCGTCACTTTTAGACAAGGAGGATTTTGAAGCTGTTGTTCTACTTCTCTTCTCCCCCCTTTCAGCACGTTGGTGGCAGCGGGGAAAATAGGAGTGGGTTCCTGTAGCTTTTATATCGTTCATTTAGATTCCTCTTCCACTACCCCAAATTCAAAGTGGGATATTTCTTTATTTAATTCATCTTCACGATGGTCCTGTGGTTTGGGTTATCATTGAATCTTAGAGTTGATGGATCTGGGTTGGGGAGATTTTTTGGGGTGGGGTGGGGAGTGGACCCTGGAGCCGGATCTCAGCAGGGGATGATGCCACAGAGTCCACCCTTCAAAGCAGCCGTTTTCTCCAGGAGAATGGATCTTGGCCATCTGGTGATCAATTGCGATAGCAGGACATCTCCGGGTACTACCTGGAGATTGGCAAGCCTACTGCGTCTGCTCAGTGCTGCTCAGTGGGGCTTCTTCAAGTGCTGACATCAATTATTTTTTTAAAAAACTGCATCCCCAAATGACCATCTTTAGTAGGGTTGCCAACAATGCTCCCTCTAAGCTGTGGAGCCCTGTGAGCAAAAATTCTACTCGGTGAGCTACTGGCATGAAAGTGGTGCGCGAGCGATTTGGCTACTACATTGATTTGTTTGCTCTGGAGCCGAGACAAAAACGTGTGAGCCGGAGGCTAAAAAGCTGTGAGCTAGCTCCCACTGACTCAGCTTAGGGGGAAACACTGGTTGCCAGCCTCCAGGTCACATGGGGAGATTTCCTGGAATTATTTACTCGTGGTCTCCAGGAGAAAGAGATGTCATCTGAAGAAAATGGCTACATTGGAAGATAGACTCTATGGCATTAAACCCTATTGAACTCCCTCCCCACCCCAAACCCTGCCCTCCTCAGGTTCCACTTCCCAAACCTCCAGATATTTCCCATCCCGGAGCCACTGGTAGCGCCCTGGGATTTGTTTGCTGGGCATTTCACCATTAAAATCACTCATATCCATTCTAGTTTGTATTCCACATGGAATACAGCACCAATGCAAAAGCCCTCCAGTGTATAGTGCAGTCTAGGGTGTCTGGATGACAGGGAGCTTGTGTGGCCTACAGCTTTGGCCTTGTTGGCTTAATGTTTCGAGCGGAGGGGAGTCACAGGCTGGGTTTAGTTGGTGGCAAGGGCTTTCCTGCAAAAAGGCTGTGGTTCCAAGTGTACTGAGGAAGGTGTAGAGCTCCAGTTTCGGGTTGGGAACTTCCTGAAGATTTGAAGGTGGAGCTTGGAGAGGGCGGGTTGGGGAGGGGAGAGACCTCAGCAGGGTACAAGGCCATAGGCTCCACCCTCCAAAGCAGCCATTTTGTCTATTGCCTGGAGCTCCCTTGTAATTCCAGGAGATTCCCCAGGCCCCACCTGAAGGGTTGTCAGTAAAGAAAAAAACAACCGTGACATTATTATGCAATCTATTCAATAACTATTATTAGGCATTGATATTATGGTACAAATGACAAAACACATTCCAGTATGAAATATACACATATTTAAAGTGTCCTTGTAAATCAAACTGTCCATGCTCAAATATCCTCTGTATAATGCTGCCCAAAGTGGCTTTACACAGTCCTTCTTTGACGTGGATGTAAATTATTCCAAATAACTGATCAACTGTTGTGGCTCTGACGGGCCAGCTCCACACCCGTGTCCGGTCCTTTATCAAGGTACCGCGGCAGTCAAAAATGCTTTTTCTCTCCTTGCTCAGTCTGTTTTGAGGAGTGCTTTACACTGCACACCTTGCAATGTGAATTACTGGCATTAAAGTTGTGAGTGAGCAATTTGGCTACTACATAAATTAGTTTGCTCTGGAGCCATCCTTCCTGAGTGAAGACAAAAATCTGTGAGCTGGAGGCTAAAAAACTGTGAGCTAGCTCACACTAACTCAGCTCAGAGGGAACACTGGTCAGAGTAGAATGGTGATCCTTTGCCTGCTTGCAGGGGTCTTTTCATAGAAAAACAGCTGCAGGAGCTCATTAGCATATCGTATGCTAATGTGCTATTAGGCTACTAGCATACGCCGTGCCCCCTGACATCACCGGAAGTGATGTCAGAAGGGGAAGCAAAAGGGGGAGGCATCTTCAAAAGGCTCCCCTTCCCTTCCCCAGCTGGTCTAGGTGGGGGAGCTAAGAGAGAAGGGGTTTAAAGTTTAAACTCCTTCTCATGAGAGTTGGGCCACAGAAGGAGGAAAGAGGGAAGGATAGAGAGAGAGAGTAGAGAGAAGGAAAGAAGGAAGGAAAGAGGGAAAGAAAGAGAAGGAAAGGGGAGGGAAAGAAAGAGAGGGAAGAAGGAGGGAAACAGGGAAAGGAGGAAAAAAGAGAAGAGAAGAAGGTGGGAAAGAAAGAAAGAAAGAAAGAAAGAAAGAAAGAAAGAAAGAAAGAAAGAAAGAAAGAAAGAAAGAAAGAAAGAAGGAGGGAAAGAAAGAAAGAAGGAGGGAAAGAAAGAAAGAAGGAGGGAAAGAAAGAAAGAAGGAGGGAAAGAAGGAGGGAAAGAGAAAAAAGAGAGAAGGAAAGGAAGGAATGAAAGAAATTTGGTGGCAATTCAGCCCCATTATATCCTATGGACCATTGAAGTCAATGGTGAAACCATAGGGTATATTCTGGGGGCTGGAGGGGAGGGTTTGAGGGAGAGGCTCCAAACTCACAGGATAGCTGGTGGAGCCTCTCCCCAAGATACACACCAAGTTTCAAGAACATTGGACCAGGGGTTCAATCTATGGGCCCCCAAGCAGGTTGCCCCTATTTCCTCCATTGTTCTCTATGGTGGGAAACAAAATTACTTTTTTCCCACAATAGAGAACAATGAAGGGAATAGGGGCAACCTGTTTAGGGGCCCATAGAATTGGACCCCCTGATCCAGTGTTCTTGAAACTTGGTGGGTATCTTGGGGAGAGGCTCCATCAGCTATCCTGTGAGTTTGGAGCCTCTCCCTCAAACCCTCTGCCCTCCAGCCCCCAGAATATACCCTATGTTTTTCACCATTGACTTCAATGGCCCATAGGATATAATGGAGCTGAAATTGACATTCGGCTGCCTGAAAGACTCCCCGGGACGCCGGCTGGGGGCGGGGCTTGGCTCCTGAGCTCCCGGAGATGTGCTCCGGTGCGCTCCCCCCCCCCAAAGACCCCTGCCTGTTTGTATTTCAGCCTGTTTGGTGTAGTGGTTAAATGTGCTGACTCTAATATGGGAGAACTTGGTTTGATTCCCCACTCCTCCACTTGCACCTGCCCTTTGACCTTGGGCAAGCCATATTTCTGGCACAGCTGTCCTTGAAAAAGAGCAGTTTCTGTCAGAGCTCTCTCAGCCCCACCTACCTCACAGGGTGTCTGTTGTGGGGAGGGGAAGGGAAAGGAGTTTGTAAGCCGCTCTGAGACTCCTTTGGATAGTGAAGGGTGAGGTATAAATCCAATCTCCTCCTCCTCCTCCTCCTCTTCTTCTTCTGGATTGCAAACCTGATAGATTTCAAATTGTGCCAACCATTTCCATTGCCAGCTCCACAGAATGGACTGACACCCTCCCTTAGACCGAGGCCACCCAGTGAACTCCTCAGCGAAGCTTTCCACACTGTCTCTCTTCCTCTCACACTGATTTCCTGCGGAGAGCTCATTAACAGGTGTGGCATTTGGCATTCCAGATTGCCTGGCGCTTCCTGTGCTTCACGTTGACCCCACCCCCTCTCCTTCCACAGCTTGTTTTAAAATACCAAAGCACTAAAAAAAAAAAACCCAAAACACCCACAGCTATTCTCTTCATCCCTTACACTTTTCATTCCCGGAGGTCAGTCGATAATTCATGCGGCCTATTAATTTTGTGTCGTATCATGCCTGGCTTATCTCCCTTCAAACAACTCATTTGCAGGGAGCTGCGGTCAAAGCCGGCTATTACACTTTCTGGGGCCGGCTCTAATTTAAAAAGGCTTAGAGCCGGATTCAGTGGGAAAAGAGCTCCGGAGCCAATAACCCCTGGTAGCCGTGGGCCTTTCTCCGGTTCTCTAGCTAAAGGCTGCTTATGATTCCAAGGCTGTGTGGCTTAGAAGCTGCTAAAATAAATAATAATAAAAAAGAACCATTCTGCCAGGTTCCCCGTCAAATCACTCTCCGCGCGCACTTTCTTCAGTGAGTGTTTTATTTAGAGAGATGATGCGCTATGGGTTCAAACGCTTTGTCGGGACTGGGGCGCAAAGGCGGGAAAGCCACGTATAGGTACAACCCTAAAATTCGATTCATACACGTCAGCATTGCTACAAAGACCATGAAAGATATACGGTCAACTACTAACCAGGCACAGACTCTACTTCAAGGACACTTCCCATGTGAAAGATGTCTTTGAGGCCCCATGGAAGAGTTACCGAGGCTAGCCTCCCTAAATTGCTACAGGCACTCACTCCCTGCCCCCCCAGGAATGCAATGGCTGGCAAGGGCAAGCGATAAGGGCACAGGGAGCAGGAAGTGAAACAAATGTCAGGGTGCAGGAAGCAAGAGGGATACAATAAGCCAAAATATATTGGGTAGAAATACAACAGGTACAGCTGGTCAAATGCCCGAGTCTGACACATTCACTGTCTGCCCAGGAATATTGGCAAAAATATGACAGGCAAGCACCTGCGGGGATCTAAAGAGGCAAGTGGTCTCAGGGTGCCAACTCCAGGTAGGGAAATTCCTGGAGATTTGGGGGTGGAGCCTGGAATCCAGTGGAGTATAATGCCACGGAGTCCACCCTCCAAAGCTGCTGTTTTCTCAAGGGGAATTGGTATCTGTAGTCCGGCAATCGGGTGTAATTCTGGGAGATCTCCAGGCCCCACCTGGAGGCTGGCAATCCTCTTTACCCTGCTCTTCCTCTCCCCTCTTCAATTTTATCCTCACAACTTCCCTGTGAGGTAGGTTAGGCAGGGAGTGTATGATGGGGCACAGATTATCTAGAGAATCCAGTGAGGTCTTCAGCTGGGGTCTCCCTGAGAGGATCACATCTCCACAGTGGCTCACTTATTCTCACAATAACCCGCTACTGTAGCTCAGGCAGAACCCGGGTCATAGTCAGGTATGCTGCCATAGTGAGGGAAGGGGGAAAGGGAATCTGCTGGGTGAACATCTTAGTGCCTTGGAACGTTAGCTTTCACTTCACTGGCCCTTATCTGGTTGCCTGACCTTGATGCTTCACACTCTCACCTTCCCCAGGAATCTGTAGTCGTATCTATGCACGCGTAAGTCGTGCACCTCTGATTGGCCTAACTCTATCAGAAGACCTGCTCTGAAAGTAGTATATCTTCCCCTCTCCCGCCCGGTGGGTTAGCTTTTGCACAGAATGTATGTACAGATGACCTGCTACTACTGAACTCAATAAACGTGATCCTTTTGTGGAACATTGTTGAGCCCGAGTGCTGTGGGATTCTGACAGTCATTCAGTGACCTTCACAGTTGACTGGGATTCTGTACCCCGATTTCTCCAGTGTCCTTCTCTGTCACTTTCCTCCCTCACTTTATCGCCTCCCGATCCCTTATTGTGCCCCTTCTTGCTCTTTAAACACGCCTAAAGTTCTAAACAGGCTTTGGCAGGATCTGTTTACTGGCAGCACGACTTCTTTGCATGTGCTGTTTATTTTACCCAGCTCTCCTCCCCCTCCTTCAATTGCTCTCTCCGCTAATCTCAAAATTGTGTTTTGCATTTTCCCTCTCCGCAACAGGGACAATCAGGCTCACCTGTCCTGCCGGGCAGCTGGCAAAATAACCGAAATAATGTATGCAAAACACTTTGAGTGTCCAGGAACAACATCCATAAATAAATATAAGGAGCCCTACGAACAACGACAGGGGCTGATTCCTGCGCTGTAATTTCACATGTGCAGCTCCTCGGTCAGGGAGGGAAAAGGTGTGTGTATTTTACAGTGCAGCAATGGCTGCAATGGTATGCGTTTTTTGTTTGGATATGCATTTCCTGGGGGATTTAGGGCTGCCCGCTGGGAGGGTTATAGGGGACAGGAGCATTTGGGGGCAGAGAATGGGGGGAAACAGTGTTGCATGATGCTATTTGCCCTTGTTTTGCTCCCCCTGCTCCATTGAATTAGGGCAAGGTAGCTGGAGTGGAAGGTTTCTTTTATTACTTCTAGCGAAAATTCCTCTTATCGGCATAGAAATGAGAGGTATTTTGGCAGAGTGATCCCAAACAGAGCAACACCCTTCCAAGTTCATTGAAGTCAAAATTATGCATGGGGTAGAGAGAGAGTTGACATAGAAAATTTTTCCTCCCTCTCCCAAAAGATTAGAACTCGAGGGCATCCAATGAAGCTGATGGGACAGTAGTTTCAGGAAGGACAAAAAGGAAATACTTCTTTATGCAACGAGTGATTAAAATTGTCTGCCAGAGGGCGGCTAAAACGATTAAAGGGATGGAATACCTTCCCTATAAAAAAAAGGTGAAAAAGGTTAGGGGCTCTTTAGCTTGGAGAAATGATGAATGGGGGGTGACGTGATAGAGGTTTACAAAATTATGCATGGGATAGAGAAGAGAATGATGTCTTTTTCTCCCTTTCACACAATACAAGAATTTGTGGGCACACAATGAAATTAATGAGCAGTAGGCATAGAACAGATAAAAGGAAGTACTTCTTCACTCAAAGAGCAATTAACATGTGCAGGTCACTGAAGAAGAAGAAGTGGAGGAGAAGATTGGATTTATACTCCGACCATCACTACCCAAAGGAGTCTCAGAGTGGCTTACAAACTGCTTTCCCTTCCTATCCCCACAACAGACACCCTGTGAGGTAGATGGGGCTGAGAGAGCTCTGACAGAAACTGCTCTTTTTCAAGGACAGCTGTGCCAGAAATATGGCTTGCCCAAGGTCACACCGGCAGGTGCAAGTGGAGGAGTGGGGAATCAAACTCGGTTCTCCCAGATTAGAGTCTGCGCACTTAACCACTACACCAAAGTGGGGAATCAAACCCAGTTCTCCACTACACCAAACTGGCACTGCCGCAGGAAGTGATGGCGGCTGCAAGCATAGACAGATTCAAGAGAGGACTGGATAAACATAGGGAGAAGAGGTCCAGCAGTGCCTGTTAGCCACAATGTATAGATGGGACACTCTGTCTGGGGCAGTGGTGCTCTGTATTCTTGATGCTTGGAGGGGGGGCAACGGCGGGAGGGCTTCTGGAGTTCTGGTCCTGCTGATGGACCTCCTGATGGCACCTGTGTTTTGCCCACTGTGTGACACAGAACGTTAGACTGGATGGGCCATTGGCCTGATCCAACATGGCTTCTCTTATGTTCTTACATAGTGATGGCCACAGGAATAGGCTTTGAAAGAGGATTAGATAGATTCATGGAGAATAGATCTATCAGTGGTTACTAGCCACAATGTTACTAGCCACAATCAGTGGTTACTAGCCATATTCAGAGACAGTTGACCTCTGAATCCCAGTGCCAGAAGGCAACACCAGGGGAAGATCTCGGCCTCTGTGCCCTATTGCTGGCCCTCCAGATGAACTTGTAGGCTGGGCTAGTGCCAGGCTGTTTTGCACCCTAGGCAAGGCTAATGACTTGCGCCCCCCCCCCGCTAACCAGTTTTCAATTATGTATGCACCTGGACTCTTAACTATTTTGGGGTATAAATTAATGATAAGGGTATTTGTTGTGCACCACCCTGAGCCCATATGGGGGAGGGTGGTTTATAAATCAAATAAATAAATAATTAGCCCTTCCTGGCAACACCCACCCCCACCCTTTACCTATATGTAATGGTTGGTGGCCTCTGTTTCAGTGGATCTGAAGACGTGTGCATGCACATAAAAGCTTCTACCTGGAATAAGATCTCGTTGGTTTTAAAGGTGCCACTGGACTCCAACTTTGTTCTTTAGCTAACAACTGTCTTGTTGTTCATTTTACTTAGTGCGCCTAGATCTTATCTTTTCTAGTACCCTGCATTTGTGCCTTGTGGAAATAAAGTCTGTTCAGCCTGAGAGAGTCTGCACAAGTCCTTATCCACCTGCCTGGCCACCTGCTAAGTGACATCCCCTGCCAGGCTGTCTTTGGGCAACTCAGGTGAAAGAGAGAGGGGGTAGGCTTACCCAAAGTGGGGGGAACCGCAGTAAAAGGGGCAAAACAGTGGCTAGTCTTCCACTACAACAGGAGAGAGATCATGACACAACTCCCCTCTCTAGAGATACCCTTTTCTTCTCTCTTTAGGAAAACTGACCTTGGCTAGTCACATGCTCTGAGCCTAACCGACCTCCAGGGCTATTTTTGGGCAGGAACGCACAGGAACGGAGTTCCGGATGGCTCCCGAGTTGGCCACGCCCAGCAGGAACTCATTAGCATAATAGGCCACATCCAAAAGCAGAAGCTCATTAGGATTGGCTACATTAGGGATGTGTGGCCTAACATGCAAAGGAGTTCCTGCTACAAAAAAGCCCCGAGTTTTTGACAACAAACAAGGTAAACAGAATAAGAAGCAAAAGGTGGGTGTGGCTGGATGACCACACTGCTGGTAACTTGGGGGTGTGGCCTATTATGCTGATGAGCTGTGCTGTCAGGGGTATGGTCTAATATGCTAATGAGTTTCTGCTGTTGGGTGTGGCCTATTATGCTAATGAGTTCCTGCTGGGCTTTTTCTACAAAAAAAGCCCTGCCGACCTCACAGGGATGTTGTCAGGATGAAATTGAGGAGAGGACCCCATTGGGGAGAAATGCACGGTATAAACAAAGTGAAGACATAAAAAATTAATGGGAGCGTGTCTCCAAGCCCCCCTCCCAATCTTTCATCCGTCTCCCCAGTAGCTCTGCTTACCGGTGGGAGGAGGAGGAGAAGATTGGATTTATACTCCATGATTCACTCAGAGTTTCAGAGTGTCTTACAATCTCCTTCCCTTCCTCTCCCTACAACAGACACCCTGTGAGCTAGGTGGGGCTGAGAGAACAGCTCTGAGAGAACTGCCCTTGAGAGAACAGCTCTGAAAGAACTTGTGACTGACCCAAAGTCACACCAGCAGCTGCATGTGGAGGCATGGGGAATCAAACCCACTTCTCCTACATTAGAGTCCATGCTCTGAACCATTACACCAAACTGAGGCTGCTTTGTGTGTTTCCACCTCGACTTCTTTGGCACACGTGGTCCCCTGGGTGGAGTACAGCCATTGGGAACACCCAACTATGGGAGGGACTCTTATGAACACCACAATAAACAAGAAACTGTTGGAAGTTTTTTTTGGGGATGGGCTGTTTCTAAAGCCCAGGAGGGGCTGGCTTGTGCCTCTTTTTTTTTTTTTGGGGGGGGGGTTCAGAGGAGCCACTGCAGATGCATGTGGGGGAGGGGGACTCTCACACTCCACCCTTGTACACAGCCCAGAGGGCATGCAGCCCCTCCCCAGGAAGCTCCAAGAGGGACAGGACAGGCAGAGGAGGTTTCAAGGATCCAGATCACCTTTGCTTTCACCCCTCTGCCTCTTTTGCCTTAGGGCCTGCCCTGGCTCAGTGGTAGAGCCTGTGCTTGGCATGCAGAAGGTCCCAAGTTCGATCCCTGGCAGCAGCTCCAGTTTAAAAAAGGATCAAGTGGGAGGTGATGGGAAGGACCTCTGCCTGAGACCCTGGAGAGCTGCTTCCAGTCTGAACAGACAAGACTGACCTTAGAAACACAGAAACCATAGAGCTGGAAGGGACCCCTAGAGTCATCTAGCCCCATCCCCTGCATCCTCCAGGAAATTCACAGCTATCTCCATTCTCACACCTCCAGGGACCCCTGCTCTGAGCCTATAGAAAGGCAAAAGATCTCCAGGATTCCTGGGCCAATCTAACCTGGAGGAAATGTCCTTCCTGACCCCAGAGTGGCGGTGATGGGTCTGACTCTGGGCATGCAAGGAAGGGCCACTCTGAGAGCCCCTTCGGGCCCCCTCTCTCGCGATCTGCCTAAATTCACAGAATCTGCATTGCTGTCAGGTGGCCATCGAGCCTCTGCTGTTTCAAAACCTCCAAAGCAGCAGAGCCCAAGACTTGAAGAGGGCGGCTCATACCACCTCTCAGTCGTCTCCTCTCCAGGATAAACCTACCCAGCTCCTTCCACCTTCTCTCATGGGACTTGATCTCCAGACCTCTCACCATCTTCGTTGCCCTCCCCACAGCCCCCAGGACTGATGGACCAGCAGCGGTCTGATGATCCAATACAACGCAGCAGCTTCACGCGCCTCCGTTTATCTGCCACTTGGGCTGCATTCTGGGGCTCTTCTATGTCAGCACTCGGGCCTTTTCTCATTGGCTCGTCTGGTGTTTTTTATGTTCTTAATGGGCTTAGAAGGACACAAGTTGATTTAGGACTACACTGTAAATGGTTTCACTTTTGCTGAAAACGTCTTTCAGAGCAGAACAGTGTTAGCATTCATGAAAGCCCCAATGAGAAATACTGTTGGCTAACTCTCTGTCTCTCTCTGTGTCTGTATATAAATACATACATAATATAAGCATTCTTCTGCTCTAAAAATTAAATCTGTGCCACAATATTTTTGACTGTTTTATAGCTATTATACTCGGAGCCCCACTGGGATGTCCTCGTAAAAGGTGCTCCATAAATTTTATGTAGTCTTGTATTGTATGATGTTTTATTGCAATAATTCTGCCTTTTCTTTTTAAATGACAATCTCCCCCTCCCTCCACAGATGGAAGCAGAATTGGAACATTCATAGGCGGTTCTAGTTGTATAATATATAAGTTCCTGACAAATTACCACATTGTTTAGTTATATGTACTCGATATCATTGATTTCCTTTTCTTTTTTACTGTAAAATCTACAAAGGAAAGTATTTTAAAAGGTTATGTTACAGAAATATGGTGGCCTACAGATGGTATCCCCCCCCGCGATTTATTGTTTCTTTTAAAGATGGAATTTAACAGTGATTTAAAATATATTTGGCAAAATCCTTTGCCTTCATGTATGGAGTGGATGCTTCGGGGGAGGCCTGTCTTCTCCCTGCGCTTCGGCCCTCCGTACAACCCCATCCAAGGTTTCTAACCATCCCCAGTTACTCAACACCCTCATAAGAACATAAGAATATAAGAGAAGCCAATGTTGGATCAGGCCAATGGCCCATCCAGTCCTACACTCTGTCACACAGTGGCCAAAAATGCCAGGTGCCCTCAGGAGGTCCAGCAGTGGGGCCAGGACACTAGAAGCCCTCCCACTGCTGCCCCCCTCCCAAGCAACAAGAACACAGAGCATCACTTGCCCCAGTCTGAGAGTTCTTATCTATACCTTGTGGCTAACAGCCACTGATGGTCCTCTGCTCCATACGTTTATTTAATTCCCTCTTGAAGCCGTCCATGCTTGTAGCCGCCACCACCACCTCCTGTGGCAGTGAATTCCATGTGTTAACCACTCTTTGGGTGAAGAAGGACTTCCTTTTATCTGTTCTAACCCAACCGCTCAGCAATTTCATTGAGTGCCCACGAGTTCTTGTCTTGTGAGAAATGGAGAAAAGTACCTCTTTCTCTATCTGCTCTATCCTATGCATAATCTTATAAACCTCAATCATATCACCCCTCAGCTGTCATTTCTCCAAGCTAAAGAGCCCCAAAAGCTTTAACCTTTCTTCATAGGGAAAGTGTTCCAACCCTTTTATCACTCTAGTTGACCTTTTCTGCGCTTTTTCCAAAGCTATAATATCCTTTTAATACCCTCTTATGCCTCACACTGAGTTCTCTGAGAGCCAGCATGGTGTTGCAGTTAAGAGCAGTGGACTAATTTAAAGAACCAAGTTGGATACCCCATTTCTCCACATGAAGCCTGCTGGGTGACCTTGGGCCAGTCACAGTTCTCTCAGAACTCTCCCAGACTCACCTACCTCACGAAGTTCCTGTTGTGGGGAGGGGAAGGGAAAGACAGTTGTAAGCTGCTTTGAGACTTCTTCAGGTAGACCAAAGTGGGGTATAAAAACCTACTCCTCCTCCTCCTCCTCCTCCTCCTCCTCCTCCTCCTCCTCCTCCTCTCTCTTCTTCTTCTTCTTCTTCTTCTTCTTCTTCTTCTTCTTCTTCTTCTTCTTCTTCTTCTTCTTCTTCTTCTTCTTCTTCTTCTTCTTCTTCTTCTTCTTCTTCTTCTTCTTCTTCACAGACCCTCTGGTGAATAGTGTATTCTGTGAGAAGTCCATGAATCATGGTGGAGAGTTACTTTCTCTGAGCCTGTCCATTATCTTCCTCATAGATTGTTGTGGAGATAAAACAAGCAAACTCATCTATGCTATTCTGAGTTATACCCCTCTGTCACTGGAAGATCAGTGGACACTAAGACTACCTCATTCATTCATTCATCCATCCATCCATCCATCCATCCATCCATCCATCCATCCATCCATCCATCCATCCATCCACCCACTCACTCACTCACTCACTCACTCACTCACTCACTCATTCATTCTATTTACACCCCATCCTCCCCATCGAATCAGGCTCAGGGCGGCTTACATAAAAGGTTAAAACAGTTAAAAAACATAAAAACGTTCATAAGGTGCTATTTATACATACAGGATGCGGAAACACAGTTGCGTTATTAGCCATAGTAGGCAACAATCAGCAGTAATTTTAGGACTGTTGTCCAAGTCCCATAATATATTTCAGTTGTACCTGCAAAGCACAGGCCACCAATGGCGCTTTCCAGGGCCTAGGTTCTTAATCTCTGTTGAACTGTTAGGTAGGGCTCCTCAGTCGAATGCCTGGTGGAAGAGCTCTGTCTTGCAGGCCCTGCGGAATTACAATAAATCCTGCAGGGCCCTGATATCCTCCGTGCGGTGTGCATTGTGTGCCGTCGAGTTGCTTCCGATTTATGGTGACCCTATGAATTTAATGACCTCCCAAAAGTGCTATTGTTAACTGCTCAGGTCTTGCATACTTAGGGCCATGGCTTCCTTGACTGAGTCAACCCATCTCATGTTGGGTCTTCCTCTTTTCCGGCTGCCTTCAGTTTTCCCCAGCATTTTATGGCATTCTCCAGTGAGTCTTGTCTTTTCGCGATGTGACCAAAGTGTAATGGTCTCTGATCAGCCTTCAATAACTGCATCATAGAAGCAGAAACAGCCAAGTATAGTATAACTCTGACCCAAAGGTTGCTATCGGTGCAACTGTTAATGAGAGCATCATTCTTTTGCAGTTGATTTGTGGCTTCCTCATACAAGCATTTATGACTGTCACACGTGGCTTCATATGTGATAGATATAATCCTTTCTTGTATGCGTGTAGCATGGCCATGTGTTAAGGAACCTGTAGGAGCAGCCATAGCTCAGTGGCAGAGCTTCTGCTTTGCATGCTGGAAGTCCCAGGTTCAATCTCTGGCAGCTCCCATTAAAAGGATCAGGTCTGTAGGGCTGTCAGCTCCAGGCTGGGTAATTCTCAGATATTTGGGGGTGGAGCCTGGGGAGGGCGGGATTTGGGGAGGGGAGGGGCCTCAGCCAGATATAATGCCACGGAATCCACCCTCCGAAGCAGCCATTTTCTCCAGGGGAACTGATCTCTGTTGTCTGGAGATCTCTTGTAATTCTGGGAGATCTCTGGGTCCCACCTGGAGGCTGGCAACCCAAGTAGTAAGTGGCCTCTACCTGTGACCCTGGAAAGCTACTGCAAGTCAAATGTTCTGATTCAGGATAAGGCGGCTTTGTGCATTCAAACCTTACAGGATTAAAGAGCAGCCCAATTCTCTCTCTTCCCACTCAGTGCAGGCAGCAGGTTCTTGCGAGATGCTAATTACCACAATT
Source organism: Gekko gecko (assembly GCA_029375565.1). Classification (NCBI taxonomy): domain Eukaryota; kingdom Metazoa; phylum Chordata; class Lepidosauria; order Squamata; family Gekkonidae; genus Gekko; species Gekko gecko. The sequence continues at coordinate 92,850,056 of JAPDNY010000011.1, read as the reverse complement.
CCAGCTCTTGGCCTTGAAGATGATAAGGGCTGTGTAGGCCGAGAGACCAGTTACTAACACCTGCAGGATGGAACAAGCCATTACCATTCACATTAACCCTAGAGGGGAGGGCAGGGATGCTTTCCTTCACAACTGGAGTCCCTGAAATCCTGTTCCAGGCGGTCAGAGGGCCCTTGAGAATAGTGTAAGAGGCTTGGGGGTAGGGTCTGCAGTGGGGGGGAGAACAGAAAACTACCACAAGCCGACCCTCCATTGGTGTTAACAGAAGGAGCCTTTGGATGCAGCCCATTGTTCATAGACAATTATCCACTTAGTTCAGGCTTCCTGTCGGCAGAATCACCACATTTCCTTTCTTGGGCTGTGTGACTTGTCCCCTTATGCTTCAGACCTGTCTGTGCGCATACGGAATCAAAAGTGGGGGTTTGGTGTGAAGGTTTGATGAAGACTGTGAGCATCTTGCAGTTCAACCCCATACAGCACATTTTGAGATGGAGAAGGTGCACCCAAATTTCCCCGAAACCCGGCCCTCTTTTCAGTAGCGTTTCCCTGCTTTCGTGCTTTCTGACCTCTCCACTGTTTATTGGGTGTTCCCGTCCTTGTCAGCAGTTTCAATCGGAGTGATGAAACTGGATTAAATCTCTTTAAATATGCTAATACCCTGGCAGGCCACACGATGGTCCCTAATAAATGATTCAGAAGCTGAATGCAGCCGGCAGCTGCACCAGATTACTTCTGATATTTCTGCTTGTCAAGCGCATTAGATTTCCACTTATTTTGCTTGCTAACCAACGTATCCTTTTGATTACTGCAGATTTATTTCATCTTCTTTGGCAAATTGCAGCCCTGTCCTTCTGCCCTCATGAAGGTGCCTTTTGAAATCCTGAATTGCAAATCGTACCTAATTGCATTTCACACGCATCGTGGGCTTGAGGTAGTTGCCCATCAGAGAGCCAGGGGAGAGGCTGGGAAATATTATGCGCTTGAGCACAAGGTGTATAAAAGAGGAAATCAGCAATTTATGTAATGTCTCTCAGCTGGATATGTATATACAGAGAAAGAGGCTTCTACTGTGAGTTATCAGAGGAAAGCGGGCACAGGTGATTAAAAATTAATGCAAAATTGTCATTTCAATTCTGATGCGCTCACCCTTTGGCCCAGATCCCTAGCAGGCTGCTGTGAGGATAAAATAGACTTGCCATCTCCAGCCTGGGAAATTCCTGGAGATTTGAGAGTGAAGCTTGGGGAAGGTGGGGTTTAGGGAGGAGAAAGACCTCAGCGGGATACAGTGCCAGTAGAGGCCAACCTCCAAATTAGCCATTTCCCCCAGGTGCATTGATTTCTGTCATCTGGAGATTGGTTATAATTCCAGGAGATCTCCAGGTTGCACCTGGAGGCTGTAGGTTGCCAGGTCTTACCTGGATGCCAGTGGGGGGCTCCAGCCTGGGCAGGGGGAGCCCCACCCCCGAAGAGCCCCATCACGCCTGATGTGCCCAACGCGATGACATCACCCAGAAGTGACATCATCGGCCTGGGCACATTGTGCAGGGACTGCTCTAGCATTTGGTGAAAAAGATGGTCACCATAGAGTTTTTAGACAAATGCTAGAGTGTTCCCCATGCAATGTGTCCCATTTGATGATGTCACCTCTGGGTGACATCACCATGCTGGGCACGTTGGGTGCAAGGGGGCTCTTCTGGGTGGGGGTCCCCCCACCGGCCAGCTGGCTGGCAGCAGATTGGGCCCCCCAAAGTGGGGGAGCCCCCGCCCTTATCAGGGGTAGTGGTGGCAAGTTGTAACCCTAAGAGGTTGGCAGCCCTAGATAAAAGCAGAGAAGGGCCAACATTCCACCCACCCAATGTCCTCTTGCTGCCACATCCCAGATGCCGCCCTTTCCACATCTGTATTTTCCAGTTTGAAATGCATAGCGACCCTGGCCTTCCTTGGTTGTCTCCCATCCAAATACTAACCAGGGCTGACCCTGCTTAGCTTCCAAGTTCTGATGAGATCGGGCTGGCTTGGGCTGTCCGGATCAGGGCCCAGTCTTCTGACTAAAATGTAAATGCCCTTAAGTCTTCAGAAGCCCGTGAATACAGTTTTTAGAGATGATTTCTCCAAATGATCCATCAGAAGGGCAAAACCCTGGTCTTACGCGTTTGCCCTCCACGCGGCTCATTTAGATAAGGCGCCGCTCTAGCAGCATTATTTCCATTATCTTTGTCGCAGGAAGAGTAAATATTCCTTTTGATCCACGCCTCTGCGTATTTCCAAGGCCTCTTTGGAAACACTAACATAATTATACCGGCGACTTTTGTCTCAAAATGCCAGAAACCTGACAAAAGAAGCTGCTGAGTCCGTGCCACCTCTTTGGCATAAATGAAAAAAATGTCACAGATAAAAGGGACCTATATTATAATAACACTAATTCTCATACCGAAAAGCAGCAGGGAAACCGAGAGAGAGAACACAGTATAATCAAGGGCTTAGAATGGCAAGCCAAGAGGGCAGCTACCAGACATCAGAAACATGACGGTGACTTCAGAGTTCTGGGTGACTTCTCCCACCCCACTTGTTTTCAATTATATGCTTAAAAGCGCGGGGGATAGAATGGGTGTCTGTGGCACCCCACGGGCCAAGGGACAGAGCACCGATTTCCCAGCACCACCTTTGAGACCTAGGAGACAGGTAGGATTTAAGCCGCTGCAAAAGAGTACTGCAAAAGCCCATTCCAGAGCACCATCTCAGTGGCATAGCGTGGCCAAGGGTCGCCTTTTGAAAAATGTTTTTATTATAAGGGATACAGGAAAAAAAAAGAAGGAACAGGGAAAACCAGATAGAAAATATAACTACCCAAAAACCTAGTGTGAGGGCAATTTTACAGAAATTAAAGACATTCCAGCATGGCCAGTTGTTGTATACTAAGATGTAAAAGATGGCCACGGCCGGTTAGCCGGGCCATGCGGTCAGGCAGACCCTTGGGCCTTCGGTCCTAAAGACAATAGCCACCTTGGATCCTAGGGCACGCCAATGGGCTCGCCCGGATCCAACAGGGAACCTATTGAAAGTAAGACTTGTAAATAGCGCCAATTACAGGTGATGGGTGTGTGTGGGTGTGGTACTTGGCTATGCATATAAACCGGGCATGGCCCAGTTTAAACCGTGCTTCATTCTGCGATGTAATCAATAAACGTCTTGCTGATTTCACCATGCTGAGCCTCCAGCCTCAGTAGTTTTCACCAGTGATCTTGAGAGCTGTTGGGAGGTGCCAATGCACCAACAGAGAACCACTCCGAATGTCTGTTGTCTGGCAAAGGTCATCTAACAGGGAGGGCAAGGTAGGATCTGTCTCATAGCCAGGATGGAAGGTCAATTGAAAGGGATTGAGTTCAAGCAGGTTCCCTGGATAGGAAGCACTCCCAATATCTGCTGCCCAGCTACGGCCATCTAAGAAAAAGGTCATCTAAGAAAAAGAGATTGGAGTTATACCCCACCCTTCACTTGGAGTCTCAGAGTGACTTACATACTCCTTTCCCTTCCCCTCCCCACAACAGACACCCTGTGAGTTAGGTGGGGCTGAGAGAGCTCTTTCGAGGACTGCTCTTTCAAGAACAGCTCTGACAGAACTATGGCTTGCCCAAGGTCATCCAGCAGCTGCCGGTGGAGGAGTGGGAAATCAAACCCGGTTCTCCCAGATTAGAGTCTGCACACTTAACCACTACACCAAACTGGCTCTCAAGAGAGCAAGGCAATATCTGTCTCATAACCAGAATGGAAGCTGGACTGAAAGGGATAGAATTCGGGTAGGTTCCCTGGAGAGGCCGTTGTAGAAATTTCCCAAGCGAATTAGCAACCCGTTTCATTCAGAAGATTGTGAAGAAGATGCCGTGCCACCACTCTCTCCAGCACCTTGCCAGAGGAGGTGGATTAGACCCTAGGCAGTAATTATTCAAGCCCTGGAAGTACAAGGACGACCTTTCCAGCAAAAGTTCAAGAGCGACTTCCTTTAAAGCCGTTCTTCAAATGAAGTGCTGAAGATCCACTCCAGCCATCAACGCAAGCTTTCACCAGCAGATTTTCATAGCCAAGAGAGGCAACGGTTTGAGGATCCAAGTGGCGTCCACATCCTGAGAAGGACCCATAAAAACAGGATCAGGAGGAGCCTCAGGATGGAATATCTGCAACAGGCAGCCAAAGTAGGGGTCTCCAGACAGGTGTTCTAGATCCAGAGTTGTTTTCCCCAGTCCTCATCACATGAACTGCCTTGTTCTAATTGAACTGCCTTGTATTATTTGAAATGTCCAAGTTGCCTTTAAGGGCAGCCCTATAAACAGGACATAAAAAGGGCTGCGGTGGCTCAGTGGTTAAGACCAGAAGGTCGGTAGTTCAGCAGTTCGAGACCCGAGTGCTGCGGGACGGAGTGAGCTCCCATCTCTGGTCCCAGCTCCTGCCAACCTAGCAGTTCGAAAGCAAGAAACTGTAGGTAGATAAATAGGTACCACTTTGGTGGGAAGGTAACAGCGTTCCATGTGCCTCAATATCTAGTCATGCTGGCCACATTACCATAGAAACGTCTTTGGACAGCGCTGGCTCTTTGGCTTGGAAATGGAGATGAGCACCGCCCCCTAGAGTAGGATTCCACTGGCTTTCAAGCAAGGGAAACCTTTACTAATCTAGCTGTTACAATATTACACAGCAATATGGAAAAGGCAGTATAGGAGAATTCCCCTCCTCAGCAAGATGCAGTCCAACTAAGGCAGCAAAACAATTGTTCCAACCGCAAGACTGAGTCCAGTGGTATCCCCAGGCTCTTTATGTGGCCTGCCAGAAATAAACTCCACCCATCAGTCCTTTCCAGGCCATCAGACTTCTCACTTTTGTCTGAGGGGGCCAAGCTGAAATTAAATCCATCCACTTGACCGGGGCTTCAAGATAGCAGCAGCAACAGGATTTGGGGACAAAGAAGTATAGCTACTGATGACCACCAACTATAAAGCTACGGACCATCTCAACAGCCTATTAAAGTTTTTTTATTATTATTATTTTTGTAATCTGCCTCAAGTCTAAGTGAGAAAGGAGAGCTATAAATGGGGTTGTGGGAGCGCAGTGCCCCAGGAGAAAAATTAAAAAATTAAAAGGAAAAAATATGACCTCGTCTGCTTACAAGGATTCCTGACAACTGACTTCCTGAGCTATCAGGAGCTGACAAAGGTAGCACAAGGAGTTGTCAGAACTCCATGGTAATTTTACCATAGAGTTTCTGGCAATTCCTAGAGTTACCCTTGTCACGTCCAGGTAGCTCTGGGAATCACCAGGAACTTTATGGTCAGAACTCCCACTAAGTAGACAAAGCCTTATTCTTTTCAATTTTTCTCCCTAGGATGATCTCCCTTGCCCCTTTGACCCCAGTTTCCACTGGCCAATCAGGTGGCAAGGGCATCAAGAACCTGGAGGTCTACTCCCAGAAGCAGGCAAATGAGAACCCAAGCTATAAAAGAAGAAGAAGATGGTGATACTAATCAGGATGATGCAGGGTGCATTTTCTCCTGTATGACGCCCCAAGGTATGAAATCTACCTATGGGGCTTCTAGGAAGGTAGGTTGCCTTCTGCTAAGACTTGGACCGTATCTGTCCCAGAATTGCAACATGTGCTTCCATAGGAAGCCCATGTAGGTTCTTTCTTGGCTTCAGTGGAGGCATGGGAAGATATTCTTTGTTTGCCAAGCATTTGGGAATTAGATGGAGATTTTCAAAAAATTTATATAACGTATCATTATTGTTGTATACTGTCTTGATTGACTTTATTTTATATCTCCTGATTTATTTTCTCTTCCTTTCTTTGTCCCATTTTAAATTATGTTCCAGCCATCTTTTGAACATTTTTATTAGTCGAAAAGCAGCCCTTGTGTGTGAAATGCCATCAAAGCCCTTTCTGCCCCTCCCATATTTTGCTTTGGTCTCTGAGCGCATCCTGTTCTTCCGTCCTGCATTCCCTCCCGCTGTCCCTTTCACTTTATTTTGGGGCTTTCTCTTGTTTCTGCATTTGTCTTACAGGAATCTGCATTCAGGCCGCTCCCAGCACACTGTTGCCCCACAGCTACCAAAACTCCTTTTGCTGCAATGCTTTGTTCTCATCCGCTTTCAAATCGCTAATCCTTTCTAAAGTAGAATTGTTTCTGTGGGTACTTAAGCGCTGCCCACTCTCTGCCCCCCCTCCCCATTTCCGCCTCTCTCCCTTTAGGTTGACTCCCCCTCCCCGTTCTGTTTCTTTCCCTCCTTTCTCCAAAGACAAAAGAGGACAGGTCCTCCTGCTCAGGCAAACGTTTAAAAAGCCAGAGAGAGCATAAGAAGGAATCAGTAAATATAAAGGACTAGGCCAGCATCCCTGACAAGGGTTTGTCCAGACGCTGCTTAAAGACTGCCAGAGAGGGGGAGCTCGCCACCTCCTGAGGCGGCTGATTCCACTGTTGAACAACTGTGACTGTCAAAATGTTTTCCCTAAGATCCAGCCGGTACCTTCCCATCCTTAATTTAAACCCATTATTGCGAGTCCTCTCCTCTGCTGGAAACAGGAACAGCTCCCTGCCCTCCTCTAAGGGACAGCCCTTCAGATACTTCAAGAGAGCCATCCTGTCCCCCCTCAGCCTCCTCTTCTCCAGACTGAACATTCCCACGTCCCTCAGCCTCTCCTCACAGGGCTTGGTCTCCACACCCCCGAACATCCTCCTCGCTCTCCTCTGCACCCGCTCCATTCTGTCCACATCCTTTTTTGAAGTGAGGCCCCCAGAACTGCACACAATACTCCAGCTGTGGCCTGACCAGGGCAGTGTACAGAGGGACTATGGCATCTTGCAATCTGGATGTTATGCCTCTGTTGACACACCCCAAGATCGCACATATGGAGCTGCCTTCTTTGAGTCAAAATGAGGAGCCGTCTAGCGCAGAACTCTTTGGTCTGACAAGGTAAAGGCTTCGTCGAGATCTCAGGCAGGATTCCCCCTCCCCCAGTTCTGCCATCTTTCAGCTGGAGACAGCTGGGGAACCACTTTGCTCTGGGTAAAGCCCGTGCTTTATCAGTGAGCCGCTGCCCCTCCCCGGAAGGTTCCAGAAGTGGTAAAGCTGCCTTTGACAAAGCCAAGCAAAGCCAAGGTGAGCCAAGCAAAGTTGTGCATGCGAAGCTGTGCTCTCGAAAGTTCACAGGTCCAGCTGCTTTGAGGACCGCTGGGGCCAGACTGAGAGGTGCTTGGTAGGCTTGCCGCTTGCCCACCCACCGTGGAAAGGCCCCTGCTCTCAGCCCTCATCCCTTGTCCTTGAGAACTTGACGAGTGGGAGGGGAAATGCCCAGGAAATGGCCTCCATGGTGACCCTCTAAGTATTTTCTCATGTCTCTATGACCTTTACCACAGGGGATTCCCTGTTCCCAAATGTGTCAGTCTTGCATGAGTGGGTCCAAATTTTCCCCTCCCTTCCCCCCCTTTTTTGCAGAATCATGGAAGGAGGGAGGGAGGGGTTGTCAGCAATGCTCCCTCTAAGCTGTAGAGTCCCGTGAGCAAAAAAATTACTTTGTGAGCTACTGGCATTAAAGTTGTGAGTGAGCAGTTTGGCTACTGCATAAATTAATTTGCTCCGGAGCCATCGTTCCTGAGCTAAGGCAAAAATGTGTGAGCCGGAGGCTAAAAAACTGTGAGCAAGCTCACACTAACTCTGCTTAGAGGGAACACTGGTTGTCAGCCAGTTAGCTCAAAAATGCGGGTTTTGTTTGTAGATGCAGAATGCGTACAGAATACACAAATAAATAAACCGGGGTGGGGTGGGGGGAACCAGTGCAGAGGGAATACATTGCGACTGTGAAGTCAACCTTTAAGGCTTGACTCCTCAGATTCTCCGGAGCAAGCTGTCAGTGCAGAAAGGGCCCAAGCTGCAGCAGACTTAAGCCATCCCCTGTAGGCTTTTCCATGTAAGAGATGAACAGAGGCTATTTGCCATTGCCTGCCTCTGTGCAGCAACCCTGGGCCTCCTTGATGGTCTCCCATCCAAGTCATAACCAGGGCCGACCCAGCATCAGAGGTGTCGAACTCATCTGTTACGAGGGCCGGATTTGACATGAATATCACTTTGTCGGGCCGGGCCATGCGTGTCATAAAACGTAATGCCAGGTACTGGAAATAGAAACTGTGTAAAGGACAGCAGCTGGTAAGCTCCGTGTTGATGTATTCTTATTGCAAGGCCCCATGGGCTGGAAGGGGAGGGTGTAGATGAAAGTCCCCATAGGCAGACTGGAGAGGCAGCAGTGCAGATGCTCCCGCAGTGCTTGCCTGCTCCAGATGAGGCTGTTCTGCCAAGCCGAAGCCATAATGGAGTGGCTCCGCCCACTCCCCCCCAGCGCTCCCTCCCTTGCATTAGTTGCTCGAGGGCCGTATAAGTGCCCCGGGTGGGTCGATTCCGGTCCTCGGGCCTTATGTTTGACACCCCCGCCCTACGTAGCTTCTGCGATCTGAAGAGCGCGGGCCAGCCTGGGCGATCCACGTCAGAGTGAAAAGCGGCTTAGAAATACCACAAATGAAGCCACTAATACATGGAATGCACGGACCTTGTCTGGGATCTGCCCACTGGATGCACGAAGAAACATAATGCTCCTGTCTTTTCATTTGGCATCTTGAACACGCTTCTGTCTTCCCCCCTGAAAACTTGAACCTGTTAATGATTTCCTAGCCTGGGGTAGCCCATCCCGGAGTGCACAGCCATGCATGTTGTTGGCTCCCCGGGAAGATGGGAGCTACAGACTTAATTATATACTGAGCTCCTCTTATCCTCCCGCCTAGTACCAAATTAACTTTTTAAAAATTAATTTTTCTTGTGTCGGTTAAGGACGGTGCCTCACTGTTATTCCCCACAGATCCTCGGCTCCTCTTATATGGAAATGTTGAATGTACTGAAGAGAGTTGCAGTAAAAAACTGGGAGTCAATTAATTATCACCTTTTTGTGGAGTCAAGAGCTACATGGATTAAAGGACAAATCATCCATCAGCGGGTCTTCCTTTGCTTTGAGTGCACACGAGTGCCACGAAGACTGGGAAATGAATATAATGCTGTCTGAAACGGGGGGGGAGCCAATATTAAAAAAATGCTGCTTTAAGCCCAATTTATTCTGTCACGGCCTACCGAGCTTTCTGTAAAACATGACCTGGTAAAATATATAGCGGTATAAAATCTGAACCTAATTTCATTTTGGTTAAATCAAAGCAGTGATCCAATTACATTGGTTAGCAACTTGTGAGACAGTAGTGATGTATACTTTATTATCCTATGGAAATGCAGAGGCAATATAAGTGTTTATTTGACTTCCAAAGACAATACTTCACAAGAGGTTATGGGTTTCTCGCTTAGAAAATGCTTCTTAAAACGCGGCGTATCACAGTCCTGGGATATCTGACAGTATATGGGGGCTGTGAACATGGTCTCGGATGCTTCATAACCCCAAAACCTCCAGATGGAGAAATAAATCCTCAAGGTTATCAAAAAATACATCCAGCAGGGGAGAGGCTCTGGCTCAATGGTAGAGCATCTGCTTGATATGCAGAAAGCCCTAGGTTCAAATCCTGGCACCTCCAGTTAAAAAGGATTAGGTAAAGGTTTCTCTCACTTGAAAGCCAGTCGAATCCGACTCTAGGGTTGCGGTGCTCATCTCCGTTTCCAAGCCGAAGAGCCAGCGCTGCCCAAAGATTTTTCAGTGGTCATGTGGCTGGCATGACTAGATGCCAAGGCACAAGGAACGCTGTTACCTTCCCAACAGAGTGGTACCTATTTACAGTGTTGCTGTTCTTTTGGAAAAAGAGGTGCTGGAACTCAAGAGGTAAATGTAGTTTTTTAATCTGTATCCTGAAAACTCATTAACTTTTAAGCATTTTAAAAAGAATTTTGTCAAAGAGGTTCCGGAACTCCATCCCGGCGCGTTCCCCCAGAAAGAAAGCCCTGAGTGTACAGCAGTTTTGTGTGTTCAGTCGGTTCAGTAAGCCCTGAAGATTACTATTTGCAAGACATAGGTTTCAAATTTCTTCTCAAAACAAGAGTCCATCAGCTTGGAGAGAAGCGGTTATGCTTTCTAAGAAGTGGATGCTGGTCGAAACAAGGAAAACGGAAGATCTGGACTAATATTACAGGCCGGCCGCCGTGCTTTGTTTTGCACATGGGAACTACTGTGGCTCTGGCCTTCCCGTGAGTCATCCTGTGAAAACTCTCCCCTCTGAGGCAAAGAATAAGGGAGAGACATTTCACATATTTCAATAATCAGGCCCGATCATTCTGTTTCTATTGCTTCTAAGGCGTGACATTTTAAGCCATTTCTGCTACTAAAGCCAGGTTCAGAAGGACTGGTGAGGGAGGCAGCCATTTCCTCCAGGCAGTTTTAATGCCAACCACCAGGTGAGGGCTGGAGTTCCACCCGGAATTACAGCTCATCTCCAGACCACAGCGATCAGTGTCGGAGAGAAAATGGTAGATTCTGAGGGCAGATTATGGCATCGTCTCCCCACTGAGAAGAAGAGATTAGATTTATATCCCCCCCTTCACGACCCAAAGGTGTCTCAGAGCGGCTTACAAGCTCCCTTCCCTTCCCCTCCCCATGACAGACACCCTGTGAGGTAGGTGGGGCTGAGAGAGCTCTGACAGGAACTGCTCTTTTTCAAGAACAGCTCTTATCAGAACTATGGCTTGCCCAAGGTGCAAGTGGAGGAGTGGGGAATCAAACCCGGTTCTCCCAGATTAGAGTCCGTGCACTTAACCACTACACCAAACTGGCGCCCTCCCCTCTCCAAACTCTGAGCTCCCCACATTCCTCTCCCAGATCTCCAGGAATTTCCTAACCCAAAGTTGGCAACCCTATCCAAAGCATAAGCCCACTACCCAAAAGCTCAATCTTCCCTTCCAGTTCAAAACAGGAACAGCCAATTATTGTGCCTTTGGGCCTTTCCGTTATCCAGGCGGTGGTCCAGAGAGGAATATATTTTGCTTCACCCCTTTGTGGGGAGAGACGTGGGTGTTACATCAATTAACTGTTACTCTAGTGATTAGTACTTACTCTAATCAACTAATAGTCCCTGTTGGTGGGAGGGATCTCTAAGGTGGCGTTCAGCCAGTTGACGATCCCTGCTCTAACTACAGCTTTGCTTCTTGTCTCTGTCAGGAGGTGGGTGTGTCACATCAAACACAACTCCTTCCTAGTTTCTCTGCTGTAGCCAGTTGCCTACATAGTCAGCTTGGATTGCCTCCAGGGCTTGAGAGAGCCAGTTTGGTGTAGGGGTTAGGAGTGTGGACTCTAATCTGGGAGAACCGGGTTTGAGTCCCCACTCCTCCACAAGCAGCTGCTGATATGGCTTTGGGTCAGTCACAAGTTCTCTCAGAGCTGTTCTCTCAAGAGCAGTTCTCTCAGAGCTCTCTCAGCCCCATCTACCTTACAGAGCATCTGTTATGGGGACAGGAAAGGAGAGGAGATTATAAACTGCTCTGAGACTCCTTTGGGTAGTGAATCCAATCTCTCTCTTTTTCTTGTTCGTCGATGAGATGCATGAAAGGAGAAAGATCTACTTGGAAGCCCAATAGAGGTCAGGCATGGCTATGGAAATATCAGTGAAAGGGGGCCTATCTGGGCTTGACCAATCACAGTGCAACACGAGATACTACTTTTTCTTTTTGCTAGTTCAGCACTTTTCTTTTCTTCTGCCCAGCACAGGGAAACTAGCAAAATGAGGCTGGAGCTGGACAGAAAATCCATGAAGGAATCTCTTGTGTGTTTTTAAATTGTCACGCAGAAGTCTGCATGTGAGTAAGCGAGATTTAGATTGGAGCCACAGGGCAGGTGAGGATTATTGGCTCTTTCTTCTCCATTTTAATCTTGAACTCCAAAGCCTCACTAAAGAAAATATGCCTTCGATGCCTCAAAGAGATGTTTACATAGAGGTTTGGGGTAACATGTGAAATTATTTAAATTATTTGGAGGAGTAGAGTTCCCAAGTACTTATTGCGTGGGAGTGGGGGATGCATGCTCCCCAGCCGGACCAGTCCTCCCTGTAATGCACCATGCTGTCGCCAGGAAGTGATGCCAGGCGACGCTCTGGCAATGGGGCTGAAAACTTGATGGTACCATCGAGTTTCCAGCCGCATTGCCAGAGCGTCACCAGCGTCACTTCCCGGCGACGGCATCATGCACACGTCTTTCCTTCCCCCGGGGATGGTCCTGCCAGGACGTATCCGTCCCCCGCCGAAATACGGTAAGTTCTTGGCAAGCCTATAGAGGAGACTGATTACCATGTATATAAGATAGATCCAATTGGCCAGACTCAACAGGGATATTGGATTTTTATCTCATTACATAGGCTAACTCATTCCATCCTCACATATGTATTCTCAACAAGGAGGACTATAAATCCTCAGTTTTTAAAATGTGTTTTAGTGTATTTCTTTTTCATAGTAGTAAATTAGAATACTGACTGTATGCCAGGGGATATTAGGACGTCTGCTGACACAGCAGCATTTTTTTGGAGGGGGATGCACTGTTAAGTGCCCTCCATGCCCAAGAATGAAGATTCCCAGACACTTCCCACAATTAGAAAAGGTACCTTTAGACATTTCTCTGCTAGTTGACCTTATAACCTTAACTTGTAATTCAGTGTCACTTTGCATATCTTGATCATGTTGCATGTTAATTTGCTGTTCACTCTCTGGCTTTAAGTTGGAACCTTTTTTCGCCATTCCACGTATTTGATAAAGTGTGTGTGGACACGAAAGTGCATCCCTTGAATAAACCTTGTTGGTCATCATGTATATAAATAAGTCTACCAATTAAGACCATCTGCCCACTGCAGTCTACTCTGAGCAGCCCTGGCTGTCCATTGTCTCAGGAAGCTCTACGACCTGGGGTCCTTTAAGGCAGAGATGCTGGGGACTGAATCTGGGACCTTGGCTCCAAAACACGTACGCTCTGCCCCCAAGCTTATAGCTGTGGTAGTGGAAACTGCCATCAAGTTGCAGCTGATTGGTGGTAACCCCTAAGGTTTCCAAGGCAAGAGACAGAGAGACATGGCTTGCCATTACCTGCCCCTGCATAGCAAACCTTGAACTTCCTTGATGGTCTCCCATCCAAATACTGACCAGGGCTGACCCGGCTTAGACTTCTGAGATCTAATCCAATCAGGCTAGCCTGGCCAATCCAGATCAGGCTCTTTCTAATTAACCTAGTTGATTCACCAACTAGTGGTTCTTTAGCTGGCCGAACAGCCTGGCTTGAATGTTTCTCTTAAAATGCTTCTGGCAAGTCCGCAGCTCAGCTGCATCATTACAAGCAAAAAGGTTATGCAGACAGCACAGCCGAGTGCATACGTAGGGTTCCCAAGTACTTACCATATTTCGGCGGGGGATGCACAGTCCCCGGCCGGAACATTCCCCTGGGCAACACCCACGCCGCATGATGCCATCACCAGGAAGTGATGCCGGGCGACGCTCTGGAAATAGGGCTGGAAACTTGATGGTACCAATGAGTTTCCATCCCCATTGCCAGAGTGTTGCCCGGCGTCACTTCCTGGTGATGGCATCATGCGCGCGTCTTTCCTTCCCTCGGGGATGGTTCTGCCAGGACGTATCTATCCCCCACCGAAATCTGGTAAGTTCTTGGCAAGCCTATGCATATGTTTTCACAACTGGCCACATTCTTATCCATCCACGATGGGGATCAAGGCACAAGTCTCTTCAAGCTGCAGAAAAACGATGCAAATGGCCACTTCAGTCGGCACGTGGAGCAGAACAGGATTCCCTCTTTTAGGGTGGGGGGTGACCTCCAGATATGCACACACCACGTTTTGCTTTGTTGATGATGCTTTAATTGAAGTGCCACTCCGTGGCTAAAAAGGAGCCCGGCAAACACAAGAGAAACAGCAATTTACAATGAAAGACAATTAGCTGCAATCAGCAGCAGCTGCACCCAATCAGTCGAGCCGCCAGCCCTCGGCCCCTGCCAGCTGCAGGGAGACGCCACAATAAAGGGTAATAACAGTGGAGGGGGAAAACAAGCAGGTTGGAATTTGCACACCTTCCTGATCTTTGGAAAGAAAGAGCCACAGCTGCCTTTCTTCTTGCTCTCCGCTCATGCATCCACACCATCTCACAACGCCCCACTTCCAGCAACCGCCCCCTGCCCAAGCTAGTGAACAACCAGCAACAAGGGTGTCCTGGAAGAGGGCACCCAGCTGTTGTTTTCCCTGGGCACCATGGTCACTGCTGCCGACCTAGGGACTTGGGGCAGTGGGACGGTTGCCAAAGAGAGCCAGTCTGGTGCAGCGGTTAGGAGCATGGACTCTAATCTGGGAGAACCGGGCTTGATTCTCCACTTCTCCACATGCAGCTGCCAGTGTGACTTTGGATCAGTCACAAGTTCTCTCAGAGCTGTTCTCTCAAGAGCAGGCCTTGAGAGAGGTCTCTCGGCCCCGCCTACCAGACGGGGTGTCTGTTGTGGGGAGGGGAAGGGAAAGGAGATTGTAAGCTGCTCTGAGACTTCAAGTGAAGGGCAGGGTATAAATCCAATCTCCTCCTCCTCCTCCTCTTCCTCCTCCTCCTTCTTCTTCTTTCCTGGTGATTTGGAGGATAGAATCTGAGAATGGTAAGATTTGGGGAGGGGAGGGACCTCAGCGGGGTATAATGCCACAGAGTCCACCCTCTAAAGCAGCCGTATTCTCCAGGGGGATTGATCTCTGTCATGTGGAGAACAGTTGTAATTCCAGGAGATCTCCAGTCACCACCTGGAGGCTGGCAACCTTAGGCAGTGGCAAAGGGCAGCAACCAATGCCCACCCTCTCCCATTGGATGGTGCTTCTTCTGGTACAGAGGGGTTGCCAACTGGATATGGGGAAAACATCTCCCAATACCTGCTTCAATAGAAGAAGAAGATTGAATTTATCCCCTGGCCTTCACTTGGAGTCTCAGGCTCTGGTCACACTGCAAAGGTAATTGTGCTTTGTTCCCGCTTTGTTTAAATCGGGAACATTTTTCTTTGCATTCGGCTGACTAGATGCAGCCAGCCCCTCTCTTACAGCACCCACTCGCCTGCTGCTGGGCTGTCCCTCCTGGCCACAGGGGAGGCTCGGGCGGCTGCTGCTTCTGCTGACACTTGGGGGGGGGGGTGCCGCCGCTGCCGCCATTGGCCCACAAAAACAGGCTCCACCGTGCCCGCCGTCTCCGCCATCCTCCTTGCTGGCCCCATCCAGGCTGCCGGAGCTCCCGCCTCTCATTCCCGCCTCCAGGGCCATCTTTTGTGTGTGTGTTTTTTTAAAAGCTTCCAGTTTGAGCGCTTGACTAAACATGCGCTTAATAAATCCATTATTAAATGTGAAAGCCTAGCAGAGTGCCAAGTGGGCGGGTTGGCTCTAGAAGTCTTCCAAACTTCCAAGACAGACCAGACTCCACCCGTCTTGGGACCAGGTGGCGGGCTAGCCCCCTTAGTGGAGACAGAAATGACTCAGGGAGACAGAAAGAATTCTACAGTGGAAAAGTATAGACCTCATTTTGGAGAATAATAGAATAAGTGGATTAGAGTTTATAGTGTGTGTGTTTTAAAAAGGTGCTCATGATCTGAAATGAGTTGAAAAGAGTCCAATTAGACCATTCCCCTGTTTGTATGGCTTCCAAAACCTGGCTAATGCCAAGCCCTGAACACTTGTGAATATGGCTTTTATAGAATAAGATCACTGGGAAATAATTATACACGTGCTGCTGATGTAGAAGAAATCCAGGAATCGGTAATACATACAGTCGATGAGGGATTACTACTGGCCGAGTTCTTGGAAACCGGAGTCAGAACACTGAGGGTAATTCATTACTGAATGAACCTCATTGTCATTAGCTGGTAGTTATATATAAAGCTGAGATGGTGTTTCAAGATGGGTTGGCTTCCTGGTGAATAAATCTGGAGCAAATGTTTCCTTCTGGAATTGGGGAAAAAAATCTAACTGTCAATACCATTGACCTACTGCAGCTACTATTATAGAATAGACCATAAATTATTAAACTGAAGACGCTATGCCTTCAGCAAGGGGGTAGTTTCCATGCATGCTTTGTAAGTACATGGCCCCCTGCTCAGTCCTCGGAATCACCCATCAGAAAAGATCTTATGCAGCAGGGCTGTGAAAAGACCCTACCTGGAAGATCATGATCGGTTAAATACTGGGGTTCCATAGATGGTCTGACCCCAAGTCTAGTGATCAGCTCTGCTTTATTAGCGATTCAGCAAGAACAAGACAAAAGACCCAGGGCAACGCCCCTGTTTAAATAGCTTGCAAACTCCCCCCACTGCCCAAACAACTACCGATACACTATTGTTAGAACCATTAATTCCTCACTGGTCACCTCTAGAGTCCTGGTTGGCTATTGTTTGAGAGCTCCAAGCTCAGCCAGTGTCTGGTAGAAACAGTCCTGGAATGTTCCAGTCCCATAACATGATCCATTGGAGAAGACCTTGTTGGGCTGGGCTGACCAATGGTCTGTCTCAGTGTGATGTGGCTTTGTAAAGCCATAAGAACTAGGACTGTGACAGTATGGAGAGTCACAAATTCATGCTTCAGTACACTTTTATGAAGAGTCGAGCTGGCTTGGGTTGCCAACTCCAGTTTGGGAAATTGCTGGAAATTTGGGGGTAGAGCCTGGGGTGTGTAGAGTTTGGGGAGGGGGGGGACCTCAGCAAGGTATAATGCCATAGAGTCCGTTCTTCCAAAGTAGCCATTTCCTCCAGAAGTGCAAACCACCGGAAAAAAAATCACTGTACACATAAAGTATTAGAAGACAAATCGTGTCCTTAAAATGAATTAGTGGGCTTTTTCTTTTTACATTTTGGTGTAGTGGTTAAGTGGGCGGACTCTAATCTGGGAGAACTGGGTTTGATTCCCCCACTCCTCCACTTGCACCTGCTGGATGACCTTGAGTGAGCCATAGTTCTGGCACAGCTGTTCTTGAAGGAGCAGTTCTCGGGAGAGCTCTCTCAGCCCCACCTACCCCACAGGGTGTCTGTTGTGGGGAGGGGAGGGAAAGGAGTTTGTAAGCCGCTTTGAGACTCCGAGTGAAGGGAAGGGGAATAAATCCAATCTCTTCCTTGTCCTCCTCCTCCTCCTCCTCCTCCTCCTCCTCCTCCTCCTCCTCCTCCGCCGCCGCCGCCTCTTCTTCTTCTTCTTCTTCTTCTTCTTCTTCTTCTTCTTCTTCTTCTTCTTCTTCTTCTTCTTCTTCTTCTTCTTCTTCCTCCTCCTCCTCCTCCTCCTCCTCCTCCTCCTCCTCCTCCTCCTCCTCCTCCTCCTCCTCCTCCTCCTCCTCCTCCCTTTTTCAGGCCACTGTCTCAATGGTGACGCCCAAAAAGCTCTAGAAGTCCTCTCTGACTTTGCAGTCTACCTTCCTTCAATTCAGCTGTCCTACTGGGCTGAAGAAGAAACAGACAGCAACTTCTGCGAAAAAGGACTGTAAAAGAAAACACTAATTCATTTTTAAGGACACAATTTGCTGTCCAATACTTTATGTGTACAGTGATATTTCCCCCCCCCCCGGTGGTTTGCATACTTGCACACTCTGTACATCCATTTGGGGTTGACTTATTTCCTCCAGGAGACTTGATCTCTGTAGTCCGGAGATCCGTTGTTGTTCTGGGAGATCTCCTGTTCCCACCTGGAAGTCGGTAATCGTGGTGACTGGGAGATTAAAAGCTGGGCTAGCAATGAGTAGGTAGAAGCACGGTGAAGTGAGCAAAGTGAAGAGGGGGAGGAGAATTGGAGGGAGTACAGCGTGTGCCTCAGGTGACCAAAAGCATCCTACTGCAAGACCAAAGAACTACCTCGGGCAACCCTTGAATAACTGCTCTGTGTTTAGAATGCACCAGGGCTTTTTTTTTTTTTTGTAGAAAAAGCCCAGCAGAACTCATTAGCATAATAGGCCACACCCATCAGCAGGAACTCATTAGCATTAGCCAGCTGGGTGACCTTGGGTCAGTCACAGTTCTCCCAGAGCTCCCTCAGCCCCACCTTCCTCACAAGATATCTGTTGTGGGGAGAATCATGCAGAAGGTTCCCGATTCAATCCCCGGAACCTCCAGTTAAAGGACCTGGCAGCAGGTGATGTCGAAGACCTCTGCCCAAGATCATGGAGAGCCCCTGCCAGTCTGAGTAGACAATATGGACCAAAGAGCCAGTTTGGTGTAGTGGTTAAGTGCGTGGACTCTAATCTGGGAGAACTGGGTTTGATTCCCCACTCCTCCATTTGCAACTGGCTGGATGACCTTGGGCAAGCCATAGTTCTGATAAGAGCTGTTCTTGAAAAAAAAAGCAGTTTCTGTCAGAGCTCTCTCAGCCCCACCTCCCTCACAGGGTGTCTGTTGTGGAGAGGGGAAGGGGAAGGAGTTTGTAAGCCGCTCTGAGACACCTTTGGGTAGCAAAGGGCAGGGTATAAATCCAATCTCTTCTTCTTCTTCATGGACCAAGGGTTTGATATAGTATAAAGAAGCTTCAAGTTCACTGGATAACCTTGAGCCAAGTATTCTCTCTCACCCTAAAGTAATTCACTGAGTGGCTGTGAAGGTAAAACAGGAGAGGAGAGCACTATATATGTTACCCTGAGCTCCTTCTAAGAAGAGCCAAATCAAAATGGACAGCGATGCAGTCAATACCACAGAAGAAACTCCACTCCTCTGCATCCAACCGGAAGACTAGGCACAAGAAAGAGATGAGAGGTGCAATAGCAATTGATCATCACAGCCGATATTTCTTAAGTGATGGCAATATGAAGACGCAGTAGTGTGGTTATGGAAGTGTCAGATTTATCTAGTCGTAGTGGCTGCATATAAACGGCAAACATGCCGTAAGAACGCAGGATCAGCCACGTAACAAACAGGAAATGTGTGCAATTCTTTCCTACCCAAGTATAAGAGACATATTTACCTTGTCATGGCCAAAGGGTGTCTTTTTAAAGGTGGGGGCAAGCTGTTCTCGACACAGCTTTCCGAAGCAGGCACCAGAACTAAGAATGGTTGCCCTACTAGATTCCAAGGGATATTTCTGACAAATGAAAATTAGTTCTTGCACTTAATATTGTCCGACGTGTCTCCTTGCCCATCATAATGGTATTTAAGCAGCTTGTATACAGACCAATTCCAGTGTTACATACTCCAGTTTTTCCCTCTTAATAGCTTCCTTTTCTGCAAGTTTCTCCATGGGGCAGTTGTGAGGACCCCTCTCCTCCAGCTGAGCCCCTTAGACAGCAGGTAAAGGTAAAGGTTTCCCTTGCTTGAATGAAGTCGAATCCGACTCTAGGGGGTGGTGCTCATTTCCGTTCCCGAGCCAAAGAGCCAGCACTGTCCTAAGACTTCTTCATGGTCATGTGGCCGGTATGATTAAATGCCGAAATGCACAGAATGCTTTTACCTTCCCACCTATTTAAGGTAAAGGTAAAGGTTCCCTTGCTCGAAAGTCAGTCAAATCCGACTCTAGGGTTGCGGTGCTCATCTCCGTTTCAAAGCCAAAGAGCCAGCGCTGTCCGAAGATGTTTCCGTGGTCATGTGGCCGGCATGACTAAACACCAAGGCACACGGAACGCTGTTACCTTCCCACCGAAGTGGTACCTATTTATCTACTTGCAATTTCTTGCTTTCAAACTGCTAGGTTGGCAGGAGCTGGGGTCAGCGACGGGAGTTCACTCTGTCATGCGGCACTCGGGTCTCGAACTGCCGAACTACCGACCTTCCAGTCTGCAGCTTCAGCATCTTAACCACCACAGTGCCTTTAGACTTTATGGTCTCCCTCTTATTTTGGACTTCGCTGTTTTAATAGGCACTACCTTTTAGACCCTAAGTGCCAGGGGATCTGAAATCTGAGGAGGAGGAGGAGAAGAGGAGGAGGAGGAAGAGGAGGAGGAAGAAGAAGAGAAGGTGGTTTTACAATCACCTTCCCTTCCTCTCCCCACAACAGACACCCTGTGAGTTAGGTGGGGCTGAGAGAGCTCTGAGAGAACTGTGACTGATCAAAGGTCACCCATCTAGATTCATGTGGAGGAGTGGGGAATCAAGCCCAGTTCTCCCGATTAGAGTCCACTGCTCTTAACCACTACATCAAACTGAGCCATGGCTGCACAGCAGAGTTGCCAACTGGCCTGGAGAAAAATGTCCTGTTCCTTTAATAGTGGCTTAAAACATGGATACATGAAGCTTTTTATGAAAAGGGATAAGTCACACCACCAGGTAAGGAGCATCCCACCCTACTAAAGGGATAAGACATTTTCTCCCAGCCAGTCAGCAACCCTACAGAGTGGGGGTTTGAACGCCGTACTGCACAGCCCAGTGCATTCTGGGATACTATCCAAGGCATCCATGTGGGTGTTTGAGTGCTCTCGGTGACTTTAATCTACTGCCACTTTACCATAAAAACAGGTGACAGGTAGGATTGTACATTATCCCTGAGCCAGGTTTCTCTGTGGATTGTGCGCGTCTCAAAATAGCAGTCTCTTTTTCGAGAGAAGCAGTCTGGCAATTATGCTTGGCCATTGCAGAATCGCAAACAATGCTACACCTCATTCCCGTAATTCTCAAGAGCCCTTCTGGTCGAGCTTTTGACAATGTCTTTTAAACACAATGAAGCTGGCCTGCTTTCTTGGTTGGAAACACATTAAAAGAAGATCGTAGTTTTGTATCCGCCCACCCCCCACCCCCGGCTCTTTTGCCTAGTGGTCCCCCTTTAGACATGAAAAGACTTCTTGGTGGGAACACATTGCTGAAAACAAAACTCAACCACATGGACACAGGCTCTTCTCTTTTTCCCCGCGACAAAGGGATGCAGAGGTTTTTGTAGTCTTGTTATTTCAAAGCTTCTCAGCGCCTCTGTGTTCATGTGGTTTTAGCTTTTTCTTTTTTTTAAAAAAAAAAAAAGCTCTGAAGAGTTCTGAAAAATAGGATTCACTAAAAAGAAAACCTAACCTGTCTTGGCCTCTGGGGAGGGAGATATCTGTGTACATGCATGCTTCCTGTGAGCAAGTGCTGTTTTCTTCTCTCCTGCTAAATCTAGTTTTGCTGCATTTAGGAACTTGAGACATAGACGCATATACACAAGCAGGGCTTTTTTTGTAGAAGAAGCCCAGCAGGAACTTATTAGCATAATAGGCCACACCCAACAACAGAAACTCATTAGCACCCTAACGGTACAACTTATTAGCATATTAGGCCTCACCCCCATGTTGCCAGAAGTGTGGTCATCTGGCCACACCCGCCTTTTGCTTCTTATTCTGTTTACCTTGTTTGTTGTCAAAACCCAGGGCTTTTTTTGTAGCAGGAACTCCTTTGCATGTTAGGCCACACACCCCTAATGTAGCCAATCCTAACGAGTTTCTGTTGTTTATGCTAACGAGTTCCTGCTGGGGATGGCCAACTCAGGAGCTAGCGGAACTCTGTTCCTGTGCGTTCCTGCCCCAAAATAGCCCTGTATACAAGCACACTTGCACGTGAGTGCATAAGGGTGGCACAGTGGCAGAGCAATCCTTTGTCGAGTTACAGTTTTTCAAGACCATTGACTTCAGTGGACTTCAAAGGGTGTCACTCTGCTGAGTCAGAGTAGCATAGGACTGTTTGTGATGACTGTCCGGGATTCTTTGATAAGAAGCATTTAGCAGGGCTTTTTTTTGTGTAGAAAAAGCTCAGCAGGGACTCATTAGCATCATAGGCCACACCCAACAGCAGAAACTCATTAGCATATTAGGCCACACCCCTGACAGCGCAGCTCATTAGCATAGTAGGCCACACTCCCATGCCTTCCCTCGGCTTGCCCGGGCACCCCATGGATGCGGGGAGCCCAGGCAAGCCAGCCCTTGGAGGGGAGGGGAGGCAGTTTAAACTGCCTTCCCTTGGCTTGCCCGGGCACCTGTGGCTGTGGGGAGCCTGGGTAAGCCGGCCCTTGGACAGGCTGGGGAAGGCACAGGGAGACATTTAAATGCCTCCCTGATCCTTCCAGGCCCCTCCCGGCCTGCCCGCCTTGGAGTCGCCAGGGGGTGGTCGCTCTCCAGGCCTTCCCTCTGTAGCCACGCACGCAACTGTGAAGCCAGCCAGAACTCCGTTCCTGTGTGTTCCTGCCCCAAAATAGCCCTGGCTTTTGAGTACCAGCTTTCCCACTGGTAGAGGGAGAAAGGGTGCCTTTTGACACAAAGATATTCCGGGGACCACGGGATTGCACGGACCAAAGTTGTGCAGGATAGGGGCCGGGGCAGTTTAATTAAACAGAGTTTTATTCTGGGTATAAGCTTTCATGTGCATGCACCCTTCAAAACTTTGTTGGTCTTCAAGGTGCCACCGGACTCAGTCCGATGAAGTGCGCATGCACACAAAAGCATGTATACTCAGAATTAAACTTTGTTGGTCCCAAAGGTGCCACTGGACTCAAACTTTGTTCTGTTCTTCAGACCAGCATAGCTACCCACTAGAATCGAAAAGTCATTGATGCTGATTTTAGCAAGGGAGAGAAACTGAAAATCTTTTCATTGTTCCATTTTTAATCGTGCTTAGGACAAGAAGTAGGGAGGTCCCTTGAGAGATTTTTTCTCTAATGTTGATTTCGTATTATTGCTGCTAGTTCTATTTATTTTGTTGCATCTATATTGGGGGGTGGGTGGGTTATTATTTCCATTGATTTTGTTGCACTGTGTTTTGTCACTGTGCTTGCAAGCGCCCCAAATCATGGATTCCCCCCCCCCGACTGTCACCCTCAATGATTAACTGCCTCTTTTGGAATACTGTGGGCAGTTTTAGACATCATATCTCCAAAAGAGATCACAGAGCTGGGGAGAGGGCCGAGGAGGGCAACCGAGATGATTAAGGGCTTGGAGGAGCACCTTTCCTAGGAAAGGCTGAAGAGGCTAAAGGAAAAAAGAGAGAGATGATTAAGAGGGGATAAGCTAGAGGTTTATAAAATTATGCTCAGGTGGAGAGAGAATTATTTTTCCTTCTCCCGTAATAATAGAACCTGGAGGTAGCCAACGAGGTTGATGGCCGATGGATTCAGGATGCACGAAAGGAAGTGTTTCTTTACTCTATAAGTAGTTAACATGTTAGTCCTAAGAACACTTTCCTGGGACTAAGCCCCACTGAATAGCCCTGACCGAGCAGACCTAAATTATGGAATTGCTGCCAGTGGAGGTGAGGACGGCTTTGGGCACAGACGACTTTGAAAGGGGACTAGACAGATGCATGGAGGTTTTGTCCATCAAAGCATATGAGCCATGGAGAGTAAAGGGAACCTCCATATTTCCATGTAGTAAACCTCAAGAGAGCAGCACTAAGAGAGAACCGTAGCCTCTGTGACCTGTCCTTTGGCCCTCCAGGGCAACTGGTTGGCCCTTGTGTGAACAGGATGCAGGACTGGATGAGACAGATGACAGGTCTGATCCATCAGGGCTCTTTATGTGTTTGTTACAGGTGGCACATTAGAAACTACAATTACAGCCTTTTGAATTAGTCATATACCAATGTGTCAGTTCAAGCTTGCATCCCTGACTGTGATCCCAGCAGGTTCTGCAGTCAGTCAGCTGCCCTTTTCCTTAGGTTTTGGCCAGTATTGTCTAAGTATGTTTCAAATTACATTACTTGCCAGAGTCTTAGAGAGGCTTATATTCCCAGTGGGGGGTAATGCGGACACCAGCCTGACTCTGCTTGTATGGAGTCTTCAAACCTTCCCCCGCATTCATCCCTGACCCTATAAACATCTGTCCCTTGTTGTTGTTGTTTTCTGTATGAGACAGCTGCACTTTCACCCTTGGCAGAGACAGCTTTTTGCACAGGGCAGGAAGAACCAATTCACCGCCTTGAATTCTTGTCTTGCTCTTTGTTATGTATTTCCTACTTCCCCCCCTCCCAGCTGCTGGGGAGGATTTAGGCTGCTTTCACACATGTTGGATGATGCACTTTAGCAGTCGTTGGAAAGTGGATTTTCCTGTGCCTTATTAGTCATGCAAGATAATAAGGGGAAAGTGCCCTGCCAGCAGCCTATGTAGCATGCCAGCAGCCTATATAGCATACCAGCAGCACAATGTTATAGGCACCAGAACTGTTGGATCAGGCATTGTATACATTGCAAAGTCATTGACAAATGGACTGAACTAGACTTTGGATTGTACCAGACTTTCATGTTCTCATTTTCCTCACTGGTGTGTCCCCATTGCTTCAGGGTTTTTCCCCTTTTCTGCACATGTTTTGCTCCCTCTATTGGTCGATTCGATATTACAGCTCGATCTCTGTATCTCTGGCATAAAAACTTGCATATTTAAACTTCAGGTTTTGATTCGAGACCTTAGGTCAAATGAGCCGACCATTAAAGGAACTGCAGTTTTTTGTGCTGGACATACAGTGATGTAAGATCAAATCAGCCACCAGAGGCAGCCAAACACACCTGGAAAAGAAAAAGAAAACTGAAGCAATAACAAGCAATGAAAATGAGAATACAGAAGATCACAGTCATGAGAAGGGAGGGCAGGAAGGGTTGCATCAGGGCTTACTTCTTGTGGCCGTTTCTTACACACCCGGGGAAACACTGATTGCCACTTTGAGGTCGGGAAGCCATTTTTATCCAGTCCAGTTTGGCCAGGGATCCTGGAGGGTTTTTTTTTTTTTGCCCTCTTCTGGGCATGAATAAAGAAAAACTAAGGGTACACTGGGCATAGAGAGGGATCACTGGGAATGGGGGGGAGGTATTTGTGAATTTCCTGCATTGTGCAGGGGGTTGGACTAGATGACCCTGGAAGTCTCTTCCTGCTCTAGGATTCTAGGATTCTAAGAGCCCTATGCTGAGGTATGATCATTTGCAGAATGATGTGACAGCTCACCCTAACTAATGCAAGCAAAAAAGTCAACTTGTGTGTTTCAGCACTTTAAAAAAAAAGGATTTGATAAATGCACAGAATATAGGCTTATCAATATGAACTGGAAGCTCCATGTTCAATGGCAGTATAACTGTGATGACCAGATGTTGGGAACAAATGACACCCCTGTGACGGATGGCCGCACCCACTGGGTTATATTCACGAGCTTCTTACAAGGTCTATTTTTGGAGATGGTGTCGGACGCTTGAAGGATCCAACAAAACACTTTGCACATTGTTAGACGTGGTTGTGTGTATGAAATGGACAGGGCGTGCTATGCCCTCATATCCTCAGAAATCCTGGCAATGGAAAAACAATTTAAATACCACTACTGCGGTGGGGGAAAAACCCTTTATACATAATTCTGAGATTCCAGTCTATCGTTATTCACATCGGGCCGTTCAGGGTGCCTAATAAACTCTCTATTCGGCCTCATTTATATTATCAAGTCAGGTAGCCCTATGATCTCCCAATATTAAACCATCGCATCCCACGGATAAGGGATAACCTGTGCATGAGAAATTAGCAGTCAGGCGGAGAAGTAATTAGATGTTGCAGATTGGGGTGACGAAAGTGTAACAGTCTGAGTGGGGGCACCAAAGGGCAGGGAAATGTTTTGACGGAGCTACTCTTTAATCATTTAGGAGGTGATATACGGGGGAGTGGGGGGTGGAGGTGGGAGTGGACACCCGGTAGGCGAGACTTTTCAGCCGGATAGCCAAGACGGTGTAGGTCAGAGAAACAACACTTAAACTGCTGACACAACCAAGAAGGAATAAGTGCTTCTGCTCAAATCAATCATATTAATGCTTCTTAATTAGCTTGCTATCATGACATAATTCACTTTTATGGAGACTACACAGGAACTACAAGGGGATTTACGCATCGTTTTGCTAACAAGGATCCAGGGAAGGGTTCGTACTATTAGGCCAGACCATTGTGGGGTTTATTCATCCTCCCTCCCCCCTTTTTTGTATTGTGACTTTTTGCCATGCAGTTGTTCTACAAGGGTCGAGGATCAGGTGGAGAAACCATACATTGAAATGAAATGGCATGGGTAACAGTATACGTGGTACTGATTTCAGGGTTGTATGTACTGGTTGTGCGTGTAAGCCTTATAGGTGTTGCAGTGAACCCAAATACATCATGCATGTACATCTTTTTTGCAATAGGGCTGCCAGATCTCCTGCTGCTAGGCCCTGCCCCCCAGCCATGGATCAGGTGGCTGGCGGGGGGAGGGACTTACCAGGAGAAAGAGAAAGGCCCTGGCCTCATTGCTGGTGTTGCACAGGAAGTGCCATTATCACATTAGTGGTCTGAGCAACACTCTGGTATTTGGGCAAAAACTCCATGGTAGAAGCAGGTTTTACCATAGAGTTTTTGCCCAAATACCATAACTTTGCAGCATGATGACATCACTTCCTGTGCAATGCCAATGACGAGACCTGGGCTTTTCTCTTTCTCTTAGTAAGTCCCTCAATTCCCTGCCAATTGCCAGGAGGGGGGGACCTAGCAACCCTGTTTTGCAAGAAAGAGCCATGCATGTTCACTTAATAATTGAAATGGGGACCAGTACCTGCACAAATGTGGGGCTAAAGCACAAGCTGAATGACAAATACATCAAAGTCAATAAGGGAGGGAAAAAGCTGGGAAGGAGATGCTAACTAGTGAATATACAATTTATCAAAAATAACCAATACAAGCAATAGATACAAAGTATCAATGTGTATAAACTAATGAAGTCTCCGGAATGATACTTCGTTTCATAGAACAACTTCAGAAGCAAAAATTCATAACTATAGAGAAATAGAAAAATACATTTTGCTGACAAAAATAATATATAATAGACAGGACACTGAATAATGAATGTATAATAAAGAAAATATAATAAAAAAATTAATACCATCACATAGATTGTTGTCTGTTGCTTTTACTTATTCATGCAGGTTGTACTAGGAACCGAAGTATCATTCTGGAGTCTTCGTTAATTTATACACATTGATGTTTTGTATATTTATAGACACTGATACTTCATAAATTTGTACACATTGATACTTGTACTTCCCATATTATTTGTCTATTTCTTCTTTTTGGAACTTTTGCTGGGAGACAGAAAGAAGACAAGAAGCAGATAAACTGGGATCTACACACAAACCAGAATCTGTTATTTATGTCTGGTAGGATAACTAGAATTTGTTGCACAACCTATGCTTTACTGTGACATTTGAATGCAACCCAGGTATCCTCCAGTGGCCAAGATATTTTTATTTCAGTGTGTTTTTTATGGCCAGGGACATGGTAGGATGAAACTAATGTCAGGTTTTATAACTTTAACATATCCTATCCAGAGGTGTCAAACTCATCTGTTACAAGGGCCTGGATTTGACATAGCAAATGTCACTTTGTCCGGCCAGGCCATGTGTGCCATAAACTGTAATGCCAGGTACCGGAGATATAAACTTTATAAAGGACACAGGCAAACCCAAGTAATGGCATTATGTTTAACTCAAAATACAAACTTGCTTAAAACATTAACACTCTTACAGTAAGGGCTATTTTTTTGCATCACCAAAGGAGTTCCGGCTGGCTCCCAGGTTGGCCATGCCCAGCAGGAACTCATTAGCATAACAGGCCACACCCAGCCACAGAGATTCATTAGGATTGGCTACATTAGGGGTGTGTGGCCTAACATGTAAAGGAGTTCCTGCCACCAAAAAAGCCCTGGGTTTTGACAACAAACAAGGTAAACAGAATAAGAAGCAAAAGGTGGTTGTGGCTGGATGACCACACTTCTGGTAACATGGGGGTGTGGCCTAATATGCCAATGAGATGTGCTATCAGGGTGTGTGGCCTAATATGCTAATGAGTTGCTGCTGTTGGGTGTGGCCTGTTATGCTAATGAGTTCCTGCTGGGCTTTTTCTACAAAAAACCCCCTGCTTACAGTATTTCCTTACAGTATCTCCCTGTTGCCCGCCCTCCCAGTTCCACCGCCTGTTATACATTAGTATTGGGACAGTACACAGGGACATAAGGCACAGCCTCTGTCATCTGGCAATAAAGGTAATGACCAGTTGCTCACGGGCCGGATTAGAGCCCTGGATGGGCCAGTTCCAGCCCATGGGCCATATGTTTGACACCCCGACTCCTGAGCTGGATAGTCCAGTCTAGCCAAATCTCACCAGAGCTCGGAAGCTAAGCAGGGTCGGCCCTGGTTAGTGCTTGGATGGGAGACCACCAAGGAAGCCCAGGGTTGCTACAAAGAAGCAGGCAATGGCAAACCACCTCTGATTGGCTCTTGCCCTGAAAACCCCTGCAGGGTTTCCATAAGTTGGCTGTGACTTGACGGCAAAAAACAAAACAGCACCATAAATAATCAAATACATGGGTAAAAATAAGTAAATAAATAAACGACTAACAAATAAATTGACTGCAGTTGCTGGAAATATTTACAGACAACTTATGCAGTGCTAAATCGTTTATAATCCTTGGCAGGAACTCTGAGTTAGTTAGTATAACTAACTTTATTTCTGCATAATGATTGTTTGGGAAACTTCATCCCACGGGGAGGAAGATAATGCCGTTTGTCGCTCCGACTGAAGGAAGAATTAAGAAGAAGCAAAGGTTTTTTGAAGCATAAATATTCCGACAGTGATTTGATTTCTGTTTGGAACAGGAAATCATGCAGGCTGTTAAGACTCGCTTTATGTATTATTTAAGAGATAAGTCATACCTGACGGATCATTTGGGGGCCACTCTAGCTTGCCTCCCGCGATTGCTTATTTATCTAACGTCTCTTCCATCATATATAAGTAAGAGCACTGCCTCTGTCACACTCGAGGAGCACTGCCAGATGGCAAGGAAGTTTGGCCAAGCTGAAATGGAGAAGTAAAAGCCCACCCAGTAAAATAAAAGGAGTCAGCAGGTTTTAAGAACACCTTTCCAGGCAGCAAACCAGAAATAAAACTCATCTCATTTCATTGCATCCAGGTTTGCGATACCCCATGATACTACGTCAAAAGAAGCAGATGATACTGTAGGACTCGCTAGTCCTGAACTCACGAAATTGCCTTCTACTGAGTCAGACCCCTGGTCCATCAAGGTCAGTACTGTCTACTCAGACTGGCAGCAGCTTTCCAAGTACTCAGGCAGAGGTCTTTCGTATCACCTGCTGCCTGGTCCTTTTAACTGGAGATTGAACCTGTGACCTTCTGCATGCCAAGCAGATGCTCCATCACTGAGGAGAAGAAGAGATTGGATTTATACCCTGCCCTTCACTACCCAAAGGAGTCTCAGAGTGACTGACAATCTCCTTTCCCTTATCCTCCCCATAACAGACACCCTGTGAGGCAGGTGGGGCTGAGAGAGCTCTCTGGAGAACTGCCCTTGAGAGAACAGCTCTGGAAAAACTTATGACTGACCCAAAGTCACACCGGCAGCTGCATGTGGAGGTGTGGGGAATCAAACCCGGTTCTCCCAGATTAGAGTCTGCGCTCCTGACCACTACACCAAAGTGATCCATAGCCCCTCCCAATCCCTGAATCCCTTCTCTATCAGACAGACTTGACTACTATCTCTTCGGGATCAACAACTGCTATTGTATTTCTGGAAGATGAATTCTAAGGGGCTAAAACATATTGTTACGTTCTCTGTCAAGGTTCTGCCAAATTGCAGGGCTACAGCCAGGATCAGGAGCTGCAGGGACCCACCTGAAGCACTCCTGTGTCTCATCTAAAGGTGTGTGTGTTTGTTTTTAAAGGCCAGGCTTTTAAATTTGCAAAATGACAGCATAAGGAATGACAGCTTAAAAGCAGGAAAGAGCAAGAGACCAGCAGCACCCTAAAGACTAACAAAATTTGTGGCAGGGTAGGAGCTTTCGTGAGTCACCGTTCACTTCTTCAGATATCTGAAGACTGGCCCTTTGTCGAAACCCTACAAATTATAGTGCAATATGCCTTTGTGTTCTACTCTTTCTATTCACCTGTTCGGTTTCATTAAAATGTCATCCTTCTCTTGTGCCAGCTTTCCGTGGCTTCCAATCTGAATGAAAGACTTGTGATCCTAAATAAAAGCAAGCTTGATTGAGCTCAACAGGACTTACTTAATTTCAAACTTGTTTCCATTTACAGTCCGCCTTTCTCACTGAGAACCAAGGCAGGTTACAAGTACAGATAGAACAATTTAGTCAGTCAGCGAGCTGATTACAAAATGTGAGAACACTGGCGTGATAACGATGTTTGAATTCAGCAGCAAAGGATTCCCTGTAAAAAGAAGCTATTCATTCAGTCAAGCGGCAAGCAGATGGCAAAATATAACATTTGAGTCTGACAGCAAAGATTCCTGATAAACAACATAAGGCAGGGAGGATTGATGAACTGGAAGGGGGGGAAAAACACATTATCTCTCCAAGAATGCCCTCTTGAACAATTCTGTTTTTCATCTTTTGCAAAACAATAGAAGCACGGAGGCTTTCCTAATAGGTTCAAGCATTGCTCCCTCTAAGATGAGTTAGTGTGAGCTAGCTCACAGTTTCTTAGCCTCTGGCTCACATGTTCTTGTCTTGGCTCAGGAAGGATGGCTCCAGAGCAAACTAATTCATGCAGCAGCCAAATCACTGGCTCACAGCTTTAATGCCAGTCGCTCACAAAGTAGAATATTTGCTCACAAGACTCCACAGCTTAGAGGGAGCATTTGGTTCAAGCAGACCATAGCATAATGTGAGAGAGAATGCACGTGCAATGCTCCCTCTAAGTTCACTCAGCACATTTCCTTTGTAGGATGTTGTAGTTATTTCTCTGGGGAAGACTATGGTTTTGTAGACAAACACATGGCCCTCAGTCGGTGTCAGGATGCCTTCTCATGTTCTGGACCAGCACATGAAGCAACTTATGTACAAAAGGTTGCAATGCCCGGCCATTTCATGTTTTCCCCTGGGTCCTAGGCTCAGAACACTAAGCATGAGGATTCTGTAATGAATGTCAGTAAATCAAAAGTAGCATTGCAGCTTACAGATACACACCTGAAACAGCATACTCAAGATTGCAACAGCACAGACATTTTGAGGCAATAATTCTAAGCAAGAGGTGTCAGTTATCAGAGACTGTTAAATAGACAAAAGATTGCAAGAGTGCTAGTGTTTTAAGCATGTTTTATTCAAAGTTTTAAAAAAATCTTTAATTGTGTTTGTCTGTGTCCTTTATAAAGTTTATATCTCCGCTACCTGGCATTACATTTCATGACACCCGTGGCCCGGCCGAACAAGGTCTTATTTAAGTCAGGTCCAGCCCTCATAACAAATGAGTTCGACACCCCTGGTTCAAAGGATATGCCCATTTTTACTTGGTTTTTAAAAATCTTGATATTATAAGCCTTTTTCTTCGGCCAGTTTTTGTTCCCATTTTATTTGTTTGTTTTTGGGGAGGGGGCTGGGGCCCAGTGGCAGAACATCTGCTTGGCATGCAGAAGGTCCCAGGTTCAATTCCTGGCATTTCCACTTAAAAGAGTCAGGTAGGAGGTGATGTGAATGACCTCCACCTGAGACCCTGGAAAGCAACTGCCAGTCTGAGTAGACAATACTCACCTTGATTAAGCAAAAACAAAAAGGGTATTTTCCACTTGAAGAAGAGAGGCTGTGAAATTCGGTAACTTCTCCTTTTGGTAGGAGACCTAAATCACCACAGGATGATGGAGGCCTGAGATGTAATTTGTAAAAATGTTTGATGACAATGATGATTTCTTCCTCCCTTACAAGTTTCCTTTTATCTTCTTTCTGGCTGAGCGCTGGGAGGGAGGGGGCGGTGGCTAGACCCCCGCCCCCTTCCCGGCTTTCCTGGGGACCCTGCAGCCACGGAGACCCGGGAAAGCCGGCGCTGGGAGGGAGGGGGTGGCGGCTAGACCCCTGCCCCCTTCCCTGGCTTTCCTGGGGCCCCCACAGCTGCGGAGCCTCCAGGAAAGCCAGCGCTCCACCCCCCGTCTCCAGGCCCCACTGGGAGGTTGGCATCCCCAGTGGGGGTGCCCCAGGCTGTCCTGCCTAGGGCGCCCAGACACCTGGAGCCGGCCCTGGATCAACCCCTTTTCTAGGAGCTATTTCCCTCAGGTTTGAATGGGAATCCTTCTTGATCCTTTCTCTCCCTTAGCCTTGCTTCCTAGTCAACTGTCAGTTCTTAACTGACACTCCTAACTGAAGAATTCCATTATGAATCCCTGTCACTCAAGGTTCTCAGACTGGGTTCAGCATTAGTCATTTACTGTTCATCACAGTGACTGATGATAAGAAAGGGTGTGATGGTTGGGCAAAGGTCTTGCCCCTCTTTCTTGGTCACCAATCCCTTATATGCCTGTTTGGTGTGCGCACAAGGCAATTAACATCCCATCAGGGTTGAGATTAGTTGCAAACCTCAAGAAATTCTATTTCAATGCCTAATTTATTCTTTCTAGAAGACTTTTGCGACAAAAGTCTCAACTCTTTTAAGGCTACCTTTCTAGTGAATGAACTCAGCAATAACCTCTTTTAATATCTAGTGAAATACAG
Source organism: Gekko gecko (assembly GCA_029375565.1). Classification (NCBI taxonomy): domain Eukaryota; kingdom Metazoa; phylum Chordata; class Lepidosauria; order Squamata; family Gekkonidae; genus Gekko; species Gekko gecko. Next base: position 92,817,630 of record JAPDNY010000011.1, on the reverse strand, counting down.
CTTGAAAAATAACATGTTGGTGACCTCATAGTTGCCACATTTTACATTTTAGCCCTCAAAACTAAACCTGGCCCTCTCATGAAACCCTGCCTGGCTAGTCTACAAATTTTACTTTGGCCAAGGGGCAAGGAAGCAAAACTCGGTGCTATGTGCTAGTTCCAAAGTTAACCTTCAACTAACAGTTACTGAATGTCTGATCTGAGTCCTGGGACACTCTCTGGTTTCCCTACATCTGATCCATGGCATATGGACATGAAATAGCTAGATTTCTCGAGGGCTTCTTGCCAGCATCCCTTCTCTGTTTATCATCACCTTGTTTTTCCCATCATGGAAAAGCAAATAATGTATCTTGGATTTGTGCTACTCTGAGCTGCAGCCTGGAAGGTCTGTAGCTCAGCAGTTCGAGACCTGAGTGCTGCATGATGGAGTGAGCTCTGCCCTCAGCTCCTGCCAACCTAGCAGTTCGAAAGCAAGAAACTGCAAGTAGATAAATAGGTACCACTTTGGTGGGAAGGTAACAGCATTCTGTGCACCTCGACATTTAGTCATGCCGGCCATATGACCACGGAAACATCTTCGGACACTGCTAGCTCTTCAGCTTGGAAATGGAGATGAGCACTGCCCCCTAGAGTCGGATTCGACTAGCTTTCGAACAAGGGAAACCTTTACCTATGGGAACAAATTGCGAAGGGTTCCTACCTCACATTTGGAATCCTACCTGTCTCTCTGGGCAAGGAATAGAAAATAACAGCCAAGTTTCCTGAACCCTCCTGTACCAGCAACCCTACTAAATAACACCCTATTCTGAACATGGTGTCATATGTTCTTGTCCCACTCTTGTGGATGGACAGAGACTGGGGCCAGCTCAGGTTGTATCACCTTCTGTTCGAGCACCCATTAAAAGCATACCCTTGCTGAGTCTCTCAAGGTCAGGCATGAAGCGTCACATACCTGTATAACATCTCATTCTTTATGGTGGAGATAAGAATCAAACCCAAGACGAAGATCAGAAAAGAGACCGAGTGCATGTGCTACACCTACAGCATGTAGATCGAACCATATAAGAACACCAGAAGAGCCCTGCTGGATTAGACTGGAGGTCCATCTAGTCGAGTGTCCTGTCTCACACAGTGGCTGACCAGTTCCTCTGGAGGACCAATAACGGGGCATGGAGGCTGAGACCTTCACCTGATAAGAACATCAGAAGAGCCCTGCTGGATCAGACCAGTGGTCCATCTAGTCCAGCATCCTGCCTCACACAGTGGCTGACCAGTTCCTCTGGAGAACCAATAACGGGGCATGGAGGCTGAGACCTTCACCTGATGTTGCCTCCTGGACAGTTTTGCTAACTCTGGGTTGGGAAATACCTGGAGATCTAGGGGGTGGAGCCTGGTGGGAGTGGGAAGGACCTCAATGTAATATAACGCCATAGAGCCCACCCTCCAAAGCAGCCATTTTCTCCCGGGGAACCGATCTCTGTTGCCTGGGGATCAGTTGTAATTCCCATCTCCAGGCCCCACCTGGAAGCTGGCAACCCAATCTGTCTAACCCCCTTTTAAAGCCATCTATGCTTGTGGGCCATCACCGCATCCTCTGGTAAGCAGATTCTACATTTTATTCACTTGTCATATAAAAAAAGTATTTCCTTTTGTTTGTCCGGAGTATACCGAGAGCTGATTGCACGGGGGCAGCAGAAACTTGAAGAGGATGACAGATGGGAGGGGGTTTTTTTTCTGGCAGGGCTCTATCTTGTATGCTTTTAACAGCTGCACGACAGGCCCGAATCTGAAAGCAAACCCATCGCTGAATATTCATGCAAACGTCACCTGCTGTTCTCAGCCTTTGATGGAGTTGCCGGAGGCCCCAGAGGTTCACTAGGAAAACAAACGGTAACCTCAGGTTCCTGGGAGGCATCCCTATTAGTGACATAATTGCCATATTTTTGCAACAGCAGATCCTTTGTTAACTTTAAAAAAACAACAACACCTTTTACCTTTTTTTCTCTTCCGCATGTCTATTTTTTATTTAATAAATGAGGTGCAATTTAGATTTAAAACAAAGTGTTAACACCTTATTAATTAGGTCACTGCTTAAAGAAGCTAAGCAGATCGGCAGAAATCACGGAAGAGGTGCGCCCGGCAATTTATGCATCCGTTTATTAATTCAATAAATGTATTAAGTCGCTTTTCATCCTCTGTTGAGTGAGTCGCAATTCCAGACATTCCGCAAACATATTTTACAAAGACGGTCATGCATTCATTTGTGGCACTGCTTTTGTGCAACCTGCCAGTTAATCTCTCTCTGCTTTCTCTCCAGCCGAGATTAAAGAACAGCAGAAACATGCAAAAGATTTCTTCTAAATAGATTTCATTCAAAGGAAATTACATTTCGTATGCCATTTTCGAGTCCTAAATCTTCATGGTGGCATTTATAACATCCTATAATAAATTATATAGAATGGATTCAATCATCTTGATATCATGCATGGAGAATAAGAAATTGGGGAAGAGCGTTAACTTGCAGCCACTTTGGGTATAGGTGTTTTTTGTTTTCATTACATTGTTTTCATAGTCACCTGTCTCCTACCCTGGGTTGCCAACTCTAACTTGGGAAGTTCCACCTCAGTGGGTGACCTCCTAAACTTTCTGTTTGTTCCCTGTCACCCCCTGGGCGGGTGGTCGGGAAAAAAGTTGTTAGGAAATGGCATCTCACCAATGACATGATATCGCTTCTGGCAAATACCTGCAACCAGGTACCAAATACCTTTTTGTAGCACGAACTCCTTTGCATATTAGTCGACACCCCCCCCTAATGTAGCCAATCTTCCAAGGGGCTACTGTAAGTTCTTGGAGGATTGGCTCCCTTAGAGGTGTGTAGCCTAATATGCAAAGGAGTTCCTGCTACAAAAAGAGCCCTGCCTGCAAGTGACATTACATCATCCATGTGACACTGACATGACATTCTAGGATTCAGACCAAACTCTATGGTTTTACCATGTAGTTTTACCATAAACTTTTGTCTGAACCCTAGGGTGTCATGTCAGCACCACATACATAACTTCTGGATATTTACTGGGAGCAATGTTGCATCATTGGTGTGACATCATTCTTCTCATTCCCTCCCCCCTCCTCCTGGTTGCCAGCTGTGGCGATCCTAAGGTCAGCAGGGATTCAATCCTGTAGACCCTGCCCTCTGCAGATGCCATTTCTTCCAGAGGAACTGATCTGGGTAGGCTTGAGAGCAAGATGTGATTCTGGGAGAACTCTGGGTCCCACCTGGAGCTCAGTAACCTTAATTCTACCTGTTTGCCTGGTAAAATTTGAAGCCAAAAAACAATGGGACCATGGTGAATAAAGTATAAACATAGAACCCCCCCCCCACACACACTGCATTCATATTTCACATTGCTGGAATTTCTCCATTGTGGGGACTGATGAGTTGCTCCTTTTTTGAAGTCGATTCTTGTGCGTTGTATTAATGGCTTGTCTGTAGCACTTTATGCACACTGCTGGGAGGGCATGAGTGCTGAGTCATTTTCACCTGTGGGGATTTCTATGTTGTATGGAATGGTAGGGATATTTTTGTAAATGTGGATTACATGAATAGATAATATTGCATATCAGTTTGTGATATAAAGCTCTGTCAGTCTTGCTCATGTATTAATGTAATCTTGAACGTTTTTTGTTTTTTTTCCTGTGCTAAAGTTTGAAGCCTTCCTCTAGTCTAAGTCAGAGCCCCTTACATTGGAGGAAGGCCATTATTATGTGCATCCAAGCAGCATGTGCTTATTTTAAGACAAGATTTATTGATCTTTTCTTGACTAGGGACTTTTCTGCATTATCATTTTTTTCTCTTGTGTGTTCTTGTTGTTTTGGGGGATTTTTTCTGTTCCACATGTGTTTTGCACCCTCTAGTGGTCGAGTCAATATTACATCCTTGCAGGGTTTTGTGCCAGACACATAACAGCGTAATATCAAATAGACCAATAGAGGGAGCAAAACATGTGCAGTACAGAATCCCCCCCAAGCAATGGGAAAATACAAGTGAGGAAAATTAGAAAGTGGAAAAGCACTTGAATAAAAGGAGACTTTCGCCTTGATTTGCAAAAGTTCCCATGATGTGATGTCCCATGCAATGGAGTAGTCTGTAAATAACAACAATCCAGACCTGAGTATATTTAAGCCTCAAAAATATAGTTAACAACCCTTCCAAGTAAATATTTGGAAAAATACCCAATATATTGTGTTTCTTTGAATAAAACAGGTTCTTGAACAGTGCTCTTGGTGAGATCAGTTTGAGGCTTGGACCAGGCTCGTTGGTTAAGGGTGAGTTCCCTTAAGAGTGACTTTATCGTCAGTTCTTTCCATAAAAGATTATTCTAGAACTCCACCACTTGCCTTAAAACTGATTTATGCAAGTCGTGAAATATGAGCAATCTTGTCAATAAAGTTGCAGTGCGTCCTCTCTCTTGAGAGAGCAATCATTTCAAAGCTGAAAAGCTTCGGCATGTTTCTTTGTCATATCTGGATTACACGTATGAATAATTTTAAGCGGCGACTGGTAAAACATTTGTTTATGTGGGCGTTTATTGCCCATAGATTTTACTGGAGGGGCAATAATTCTATACATATATTTTTTTCTTAAATTAAAACTGATGCCCATTCATCTTCTATTAAAAATGTTTACACACAGTAATTTATGCAGTTGGCATCTCTCAGTTATTTACATAATGAAAAAGGATATTGTGCATGAGATTAATCTCCCTATATTCTCTCGGCATAAGTGTGGGGGCCACCTTCGAGCTGTGCAATAAAATGCAAATTAATCACGGCTTTTAACAACAGTGTTGTGAACTTGTGGATCATAAATGTGGAGCCTGCGGTTTGTTCGCAAGCAAACAGGACTCTAGCAGAACCGCCCCGCCCCCCCGGCAATAAATAATACTCTGCAACTTGGGAGCAGCAGGAAATCAAATCGTAGCTTACCAGTCAATGTTTGTTTTCATGCTGAGATCTTTCCAGTCCATTTGGATGTGTGATGCAGTGGGCGATCCTAAACGAGTCTACACAGAATCCCTCTCAGGTGCAGGGCTATTTTTGGGCAGGAACGCACCGGAACAGAGTTCCGGCTAGCTGCTGAGTTGGCCATGCCCAGCAGGAGCTCATTAGCATAATAGGCCACACCCATCAGCAGAAACTCATTAGGATTGGCTATATTAGGGGTGTGTGGTCTAACATGCAAAGGAGTTCCTGCTCCAAAAAAAACCCCTTGGGTTTTGACAACAAACAAGGTAAACAGAATAAGATGGGTGTGGCTGGATGACCACACTTCTGGTGAGATGGGGTGTGTGGCCTAATATGCTAATAAGCTGTGCTGTCGGGGTGTGGCCTAATATGCTAATGAGTTTCTGATGTTGGGGTGGCCTATTATGCTGATGAGTTCTTGCTGAGCTTTTTCTACAAAAAAAAAAAAGCCCTGCTCAGGTGTATCTACTGGGGCTTCCTCCTAGGCTAAGTGTTCTTAGAATTGCTGAGACGGGTGCCTTTTGGGCCTCCCAGCTGAGTCAGCAATTCCTTACCATCCTGGAGATGGTTTAAATTCAGGATCACTTTTGGAGCCTGTGGGCACCTTTGGCATTCTGACAGGGTGAGACAAAAGCTGTTACAGTGTCAGCTCAGCTCAGATATGGTTTTTGCTTATGGAGGGGGTAGGTGAACATCATTTCTCAGGAGTGTCTGGATATCTCAGAGGGTTTTGTTTGAAGGCGGAGTTTGTGTTTACAGATAGGGTTGCTGACTCTGGTTTGGGAAATTCTTGGAGACTTGGAGTCAGGCCTGTAGCTAACGTAGGGCCCAAGGGGCCCGGCCCCCTTGTGTTTCTTCTGGGGCCCTCCCTGCCTAGCTTCACAACTTGAGTAGGTATACAGTGCACTGGAGGAAAGAGGAAGCTGCGGTTGCTGGGCATTAACCCCCTACTTGTCCTGGAGTCTGGCAAGCGTACAGGGCTGCCTTAGGGGAAGGCTGGCTTCTAAGGAGTTTCACTAAATAACTTTGATTTAATTAGCTGGTGCCCCCAGGCCCCCTCCTAAAAATATCCCTAATTATGGAGATGCTTGGAGTTGGTGCCCAGGGAGGGAGAGGAGGAGGAGGAGGAGAAGAAGAAGAGATTGTATTTATACCCCACCCTGCACTACTCGAAGGAGTCTCAGAGTGCGTTCAGACGGCATGCTGGGAGCGGTTTAAATTGCTCTCGTCCCGATGCGTGTTTTTTTTTAACCCGGAGAATTGTGATCACAGTCACCTCCTTGTTCCGGATCACTGTGCAGCCACATCACTCCCTGCCGTCCACAGGTGGGAACGTGCATCGGTGGTTCCCCCCCGCCCTCAGTTTGAGCATGTGCACAGGCTGCCATCTGCAGAACTAAAATTTTCATGCGTGTGCAGAACACGGATTTCCACACTTCCCTTTAAACTTTAAATGAACACTTCCCTTTAAACTTTTACCCCAAATTGGCTTCCGTGAGATCCTGAACTCATCTAAATGCTAAAATGAATCATCATTTAAACTCTGGTTTTATTAACTTGGGAGCAGAGCTCCGCCTATGTACACACTGCCGATGCATAAAAAAAATGGCAGGCAAAGAGTGGAAGCCTCGGGCTTCCACAGCAGCTTTCCAGAGGGGAGGGGGTTGAAGCACCCGGAAGTGGCTCGACACCGCAGGAGCAATCAGACGTCAAGCTCCTTTCCTTTCCTCTCCCCACAACAGACACCCTGTGAGGTAAGTGAGGCTGAGAGAGCTCTCTTGAGAGCTGCCCTTGAGAGAACAGCTCTGAAACAGCTTGTAACTGACCCAAGGTCACACCGGCAGCTGCACATGGAGGAGCGGGGTAATCAAACCCGGTTCTCCCAGATTAGAGTCTGCATTCCTAACCACTACACCAAACTGGCTCTTTGTGATGCCACAATGTCCAGCCTCTGAAGCTACCATTTCTTTTGGAACTGACCTCTGTAATCTGCAGATCAATTATACTGCAATTCCAGGAGAATGCCAGGCCTGATCTAGACTGGCAAGGGGCTGCTGCAAAATGGCTGCCCAAAAATGGCTGCTGCAGGAAGAGGAATGATCCAGAAAATGGCTGCCACGGCTTACCTTCAGGCTGCGATCACACACACTAAATAATCCACTTCCAAACCACTTCGCATGCACTTTCCAACTGGATTTTACTGTGTGAACTGGCAACAGTGTCAGCTCAGCTCAGATACTTACAGAGGGGTTAGGTTGAACAATATTTCTCAAGAGGGTCTTGTTCGGAGGTGGGGTTTGTGTTCACAGATAGGGTTGCTGACTTTGGCTCGGGAAATTCCTGGAGATTTGGGGTTGGTGCCCAGAGAGGGAGCTCATCAGGGAGGTGACGCCTTACAGTACCATCCCAAGAGGACTTTCCTGGAAGTAAGCCCCACTGAATGCACTTGGGAAGTGTTAAATAGTGGGGGTTCCATGGGTGAACAGACTTCCAGTCTAGTGATCAGCTCTACTTTATTCAGTGATTTCAGCAAGAACAAGGCTGTAGACCAGAGCCTCAGCTTGGTTATATTGCATGCAGTGGCCACACCCCCAACACAGCCCACTCCCAACCATAGGTTATTTACAAAACTTTACATCTTAACTGGTTACTGCCAGAATCTTGTTGGTCTATTGTTATCCACAGGGCTCTTTTTGTAGCAGGAACTCCTTTACATATTAGGCCACACACCCCTGATGTAGCCAGTCCTCCAAGGGCTTACAGTAGCTCCTGTAAGAAGAGCTCTGGTTATTCATCTCCAAGTTCACCCTGTCTCTGGCAGCACTGTCCTACACCTTGATTGGTTACTGCCAGAGTCCTGTTGGTCTATTGTTATTCGGCTCCAAGCTCACCCTGTCTCCTGCAATGTTTTAGTCCCAATACATAACAGGAAGAATTCTGAGTAGACCTGCCCAGATTTGCTCTCTTAGAGTCCAGGCTCTGAAACTGCCATTTCTTTCATGGAAGTGACCTCTGTGATCTGCAGATCAATTATTCTACAATTCTAGGAGAATGCCAGGCCTAATCCAGAGGTTGGGAATTCTACTGACAGAGTGCTGCCGCAAAATGGCTGAAGCAGGAGGAGGAATGAGCCACAAAATGGCTGCCACAGCTTACCTACTGGAGAACCAGTTTTGTGTCATGGTTAAGAGTGGTGGACTCTAATCTGGGAGAACCGGGTTCGATTCCCCACTCCTCCACATGAAGCCGGCTGGGTGCCCTTGGGTCAGTCACAGTTCTCTCAGAGATTTCTCAGCCCCACCTGCCTCACAGGAGAAGAAGGGAAGGAGATTGTAAGCTGCTCTGAGGCACCGAATGAAGGTAAATCCAATCTCCTCCTCCTCTTCTTCTTCCTCAGTCACAAGGTGAAGATCCTTATGCTATGGGGACAGCTACTGCCAAAAGAATATTTTTAAAAATCTACCCAGGAGTGTCTAACATATGGCCCAGAAGCCGGAACTGGCCCATCCGAGACTCTTATCCAGCCTGTGAGCAGCTGGACATTACCTTTATAGCCAGATGACAGAGGCCGTGCAGTATGTCCCTGTATCCTGTCCCAGTGCTAACATGTAACGGGCAGTGGAAGTATGAAGGCGGGCATCAGGGAGCTACTGGAAGGAATTACTGTAAGAGGTTTCATGTTTTAGGTTGTTTGTATTTTGAGTGAAAAACACTATTGTTAATTGCATTTGCCTGTGTCCTTTATAAAGTTTATATCTCCTGTACCTGGCTTTGCATTTTAGGGTGAACATGGCCCGGCCCGACAAAGCGACATTTATGTCAGATCCAGCCCTTGTAACAAATGAGTTTGACACCTACACAGCCAATCACATCTCCAATGGCCAATCAGGGCCAATTCGCCCTGCCCTTTTTTATAAAAACACTTGGTGGGCACCAGGAAAGGTGTCAGTGGGTGCTAGGGTTGCCAGGTTCCCCCCCCCCAGCCACCAGTGGGGTATGAGCACCATGATGCCTATGGCCAATGTCCCCTCTAAGCTGTGGAGTCCTATGGGCAACAATTCTACTTTGTGAGCGACTGGCATTAAAGCTGTGAGCAAGCGATTTGGCTGCTGCATAAATTAGTTTGCTCTGGAGCCCTCCTTCCTGAGCTAGGACAACAATGTGTGAGCTGGAGGCTGAAAAACTGTGAGCTAGCTCACACTAACTCAGCTTAGAGGGAACGCTGCCGACGGCCACCACGTTGGGGACTCCTGGTTGAAATAAACCAGCCATGTAAATAGGGACCCATCCTGTGGGTCTTTCCCATGGAATCGGCAACCCTTCCCAGCATTGTTCTTCTGGATCCATGCCAAAGATCCATGCAGTGTGAGCTGCAGGGTTTTTGAGGTGGGGGCAGGGTTGGGGCGAGATGCTCACAGAGACCTCAGCTCGCTCAGTAGGCCCAGTCTCCATTTGCTGCCCAGAAGCAGAGGGCGAGATGAATTTATTTATTTATTTATACATTGAATTTATTAATTGCCCAGTCCTTGCTATTGCAGGACACTGGACGATGTACAATATCCATAAAAACATAACAAGACAAAAACAATTTAAAACATTCGTAACACATTTCAGAAAAAGATCAGATGGCGAGTGCTGATTCATCCAATTTCAGGCTGCCGGCTACTCCGCGGGCAGGGGGGAAAGAGGGCATGCAAATATAAACAGCAGAAGGAATGAAAAAGGGTGCCAGCCAAGATAGAAACTGTTGCTGTCCTCAACAAAAAGCCTGGCAGAAGTTCTCTGCCTTACAGGCCCCGAGGAATTGTAGAAGGTCCTGCAGGTAGCTGAGCCTCTTCTTTGCTGCTGTTACTGTTCCTTCACTCAGAAACTGATATGGGGGGGTCTGTAGCATAAATAGTGAATCTAGTTTCACACCCTCCCTGCGGCCACCAAGACTGTTCAAACTTATAGACAGAATGGACCGTTTAAATGCAACTCTGATCTTGAGAACGTTTGATCTAGGGATAGAATTCTGGCGAGCTCATAAGTATGTGATCTTTTTTGGTATATGGGCAGAAGTAATTAGTCATACACCCCATTTATTAGCAGTGATAGGACAAGTGGCCTTTCTAATCACCTTTCATTCCGCTATTAATTCTGCAAGAATCTCTGCATGAAATTATGTCAGTGTCTCCATAAATCACACCAGCAAGAAATCAATGCGTACTAAAGCTGAAGGAAACTCGACTGGTGCGGCAATTCAATTATGCCCAAGTACCCTGCTGAAAATGAGAACTTCGGAGACACATGGTGATTTTATCATAGGTGTGTTGTTTTTTTAAAATTGTTCTTCAAACAATACGAAAATACTAAAATCTTCCATGATGTAGAAGTTGAAATGATCAGAATCACGCATTCCAATAGGCAAACATTTTATCAGTTATGAAAATGGCAAGAGACCGAAGCTTAGCTTGGGGGTTCAGCCACAAAAATGGTTGCTGCAGGCGGTAGAACCACAGACACAGAGGAAGCCGAGTACAGGGGGAAATAATGATAATTTAAAAATACACAGGGAAAGAGGGGTGAGAGAGAGAAGAAAATAAACACCATTGTGGCAGCTGCTGCTGAAACTGGGGGCCTGGAGATCTCCCGCTTTTACAACTGATCCCCAGCTGACAGAGATCAACTCCCCTGGAGAAAATGGCTGCTTCGAAGGGTGGACTCTGTGGCATTGGACCATGCTGAGGCCCCTCCCCTCCTCAAACCCCGCCCTCCCCAGGCTCCACCCCCAGAGTCTCCAGGTATTTTCCAATCCAGAGCTGGCAACCCTAATTGAAATGATGTTGTCTTAATCTGCATCGCCAATCAGATCTTCAACGGCCCATCAGAAACTCTGTTGGGTAAAAGCCCTACTTGGTTTCACCCACTTTCTAGAAACACTTGGCGGGCATCGAGAAAGGTGTCGGTGGGCACTCTGGTGCCCACAGACTTCATGTTGGGGACCCATGGTTTAGTCAGTCATTCTTTTCAGCTGATACTAGATCTCATACGTAGGCAATATAATTTTTGCAACCCTTAATAAATTCATTTGTTTTACAAAAGTCTTCACTTCTTACAGTCTCCCTTATATATACTGATACAACCAACAGACCATTCCTCAAGCTATAAGCAGTTATGCTTTGATGCTCTCTCTTCCTAATAACCTAGAACAAATTTAGAGTCCAGTGGCCCCTTTAAGATCAACAAAAGTTTATTCAAGGCATGAGCTTTTGTGTGCAAGGCACACTTTTTAAAATACAGTGGAATGGGAGGTAAGGTTCAGACTTATAGACAAGGATTTAACAGCAAATTAAAATGTAACATGATGATGTTTAAGTTATGCAAAGTGAAAAACTAAATAACAAATGAAGGGTATACGGTCAACAGTTGTAAAGCAATAAATATTTCAAAATAGCAGATTTTTTCTAATTTTTTTTTTTATTGTGGGAAGTAACAGAATCTTAATTATCTCATCTCAGGCACAGAGGCGGCGTGGAGGGCACAACAGTGTATTTTGAGCTGGATGTAATGTTGTCAGAACCATCCATTCAGTATTCTAATGCACTATTCTGAAAAAGAAATACACTACATTTCAGAGGACTTATAGTCCTTCTTGTTGAGAATATATATGTGACGACTGAATGAGTTAACATATGTAATGGGATAAAAATCCAATATCCCTGTTGAGTCCCGGGGAGGTTTTTGTTCCAAGTGTTGTAATAACTTGTAATTCAGATATTTCTCTTTCCATTCTGTTCCTGAAGTTCCTTTGAAATAAAACAGCTACTTTGAGGTCATCCATTGAATGTCCTGGAAGGTTAGAGTGTTCTCCTACAGGTTTCTCAATCTCGTGATTCCTGATGTCAGATTTGTGTCCATTTATCCTATGTAGAGAACCAAAGGGCATTGTTGACATTTAATGGCATATACAAAGTTAGAAGATGAGCAAGTGAATGAGCCCCTGATGGCATAGTTGATGTTGTTAGGTCCAGTGATTCTGTCGTCTGGGTGTACGTGGCAGCAAAGTTGGCATCTGGGTTTATTGCAAGCTCTGGTCCCAGTGTCCATGTTCAAATGAGATGTTGCATTACTGTGGGTGAAGGAGTTGTTTGAGACAAGGGGATTGCCTGTGTGCAAGAAAAGGTTTGCCAGTACTTGCGAAAGGGAACTGTCATTGTATGGAACTCAACAACGATTTGATTTCAGCAAGTGAATTCAGCTTTATTCGTAACAGCAACTTCAACTCAGAACACCACAACAACACACCACACAAGTGGAGCACAGCTCCTTCTTTTAAACTCTCCCGGGCTATCAAAGCCACTCCCATAATAAGTTAAGGACCAATGGAAATACAGAGATAAGGTCCAATCACCATTGTTCCCACTTTGATACATATTTACAAGATGATTGGTTCTGTACAGAGGTATCTCAGAAACCAGCCAATAGTAATGAGACAACTGAAGAGCCACATTTAAAATCAAGCTTAACATAGGAATGTATAGCATGGATTTGCATTCCAATACACAACAGTCATTATCCAGTAGAGGCTGTAAGTCATTGATGATGTGTTGTACTGTCTTGAGCTGAGAGCTGTATGTGACCACTAGTGGTGTTCTGTCATTGTCTCTTTTGGGCCTGTCTTCTAACAGTTTTTCTCTCGGTATCATTCTGGCTTTGTTAATCTGCTTCCTGACTTCATCAGGTGGATACTTTAGTTCCAAAAAGGTGTGTTGTAGATCCCTCAGGTGAGAATAACCTTTATTACAGACCTGTTATTAACATATAAACATTACAAAATAAAGCAAACATACTTTTATTCTGAATTATTCAGAAACATCTTCTTTCCATCCCCCCCCCATAGGCCCATGAAAGAGTCCCTGTGTATTTCCATGGTCTGGAATAGAGAAACAATAAATAAGAAACATCGTTGTCGCTTGCAAAGTGCAAACAGAGTTACTGCCACAATTTTCATCCTTAATCTGCACAGGACAGAAACTTGAGTCTTGTTATCTATGGTCCCCCATTTTAATGCGTTTTTAATTGCCTATTCAAACGCACCTATAGCAATTAAGGAGAAAATATCTTGCCTTTTGAAAAATGTATGAGCTTTGCAATTAGAAGTAATTGCCCTTGTTAATTAAAAAGTGCTCTTTTATTTTCTGTTGATTGTATTTCCCCCCTTGTATTAAAGGAATAGCTAATGGCTTTGGAAATTCCATTATATGGCAAACTTTGCCCTTCTGTGCCTTTTTGAGGTGTAATAGCTAAAATTCTTTCCTTTTCTCAAGGCCAAATTATGGCTTTGAGAGTCCAGGTTGTGGTCGGGACCTTACAGGTCATCTAGTCCAACCCCCTGCACTCTGCAGGAGCATAGCCGAAAGATAGCCCGACATACCTACAACATACCCAAAAGATGGTCGTCCAGCCTCTGCTTGAAAATGTCCAAGGAAGAAACATCCACCACCTCCTGAGGCAGACAGTTCCACTGCTCAACCATTCTTACAGTTAGAAAGTTTCTCCTGATATCTAGCCAGTAACGACTCCCTTGTAATTTCCACCCATTAGATCTAGTCTTGCAATCCGGAGCAAGAGAGAATAGATCTGCTCCATCTTTTACATGACGGCCCTTCAGATACTTGAAGACTGCAATCATGTCCCCTCTAAGTCTTCTCTTTCCCAGGCTAAGCATACCCAACTCTTTCAGCCTTTCCTCATAAGACCTGGATTCCAACCGTCTCACCATCCTGGTTGTCCTCTTCTGGACACGCTCGAGCTTGTCAACATCGTTCCTAAAGTGTGGTGCCCAAAACTGGACACAGTACTCCAGGTGAGGCCTGACCATAGCAGAATAGAGCAGAACTACCACCTCCCATGATCTGAACACAATGCTTCTGTTAATGCATCCTAAGATTGCAACATGGATCTTAAGGCCCTGCTCTCATTACAAGGTATGTATCAGTCTCAGGTGTTCTGTTGTCATTAGAAGCATCCTGTTCCATAGTCACTTCTTCTTCACATCCTCTGATCCTTCACCAGTGTGGCATTGCGGTGAGATTCCTGGACTAGGATCTAGTGTGGATCCAAGGTCAAATCCTCACTTGGCCATGACACTTGTTGGGTAACCTTGAAATGATCAACTCTTTATCAACCTAACCTATTGTAAGGGCTATTGTAAGGATAAAATGGAGAAGGGAAATCCATGTATGGCCCTGGTCACACGGGAGGATTTGCCCCGCGAAACTGACAGGTTGAGGGCACATCAAACGGGTGCGATCATACGGCAACATCTGGGAAGCGTAGTGCACCCATCACCAACCTGTACCGTCAGCCCGAAGAAGTGGATATAAAAAGTACCAGCAAAAGGGTAGTAGCAACCAGAAAACGCGGGTCACAGGCGAGCGTCAGATCGCGGAAGCGGAGTTAATCCGGTGCATCCAGCACGCGCATGCGTCCCGTCACACCGGATGTGTTTTTTCCAAGCCTCCACAGTATGCAAAGAAACGTAAGAGTGTGCACGCGCAAGAGCCTTTGATGCGCTCCAACATCGCTGTGTGATCGCCAGCTATCGGTGTCAGCGTGGCATCTTGGGTACCCGTCGGATCGTGCTACCGCGCATCTTTTTGCTCCGGCTCTAATTTGCCTCCCTTCAGCGGCGCAGTATCCTGCTCGTGTGACCGGGACCTTAGTCACTCAAAGCACCATAGAGGAAGGGTGAGAGAAAACTGTGCTGGATAGATTCAGTCAGTTGTCTTAGGCCACTGCTGCACTGTCATTTTCGTCACTCGTTTGTCCCTATTGCTCCAGGGGTTTTTGTCACTCGTTTGTCCATATTGCTTTGTCCCCCTTCCACATGTGTTTTGCTCCCTCTGGGACTACTAGAGAAGGTCAGACCAGAACCAACAGGTTGAAATTAAATCAGAAGAGGTTTTGGCTAAACATTAGGAAGAACTTCCTGGCAGTTAGAGCGGTTCCTCAGTGGAACAGGCTTCCTCAGGAGGCAGTGGGCTCTCCTTCTTTGGAGGTTTTCAAACAGAGGCCAGATTAGGGTTGCCAGGTCTGGGTTGGAAAATACCTGGGGACTTTGGGGGTGGATCCAAGAGATGGCAGGGTTTGGGGAGGGAAGATGCCTCCAGATGGCACAATGCCACAGAGTCCACCCTTCAAAGCAGCCATCTACTCCAGGTGAGCTGATCTCTGTCATTTGGAGATCAGTTGTAAAAGCTGGAGATCTCCAGTCCCGACCTGGAGGCTGGCAACCCTAGGCTAGAGGGCTACCTGACAGCAGTGCTGTTTCTGTGAATTTAGGCAGATCATGAGAGGGAGGACAGGAAGGGTTGCATCAGTGCTTAGTTCTTGTGGCCCTTTCTTACACGCCCAGGGAAATGCTGATTGCCACTTTGGGATCAGGAAGCAATTTTTCTCCAGGCCAGTTTGGCTGGGGATCCTGGAGGTCTTTTGTCATCTTCTGGACATGGAACAGGGGCCACTGGGGGTGTGGAGGGGAGGTATTTGTGTATTTCTTACCTTGTGCAGGGGGTTGGACTAGATGACCCTGGAGGTCCCTTCCAACTCTATGATTCTATGATACTATTTCCTGGGTCCCATGAGTGAGAAGGCCCTTTTCTCAGGTTCTCACCAGTCTAGTCACAGGTGTTGGGGGCACCTGGAGTAGGAGTTCTGAAGGTGACTGGAGAGATCAGGTACATTTATGTGGGGGTAGGCAGCTCTTGGAAGGAGCTGCGGTGGCTCAAGTGGTTAAGATGCTGAACTGCAGGCTGTGGAAGGTCAGTAGTTCAGTAGTTTGAGACCTGAGAGTGCCGCATGATGGAGTGAGCTCCCGTCTCTAGTTCCAGCTTCTGCCAACCTAGCAGTTCGAAAGCAAGAAATTGCAAGTAGATAAATAGGTACCACTTCGGTGGGAAGGAAACAGCATTCCGTGCGCCTTGGTGTTTAGTCATGCCGGCCACATGACCACGGAAGCATCTTCGGACAGTGCTGGCTCTTCGGCTTTGAAACGGAGATGAGCACCACAACCCTAGAGTCGGATTTGACTGGCTTTCGAACAAGGGAACCTTTACTTTAGGCAGCTCTTAAGTTACGTCGTTCACCATCGTTCATCCTACAGATCTACACAGCAGTTTTATATGCTGGCTTCAAAATTGGAGATCTGATGGTTTCATACGATTTAATTCTATGTTTCCATCTAAGAGGGCTGCCCATCAAATGGATGCTTAATTCTCTCACCTATTTTCCACAGGAGAAAATAATGTGCTTTAAAGGCTCTCGTTGGGGTAGCGATATTTACACTGGAGGAGATCAGTACTCAAGAACTGTAGGTATCTGTGTGGGCTCATTAGAACAGAATTTGGTGTAGCAAGCTGATGTGTTAGCAGACAGAGTCTGGAAAACTAAGCAGTGGGAGCTGAATAGTTTAGAATAGACTATTAATCTTCTAAATTAACTCCTATTTGCACAGTTATAAGAAACAGCAAAGTGCGCCAGCAGTGAGTGTTATTCTCTGAAAGCCCCCGTAGCACCTCTCCTTTCCCTGCTTCCTTCTCTCTTTCCCACCTGCCCACCAGCCAACCTACCTTTATCTGCCCCCTTTTCGTCAGCTTTCCTTCAAGCCTCCTGGCAGCCTCTAGGGTTGCCAGCCTCCAGGTGGGGCCTGGAGACCTCCCATTTTTACAACTGATCTCCCCTGGAGAGAATGGCCACTTTGAAGGGTGGACTCTATCAGTGTTCCCTCTAAGCTGAGTGAGTGTGAGCTAGCTCACAGCCTTTTAGCCTCTGGCTCACACATGTCTTAGCCCAGGAAGGATGGCTCCAGAGCAGACTAATTTATGCAGGAGCCAAATCTACGTGCCAAAAAGGTAATTGGATTGGAGTAGGCAAATCGCTCACTCACAGCTTTAATGCCAGTAGCTCACAAAGTAGAATTTTGGCTGGCAATACCCCACAGCTTAGAGGGAGCATTGGACTCCGTGGCACTGTACCATGCTGAAGCCCCTCCCCAAACCACACCCTCTCCTGGATCCACCCCCAGAGTCTCCAGGTATTTTATAACCCAGACCTGGCAACCCTAGCAGCCTCTCTCCAGGCAAACTATGGCCCAGTAGTGCAGTGTTGACCACTGGGCCCAGCAGTGAAATGGGGAGCCCACAATGATTTACAAGGGAGCACCTCGCTTTCCCTTGTATTGCCGCTCTGCACTATTTCCTCCTCCAGACCACTCCCATATCATCATATTTCCTTTCTTCCAGTTTGGTGTAGTGGTTAAGAGTGCGGACTCTAGTCTGGGAGAACTGGGTTTGATTCCCCCATTCCGCCACATGCAGCTGCTGGTGTGACCTTAGGTCAGTCACAGTTCTCTCAGAGCTGTTCTCTCAAGGGTAGTTCTCGGGAGAGCTCTCTCAGCCCCGCCTACCTCACAGGGTTTCAATCGTGGGGAGGGGAAGGGAAAGGAGATTGTAAACCCCTCTGAGACTCCTTTGGGTAGTGAAGGGCAGGGTATAAATCCAATCTCTTCTACTTCTTCTTTCTCACCTTTTACCTGCCCCATACCATCTATATTTATTATTTATTTATTCAGTTTATATCCCACCATTCTTTACAGTGTCATGGTAGAAGGGTCTTTTGACCTAGATCTTCCAAAGCCTAGTCTGAAGCTCTAACCACTACACTAGCCTGGCTTTCATGGGGTGGCTGTGAGCAGGCAGGCCCGGACAAGTCATGGCAGTTGCGTGGTAGCTAGTCACCTGGGGGAGGGGTTGTTGCTGGTGGGCATGGTCCTGATGAGTCCTCCCTCCAAGGCCAAAAGGGCCCTGGAAAGGGTCCCCCCCTCCCCCTGCCTGTCAGAAACAAACTTTCAAGGAACAGTCCATGTTGGAAAAGGACATCACCTTCTTAGATTCTAAAATGGTTCAGTCCACTCTATCCACTGCTGGAGGGGGCAGCAGTGGGAGGGCTTCTAGTGTCCTGGCCCCACTGCTGGACTTCCTGATGGCACCTGGTATTTTTGGCCGCTGTGTGACAGAGTGTTGGACTGGATGGGCCACTGGCCAGATCCAACATTGGCTTCTCTGATGTTCTTATGTTCTTATGTACTCATCTCAGCTGACTACCACCAAATTCTCTATCACGAATTGTCTAGGACTTGAGCTGTTATAGATCAAACAACATCAGGAGCACTTTTGTATACTCTCAAACACATTGTTCAACAGTGAAGTCAGCTCATACATTCAGCTGGTGGCCAGACTACTTATTTGTGCACAACCTTTGGGCCCTCAAGTTATTGAGTGGAACCCTGGCACTGGGGAAAGGTGACCGGGGCAGGGGAAGGAAGTCACAATATGGGCACTTTTTACCCTGTGGTGGGGAGGGTGGGGTACAAATTGAATAAATGAATAAATAACACAAATTATTTCTGTAAGATTAGCATAGAAAAAGTTTTAATAGGAAGTTTTAATGTCCAACTTGATGCAAATGAATTGCCATGATTTATACTATCTCTACTTTATGGGATCAAAGGTCATTTTTTAAAAAAAAATAACTTTAAAATGATAAATCTTTATGTTTTAAATTGTGTACCTAATTTGTACTGGCTGGAGGTATTGGACTCTGAGTGTTCTCAAGGTTTCAGTAATCAAGGAAATGTCTGCGTGGTACTCCTACATCTGTGAATGAGCCCAAATCCATTGTGGATTCCATTTCACAAGGCCATAGAAGGACACAGAACCTCACTGCAATTTCTCTTTCCATTCTTGTGTTTTTTTTTAATGATCAAGAAAGAAGAAGAAGAAGAAGAAGAAGAAGAAGAAGAAGAAGAAGAAGAAGAAGAAGAGGAGGAGGAGGAGGAGGAGGAGGAGGAGGAGGAGGAGGAGGAGGAGGAGGAGGAGGAGGAGACTGGATTTATACCCCGTCCTTCACTACCCAAAGGTGTCTCAGAGTGGCTTACAAACTCCTTTCCCTTCCTCTCCCCACAACAGACACCCTGTGAGGTAGGTGGGGCTGAGAGAGCTCTGACAGAAACTGCTCTTTTTCAAGAACAGCTGTGCCAGAGCTTGTGACTGACCCAAGGTCATATCAGCAGGTGTAAATGGAGGAGTGGGGACTCAAACTCAGTTCTCCCAGATTAGAGTCCGCGCACTTAACCACTACACCAAACTGACTCTCAGTTTGGTGTAGATGGACCACCGGCATATGTCCTTATGACTCAATGCAAGTGATTTGAATAGAAGAAAGTGATTTGAATAGAAGTGGGAACAATATACTTAAAGGTCATTGCATTGAGTCATAAGAACATAGGCTGGTGGTCCATCTAGTCCAGCATCCTGTTTCACATAGTGGCCAACCAGTCCCTTTAGAAAGACGGTGATGGGGGGCAGGGGGAGGAGGAGGAGAAGAAAAAGAAGAATTGGATTTATACCCCACCCTTCACTCAGAGTCTCAGAACAGCGTACAATCTCCTTCCCTTCCTCTCCCCAAAGCAGACACCCTGTGAGGTAGGTGGGGCTGAGAGAGCTCTGAGAGAACTGCTCTTGAGAGAACAGCTCTGTGACTGACCCATTGTCACCCAGCTGGCTGCATGTGAAGGAGTGGGGAATCAAACCCGATTCTCCAGATTCAAGTCCGCCGCTCTGAACCACTACACCAAACTGGCCAAGGCTTCCCCCTGATTTCGTCTTCTGGCACTGGCATTCGGAGGTTGACTGCCTCTGAACATGGAGGTTCCCTTTAGTCACTGTGGCTAGTTGTCCACTGCAGCAAGAATGCTACCACTTCTCCAGTAATGGATTCCAGTCCATCCTTGGGAATCTAATGACGTGTCTGAGCCTTGACAGACCTGTACCTTCATTCACCAGCGACCCACTGGTAATTCCTCCATTAAAAGAGATGCCATTAAAAGAGACACGATTAAAAGAGACTCCATTAAAAGAGATGCCCACATCACCCAGTTCCATTTCTCCCACTCATGTTACAAAGTTGGCACTATAGGCACCAGTCAGGCTTGGTACATTTAGTGCTATCACTTCCCTTGTCAGGATTCTTCTCTCCCCACTATAGTCAAGTACCTCTCAACAGAGAAGATGAATTCTCCCACCCACTGAAAGGCATGTAATGCAATGCAATCTCATTGTATTGTATTGCCATTGGGACCTATATTTAGAAAATAATAAGGATTTATATGCCAGTCTGCCCACCTGTAGGAGGAATAGGGGGAGGCTCTCACAGCCTCTGAGACATCATTCCATCCCCTGTGTGAGCGTGAGCGACAGACAAAAAGAGAGTAGGTGGGAAATCCCACTTCTTCCCACCCTGTTCCACTTCCAGTTCAGCTTGGATATACAAGGCCGTTGTATTGTTGCTGGATGAATGCAATGATTTATAAATTCACTTTGCAAAGTTTTGTGTCAAGGGGAAGGGGGAGAGGTTCCTCTCCCTTGGAAGACTGCAGTGCCAGTGTTTACCGTGGGATAGACAACACAGGAGAGGAGGGGAGGGGGAGAGGCAGGTATCAAGAGCGGCATCTGACCCAATGCAGCTAGTTATAATTGGGGTTACTGTCAGGGGTCGGGATTAAAGGATCAAGACAAAGGTGTGTTTAAGGATGATTCTGAAGGAGGTGAGAGCAGGTTCATTGGCAGAGCACTTCGCTTGCATGCAGATGGTTTTCAATCAGGCTTCCCAAGAACTTACCGTAATTCGGCGGGGGATGGATACTTCTTGGCAGGACCATTCCCGGGGGGGGGAGATGTGGTGCACGATGCCGTCACCAGGAAGTGAGGGTGGGCGACACTCTGGCAATGGGGCTCCAGCCCCATTGCCAGAGCGTTGCCTGGCGCCACTTCCTGATGATGGCATCGTGCGGTGTAGGTGTTCCATGGAGGAATGTTCCGGCCGGGGACTGTGCCCCCCCCCCCGCTGAATTACAGTAAGTACTTGGCAACCCTATTTCCAATTCAGTCTCTGGCATCTCCAGTTTTTAAACATCTCAACCAGCATAGGCTTGCTAGGTCCCCCCGGCCTCTGGTGGGGAATGGGGGGTACAGGGTTGCCAGATCCAGGTTGGGAACCCCCTGGAGATTTGGGGATAGAGCCTGGGGAGGACAGGGACCTCTGTGGGGTACAATGCCATGGAGTCCACCCCCCCAAAGCATCCATTTTCTTCAGGGGAACTGATCTCTGTAGTCTGGAGATGAGCTGTAATTTCAGGGGATCCCCAGACCCCACCTGGAGGTTGGCATCCTTACAAAGTAAAGGTGGACCCTTTTAGATTATCTCTCAGTGGAGGCCTTCAAGTGGAGGCTGGACCATTTTCTCCCGGGGATGCTCTAGGTTGAGCAGATGGCATTGAACTCAGTGCTGTCTGTTTTCATGGGGGTTGCAGCTGGCCAGGGCTCAGTGGCATAGCACATGCCTTGCATGCAGAAGGCCTCTGTGCCAGTTCTTGGCATCTCCACCTAAAGTATCTCAGAGAGCAAGTGTTGGGAATGATAGCTCTCTGCTTGAGTCCTTGTAGAAGTGCTGCTGTTGCCAATCAACATAGACAGAGTTGAGCTGGATAAAGCCATGATTTGACTCAGTTTGAGGCAGCTTCATGTACTCATAAGTTTTAGTGCTTCCTCACTAGGCTTGCCAAGAACTTACCGCGTGGGATGGATACGTCCTCGCAGGACCATCCCCAGGGGAAGGACAGGCGCGGAGCACCATGCTGTCGCCAGGAAGTGACGCTAGGCGACGCTCTGGCAATGGGGCCAGAGCGTCGCCTAGCGTCACTTCCTGGCGACAGCATGGTGTGTTACATGGAGGACTGGTCCGGCCAGGAAGCATGCGTCCCCCGCTCCCACATGGTAAGTACTTGGGAACCCTATTCCTCACGGGAAGAAAATTGATGTTGGAGGAGAGTTTTACAGATACTGTGGACTGCCCAAAAGACAAATGACTGGGTTCTAGGCAGGCCCATAGCTACGGTGGGGCTTTTGGGGGCTCTCTTTCATAAAGGCACAGCCCCTCAAGAATTTCTCCTGTAAATGCTTTTTTCCATTCATTTTAAAAGGTGTGTGCTCCTTTAAGCAGAGTGGGGTGCTATAGCTGACTAATTCCTGCACTGTGCAAAGCGGTTGGAATAGGTGACCTCTAGGATCCCTTCTAACTCTGTGTCAAGAAATTGGTCTCCTTTAAGAGAGTTTTTCTGCCTAAATGTTAGCTTTCCTGACTATAGAAGTCATCACACCCACCTGCCAGCTTGTTATCAGAATTGTTGCTTAAACTGGCAGAAATGATTAACTTGCAGCAGCTGAGAACTGTCATCTAAAGTGGTTGACAGCTTGCAAGGCTGTTAGATTTGACTTTTAGGGGGTCGTTAAATCATAGGGTTGCCATAGGTCAGAAGCAACACACTCAGTATCTGGCCACGTTCATGGCAGCAGAAGAAAAAGAAGGGGGATTCATTACCAAGTTTGGTGATGTCAGGTAACCCTGCCATAGCTGTGTGTGTGTGGGAGAGACATCTTTCACTGTTCTGGAATGTGGGAGGAACTTAGTAAATTAGTAGCGGGAGGAATCTCTGTAAATTAGTGTCTCTGCTGTGTGTCTTATCAATCTGCCTGACCTTGGGTCCCATGCTGCCTTGGCATGTGAAATTTACTGGTCTAGGTGTTTTCTTTCCTAGTTTAACACACGCGCGAAATGTACTCATTGGCTTGTAGGTGGGGGGGTAGTTCGAATGGGCTATAATTGACAATGCTGTGTACTATCTGGCATCACTGACAAAGAACTGGTTCATGCAGCTCTAAGACTGGTCTTTAATAAATACTATCTTCTTATGAAGCCTGGTGTTTGACTGACTATCTGGAGAACTTGACAGGTGACCTGTTGGAGATCAAGGCTTTTTATCCCTAGGAGAGCTCAGTTCAGCACCACTTTTTGTGGTATGTCAATAAAGAAAGATGTGCAATGTTAAAATACCTTGGTTTAGGACTTGTTTTTGATGTCCTCCCCAACTAAACAACTTTTACATAACCAAATTATCAGGTGGGGGGGTCCTCTAGCAGCCAGTTTGCGCATTCAGAGAAGGCACGTGGTACCATATGAAGAAGGTGGCATTTGGCAGAGTTCCAGGATGCAGTGCACCACTTTGCCAGCTTGGGAGTGGAGCCTGGGTGGGTGAGGTTTAGGGGAGGGAGGAGCCTCAGTAGGGTGCAATGCAGAGTTGATATTAAAGATGGTGGAATGTGCCGAAATGGACGAGTTGGCAAATATATTCAAAGGAAAAATGGAAGAAGAATTTATGGGACCCTGGAGGGCATTTTATGACTGGTTAAAACTTAAGTATTGAGAAAATAAGATCAAGTGAAGAATAATAAGAATGATAGACGAAGTAGCTGTGAAATTTTAATGAGAAGATATGCATACAGAATGTTAAATTGGAAATTTTAATATTTCTGTCTTTCCCCCTTCCTTCACTTCCCCACTTTCTGTATATATATATATAAACTAATTTTTTTTTTAAAGGTAGGGTGTAATGCCATACAGCCGACCTTCCAACGCAGCCATTTTCTCCAGGAGAAGTAGGATACATGTCTCAGATAAATAATAAGTAATTCAGCTGTAATTCCAGGACATCTCCAGCCCCCACTTGGAGGCTGGCAACCCTAGACACCAACATAACGAACCCGCACCCCATCACAGAGAAAGAGTCATGCGCCAAAGGAAACTGCATCTCCTGGTAGACAGCTAGGCGCATAAGCCTCATGGAAAACTTTGATGCATAAATGCAGCGCTTTTTTTGTAGAAAAAGCCCAGCTGGAACTCATTAGCATAATAGGCCAAACCCATCAGCAGAAACTCATTAGCATATTAGGCCACACCCCTGACAACATAGCTCATTAGCATGTTGCCAGAAGTGTGGTCATCCAGCCAAACCCACCTTTTGCTTCTTGTTCTGTTTACCTTGTTTGTTGTCAAAACCCAGGGCTTTTTTGGTAGCAGGAACTCCTTTGCATGTTAGGCCACACAGCCCTAGTGCAGCCAATCCTAATGAATTTCTGCTGTTGGGTGTGGCCTATTATGCTAATGACTTCCTGCTGGGTGTGGCCAACTTGGGAGCCAGCCAGAACTTCGTTCCTGTGCGTTCCTGCCCAAAAATAGCTCTGGTTATAATTGTTTTTATGTTTTATCCTTTGTTAGCCAGTCTGAGCCTGCTTTGGCGGGGAGGGCAGGGTATAAATCGAATGAATGAATGAATAAATAAATAATGTATGGTTTGATTTGTGGGGCACTTATGGAAGGCAATGGCAGATCACCTCTGCTTGTCTCTTGCCTGGAACACCCCACGGATAGGGTGGCCATGGATCAGTTGTGACTCAGCGGCACCTCCTTTTCTCTTCTCTGTGGCATGATTGGCGTTGTCTCACTTCAGAGGTCTGGGTGTGATGGCTGTGGGTGTCTTCCAAGTTTATGATACTGTATTAACACAATTTTCACACTCAGTGCTTTTGGGTATATTTTGAGGGTACGAAGCCAGGAACTGATTAATTGCTATGATTCACAACCTCGTTGTTGGCAGGTTGAAACATGTTGATGTAAACCTAATTTTAATTGGAATGGCTCTGTATGAATGTTTGATTTTCTTGGCATCTTTATATTGATCGAGAAAAGCATCTGAAACATAATTTTTCTAAATAATCGTTGATAGTTATTTATAGGGAAGGGCATGAACTGGTTCAAGAGCCAAAATCTGGCACAAACTTGGCCCGGTTCGGAGCTCCCAAACCAATGTTTGCGGAAGGCGCCTTCACTGGACATTTGCTGGACTTTTGTCTGGTTTGGTTTGGCTGTTTGGACCGTTTATACGTAAAAGCTAAGCAGCACGGGTCTGTAGCTGACTTGTTATCTTTAAGTGGCTCAGTTTGGCGAGGCCCAGCAGCTGG
Organism: Gekko gecko; assembly: GCA_029375565.1. Taxonomy (NCBI): domain Eukaryota; kingdom Metazoa; phylum Chordata; class Lepidosauria; order Squamata; family Gekkonidae; genus Gekko; species Gekko gecko. The sequence continues at coordinate 92,792,651 of JAPDNY010000011.1, read as the reverse complement.
CAGCCACTCGGGCCTCGCCATTGGAGCTAGGGATGGTGGTGGAGGGGTGATGGAGGAGACTGGGGACGGGAGGGGAATTGGCGGACTTGGTGGCTGGCAGCTGCTCAGGCCACGCCACCTGTGTCCGGGGATGGGGGCCGCGGCTTACCTGCTGCTGCTGCTTCCTCCTCCTCCTGTTCTGCATGGAGCTCTTCTCTCTCCCACCCGCGAGTATCGCGGGTCCCCTTTCTTGTGTTCTTATATTCTATGTTCTTATGGTTGCTTTGGAAGGCAGACTCTATGCCATTATACTCCAATGAGGTCTCTCCCATCCTCAACCCCCCTCCCCCCAAATCTCCAAGTATTTCCCAATCAACTTCCCAAGGTTACCAGTTTCCAGATGGGGCCTGAAGATTTCCCAGAATTACAGGTGGGCTCCAGAAGACAGATCAATTCCCCTGGAGAAAATGACTGCTTTGGAGGGTGGACTGTATGGTATTGTACTCCTCTGAGGTCTCTTCCTGGGCACCACCCCCCAGTCTCTAGGAATCTCCCAACCCAGAATTGGCAACTCTAGATGTAATGTTCCAGTTGTAATGCTCAAATTGACAGCATTGCACCAGATATTTTAATATAATAGCATTATTGCAATCAGGATAGGATTTTTTTTTTAAAAAACCCAACTGTTAGTACTTCTATTCATCTTTCTGAATTCTTCACTAATCTTTCTGAATTGATTATATTCATTTCTTTTTTTGGTTGTTCATAAGCAATGTTTTTAATAATAAAAATTAATGGATTGATTTTCATTAATTGATGGGAAGTCAGATACTTCCCACTCTTTGGGGAGGAGGTATTTTGGAACAGATCCATTAATTGCAAGCCTTGATATTGGTATGTTGTGATTTTATGGTAAGCATATTGCTCTTTTTTGGTGGGGAGAAGTATAAATTGTTTTCTCTGAAAACACATTTGGCTTTTGCCCACAGATTTCACGCTCTTCTGACTGCAGTAAAATGGTTTGGAGAAAGTGATTTTTTTTTAAAAAAAAGTACATCTTCCTTATAAATATCTTTCTGTATGTTTAGTTCTAGTGTGCATTGTGTGTGTGTGTTTATTTCAGTTAAGAGCAGGAAAAAAATAGAAAATGTTTATACTGCATTCTGAATTAATTTGGAAAACTTTCTGTGTGACTGTTTCTAGAAATATGCACAGAATAAGGTTAAGCCCCTACAATTTTAGCAATTCTTATATGGTGTCTCACAACCCACAGTATTCTCAGTTGGGGTGTGAAGTGGAGGAACCCAGGAACAGGTCTAAGACACACTGCATTTTAGCAACCAGGAGAAAAGAAAAGCAGGACTGGGGCCTGAGGGCATTTGTAGGGCAGGCAAGGCCAAATGTTGCTGGCATTAGCCTCCTCTGGAACTGTCAGACTCCCAGTCAAGTTACTTTCAACAACTCTCTCTCGGCAGCGATAAGTTTATTGAGATACATACATGATCCAGAAAGTCACTGTGTTAGAACTAAAGACTTTTGGTGGGTAGAAGCTTAATATAGGCAATTCAAATAAAAGCCCCTTCCTTCCTCAAGCATACGTCACACATTCACGCCACACCTAGCATTGCCATCTCAACCAAGGAAAAGATATATGTCTTGGTTATCTAATGCTCAAGCTGGTGCCAAAGGACACCTCACCTTGGGAAAGGGAAAGGAGGTACAGCTTGCGAGAAAAGTTATGACTTCTACAAGCAAAGGTCCCACTCTCTCCCTCATTCACTCAGCCCCCCTCCCCCCAGTAACCATGGCAACCCAAGGGAGCAAAGCAAAGAAAGGTCTGACAGGAATAAAGGCTACCTTAGGACTAGAAGTCTCCTTGGGAGTATGTATAAGTCAAGAGGTGCCAGAGGTGCCAAGTCTAGGTTGGAAAATTCCTGGAGATTTGGGTCTGGATCCTGGAAAGAGCAGGATTCAGGGAGGGGAGAGACTTCAGTGGGATATAACGCTACACAGTCCACCCTCCAAAGCAGCCATTTTCTCCAGGGGAACTGGTCTCTGTAGTTTGGATCAGTGCTCCCTCTAAGTTAGTGTGAGCTGGCTCACGTTTTTTTAGCCTCCGGCTCACACATTTTTGCCTTAGCCCAGGAAGGATGGCTCCAGAGCAAACTAATTTATGCAGTAGCCAAACTGCTCGCTCACTACTGTAATGCCAGTAGCTCACAAAGTAGAATTTTTGCTCACGGGACTCCACAGCTTAGAGGGAGCATTGGTTTGATGATATGGTTGCCGGCTCTGGTTTGGAAATACTTGGGGATTTTGGGGGGTGGAGCCTGAGGAGGGCAGGTTTGGGGGCATAATGCCATGGAGTCCAAAGCAGCCATTTTTTCCAGATTTAACTGATGATCTCTGTTGCTTGGAAATAATTAGTAATAGCAGGAGAACCCCAGCCACCACCTGGAGGCTGGCAACCCTATCTGGAGATCAGTCGTAATCTTCAAGGTCTCCAGGACCCACCTGGAACTTGGCAGCCCTGAGAGACAGCTGGTTGAGTGGTGGTATGGATCCAGAAAGCTGGCAAGGCCTGGCATCTTTTAGGTCAGAAAGGAACAGGTCTTCCCCTGGATCAGGGAAGAGGCATTTGTGGCCTGGAGAACAGCCCGTTGTTCTCTGGGGGCCTTATCTACCTCAGAGCCCCACTCTGTGGTAAGGGTGTGGCATCTGGAGGGAGCAATTGAGGTACCTCGGGCAGGAACCGAAGCCCCAGAACAGGACCAGAGTCCTGACAGAGGCAAACCACTTTGAACACCTCTTGTGACCTTGGGTCAGTCACAAGCTCTGGCACAGCTGTTCTCTCAGGAGCAGTCCTTGAAAGAGCTCTCTCAGCCCCACCTACCTCACAGGGTGTCTGTTGTGGGGAGGGGAAGGGAAAGGAGATTGTAAGCCGCTCTGAGACGCCTTTGGGCAGTGAAGGGTGGGGTATAAATCCAATCTCCTCCTCTTCTTCTTCTTCTTCTTCTTCTTCTTCTTCTTCTTCTTCTTCTTCTTCTTCTTCTTCTTCTTCTTCTTCTTCTTCTTCTTCTTCTTCTTCTTCTTCTTCTTCTTCTTCTTCTTCTTCTTCTTCTTCTCTTCTTCTTCTTCTTCTTCTTCTTCTTCTTCTTCTTCTTCTTCGTCTTGGAAACCCCATGGCAGAGGTGTCGAACTCATTTGTTATGAGGACTGGATATGAGATAAACGTCATTTTGTCGGGCCGGGCCACGTATTCCATAAAATGTTATGCCAGGTACAGGTGACATAAACTTGAGAAAGGACCCAATTAACGATTTTATTTTTTTTACTCAAAATACGAATAGGCTTAGAATGTTAACACTCTGACAGTGTTTCCTCGCAGTATCTCCCTGATCCCCGTCCTCTCACTTCGACTCACTTACTCATTAGTACTGGGACAGTATACAGGAACATACTGCACAGCCTCTGTCATCGGGCAATAAAGGTAACATCCAGTTGCTCACACCCCAGATTAGAGCTCTGGACAGGCCAGTTCCAGCCCGCAGATCATACGTTTGACACGCCTGCCCCAAGAGGTTGCTACAAATTGACACTCAACACCACCACCGACATACTTTTAGATGAGATTTTTGGGTTTTTTTAGTGTGCAAAATAGTAAATCTTCCACTGAGGAAATAGGTAAGAGTAGCAGGCCTTTAGAAATGGGGGGGGAGAAATCTAAATAAAGATTTTTAAAGGTTGCTAAAGTAGTTCAGTTCTACGTTGCCTAGACAGAAGAGCTTTAAAAGCAAGGCTGGGCTAGGTTTCCAAAAGCAAAAATAGCTGTAGAAAAATAAAGACCGACGACCCCCTAATATTAAATGTACTGAATATTGGATATGGTCATTCTTAGTAAACAGATGGGATTGATAGTTCACATTTAGCATGGTGCTAAAAAAATAATAATCAAAAATTCGGGTCATTTAATCCCTGCAGTAGGGGAAAGGGGATATTTCAATCTCAGGTGTTCTGGACGGCTCCGGAATATTTCCAGAGCGACCACAAGATGGCAGATAAACAACAAAGATAGCAAAGCACGAGGCGGGGGAAGGTTGTAAGATAGCAAATTACAGTGAATAAATACCACAAATAGTTTTTTTCTGCTGCACTTAAAAAAAAAAAACTTTCCTAGGGGGGAAGAAAACTCTCCTTCAAATCAAAACACACAAAAAACTAGTTTATATTGCAGGCAGCCAATTCCAGTGAAATTGCTTGCGGAGAGTCCACCTGCATTGACGTTTCCAGAGGTATGGGTAAGAGAAGGAATAATCGCGTGCCATTTTTCTTCTTTTCAAGGGGGTATTGTGAGCTAGCCTGACAACACTCGCGATCGAAAAGAAAGGATTTTTGCAATCGGATTGTGCATTTTTTTAAAAAAAGCTTTCTTCTCAGGTCGTTCCAGTTCTTTCCCTTCCTTGACCCTGCCCTCTTGGAGATAGACTCCTGGGGATGGGATTGGGAAATACTGGCACAGAAATGTGGGACCAGGTGGGGATCACTGCCAGGACCTTTGAAATTTACGCCATAATAATCCCTTGATGAGTGTTTAGCATCAGCGCAGGGCACTTGGCTATGGCTTGTGCTGGTTTAAGGCTTTGGCATTACACATAGATTCAGGGTGGACGAAAGGAAATACTTCTTCACGCAGTGAGTGATTAAAAGATGAATTTCACTTCCAGCGGATGCAGTGATGGCTACAGGCCTAGATGGATTCAAAGGGGGATTAGCCGGATTATGGAGGACGGGTCTATCAGTGGCAACTAGCCATGGTGACTGAAGGGAACCTCCACATTCAGAGGCACTAAAGCTCTGGATCCCGGTGCCAGGAGGCAACATCAGGGGAAGGCCTTGGCCTCTAAGCTTTGTTGTTGGTGCTCCAGACTAACTGTTTGGCCAAGGTGTGAGACAGGAGGCTGGACTAGGTGGGCCGCTGGTCTGATCCAGCAAGGCTCTTCTGACGTTCTTAATAGGCAAAGCAGAGGGATGTGTTTAGAAGAAGTCACCTATTGATGCTTTCAGGGGACAGTTTTATATGGAAATTAAAATCATTCAAGGCCAACTCATATGACCCATGCGGCAAATTGCAAGTCAAACTCATCTTGTACATGTGGTAAAATACTATTTGTGTTTTCATACACAGAGATTGTGATTCTTTTTTTTAATGTGTCCTGCTACTTTGCCTAGAACTCTTTATGATACCACAAAGAAGTAGACATACATGCAAAACTTGAGATCTGGGTATGTACTAATGCAATTAAACCATTGCTTGAGGCTCTGGACTAAGGGAGAGGGCTATGACAATTTTGCCCTCCCTCATAGGGTTTTCCTTTATCTTCTTTCTGACTGAACAGCTCTTTTCCCCTTTTCTTCTTTGTCTTTTTCTGGCTGTCCCACCCAGTCATTTGAATGGTCAAAGCTGACCCAGCTTGGGGAACTGAGGGGAGAGATTAAAATCCTTCTTATGTCCTGGTTTGATAATGGCACACGAGAAGCTGATGGTATTTCAAAAGTAACAAACTGTTCTATTTAACTTTGAGGGGAAATGGTCAAGTAATAGTCAGGTATAGAATTTATGAGGTGAACAGGCAACAGGAATGAGGCAACTTTGTATAAAAATAAACACCTGTTATTCAGACAGGTCTTTAAAACTTGAGGAGAGAGATTTCTTGGCAGCCTCTGCTTACTTAAACAAGCATAAGCTTCTTGGTATCACACTCTAAAAGTGGAGAAGGTAGGAACATTCAAACAAGTTCAAAATTCCTTTCTTAACCACTTAATAGGAATCACCTCCCTTCTCTAGGAGCTATTTTCCTCAGGCTTGAATAGGGATCCTTCTTGATCCTCTCTCTCCCTTAGCCTTGCTTCCTAATCAACTGTCAGTTCTTAACTGACAACCCTGGCTTTGAAGATAAGGGCTGCTAACAAGCATGAGAGAGAGGGAGAGAGAGAGAGAGAGAGAGAGATCCCTTGGGAGAAGCCGAACACCATTCTCTCACAAGACTCAGGACAACTAAGCACCAGCATGTAAGAAAGATGGAGTCACGCAGGCCACACAGACTCAGTGGCAAAGCATCAGCTTGGCATGCAGAAAGTCCCAGGTTCAACCCCCAGTATCTCCAGTTGAAAGGATCAGGTAGCAGGGGATGTGAAAGACCCTGGAGAGCCACTGCCAATCTGAGTTTTGACCCTGATGAACTATTGGTCTGAATCATTATAAGCCAAGCGTTATGTGCTCATGCTGCACTCAGTTTGGTTGATCAGGATGGGCAGCTGTGTTTGTCTATAGCAGTAGAAAAGAGCAAGAGTCCAATAGCACCTTAAAGACTAACAAAATTTGTGGTAGGGTAGGAGCTTTCATGATTCAATGCTCACTTCTTCGGTACGTACCCTACCACAAATTTTGTTGGTCTTTAAGGTGCTACTGGAACTCTTACCCTTTTCTACTGCTTCAGCCTGACTGGGCTGTCTTTCTTGATGAGCTAATAAATTATCCTAGAGGACTAGGAGAGGCGCTGTGGCTCAGTGGTAGGACATCTGCTTGGCACACAGAAGGTCCCAGGTTTAATCCCCACCAGCACCTCCAGCTGAAAAGATCAGATAGCAGGCGACATGAAAGACCCCGAGACCCTGGAGAGCTGTTGCCTGATAGACCAAAGTCATTTTCAATGTACCATTCCAGTATCTTGAAGATGCAAACATGGACCTGGGTGAAAGGTGGACAGGTCAATAAATTCTTGTGGAGCTGTATTCGGGTTTCAAGAAGCTCTCCGTTGGGATTTCTGCCATGATAAGGACTCTTATTATTGGCATTTTAAATAACATGAATATGTAGATCAGAGGAAACTGCCTTCTCTTGAGTAAGACCATTAGTCTGCTGAGTACAGTCTCACTGGCAATAGCTCTCCACTCCCTGACAAAAGGGTTCTCCTCTTTCTGCTCCTCCAGAGCCTTTTAGTCCAGGAGGCCAGCGACTGAACTCAGGACTCTCCGCATGCTAAGCATGTGCTCTGAGCTATAGCCCTTTCCCTAAGTACAAGAGCTTTTAGTACAGCAATGTAACATTACCCTGGCCCTCAATTGTCCCTTGGACCAGGCATTACCTTTGCTTGATTACCCTTCTGGCAAGATGTCGTTTTATACACTTCAAGGGGAGGAAATTATCTCGAGAGCTTGTTCTCTGGACTGCATTCTGAGCAATATGTCTGGCATTTCCTGCTTCCAGGGGCAAAAGGTGAAGGCTGCAAATGCAGCGTCGAAATGAAGAAGTATCGCTGTTGAATGCAGCTAAGCTCTGCGGGATTTTTGCCCTCCCTTCGGTCACACTTGGGTGTGGAGACAGTAAGTAAGGCATCATTGGGAAGAGCCTTGCATTGCACATTTTGGTTCTGGCTTGTAAAAGTTTCTGTCACAATACGTTTGATAGTCTTCAGGGTGCCACAAAACTCCTATGTTGGCCACAACAGACTAACACAGGATGTGCCATTAGGCTGGGAAAGTTGTTTTCCTAATATCACTGAGAGTCACCAACTTATCTAGTTTCTTTGGCCATTCCATGCATGATAAAGAGTGCAATCTTAAACTGTTTATGCAGTGAGTCCTGGTGAACACAAAATAGAGCTTACTGTCTAAAGTGTGCTTGGGATTGCAGCCTTAGTTCATTATCATTGCTCTCCTCTCCAGCCTTCTTGAAATGTAGTCTGTGATGCCCACGTTTGGATGTGGTACTCTACGCGAGGTCTAGAGTCTACTGGCCGCTGCTTTTCAAAAGGACATCAGGCTTTTCCATGCTCTTATTTTCATCATTTCTGCACCCCTGTTGCTTTGGGGTTTCTTCTTTTCTGCTCATGTTTTGCTCCCTCTAGTGGTTGCTTTGGTATTACAGTGCTGTATCTCCAGCATATTTCCCTGCACTTTAAAATTACAGGGAAATATGCTGGAGATACAGCAATGTAATATTGAAGCCACCACTAGAGGGAGTAAAAGGCATGCAGAAAAGAAAACAAACAAAACCATTCAAAGCAAAGGGGCACACACGTGATGAAAATGAGAGTGCAGAAGAGCTCATCAGATCTTCTGCCAAAGTTCAACTCAAGCCAGTATGAGACATCCAGTGTTGTGTAGCGTGTAAGATGCTGCAATCATGCAGGAAGATGCTAATGGTGATTCTGGTGTAGTGGTTAAGTGTGCGGACTCTAATCTGGGGGACCCGGTTTGATTCCTCACTGCTCCACTTGCAGCTGCTGGATGACCTTGGGCAAGCCATAGTTCTGACAAGAGCTGTCCTTGAAAGGACAGTTCTCTCAGAGCTCTCTTGGCCCCACCTACTTCACTGGGTGTCTGTTGTGGAGAGGGGAAGGGAAAGGAGTTTGTAAGCTGCTCTGAGACTACGAGTGAAGGGCAGGGTATAAATCCAATCTCTTCCTCCTCCTCCACCACCACCACTACTACTACTACTACTTCTTCTTCAACATATAGTAATTTTTTCAGGAGAAAATGAATACAGGAACACAGGGCTTACAAGAGTCCTTCATATCAGTTTCTCTAGCCAGCTTCTCCCAAGACATGAGTAAAACCTGGACAGGAGCTGCTCCAGATTCTAGTATCCTGTAGCTAATATAAAACATGAAAACAGACTACTAAGCATAGTGGTTAGTGTTGGACTAGAATCTGGGAGACCCAAATTAGCAGCAGCAATGGAAGCGAACTGGGTGACCCTGGGCCAGCCACAAACTCTCAGCCAACCGTCCCTCACAGGGTTGTTACGAGGATAAAATAGAGGACAGGAGAATGAAATGAGGCCTTGCACCCCCAGTGGGAAGAAGGGCACAGTATAAATGAAATAAATAACTAAATAAAAGGATTGACTGTTTAAAAGGTTTAGACTCCTTCCAGGTCAAACCATCCACTATCTCCTTTATGTGTCCCACAGAAAGAAAAATTTGTATCCTGGTAAACCTTATTGGGTTGACTCAGAATCTATTTCTCCAGCTCATTCCTGTGCGGGGGATGAATTGGGCTTCTTAATATAGAAACTGTCTCGTTAGAGGCCTGTAGAGTACCATTCAAGCAAAGAAAGAATAATTAACACAATTCTTTTTTTTTTTTTAAATGTTGGTTGTATTAATGTAAATGTTAATAACAGTGGTGGGGCTTGCCTTTCTGTTCGCTAGCTAATTAAACAACAATTTATTTCCTTGTGTTTGGAAAGCCCGTATGCTCCTCTTCTGAGCGTTTCATAGCGGCAGCTCAATTACGGGACTCGCCTGTTTGATCTTTTTATTGGTGACAAGCAAGACGCGTTCTGGAGTATTTTTAAAAAAGAGCTAAATCTGTATGCCACCCCCCCCAAGTCATAAAAAGAGGGCATTTTTTTTTAAGGAACAGCTCTGTTGTTCATAAATAATTTAACTGGCACTAATTAAAAAATCCTTGCCTAGCAGCAGGTTGACTGGGAAAGGGTTTGTTTATATTCCGCGTTAACCAATGCACAGCCCGTGGTACAGACATTTCTGGGGTATAGCCAGTAGGAATCCTTGAAATATAGTGAAGATTCTGCTCATTCAGGGAACACAGAGCTTTGATTGCCGTCCCTTCAGTGGTGACGGTCAGCATTCTTTCGACTTCTGGCGTGCGCAGGTGCTGTCCGAGGTGCTAAAATGAGTGAGCGCAGAAGAGTCAAATATGAAAACGGGGCATTTGGTGTCCAAAGATTTAAGTGCACGTTTGGGGGAAAGAATGTGCAAAATTCATCTCTCTGCAGTCTAACCTCTGTGTGTATTTCTTCGTTCCCTTCCCATCTCCTCCCCAACATTCCTGCCTATCAGCTTCTCTGCCTCCCAAGCAATCAGCTCCTCTACTTCTAAAGCCATTTTAGACTGCATCCAGATGTCCAGTGTAACCACAGGTGGATCAAGCTGTGCAAAAAATCCCACTTGTGTTCATCTCTTCTTCCCTCCTCTTTTCTAAGCATGGAACACAGTGTCTAGGTAAGGTTAACCCGAGTTAGGTAACCCCAGTTAGGTAAGTTTATTGATACGGTCAACGACCAGCACGAATCACAATACCCAGTATGCCAGAATCACAAATTAATTAATGATAAACCAATAAATAAATAGATGGGTGATATAAAATGGTTTAAAATAGATAATTACAGATTGAAATTTGGCGTACGGCATAGAATATCTTTGCAGATTTTACTGGCAAAAACCTTGCACAAGAAGCTGCAGTCTGCAAATTGACACACGTAAGAAGGTTCCTTAAAAACTCAGGGTCAGAGCAGCCTGGGAACCTTCTTTGCAGAGGCAGAATAAGCTTAACATGTATTTCCTGATAGAACTGGCAGGAGAGAACATAATACCATGACATGTTCATTTGTTTCAACAACACCAGCACCACAAGGACAAACCCTCCCTAACATAGGAGTTAACCAGAGTTAATTCCTTCCACAGATGAATCCAGAATTAAACCCTGGTGAAGAATCCCAGGAGCAGCCCCAAAAGCCCCAGTTTGGCCCAATCTCATCAGGGCTTGTGAGATAAGCAGAGCTGGCCACGGTCGGTATTTGGATGGGAGGCTATCAGGAACAACTGGAGTTGCTATGGAGAGGAAGGCCATGGCACACCACCTCTGCCCATCTCTTGCCATGAATGCCCCATGATTGGGGTCACCATGAATCAGCTGTGACTCATTGGCATATTCTTCATCTAAGAACCCCAGCTCCTACCCATAATCAAGGGTAACCAGAGTTAATATAAAATTTCCTCATTGTACCAGTTTGGTGAAGTGGTTAAGTGCATGGACTCTAATCTGGGAGAACCGGGTTTGATTCTCCACTCCTCCACTTGCAGCTGCTGGATGACCTTGGGCAAGCCATAGTTCTGTCTGAGCTGTTCTCTCAGGGAGAGTTCTCTCAGAGTTCTCTCAGCCCCACCTACCTCACAGGGTGTCTGTTGTGGGGAGGGGAAGGGAAAGGAGTGTGTAAGCTGCTCTGAGACTCTGAGTGAAGGGCAGGGTATAAATCCAACCTCCTCCTCCTTCTCGTCCTCCTCCTTCTTCTTTGCACTAGAGAGTGGGGGGAGAGGAGGCAGGTTCATGTGTGAGGTCTACAGGATTCCTTCCTCATTTTTATCTAACTGGGATTAAATTGGCTGTTAAATGTAGTCCTGACCACCCTAGCCTACAGTCGTACATCCTCCAATGTTTTCAAGTCCTCTCACATGCCAAACTCATGCCAAACTAAACTTTAGTTTCTTTAGAGAGCCATTTTGGTGTAGTGGTTAAGAGTGCAGATTCTAATCTGGGAGAACCAGGTTTTGATTCCCCATTCCTCCACTTGCAGCTACTGGTGTGACCTTGGGTCATACGTTCTTTCAGAGCTGTTCTCTCAAGGGCAGTTCTTGAGAGAGCTCTCTCAGCCCCCACCTACCTCACAGGGTGTCTGTTGTGGGGAGGGGAGGGGAAGGAGATTCCTTTGGGTAGTGAAGGGCAGGGTATAAATCCAATCTCCTCCTCCACCTCCTCCTCTTCCTCCTCCTCCTCCTCTTCTCCTCCTCCTCCTCCTCTCTCCTTTCCATGCTTTTTTTTGTCCTTCCCACCTGCCCACCTACCCACATTTTATCTGCTCCACTGGCTTTATTTACTATGTATTTACTTTGTTTATACCCCACTTTTCTCCATGGTGGGGATCCAAAGCAAAGTATACATCCAATCCCTTCCTTCTCTCTCTTTTCACGATTGTAGCATCAACAAGCCCCGACCTGGACAGCCCAGGCCAACCCAATCTCATCAGATCTAGGAAGCTAAGTAGGGTCAGCCCTGGCAAGTATTTAGATGAGAGGCCACCGAGGGATACCAGGGTCACAGGCAATGCCAAATCACCTCGGAATGTCTCTTGCCTGAAAAACCCGACGGGGGTCACCAGAAACCAGCTGTGATTTGGTGGCAAAACCAGCCACAACCACCGGTTGCAACAAAACAGTCTTGAGGAAAGGAGGACAGCTGTAGGGACACGGGCTGTTGGCCGAAGAAGAGGAAGCCATGCGAGGGTACCGCATGTTTGTGTTTGGGATGAAGAAGAGATGGGAAGAGTGGAGGTTTGTCTGACCTGGACGTACAGAGACTCGGATGTTCGGGCAGGCATTTCTGGCACCTTGGAAGAAATGAGCATGATAAACCACAAGGGAGCCACATGGCTTGCTCAGTTTGAGTTCTGAAATGCTTATGCTTTCATTGCCCCTTAAAGGAAACCGTTGTCCTATAGTAGTTCGAACATCCGGCTGGGGAGATCCAGCCTTAAATCTTCACATGCTTGATGACTCTGGGCCAGTCGTTCTCTCTCAGCTTGACCTGCGTCACAGGGTTGTTGTGAGGATAAAACGGAGGAGAGAACCGGGGTATGACACCCTGAGCTCCTTGGGGGAATCAAAAAGTTATCAAGAAATGATAGCTATTTGACGATCTGTTTATTTTAAATAGCAAAAACTAAATGCAGCCGAGCGTTACGCAACTCAGTGTGGCAGCGGCCTTTATGCGATTGCACCAAGCATGATGAAGAAGAGTTGGTTTTTATACCCCGCTTTTCTCTACCCAGAGGGGTGTCAGAATGGCTTACAATTGCCTTCCCCTCCTCTCCTGACAACAGGCACCTGGGAGGTAGGTGGGGCTGAGAGAGTCCTGGGAGAACTGTGACTGGCCCAAGGCCACCCAGCAGGCCTCATGTGTCTCAAAGCTCCTTACAATTGTCTTCCCTTCCTCTCCCCACAACAGGCACCTTGTGAGGCAGGTGGGGCTGAGAGAGTCCTGAGAGAACTGTGACTGGCCCCAGGTCAGCCAGCAGCCTTCATGTGGAGGAGGAGTGAGGAATCAAACCTGGTTCTCCAGATTAAATTATACCATGCTGGCTCTCTGTGTCATGCCGTGTCAGAATTCCAAAGGTGCCCACAGGCTGAAAAAAGGTTTGGGACCCCTGGTTCAACTACTATAGTCTTCCAGCACTCCCTAGGATCAATCATATACTTGCTGCCTAATGTTAATGACTTTGCCCCTTATCGCAGCGCTCTTACACGCTGAACTTGGAGGATGCCACGTTGTCCCTAACAGCTGTGCATATTATTTTAGAGAGGAGCAGCTGAGAGGAGGTGGAGTGAGATGCCAGAACTTGAAATGAGATGTCAGAAGTTAACCGAAATGTAAAATTTCTAATCTGAAGTGTCAAATTCCGTCGTATGATTTTCATAGCAAAATCAACAAAGGAATCTGGATTGCTCGATTGTCTGATTTCATTCCTTTCAGCTACTGGTATAGAAAAATTCTTCCAGATTGCCTGGGCCATCAGTCAAAATAGATAGAGGTCTGTACCGCATCCCAGCATTAGGGTTTGGGGAGGAAATGAACAGATTCTGAATATTTTGACTGGCCGGGTTCTGAATCCACTGCCATGGGTTTTGCAAAATGCGATTAGTCTTATCCTTACTATGTTTAAAAATATCTCTACAGCTTGTATCAGAGGACTGTGTGTGTGTGTTTTGCCTTTGAGCATCTACTGGTTGGTTCTAATAAAGCAGACAGATGTACAACTACAGCGGAGCTCATCTCAGGCTGGAAGTAGCTCTTTTATGAACCTCATAGTTAAAAACAGGAGTAATAACATGTTCGCACAACAGCTTTGTGGCACACAACTGGGCTTAGCCGGCAACTGTTATTGGCTGGGGATGCTGGGAGATGGATCAGAGCTTGTACAGCAAATCCAAGGTGCAAACAGTTACACGCCCGAAATTTCAGCACGAGCCACGAAACCTCGGCTGGGCAAGCTAAATGAGCTGTTACATCGGTTATCAGCTGGCCGGAAAAGCTCCTCTGGTCTCTGTGGTGGCTATTAGAGGACAGAATGAAATGAACTGTCACTATTACATACTTCTCTGGCTGACAGTCCCATAGCACTTGAGAACAAGGCGTAAGGATCCGAGACTTAGGCGAGTAATTTAAAAGGAAAAATAAAGTTGAGCAGCTTCCTATCATGGTTTGTGGCAAGGATGGTAAGTTGAGGATATACTGGCCCAAAGCTGTAAAGCAAGGGAGCTCACAGGATCTTAGAATCACAGAGTTGGAAGGGCTCATACAGGCCATCTTGTCCAACCCCCTGCTCAGTGCAGGATCATCCTAGAGCATCCCTGACAAGGATTTGTCCAGCTGCTGCTTAAAGACGGCCAGGGAAGGGGAGCTCACCACCTCCCTTGGCAGCTGATCCCACTGTTGCATGACTCTGTCTGTCAAAAAGTTTTTCCTAATATCCAGCCGGTACCTTCTCGTCCTTAATTTAAACCCATTCTTGCGAGTCCTCTCCTCTGCTGCCGACAGGAACAGCTCCCTGCCCTCTTCTAAGGGACAGCCCTTCAGATATGTTAAGAGTGCAATCATGTCCCCCCCTCAGCCTCCTCTTCTCCAATCTAATTCCCCAGTGATGTTCTGGGGATTGAGGGAGCAGGTAGGGTCCATGCTCTCATACTGAGGAACTGGGGCAGCTTGACACATGGACACATGAAGCTCCCTTCTACTGAATCAGATCCTTGGTCCATCAAAGTCAGCATTGTCTTCTCAGACTGGCAGCAGCTCTCCAAGGTCTCCGGATGAGATCTTTCACATCCCCTCCTACTTGATCTTTTTAACTGGAGATGCCAAGGATTGAACCTGGGACCTTCTGCATGCAGAGCCCATGCTCTTCCACTGAGCCACAGCCCCTCCCCTGACCTTTCTGTGGGAAAAGGTGTAATTTTCTGATGGCCCTTCCCTATATGACAGGCTAACCTTCTGAGATGGAATGCTCTTAAGAACAGGAGCAGGAACAAGGAAGGCCCCCAGTGGGCAGGGAGCTGTTCCTGTTGGCAGCAGAGGATAGGACTCACACTAATGGGTTTAAATTAAGGGTGGAGAGGTACCAGCTGGAACTTAGGGAAAACTTTTTGACAGTCAGAGTTGTGCAACAGCGGAATCAGCTGCCCGGGGAGGTGGTGAGCTCCCCCTCACTGGCAATCTTTAAGCAGTGGCTGGACAAACACAAGAACACAAGAGAAGCCATGTTGGATCAGGCCAATGGCCCATTCACACAGTGGCCAAAACTCGTGCCATCAGGAGGCCCACCAGCAGGGCCAGAACTCCGGAAGCCCTTCCATGGTTGCTCCCCGAACACCAAGAAGACAGAGCACCACTTCCCCAGACACAAGAACATAACAGAAGCCATGCTGGATCAGGCCAATGGCCCATCCAGTCCAACATTCTGTGTCACACGGTGGCCAAAACTCAGATGCTATCAGGAGGTCCGCCAGTGGGGCCAGAACTCCAGATGTCCTCCCACAGTTGCCCTCCCAAGCACCAGGACACTGGTCACCAAGACTCTAGGCTGATTCTGCATTGAGCAGGGGCTTGGACTAGATGGCCTGAATGGCCCCTTCCAACTCTGCGATTCTATGATAGAAGGAATAGCCTGTGACAAGATGGAACCCAAGGGTAAAATCCATTGGAAGTGTGCCACCCATGGTGAGAATGAGAAGAACCCACTGGGAACGAATGCAGTCATTCCCCTGCAGATCCTTCCTGGACTCCATCCTGTTCCTCTCCATCATGCCTGTAAGGAAAGCTGTACTGTAGATAAGTTTATTGTCTTAGCCATAGGCCATAAATGCTCCCTCTAAGCTGTGGAGTCTTGTGCCCAAAAATTCTACTTTGTGAGCTCCTGGCATTAAAGTTGTGAGTGAGCAATTTGGCTGCTGCATAAATTAGCTTGCTCTGGAGCCCTCCGCCCTGAGCTAAGACAAAAATGTGTGAGCTGGAGGCTAAAAACAGTGAGCTAGCTCACACTAACTCGGCTTAGAGGGAACACTGGCCATAACATAACATAACACATCAAAGTTGGAGGAAAATACAAACTATAAAATGATAACGTAAACAATAAAAATATCGGTATCTTATATTAAATCCTACACTCTTTCTACTTTGCATTAAATACTCAACTCATTCTAATTTTTCTTGTTGCTAAGGCAAATAATGCCATTCTGCTAGAGACATAACGATCAAGGTCTGAGAGTAAAAATTTGACCGAATCCAAATCGGGAAGTCCATTGCACGGTGGAATGACGGGGATAATGTACTTTAACCTAGGAGCTTCGTGCCATAGGCATCTCAGAATATAATGTACTAAATCATCTACTTCCCCCAAATCACAAAGACAAAACCAAAGGGGGGCAGGAATACCAAAAAAAGTCCTGTCCTGATCATTGAGGGCATGGATTGGAATCTTAAAGCCGTAAAAGCTGATCTTAATTCCAAGGTAGTTAACTTCTCCAAGAAAGGGGACCTACGGTGATCCCTTTTAAAAAAACTTAAATAATGGAGCCATAAGAAAACATGCCATCACATCCTGATCCATAATCCCATCCTTTTTGAACACCCATTCTTTCAATTCCAGTACGTGGTTTTTTTTAAAATTTAATAGATCATCCAGAAAAAAGACAAGAAGCACCAGTTCAGATCTCAAGGTCTCTGGACACACGTCTCATCTATTCTGCTGAGATAAAACTGGGAGAGGAATGGGGGAAAGAACACCTGGGCCAGCGGTAACTTCTCACTGAGTGCTGGTCTCCCCCCTCCTGTTGCAGGTATAAGGTCTGGGTATGGCTTACCATGGGAGCCCTTGAGTATGAACTGATGGGCATGAGAAAAAGGCCTCTTGGCCCTTTGTTTCTGAGCGCAGATCTCCTAGCTGGTCTTTTCTGTGGAATCCTGGGCCAGCCCCAGGCATTGGTTTTCTTTCTATGTTGGTTGGCTGATTTATTTCTTTGGCAGCTGTGACCCTCTTTGACCCTCTTCAGGGAGAAAAGAAGGGTATAAATATCAAATAAATAAAATAAATTTGGCCGCCAGGGCCCCTCGACCTCTATTTTCAAAAGGAGCCGGGGAGAAAATGTGCCCCCAAAGCACTCTCTTCCTCTTTTTCCCCAAAATCTCCTTACCTCTTGCATTTTTTATTCTTCTCCGTTTCTGCCCCCGGAGCACCTCGGCCCATTCCTGACTTTGTTTGCTTGTCGCCAATTCATGCGGGGAGCGGGGAGGACGCTTTCTGACCTTTGGTTATGGAGTCGAGGTTGCTGCCGTTTGACACCCCTGTTCTCTTGCTGCCCACTGGAACTGCCCTGGCTGTGCACCCATTGGGAAGCCGATAATGAAACAGCTTCCAAATGCCGCCTGCCCAAGGTGAAGAAGGCCCACTCTGAAAAGTAACACGTAAAGCCTCCTGAAGTGGTGCCAGTGAGAAAGAAGGCTCTCTTGAGCTCCTCCTTTTTCCCGCCACCGCCTGATTTCATTGCTTCTCTTTACGTCCTTCCGAAGGCTTCTAATGAAATCGCCCGCTTGGCTTTGCCCTTGTCTTCTTCAAACTGTTTACATAATGTGCCCTTTCAAAGAGGGAGAGCGAAACCCCGCCACGGCCTACTTCTATTGTCGGTGGCGGATCGGTATTCTCCTCGTCTTTCTCCGATACCTCATTCCCAAGCAGGGGCTTAACGAACTGCAAAAAAAGAGAGAGAAAACCGTTTGATTTTTTTTTTTTTTTGGTGGGGCGAAGGCTCTGCAGCTCAGCAGGCACTCTAACAGAGTGTGAAATAATAATGCGGGGCTACAGAAACAATATTAAGAGTCGATGATGAGAGGCGCCCCAGCCCTGGCTCTTAATTGGATCGTTACAAATGAAAATCATGGCCCATTAAAAGGGCATCAAACATGGCGGCTCTCGTTATTAGGAGAGCCGGTTGTGGCAAGGACAAATTGTCCATTAAGGCCACAGGACGGCTATAAGTAGTGGTCGTTAAAACCAAATTTCACTCTAATGGGGGTGGTTCTTTTGGGGCACGGTTAATTTGCCTCTTCGGTCTTCCTGGGTGGCTTTTATGAGAATTGCCTCTCGATCCATCTGTGTCAGAGACTCTGCCCCTTTGTTTGGATGGCTCTGTGACAATAGAGGACACCTCCCCCCCCGCTTATATTCTCATATGACATTTAAAAAAAGAGAGCCAGCTCCAATCATCTTTAGTTTGGTGTGGGTGCTCCATTGTCCCTTTGAGCCTCTACAGTTCTCCTTTTCCGGCCTGCCAACACAGAGACATTCAGAATAGGGTTGCCAGCTCTGGGTTAGGAAATACCCAGAGATTTTGGGGAGGGGGGCGTGGAGCTTGGGGAGGCGCCTCAGCAGGATATGAAGCCATCCGGTCCGCCCTCCCAAGCAGCCATTTCCTCCAACATTATAACTAGGTGGCTCCAGAAAATGCCGTGTGTTATACTTGTACATAATTTCAAGCCTCTTTTTATTTATTTATTTTATTTATTATTAAATTTATACCCTGCCCTACCCAGCCATGGCCAGCTCAGGGTGGCTTACAGAGAGAATAAAAAGAAGAATAAGTAATTTAAATAGTCCTAAAACCATAAAACAATTTCAACATTAAAAAAGTGCTAACAGATTGACAATTCAAGTTAAATTTAAGACGGTGGTCGGCCTTCATTAGACCATCCTAGTGATCGACCCAGATCTAACAATGTGCGGCTGGCACAGGCTGTTCAGGGAGCATGGTTCTCCCTTGGGGCGGCTCCTAATTGAAAGCCTGGCAGAAGAGCTCCATCTTGCAGGCCCTGCAGAACTGCATAAGGTCCCACAGGGCCCTGATCTCCTCCGGGAGCTCATTCCACCAGAGAGGAGCCGCCACTGAGAACGCCCTAGCCCTGGTAATAACCAGCCTGGCATCCTTTGGTCCGGGAAGGGTCAGTCAATGTTGGGACCCTGATCGCAGTGCTCTCTGGGGAACATGTGGGGAAAGGCAGTCCCTCAGGTATGTAGGCCCCTGACCATAAAGGGCTTTAAAGGTAAGAACCAGCACCTTGAAGTGAATTCGGTATGCTATCGGTAGCCACTGCAATGCCTTCAGCACAGGCTGAATGTGCTCCCACATTGGGAGGCCTATTAGAAGCTTGGCTGCAGCATCTTGGCTGAATAACTTCATTCCCTCTAAGAGAGTTTAAAAAGTTACTTCTTGCCCAGGACTCTGGAGCAGAGATGGCCTCACACTCAGGGAGCTCACCTGTAGACACAGCATGGCAGACACTTCCTACATCTCAGGAGAGCCAGGTGGGATGAACTATCCTTGTGACGCCAAAGCCAGCTAGGGATCAGGCCAGATGCAGAGGATAATAGAGGGAAGAGCTAGGAATAAGAGGGAAGAGCTAGGAATAGAGGGAAGAGCTAGGAATAAGGAATGCAGAAGGTGGAAAGAAATAGCTTTTGGCTCATGGGGACTGGGGCTGTGGTCACACTGGAGGCTTGTCATGATCTGGCAGTGCCTCTGTTTGCGGTGGTTTAAATTGGCGTGGGAAGGGGTGACTAGACAGCAGACCCTGAAGTGGCTCCACTGAAGCATTCACATTACTGGTGCCACTGCCCTTGCTGGCAGTGGGGGCCACATGCTCATATGCACTTACACGCACATCCCTAGTGGGTGAAAAAAACACGCGACTGAGATGGAAGTGACCTTTGCACTTCCCATCTGGCATCCATTTGTGATCAGGTGTTCGGACATTGGGAAAAGCGGAGTGGAATCGCTGGCGTATGTAAAGATCAGACTTTCCCCAGTGTCGGCGAACTCACTTCCAGGATGGGCTGGACCCGGATGCCGACGACTGGGGCATGGAAGGCAGATGTTGTTGTCTGCTCGTGCTCTTTATATCTACAAATCTAACACAACTGTATTGGAGCGAACTGCTCGTGTGGCCACAGCCTGGATGGGGCAAAGCAGGAGGGAGAGGAGCTTGGATTGGAGAGGGGGATAAAAGGAGAAGCGGTGAAGCCAGCCAAGGAGGAGAAAGAAGGTGCTCAGTTGACGGGAGGCTGAAGACGCTGGCAGACAGAGAAGTAACTCAGGCTGATTCTGCACTGGCTTTCCCCTCCGTTGTTTTATGAAACCCACGTTGGAACAGAAATCCCCCTCTGCATTGCATGCTGCTTTCACTTCCTTTGACCATCGGATTTTATGGTAGCCTCCACACCCCGTGCCGCTTTCGCTTTCTTTGACTATTGGATTTTATTGTACCTCCTGCATAGATTTATGGCCATTGTATGGCTGTTCAGTGATGACTTTGCAGTCAGTACAGCAGTGTTGCCCTGAGATATTTGAATGTGGTTTTGAGCTGCACTTTCCCCTCCCAGTCGAGAAAATGTGGAGCGAATGCTAGATGCAGAGTCACCCTCAGAAAGCTGGTTGTAGGATAGAGGCAAGTGGGGCAGCGGCAAAGGAAGAGCTAACAGAGCGTCAGAAAAGCAGGCATCATTACGGTTTCCCTCCCACCTTTAGTTCAAGCCTTATGTGGGGGTTGCTGCTTTCTGAAGCCACTTTGTGCCTGTCTGTCAAGTAGAGATTGGGGTAGAGATCACGCTGGTCAAACTGCTCAGCATGTGACCTCATTTTAAAGGGTCCTTTAACACCCCAGCCTTTGCACTCTCCTCCCACCTACCCATTACACCAAGCGACTCATGACACCTAACTGGAAGCCACACCAAGAACGGCTTCCTATTTGCATGCATCTCGATTGCATCCTCAGGCCTATATCACCCTCGTTTGAAAGCTGAAGCGATATCAGGTATGGTCCATCAAGCAATTTTTTTTCCTGGGAAAATGAAGGCAAGTTGCACGAGAGGTTAACAGGATTGGACCGTGGGTGTAATTATTGCCTCTGTTCCCTTGAAAGTTCATTACTAAGCGGCACTTTGCAGGAAAGGACAGAAAGGCCGAAGAAGCAAAGCTAAGAAATCATTACAGCTGCTCTTCCCGCTGCCAAATGTGTTCGCGTTTCTGCTTATGGGCACAGACATCATGGGAGGAAGTTTTATGACTTCCCTAAGCTGTATTGATATCTTATAGTGCCTTCTTAAAGCACAGTTACACCCTTCTAAGCCTATAGAATCCAGTGGACTCAGAAGCGTGTAACTCAGCCGGAGACTACACTGTAAATCATCCAGTAATTATCTTCCAAATAAATGTCAATCGTTTGGGGGATCAGATTGCTAAAAGCAGCATCGTTTATTGGTCACTGAAATAAGGAAATAAAAGGACAAAGACTCTTTGGAATAATAATTGATGGGGATTCTCTGATTGACTTCATTTGTAAGTGGACGTGGCCTTTCTGCCCGGGCAAGTTGTACCCTACTGTTGTACTGACACGGCCCAAAAATCAGCTGCTATTTTTCATCCGTTGCCTGACATGCAAATATTTAGCTGCCGGAGATTTCCCTATTACTGCATTTTCATGCCAGGGAAAGCTTCAGCTGTGGAACTTCTGCTGGTAAATGAAGCCAATTGGAGAACCCAGTTAGTCATTATTATTGTGAAGAGGCTAGATTCTCTTTCTTAATGTTTCACTGCTGCTATTGTTAGCGCAGGAGAACGGTCGGGAGAAAAAAAGTTAGCAACTGCAGTAAGGTCTGACAAAGCAGACATCTAGATTTGCATCTTACTTTCCCAACGTCTAAGCAATGAAAAGGAGGCTTACGAATGGGACATAGCAATAAGTCAGCTAGAGCCAAGAACGTTCAGAATATGAGGGCTTTGCTCTCAATCACGGCAAGTAATAACAAGAGTGTTCTCGAGCATGTGCAGAGTGCTTTCCTCATCAATGATAACCTTAAGAAACTTGTCCACATTTAGACCGAGGTGAGGGGCTTCCCAGCAAGCTTGTTCCAGAGCCATCTCTATAAAGAAGCTGGCGACTCCTCGCTGCAATTGATACTGCTCTGTGCTTTTTAATGCTTTCCCTGCTCTTGTAAAGGAGTTACTGCAGCATAAAGACTGATGCAGGCACTGGAGTGGACAAATACGATTAAAACACTGTTTGGGTGATAATTCATTGTACCGACTGTACTGGCTGGAGAGTTCTACCCCCTGATTCCTCCCCGAATACAGAAGCAGAAGTTCCTGCTTGGGTGAATTCTCTGAAACGTTTCACAGGAAGCCGGACGAGTTATGCGAAGACCAGCACAATTGCCCGAGAAGGTTTCGCATAATCCTGATGGATAGTAAAGGGTCAAAAATAACGGCACACATGGTCCTGTTCTCTCTCTCCCTCCCCTCTCCCCGGCTGCTTCTGTCACTTGTCTGCTCCTGTCCCTTTATCTGTCCTTCTCTTATTGACACAGGGCGAGTCGGCATTGGCTTTTCCCTCCGCTGTTTTACGGAACTCACGCTGGAACAGACATTCCCTTCGGCATTGCATGCCGCTTTCGCTTTCTTTGATCACTGGGTTTCACGGTACCTTCTGCATAGATTTCTGGCCCTTCAGGGGTGACTTTGCAGTCAGTCCGGCATTGTCCCGGGGTATTTGAATGTGGTTTTGAGCTGCACCTTTTCCTCAGTGGCTGGTTCTGCCTCTGGCATTCGCTCCACATTTTCTCAACGACTGAGAAAAAGGTGCAGCCAGGCCCATAGTTACAGTGGGGCATTTCGGGGCCCGGCCCCCTGACTTCCTACCAAGGCCCCACAACTTCCATATAGCCCATGCCCCCGCTGCCACGACCCCTTCCACAACTGACGTCAGTACTCCCCAACTTATTTAAAGGCCCCCTGAATTACAAAATCCTGGCTACGGGCCTGGGTGCAGCTCAAAACCACATTTGAATACCTTGCATGGGGCAACACGGCACTGACTGCAAAGTCACCCCTGAAGGGCCAGAAATCTGTGCAGAAGGTACCATAAAACCCGATGATCAAAGAAAGCGAGTGCGGCACACGGTGTAGAGGGTACCATGAAATCCGATGTGCAAAGAAAGTGAAACCGGCGTGCAGTGGAGGGGGGAATTTCTGTTCCAGTGGTGGGTTTGGTAAAATAACAGAAGGAGAAGCCAATGCAGAATCGCCCCGTGCTGAGAAAATGTGGAGGGAATGGCAGATGCAGAACCGCCCACTGTTAGAGTTGCAAACGCTGGGAGGGCAGAGAACTCAGCCGGGAAGTTGGTGCCACAGAGTCTGTCCTGTGAGGCTGCCATTCGCTCCAGGAGAGCCGATCTTTGCAGCCCGGAGATCAGTTGTAATTATGGGAGAACTCCAGCCCCCCCCCCGGAGACTGGGAACCCTATGCGGAATGCTTTCCTCAACTGCAAACGCCACAGCTGGGGGACTCAAAAGATATCCATGGGATCAGGCAAACAGAGAGAAGTATTCATCGCCATGCCAGGCTTAGATGATTTTAGCACCTATGCTGGGTGAGGTCTAGCAAGATTTTTGTGACTGTCTGACCAGGACTGGGCTGGGGGTGGGCAGGAAGAGAGACCCTGAGAGAGGAGAACATAAGATGAGCCCTGCTGGATCTGACCAATGGTCCATCCAGTCCAGCATCCTGTCTCACACAGTGACCAGCTTACAATGTATGAATCATACAACTGTGATGAAGAAGCATCCACAATTATTTATCTCATTTTTTTTATACAAAATATTGATTTCTGAATGTGATTATAACAAAAAAGAATACAATAGAAACAGAAGCGAAAAGGCAGGACGGTGATTTTTCTAACTCTTATAGCTTGAAAAGCAACATGTCTTATACTAGAAACAACTTCTCCCAGAAGGGCTGAAGTAAAAAATCATGAGTATGCCGCTTTTTGTTGCTTGAGGAACTCCATATTTCGCATTGACTGGTACAATCTTTGGGCAGAAGAAGACACATTGTCGAAACGGCAGCACCAATCTGGAGACCACCGTCCCGCCTTTTCGCTTCTGTTTCTATTGTATTATCTTTTGTTATAATCACATTCAGAAATCAATATTTTGTATAAAAAACTTGAGACAAATAATTGTGGATGCTTCTTCGTCACAGTTGTATGATTCATACATTGTAAGTTCTTCTGACTGTGACCATCTCATTGTTTGTCACACAGTGATCAACCAGTTCCTCTGGAGGGCCAACCACAGGGCACAGAGGCCGAGGCCCTTCCCTAATGTTGCCTCCTCGCACGGGTATTCAGAAGCTGACTGCTTCTGAATAGGGAGGTTCTCTTCAGTCCCCATGGCTAAGTTTACACATGTAAACCCTGGGCTGGAACTGCTCCGGAGTCTGGTGCAAAGTGGAAGATATGGAGAGGACGTCTGAACACTACGTAACTGCGTTCTCTGCCTTTTTTGTGGCCTTCAAGGGGATTATATTGGAGGGAACAGCTGGTGCCAGGGAACAGATGCTTGCTTCAGCTGAGCAGGCAAACGGAAAGTGGTGCCTTTGGTTCAGTGACGTTCTGCACTTGCTCCATGAGATTCACGCATTAAATGTGAAGTAGGTAACAGCGATGGACCTTTCTTTGTTGGGCTTGACACATGGCCGTAGCAGCCTGAGTAGCCCAGTTTAGCCTGAGCTTGGAAGCTGAGCAGAGTCATAGAATCATAGAGTTGGGAGGGACCTTCAGGGTCATTGAGTCAACCCCCCTGCACAATGCAGGCAATTCACAGGTACCTCCCCCTCCACACCCCCAGATGACCAAAAAACCCTCCAGGGTCTCCAGCCAAAGTGGCCTGGAGAAAAATGGCTTCCTGACCCCAAAGTGGTGATCAGCATTTCCCCGGGTGTGTAAGACAGTCGGCTGTGTATAGTACTTGGACAGGAGACTACCAAGGAAGTCCAGGATGGCTACACAGAGGCAGGCAATGGCAAACCCCCTCTGCTTGCCCCCTTGAAGCTGCCTGATACTGAATCAGACCACTGGTCCATCAAGGTCAGTATTGTCTACTCAGACTGGCAGCCGCTCCGCAGGGTCTCGGGCTGAGGTCTTTCACATCACCTCCTTTTAACTGGAGATGCCAGGGATTGAACCTGGGGCTTTCTGCCTGCAAAGCAGAGGTTCTTCCACTGGACCACAACCCCTCCTAACACTTAATGAATTTGCGTGTCATCCTCGCTCAGATGCCATGCTAGTTTTTTATATGCTGCCAAAGCTTGGAATGCCCAGTGGATGGGGTGGCCATGAGTTGGTTGCGAGTGGATGACTCACTCTTCCTTTACACCAGAGTAACCCATCTCGGCTTCACGTCTGCCTTGGTACACTCTGAATTCGAACATTTAGAATGGCTCCCAGCTATCTCTCATCAGCAGCCAGCCCTGAAGACTTATCGCAGTGCTTGCCGGCTTTTTGTCAGGCAAAGGGTAGCTCACAAAAGCCTTTGCAAAACACATATTGCTATTATTATTAATCACCTCCAGTTGTTATTGATGCCAATGGTCCACGTGGCCGTGTTTCTTTTACTGCTGATTAATGAACAGTATTTTTCTGAGGACAGCCAATTAAGGACTAGTTTTTGAGCACAAGGAGGCAGACAAAAGGAATTGTACTTCAAGTCGTTTTCATCCCAGTGTGGGATTTTTCTTCACATGTGGAAAAGAAGTCTCATCGCTGGTGAAAACCCATTGTAACTTTAGTTTGCCAAAGTTGAGGGGCTATTCAGACCTGTCTCTTGATTTCCAAGAAAAGAAATCCTGCTTAAAGAGGAATAACTGAAGATAACCATCTTTTATTTGGGAGGTGAAAGAATCAACAGAGATGATTGGCTTCGGAAAGGTCTCCTTGCCAGTTTTCTTTTCCACTTCTGTGCTTTGAGGGCAGCTTGTTATCTAACGTCAACATGATATAGCTCCCAAACCTTTTACCAGTGAATTCCACTGGGTGACCCCCACATATTCTGCCATTCTGAGATGAAATTATCTCTTTCACAAAACATTACAACTCCAGGTTGCTATGACCCATCTGCCTATTTTTCTGCCTGAACTCAGCTTCAGCTTGCTAGCTATCATCCAGTCCATTACAGCAACTGGACAGCAGTTCAGGCACCAGGCTGATGCTCCGGGATTAGCCGAAAATGAGAAGGAGGGCTGGGCATCATCGACGGAATGATGACTCCACACTCTAACCCAGGGGTGGCCAAACTGTGGCTCGGCAGCCGCATGCCGCTCTTTCACACACATTATGCGGCTCCCGGCAAGGCGGCTGGGGAAGCTAAAGATCATTAGCAAACAAATATCCTTATCGGTATCTGCTTTTACTGCTTTTGATATTATTTCTGGCGGTCCCATTTAATATTAATACAAAGCAAATCTGCATATTACCCAGTAAAAACGTGTCATATTTGTTCGTGTCTTGCAGCTCTCAAACATCTGAGGTTTATTCTATGTGGCTCTTACATTAAGCCGGTTTGGCCACCCCCTGCTCTAAACTGTCACCCGATGTCTCCCAGAACCTTCATACAGGATGCGAAATAATATTGTGTAGTATCTCATAGGTCAGTTCTCACAGGATAATTGTTGGATGTAACAAGTTTAAAACACTTCAGTATTTACAGGGTTAATGCTGTTAGTGTTGGTAAACAGGAAGTCACATGTTTGTTTGTTACTCAGTAGAATGCCGGGGAACTTTGTAGGAACCCTAGCTATCTGATTGGAAATCAATGTATCAGGTGTTTAGCATATTGGGATTCTCCTTCCTGTCTTTGTTCTTGTTGAAGGAGGAGAAGCCATTCCTGTCTTGTCTATCTAGCTATAAGGATGCAGCAATGTAGCTCTTTGTTATTTTACTTCCCAAGTACCCTTTTCCCATGCTAGTGTTAAAATAAACTTTTACACTTTTTATAGTCATATGGACTCAGTCTCTCAATACTTGTTCTGCTGACTATAATGATTTTACTCAGCTTTAATACAAACTTTCTTTAAGAATCAAACTCTACAATAATAAAGAAGTCATCTGTTAGCACCTTTGGAGACTCTCTGTTTGGAATGGGTAGGACCACCAAAACACAATACTTCTCAAACCCTCGGAGGACCTAAAGGAATGATATTGCATCATAGCACAGCATGGCGTGTATAAGAAACCGTTCACTCTTCCCATGTTATGATCGATATAATCCAACAGGACCACCAAAATGGTTTATGTCCTCAAAATGGGCCTTGAAACAGACTAAAACAGGTCAAGGGAAGGCATTTCCTCCAGGAGTTGATCAGAACAGCACAGTCATTTTGCTCAAGGAAGCCAAGATGGAAATGGATCCACAGGTGTCTATACATCACCTGGACTGGGCATCTGTAATAAAGGACTCGCCACATTCTCTTTCAGGGCTGCCAGCATTATTACCTGGCCTAGTGATACATTAGGAATCTCTATAGCCAGTGGACACCACATGTCCAGGTTAGTTTTGATCCAGCAAGGAGAGATTGGAAACATCTTTTTGTCAGTTTAAGGAAATATAGCCTGAGTTTCTGTCCCTTGGCTGTTACAGCTACTTAGCATGAGCGCAGCCAGCACATTTTGGACCAGAACCCCCAGATAAGGACACCAATATGCAGGTTAACTAGTTAATTAGTGGCTGATCTACGTCAGTTAGACTTCCCTGAATTAGTGTGAGTTGCTGCTAACAAGCAACCTGTGTCTACCAGCATTTTGGGCAACCGCACCCCAGCTCCAAACTTAGCCAGTGTTCCTACCAGCTTTGTCTATCCTTATCTGCAAAATAACAGTGTTTGCTGGTCTATAGATTTGATTTTTAAACCCCGCCCCCCATATTTGGGGCTCAGGGTGGTGTGCAACATTTAAAGATACACACAGTCACATTTAAAACAAATTAAAAACAGTTAAATAATACAGTACCCATTCCAGATGGCGCCTAATTTATCCTATCAACAAAGGGGGGGAGTGAATAAAGAAAGGAAAGGAGGGGCCAGACTAAATGAGAGCTGTTGCTATCCTCAACCATAAGAAGAAGAAGAAGAGGAAGAAGAATTAGAAGAAGAAGAAGAGAAGAGGTTGGATTTATGCACCGCCCTTCACTACCTGAAGGAGTCTCAGAGTGGCTTACAAACTCCTTTCCCTTCCCCTCCCCACAACAGACACCCTGTGAGGTAGGTGGGGCTGAGAGAGCTCCTTGGAGGACTGCCCTTGAGAGAACAGCTCCGAGAGAACTTGTGACTGACCCAAGGTCACAACAGCAGCTGCATGTGAAGGAATGGGGAAATCAAACCTGGTTCTCCCAGATTAGAGTCAGCGCTCCTAAACACTACACCAAACTGGCGGAACATCTCTACCTTACGAGCCCTGTGGAACTGTACTAAGCCGAAGTACAGTTGAGAAGTATTGAGCCTCATCTCCCTCGTCCCACATGCTATTGCAGAAATTAAGGGCTTGGTGGATGCTGCTGAACCCCCAGGGGTGTTCCCTCCCCACCCCACCCAGGCACTCAAGCTAATGATGAGCTACCTTGGGAACAGCCCCTCCCATCCTTAGATGGATCACGGAGCTCAGCAGTTAGTCCTGCCCAGTGCTGTCAGAGGGAAACAGGGAGGGTAGAAGTTTGCGCATGTGCCAGCATCACACGGTCATCACTTCTGGTGAAAACCACAAGTGATGTTATGCCATGTTCTAGGTTTTGCAAAAACTTTATGGTCAATGACAGAGCATCCCATGACGTCGCTTCTGGTTTTCACTGGAACTGACTGTCAGCATGTTGGCACGATGCTGGCATGTTAGTCCCCACCCCCTAGATGCTACTGGGGGTTGCTGGTTGCAGCCAGGTAGCACTACCTGCTGTAGAAAGAAAGATGAAGTTCAGATATCCACCTTCAGATTGGCTGATGCACACGAGGTAGCTGATGGCTTGTTAAGAGTCAATAGCAATCTTGTGCCATGTTTAAAACTAGGACTGGTACAGAGCAGTACACCAGAAGCTAAAGTCTAGAAAGAGAGGAGGTTTGGGAACATACTTCTGTCATCTGAAGAAAATATGGGCTAAGGTTCCATTCCACCTCTGTTATAGGCACTTAGCCTGCCCTTGACTTTGGTGTCCGTGTTCCTGTCCTTGAATTTATCTATTTTTGAAGTGACCAACCTGAGAAGCATCTACATTTTCCAGTTGAGTTAAAGTAAATGAACAACTCCATTGCTGAAATTGGGTCATAAAACCAGGCACGTTAGCTCCACAAAACAGTGAGGGTGGAAAGAAAGTGTTCGAAGCAACTCGCAGAACTATGTTGATAACTTTAGTAACATGAAACTTCCAGTCTGTGCTGAATGATGGACACACAGTCCACATTATTTGATAAAAGAAAGAAAAACCTTCTTTCCGGCTTTAAGTTGGACTGTAATTGATCCCAAGAGTAGACTGTAACTAATCTGTGAACAAAACACAATTATGGTAAGTATTTTGGAAAATTTAAAGAGTGTGCCTTTGGGAATCCACTGCCTTTGGAAGTGACCAGCTTCTTAATGGGCCTGTTAGGGCTAATTTAGTGAAAGAGCATGACTGTTAAGGAGATAAATAATGCTTTGGTTCATGTAACAACACAGGATTTAATTTGCACTCCATTAAAATAAATTCACCAAGGGAAATGTTTTTCCTGACATCATAGTGTTACATATTCCAAGTCTTGACTCTGCCAACATTGATACTTTGATTGAGTCCATGTTTGATTCTTAAGGTCTGTACAGAGACCATTGTCATGTAATAATGTATAGGATATGGGCAAAACTATCCAATCCGAATCTGCAAAACATTCTGAAGACCTACATTTTCCATCTGGAAGTTGGCTGAGGTTCTGTATGCCCCCTCAGCTCTGTGTGCCTTCTTTGGGGAGCAGAGAACAGAACCATTTAAACCCTGTTTCCTGCTCCCCGTGAAAAGCCGCAGGGAGCTCAAAGCAGAGCTTAAATGGCTCTGAGCCTTTCAATTTAAGAAGGATATAGACAAGCTGGATTGTGTCCAGAGGAGGGCAACGAAGATGGAGTGAGGGGTCTCTGGAGACCAAGTCCTGTGAGGAAATGTTGAAGGAGCTGGGTATGTTTAGCCTGGAGAGGAGATGACTGAGAGGTGATATGATAACCATCTTCAAGTCCTTGAAGGGCTGTTGCACAGAGGATGGTGCGGAGGGGTTTTTTTACTGCCCCAGAAGGTCGGACGAGAACCAAAGGATTGAAATTAAATCAGAAGAGTTTTCGGCTAAACATTAGGAAGAACTTCCCATCAGTGCTTAGTCCTTGTGGCCCTTTCCTACATGCCCCATGTACTAAAACAGACACTGCTAACTATGATATTGAATTATTTTATAATGAACTGTTTTTAGATGATTTTATGTTAAATTTAGCTGTTATTTATGTATTATCTTGTAAGCCACCCTGAGCCTGCCTTGGCGGGGAGGACAGGGAATGAATGAATGAATGAATGAATGAATGAATGAATGAATGAATGAATGAAGTGCTGATTGCCACTTTGGGGTCAGGAAGCAATTTTTCTCCTGGTCAGTTTGGCTGGAGATCCTGGAGGTTTTTTTTGTCATCTACTGGGCATGGAATACTGGTTAGTGGGGGGTGGGGGGGGAAGGTATTTGTAAATTTCCTGCATTGTGCAGGGGGTTGGTCTCGATGACCTTGGAGGTCCCTTCCAACTCTATGATTTTATGATTCTCTGTGATTGATTATATGACTCCTATCTCCATTTCTACTCTACTATGTCTGGCAAAGGGAGCTTTGACTCTCAAAAGCTTATGCCCTGAAACTCTTGTTGGTCTCTAAGATGCTACTGGACTCAAACCCAACTACATGTGTTCAGTAATCTGTACAAAATTTGGAAATAGTAGAATGAAGAATTCCTAGATTCTATTTTGGAAGCAAAAACCAAGCTGTCCAGGACTCCAGAAATCTGGGAGAATTTTTTTACGATGAGAACAGCAGATGAACCCAGCTTTTTTTTAAAAAAAAAAAACCCGAATAAACACTTTCCTTAATATTTGTTTTTAGTCCCTGGTATGTGCCTTCCTCCAGAACCTTTTTTAAAAAACCACACTTTTTGTGTTTTTTCTAAATGTTTTGTTAATGGAATTCCTGCCCTACTATTCAGGATGTTGTTTCTATGTTCTTCTATTCTCTTTCAACTCGTTCTTGGTTTATCCTACACAGATTTTGTTTTCCTTCAAGGGCATTTTGTACAATAAATTATCCGGTGTTGCAAAGGGTCTTAAAAAGCCCTTCCTTCCAGCTACTGTGTTTGTGACACAGCCTGGCAGTTGGTTTACGTTCAGCAAAAGAGCCACATGGGGAAAGGACTTTTGTAGTTGTCCTCCTATGTACACTTGCATCAGAGGGGGACAGAAATATCTTTTATGTTCTTTGGGGGAAATTAGCAATAAAGATAAGCAGACACGAAGAAAAACAGCATTGCTGTGACTGTGTAGAAACAGGAATCTTGGCATACTTGCCTAATGGTGCTATCATCCTGGAACTTGCCTAGTTTTTCTATGTGATGGATGCAGTAGGTATTAATTTTGGTTAAACACTTGGTCCTGATCCTGTGATTATTCTGATAATGGGAATAATATGGAAGTTTGTGCTGTTAAGTTGAAACCGACTTACGGCCACCCGAGGAAGGGGCTTTCAAGGCAAGTGAGAAGCAGAGGTGGTTTGCCATTGCCTTCCTTTGCAGCGTCTTCCTTGGTGGTCTCCCATCCAACTACTGACCCAGCTTAGCTTCTAACTTATGGTGACCCCAGCTAGGGGCTTTCAAGGCAAATGAGAAGCAGAGGTGGTTTGCCATTCCTGTCCTCTGAAGAGACTTCCTTGGTGGTCTCCCATCCCAGACTTAGAATGACACCAGGAAGGGGCTTTCAAGGCAAGTGAGAAGCACAGGTGGTTTGCCATGACCTTCCTCTGCAGAGCCTTCCTTGGTGGTCTCCCATCTAAGTACCAATCCTGCTTAGTTTCTAACTTATGGTGACCCCAGCAAGAGGCTTCAAGGCAAGTGACAAGGAGAGGTGATTTGCCATTGCCTTCCTCTGCAGAGCCTTCCTTGGTTGTCCCCCATCCAAGTACTAATTCTGCAGTGCTTAGCTTCTGAGACTGGTATCCATCACGCTGCCTTCCCTCCCAAAATAGGACCATTTAAATGGGATGATTGGCAGATAATGGGATAACTAACCCCACCTGCAGCCTCTGAGTTCCCCCGTCATTCCCTCCTGAGGCCACTTCTCTCAGACCAGATTATCTGGTCCCAGTTTTGAAGTCCGTGTGTGTGTGTGAGTAAAAACAACTCTGATGGGCACTGCAGGGGAGAATTAGGAGGCAGAGAAAAGGGTTGCACACTTCATCCCATGTACGACTTGTGTTCTGAAAACTCCATTCCCCCATATGCCATAAAAACAACAACAAACCCTCAGAGTTTGAAATCCTGTGCTTTTGTCATAGCATTGAGTTGGGCCCTAAACGAATGGCCTTTAACCCTTCTTTAGGCAGAGTACTTTTAAATCACCATCTACAAAATCCAGGCCAGGAAACAAACTAGAGTTGCCATGACCCAGTAAGCCGGGAGGGTGCTGGAAGGGGAAGGCAGAGCCTGAAGCATGTTTGGGGGGCAAATCAGTTCTCATGCGGGGAGCCGGATCTGACATAATTGAGACCTTGTTGGGCCGGGCCACGTGTGTCATAAAATGTAATGCCAGGTAGCGGAGATATAAACTTTATAAAGGACACAAACACAAAGGGTTTTTTTTACTTAAAATAAAAACATGCTTAAAACATTAGCACTCTTGCGACCTTTATTGGCATAAATTTTGTTTTTTTAACAGTGTCTGATAACTGACACCTCTTGCTCTGAATTATTGCATCAAAATGTCTGGGCTGTTGCAATCTTGAGTCTGCTGTTCAGGTGTGTCTCTGTAAGCTGCAAACCTATGATGACGCAGCAGCAGAACTGGAAGAAGAAGCAGGAGACAGCCAGTTCCACCGTGGGCCTGATAGAAGCCCTCCGGGCACCTCATTTGGCCCCCAGGCCTCATGTTTGGCACTCCTGTTCTAGAGCTTTTGGGGTTCCACCATTGAGACATGGGTCAGAAGAAACTGATGGCAACCTAGGTGATCCGTAGCTTCTTTATTTGTGACTGTGTTCAGGTACAAAAAAGGAATGATCAATAACGTCTGTGAAAAAGGACTGTAAAAGAAAATATTAATTCATTTTAAGGAGACATATTGTTGTCTACTACTTTAAACGTATAGTGATGCCCCCCCCCAGTGGTTTGCATACTTGCATACGCTGTACATCCATTGATGGTCGACTTTGACATCCACTGAAGTTTATCTGTGATGGCTGAACAGGAACTCTCTAATAGCATCAGGAGTTTAGGTGTTCGGGCTGAAAGCAACTAGGTGGCTGTCAGTAAGATAGTTCCTCTGCATCCCAGCCTTTGATCTAAAGAAGAGGGTCGACTTCTTCCCTTGCTGTCCTGCATAAACAGGGTTTGCCAACTGCCAGGAGGAAAAAACCCCTATCCTGTTGGTTTAGCAGAGGCTTAACGGGATATTATTTGCCACGCAATATTATTTACCTCCATGCAGTGAAACGTTTCAGCCTCCCATTTCCACACATCAAGCTTCTATTAAATGGACAGGACTTTTTTTTCTCCTCCAGGCATGCTGGCAACTCAACTAACTGAAGTTTTCCTGGTGATATTCTGTCCTTTGTTTTTACCCATGCAATCCTGAAGATTCCAGTTCCTTTGCTGGTGTAACAGTCTGTATTATTTGCAAGAAAAGGACCTGCACAGTTGATTAACTACAGTAGCCTTGTTTTCTGTACACGGAATTACACCACCGTCTCCCTGACCTTTCCTTTTACTAGGGAAGATAACCTTTTCTTTATGGTTGGCTCACCTCTTTCCTTCCTACCATTTCTTTTCATTTGAAGGCAGGGCTTTGAGCACCTGCCCTCTTTTTTGTTCTGGGGCTTCTTATCCGGACCGATCTAGGAGTGATGCCTCGATTAATAACAGAGCCGGTTCAGGGTTGAGCAATGATTAATGGCTGCAAAGGCTCGATTCAAGGGGAACGGCGTGTTCACGAAGGACACCGGAGGGTGAAAATGCAAACTGGTAAGCATGGTGCTGCCTGAGTTTGGCAGCATGTTTACTCGTAAGTAAGTCATATTGCATTTAATGGGGCTTACTCTCGGGTAAATGTGGACAGGCCTGCAGCCTTAGTGCAGTTATTGGAGGAATAAAACTTGGCACATCACATTCGCTGTGCTGGAAAATGCCCTCTGAACCACTCCCGTGGTTACAAATTACCGCTGTCTCCCTCCCCACTACTCTGTATAGCCGCTTGCCATATACCTCCAACCAAAAGAACTATCGCAGCCTGATTTTTTTAAATGGAGGGAGACAGGCAAAGCAATTAGTACTTCCCAGAAGAGATGGAGCGCTGTATTCCATGGTGTTGCCCAAAGGTTGTCCTTTTAACGCAGGCTTAATGTGTGGAAATGGAGAGCTGAAGATTTTCCTGGCACGGAAGTAAATAAGATCAGTTGGTAAATAACATCTCATTAAGCCTCCGTTAAAGAGACAGGACATTTTTCTCCAGGCAGTCAGTAACCTCAGCATTCTGCTATACGTGGTATTATTTATTTCAAGAGGGGGAACTGCAAGGACTTGCGGAGGGGGAAATCTCATTTTTTGCTCCCCTACTAGTTCCTCTTTCCCTCCCCTGAAAGTCCCCATAGCCTCTCTCCTTCCCCTGCTTCCTTCTCTCCTTCCCACCCACCAGCCAACCTACCATTATCTGCCTCCCCATCGTCATCTTTTCCTCCTTCCTCTTCCCTGACAGCTTTGCCCTGAGGAAAACCCTGTGCAGTTGCCGCCGCTGGGGCTGGCTGGGCCAGCTTGCATGGTGGGGAACCCACAAAGGCTTACAGGGGGCATCTCAATTTCCCCTATATCCCCCACCCCAAGCGATTTCATCTTTTCCTCCTCTGTACAACTCCCATACAGCCAGTTTGGTGTAGTGGTTAGGAACGTGGACTCTAATCTGGGAGAACTGGTTTTGATTCCCCACTCCTCCACATGCAGCTGCTGGTGTGACTTTGAGTCAGTCATAAGTTTTTTCAGAGCTGTTCTCTCAAGGGCAGTTCTCGAGAGAACTCTCTCAGCCCTACCTACCTCACAGGGTGTCTGTTGTGAGGAGGGGAAGGGAAGGGGATTGTAAGCCACTCTGAGACTCCTTTGGGTAGTGAAGGGTGGGGTATAAATCCAATCTCCTTTCTTCTTCCTTCTTCCTTCTTCTTCTTCCTTCTTCCTTCTTCTTCTTCTTCTTCTTCTTCTTCTTCTTCTTCTTCTTCTTCTTCTTCTTCTTCTTCTTCTTCTTCTTCTTCTTCTTCTTCTTCTTCTTCTTCTTCTTCTTCTTCTTCTTCTTCTTCTTCTTCCCATACTTCCTTTTGTCCTTCCCACCCACCTACCCACGTTTTATCTGCTCCATCGGCTATATTTATTATTTATTTACTTGGTTTGTACCTCACCTTTCTCCATGGTGGGGATCCAAAGCAAATTACAGCATTCTCATCTGCAGCCATCGTTGGCATGAGAATTGAGGTATCTGACAAGTGACCCTATTAACAAGCCCAACTGCAAGGTGCTGGTTTTAACCTTTAAAACCCTATGTGACCCGGGACCGTGGGATCTGAAGTACTGCCTGTTCTCATACGTTTCCTTCTGAATATAGGAGTCACCCTTGAAAGCACCGTTTTCTCAGCCCTCAGAACTTCTCAGGTGAGGTGACTGGCCATGAAGGACAGGGCCTTCTCAGTGGTAGCGCCTAGTGGGTTGGGAAATTCCCAGAGATTTAGGGGCAGACCCTGGGAGAGAGCTCAGCAGGGACGTGACGCCCCAGAGTCCCCCCTCCAAAGCTGCCATTTTCAGAGGGGATCAGAGATCAGTTATAATTCCTGGAGAACTCGAGTCCCCACCCCTGCAAGACAGGCAGCCTTCGTGGCAACTCATCTTCAGAACACCATTTCCATTCCCCTTCATCAGGCTCCATCACTGACCATCTTTAAACACCATCTTTCAGTGAATGCTAATCAGAGCCTAACCGCTCTTGGATCTTAGTGATATTATCAGTTTTTTAAAAAAATTAATGTGTTTTGGAGAGATACATACTTTGAATAAATAAAATAAATGCGTCTATGGACCAGAGGCTCAGGAAAGTTTGTCGAATAGTCGAAGAACGGGATTTCTTTAATTGTAGACGGTGCACGATTCATTTCTGAAGGGTACTGTGGGGCTGATTCCGTGACCTGGATAGGGCAGGCTGGCCTCATCTTGCCAGCTGTTGGGAGCTAAGCAGAATCGGTCCCGGTTAGGACTTGGATGGGAGACCACGAGGGAAGTCCTGGACTGCTACGCAGAGGCAGGCAATGGAAAACCACCTCTGAACGTCTCTTGCTTCGAAAACCCCATGGGGTCGCCATGAGTTGGTGGCAGCGGGTAGGCACGTTCTTTTATCGTCAGAGTGACGCACCTCCGCACCCTCCATCCTGCCACCGCTGCATGGCTGGTAAGTTTTCATTAAGCATTTCACTGGTGTCCTTTTCGGATCGGAAACATTTTCCTAGATGCCCTTGAATGTGAGGTAGCCGGCCAGAAATGGTCTGATAGGAGGCTGGCGTTCCCAGGAAGCCATGCAGGTTTATGGAGTGATGAACCGCAATGTGTGTTTGTGAGAGTGAGTCCATGCACGTATTCAGATGCTTGCAGAATCCTAACCATTTATCCAGTGGATTGGCTCCCGGGTCTGCCAGGGACAGCCATGAGCTCCGCTGGTCAACGGCGCATAAAGGTGTTCTAGGATTTGTGAAATGTAAGTAAAGCGTGCATTAGAATTCCCACTGCGTTTTACTGAGCAGCTACATGATAAATATTTGATCAGCCCGAGATCAATAATACTCATATCCTACCTGCTGAGGTCTTTATAAAAGAGCATTGCCTTGGGAATAAAGACCACCACAACGTGCTCGCATATATATGCTCAGTGTATGTGGCAAATTGTCTACACGCGCCTGTCAGCATATATCTATCTGCACGGACGTCTACACAATTAGCTCTGGTAGGATTAAAGCACCTGTCAGGATCAATTTCGTTTAAATCTTGCAGCACTAGTCAAAATGTGGCTCGTGGAACCCCACTATGATGTAGTAAACGTTGGGGGAAGATTCATTCAGTAACAAATGAACAAATGCAGTGAAACCCCCTACTCGTTACATTTGTTGAAGTAAATGAGTGAACATCTCAATGAATGAATGCCATTGGCTTCATTCATTTCCTTGGCACCTGGTAGAGTGGGGGTTCCCGACGGGGTCCCTGTGGGCATCAGGGCAGCCACAGACACCTTTTCTAGTCCTCATCAAGTGTTTCTAAAAGTAGGTAGGGCCAGGTGGGGCTTAAGGAGAGCCAGTTTGGTGTAGTGGTTAAGGGTGGTAGACTTCAATCTGGAGAACTGGGTTTGATTCCCCACTCCTCCACATGCAGCTGCTGGGTGACCTTGGGTCAGTCACAAGTTCTCTCGGAGCTATTCTCTCAAGGAGCAGTTCTCAGGAGAGCTCTCTCAGCCCCATCTACCTCACAGCGTGTCTGTTGTGGGGAGGAGAAGGGAAAGGGATTGTAAGCCGCTCTGAGTCTCCGTCGGGTAGTGGAGAGTAGGGTATAAATCCAATCTCTTCCTCCCCTTCTCCTCCTTCTCTGATTGGCCACTGGAGATCTGATTGGCTGTGCAGATTTTTTTTAAAGTTGCTTTGGTTAGGGGAGAAAGCTAGCAGAGAAGAGAAATGAAATCGACTTTGACGATTGGAAAGTGTCCTTGTTAAAAGAAAAAGAAAAGCCCTTGCTACAGAAGAGAATCGTGCTTATAGTGTTTCCACCAATCATTATTTCTTACCTGCCTTTCCCTGCACAGCAGGCATCAGGGTGGGGTACATAATAATAAACAGTGAAAAACATAACTTTACAATGTTGAAATAATCATTCCATTTACAACATCACTTAATGAAATCAGATCAAAGAACTGCAGCTGGTGACCATCGAAGTAAGTGAGAGGGAACACAGCCACAAGAGGAAGGACAGTGCTCTTTATCTTCGCTATCCCTGCCCATATGCCTGGGGGACACCTTTGTCTTACAGACCCTGAGAAACTGTTTCAAATCTTGTGGGGCCCGGGTCTCACTAGGCAGAGAGTTCCACTAGGTAGGGACCAGTGCTGAAAAAGCCCTGTCCCTGGCCATGAACAGCCAGACGGTTTCCAGGCTGGAGAGGGAGGGCAGGAAGGGTTGCCTCAGTGCTAACTTCTTGTGGCCCTTTCTTACACACCCAGGGAAATGCTGACCGCCACTTTGGGGTCAGGAAGCAATTTTTCTCCAAGCCAATATGGCTGGAGATCCTGGAACTCGTGGGCACTCCATGAAATTGCTGAGCAGTCGGGTTAGAACAGATAAAAGGAAGGACTTCTTCACCCAAAGAGTGATTAACATATGGAATTCACTGCCACAGGAGGTCGTGGCAGCTGCAAGCATGGACAGTTTCAAGAGGGAATTAGATAAACATATGGAGCAGAAGTCCACCAGTGGCTATTAGCCACAGGGTATAGATGGGAACTCTCAGTCTGGGGCAGGTGATGCACTCTATTCTTGTTGCTGGAGGGGGCAGCAGTGGGAGGGCTTCTGGTGCCCTGGCCCCACTGCTGGACCTCCTGATGGCACCTGGTATATTTTGGCCGCTGTGTGACACAGAGTGTTGGACTAGATGGGCCATTGGCCTGATTCAACATTGGCTTCTCTTATGTTCTTATGTTCTTATGGAGGTTTTTTGTCATCTTATGGGCATGGAACAGCAGTCACTGGGGTGTGTGTGTGGGGGGAAGTATTTGTGAATTTCCTGCATTGTGCAGGTGGTTGGACTAGATGACCTGGAGGTCCCTTCCAACTCTATGATTCTATGATTACTAGCTGGTTGTCATTAGCTGAGCATAGTGCCCTTTGAGGGACAGATCAGGAGAGGCAGTCCTGTAGACATGCTGGTTCCAATTGAAATCCATAGAGATAAAAATGAGTGTGGTAATGAAAACAAATTAGGGTAATAATAGATGTAATGAACACAAACAGAGCATTGAGAGTGGAAATGGAAGATAAAAAAGTGCCTTCCTGATAAATATATGAAGAACCTGACAAATGTTTTGAATATTCTACTTTTGATTAAGAAAATAAGGAAACTGTATTAACAAATGATATATTAACAGCATATCGTTAGATGGGCTTTGCACGCTAGCTTGCAAAGTAGGGGCTATTAGATTATGAAATATTCTTGAAAAAAGAGGGTTTAAAAAAAACAACACAGCCATTTTGCCATTGTTTTCCAAAACACTCTTGCTTGTTAGAATACTGTACATGAAGAAATCAGGGGCAGCCATTCGTTCTTTTTTACCGTGTTAGATTATGTATTTTACAAGGTTTGTTATATTAAGTTTGAAGAGAAGTTGTATTCAAATGTCTCAAAACCTCACGTCCCTCGGTCACTTATAGATGGAAGAGAAATCAAATTTCTTTGAAACAACAGGGAGATGCCCTCTGAACTCAGGCTGCAATACCAATGAGCCGAGAGCCGCTTGGAGCCGAGGGCCTGTGTTTGCTTTCCCCATCTCTGGAAAATTGCTGCTCTTCCAGCTGTGAAGATCTGACAGACAAGCGGACACCCTGGAGAATGCCTCCGGAGCAACCGGTTTTGGGAGATACCGATAATAACTCCAGCACACACAGATGCTCGCTCCCACCATCACCGCCATCTGTGATGAGGCTTGCTCCCAAATGGCAATTTGCACATCAAAGATGACGGTGTGACATCAGCCCACGGAGAACTGTAGTAGTGGGCCTGGAGGGTTGTAGAAGCAAACAGGAAAGCGGAAGGCAGCGGTTAATTCTGATGGAGAGAACCAAGAGCTGTTGGTTTGGGCTGTGGCTCAGTGGAAGAGCCTCTGTTTTGCATGCACAGGGTCCCAGGCAATGTTCCCTCTAAGTTGTAGAGTCCCGTGAGCAAAAATTCTACTTTGTGAGCTACTGGCATCAAAGTTGTGAGTGAACGATTTGACTACTGCATAAACTTGTTTACTCTGAAGCCATCTTTCCTGAGCTAAGGCAAAAATGTGTGACCTGGAAGCTAAAAAACTGTGCGCTAGCTCACATTAACTCAGCTTAGAGGGAACACTGGTCCCAGGTTCAATCCCTGGCATGTCCAGTGAAAAGGATCAGGTGGAAGGCGATGTGAAAGCCCTCTGAGTGAGACCCCGGAGAGCCACTGCCAGTCAGAGGAGACATGACTGACCTTGATAGATTAATGAGAGAGCCAGTGTGGTGTAGTGGTTAAGGACGTGGACTCTAATCTGGGAGAACTGGGTTTGTGTCCCCACTCCTCCACATGCAGCTGCTGGTGTGACCTTGGGTCAGTCACAAGTTCTCTCAGAGCTGTCCTCTCAAGAACAGTCCTCGAAAGAGCTCTCTTAGCCCCCACCTATCTCACAGGGTGACTGTTGTGGGGAGGGGAAGAGAAAGGAGATTGTAAGCTTCTCTGAGACTCTGAGTGAAGGGCGGGATAGAAATCCAATCTCCTCCTCCTCTTCCTCTTCTTCTTCTTCTACTAATGGTCTGAAAGGTCATAGGAGCAAACATGACCACCACCTCCCAAAAACGTTAAAGGTAACACAATTGTTTTGCGCTGCAGGGCGTGGTTGGGACTACTTTATCTCACAAAGCTTTGTGATTTTGGATTTTCAGGGGAGCATCAGATGAAGAAAGCGGCTTTATACTGAACCAGCATTTTGGTTCACCTGGATCAGCATTGTCTACTCTGATGGTGGTGGGTCTCAAACAGGGTCTTAGACAACACTCCCTCTAACACTTCTTCAACTAGAAATGCCAGGGACTGAACCGGGGACCTTCGGTACTCAAAGCATGCGCACCACCACTGAGCCACAGCCGGAACGACAGAAACGGTTCAGAAGAAAAGGTTCCTCGAGGCCCCAAGCAATAAGAGGGCAATGAACCAACAGCCGAGGTGTCATGACAGCAAACAATGAATTTTGTTTTTGGAAGATGAAAATATAGACCTCTTGACACGAAGTGGTGACTGGACACAGTTTGAGCCAAGCTCGTTGTTAAGGGAGTGATAGACGTGGTAGCAAGCGACACAGTGCAGGAGCGGAAAGTCAAAGTCACTGGCCTTCCTCCGCTACTAGAAAAACTGGGGGTCTAGCTGTGGCTTTGCAGATGCATTAGGGTTGCCAACCTCCAGGTGGTGGCTGGAGATCTCCTGGGATTACAACCAATGCTCCTTCTAAGCTGTGGAGAGTCTTGTGAGCAAGAATTCTATTTTGAGAGCTACTGGCATTAAAGTTGTGAGTGAGCGATTTGGCTGCTGCATGAATTAGTTTGTTCTGGAGCCATCCTCCCTGAGCTAAGACAAAAATGTGTGAGCCGGAGGCGAAAAAACTGTGAGCTAGCTCACACTAACTCAGCTTAGAGGGAACACTGTTTACAACTGATCTCCAGGCGACAGAGATCAGTTCCCCTGGAGAAAATGACCGCTTTGGAAGGTTGAACCTATGATATCATACTCCACTGAAGCCCCTCCCTCCCTCCCCCAAACCCCGCCCTCCTCAGACTCCACCCCCAAAATCTCCAGATACTTCCCAATCTGGAGCTGGCAACACTTAGAAGGGTGAAGAATCAACGTAGGGTGAGAAAGAGGGGGGATGCCTGCCTGTTTCACCCCCTTGCCTTTTTATATGGGGCACTGCATACAGTTCCAGGTGTGGGGGCCTAGTTTTCCGTGGCGAAACTGGGAGGCATGGGGGGAACTCATCGGAAATGTGGTGCTGGAGGAGAGCTTTGCAGCTACTGTGGACCACCAAAGAGACAAATACATGGGTTCCAGTGTTCCCTCTAAGCTGTGTGCATGAGCGGCCACCCATTAACACAGGAAGCCCCACTCAGCAGCAATCTGGAGCCCCACAGGGTCTTGCACTGTCTATTGCCCATTTGGAAGTTACAGCAGTTATTTTCTGTTCAGGATGTGCTCTCCTTGGTAGGGGAAAAATATTAAAGGGAACATAGTGGGTTCTTGGTCAAATCAAGCCCGAACTTTCCCTAGAAGCTAACATGCTGCTGTAGTTTGCTCGCATTATGAGAAGACAAGTGTCACCAGAAAAGACAATAAGGCTAAGAAAAGTTGAAGGAAGAAGAAGAGATTTGATTTATACCCCACCCTTCACTCGAAGTCTCAGAGCGGCTTACAAACCCCTTTCCCTTCCCCTCCCCACAACAGACACCCTGGCTGTGAGGTAGGTGGGGCTGAGAGAGCTCTTGACAGGAACTGCTCTTTTTCAAGAACAGCTGTGCCAGAACTACGGCTTGCCCAAGGTCATCCAGCAGCTGCAAGTGGAGGAGTGGGGAATCAAAGCCTGTTCTCCCAGATTAGAGTCTATTAATTTATTTTAATAGTTTATGTTTGCTCATACCCTACTCTATGCTTATGATGATGATGATGATGATGATGATTGCTGGCTTTGTAAACATTTACCTTTGTTGGTTATCCTGCAACTTCGATAGGTGAGTTTGGTGGTTCTTAATGTGTGGAAGGATAGGATAAATAGTTTTTAGAAATTGTTAATCGCACACTTATTGGAAGATAACAAGGATATCTATAACCATATACCGCACAAAGATCATGAATGTTTTAAAGTTTTAGAATTTTAAGGTTTTACTGTTTAAGCTCGACTTCTGTCTCAGTAACCTTTTTTAGAAAAAGAACTGTGTCAGCTGAAAAGAGTCCAGTGTTATTTCTGCTGAGTCTGGCAAGCCAATCGAAAGAAAACAACCCTCCTTACCTTGTGCTGGATTCTCGCACACCTGTAGCCGCTGCTTAGATCTGCAGGCACCCAAGTGGAAAAGCTATGCTAGACCCGGATCCCCGAAATGAAAAGGGGTCCTCTTCCTTTAAGAGCTCCAAAGCGGGTCCGTGACCACCTTCTTCCCATCACTGCCGCTGCACTATAAGTAACACCAATCAATCTCTCCCTCTCTCTCTCTCTTGATGCAATGCTAATAGGAAAGAAGGTAAAATTGCTAATATGATATGGAGCTGTTATTTTGATGTAATAGGCCATTTAGGAAAAAATTGCTATGGATTTTCTGTCTTTCGCCTGATCCATTCCCTTGCTCGCGAGAGGGGGGAAAAAGCTAGGAAGGGAAGCTGGCGTATCCTGGCTTTATAACTGCTGCAACACTCAGAAACTTCTGCTGCTGTAATGGAAAAGACTCGGCATAATTCACTTTTAAATAGCTGTTACCTATTGTTTTCACATTTGTTTCCTGTTGCCGTTAGCAAAGAATCCATTTGGTAACCACGGTTTGCGTCGGCATGTAAATAATAGCTTGCTGCCGAGTATTAGTGAGAGATCAATAGGGCTGGCTCGGCCTCCTGTCTTACCTTTGCAGCGTTGTCTAAACCAAAATCATCTTTGCAATGCTGTCTATACCAAAATCATGCTACAATATCCTGGTATTCTGAGCCAGGGATGTCCCATGCAATCCTGTTATGTATTGAGCCCTAGTCTTTCCTGTAGCTGTACCTAGAACGGGTTGAGCTTGCTTTGCTAGAACAATAGCTCGCCTGGATCCAGGAACTAACCAATAGACAAGCAGTGTAATGTAAATAGCTTATAAGCAGGGCTCCAGCCCTGCCGGCTTGTATTGTAGTTTGCTGAAATCACTTATTAAACCTGAGCTGATCACTGCAATGCGTCTAGAACCCAGGATTTAACAAATCCGCTGCTAATAGTTGTGCAGGGAAGTACTTTGGTTTTGCACTATATAGTGGTTTAGTTCCAGGAGCTTCATAGGAAAGGTTGTGCCGCATGAAAGGCTCTCAGTTGCTTTCGACAGAGTCTTCGTATGGTCCTGTTTCTCAGCCGTTGTTCCGCCATGGCGCATTCATCGTGTAGTCAGTTTGGTGTAGTGGTTAAGTGCGCGGACTCTTATCTGGGAGAACCGGGTTTGATTCCCCACTCCTCCACGTGCACCTGCTGTTGTGACCTTGGGTCAGTCACAAGCTCTGGCACAGCTGTTCTCTCAAGGACAGTTTCTGTCAGAAGTTCTCTCAGCTCCACCTACCTCACAGGGTGTCTGTTGTGGGGAGGGGAAGGGAAAGGAGTTTGTAAGCTGCTCTGAGACGCCTTTGGGCAGTGAAGGGCGGAGTATAAATCCAAACTCCTCCTCCTCCTCCTCCTCCTCCTCTTCTTCTTCTTCTTCTTCCTCCTCTTCTTCTTCCTCCTCCTCTTCTTCCTCCTCTTCTTCTTCTTCTTCTTCTTCTTCTTCTTCTTCTTCTTCTTCTTCTTCTTCTTCTTCTTCTTCTTCTTCTTCTTCTTCTTCTTCTTCTTCTTCTTCTTCTTCTTCTTCTTCTTCTTCTTGTCATATGCATTCATCAACAGCACCTCACTAACTTATTCTGCTAGTTCCAGTTGGTCAGCCGTATTGGTCTGAAGCACTACAACAAACATAGCAGCATTTTTTGGAGGGGGGTGTAGTGTTAAGCGCCCTCCCCGCCTGACAGGAGAGAATGAAGATTCCCAGTCACTTCCCACAATTAGAAAAGGCACCTTTAGACATTTCTCTGCTACTTTGACATACTCATTGCTTTACAACTGTGGACCTTATAACCTTAACTTGATATTTAGTGTCACTTTGCACATCTTAATCATCATCGCGTTGCATGTTAATTTGCTGTTCGTTCTCTGGCTATAAATCTGAACCTTTTTTGCCATTCTACGTTTTTGATAAAGTGTGCACGGACACGCAAGCTCATACCTTGAATAAACCTTTGTTGGTCTTAAAGGTGCCACTGGACTCTAAATTTGTTCTTCTGCCAGTAACTTTTTTG
Source organism: Gekko gecko (assembly GCA_029375565.1). NCBI lineage: Eukaryota > Metazoa > Chordata > Lepidosauria > Squamata > Gekkonidae > Gekko > Gekko gecko. The sequence continues at coordinate 92,747,795 of JAPDNY010000011.1, read as the reverse complement.
GCAGAAGCCCAACCCAGCTATTTCACCTTCCAGAACCCAGGATCCTTAAACGCCCTTTTGATTCTTGAGTCATCTGCCCATATAGATCAGCTAGGACAATTCAGTAGACTGATAGGGTTGGGAAACTCCTGGAGATTTGGGGATGGAGCCTGGGGAGGACACGGGCCTCAGTGGGGTGCAGTGCCATCAAGCCCACCCTCCAAAGCATCCATTTTCTCTGTAGCCTGGAGATGAGCTGTAATTCCAGAGGATCCCCAGGTGCTACCTGGAGGATGGCATCCCGACGTGATTTGCTGTAGGAGACTCACATGTACCTTTTCAGGGTTGTTTTTTTTTAAACCAGCCCTGTCCCTAACCAACATGGAGGCAGAGCCATTGAGTGGAGCTCAATGCAGGGGGAATCCTTTAATTCTGTTTTTTGAGTTCCAAGAGTCAAAGTTCTATGGATCCTTGTTACCACCACCCAGTCTGGCTCAGTGGAAGAGGAGCTGCTTTGCACGCCTAGGATTCGGTCTCCAGCCTCTTCATCTGGAAGGCTCAGGCAGAAGGAGATGTGAAAGACTTCTAGAGGACAGACGCTTGTCAGAGTAGACATACTGAGCCTGGTACACCAATGGCCCAACTCAGTATACAGCAGCTTCATATGGTTTTTGTTCATGCTTTGTTCCCACATATGAAGCAGGGCTAAGTCTATCAGTGGTTACTAGCTATGGTGACTGAGGGGAACCACCACATCCAGAGGCACTAAGCCTCTGAATCCCAGAGCCAGGAGGCAACATCAGCGGGAAGGCCTTGGCCTCTATACTCTGTTGTTGGCCCTCCAGAGAAACTTGATGACCTTTGTGTGAGACAGGATGCTGGACTGGATGAACCACTGGTTTGATCCAGCAGGGCTCTTCTGATGTTCTTATCAGGGGAAGACCTTGGCCTCTCTGCCCTGTTGTTGGCCCTCCAGAGGAACTGGTTGGCCTCTGTGTGAGACAGGCGGCTGGACTCAATTGACCACTGCTCTGATCCAGCAGAGCTCTATGTTTTTATCAGGGGAAGGCTTCGGCCTCTATGCCCTGTTGAGCTCTTCTTATGTTCTAAGGTGGTGTTACACCTTGGCCCCGGTCATATGGGCCAGAAAACGTGGTGGGGAGGCGTGGCTGTTCGCCCCAGAGCAAAATAAAGTGCGGTAGCCTGATCATATGGTCCCCTGAGTTGCCACACTCAGGCTGTTAGTGCTGATCACACAGCGATGCTGAAGCGTGGCAAGAAAGCCGTGCGGTGCGATCACACAAGCCGTGCTGTTCTTATGTGCACATGCGCCGTTTGAGCGGTGGGCTGCTGTTGGTGTCTTGTTTGTGCACTTGCGCCATTTGGCATTGGTGTGCATCCTATGGAAACTTACAACATCTGGTTTGCTCCGGGACATGGGTGGGCGCCGGATGCCACGGGATACTGGTGCTCCCGCGATCAGATGCCCGCCTTTGCCCCGTGTTTTTCAAAAACTAGTGCTCCTTCCTTGGTAGTTTTTTACTCCGCATCTTCGGTGGGAAGCCGCGCGTTGGCCACGGGAGTGCTACGTCTCCCAGATGTGCCGCTGTGATCGTACCCGGAAACTCCACAGGGCTACTGTGCCTTCGGCAGGAGCACCTGCTCCGTGTGACCTGGGCCCTTACGGTGTAATGTGGTGGCTGGCAATCTCCTGGGATTATCTCAAAAAAGACATCACAAAGCTGGAAAAAGTATAGAGGAGGGCAACCAATTAGTGGGATGGAGCACCTTCCCTATGAGGAAAGGCTGAAGGATCTGGGACTTTTCCATTTCGAAAAGAGACAACAAATGGGTGGACATGATTGAAGTTTATAAGATTATGTGTGGGGTGGAGAGAGTCGATAAAGAGAAATTTTTCTCCCTCTCCCAAAATACTAGAGGGAATCCAATAAAGCTGATGGGCAGTAGATTAAGAACAGGCAGAAGGAAATGCTTCTTTACACAGAGAGTTATTAAACTGTGGGATTTGCTGCCAGAGGATGTAGTGATGGCCACAGGAATAAACAGCTTTAAAAGGAGATTCAATAAATTCATGGAGGAGAAGTCTATCAATGGCTACTAGCCATGGTGACTGAGGGAAACCTCCACATTCAGAGACATTAAACCTCTGAATCCCAGAGCCAGGTGGCAACATCAGAAGAAAGCCTCGGCCTCTACGCCCTGTTGTTGGCCCTCCAGAGGAACTGGTTGGCCACTGTGTGAGACAGGAGGCTGGACTAGATGGACCATTAGTCTGATCCAGCAGGGCTCTTCTTATGTTCTTATTGGGGAAGGCCTTAGCCTCTGTGCCCTGTTATTGCCTCTCCAGAGGAACTGGTTGGCCACTGTGTGAAGACAGGATGCTGGACTAGATGGACCACTGGTCTGATCCAGCAGGGCTCTTCTTATGTTCTTATTGGGGAAGGCCTTAGCTTCTGTGCCCTGTTATTGCCTCTCCAGATGAACTGGTTGGCCACTGTGTGAGACAGGATGCCGGACTACATGGTCCACTGGTTTGATCCAGCGGGGCTTTTCTGATGTTCTTATTACAACTGATCTCCAGGAGACAAGAGATCAGTCCTCCAGGAGAAAATGGCCACTTTGGAAGGTGGTCTCTATGGCAGTATATCCCATTGAAATCCCTCCTGTCTCTGAACCCCTCTCTCCTCAAGCTCTGCCCTGCAAATTTCTGGGTATTTCCTAACCCAGAGCTGGCAACCCTACATATGATGGTATTCCCCCCCCACTTCTACCAACAACAAACATGGCCTGCAGATTGGCTGTTTCTCCTCTCGCTGAGATATTCAGCAGCTCAGATGTTTGTTCTCACTCAGACCTGGTGGGTTTTGCATCTGGCTGCCCGTCTCATCCGCGGAGAGCTTATTATAAGCAGCAAGCAGATGTGAGCGTGTGCTCCTCCGCTGTTCTCGCCTGTTAGGATTTGTCCGATGGTTGGGAAAAAGAAGCAGAAGCAGGTGGAGAGCTTATTTGTTCCCCCAGCAGTTGACTGCACAGTGCTTAATTCAGAGAGAGCAGATTATAAAGTTAATGATAAGCACCGTCAAGATTAGAGGAGTCAGCCAGAAGCAGGAGTTTACATACAAAGAGTCGTTAACTCCGGCATACCTTACTCTGATATAACGGTATCTCGATTGGGTGAAGATTAAAATTAAATGAACATTTCATGGTGTAAAAATGGCAACCACGCATTGAATGGATTTGATAATGGCCGGGTCTGTTTTGCTGCATGAGACCAAAGAAAATGTAAGGAGCAGCACGTTCCTAGGGCGCGGGTCACCCACATGGTTCCTAGTGCACCTGCCAAATGCTTTTACAAAGTGGGTGGGGCCTGGTGGGGCTTCTGCTCAGTACAGCTTCTGATTAGCCACTGGAGATCTGATTGGCATGCACATTAAAAGCAGTGTCGTTTGGGTGGCAGCTGCCGCCACAGTGTTGTTTCTAGTTTGGTGCGGTGGTTAAGTGCGTGGACTCTAATCCGGGAGAACCGGGTTTGATTCCCCCACTCCTGAACTTGCTGCTGCTGGATGACCTTGGGCAAGCCACAAGTTCTTTCAGAGCTGTTCTCTCAAGGGCAGTTCTGGAAAGAGCTCTCTCTGCCCCACCTACCTCACAGGGTGTCTATTGCGGGGAGGGGAAGGGAAAGGAATTTGTAAGATGCTCTGAGACTCCGAGTGAAGGGCGAGATATAAATCTAATCTCCTCCTCCTCCTCCTCCTTCTATTCTGTCTCCCACTCATCTGTCCAAGTGTATGACTCCTCTTCTCCCCTGCCCTTCAACTTTCTCTGTGTGTACTTGTGTGTGTGTGTGTGTGGCTCAGTGTCCAATGGCAGCCGTTTTGTGGTTGCGCCCACCACCTTGTGTCAGAATTCCAGAGATGCCTGCAGGCTGAGAACGGTTTGGAGACCCCTGTCCAATGCTCCCTCTAAGCTATGGAGTCCTGTGAGCAAAAATTCTACTTTGTGAGCTACTGGCATTAAAGTTGTGAGCAGGTGTCATGGTCACTACATAAATTAGTTTGCTCTGGAGCCCTCCTTCCTGAGCTAAGACAAAAAATGTGTGAGCCGGAGGCTAAAAAACTGTGAGCTAGCTCACACCAACTCAGCTGAGAGGGAACACTGCCCCTGCCCTAATGCAGGAACCTGCGGCAAACGAAATATGAGTGGGCATCTCCTCACATGGCAGTGGACACGGGAGCCTTTTCTGCAATACGTGTGCACAAGTAAAATGTCACGTAAGAAGCAGCATCTGTTGGAAGTGAAAGGCCGTGCAGCGTCTCTTTGCACCAAGCACACCAATACTCCAGACAGGCTAGTACCGCCAGGAAGGTGGACAGACTGGATTCCCCTGTATTCCTCCTCTTGTACGTACTGCTCTTCTCTCTGTTTTTACCCCGAATGCTAGCTTCAGGATCTTCCAATTGCTTCCACCTGCCCTTCCTCTCTTCTTTGCTCTCTTTCTCCCGGGGTGTGTGTGAGAGATGAGCTCTCAGAATATCTCTCCGCTCTAGCTTAGGTAGATGGCTAGAATGCCTCAGCTGCCTTTCCCATCTCAATGTGCATTTATCTAATAATAAAGAGTGTCCATTTCTTTTGTAAAACAGAAAGCCTCGTGGACTTCATTCTAAAAGTAGCCTCCCCCTTCTGCTAGGGCACAGTCAGCTTCTGGTAATGGCGTCTAGGGAAGGCAACTTCACAGCCTATGCATTTCCTATATAGACAATACTTCTGCATAGAAAAAGCATGGGATAATGTATACATATACAGGCAGCATACATGTGCTAGGGCCACTGAAAGGTTCACAGTGCATGTGTCCACATAGCAGAAATCACCAGCTTCCTATTGTTACACATGATGTGAGACTCAAGCTTTCTTCTGCAATGAAGTAAAGGAAACTTTAACATGCGATGTGTGGCCCTAGATGGCATTCAAAACAGTCATATGCCACTTACAGGAAAATAAAACGTGTGTACCTTTGTAACTTTTATGGTACTCTATGGATGGATGGGTGATAACTAGGTGAAAATCGCATTTGAAGAGTTCTGCTGGACCATATAAAGATGCATCAGGTCTAGCATTCTGTTTTACCCAGAGGTCAGCTGAGAAAAACCATAGAGTTTTGGGCAAATGCTAGAGTGCCACTCATAGAAGTAACATCATCATGTCTCCAAAGACATCACAGCATCATAGGCAAGGTGAGCCTCCTGACATTTGCCAGTCTCAGACTGGCAGTTGTAGCAGATGGAGTCTATTACACCATCCCATACCAGTATGATGGCCTAATAACAATCACTCCTCCACAGGGCCTGCTGGGTGACCTTGGGCCAGTCACAGTTCTCTCAGAACTCTCTCAGCCCCACCTTCCTCACAAGGAGTCTGTGGTGGGGAGAGGATGGGAAAGCGATTGTAAGCCGCTTTGAGTCTCCTTAAGGTAGAGAAAAGCGGGGTATAAAATATCAAATTTTGGTTCTAACCACCTCTTAATGGGAAATGTTTGGCAGAGTATAGCAGTCTAACATGAGATAGTTCTTTGTCTTGCAGATGTGAACCAGTAGAGTTTTGGCAACAGTTTATGAACTTCACAGCATCCCGCTAACCAGCCTTGGATGCCACTGAGTAAACATGAAAGCTGTTCTTCTTAACCTCTCAACGATTTGCGTCCAAATGGTCAACAACATTTAAACATGCCTGGTGTAAGAAGTAAGAAAATGCTAAGTATTAACTGAAAAGTAAGCAGCTCTCTTTTACAAATAGCATTTCTGTTGACATTTATCCTTAAGTAATGCGGTATTATAACATCTGCTCACATTATCCCTGGGAAATTTTCAGCTCTGTGGTGTTTATATAAATAATCATTACCTCACTGTGTGGCAGTTTCCTGTCAACATGTCCTGCTGCGTTTTGTTCTTGGTCTGGCAGCCCTCGCAACCGCGGCTAGTTCCCGAGATCATTAGCAGGAAACAAACTGTTGATACGATCATTAGTTGGAATTTGTTCTGTTTTATTGATCTACTGTTGAGAAGCCGAAGCCGGAATAATAAGCTACCTTTGGCTAAGCCTGTTAGCAAGCGCAGGTACCTGTGAAGATCAAATTGTTTCCTGTGGCTCTCTGAAGAGATCAAATGGCCAATGATAGGTAACGGTTTCACTCACCCAATTAGATTCTGCTAAATGAAATCAGGTGATAGGCTGGCTTTTCAAGTGTGGCAACGGAGTCGACTCCCCAGCTGAAGGCAGACAACAGTTTCTAGGAGACCCGAGGGTGATAGGAAAGAAGCGTGGCTGGAACTGGTATCAGGACTGGTTTTATCATGAGGTAAACTGAGACTGCTGCCTTAATTGGCACGTTTTGAACCAGCAACCCCACATTCCGCTTGCTCATTGGCACCCTCTCATGTCACTCATCCAGCATCATCATTCTTGGCTTTGCCACCTCTGTCTAGGAGCTGGAGCGATGACTCCTTAGCGCTGTCTCCCTCTGCTCTCTCTAAGCAACACATGCCCTATGAGAGCCAGACCGATTTCCCACAAGCCACTGCTCCACCCTCACTATTCCTCCCCCCCCCCGATTGTATGTGTCAGTTTCCCACTATTTCCTGCGTGGCCGCATTTTGACCTGCAGCTTCACCCAATTCCCCCCCGCATTTTCTCGATCCTGTTTCTTGAGGATCGAAAAGACGTGGGGGAAATCAGGTGAAGCTGTGGGTCAAAATGCGGCCATGCAGCAAGTAGTGGGAAATTGACACATACAATCGGGGGGAAAGGAAGAGTGAGGGCGGAGCAGCGGCTTGTGGGATATCGGTCCCAGTTTGGTGTAGTGATTAGGAGTGTGGACTCTAATCTGGGAGAACCAGGTTTGATTCCCCACTCCTCCACATGCAGCTGCTGGTGTGTGACCCTGGGTCAGTCACGAGTTCTTTCAGAGCTGTTCTCTCAAAAGCAGTCCTCGAAAGAGCTCTCTCAGCCCCACCTACCTCACAGGGTGTCTGTTGAGGGGAGGGGAAGGGAAAGGAGATCTGGTTCTCCCAGATTAGAGTCTGTGCTCTTAACCACTACAGCAAACTGTGTAAAGGAGCGTGAGTCTGTTCTGCACATGGCAACATGCTTGCCATCTGTGACAACCAGGATTCGTCGATGTGATTGATCCAAAGGGCATGCATGAATCTACAGTGACCTCTGAGAACTGTTTGTGTACTCTGAAGTGGGAAAACACCCATGGTGCCAAAATGTGGACTCCAACGCCCAATATATGGGTTAGAGAGCAGTCTGAGAGACGGCGGGAAATACCGTAGCTTATTTCTTTGTCTTTCTGATTCAGACCATCAGCAAACAGAAAAAGTATGTTTGGGGCATGTGTGCGATATTTTCATCTCAAGGCTTCAGGTATTCAAGTCTTGTGTGGAGAGAACTGAAAGCACAACGTGAGGCAGGGGTCCTTAAAGAATTGAAAAGAGAAGCAATGAGATATTTTTTAAAAAAGCAGATCAAAGCAAGTGGAATATTTCTAATTTGGATGAATGCTTTTCACATTTCATGAGCCCCCCGCAGGTGACTTTAAGAGCTTGTTTTGTTCTTTGCTGAGTACCTTTGAGGCTGGCAGAGGCCGAGTCTACAGGAAGCTCTGCCTGAATATAGTGCTGTGGGCTCCTTCTCCAAATTAGGGCCCTCAGCGTTGTTTTTTGGGATCTGAAATCTGCTGCTGAAGTGTAAAGCAGGCAGTAGTGCATAGGTAAAGGTAAAGGTTCCCTTGCTTGAAAGCCAGTCAAATCCGACTCTAGGGCTGAGGTGCTCATCTCCGTTTCAAAGCCGAAGAGCCAGCGCTGTCTGAAGACATTTCCGTGGTCATGTGGCCGGCATGACTAAACACCGAGGCGCACGGAACGCTGTTACCTTCCCGCTGAAGTGGTCCCTATTTCTCTACTTGCAATTTCTTGCTTTTGAACTGCTAGGTTGGCAGGAGCTGGAACTAGAGACAGGAGCTCACTCCATCATGCGGCACCCGGGTCTTGAACTGCTGAACAACTGACCTTCCACAGCCTGCAGCTCAGCATCTTAACCACTTGAGCCACCGCAGCTCCCAGTAGTGCGTAGCTGCCCCCAAAAGAGCGGGGCGTAACCTCTGAAAGAGTCACCCCTGATAAATGAATCTCAGCATAACACCCCTTTGCAAAAGGGTGCAAAATTGATTGCACAAGGGGTGGTTGCTGTGGCAATCAGGTCGGCTTCCTGGCATGGAGACACTCAAAGGGTGCGTTCAGACATTTAGTCTGCTTTCGGCACGCTTCAGTAATGGGTTTAATATCCACGTTCACACACCCAGCACCTGCGCACCATCCCCAGCCGTCGCTTTCCAGCTCAAACCCCTTTTAAAATGAGATATTTTGTTACCAGTTCCCCAAGTGGTGTTTTCCTGATTCTCCGGTTCTGGCCGCACTTTTCTGACATCTGATTGTGCCTGCGGTGTTGAGCTGCCCAAGGCTTCTGCTTTTCACCTGCCATTTTTTTATGTGTTGGCGGTGTGCGCGTAGGCGGAGCTCTGCCACCACGTTTAGAAAATTGACATGTAAACAGTCCCTTGTTTTAGCGTTTAGATGAGTTCGGGATCTCACGGAGGCCATTTTCGGGTCAAACATTTAAAGGGAAGTCTTTTGTTGGAGGGGTTGGATTGATTCACCCTGGTGGTTCCGTGCATGCACCATGAGGGTTTCCCCCCCTTCTATGGAGGGGCACCTATGTGCATGTGCAAACTGAGAATTTTTTTTAAAAAGCTGCCGATATATGGTCCCGCGCGTCGGTAGTTTAGACAGCGGGGAGCGCAGTAAAGCGGGATAAGGGAGGTAAGTGTGATCACGATTGTCCAGATCAAATATAATCCGGTCAGAAACGGAGCAATTTAAACCGCTCTCAGCACGCCATCTGACCGCACCCATACAAACAACATCTCATTGAAACTAATGTAAATACAGAGAAAAGTCGGTGTTTGGATGCAGCTCCCTACGTGAAGGAGAAGGTGCCTCAGCAGTCGGCCTCTCTGATGGCACCTGGTATTTTTGGCCACTGTGTGACGCAGAGTGTTGGACTGGATTGGCCATTGGCCTGATCCAACATGGCTTCTCTCATGTTCTTATGATGCATTCTGCCTCATTCAGCATGAAGGCAAGAGGAGGGTTTTGTCCGAAGTAGAAGAAGAGATTGGATTTATACCCCGTCTGTATGCCCATGCCTAGAAGTCATGGTGACCACTGGTAACTCCTACTGGGTCCTGGAGGACATTCAGAGAAACGGCTTGGTAGCCTGCCTCTGCCTCCCAGCCCTGGTGTTCCTTGGAGGTCTCCCATCCAAATACTTGCCAGGGTCAGCCCTGCTTAGCTTCTGAGATCTGATGGGATCAGGGTTGCCTGGGCTATCCAGGTCAGGACAATCCTAAACCAGATTTGATTGGCTTAGGGTTGCCAGGTCTGGGTTGGAAAATACCTGGAGACTTTGGGGGTGGAGCCAGGGGAGGGCGGGGTTTGGGGAGGGCCCTCAGCATGGTACAGTGTCATAGAGTCCACCCTTCAAAGCAGCCATTTTTTCCAGGGGAGCTGATCTCTGTCAGCTGGAGATCAGTTGTAAAAGCGGGAGATCTCCAGGCCCCACCTGGAGGCTGGCAACCCTAGATTGGCTCCATGGCTCCAAGTCACCGTCACATCCACAGTGGGATCCTGTTGGCTGTGATCACACAAGAGAGAAGGAAGCATTTGCCAGGGGGCGCCTAGCAAATGAATGCACGTGCCCTGAACCATAGTGAAATAAACGTGAAACCTCACTCAGGGATGGCTTTTTGCAGCCCTTCATTTTTCACTCTGAAATTCAAATATCATAAACATACAAGAGAACAAAAATAATCGTAACAATCTGTAATAATCAAGCTGGGAAGGAAGGCAGCCCTGTCTTGCCAGGTCTCAGAAGCTAAGCAAGGTCAGTCCTTGTATGGAAGGCTCTGCAGAGGAAGGCACTGGCCAACCACCTCTGCTGCTCAGGTTCCTTGAAAGCCCCTTGCTGGGGTTGCCATAAGTCTTGGATGGGTGACCACCGAGGAAAGCTCTGCAGAGGAAGGCCATGGCAAACCACTTCTGCTTCTCACATGCCTTGAAAGCCCCTTGCTGGGGTCGCCATAAGGCTTGGATGGGAGACCACCCAGGAAGGCTCTGCAGAGGAGGCAATGGCCAACCACCTTGGCTTCTCACTTGCCTCAAAAGCCCCTTGCTGGGGTCGCCATAGGTCTTGGATGGGAGACCACCCAGGAAGGCTCTGCAGAGGAAGGCAGTGGCCAACCACCTCTGCTTCTCAGTTGCCTCAAAAGCCCCTTGCAGAGGTTGCCAGAAGTCAGTTGTGACTTGATAGCATTCTGCACACACAATAATTGAGTTAATCAGTAAAACAGAATAATAATATCACGTTGTTAGCCACAGTTCCTTCAATAGATAGCAGTGGCATACTGGCCATTTAACTTACAGGGAAATTCCCAGCTGTAGTGACCACTGGTGGCTCGGAATCATAGAATGTTAGAGTTGGAAGGGACCTTGCAGGTCATCTAGTCCAGCCCCCTGCACTCTGCAAGGAGCATAGCTAAAAGACAGCCCTACAACATACCTGAAAGATGGTCGTTAGGTCGTCTAGCCTCCGCTTGAAAAGGAAGAACCACAGCCAAGCCCCAGCAATTCTGTCAGTGCCTTAGGGGTCACTTGGCTCAGACATTTCCCTGGCAATGGTAATGCCTCAGGGGTAGGGATGGCAGCCTCCAGGTGGGCAACAAACACACGGGAAACACAGCAAGGTTAAGTAAATGTGGGAAAACACCATGTTCAAACAAAACGCACAATTCTGATATTTCCTGGAGAACCAGAGAAGCCTTCTACAGAGTTGTTTGACTTGTGCATTGGAGCACTGTGAGCTTTGGTTCCAGGAAAAATAATTTGCCCGAAGAAGAATTTCTCGAAACAAGCAGCTTTTGCCTGGGAGGCATGTTGCTTTGATGCTTGCTGCGTCTCTTTTCGGAAAGCAAAACAGCCTGCAATATTGGCATGGACGACTGCTGCATGTCTCATCAGTAAGCAAAATAGTCTACAGCATTGAATCCTGCCTGCATATTCGTCTCTGTAGCTGTGGAGTTTTCTACAAGATACATATTGTTCTTTAGGTTTGTGTTATCAGTGTACTATAATTAATAAGAGTTTTAAGAGTTGCATATTTAAGCATAGGATTTAAACAAATATATGAAGGCATAGTGGCATATCAGAATTGTGTGTCTGAACATGGTGTTTTTCCACATTTTCTCAGCCTCCAGGTGGGGCCTGGGGATCTCCCAGAATTACAGCTCATCCCCAGACTACAGAGATCAGTTCCCCTGGGGAAAATGGATGTTTTGGAGGGTGGACTCTGTGGCATCATGCCCCCCCGAGCTCCCTGTCCTCCTCAGGCTCCACCCCCAAATCTCCAGGAGTTCCCCCACCGGGATTTGGCAACCCTCCCCTGACGGGTGTTTGATGCCGTAAAATAGCAGAGGACTCTGATATTTTTACAGAATATGTACGGTTTATTTACAGAGCCTACATACACACAGTAGCAACTCAGGACTCCAACCAACAAAGTGCTACGCAGAACAGCAGTAACCGTACAGGCCACACTTCATCAAGAACTGGTTACAATATATACACAGGTAGACCAATCAGAACACAGATATGAACCGTGCTGAAATGGTGCTGAGTCACGGTGACTCTTGAAGAACTGATGCAGTCTTGGATACGTGATCCTGGCCATATGACCACTCAGCTGTCAAACTAGATTGCACTGATATAAACAGTCTGGCTGCATGACTTGCTGTGATCTTGCAAGCAATCTGGATATGCTGACATCCCCTCCCATCCCGTCAGTGGCCAGGATGATACGGAAACCCTACAGGGGCCGCTCAGCTCAGCTTGTTTCTGGGCTGTTTTTATTTCCCAGAGCACTCTCAGCAGAAGCTTCCTTAAGAAGGTTAGAAAGGCTGGACGGGTCATAATGGCTCACCCTTAACTTCTTGGTGCGCTTCGAGCCAGACAAGTGGAGGTCCGTCACTTGCATAGTTCAGCAAATGTGACAGGAAGCCCAATGGTGTGAGCAGCAGTCTTTATGCATACCAGGAGCAGAGATGGAAAAACCACAGAAGTCGTAGCAATCATGCGAGGGAAAGTACGTGTGTGGGGGGGGAAGCATCAGCCACGGCCGTGGGGCATATTTCCAGCCACGCTCGCTCTCGGTCTGTGCCAGCATCAAATGAAGGACGCATCTCCTATTTATTTATTTCTATTTATGTGCATTTATTTACGCACATTGCATGCCGTTGTGGTTCAAAACTGCATTTTTGTACATCATTTTCGACATGAAAAGCTTTATTTTCATTTCTTGTTCTGCAGTCGGGCTTTGCCTGCGTTCTGAAAAGATGCCCGCAGTTTCCCTGGAAGAAGATATGTGATGGAGCATCTTCTAAGGATAGTTCAGCAAAAAAAAAAAAGGAGAAAACGTCTGCTGCTGACTCCGCTAGGTCATCATGAACTGAAAATCACCATCAGATCCCAGTAGGGTACGAGAAAGGGAAGAAAGCAGCATGAAATATTGATCAGAGGGATATTTGCTCCTTGTAGGAAACTTTATTTTCAAAGCAGAACACCTCCATCCTTTCAAAGGGAGACATAACTCTTGAAGAGATGCTTAGCGGAATTAGTCGACTGCAGCTGCTTGGAAATAGCGCTGCCCACGGGCACACTAAAGCCACCGGGGACCGGTTTGGGCAAGGATCGTCAAGGTGTTGCAAACACGGGGCAGGTTTCTTCCAGTCGTTCGACTAAGCTTGCGCATGGAGGCAAGACTGAAGCCACATCGAGCAATAGTACAACTGGAAGTTAAGAACCTTTTCCGTTTCGTGGAACTTCGTTTCATGGAGCTTCGTGTTACAGAGAAAATACAGGGTTTCAAAAACTAAGCTTCCCCCCTTTGGGGGTAGGGCGGGCAGAGGGACATTGGGGGAATTGGTGGGTGGTACTTAATTCCTCCTCCATCTGCTGACGTGATGTATGTACGTGCCATCAAATCACAACCAACTTAGGGCGACCCCAGCAAGGGGCTTTTGAGGTGAGTGAGAAGAAGAGGTGGCTGGCCATGGCCTTCCTCTGCAGAGTCTTGGTGGTCTCCCATCCAAGACTTATGGGAGGCCTGGAGCGACAATGGGGCATTTTGGGGCCCTGCCACCTCAATTGAAACCCCTGCCCCCCCAAATAGCCATGCCAGAAACCTTTTTTTTGGGGGGAAGTATTTTTTTGTATTTTTAATATGTGTGTGTATTTTTGAGGAGAGACCCCCACAGGCAGGGGCACTGTGGCTTGCCCTTGGGCTTTTCCTCTCCTTCCCACTGTGGAATTCTTGGGGGAGGGGGGACATCATAGGACCTGGGAAAAGATAGCCCAGAAGGCATTTAAATGCCTTTTGAGTTCCTTGGAAGGGACATTTAGATGCCCTCTGAGCTGTTTTTTCCTAGGAACGGATGTGCTTGCTGTCCTGTCCCTTGAAAGGAAGGGCTAGAAACAGGCTTAGAGCCCCCCCTTAAAAGACAGGCATTCAGATTAATAAAATTTGACTGCCCCCTTAAAAATGTAAATGCCCCCCAAGCAAAAAAATCCTGGCTACAGGCCTGACTTATGGCAACCCCAGCAAAGGGCCTTCAAAGCAAGTGAGAGGCAGAGATAGTTGGCCGTGGCCTTTCTCTGCAGAGCCTTCCTTGGTGGTCTCCCATCCAAGACTTATGGCAACCCCAGCAAGGGGCTTTCGAGGCAAGTGAGAAGCAGAGATGGTTTGCCATGGCCTTCCTCTGCAGAGCCTTCCTGGGTGGTCTCTCATCCAAGACTTATGGCGACCCCAGCAAAGGCCTTTCAAGGCAAGTGAGAAGCAGAGGTGGTCGGCCATAGCCTTCCTCTGCAGAGTCTTCCTTCATGGTCTCCCATCCAATTAGTGATCCTGCTTAGCTGCCAAGATCTGATGAGATCGGGCTTGAAAGCCACTTCTGTTCATCTCTTGCCTTGAAAACCCTACAGGGTTGCCGTAAGTCAAGACTTCCATAGTATGCATTTCCCCCTGGCTCTATGCGAAACCAAATCAGACATATTAGGAGTTACTTCTGACATAGGACTGGGATGCATGTCCCACTAAAAGCAAAGGGACTTAAATAAGTCACACTAACTTATTAAAGTGACTTCAGTTGGATTTACGATGAGCTCCAGCTGGACTGGAGCCCAGGATAAGGTGTCAGCTGGTAGTGATATAGGATCTTCTTACTCAGTTTTAATTTTGCTGGCGGGAGATAAATTGGGTTAGGGCAAGAGGGGATTATCCTGTGTAACTGAAGGATAAAGAAATGAAATGTCATCTGCCCCAAATGCTTGGGGTGTGGGATGTTAGAAATGGCGTAATAAATACATTCCCAGGGATTTGCAATTGTGGTCATACTGAGTGTCCCGTGGGCGAGAAAACATTTTAATTTCCCCAAGGGTAAACAGTGACCTAATTCTGTGCTGATGTAAAAGCCCTTTTCCCCCTCACAATGATCCTGTGCCATAGGTCAGGCTAGGAGACAGCCACTGACCCTAAGGCCCTCTGAAAAGTTTCAGGAGGAACAAGGATTTAAGCCTGGGTCTCCCCAGTCCAAGTCCAACACTGATGGAAATGTGGAGAGCACACCAGCTTCGAGCAGGAGTCCCCAGCCTTTTCGAGCTTGTGGGAACCTTTGGAATTCTGGCAAAGCATGCTGGGTGCAGCCACAAAATGGCTGCTACAGGAGGCAGAGCCAGCTACAAAATGGCTGCCCATGGTTCCTTTCGGTCAAGATCCCTGTGCTGTGTTGGTGGCTACTGCCAAACTAACCTTTCAAAAAAAAAAATCTGAACAGCCAATCAACTCTCCAGTGGCCAATCAGAAGTCTTACTGTGCAAAAGCCCTACCTGGCCCTGCCCACTTTCTAAAAACACTCGGCGGGCACCAGAAAAGATGTCAGCGGGAGGCTGGGGACCCTCGGCTTACAGACTGAACTATGAATGAGGGAGTCTTCGGTGCCACGGACCCTCTACAGGGCCACAGGCAAATAATTTCCTCAGCATCATCCCCTCCCTATCCAATATTGGGATAATGCTACTCACCTCTCTTATGTTATAAGGATAACAAGACAGTGGATTGGCTCTTTTCGTGTTGCTACCACAATGCCTGCATATTCTTTTGGGGGAAGGTGACTTCCTCTGGTACATGAGGCACTTGCATTTGTGCAAGAATATTTTATGTCTGTGGAAGGCACTTTTGTGAGGGAGAAGCACACCACTCCCCGCCCTCCTTGAACAAAACTGTCGGAGCCAACCCAACATGTATGAAGCACTTAAACCCTTGAAAGTACTGCATACATGCTTGATGTTATGACGGACTCAAGTGAGTGATTTTTAGGCCAGCATTAGGTTCTGACCTTGGCCCCAGCAGAAGTCCAATAGCTACTCAGAATTTCTGTACGACAGAGTTCTGCAACATGGCACCTCTGGGTGATATGGCAGCCACGGGCACCTCCCACACCCACTGTGTGCTTTGGGAAAGTAAGCAGGGCCATTGTGAAGACAGAACAATTTTGTTTTTCTCCTCTCCTTTCCTCTTTGGTAGTCTTCTCTGTGTATGTTTCATCACTACTTGATAGCCTTTTGTGTGCACTTATCTCCCCCTTCCTGCATTAGTGGCTGTGGTGGCTCAAGTGGTTAAGACGCTGAACTGTAGGCTGTGGAAGGTCAGCAGTTCAGCAGTTCGAGACCCCAGTGGCCGAATGATGGAGTGAGCTCCCATCTCTAGCCCCAGCTCCTGCCAACCTAGCAGTTCGAAAGCAAGAAATTGCAAGTAGATAGATAGGTACCACTTTGGTGGGAAGGTAACAGCATTCCGTGTGCCTTGGTGTTTAGTCATGCCGGCCGCATGACCACAGAAACATCTTTGGACAGCGCTGGCTCTTTGGCTTTGAAACAGAGACGAGCACCACAACCCTAGAGTCGGATTCGACTGGCTTTCGAGCAAGGGAACCTTTACCTTTACCTTTTCCTCCCTTGGTAGTTGTGTGTGTTTATCCTCCCTAGGCCTTCTCTGTCTCTTTGTCTGTGTATTATCCTCCCCTTGGTCTTCTTTGTGTGTGTTATTCCCCCTTATCCCCCTCCTTCTCTCTAGCCCTGTTCATGCGTTACAGTGAACACACATACAACCTGTCTGCGCAGGTGCACATCTGTTTGGAAGAAAGAGCCACAGAGCATTCTCTTTACTTGTTCAGCTGTGCCTGCATTAAGTGTAACATGAGAATTATTCAACACCCATACAAAGAATGATCAAGTGTACGCTGTGCATGGGCCATATCTGCATCCACTGTGCCTGGGCCTAAGGTTGGAGACCCAGATGTTCTCTGTGCCGCGTAGTTCCTTTTATCAGTTTTACCTGAAATGCCAGCTATGGCCGTTCCTTGGAAAGCAGGATCTGGCCACAATGATCCGTGCTGTAGTTAAATTACCATAATGCACTTTACACGGGTCTGCTTTTGAAAATGGTCCAGAAACTTCAGCTTATCCAAGATGCAGCAGTCAGTCTAATTGCAAAGGGGTGGGACTGATACGCTGCACAGAAGAGCTTGATAGCCGGGAGGCTACTTGGCTGAAAGGGATTTCCTAGAGCATTGGTTCCGACTTGCATTTTGATCTCCACAATGGAAGGGAGATGGGGCTTTGAAAAAGAGGATGGAAATGTGTTTATATGGCTAGGATACATGTCGCTGCATAACTTCCAGCTGTTGATCTGTTATATAAATTTGTCATATTGAGAACTTTGGAACTAGTAGTGTTACACTGTAACCTTGATCTATAGCTCATGATTGCTGCATTTTGAGAGTCTGGGAACTTTATGTGTTACACTGTAACTCTGGCTCGGAGCTTTTGACTTTGTATGAAATACTTTGGGAGTTGGTATAAGAAAACTTTGGGAACTGAGTATATATTAAGGCTGTACGCTCATTCGGTATTTCAAAATGTTTATTTAGAGGCGCTGATATAACACCCACCTGGAGGCTGGCACTGGATCCCGTCTGTTTCCAGGCACAAATCAAAGAAGGCTATTCCCTCTGGAGGAATCTGACCTGCAGTTGCGTTATCACACAGTCCTTTGAAGCTGCGGGAGCAGCCCACCACTGCGTGATCAGACGCAACCACGGGTGAGTTGGGGTTTTGTTTGCCATTTGTTCCCATAATGTTTAAACGGGGAATCGATGAATCGCATCTTAGCACAAGGGCTCCCTATGGAGTGTGCGATGATGTGCATACTGAGAAGGGGGGGGAAACAATGGCACAGAGTCGGGATGGCCTAATCAGACCATCCTGATGCCATAAGAGCCCACTGCAGTGATCAGACGGGGGAAAGTCCATCCATGGCCCATAGCAACCCTTTTGCTACTGGACTTTCCCTGGTGTCTTTTTACTCCACTTCTGTGGTGGAGCAAAACGGGCTGCCAATGGTTGCGGGGCACTTCCCAGATGTTTGTGTCTGATCACGCCCTTGAAATCTGCCTGGCATTCGCACCTGTGGCGTGGCTAATTGTGCATATGCCCCATATTACTTTTCTTTTAGGCACCAGGCCAAAATGTTTCCGTTCACCCAGGCTTTTCATTAAGGGATTGATCTCTAACCTTATCTATTTATCTATTTATCTATTTATCTATTTATCTATTTATCTATTTAATTTGCATCCCATCCTCCCCACAAAGGCGGGTTCAGGGCGGCTTTTAGTCTAGAAAGTTATTTTAAGTTGCCTGTAATCTGTTCTTAGAGTGGATGTTTTAAGGCCGGCTGGGGCTTTTGTTCTGATGTTGGGTTTGAAGGGGGAAAAGGTGAAACGCGAATGAGCCATAGCGTAGCCGTGTCAGTGAAGGCCAAGCAAAGAACTGAGGGGAATGGATGACCTCGTGATGAGCCAGCACTGCAGTCTGTGTTTTCAGCTGAAGCCTCCCAAAGTTCTCATTCCTCACCTCATAGGGCAAAGTAACAAACTAACTTTTAACACAGATCCTGTTTCCTTAAACTATTGTCGTTCAGTTCTTGTTGTGCTTGTAGCATACCATACATAAGGGAGTAGTATTCTTAAAAGCATGTTAAGGAGGAAATATAGATTGCTTTTCTATTGGTTTAGATTTGGTGCACGATTGTGTTGTCATCGTGCAATTGTAGAAAAGAGCAGGAGTCCAGTAGCATATTAGACTAATAAAATTTGTGGTGGATTATGAGGTTTTGTGAGTCATTCCTCGCTTCTTCCGATACAGCTAGAATGTGAGTCCATTTGTCCTATGTATTGGAAAGTAGAGCAATTTCAGATGCCAAATGACATTAGCAGGCAAATGACGATAGCAGGTAAATGACAATAGCATGCATGATTGGATTGGGTGTGATATGCAGAGGGGTAGTAGGCATGAAGAAATCAAGATTGGTAATGAGACAAGAAACCTAGGTCTGAGTTCAGTCCAGGTGGATGCATTGTCTTGAGTTTATTATCAGTTGCAATTCAGCAACGTGTCTTTCTAATCTCCCTTTGAAATTCTTTTGTAAGAGAATTGCTAATCTTAGGTCAGCAAGTGAATGTCCTGGAAGGTTAAAAATGTTCTCCCGTTTTTTTAAAAAATGTTGTGGTTTCTAATGTCAGACTTACATCCATTAATTCTTTGTCGAAGGGACTGGCCTGTTTGTCCAGTGCAGAGGGTGGAAGGACAGTCCTGCAAGATCCTGATGTCATTTTGCCTTTATATACTGTCTGTAAAGTTGTCAGTGTCTTGAACTTCTGTAGGGATAGATCTTTTTCTTGACCATGGTCAACTGAATAAAGAATTTGCTTCTACTGAACATACGTTTACTTATTTGGACCCCTTCGATTGAACCCAAATTTCTCCATCAGGTTTTAATATCTTCTCATGTTTTGTTTTTAATTTTTTTATTAAGAAGCTCCCTTGGGCTGGTGGAGGTGGAGTAAAAGTTTTCCAAACCAACCAGCCTGTGAACGGCAGCATACAATGTTCTCTTCCCCTCCATTTGATCCTCACACCAACCCGGTGAGGATTATTAGGCTGGCCCAAGGTCACCCAGCAAGCCAGGTGGTCATTCGCACCTGGATCTCCCAGATCCTAGTCTGAGACTCTAACAACGTGGCACAACACCACTACAAAAATGTGGCAGAACACGTTCCACACGTCAATAAGTAGCTGATGTTCACAATGTCTTGACCTTGTTTTCCAGAATGACCAAATTTCACAGGAACCGGTAAACCAGAAGCGCAAGCCGCTCTGCCCATCCTGCAGAGCTCACTCTCCTCCCCAGCGTCTTGGTCTCTTCCTAACCTTGGCTTGCCGTCCCTGCCTGCCTCACAAAATCCCTGCCCTCAAATCCCTCGAAGCTGAGAAGTCCTCTGACCTCCCATCTGCCTTGTCGATTTGATGGGCTTCTTGCCTAATGCTTGGTGCTGATTCACCCACCTGGACCGTTCCTTGGATTTAACTGTGGCTGCCCTCCCTTTGACTCACCATGCATATTCATGGCACGCCGGGTGGACAAACTATGCTGACGGGTTCATTAAATCGCTGTCTGGATTGTGGGTGAGAGACGGTGTGTGACCCCTGGAGCACTAGAGCAGAAGAGGGGGAAACCCAAAGAGGATTGGCGCTCTGGATAAGTTTGTCCATCGTATTGCACTCGACAGCTTCTTCTGTTTGGCCCCGGAAGCAGCAACTGAGAAATTTATTTTAAAAAGAAATACAAAAGGGCAGGCAGAATCTTGAAACCCCAGAAGCAATACATGGGGATACCTATACTAGCCCAGAAAATGGGCCGAGGGTACCTGGGGCTGCTAAACATAGGCTGGATTCAACCTGGCCAGTGCCTCAGCGGGTGTCTACCTGGGAAAGCCTGGGAAACAGTCTAAAGTAGGGGCATGTCAAACATAAGGCCCTGGGGCCGGAACAGGGCTCTGATGTGGCCTGTGAGCAACTGACACAAGGGAGGGAGTGCTGGGGGGGGGGTGGTAGTGGGTAGAGCCGCTCCATTGCGGCTTCAGCACAGCAAGACAACCTCGTCTGCCACAGTCGAGCATTGTGGGAGCATCTGCCCAGCGCTGCACTGCTGCCTCTCCAGTTTGCCTCTGTGGGTTTTCCTCTGCACCTCCCTTTCAGCCCATGGGGCCTTGCAGTGAGGACACGCCAACTCAGAGCTTACCAGCCCAGGGCCAATCATGGGCCAGGCAGAAGCCTGTCAAAGTAACGGGCCACCTTTCCCAAGAGAAATACTACACCAGGCACTGAAGGTCATGCAGGGATAACAAAAGCACAGAAGCCACGGCAGAATTGAAAGTTGACATTCCAGGGTCACCCCCACTCCCGCGGCAGCTAGGGAATGAGGGAGGCCTCGCTGACACTCACCATCACACCAGCCAGCTTGTCCTTGCTCGTGTTCTTTCCTTCACCCGCTCTCTCTTAACTATCCTTGCCTCTTTCCTCCCTTGCCCCCCCCTTTTTTAATCACCCACCATTCTGGCAATGTAGATTGTAACCTCCTTGGGGCAGGTGGTGGAAAGTGCCATCAAGTCACCGCTGACCATAGAGCTTCCCAAGCAAGAGACTTTCAGAGGTGAACTTGCCCTTGCCTGCCTCTGCACTGTGACCCTGGACTTCCTTGCCGGTCTCCCATCCAAATACCAACCAGGGGCAACCCTGCTGAGCTTCTGAGATCTGATAAAATCTGATGAAATTGGGCTCGCCCAGGCCACTGGGACCGGGGCCTTGAGACAGAGACCTGTATGTTTCTTGTGCTGTGCTACAAAACACAATGTGTGTGCCAAGTTGCAATGTAAACAAATAAATAAATGAAGGGCTCTTTTGGTAAATTATTGCTGGGCATGGCGTCGCTGCTCCGAGGCTCTCTCTCAGCCAGGCACATTTCAGTGCACTCAGTGGCAGAGAACCTATTTGCTTTGTCGGTTGGAGAAGTCCCAGGTTCCATTCCTGGAATGTCTAATTAAAAGGCTCTCAGCCAACCAGAGACAGGCCCTGCTGGATTAGATAAAATGGGGATTTGGGCTGGTTGGAGGCAGCTTTGCACATTTCAACATAAGGATTTCAGGCCTCATTTTACTTTCACTAAATTTCTGAATGGATTGCCTGTGAGTAAAACGTCCCATATTTAACAGCTTCACGTCTTGGCCAGGACTGTTTCTTCATGACTGCCAGGACCAAGCTGTTAGTAAGGGCTCTTGAAATATCGCCCGCCCCCATAATCATAGTCGATGGGGGAAGGGCTGGGATTGTGAGGTCTGTCCCAGCTAACCTATTAACAGTGTAATCCCAAGCACAGGTACACCCTTGTAAGCCCATTGACTTCAGTCTATTTCAGTTTGCCAGTTTGGTGTAGTGGTTAAGTGCGTGGACTCTGATCTGGGAGAACCGGGTTTGATTCCACTTACACCTGCTGATGTGACCTTGGATCAGTCACAAGCTCTGGCACAGCTGTTCTTGGAAAAGAGCAGTTGCTGTCAGAGCTCTCTGAGCCCCACCTGCCTCACAGGGTGTCTGTTGTGGGGAGGGGCAGGGAAAGGAGTTTGTAAGCAGAGACTCCCTTGGGTAGACTCCCTTGTAAGCTGAGACTCCCTTGGGTAGTGAAGGGCAGGGCATAAATCCAATCTCTTCTTCTTCTCTTCTATTTAGAAGGTTATAATGCTGGTTAGGATAGCACTAGTCTAGCCAGGCAATTAAGACAGGCACTTTCATAAAGTATCTGTACGAAACTGGTACTCAGAAATTATTATTGTGAATGTCTCAACACCTGACAAAGGGAGCTTTGACTTTCAAAATCTGAGAGCCAGTTTAGTGTAGTGGTTAGGAGTGTGGATTCTAATCTGGGAGAAACAGGTTTGATTCTCCACACCTCCATATATAGCTGCTGGGTGACCTTGGGTCAGTCACAAGTTCTCTCAAACCTGTTCTCCCAAGAGCAGTTCTCAAAGGAGCTCTCTCAGCCCCACCTACCTCACAGGGTGTCTGTTGTGTGGAGGAGAAGGGAAAGGAGATTGTAAACTGCTCTAAGACTCCAAGTGAAGAGAGGGGTATAAATCCAATCTCTTCTTCTTCTTATACCCCAAACACCTTGTTGGTCTGTAAGATGCTACTGGATTTGAATCTAGGTCTTCTACTGCAGATCAACATGGCCACCCTCCTCAAACTGTCTGAACTCATGTTCATTGCAATTTTGTACCTGGAGGGGAGGGGCTGTGTGGTAAAACATGTGGTTCAGTGGTAAAGCATCTGTTTGGCAAGCAGAATGTCCCAGGTTCAATCCCCAGCTTCTCCAGGTGAAAGGATCTGGCAATAGGTGATGTGCAAGACCTCTGCCTAAGACCCTGGACAGCTGCTGCCAGTCTGAGTAGACAATACTGACTTTGATGGACTAAAAGCCTGATTCAGTATAAAGCAGCTTCATGTGTTCAGTTTGGTGTAGTGGTTAACAGCAGCAGACTCTAATATGGGAGAACCGGGTTTGATCCGCCACTCCTCCATATGCAGCTGCTGGTGTGACCTTGGGTTAGTCACAAGTTCTCTCAGAGATGTTCTCTCAAGAGCAGTTCCCTCAGAGATCTCTCAGTCCCACCTGCCTCCCAGGGTGTCTGTTGTGGGGAGGGAAGGTGATTGTGAGCTGCTCTGAGATTCCTTCACGTAGTGAAGGGCAGGGTATAAATCCAATCTCCTCCTCCATGTGCTCATGTGACAGTATACACTGAAACACACAGCGTTCAAATAGCCCATCAGACTGGATCTTATCAGATCTTGGAAGATAAGCTGGGTCAGCCCATGATTAGTGCTTGGGTGGGAGACCACTGTGTAACGTTGGCAATCAAAGCATTACTTGAAAACCCCATGGGATTGCCATAAGTTATCTGTGACTTGATAGCAAAAAAAATAAAAATAAAAATGGTGTACACATGATATAGACACAGAGTTGTGAGAATAGGCCCACATGTGTACACAACATATAGATCAGACTAAACAGGCAATTTCCACTGTATCCCCTTTCCCAGTTCAGGCCTCCCTCGTGGTCCAGGAACAGCATTTCATGGAGGCAGGAAAGTTCCGTTCTGCCACTGGAAAATTTAGTTTGGGTCCCACGCAGAGGTTCCCAAACTTATTTGGCCTACTGCCTCCTTTTCAGAAAAAAAATTACTCAGCACCCCCTGGAAATCTACCTTCAAGAAGTGGAGAAAAAGATGCAGTTTGTGGATCTGCGCCTGGATCGTTCCAGCCCACCTGGATTATTTTGAGCCCTCCCCCACCCCGGGGGTGGCATTGCCCACTTTGGGAACCAGTGGAACTTATGTGCATAAAGCAGAAATAAACTGAATGTATGTATGCTGAACTGCTTAGAATGGCTTAGTCACATTCTTGTGAAATAGAGAGTAAGCACACAGAAGTAGCTTAAAACCAACTAAAGATAGGTTTTCACAGGTGGATGGCTTTCTTCATTGCTCATTTAAAATAAAATTGCTCATTTAAAATAAGATTGCTAAGAATGGACTTCAAAAATGGACTCCTTTATTCATATTATTTCACAGTGTCCAAGTTGGCACTAATGTTAGTAGTCAGACCCCTCCTCTCATTGAGGGGCAGTTCATACAAAGAAAACCCATAAACACCCTTTCTAATACATAAGATCGAATATCATAAGTTGATATATAAGCTCAAATATCATAAGCTGCAATGCACTGCCTGGCCTAAAATGACACAAAATGGATGCCAGCCAGAGATAAGTCTGGACATACAGTTTAGAAGTGTGGGAAAGAGTGACTGGCCAGCTAATGACCTCCTCCCTATCCTAGAGAGATGCATAATTTAGGACAATGGGTCTCCCAAGAAAACTATCTCATCACCTTGGATTAACCATCAAGAGCCATTAGCACATATGGTCCACCTCAGGTGGTTTCTCCCAAATCATTGTTCACTTCCGAAAAACCCATCAAGTTATTGTTTTTGAGGCAAACACATGGGACTGCAGTGTGTGTGTTCTCAGCACCATACCTCACACCCACAAATCCATTTAGGTCCTCTCATCTTCACTCTGTGAAATGCTGGTCATTTCACTGCTGCCTCCATGGACCTCACTCTTTGAGACTGGTAACTATAGCCTGCCTGCTGAAAATGTAAGCCAGTCATAAGACCAAAAGAAGAGCCCTGCTGAACTATACCAATGGTCCGTGTAGTCCAGCATCCTGTCTCACTTAGTGGCCAACCAGTTCCCCTGGAGGGCAAACAAACAGGGCATAGAGGATGAGGTCTTCCCCTGATGTT
The DNA here is from genome assembly GCA_029375565.1 of Gekko gecko. NCBI lineage: Eukaryota > Metazoa > Chordata > Lepidosauria > Squamata > Gekkonidae > Gekko > Gekko gecko. Next base: position 92,723,322 of record JAPDNY010000011.1, on the reverse strand, counting down.
GCCTCCTGGCACTGAGATTCAGCGGTTGACTGCCCTTGAACATGGAGGTTCTCTATAATCACCCGGGTTAATAGCCATTGAGAGACCAATCCTCCATGAATCCAAGTAATTTCAAGCTGTGAAAGCAAACTTAATAAGTATAGTCAATGTTTTACTGGGCAAAACAAGCCTCCTTGTAAATAATAGGTCTTGTTATTCTCATTTTTTAAAATGTTGGCAACCACTACCGAACTGATAAATATAAGACGGTTTCCCACAATTTATTAAACTTCCCCCCAAATAAAGCTTTCGTTTGCTGACGTGTTTACAACTGTGCTGCCAATTTTCTAGGCTTTTGTTATGCCGTATTTCTCTTTGGAGTGGAGGGACTCTAAATTTTTAAATTCTGATCAATGAAATAACCTGCCTGGGAAGTGCTGAGCCAGCACTTACCATTTCTTCTATCTCCAAACAGTTCCAGGCAATCAAAAGAGAGAATCTGCTGGGACCCAAACTGGGAATAGGAATAAATGTTTACAGGTGGACCAGGAGGGGATGCATTGCGACTATGAATTATGCATGAGAGAGCCTTCATAGGCCTTATCCAACAAATGTTATGCTTCCAGGCATTGTGGCACCCTCCATGCACATGAAACTGGCAGGTGTGGGGAAAGGTCACAGGTCAGGCACAACAGAAGAGCTTTCAATCAACCCAAGGGCCAGGAAGCCAGCAGGTCAGAGACAGGCAATGGGCAAATAGCAGCCACACTAGGCCATTTGGGATAGGGAGAGTGGTGGAGGCAGGGAGAAAAGACCCCCTCAATTCATGCCATGGACCCACTCAAAACTGGGCCCATATGCATGGATTTTTTTTTGCAGGAGGGATAATGCTCTGTTCATGAGACTCCCAGAATCTAGCCAGTTTGGTGTAGTGGTTACACAAGGCTGAAGAATTTTTGAAACGCCACCTGGGAATTAAAGAAGAAGCTCCACACCCTCGGAGACGGACAAGGACCTGGCTGCAGAAGAAGGCACTGCTGCCCGCAAACCAACTTATGTACTTAGGGACAGAAAACCTAAGTAAAGGCAGAAGGACTAATATTTGAGCAGAGATAGATAGCAACTCACATCATGCATTGTTTACTAACAGTGTAGTACTAACATAGATTCTAACTGGAATAATGATCTCCTCCTCTTGGGTTTTTAGTTTAGTGTGAGTACACTCTTCTTTCTCCTTAGTTGTTGTTCTCCTACCTTTTTTTGTTGTACTTTTAGTTGTATATCAAAAAAGCAATAAAAAATCCCCTTCAGGGGGCCAAAAAAAAAAAAAGAATGCTGTTACCTTACCGCCACAGTGGTCCCTATTTATCTCCTTGCAATTTCTTGCTTTCGAACTGCTAGGTTGGCAGGAGCTGGGGCCAGAGATGGGAGCTCACTCCTTCACACGGCACTAGGGTCTCGAACTGCTGAAGTACTGACCTTCCGGTCTACAGCTCAGTGTCTTAATCTCTGAGCCACCATGGCTCAGTGGTTAAGTGCATGGACTTTAATCTAGGAGAACTGGGTTGGATTTCCCACTCCTCCACCTGCAGCTGCTGGATGACCTTGAGCAAACCATAGTTCTGTCAGAGCTGTTCTCTCAAGGACAGTTCTGGAAAGAGCTCTCTCAGCCCCACCTACCTCACAGGGTGTCTGTTGTGGGGAGGGGGAGGGAAACAAATTTGTAAGCTGCTCTGAGACTCCAAGTGATGGACAGGGTATAAATCCAATCTCTTATCTTCTTTTTCTTCTAGGTTGCTTTGGTACCCTCTGCTCCTGAAGATGATGTCCTTATTTTTCCTTCCATGATCAGGGCTTCCACTAATAAACAGCAGAAGGAGGGTCTGCAGGACCTGCTGTAACAGGCCCTTCGGTAGTTGCCTGGAACCTAACAGCGGAACACGTACACTCCTTGTGGATAGCTTCCTGCTGTTTCAGCAACTTTCTCTGCTGGACAGCTCCCTGGTCTAGCTTGCAAGCTAACAAACTTCTGTTGCGTTCTGCCCCTCAGTTCTCCACATACAGGTCAAACCCTAGGCCAAAGGATAAATGGACACCAATCTGACATTAAGAATCACAGAACTGAGAAACCTGTAGGAGAACACTTCATCTTTCCGGGACACTCAACGGAGGACCTCAAAGTAGCTGTTTTATTGCAAAAGAATTTCAGAAACAGACTAGGAACAGGAAATTGCTGTTTTACAATTTATTACAGCACTCAGGACAATGCAACTCCCAGAGCTTAGCAGAGGTATTGGTTTCTTATTTCACTACACATGCTAATGTAATTCAGTTCTTGCATCTGTTTGTAAACTCTTTTATTGTGCTCAATGCTAACCTGCTGCTATTCCCAGGTCTTACCAGTTGCCCTAATCCAACCTTGGCAATATTTGTTGCTCAGTTACTTATGCATCTTGACTCTAATTAGCTTTCCTGGCAACACCCTCCCCCACCCTCTAACTATGGATGGTGACTTCTGTTTCAATGTATCTGAAGAAGTATGCATGTGCATGAAAGCTTACACCCAGAATTAAACTTTGTTGGTCTTCAAGGTGCCTCTGGACTCCAACTTTGTTCTGCAGCTTCATACCAACATGGCGGCACACCTGCATCTGTATTGACAGGAATGGGGCATAGGCAGCCTTTTCCTATATAATCTGTTGTGGGGTTGAGAAACGTTATCTTAGCAGGAGCCAGCGTGGTGTAGTGGTTCAGAGTGGTCGACTGTAATCTGGAGAACAGGTTTTGATTCCCCACTCCTCCCCATGAAACCTGCTGGGAGACCTTGGGCCAATCACAGTTCTCTCAGAACTCTCTCAGTCCCACCTGCCTCACAAGGTGCCTGTTGTGGGGAGGGGAAGGGAAAGGAGATTGTAAGCCGCTCTGAAAGTCCTTAAGATAGGGAATAGTGAGGTATAAAAATCTGCTCTTCTTTTTCAGGAGGCTGAAGGCCTGAATGGCTGGTAAGAAACCCAGAGGTGAGACAGCCAGAAGACCTCCAGTCAATTCCAGCCAATTCAGCCTTTTGGATTTTGCTTGATTTGGACAGGGGGAAGGGACAGATAAGCATACTATCCTCCATGCTCAGGGGCTTTTCTTCATGGTCTTTTTAAAAGTCAGTTCTGGTCCCATAGTGCTTTGGTTTATCCCCTGATTTCTGCACGCATTTTTGTGCCTTTAGTTTTTACTTTGGTTTTTTGTGTCTCTCTCCCCCCCCCTTGGTTTTTCCAGTTCTTTTGAAACCACTTTTACCCCAGTGTTTTTATGGAAGCAGATTTTGAGTTGGCTTTTTCTTTGTAGGCAATGCTTCTGTTGGCTGTCTTTGTCCTGTCCATTCCCATCCCCCTCCAGCCCACTTTTCCATGAATGGATTTTTTTTTCCTTACTAAACCAGGACTAAAATATTGATATACCATTAGAGCATCATAACGTTAGACTAGGCAGGTTCTCTGAATTCCCCACTGTCATTTTTTTTCAAGTAAGTCTCTAGCCCTTTCATTTGTGAAGATGTAAGGGAAAAGGTATCTCTCCATGAAGGGAAATGCTTGAGACTTACTTTTAAAAGATGAAAGCTGGGAATTCAGAGAGCCTACTTAGCCTATTGTTATGATGCTCCAGCCATATATTGATATTTTAGTGCCTTTAAAAGGGGTGTGCATGCGTGTGTGTGCTGTGATGTCACTGATGACACCACCAGTAACAACAGCACCCTCCCTTGGAAATCCTTATGACCGAAGGCACATGCAGAAAATGGACACCATAACTTGAAAATGCACAGGGAGGGCAGATGTGCGGAAAGACTATACCCAAACTGATTCCAGTGTGTGTAGATTGACTGCCAAGAAAATCAGGAGTAAGTTGAGTGTGCAGTAAAATACGCATATTACAGAATTTGAGCTGGATTTTCCCATGCAACACTGCCAAGCAAAAGATTACATCAAGAATTGTTCAGACTGCAACATGTCCTACTCCAGTCTAGCCTATCTGGGTCCCCTGTTTGAGTGACTGTAAATGTTTCAAATAAATAAAATAATTAGTGCTTCAAGTTTTTTCCAGGTTAGAGTGTGCTGTGATCACGAACTACAGGAGCATTCACTTACCTGCTTTATCGTGCCAGAGCTGTGTGGAAAGTACAGCCACCATGAAAAGCATAATTAACACACCTATTGCCTTTTTGTTGCCAGCTATATTTGCATAAGGAACTTGTGCATTTCCTTGACGGAGGGAATGTGAAACTTATAGAGAGCCAGTTTGGTGTAGTGGTTAAGAGTGCAGACTCTAATCTGGGAAAACCGGGTTTGACTCCCCACTCCTCCACCTGCAGCTGCTGGTGTGACCTTGGTTCAGTCACAAGTTCTCTCAGAGCTGTTCTCTCAAGGGCAGTTCTCAGGAGAGCTCTCTTAGCCCCACCTACCTCATAGGGTGTCTGTTGTGGGGAGGGGAAGGGAAAGGAGATTGTAAGGCACTCTGAGACTCTGAGTGAAGGGCGGGGTATAAATCCAATCTTTTCTTCTTCTTCTGTTTCAACCATGATGGCCTTGCAAAGGAAAAGAAAGTGCCAAAATGCCCACATTTCTTTGTCAGCCTGCCACACTGGCACATCTGCAGCAGGTCTCTGTGCCTGGGATAATTAAACCTTCAAAAATGACATCCTCTTTTAAGTTGCAAATAAAACAAAGTATAAAAAGAAAATCAAATTAAACCCAGAACTTTACATTGTACATCAGAAGCCATCAGAAAGTCGTTAGGAACATTTTTCCATTAAAAGGAAAATAAAGATGTCACTCAGCGAGTAACTCAAAATATTTCAACCAAATAAACGGCTTACGTCTCCTAATTGATCAATACCACCTGGGCATGTTTGGAGAGGGGTAAATACATCTGGAGTTGTCAGCCCTTCCGACTGAGGGACTTGTAAAGCCACTGCAGTAATGAGAAGATTTATGTCTTTCCCCGTCTTCTGTCTACCTCAAACAAATTAACTTCATGCTGCTGCTGTAATGATGGAAGTAATCAGGGAAATGTTAATCAAGGAGAACACCACACTCCGAAATGGTCTGAGAAATGAATTACCTCAAATGAATGTTTGAACGGGGTAATAATTTCATTGCGAGATCTGCAGATGAGGAACTCAACAGGCTCTTTATATACAAATATATATATATATATATATATATATATATATATATATTTGTACACACACACACACATATAATGAGTTCTATTCATGGTGGTCTGAATGGATCTCGCCAACTCCCAAGAAATATGGGCCATGAATATCATGTGGATCCCACCTCTGACATCTCTGCCTTTCCTTGTGGCACAACTTGTATTGCTGGCTTAGTTTCCTAACCATATTGATGCTCATGTTTAATGCTTCATGCTGTATGTAGCTAGGTTCAAGTCCAGTAGCAGCTTAGAGACCAACGAGACTGGGGGTGGTATAAGCTTTCGAGAGTCAAAGCTCCCTTGAGAGCCAGTTTGGTGTAGTGGTTAAGAGCAGCAGACTCTTATCTGAAGAACCGGGTTTGATTCCCCACTCCTCCACATGCAGCCAGCTGGGTGACCTTGGGCCAGTCACAAGTTCTCTCAGAGCTGTTCTCTCAAGAGCAGTTCTCTCAGAGCTCTCTCAGTTCCACCTACCTCACAGGGTGTCTGTTGTGGAGAGAGGAAGGGAAAGGAGATTGTAAGCCTCTCCGAATGAAGGGCGGGGTATAAATTCAATCTCTCGTCCTCCTCCTTAACTCTCAAAAGCTTATTACCCCCCCCCCGATTTTTCTGGTCTCTAAGGTGCTACTGGACTTGGAATCATTCTAGAAGTTCTACTGCAGACCAATATGGCTGCCGTGTGAAAACATTCTCACACTGTATGTGTTTCCCACCTGTGTTCAGAGCACACAAGCCGGTTCTGCTGATGAAACTTTTTACCTGAATATAAAATACATTTGCCTAGAGCTGGAATAGGACTTTACATCTCTGTGAGGAATATGAGGAGGAGGAATCTACCTGAAACACTCAGCAGGAGCATCGATTATTTCACCGCTTGGCTGAGCCCATATTCTGAAGTTCACTTATAATAGTTAATTGAGCCCAAAAAGAAATGGGACGACAATCCAGACACACAAAGGATTCTACTAACAAGTTGGCAGAGTTCCGTTCATTGAAGGAATGGGCCATTTCTTCCTGGTAGCAGCACGAATCAGGAACTATTTAGTCTCTGGTATGGCAATGACCAGCCACAGTCCCCTCTGTGGACACATGAACACATGAACGCATGAAGCTACCTTATGCTAAGTCAGATGACTGGTCTATCAAGATCAATATTGTCTGCTCTCCAGAATCTCAGGCAGAGGTCTTTCATATCACACACTACCTGATCCTTTTAGCTGGAGATGCTGGAGATGGTACCTGGGACCCTCTGCATGCCAAACAGATGCCCTAGCACTAAGCCATGGCCCCTACCCAACAAAACAGTCACATTTGCATGTGTGTGTGAGTCCTTGCTGTCTACTCTGGCTGGCAACAGCTCTCTAGGGTCTCAAACAGAAGTATTTCACATCCCACACTACCCAATCCTTTTAGCTGGAGATGCCAGACATTGAACTTGGAACATTTTGTATGGAAAAAAGATGTTCTATCGCTGGGACATGACCTCATCCCAGGGTTTTCTACCACGTGCTTGCTTTGTTATTTGTAATACTACACATTTTATTTAATTATTTAGAACATTTTACTGCTGCCTCTCTGGGAACCTGCCTGGCGTGGTTTACAAAATAAAAAATAATTTTAAAAACATAGTTAAATATATTAATTAAAATCAAGCATGGAAAACCCAGCCCAGCATGTAAACATGGACCATAAATACAGACCACTGCCAGCTTAAATTGACAACGCCCAGACTAAAACAGTATTAAGAGATCAACCCCTTCATCAAAAGCCCAGATAAACAGAAACATTTGAGCCTGCTGCCTAAAAGAAAGCAATGTGGACACCAGGCAAGCCTCAAGGGGAAGGATGTTCCATAGTGTGAGGTGCCACCAGTGTTCCCTCTAAGCTGAGTTAGTGTGAGCTAGCTCAGTTTTTTAGCCTCCGGCTCACACATTTTTGTCTTAGCTCAGGAAGGATGGCTCCAGGGCAAACTTAATTTATGCAGTAGCCAAATTGCTGGCTCACAGCTTTAATGCCAGTAGCTCACAAAGTAGAATTTTTGCTTACAAGATTCCACAGCTTAGAGGGAGCATTGGGTGCCACTGCTGAAAAGGCCCTGTCTCTGGTTGCCACCAGCTTCACCTCTAAAGGCAGGGGCACAGAAAGCAGGGCGTGTGAGGCAGGTCTTCACTGGCGGGCTGGACAATATGGGTGGAAATGAGCTGCCAGTTAACCGTGTGCCACCGACTCACAACTGACTCATGGTAACCCCAGGGCCATGGGGTTGTCAAGGCAAAAGATGAGCAGAGGTGGTTTGCCATTGCCTTCCTCTGCATCACAACACCAGTCTTCTTTGGTGATCTCCCATCCAAGTACTAGCTATGGCCAACCCTACTTAGCTGCCAAGCTCTGATAAGATCCGACTAAGCTGGGCTATAATGCTGCTGAGCTGTCATTTGCAGCGTTACAATTTCTGATGCCACACTATTCTGATGCCACATTGTAAATTCTTTTTCCAAGCAACATTTCTTGCACAGTTGGTTGCTATCCACATTAGCAACCCACAGCCATTTTATCAGGCTAAGGAATGGAGGAATTTGGGTTGGGGTTGCCAGGTGACTGTAGAAAGCACCAGATGAATATCAGTGCTGTCCTAAATGGAGGTATGTGGGAGGGGGTTTGGTGTCAAGTCACATCTGACCTATGGAAATCCCCTAGTGGGGTTTTCAAGGCAAGAGATGTTCAAAGGCAGGTCAGGGTAAGAATTACACCCTCCTAAACCCACAAGTATTGGAGCGCATAAAACCAGACATGTCACTGGAAGGAAAAATCATAAAACTATGACTGACTTATTTCAGCCATGTCACGAGGAAGAACTCACTAGAAGAAGCAATTATGCTTGGATTGGTTAGTGGCAAAAGGAAAGCGGGCCACCAAATAACATGGTGGCTGGACGCCATAAAAGTCAACACCAGTCTAAGAATGGAATGACTCAAAGAAACAGTAAAAGACTGGAAAACGTGGAGAGAGCTGGCCTATAGTATCGCCAAGAGTTGGACACGATTGAATGGTTAACAGCAACAACAAACCCACTTACTTTCCTTAGGATTGCACTGTAACTATGGGTTACAAAAATGGTTCTATACTGTATGGATCTGAGATGTATCCTTTGAAAAGAGGGTCTATGGGCAGGATAACAAACATGCCAATGGCCAGCTGTCAATTTGGCAGGGAAGGAGTAATCCCTGGCTGTTATGTGATGGACAAACTAAAGGAATTTCAAGGGGAAACATCAACAGGTTTTAGCAGAGCCATATCGCTTTTCCTCCAAATCTATATTTTTGTTAAACACTAAAGGATATGGAGATCCAGGCAGTCATCCTTGTGATGGCTTTAGTGTTTCATTTTTGGAGCATTTGTTTAACTACAAAACTTAAGGTGATTTGTGGGCGAAATATCTTATAAGAAATGATCATCTCTGCAGCTCAATCTCATTTTTAATACTAGCCGTTTCTCCCCCCCAAGGCGCTTTCCGCTCATCCAGAGTTTTAGCAAAAGCTATTAAAATTGGCACGAAGCTGTCTCGTTGTAAGTAATGGAGCTGTATATAAGAACCCAACAGAAATATATGGAATTTAATATGCTGCACTTTTGAAAACACTTTTAATTCTAACACTTTGTCCTGTCTTAATTAGGTGATAAGTAATTAATATTCATATAATCGTGCCTTTGTGCAAATTACTCTTTGCCTCTATGTCTTGCTGTGCAGGCATAAATCTCACAATTTCTCCAAGATGAACAACAAAAAAATTGAAGTTTATATCTTCGGGAGTTCCATGAATCAATATAGTTTTCATTCCGAGTTCCATTTCTATGACTTATGGCTCGATCTTAAAATTTGCGGCAACAAAAAAAATGAATCCATTTGTCGGGGCTTTCAGACTGCTGTGTCAGAGCAATGTCAAAAAGCATAACATTAAAGTTCTGTCACAGGGGTGTGACAGTGAGGGATGATGTGTATTTCATGTCAAACGTGTTTGACAGTCACGTTTGCTGTGTTCAAAAATGAGACAACCCCCCCGGTCTGATGGATTGGTGTCAAATGACTCAAATGCCTGGTGAACAGGTATGCATAGTGGGGGGGGTTTTCTTCAAAACCGCACATTGGCAAAACACTGCCAATTCAAAAGCAGACCGGCAGCCATTAATGGACGACTACTTAGATGAGTACTGAAGGGCAGAATGTTTTATAAACACAGCCTGTATTGGTGATTGATTTATATTGTTTGGGACTGATTTAACTAGCTACTGCGACATTGACACTCAAACCACCATCTTCCTTGCTTTTTCTTTTTGGCCTGTCATACTACTGAAAGGTGTTTGGGTTTTTTTCGGGTTGCCGAATCCAGACCGGGAGATGGTGTCGATAGTTTTAACATGCAAAGGAACTGAGCTAAACAACTGTGGCAGCCCCCCTATTCCTCCACCAACTCACTTTCATTGGACTGATAACCTTTTAAAAAACACACACACAACTGTAGCCTTTTAACAAAAACCCGAGCGCACTTTTCCACTCACCTTTGAGGACAAGAACCCTACTCAGAGTACCTTCTATTGAGGATGTCAAGTTGGTAACAGGGAGGTCTCCTTCAGCAGTTGCCCCAGTTTTGTGAAATGATATCAGTGGCTGCTAGCCATGGTGACTCCATATACAGAAGCATACTCCTGAATATGCCAGTACATAAGAACGTAAGAACAGCCTGCTGGATCAGACTGGTGGTCCATCTAGTCCATCATCCTGCCTCACACAGTGGCCAACCAGTTCTTTTGGATGGCCAACAACAGGGCACAGAGGCCAAGGCCTTCCCCTGATGTTGCCTCCTGTCTCTGGGATTCAGTGCCTCTGAATGTGGACGTACCCCTCAGTCACCATGGCTTGTAACCATTGATAGACTTATCCTCTATCATCTATCTAATCCCCAGTGCTAGGAGGAGGTAGCACCTGGAAAGGCCTTGGCCTCTGTTCTTGGTGGTTCTCCAGGACAACTGTTGACTGCTGCCTGAAATGGGATGCTGGACTAGATGGACCACTGGTCTGATCCAGCAGGCTCTCCTTATGCCCCTAAGAACTTTCTCAGGGCTCCTCCTTCCCGACTTTTTGAAGGTCCTGCTGTCTGGCATTTCATTTGCATAAACATTTTTAATCACCATCTTGAGCAACTGGGGACAAGTGGGGCACAACAGAAAAAGCTATGAAATAAACGTGCCAATGTTGATCCTGTGGCTTCAGCAGCAGGCTGGATCACATAAAGTAAGGAGGTACACTGTTCCATCTATACTGCACTAGGGGGTGATGGCACACAAAATTTTAACAAGCAGCTCAGGGATTGTGAGCTTCTCCATTTCCAATGGAGAATGGGGGCACCTCCTTCTGGGGCCCATAGAATTGGACCCCCCTGGTTCAATCTTTTTGAAACTTGGGGGGGAGGGAGCTGATGAGAGGCACCAGCAGCTATACTGCAAATCTAGTGCCTCTACCTAAAAAAACAGCCTCCTGAAGGCCCCAGATACCCCAGACTGATTCTCCATTATATCCTATGGGTCCTATTGACTATAATGGTCCCCATAGGCTACATTGGAGCCGGGGGAAATTATTTTTGCACACCCCTATTATGCTTTTCAGTATGATTTATAAGCTGCCTTGAGTCACTGGGGAAAGTGGGTTATAAATATTTGAATAAATAAGTAGTTTGGGCAGGTTGACAACATTTACATAACTTCCTGTTTGTTAGGTTAAGTTTCTGAAAGTGATTGTTCTTCCTCTGTTATACCTGACCTGTAATGCTGGTTGTCATATTTCACTAAAAAAACCCCAAACTAACTGCAAGAACCCCCACCCCCCTCCCGGCAAGTGCTGGTATGTTGTCTAAGGTTCAGCACAAGACAACAGTGCAAGACCAGGTCTACCAATACTGGGGTGGGTAGACCTGTTCTCCAAAGGCCAGGCCTACCAATATAGTGGAAAGGGGTGGGTAGACCTGTTCTCCAGAGGCCTGGTCTACCAATACAGTGGACTGGGGTAGGTAGACCTGTTCTCTGGTGGCCCGGTCTACCAATATAGTGGACTGGAGTGAGTAGACCTGTTCTCCAGAGGCCAGGTCTACCAATATAGTGGAAAGGGGTAGGTAGACCTGTTCTCTGGAGGACAGGTCTACCAATATAGTGGGAAAGGGTGGGTGAAATTTGACTTGATTCTGTTTTCTCTTATAATGTTTAAATCATTCTTAAAATATAGTTTAAATATAATTTAAAAGAATTTATTTAGAGATTTTTACAAGGTTATGGAAGGAATCTAAAAAACTAATTTACATGATAGTTAAATGTAGACTCACTCACAACTTTAACGCTACTAGCTTTTTTCGCTCACGAGGTAGAATTTCTGCTCACAACACTGTGGAGCTTAGAGGGAACATTATTATCTTTTGTCCAGGAGAAGCTGCAGCAGCTTAATTTCTATGCAGCAAGCTGTAGTTAAGGGCATGGAAGCAAAGTCAGAAAGAAACCGCTGCAAAGCTAGTTGGCTGCCCCAAGAGGATTTCAAATGGTGTGTGGGCAGGGGGGCAATTGTGAAACCTAATCCAGTATGGAATTCAACAGCACCCCTCTCATCATTTCCTTTTTCTCCTCCTCCTCCTCTTCTTCCTCTTCAGCTTCTTCTTCTGGTCTAAACTTTTTAAGAGGAGGGCAATGAAAAGGAATAAAATAAAATAGCAGAAAGGAAAAGAAAATGGGCATCCAGCTGAAAAATATTAAAAGCTAGTCTTATGTTGCAGGTGATGGTACAGATGTATCCTGAACATTTTTGGTCTAATATACCCTCTAGGGTGGCCATATCTGAGTTGGGAAATTTCTGGAGATTTGGGGGTGGACCCTGGTGAGGGCAGATTTTGGAGGAAGGGAGGAACCTCAACGGGGTGTAATGCCATAGAATCCACCAAAGCAGCTGTTTCCCCCACGGGAACAGACCTCTGTAGCCTGGAAATCAGTTGTAATTCTGGGTGATCTCCAGCCCTCACCCAATCTCCATTCCCTTCCATTCCCATATGGCCAAATCAAAGGCCAGCTTAGTGGCAACCAATGCTTCCTCTAAGCTGTGGAGTCTTGTGAGCAAAGGTTCTACTTTGTGAGCTACTGGCATTAAAGTGGTGGGCCAGCGGTTTGGCTATTGCATAAATTAGTTTGCTCTGGAGCCCTCCCTTCCTGAGCTAAGACAAAAATGTTTGAGCTGAGGGCTAAAAAACTGTGAGCTAGCTCACACCAACTCAGCTTAGAGGGAACACTGGTGACAACAGTGGGAAAGGAGGGTGGCTGAAGGGACTGGCAGAGAGGGGGAAGTGCCATGTGCCAGAGTTACAGTTTCAGTCAGCATCTCAGTGCTTTAAAGGAGAAGCCATCAAGTGAAGAATCGGCAGCCTTGTTTGCACAATCAGAGCTAAATCAATCCACCCATTTAGAGCATTTTAAGCCCACCTTTCTCTAAAACCAGACTCAAGGTGATTTAGGATGATAATAAAAACCGTGCACAATTAAAATACATCAAAAACCTAACAAATGTACATAGTGAACATGTTAACTCAGAGGACTTAATGGGCTTTTATGCTGATTCTAAATCCAGGATGGTCGCCCATGTGTTTGGATTGCTGTCTGAACGCAAATTGCAAATGGCGCCCTCAAAACATTGTGAAAACAGTTGACTGTTTTCTCAGATGCTGAAAACTGGGTGGCAAAGGCGTTGCGCTTCGAGCGTTCTCACACCTCGGTTTCTCATCCATCATCTTTTGTTACATGTCATGAAATCAATAAAATGTAGAGAGGTGTTTTGACCCTGCTGGGAAGGTGGTAGGGAAACTTCCGTGGCTTTTCTCTCTTTCTTAGTGTTGCTCCTTTTGCCTGGCGGATTCAATCTCCGTTCATGGGAATGTTTACATCTAGACTACAAGTGCTTCCTACGTGCATATCCTTGCCTGCTTTGCCACACCTGTACCCCCACCTACTGGCACTCAAACAGAAAAAGAACCCCAACAACATACCAGCAGTGTGCTTTCCTCGGTTGTCTCAACTCTGCTAAAAGGCAAGGCTTGTCTGTGAGCCCTATAACAGGGGTCCCCAACCTTTTGGAGCTTGTGGGCACTTCTTGAATTCTGACACTGGGTGGGGGGCGTGATGACAAAATGGCTGCTATAGGAGGCAGAGTCAACAACAGAATGTCAGGAAGCGGGGAGGAGGAGGAGGAGGAGGAGGAGGAGGAGGAGGAGGAGGAGGAGGAGGAGGAGGAGGAGGAGGAGGAGGAGGAGGAGGAGAAGAAGAAGAAGAAGAAGAAGAAGAAGAAGAAGAAGAAGAAGAAGAAGAAGAAGAAGAAGAAGAAGAAGAAGAAGAAGAAGAGGAGGAGGAGGAGGACGAGAAGAAGAAGAAGAAGAAGAAGAAGAAGAAGAAGGAGGAGGAGGAGGAGGAGGAGGAGGAGGAGGAGGAGGAGGAGGAGAGGAGATTGGATTTATACCACACCCTTCACTCGAAATCTCAGAGCAGTTTACAATCTCCTTTCCTTTCCGCTCCCTACAACAGACGCACTGTAAAGTAGGTGGGGCTGAGAGAGCTCTTTTGAGGACTATTCTGGAGAGAGCAGCTCTGAGAGAACTAAAGACTTCTTTAGTATTTGGTTTCATGATTTAGCAACAAGCTCCTCAAATCTCTCCGCCCCCAGTTTCTTTATTGTCAGCTTACATCTATAAATTTACTGAGCAGGCCCACCAGGAAACACTACACTGCTCTAAGGCATTTCACAGTCAGGAAAAGTTGCATAGTCCTCTTGACAGGGGTGCAGCAGTCTCAGTATTCACTGGTATTCAATGGCACCTGCTGCTGCAGAGGGCTTGGAAGCAGTTTTCTCCTCCTACCTTAGGGGAAGGACTGTGGCTTAGTGACAGAGCATCAGCCTGATATGCAGAAGGTCCTAGGTTCAATCCCCCAGCATCTCCAGTAAGGATTGAATAGTAGAATGGAGATCAGGTGATTGGGTAGTAGCAGATCCTGGACAGCTGTTGTCAGGCTGAATAGACAATATTGACCTTGATGGACCAAGGGTCTGATTCACTATAAATGAGATTCAAGTGGATCTGGTTTCTTGAAAATCTTGCTGGCTACCCAACTTTACAAATGTTTGTGCACGCTTGCCCAGCAATAGCAGGATTTAATTTGCTTATGGCTAACTTGTCTCACTGATTTCAATGGATCTTAAGCACAATGAGATCTTTCTGTGCCGGGGCCAAGGATCCCGCATTCTAAAGGGTGAGGAGAAATCCAAATTTAGCAGAAAAAAGTAAATGAATATGAACGCACATATCATTGTTTTCTTGCTCCAAGATCCAGATTTATGAAGATTTTTGAGTCAGAACATGTATACTGGCAGTGGATGCAGAGACAAAAGAAGAGAAGCAGAGAGTCCAACAGTTTCATCATCCTCTGCCGGATGGACTTAGAAGGGTGAATTCTGCTTAGGGTGGCCCTGTAAAAGGCATGGATATCAGCAGTACAAAATGGGCATAAAGGTCAGATAGGATCTTTGGCCCCACTCAACTGACTATGGTATATTTTGGTGAAGTGGTTAGGAGTGCATTTGGTGTAGTGGGTAACAGCACGGACTCTAATCTGGGAGAACTGGGTTTGATTTGCCACACCTCCGCATGCAGCCAGCTGGGTGACCTTGGGTCAGTCACAGTTCTCTCAGAGCTGTTCTCTCAAGAGCAGTTCTCTCAGAGCTCTCAGCCACACCTACCTCACAGGGTGTCTGTTGTCTGGAGAGGAAGGGAAGGAGATTGTAAGCCACTCTGAGACTCCAAGTGAAGGGTGGGGTATAAATCCAATCTCCTCCCTCCTCCTCCTCTTCCTCCTCCTCCTCTTCTTCTGAGCTGGCTTTTATTTCTTCATCCATCGTATTTCTGAGTTGCTCTCAGTAATCTTGAGGATTAGCATATCACTGTATTTTTTAAAATTGGGGTGCCAAAACCCATGCAAGATACCCCATTCTATCCTCATGCGGTGACGCCTTCACTGCACAGAATGTACCCAGCTGCAGGTAGGTATGTACTGCACGATATGGTTTTTTCCCCTCTTCCAGTGGATAGGCTGCTCTGAGAATTAAACAATCCTCTGAAATCAAGCCATGAACTTATTTCCCCAGCTCAGGTAAAACTTGCGGCTGTATGAATATTTTGAAAAACAGCAAATGATTTAGCAAAACAAAAGGAGAGGACCTATGTATGACTTTCCTTAATGGATTCTATCATTTATGTCCTGGAACTGTTGTGAAGGAGGGGAGATCCAGGCACAGCATCCTGAGCTCCTTGCAGAAGAATAAAAAATGCAATAGGGTGGAGTTAGAGAGGGCAGTGTTCCCTCTAAGCTGAGTTAGTGTGAGCCAGCTCACAGTTTTTTAGCCTCCGGCTCACACATTTTTGTCTCAGCTCCAGAGCTGACTAATTTATGCAGTAGCCAAATTGCTCGCTCATGACTTTAATGCCAGTAGCTCACAAAGTAGAATTTTTGCTCATAAAACTCTACAGCTTAGATAGAGCATAACTCCTGGGGGGGGGGCTTTAAAAATGCCTTTCCCTGCACCTGCTGGGTGACTGCAGGAAAAGCAAGTTGAGTCTGGGGAACCCCAGCCCAACTGTCCAGAAAAATATATAGTTTGTCCCTCTGTCTGTGCCATCAAAAGCAGAGGCTGGGGCTTCCCATTTGTTACTCTTCTGGTGCAACTTGGGAAAGGCAGTAAAATTCATGTACAGAGGACTTTGCAAGCGTAATTTAACATTCCCCATATCACTGCCTTGATAGATACCTGCAAACACGGCAGCTACCTTCCCTCTCGGTTTAATATCACAGTTCTCTTGGAAGCATCCATCTCAGAGAAGGTTTTGAAAGATAATCTAGTGAGCCTCCATCTACCACAGGGATATTTATAAGGACGCAACACATAAATTAGTTCCACCTTTAGTAGGTCTATAAATACACTCCTAGGCGTAGACACTGAGGCGCCTCCTCCTCCTCTAATCTGCAAGACGTGATCCGATGTCTGTGGTTATTTTGAAACATCCTTTAACATTCAGCCTCCCTATTTCTGTCTCCACAAAGGAACCAGGGGTCTTATAAATGGGGATCACAGCTAAAGGAAAGTTTGTCTTGAGAGATAGGCACTGGCTTGACATTGGAGAACAGCAATTTGGTTCCTGGACACATCACAAATTTGCTTCCTTTGTGGTCTTGGGATCAGTGACATAGGACCTGATCCATCTTCTGCCTCTTCCCTATTCCATGTTTATTTAAAGAATCTCAGGCTGAGTTCAGACTGGCAATTTGAAGCGGGAGCCAGTTGTGGCAAAAAAGCTCCGGAACAAACTGTTCCGGGTTTTCCCGGGCACTGCGCTGACTGATGCGGGAGCATACTGGGCAGAGGTGCAAGGGAGCGTTCAGACTGCTGGCCCGGAAGTGTGGCTGTAAACGGCTTTTTCCTGGTAATTTGGCTATGTGTGGACGTGTGGATGTACGCTCATGCGCATAAGCGCATCAGGGCGATTTGGGGAGGATCCTGTTGCACCAGCACCACATTGGGCGGTAGAGCAGAGCACATCCAATCATATCGCTGGTGCCTCTCCAGGCCAATCAAGTGCACTTGCGCAGAAACACCCGGCGGACATTATTACCGTGGGTTGTTCCTGGCTTTTCGGGTTAGTGTTCACACTTCCCGGAAGTGGAATGAAGCAGGATAAATGCACTCTCTGGGATTTGTTACCACTTTCACCTGGTATCTTTTAAATGTGGGAGCAAGGCAGTACACAATGGGTTGACTACAGGTGGGGAACGCCAGATGGATGTGCCTGTGTGAATGTCCCCTTTAATCTGGTTGTGAAACGTTGCTGAAACGTGCCTATCTCAGGGCAAACTGCCAGTCTGAACTCAGCCTCTGTGTAGAACAGACGCTGTAATGTATCCCTAAGGAAACCATTGTAACAAATCTGAAAATTAATACCTACGTCATCCAAAACACACATGTTTAAAAACAATTATTAAGAGACGGTGCTAGTTGAGCATGTAAGAAATACAGTTGATACAGTTTGGTGTAGTGGTTACGAATGAAGACTCTAATCTGGGAGAACTGATTCCCCACTCCTTCACATGCAGCTACTGGTGTGATCTTGGGTCAGTCATAAGTTCTTTCAGAGCTGTTATCTCAAGGGCAGTTCTCGAAAGAGCTCTCTTAGCCCCACCTACCTCACAGAGTGTCTGTTGTGAGGAGGGGGAGGGAAAAGAGATTATAAACTGCTCTGAGACTTCTTTGGGTAGTGAAGGGTGGGATATAAATCCAATCTCTTCTTCCTCCTCTGATGTTCCGATAGTCAGAAGCTGGTGGCTGTAGAACAAATTGATGTCAATTTCCTTACAGGTCCATTTTGAGAAAACACATTATTAAAATCAGAAATGTTCTTAAATAGGCATGCAGCATCACTCTGTCCTCTTGGCAGTGAAGCCATTTGTAGAATTTTCCTGAAAAGCTTTAAACACATAGCCTTACACTCATGATGAGCAGAGGCCTGCTTTGGAAAATAATGACAACAAAACTCAAGAAAGCACCCTGAACAGTGCAGACTAGGCCAAGCTCATGAGAGCTTGGAAGATAAGCAGGATCGGCCCTGGTCAGGACTTGGATGGGAGACCACAAAGGAAGACCACTTCTTCACCTAAAGAATGATGAACACATGGAATTCACTGCCACAGGAGGTGGTGGCAGCTACAATCATGGACGGCTTCAAGAGGGAATTAGATAAGCATATGGAGCAGAAGTCCATCAGTGGTTATTAGCCATAAGGAATCGATAGGAACTCTCACCCTGGGGCAAGTGATGCTCTGTATTCTTGGTGCTGGGGGGGGGGGCAACAGTGGGAGGGCTTCTAGTGTCCTGGCCCCACTGCTGGACCTCCTGATGGCACCTGGTATTTTTGGCCACTGTGTGACAGAGTGTTGGACTAGATGGGCCATTGGCCTGATCCAACATCGGCTTCTCTTATGTTCTTATGTTCTTACCTAGGTGTTCTGGTTGATCACAAGCTAAACATGACCCTGCAGTGCAATGTGACTACAAAGAAAGCTAATGTAATCTTAGGATGCATTAACAGAAGCATTGTGTCCAGATCATGGGAGGTGGTAGTTCTGCTCTATTCTGCTATGGTCAGGCCTCACCTGGAGTACTGTGTCCAGTTTTGGGCACCACATTTTAGGAAGGACGTTGACAAGCTCAAGTGTGTCCAGAAGAGGGCAACCAGGATGGTGAGAGAGTTGGAATCCAAGTCTTATGAGGAAAGGCTGAAAGAGTTGGGTATGTTTAGCCTGGGAAAGAGAAGGCTTAGAGGGGACATGATTGCAGTCTTCAATATCCGAAGGGCTGCCATGTAGAAGATGGAGCAGATCTAGTCTCTCTTGCTCCGGACTGCAAGACTAGATCTAATGGGTGGAAATTACGAGGGAGTCGATACTGGCTAAATATCAGGAAAAACTTCCTAACTGTAAGAGTGGTTGAGCAGTGGAATAGATTGCCTCGGAAGGTGGTGGATGCTCCTTCCCTGGACATTTTCAAGCAGAGGCTGAACAACCATCTTTCGGGTTTGTTGTAGGGCTATCTTTTGGCTATGCTCCTGCAGAGTGCAGGGGGTTGGACTAGATGACCTGCAAGGTCCCTTCCCACTCTAACATTCTATGATTCTATGCAGAGGCAGGCAATGGCAAACTACCTCTGCTCATCTCTGGCCTTGAAAACCTTATGGTAGGTCGCCATACATCCGCTGCAACTGGATGGTACATAATTATCAAACCTGAGAAATCCAGATTTCACAGCTAGTACTGACAGGACACAAGTGCTGAGTCAAGCAAGACAACAAAAAATTGTCAAGAGTGTTTCAAACAATGTTTGGCGCACCCCTTCCTGGGGCCGATGAGCCCTGTCTGTATTTGTCCCCATCATTTCATTTGTCTCCAAGGCCTGCTGCTGCTTTCAGAGTTTAATTATCAGTGATCCCAAGCAGAGACGGAAACTGTAAGTTTCATGCCAGTGAAAACGCTGAACTCCCATTTCACAATCCAAGGAAAGAGGGGGGGGGAAGGTTGTGAAACCAATGTAATTTTCAGGCCCTTCCTAAATGAATGGATCCAATCTGGTTCGGGTCTCTCTGTTGCAGCATCTTGGCCTATGAAGTTATCACACATTTCTTGCCTGAAACCTCTGATCTCTGCCCCTTCGAACAGATTCCGTTTTTTGGCTCCTGTGGCTGCATCCCACAAGACAACAACTGAATCCATGTTGGTCCCTTCCCACCCTTCAAAGCCAGACAGACGAAACCTTTTCTCTGCCTGTTCCTACATGCAGAATTAGCATGCCCTGTTCATCCGTCCATGTGAGCCTCGCTAGCATCTGGCCGCGCCACAGGAGCCTGGCTGGGAACAGCTCCGTTGCCCTGACTGCAGCTTATAAAGATCAATTTTTAAAATGAATGAATGTGATTCGTTCTCCTCGCTGTCAGGGCTGCTCCCTCCGCTTCTCAGTCTGGCTGCTAAAATTCTGGCATTGTGCTTAGCTGGCATCTCTGGGCATCTGCTGCTGCTGCTGCTGCTGCTGACTGGCTGGAAGCACGATGGAAGCTAAGTACACCTGGGATAAACCCAGGGCTTTTTTTGTAGAAAAAGCCCAGCAGGAACTCATTAGCATAATTGGCCACACCCCAAAGCAGAAAGTCATTAGCATATTAGGCCACACCCTGACAGTGCAGCTTATTAGCATATTCGGCCACACCCCCATGTTACCAGAATTGTGGTCATCCAGCCATACCCACCTTTGGCTTCTTATTCTGTTTACCTGGTTTGTTGTCAAAACCCAGGGCTTTTTTTCGAGCAGGAACTCCTTTGCATGTGAGGCCACACACCCCTAATGTAGCCAGTCCTAATGAGTTTCTGCTGTTGGGTGTGGCCTATTATGCTAATGAATTCCTCCTGGGTGTGGCCAACTCGGGAGACAGCCAGAACTCTATTCCTGTGTGTTCCTGCCCCAAAATAGCCCTGGATAAACCCAATTCTGAACATGCTCCAGCAGAAGGCCCTGGAGGTAGCTTAGCCCTGGAGGAGTTCTCAGCATGGGTCTGTATAGAGCAGGGATTCTCGATCTTTTAAAGCCTGTGGGCACCTTGGAAATTCGAAGAAGAAGAGAAGAGATTGGTCGTGATCACACGGGCAGTTTGGCCCGGCACAACCACTCCTCCTTTCTGGATCAAATGGGTGCAGTCAGACAGCCACATCTGTTAGGTGTTCCCCAGCCATACTTATCCCATCATAGGATGACTTGGAACCCAAGTTAAAAAAGCACCACATCACAAGTGGTGTTTTCAGTTCCCCATGCAGTCATTGCACATGGCCGGATGTCTGAATGCTGGGGGAGCAGGCGCAGAAAGGATTTGGCAGTCTGAACCTGCAGATCCATACTGTCACTAGGGAGGGTGTTGTTTTTTTTAAAATGCCTATTTGTGCATGCATTAGTGTATGAGCGCACATGCACACTTATGCATGTGCATGAATTTTGTGATTTTTTTTGGCAGTGTGTTCCATGGCTGAGGTGCTGCAATAATGTGGATATTTTACCATGGGATGTCTCCACGGGTAACCTACAGCAGGGTGTGCTGTGTGGCTGATATGCCCCACAACACTTTAGAGGTGGCACAGTATCGCACCAAGCCGTCAGTGGGACCATGGCCATTGGCTTTATACCCTACCCTTCACTACCCAAAGGTGTCTCAGAACGGCTTACAAACTCCTTTCCCTTCCCCTCCCCACAACAGACACCTTGTGAGATTTGTGGGGCTGAGAGAGCTCTCCTGAGAACTGCCCTTGAGAGAAAAGCTCTGAGAGAACTTGTGACTGACCCAAGGTCACACCAGCAGCTGCATGTGGAGGAGAGGGAAGTCAAACCCGGGTCTCCCAGATTAGAGTCTGCACTCTTAACCACTACACCAAACTGGCTCTCGAACACAGGGTGTTGGGCATAACCACAAAATGGCTGCGGCGGGAGGCGGTGCCAACCACGAAATGTCCTAGCGTGAGATCACGCATAATTCTAATAGCAATTCCTCAACATTTCATACAAAAGCTCCTTGTAGCAGGAGGCCTTTAAAAATGAATGCATTGTTTGAAATATTTTCTAGACTATACACAGCTTACCTTCAGTCGCGCCATCAAGATCCTTATGCCGTGGTGGCTGATGCTGCTAAAGCAACCCTTTGAACTCTGCACAGCCAATCCCATCTCCAAAGATCTACTGCTTGGCAAAAGCCCTACCTGGGCCCACACAGGAAAGGTGTCGGAGAACATCATGGTAACCTCGGGTGTGGTCGGCGGGGCCACAGTCCCCATGATGCCACCGGGGATCCTTGGTACAGAAGTGTGCGTGTTCTTTCTCTGTTTTGCCTTACCTTGCATGCCTCTTATGGAGAAAACCGAGACTAAAGACTCTGTACTGGATTAAACTAATAAAATCAATCACCTTGAGGACAGAAAGTGGTAAGAGACAATTTGGTGTAGTGGTTAGGAGCGTGGACTCTAAGCTGAGAGAACCGGGTTTGATTTCCCCACTGCTGCACATGCAGCTGCTGGTGTGACCTTGGATCAATCACAAGTTCTTTCAGAGCAGTTCTCTCAAGGGCAGTTCTCGAGAGAGCCCTCTCAGCCCCACCTGCCTCGAAGGGTGTCTGTTGTGGGGAGGGGAAGGGAAAGGAGATTGTAAGCCGCTCTGAGAATCCTTCAAGTAGTGAAGGGCGGGGTATAAATCCAATCTCCTCCTCCTCCTTCTCCTCCTCCTCTTCTTCTTCCATCATAACTGGTAGCCAGATGGCATAAAGGTGGCTCTGAAGGGCTAGACTTTTCTCTCCTGTCCAATCCGTCCTGATGTATATGTCAGGTAGTATCACCAGCATTTCTGGGGGATTCCAAATGCCCACAATGGGTCCTTCTTCCATGTGCTCCTGCGCCAGGATGGTTGTTATATTTATTTATTTTAAACACTTATGTGCCTCCTCTTCAGTGATGGGCTCATAACAGCTCACCAAACACAATGCGATAAAAACCTCAAAGTATAAAACCATTAAAATTCACAACCATTAAAAGCCCAGACACTTAAAACACAGAAATACAAAAGCACAAAAAAAACTAAAAATGTAAAAATCCAGAAGAACGGAATTTATGCAGTGTAGGTTCTGGCCTTCTCTGCTCCTTCTCTTTTGCTGCTGGAAAAAACCACCATATATTCCATATTTTGCAGAAGTTGGACTTGACTCCCCTTCATTTCTTTGTTCTCAGATCAATACTTTCCCTAGTGAAAGTGGGGCTGCTAAGCAAAACAGGGGACTTCTAAGCCAGCCTGAACAGTTTTGTTCAGTGGGCAGTGTTCTGCCTGGATGATGTCCCTATCAGGCACATAACGCTGGATGTTTATTCACTCTCTCTTGTCATTGTAGCTGCTGACCTCACTCCCAAGGAACAGGAAACCAGAAAGCAGGACGCTGGAGTGGCTGACAGATCTGATTGCTTTCCAATGTGGAAAGGAATTCTGTTTGGATATGGAGCATTTGGAGAAGGAGAAGAAGAGGAGGAGGAGGAGGAGGAAGATTGGATTTATACCCCGCCCTTCACTACCTAAAGGATTCTCAGAGCGTCTTACAATCTCCTTTTCCTCCCCCTCCCCACAACAGACACCCTGTGAGGTAGGTGGAGCTGAGAGAGCTCTTTCGAGAACTGCCCTTGAGAGAACAGCTCTGGGAGAACTTGTGACTGACCCAAGATCACACCATCAGCTGCATGTGGAGGAGGGGGGAATCAACCCAGTTCTCCCAGATTAGAGTCCGTGCTCCTAACCACTGCACCAAACTGGTGTATTTCTGAATGGGGGATTGTTCAGGTAGGATCGCAATTAGTACATTTTTGACTGCTTCTCTAATGTACTGTCCTTAGGTGAATAGCATAGGCTACAGGTAGCAAGAGTCTTGGTGTAGGCAACATATTGAAGTGAGCCTTCCTGGAGGGCTGTCGTTCTGATCATCTTGCGCTATTAAATGTTCAGCAGGTACCTGAGGAGTGCAAGACGGTTTTCTTGATGACTTGGCCCCTTTTTGGGAATTGCTGTCTCCTCCAGCCCGCTAGGATAGCTTAGCGGCTTAATGACAGGAAATCACTGTCATTTGCTCTCCTCCCCCCACCCCTGTTTCCCTGTGCAGTTTTCAATTATTGGCAATGCTGTTGGTTCTCTGGAGGAAAACCCCTTGGAAAGCACAACTGAGTAATGTTTACTGAGTCATTAATGTTTAACCGATGCCCAAATATCTCTCCCTTGCTTCAGTGCTGTCACTGCTGCTGCAGTTACCAAATACTTTCCTGAACGAGCAGACGTGCGTCAAACAGACAATGGCGCATGGCCTTTGAAGGTGTGCCAGTGCGCCCGATGCCTGCCCCCATGCCCTGCTGTCTTCCCTCCAGCACATCAGGCCTGCCTCCCCATCCTATAGAGGCCACTTTCACAGCTATTCCCTGACAGCCGGAGTGCATTTTTGAAAAGCGGCGGTGAGCTCTTAGATGACAAGGGAGGAACTCGTGTCAGTCACTTTGCTAAAGCTTAAGGCCTCGATGCAGGCAAAGCGCCCAAGTGCAGACAATCGTCCCCCGCTGTTCCCTCTGTGTCATTTTCTCACTGTCAGTAAAAAAAATGATCTAGGTGGAGTTGCCGGGGAAAGCGCGCAAAGGTCCTGTTGCTTCACGAAAAAGGAGAGCAGAAGTGGAAACATTGGGCATTCCCGGGCCTGTCGCCAGAGCTCTTGTGGCTGGGGTGGGCACCATCATACTGTGTAGGAGAGAAGGATCACGAGACACAATGAGGCAGCAAAAACCTAATCAATGTGCGTCATATGAAATATTTAACTTGAACAGAATTGAGCAAAAGGTTCTCAGTTGCCCAGTGTTTGCTAAGGATCTGAGTGCCTCTCATTCAATTGGCCTGGAACATTGGGAGGCGGGAGCAGCACAAGGCGGAATGTGCCCGTAATAGTTGTCCTTATATGTCTGTGAGTGAAAGAACTAGAGACAAGGGCAGGATCCATCCCTTCCTTGGCTCACAGTTCCCTCCTCTGGCCTGCCAGCCCTCGACTGGCCACAATACACATAGTGCTGGGCAGGGCTATTTTTGGGCAGGAACGCACAGGAACGGAGTTCCAGCTGGCTCCGGAGTTGGCCACGCCCAGCAGGAACTCATTAGCATAATAGCCCAGACCCAACAGCAGAAACTCATTAGCACTGGCCACATGAGGGGTGTGCGACCTAACATACAAAGGAGTTCCTGCTCCAAAACAGCCCTGGGTTTTGGCAGCAAACAAGTTAAACAAAATAAACAGCAAAAGGTGGGTGTGACTAGATGACCACGCTTCTGGTAACATGGGGGTGTGGCCTAATAGGCTAATGCGTTTCTATTGGGTGTGGTCTATTATGCTAATGAGTTCCTTCTGGGCTAGTTCTACAAAAAAAGCCCTGGTGATGGGTATTACTTTGTACAGGAACGTGTCTTCTAGTGGCCAGCTGACCTTAGCACAAGCTTTGGCATGGCTTTTGTTTTTGGGTTTCACCCACATAGTAGTATTGGGGAGTTATAAAGTTTTGTTATAAAGTTTTGAGGGAAATTCTCCATGTAGGCCTAGCAACCAGTGCTGATCCTGCTATGTTGGATTATATATTTATTTACCTTATTCACAGCCTCCCTTCCTCTATGGGACTCAAGGTAGATCATGCAGAATGAGTCAATACAGTCAACAGGGTGGGACAGACAGTGCAGTGGGATTTGACTTGTAGAAAGCTGGAAACCAACTAGGGCTACCAATCCCACAATTTCATGGGTTCCAGCCTGCCACTGGCCAGCTGGCTGGCGGGGGAAGGCCCTGCCCCCAACAGCCACAGCTGGGCGGGACATCCCTGGTGTGATGATGTCATGCAGAAATGATGTCATCACATGGGGCATGTTGCACAGCGACGCTCTAGTATTCTGGGCAAAACTCTTTGGTTACCATAGAATTTTGCCCCAAATACCAGAGCGTTGCCAAGCAATGTCCCCGACGTGATGACATCACTTCTGTGTGACATCATCATGCCAGTGACAATGTGCGGTGACGTTGCCTCACCCCCGTGAAGAAGAAAAGGACCTGGCAACCCTAAAACCAAGCAGAGGTGAAGCACTGCATAAGTGTTAAGATGACACATTAGTGGTGGAAAGTGCTGGGAAGTCACAGCTGACTTGAAAACTGTGGGGTTTTTAAGGCAAGAGATGTCCAGAGGTGGCTTGCCATTGCCTGCCTCTGCTTAGTGACCTTGGTATTCCTTGGTGGTCTCCCATCCAAAAACTAACCAGGGCTAGGGTTGCCAGGCCCCCTCTTCGTTCCAGCAGGGGGATTTGGGGGGCGTTCCGGGGGTGGGGGGATTTGGGAGGTGTTCCAGGGATGGGTGGGGATGCCCCCAAGCCCCCTGCCCCCGGAGAGCAACCACCCACCTGGCCACCCCTCCCCCTTCCCTCTTGCCTGATTTAAAGGGATTCAGCCAGTTGGCAGGGACCACGTGGCCCGCCGACCAGCTGGACTGCCCTTTAAATCCAGCAGGAGGGAGGGAGGGGGAGGTTGCAGGTGCAGACTCCACATGTAAAAAGACCCTTTAAAGGGTCTTTTTTTGCCAGTGAGGTGGGGGGCCAAGACACACGGGGCTGATAGCATGGAATATAGCATGGCCTACATACATAGCAGTATAATCTACAGTTCCTAAACCTTGACCCAAAGCTTCTTTCTGAACCATATTGTTCCACTGTAGCCCTGTTTCCTGTGCAAAAAAGCCCCCCTTGAACAAATCAGTTTTGCATAGTGTGTTGAAAGCCAAGAGAGCGGCAATCATCCTCACCTTGTCGGGGAGGCCATTCCTTAAGGTGGGAGCCCCAACTGAGACCGCCTAATTACGGGCAGTTATCAATTTCGCCCATTTGCAGGATCCTACCTGCAGTAAACCCCGTTGAGATAGGCAAACCACCTGTGCGGATCTTGCTATGCCGGATGCGCAGTAGGGGCCCATTCAACAGGGCAGTCAGCAGAAGGCTGTGAGGCCGGTACAGAATGTGCCTCTGAGCCCTCACTAGGAATCCCATGAGGACATGCTCTGAGAACAGCCCACAGAACCACAACCCGAATAGCCCACAGTAGGGTGACGCTTCTAGCTGGGGGTGGGGATGGAGTCCCTTGCTTTTTCTAAGGGGATTGCTGCTGCGATTCACACTCGGACAGTAGACAGGAGAGGAGGCACAGCGCCCCCTGTGGGCAAGCTGCCACTATCATTTTTGCTAATGCGATTCTTCTCTCCCTGTCTCTGGCACGTGCTTCAATTCATGCAACTCTTCCTCTGCCTTTGAGTGATTGTTTGCACGAGGCACCTTCTCAGAGCCATGACTGAAAATAGTTAATCTTTTCACACTGCCAGATCCTTTTTTTTTTTTTTTTGAAGAAGAAGTTCACTAGTTTTCCTTTAGCCCGAGCTAGCCTGAGCTGGTCAGATCTTGGCTGCTGAGCAGAGCCAGCCCTGGTCAGTATGTGGATGGGAGACCGCCAAGGAATGCCAGAGTTGCCACACAGAGGCAAGCAATGGCAATTCACCTCTGAACATCTCTTGCCTTGAAAACCCAACAGGGTCATCAAATCAACTGCAACCTGATGGCCAAAAAAACCCAGCCTTCCAGAAAGACAATGCATTGAACTTCTCATGTCTGGGAACCAAACTCCATGCGATGTTGGAGATTTGTAACTGGACTCCTTAATTTAAGTTCATAGAGCAGTCACCCTCCCCTCCCATAACCATTGGGATTGCAGCATGTGGGAAGACTGAAGCCCACTCTCCTTGCATCTGAATTGGACCCCACGTGTCCAGGAACTGAGTTCCCAATGGGGAACTCACAAATGGATGTGAATCGCATCGATCTGGGGAGGACCTGGAGAAACACATAATGAGCCATTCAGCCCTTCCAAGTTATCTGGAGAAACAGCAGGCTGAACTTTCGGTTAATCTAGAATAAATGTTATTTTGTAAGATCGTGATGTGTTTTCAAAGGCTAGCGGAGTCCTCAGTAACGAAAGCTTATGATATAAAACTGCAAGGGGGGAAAAAGTTCCTGTTTGATGTGTTCTCCACTGGCCCACAATTGCCTAAGGAATTGGTTGTTCAGCGACATCAAGTAGCTGAAACAGTGAAGGCCAAAATCTTAGTGTGGGGAGGATGAACTTTAATCCATTTTTGTGAAGATCCAGGGATTTTACTGGCTTTTATCTTGCGGCTTTGGTGCTGGATTTTCTTCCCAGCCCAAGAGCAAGGTCACCCTTCCCTTCAGAGCGGCAAGAGAAGAAACGGACTGGAATGACCCATCGCAAGAACAGCTCAAGGAGATGCATATTGGGGAAGGTTAATCCACTTGGCAGCATTTCCTCTTCTCCGGAGGCCAGAAGGAAAAGTTTCTCATCTTTTGAAGTCTCCTACATGGATTATCAATTCCCAGTGGCTGGGTTTTCTTGGTGCATCAGAACAGGGTGATTTGATGTAACCATTTGATGGAAAACTTTGAAAAACACTACACTTTCCTGGATTGCCTACGAGTCCTATATTTTGACTTTTTACTGAAGTATACTAATTGCAATCTTAAACTGAATTGCACCCTGGGAATCAATGAACTTATAACTTTGCTCAGGAGTGTACTATCAAGGGGTTTAGGAACTTGATTAGTTTACTGGTTACAGAAGTTTCGTATCAAAGTATTGCAAGGAATCTAGACTCCTGGCTGGCTGCTCTGTTTACACAGACTGCAGAATACTGGCTTGGATCCCTGCAACAGTGTCCACTATGCAACAAATTTCCTTCAGTGCTAGAACGTGACTTTTCCACCTCCCCGCTTCTGCAGCATCCAAAATGGCCCCCCAAATACTGCTCCTGGGACCCAGACCCCCCAGGAACAAAACGAGGGGGAAATTGGAAGTATGCCATGGGGAGCATCAGATAGAATTGGCCAGCCTTCCTTATCAGTGGGATCCAACTCCAGTTTTATAATACCCATTTTGGAAGCTTCTATGAACAGCTGGAAATCTCAGCTTTCATTCAATTTTTTTTTCAAAACAGAGTATCTAGTTCTCATTGATTAAGAAAGGCCTAGAAATGAAAAACCAAATTCTTGTTAGAGAACTTGGGATCTAGAAGGATCTCTATGTGCTTTCAAAAACATAAGGGATTGCATCACACCTCTTCATTTTGAACCATTCCACAGGACCTCCCTTCAGTCTTCTTTAGTCCCTTCCTCTCTATTCATTAATTTATTTAGAACAGTAATATTCAGTTTCTCAGCCTAAGGTGTTCCTGGACTGGTTAAACAGTAATAACTAGAGCTATTTCTTACTGAAACCATCTCTTCCCCAAAGCAAATGACCCGTCCTGGCTTCCCTCCACATCACAGGAGCAAGAGGTACTTCTGATGAACCCAGGAGGCATCACCTGAGGGTACAGAAGAGAGTGATGAAGATGACCAGGGGCCTGGAGACCAAGCCCTATGAGGAAAGGCTGAGGGACCTGGGAATGTTCAGTCTGGAGAAGAGGAGGTTGAAGAGGGATCAGAATTGCTCTTTTTAAGTATTTGAAAGGCTGTCATATAGAGGAGGGCAGGGAGCTGTTCCTGTTGGCAGCAGAGGAGAGGACTCGCAATCATGGATTTAAATTGGAAAAGTGGGCGCATGTGAACAAGATGCAATTTAACAAGGATAAGTGCCAAGTTCTACATCCGGGTAATAGAATGAGGAACACTCATACTGGATGAGGGATACACTTCTGGGTAGTAGTGTGTGTGAACCTGATCTTGGGGTATGGGTGGACTGTAAGTTAAATATGAGCAGCCAGTGTGATGCAGCAACCAAAAAGGCTGATGCGATCTTGGGCTGTATCAACAGAGGCATAACATCCAAATCACAAGAAGTCATAGTCCCACTGTACAATGCATTGGTTAGGCCACACCTGGAGTATTGTGGGCAGTTCTGGAGGCCTCACTTCAAAAAGGATGTGGACAGAATGGAGCGGGTGCAGAGGAGAGTGATGAGGATGACCAGGGGCCTGGAGACCAAGCCCTGTGAGGAAAGGCTGAGGGACCTGGAAATGTTCAGTCTGGAGAAGAGGAGGTTGAGGGGACGGGACATGACTGCTCTCTCTTGAAGTATTTGAAGGGCTGTCCCTTAGAGGAGGGCAGGGAGCTGTTCCTGTTGGCAGCAGAGGACTCACAATCATGGGTTTAAATTAAGGGCAGGAAAGTACAGACTGGATCTTAGGAAAACCTTTTTCATAGTAAGAGTTGTGCAGCAGGGGACTCAGCTGCCCAGAGAGGTGGTGCGCTCCCCCTCACTGGCGGCCTTTAAGGGTTTAGACTGATCATTCACTGGGCAGGGAGTTGGACTAGATGGATTCTATGGCCTCTTTCAGCTCTATGGTTCCATGATTCTAACTTTGCATAGACAGGGAGCTGCCTCTCGGAAGCCGTTACCACCATCATAGGAGAATGTTTGGCTTGCAACCTCCCCACATTTTCTTACTGGCTCCAGCACCCAATGGCCGCCATTTTATGACTGTCCCTGTTCCCCATAGTAGCCATTTTGTGGTGTCAACAAAAGCCTGAAGCCTGGCGGAGACGGTTCAGCCTGGCACCCGAAGCTGAAACATCTACCAGACAAATTCCGCAAAGCAAACTGAGCAAGTAAATAGATGCAAATTAAGGTCTGCAACAAGCTGGGAATGGGAGCTGTCTGCACCGTGCTTCTTCTGGGTACTCAGCAACGCTCCCTCTAAGCCATGGAGTCCTGTGAGTAGAAATTCTACTTTGTGAGCTACCGGCATTACAGTTGGGAGCAGGTGATTGGGCTGCTGCATAGATTAGTTTGCTCTGGAGCCACCCTTCCTGAGCAAGGACAAAAATGTGTCAGCCGGAGGGTAGAAAACGGTGAGCTAGCTCACACGAACTCAGCTTAGAAGGAACACTGGTACCCGGTAATGGCAGCTTCTTCAGAAAGCACTGATGTAGTTTTAAAAGATTTTGAAGTCTGAGTGGGATATTACTAACTGGGAAATAGGCTACTAGTTTGTTTTATTGTTCTTGTCTTCAAGAATTTCTCATGCAGCTGCCTTTTACTGAATCAGACCACTGGTCCATCGAGATCAGTATTGTCTACTCAGGCTGGCAGCTGCTCTTCAGGGTCTCAGATAAGAGGTCTTTTCACATCACCTCCTGCCTGGTCCTTTTTAAACTGAAGATGGCTGGGATTGAACCTGGGACCTTCTGCATGCCAAGCAGAGGGTCTGCCACTGAGCCACAGCCCCTCCCCTGTATATATACTTGGTCATATTGAAGACTGGTGGTTGGTCCTTTAGGTCCTGTTAACTACACAAGCCTTTTTCGTAACATCCTGGGGTAAAGAATGGCTACGTTTTTCTATTAGGTTCTGAAATAACTTGTCCTACATTTGAATGCTATATGGTTCTGATTTCCCAACAATCAACCTGCTTTACTATTGAACGGCACTATTAGACCTTCTTAGCCAGCCTATGTGCTTAAAATAATTTGTTGTACTGCCTGTAATGGATGAATGATTTTGTCAGCTTTTGCATAACTGACACACCTTGAAGTATCTAAAGAACAGGCAGGAAACAACCAATTCTTAATTGGTCAATCAGTTATTAAGAACTCAGAAGGACGGTTCCCTAAGAGTAGCAATCTGCACATGAAAGGGACAGCACCAGAGCAGTGGAAAGGAAGGGGAGACAGTCCTTTTCTGTTCGATAGCCCCCTCTGAAGTTGGCAACTAAGGGACGTCTCATAGTCCTTCGCTTCCAACACTTTTTGACCAGACATGCCAGGGACTGGTCCTGGCTGTGGTACTGAGCCCTGACCTGGATAGCCCAGCCTAGCTTGACCTTGTCAGATCTTGGAAACTAAACAAGGTTGGCCCCAGCCAGTATTTGGATGGGAGACTTCCAAGAAATACCAGGGTTGTGACATGGAGGCAGGCAATGGCAAAGCACCTCTGAATGTCTCTTGCCTTGAAAACGCTATGGGGTCACCATGAGTCAGCTGTCACTTGATGTCACTTTCCTCCTCCTCCTCCACCACCACCACCACCACCACCACTGTACTGATCTGTGGCCTCTCTCCAGGTGCACCCTGGCAAGCACTGGAGGCTGTAGGGTACAATCCAGCACACTGCAAACTTCCTGGCCATGTTACAGAAGATGCTTCAGACTAAGTCTTGGCATGACAGCTGAAGTTGTTCATGTGTATTGAGAGCTGTTCTCTGTCCCAGCCCTGAATGGACTTTTTAAAAGAGCGCCACACTTGTTAGAGTCCTCTGGCCTTGTTCAAAATACTGATCCTCACGGAGAGGATCTTGATCCATGGACTACACGCTTCCTACGGGTTTCGTAGCTGCATTTCCTCCCCCACAGGCCGTATCTAATGATCCTGAACTTTATAATGCCGTGATCTACTGCTGTTTTTTCTTTAGCATGAAAGAATAGCTGTTGCTGCTTCTTTTTTTAAAGCTGGAGGCTGGAAACCTAGATTTTCTTAATGCCTTTTCTGGGAAGAAGAGCTAAGGAGAATGCTCCTGAAACCGTTAGCGAAATGATGTACCAATGACAAAGATGTAAAGAATACCCACTGCCCACACGGGCCTTTCATCAAACCCTTCCCAATCAATATAATGCTAAATGAAATCCAGACCGCAAGGGTAAAAATAACACATTCAAGATCACTTAGGAAACTGGACTAAAAATAAAGATCGGCTTTTAGTACCGTTGGAGGGCTTTGCATTAAAAACAAACAAGCGGGGAGAGAAGTTTTAGTAGCCCAACAGCTAATATCCCTCGAGGGATCCATGTTTGTTAAACAAAACGTAATGGAAAAATAAGCACAAGTCAAAATAAGAATTGCTGTTCCCTGCTTTCTTTTTCTTATGCATAGCTTGTCATCAGTTGCTCATCTCTAAACATTGTACAGGTATACACTTTGGCTAAATAGGGCTACGGCCCAATTTGAATGCTGGGCCCACAGAGAAAATGCACCTGCTTACAGGCTAATGGAAGCCAACACAAAATGCCTGAGATGCCACAGGGACAGATGGCAGGCGAAGGTAGCAAAGGACAAATGCGAGCCCCTCTAGTTTCGTATACGTTCAGGGGTTGTGGGGGTAGGTGTGATATTTGGCGTGGGATAAAGGGAAGCTCGAGGAACGAAAAAGAAAGGGAACAAACAACTTAACCCAAGAAATATGAATTAAGAGCCAAAAAGGTTAAATACATAGAAATGGGAGGGCCCAATCAATAGATATAGAGCATTAACATCTAGATAACAGAGGTTATCAAAAATACATGTATCTATTACAAATGATTTAAAAACAGTTATAGGCCCAAATGTAGCCTCAATAAGAATTAAAATCATACAGTATTCATAAACAGCACCTCATGTGACCCGACGTGTTTTGGCCAACTGGCCTTCTTCAGTGGTCAAGCATAAATAATACATGCAGGTTCAATGTTGCAATAATAAAACAAAATATTAATCAATATAAGACAAATGTTATATTATACTATACTATACTATACTATACTATACTATACTATACTGTACTGTACTGTACTTACTATACAATATAATATAATATAATACAATATAATATAATACAATATAATATAATACAATATAACATAATATAATACAATATAATATAACATAATATAATATAACATAATACATTATATTATAATATAATACAATACAATATAATATAATATAATATAATATAATATAATTAATATAATTAATATAATTAATATAATTAATATAATATAATATAATATAATATAATATAATATAATATAATATAATATAATATAATTTATCAGATTTATACCCCAGCCTCCCAGTCAAAGCCAGCTCAGGGTGGTTTACATAAAAAAATAAAAACACATAAATAACAGTTACGGACAATCCTAAAACCTTCTAAAAACAATCCGACATTATAAAGTGCTAGTAAACATTAATAACATTGCTTATCAGTGGTTCAAGGCGAAGGTGTACAAAAGAGGCCTCATGCGATATCGCCTTGTGTCCTAATCAGGCGCATATACCTTAGATGGAAGTGCAATAATATGCCTTCCTATTCCTAAAGGTGCAATTTCAGATGCAATCTAGAGCTTGTATGTCATGATGGGATAAAAGGAAGCTCTTCTTCATTCAACCAGTAACTAAATTGTAAAATTCACTGCCGGTAGACGTAGTGATGGCTGTGAGCATAGCTTTAAAAGGGGGTTATGCAGATTCATGGAGGAGAGGTTGATCAAGGACTGCCAGTCATATGGACTGACCGGAACCTCCACATCTAGAGGCTGCAAACATCTGGCAACCACTGCTAAGCAGCCTCTCAGGGGGCCAGGGACTGGAGTGGTTCTTTTTCAACTACGTGGCATCAAAATTGCAACAGACCTAGTGCTGACCTTCCATTAAAGACCTGCCAAGTTTCAAGTCAATTGGGCCAAGGGGTCCAATTCTACAGGCCCCTGAATAAGGTGCCCCCAGCCACCTTACTTGCACAGTCATGGCCCCATCCACACATAGGAGAGTGGGAAGAAGAACAAGACCTGCAGCTCTGCAGCTCTGCCAGGCTTTGCATTTCACTTGCACTAGCCAGGAGCCACCCTCACCAGGTCAGGCAAGACTCATGAGCCTCCCCCATTGGGCTGGGTGAGACTCGTACCAGCTGAGAACTGCCCTTGCTGGGCCGAGCGAGACTCTCCTGTTTGGAGTCCAGTTAGAAGTGACAAAGGCCACTGCTTAGGAAATTTGGAGAGGAGAAGGAGGAGGAGAAGGAGGAGGGGATTGGATTTATACTCCGCCCTTCACTACCCAAAGGAGTCTCAGAGCGGCTGACAATCTCCTTTCCCTTCCCCTCCCCACAACAGACACCCTGTGAGGTAGGTGGGGCTGAGAGAGCTCTTTCCAGAACTGCCCTTGAGAGAACAGCTCTGTGACTGACCCAACATCACGCCAGCAGCTGCATGTGGAGGAGTGGAGAATCAAACTCAGTTCTCCCAGATTAGAGTCCATGCTCTTAACCACTACACCACATTGGCTCTCACTAAGTAAAACAAGACATCTGCCCAGCTGCTGCTGATGGTAAGCACCCAAAGACAAAACAAACAAACATGGAGTGTTCAGGGAAGGGTTTTTTCCATAAAACCTAAGAATCCTGGATTAGTACTGCCACTCCCAGAAATCATTGTAACAACCCAAACCAGTGATTTCCATGTATATCCGAAGCTAAAACTTATCCTAACAAGACAGACATGTTCAGGGTTAGTAGAAGGGCAGACCTGGAAGTTGAAATCTCTCCAGTCTTGGATGGGGTTACAGTCCCCTTGAAAAGCCAGGTTTGTAGCTTGGGAGTGCTGCCCAGCAAAGTGGTCACCTTGGAAGATGAGGTGTCTCCGGTGGCTGAGAGTGCTTTTGCCCAGCTTTGGTTTGTGTATTAGTTGCATTCGTTCCTGGTTCAGTCAGATGTAGCCACAGTGATCCATGCCTTAGTTACATCTAGACTTTACTACTGCAATACACTCTACTTGGAGCTATCCTTGAAGACTGTTTTGGAAACTGAATCTAGTGGAGAATGATGTGGCTAGACTGCTCGTCAAGGCCAGCTACTGGGAGCCTATGACCCCAATCCTACAGCAATTACACTGGCTTCTTATCTGCTCACAAGCCCTATAAAGTAGAAAGGCAGCCGATAAATAAACAAACAACCAAATAAAATATCTTTGGCTCAGGAATTTTGGGATGCACACTCCCACTAGATAATTCTCTTCCCTTCTGACCTCTTTTCTTCCATTCTGCCTGCTTTGGCTTCCTCCTTGCCCTGCCCAGAACAGCCCAGAGCAGGTTTTTGATTAAAATTATGGACCCTATCTGGAGACTAAATTAAGAATAACTGATGGTTCATTTTAATCTGTAATTTTGTATCATTTTTAACCTGTTGTAAATCACCCCGAGCCTTGTGTACTTAGGGATTGGGTGATCCAGAAATATCATTAGCAGAAGCATGGAATCAAATTGGTATCATTCTGTAAATATAATATGTAATGGGAGTGGAGTTTTATTTATTTATTTATTTATTTTTCAGACTTATACCCCACCCTCCCCGCAAAGCAGGCTCAGGGTGGCTTCCAATCAGCATAAAATACAAAACACACCATTAAAACACAACAATTAAAATAATAACAACAACAATAATATCACCAAGCCAGGGATTGATTACCTTTGGCTAGCTCATAATGGGTGAGCGAATATCTAAAGAATTTAGGTGTGCTACTTTCTGTTCACCTGATTAATATCTTCCCCACCCTGATCAGTTGCAAATGCTGATTGGTCCCTTTTGCAAACTGCTGTCTCATTGTCAGCCTCATCCACTCCCCTGCTTTCTGAGTCCACGCATCTTTGTTCAATTCCATCCTTTTTCTTCCTGGATGCAAGATACCATCACTGCTTGCTGCATAAATACCATTATCTTCCCAGTCCTGCATCTCTACAAAAGATCCGGCACCGGAAAATATGCCACGTAAGTTAAACTTGTGCCGTAGATCTGAACACCTTGCTTTATGCAAACACACTTGCAGCCTGGCAATAAATAACCCTCCCAGGTGACAGGGGCATTTCCAGAACACCAGAATCTCCACAGATAAATGCCCATGGCACTTTAAACAGCAACAAACTCCTCGCAGGTGTGAAGGAGTCGGGCATGTTTGGCTGTTCTGCATGAATTGCCGCTCGACTGTTCATTTCCGTTGTCCTTCTCCCGCTGTTTTGATTAGACATTATCTTGAACGTTGCAGGATTTTCTTTTTCTTCACAGTAGTAGGACTTTCAGCCGGCATGCATTTTAAAAAGCAAATTTGCAACATCTTAGTAAAGTGTGTTCTTTTTTGCAATTCTCCTGCTCTGTTTGAGAGATAGTTTGATCATATAGCCAAGCAGGGCAGATAACAGAAGGAAGACTGAATAGACCTGAACAGACCAGGATTTATTAACGACAGCGTTTGCTGTACAGCCTCGACAAAGCAACTGTCTCTCAACCTGCCTGGCTTTGGGCCTACAGTGTTTGGCTAGGATGGAGACCTATGCTCCAAACTCCAATCTCTGCCATGGAGCTCTGGGTGACTTTGGAGGAGTCACTTATTTTTGAGGATAAAACAGAAGAGGAGAGCCCTGCCTTTCTTGGAGGAAGACCACGATAAAAAAATATATCAGATTTTTAAAATTTCTTTATTTAGAATTGCATGTGCTTTGTCCCCAGACCTGCTCGCAAAACAGAAACTCTCCCACTTAAAAAATGGCAACAAGAACCTTGCAGGGCGGTTGCCTGTGAAGAGCCAAGGAACCAAGTCCTAGAGCTCTCTCCTTCTCCGGGGTAACCCTTTGAACACTGTGGAACATCCTGCTTAGTCAAAATATGCAGTCTGCATAGACATCTTTTCAATGACAACTGCAATAGCAATTCATTCATATTAATCTAATCAACTGTCCTTTTTTGTTTGCACTTGTGCCCTAATAGAATATTCTTTGGCGAATCTGAGGCCATTTCCTCCCCCAACTCCGAGCATAGGGAACATGTTAAAATAGGAGGTATCCGTAGCCCAGTGGTAAAACACATCTTTTGTGTGCATATGGCCCAGGCTCCAATTCTATCATCTCCAGCTCCAGGATCTCAGGTCAGAAGGCTCCAGTGTACCTTGAAGAGCTCCTTCCAGTCAGGCAATGCTTGGCTAGAGGAGTCAATGGATTCTTCCTATGCTGCCACTGGGGCCTAAGCATGGGGTAGGGGCAGATACTATTCAGAAGGATTTGAAGACCAGGGTAAATGCCGCCCAAGCTACAAGCCCATTGTTGTCCTACAGGGTTGCCAGCGTCCAGGTGGAATTAATTTTTTTTCTCGGAGAGCAATTTTTTTCCTGCTTCTCGTGTGTGTGTAAAGTGCCATTAAATTACAACCAACTTTTGATGAGCCCAGGAAGGGACTTCCAGGGCTAGTGAATGGCAGAGGTGGTTTGCCATGGCCTTCCTCTGCAGAACCTTCCTTGGTGGTCTCTCATCCAAAACTTACATGATGCCAGCAAGGGGCTTTTCAAGGCAAGTGAGAAGCAGAGGTGGTTTGCCATGACCTTCCTCTGCAGAACCTTCCTTGCTGGTCTCCCATCCAAGACTTACATGATGCCAGCAAGGGGCTTTTCAAGGCAAGTGAGAAGCAGAGGTGGTTTGCTATGGCCTTCCTCTGCAGAACCTTCCTTGGTGGTCTCCCATCCAAGACTTATGGTGACCCCAGCAAGGGGCTTTCATGGCAAGAAAGAAGCAGAGGTGGTTTGCCATGGCTTTCCTCTGCAGAACCTTCCTTGGTGGTCTCCCATCCAAGACTTACATGATGCCAGCAAGGGGTTTTCAAGGCAAGTGAGAAGCAGAGGTGGTTTGCCATGGCCTTCCTCTGCAGAACCATCCAAGACTTATGGTGACCCCAGCAAGGGGCTTTCATGGCAAGAAAGAAGCAGAGATGGTTTGCAATGGCCTTCCTCTGCAGAACCTTCCTTGGTGGTCTCCCTTCAAAGTACTGACCCTGTTTATCTTCTGAGAACTGATGAGACTGGGCTATACCATGCCACCTTCCCTCCTCCCTCCCTCTTATACCCAATAATTAATATTTACCCAGCACATTACAGCTTACAAACATTCTATATTTAATTTACTTCAAACAAAAGAAGGATTGGCTTTTTGGTCCAACATGGTTATGCAGGAGTCCCAACTTTGTTGAACCTGTGAGCATTTTGGAAATTTGGAAAACAGGCAGTGGATGCTGTTGATTCAGTCCCATTAAGCAGGAGGCCTCTGTTCCTAATACTACAAAATGATTGCCAGGATGATACAGCTAACCTTAGCCATGGAGGCTAAGGCCGCTCACAAAATGTTGGGTGGTTCCAGAGTCAAGTATCATCCTATGATGGAGGCAGCTATTTCTGAATGGGTGTTCCCTGTAACTAATGTAATGCCTCACAAGCCCATCTGAAGCACCTCCTAGTCCAGTGAGATAGAGGAAGCCATGTCTGCTTTGGGAGAGAGTGAAATAGGCTCCAGGAACATAAGAACATAAGAGAAGCCAATGTTGGATCAGGCCAATGGCCCATCCAGTCCAACATTCTGTCACACAGTGGCCAGAAATACCAGGTGTCATCAGAAGGTCCACCAGTGGGGCCAGGACACTAGAAGCCCTCCCACTGTTGACCCCCCCAGCACCAAGAATACAGAGCATCACTTGCCCCAGACCAAGAGTTCCTACCTATACCTTGTGGCTAATAGCCATCAATGGACCTCTGCTCCATATGTTTATCCAATTCCCTCTTGAAGCCATCCATGCTTGTAGCTGCCACCACCTCCTGTGGCAGTGAAACACATATCAACGGGCAACACATTGTTGATCACTGTGCTATTGGAGAAACATATGTGAAGACCATGTGTCTGCCATAAAGAGCCCAATACTTGGGCAAGGGCCATCTGAATAACGCGTTCAAAGCATGTCACGTCCATCAGCTCAAGAGTTGCTAAATCAAATTTGTAAGGTAGGTTAGTATTTTCACTCTTGTATCAGTAAATGCAGCATGCCTGATGAATACATAGCCAGGACAAGCCACCGCCATATACCTTGCATGTCATTAAAAAAGCTGTGGCTCAAATTTAATGTGCTTAAAAAAAAAAAAAAAGCACCAAGTGCGAGAAATGCCACATTGGAAGCAATCCTGCATGCTGACTTCTTTTGCTGGCAATTTTAGAAAATACCTATGAGCTTTCAAACATGGACCATTAAATAAGAGAGAGCACAATGCCCTTGCTGGTATAATTGTATGTGATACATAATCGTCAGTTTCTCATAAAAACGCTGCTCAGTCACGCAGGAGGTAAAATTCCACCTTGATATTTTTTGCATTACAGCCTGAATAAGCTTCAGCTCAAATTTCACGTCTTTTTCCCTCCCCCTCCTGTGAAAGATCCGTGTAAGAACAGCTTTACAAAATATAATTTACTGGCTCATGCACACAGATCATAATTATCCCTGTCCTCTTCTATGATTATTGCAATAGAAAATGTTCCGCTTCCTTCATTTGTCCAAGGGGTGGGAAATAAACATTCCCCTATGGGTGGGCAATATTTTGCTAGGGGAGCCGAACAATTAGGTTGGATATAAACACAGCCATCTGTGCAAAAACAAACATTTATACTCCCATCCTTCCTCCAATAAGTCCAAGGTGACATATATCTGGGGGTGACCTCCTTTCGTCTTCCTTTCCAACAGTCTGTCAGGGTACAAGCAGCAGCAAAATAGTATCTGGGTGAAGTTGAGCCAATGACCATCAAGCAACAATTTCCACCAATGTCTTTCCAGTCTGTCTAATTCTAGTTCTGTTCAGAGCATCAATAAGTGCGTGGGTGAGGGGAAGGTAACAAGGTCATACCCAGTGTACCTCATCGCAACCTCCAATTCAGGATTGCTAAGCCGAGCCTGGCCACCAGCAGGTCAGGGGGCAGAGACATGGGGTGGCTAAACCCAGAAGTGCCAAAGGATAGCTATAGCTATTGCTGGAAACTCTATGGTTTTATCATAGAGTTTCTGGCAATTCCTAGAGCTACCCTATATTACTTCCGGGTTTTACCCAGAAATGACATGATGATATCAGCAATGCCACTTCTTCATATTCTTCTCCTTCAGCCACTCCAAGTGGGGGCAGGCAATGGGGCTTGCCAGTGGGAGGCCTCCTGCCCAAGCAGAAGGCCTGGCAAGCTTAGCTATGTTTTGATGTAAACATTGGTAGAGACCCTTAGGAATATATCCTATTCCTTCCATACCCTTGGATCCTTGGTATCCTTGGATACTGACAGTCTGAGTGGGACATCTCTCTGCCACATCACAATATGAAAGGGGGCTCATTGTTAGGGACTACAGCAATGGTTCTCTCAGACAGGAAGGCCTTCATTTTGATTTTTTTTAAACTTCTTACAGCCCCTTACAGCTCTCCCACACATGCTTCTTGTGGGTCTCTAGTATCTTCCATTCAATACAGTGAGAACCACATTGGCCACACTTCGAAGGTGATTTCAAGTAAGCAGTCTACACACAGTTGGAAGGTGCTCGTTTATCCCAGTTAAATGCCATTCTGGGTTCTATCTGTTGCAGTAAGACCATTCTGTCTGTTCTTCAACCAGAGTGCTGATCTGGGATGTTTATG
Organism: Gekko gecko; assembly: GCA_029375565.1. Lineage (NCBI taxonomy): Eukaryota > Metazoa > Chordata > Lepidosauria > Squamata > Gekkonidae > Gekko > Gekko gecko. The sequence goes on along the minus strand of JAPDNY010000011.1, from coordinate 92,682,618 downwards.
GTTCCTTGCCCCCCATCACCAGGTAGTATTTCCCAGCTTGGCTTCTGCAGACTCTTTAACTAGAGCCGGAAAATATATGGGCCCATGGTGTGTGCTCAGAGCATGCAAAAACAAGGACAAATAAACACCGTGTTTCTTTGTCCTTGTTTTTGTACGCTCTTTAACTAGAGCATCATCTAAATTAATCCCTGGTTATGTTCATGTAACTACTGCCGTGTTTTTCCCTCTGCTCTTTTAAGGGATCTGTGCATTATCAAGAACAATGCGTCATCCAGGCAAGTCATAGTCAACTGATGGCGACCTCATAGGGTCTTCAAGGCAAGAGAGGGTCAGAGAGCCAGTTTGGTGTAGTGGTTAAGTGTGCAGACTCTTATCTGGGAGAACTGGGCTTGATTCCCCACTCCTCCACTTGCACCTGTTGATGTGACCTTGGGTCACAGCTGTTCTCTCAAGGAGAGTTTCTGTCAGAAGTTCTCTCAGCCCCACCTACCTCACAGGGTGTCTGTTGTGGGGAGGGGAAGGGAAAGGAGTTTGTAAGCCGCTCTGAGACGCCTTTGGGCAGTGAAGGGTGGGGTATAAATCCAATCTCTTCTTCTTCTTGCTGTTGCCTGCTTCTGCGTAGCAACCTTGTGACTTCCTTGACAGTCTCCCATCCAAGGACTAACCACAGTTGACCCTGCTTAGCTTGCAAGTTCTGACGAATTCAGGCTAGCCTGGGCCATCCAGGTTGCGGCCTACCAAAAGTAGCCCTAACTAATTTATGACTTTGTAAAGAACACTCATCTGTCCAGAGACTCACAGTGCATTAGGCTACAGATGGAAAAAAAAATTTCCCAAAGAAACAACCACAACATTTAGTGTCTGCTTGATATGACACTTCATTCTTTGAAGCTGAAAAGCTGAAGAATACAAATCAAGTCATGCCTCTTATTTGAAATACAAACATTCACAGAGGAGCAGAATATTCTGCTCGAACACGCTCCAAATTAAACTGTTAATTAGAAAACCAGTAGGCCAAAGTCTCTATTTTGATTGACAAAAGAAAATCAGTCATTAACAACTGATAAATGAGTCTACTGGGGGATTTTTATCGGGAATATTTCCCAAATAATGTGCTACTCAGCTATCTCTGCTAGTTTATGACAACAATAAACATTGAGAGGTATTATTTACGGTGTGCAATAGCAACCTCTCCCAGTCCAAACCTTGCTGTAAATAACAGAATTAATAAGAATTCAGCTAACTGCTGGATTTCATAGACAGGCTAATGAGAAAATACTTGCGTTGGGGTAGATAACTCATGTTTATTCTTTCAATTAGGGGTGGAAATCCAAGTTTTTAATCCCATGATCCCAAATGTTTTATAGTCTTAATTTTTAATTGCATTGGTTCTTAACGCCTGATTCTGTGAACCTCTGTACTGACAAACGTTTAAGATCTGGTGTTGTGGTACTAGCAGCGTGCATCAGCCTGCAGCTTTAGATGAGCACCTCGAGCCAAAGCAAATCGTAAGAACTCCGCATTGCAGGCCAGAACGATGCAGAGAGACTGGGAACCATTCATAGGCATGACACCTTGCATAACAATGTTATAGATGTCTGAGAGTATTTTGTTTGTTTGTTTGTTTGTTTGTTTGTTTGTTTGTCGTAGTCTGCCCTTTCTCCCCGAGACTCAAGGCAGATTACATGGTATCAAACAGTGCAATCAAATAGCAAGAGAGACCTAATAAGCAATTCAGTAGGGTTAGGATTATAAACATTAGAAACAGTGCGAAAAGCATCAGATGTGGTATGTCAGCTGATGCAGAAACGGCACACGTGAAGCTGCCTTATAGATACTGAATCAGACCCTTGATCCATCATAGGCAGTACTGTCCTCTCTAACCGGCAGTGGATCTCCATGGTCTCAGGCAGAGGTCTTTCACATCACCCGCTACCACACCCTTTCAACTGGAGATGCCAGGGATTGAACCTGAGACCTTCTGCATGCCAAGCAGATGCTCCCTCACTTGAGCCACAGCTCTTCCCCTTATTTTGCAACTGGAATTACAAAAGTAAGGAACAGTGCAGTAAGAGCAAGATCATACATACAACAAATAAAGAACACATAGCATAAGGAGTGGCATGGACTATGGTCTTGTTCTTTTTATCAGGAATCTTTGTTACACTCTTGCCCTGTTATTTTCTTGTATAAAAGTGGCCTTCTGGTGGAAAACTGGGGGCCATTCTGACTTCCTGAGGCAGGCCATTCCTCAAGTTGGGGGTCTCCCCCAATTCACTTCACCCTTGTGGGCAAGGTTCCCATTTGTTCGCTTATAGTGGGAGACCTCCAGGGAAATGTGGCCATTGCCTGCCATTATTTATTTATTTATTTATTTATTCATTCATTCATTCATTCATTCATTCATTCATTCATTCATTCATTCAATTTCTATACCGCTCCATCCCGGAGGCTCTGAGCGGTTTACATAGTGATTTATATTTCCTAGTTAGGGCCACACTTGAATGGGGAGGTGAATGCCTACCAGGCACCCTACCGGCTTGTTGTTTTTCTGCGGCTCTTCTGCTACGGTGTCTCAGGGTGGACTGGCTTCTGCATGATGTTTTTCAGTGCAATCTGGCTCGGCGTGGCTCCGCAGCGGCTCCTACTGGGCTTGATTCCACAGTCCGCGACTGTGCGACAACTGCTGCACTAGCCTCTGTCCCGATTGGCTCCGGCTGTGCTGCGTCGCCGTGTTGCCTCATCTCTGGCCAGCCCCACCCGGAAATGCTTGCTCGGTCCATGTTGATTCGCCGCAATGTTTTTTCAGCTGGAACGCCTTGCTGCCCGTCGCCACCGCCAGCACCGTCACTCTTCCTTACTTCTCCTTACCACTGGAAGGTGGGTGCCCCCCTGCACCTAGGCAGGTACCCATTTATCTACTTGCTAGGCTTTCGAACCGCTGGGTAGGCGGGAGCTAGGACAAGGGCCGGGAGCTCACCCCGGCCACAGTGGGACTTGAACAGGCTTTATGGCTTGTTCACTGATGAATTACTGCAGGCATTTTTACTGCCTGCGCCATTGCTCCCTTGTTTGGTGGGGAGATATTGGCTGGCCAATGGGGAAGGAATGATTATCATTCCCACGCAATGATGCAACTTCTGGTGTGACCTGGAAGTGATGATGTCAATCTAGGGGCGATGCTCTAACACTTGGCCAAAAACTCCATAGGGTTGAGTGGTGATTGCAGGCGGAGGATTAGATTTGCTCTGGAGGAGCAATTAGAGGAGATTGGATTTATACCCCACCCTTCACTACCCAAAGGAGCTTACAATCTCCTTTCCCTTCCCCTCCCCACAACAGACACCCTGTGAGGCAGGTGGGGCTGAAAGAGCTCTTTCAAGAACTGCCCTTAAGAGAACAGCTGTGAGAGAACTTGTAACTGACCCAAGGTCACACCAACAGCTGCATGTGGAGGAGTGGGGAATCAAACCTGGTTCTCCCAGATCAGAGCCCGTGCTCCAAACCACTACACCAAACTGGCTGGAGTAGTTTCAATGATCACCCCCCCTCCCGCAATAAGTTCCCACCTCTCCCCATCTCCTGCTGGCTGGAAAAGTGCTTTCAGAGGAGATCTAATAACTGTAATGGATTTGCACTCCATGCATCTGCTGGTCAACTCTGACTCACAAACACTTATGCCAGAATAAATGCAGTGGAGCCTGTAAATGCACTGGGGGTTGTATTTAATTTTATGTAGAAGTGGAATGCACACTGGAACAACTTTTTCACAGAGCAGGGGACCTTCTAACGCCTGATCCCCCTGGCAACAGCAGTAAGGAACAAGGCTCGCTCCGTGCAGATTTAAGGGCTGCTGTGACCAGTGAAGAGACTAGATAAATCCTCTCCTTCTGCCCTCTTCCCTGCTCACATTTTTGAAAATTCCGAGTCTGAAGCAGCAGCCTGAGCCATGAAACTTATGCGGTGGGCATCTCACTAGACACCTCTCAAAGGTTCTGTCGTCCAGATGGAGCTGGGTATGCTGCTGCAGTTCTACGCAAGCCAGGATAATGAGGCGTTGCAAGAAGACAGTAGGAGACATAGCTGGCTAAGGGAGAGGCATTCTTCTGCAGCTAGCCTGCCGAGAACTAGAATCCACAGAGATTTCAGGAAACAACATTCCTTAGCTCACTCTCACAACTCGACATTGTTTGCAAGTGTCTGCATTTGGATTTCCCTGCTTCGGCTACCGAAATGCGGCCTATGAATTATTTAACTGGCCACTTTCTGATCAGCATGATTGCCTAGATCTTCGGTCAATCACATTTTAAGATTTTATGAGATATTCTCAAACCAATCAACACATGTTCAGATCTTAGAACAAACATTTCTTAAATTCAGATTAGATCTGGAGCCCCCAACCTTTCTGAGACTGCAGGTGAATCTGGAGTTATGACACGGCCTGGGGGGGGGGTGCAGCAACAAAATGGCTGCTGCGGGTGGTGGTGGTGGAACCAACCACAAAATGGCTGCCAGAGCTTAACTTTGGTAATACAGTGCAAATCTTTGTGCTCCGGTAGCAGTGGTTGGGCATGATCCCTACCTGGTCCCGTCCACATCCTAAAAACACCCCAGATCAGATTGTTGAAAGTACAAATAAATGTTGAGCATATGTGAATGCTCCTTGTAGCTTCAGCACAAACTGTCCCGTGAGGCTACTGACGTGTACGGGCCATGCTTCCTTTGATACCAACTCAGCGTATAAATGGCATATACGTGTACAAGGCAAATTTTCAGTGGCAGTTTTCTGCCTGTGAGAATAGTAGTTGTGCAGATCTTGTCCTTCTCCAGATGCATTGACTGTAGGGATTGAAGATCAATGAAGGATTCTCTTTGCTCTCACACAATGATTGTTCCTCGGGGGGGCTGTGAGAACTTAAGAGCAACCCTGCTAGGTCAGACCAGTGGTCCATTTAATCCAGCATCCTGTTTCACTCAGCGGGCAGCCTGGATGCCTCCAGAACACATACAAGACAGGGCACAGCCAAAGTTGCTCCCCTCTGTTATTACCTTCCAGTAACTGGTATTGATTCATTTTATTTTTATTTTTCAGATTTTTCAGATTATTCCAACCCTCGCCGCAAACAGGCTCAGGGTGGGTCACAATATAACTGGCCATTCGGCAACACAAAACATAGCAATAAACAGTTAATTAAAACATTAAAAGAGCGTTTCAAAATAGTTTGCACCAGTAGTGGTGTTGCTGGACTCTGAGTTAATTTAATCTAAGCCGGGCTGCGTAGAGATGGCATCTTCAACGGGGAGGCTGAACTGTTTGTATTGGGCACCTACCACCTCAACCAAAGGCCAGGCAGAACAGCTCCGTTTTAGAGGCCCTGAGGAACAGAAGAAGGTCCCACAGTGTCAGGTAACCCTGCCATTGCTGTGAGTTCGGGGGGGAAGAGCATTGCTGTGGAATGCGGGAGGAACTCTGAGTCTCCAGTCTCACTGATTTAGAGTGTCCGTTCTGTTCCTTATCACTTCGCCTGACCTTGGGTCTCATGCTGCCCTGGCATGGGGAATTTACTGGTCTGAGGTGTTTTCTCTCATGGCTTAGCGCCCGTGTGAAATGTACTCATTGGCTTATAGGTGGGGGGGGGTAGTTTGAATGGGTTATAAATTGCTATTGCTCTGTATTACCTGACATCACTGATAAAGAACTGGTTCCTGCAGCCCTATGACTGGTCTTTAATAAATACTATCTTCTTATGAAGCCTGGTGTTTGACTGACTATCTGGAGAACTTGACACACAGGGCCTTGAACTCACACAGGGACATGTTCCAACAGGGCCTGGGCAGAAAAGGCCCCGATCCTGGTTGAGGCTAAACAGACCTCCCTTGGGCCAGGGGGCAAGTTGGCAACCAGCAGCTCTTGCTCAGCAGAGCACAAGGCTCTCCACAGCACATATGGAGAGAGGCGGTCCCTTAGATATGTCGGTCCCAGGCCAAAGTCAGTACCAACACCTTGAAATGGATCTCATACTCAATCCATAGCCAGTGCAACTGGCAAAATGCTGGCTGAATGTGCGCCCGCACAGGTGTATTCAGAAGTATCCTGCCTTCGATCATGGAGGTTCCATTTAGTCACCACAGCTAATAGTCGCTAGTGGGCAAAATGGGGAAGGGGAACAGGGCCAGCCAGGCCAGCATCAGCACATTCTGAGGTGGGACAACAGCGGCCAGGGCCCGGGGCTTCTGATGGGGCCCACTGCTGCTCTCCCTCCTCCCGCATCTCCTCCGATGCCCGCACTCATACCCTTCCACCACCTGCTTGTGGGTGCCTTGGCAGCAGTGGGAGGGCTTCTGGTGTCCTGGCCCCACTGCTGGACCTCCTGATGGCACCTGGTATATTTTGGCTGCTGTGTGACAGAGTGTTGGACTGCATGGGCCATTGGCCTGATCCAACATTGGCTTCTCTTATGTTCTTATGTTCTTATGTTCTTATGCTGTGCTCCCAGATGCGTATGCCACTTAGAGCTGCTGGAGAAGGGTGTGTGGGTGGGACCTAAAGCATGAACAGTCCCGGTGGCCATGGCAGTGGCACTCCTAGCTGCACCCACCCTCCAGCAAGATTGGGGAAAGGGCAGGCAGGCAATGCGGGCAGCTGTGACCCCAGGTGGTAGGAGAGCTGGTGAGCGGGCAGAGGAAGGAGGCGCAGGCAGGTAGGAGCATGTGGGTGGGCAAGAAGAGGCCTAGCAGTGGGCATAGAGCCAGGTGGGACCTGGGGATCCCCTGAAATTTCAGCTCCTCTCCAGACAACAGAGATCAGTTCCCCTGGAGGAAATGGAGGCTTTGGAGGGTGGACTCTATGGTATCGTACCACACTGAGGTCTCTGCCCTCCCCAGGCTCTGCCTCCAAATCTCCAGGAGTTTCCCAGCCAGGATCCAGCAACCTGACCTCCCCATCCTCTGCCAGTGGCCAGGGAGGACCTGGCAACACACACAGCCAGTGTGGTGTACAGATTAAGAGCAGCAGACTCTAATCTGCAGAACCAGGGTGGCCTTGGGCCAGTCACTGTTCTCTTAGGACTTTCTCAACAGCACCTGCCTCACAAGGTCCCTGTTGTGGGGAGGGAGAGGGAAGGAGATTGAAAGCTGCCTTGGGACTCCTTAAGGTAGAGAAAAGCAGGTATAAAAACCTCTTCTTCTTCTTCTTCTCCTTCTCCATCTTGCATGAAGTTAGACTGCTGGTTCTCTTTCCCTGGGTACCAGCTCCTCTGACTGGCAGCAGTTCCAACATCCCAGTTTGGGACCCTTTCTCAGAAACACCGGGAGAAGTCCAGTTTGGTGTAGTGGTTAAGTGTGCGGACTCTAACCTCCCAGCTGCTGGATGACCTTGGGCAAGCCATAGTTCTGTCAGAGGTGTTCTTGAAAAGAGCAGTTTCTCTCAGAGCTCTCTCAGCCCCACCTACCTCACAGGGTGTCTGTTGTGGGGAGGGGAAGGGAAAGGAGTTTGTAAGCCGCTCTGAGACTCCTAGTGAAGGGCGGGATATAAATCCAATCTCTTCTTCTTCTCTCTTCATCTAATCCAGCTTCCATTTTCCAACAGTGGCATGAAGGGAACAGCCTTCCCCAGCAACCGGCATTCAGTCCCATAGCGCGTCTAAAACTGGAAGTTTCGGGACTTCCGGTCGGAGAAAATGGCGAATTGACACACTTTGCGAGTTGTGCAGAGTGTACTGCGGCATCTGACGACAGTCTGGGCTCTATCTGGCCCAGCGCAGCACTCTCCAGGCGGGGGAGTGGCAAGCAAGCAGCGAAGCCTGAGGGGGGGTTGAGATCGGTGTGGATAAGCTTCGGAGGAAGCTTGTTTACACTTTGATCTCCCTCCGTGAAGAGGGCAGTTGCAAATCAACTCTACAGATGCCAGCCGGGCTGAGAATTCAGCATAAATTCGCCATCTACCGATCTCTTTATCATCTGATTAACATCGTTTACAGAAGAAGCACCGCGAAACCCCGAGACTACAAGCAAGGTAACAAACAAACGATTAAGCGCTTACCGGTTTAAAGGAGACTGTGATATTGAAACGTATGGATAAGCGTTGAAACCTTTAAGGAACTATTTCGCTTGAATTAAAAGTAAAAAGAAAGCTTTCCGTTAGTGAAAAAGGCTGAAAAGAGACTTTGTTTTGCATTCCTGTGGTCAGCCAAGTCTAAACGCTACGTAGTAGAAACGAAACTAACTGTGACTCTGTGATACAGGAAGTGGGCTAGAGTGGAGGCTTTTAGAGGCTGCTGTGTTTGAAGCGGAGGGACATTTTATTGTGTGACACCACCCTTACTGGAAGTTGGATTACAGAGACGGACCGGTGAGCAGGAAGTTTGAAAGGAGCCTACTCTAGCCAAAAAAACCACAGAGAAATTGCGCCCGACATTTTGGGGAGGACTAAAATTTAAAATGTTATTTTCAAGCCGAAAAAGCGTTTAAACAAGTTCTAAAGGTGGCGATTTGGCTTGAAGATTGTTAATATAAAGTCTGATTAACATTGAAGTGGCCTCCAAGACGGATTTGAGAACAAGACCTAGAGCTGCTTCATCACCCAGTCCAAGAATGACTGCAAAGGAAAAAAAGAGTGGCAAGCAGCTATAGAAGCGATGGAGAAACGGATGACGGAGAATCTTGGAAAACAAATAGAATCACAGTTGCAACAACAATTGGAGCAAATAGAGCAAGTGCAAATCCAAGTACAGAAAAAAAATATGGAAGAATTGAAAGAACTGGTACTTGCAGAAGTGTCAGGGATTAAAAAAGATACAGAAGAACTTAAAAAGGAAGTCAAAAGTCTGGTGACAAAATCTGAAGATATGGAACAAAAGGTTAAAAAAACCTTGTCAGAGAATGCAAGGTTGGAGACCATGATGGATTACAGGGTTACTCAGAATCACTTGAGATTGAGAGGGATAGAAGAGGAGGAAGATCAAGATCTACGGGCCCTAGTAATTAAGACATTGACAACTTACATAGGGGAAGATGAAGGAGATTTGGATGCAGACTTTGACTTGATTTACAGAGTAAATTCGGCTTATGCCAAAAGAAAGCAATTACCCAGAGATGTAATTGTTCAATTTGTGACAACAAAGATGAAGGAAGACGTTTTCAAGAAACAATTTTCACAACCGTTGGAAATTAATGGAAAGAAAATAATAATCTTGAGAGAAATTCCGAGATCAATTCTACAAGATAGAAAGAAATTCAAGAAATTGACAGACAGGCTAAAAGAAATGAATATTAGATTCAGATGGGAGATTCCATATGGACTTACATTTATGTACAACTCGGTGAGATCAACTCTTAAAACTGAAGGAGACTTATATAGATTCAAAGCGAACAATCTGGACGATTTTAAAGATATTTAATTTAACACCATTATGGATTACAAATTTTTATCTTGGAACGTAAATGGATTAAATTCACCAGGTAAAAGAAGACTGGTGAATCATTGGCTGGAAAAACAAAAATGTAATATAATTTGTTTACAAGAAACACACATAAGAAAACAAGACGACAAATATCTGACTAATAAAAAATTGGGAGAAGAATTTCATTCTTCAGCAGTTAACAAGAAAAAAGGAACAGTGATTTATATTTCAAAAGATTTGGATCCTAAGCAAATTTTTTCTGACAAAGAAGGAAGGTATGTTGGCGTGGAAATCTGTATGGATAGAAAAAAGACATTGCTTGTTAATATATATGCACCCAATGGTGCAAAAGAGACCTTTTTCAATGATTTGACTAAAGAGTTGGAATGTTTAAATTATGACCAAATTGTTCTTGCGGGAGACTTTAATGGTACAGTGAACAACACATTGGATAGAAAGTCCAAAGCAAGTGGAGAGACAGTTGGAAAGTTACCAAAAAATTTCTTTCAATTGATGAAGCAAGAAAAGTTAGAAGATGTTTGGAGGAAGTGGAATCCTAAGACTAAGGATTACACGTTTTATTCGAATAGACATAATTCTTTTTCTCGAATTGACATGATTTGGATGTCAGAGGAGATGGCGCAAAAAACTTATAAAATACAAATTCTACCGAAAACTAACTCGGATCATAATCCCCTACTTTGGATATCTAAAGCAAAACCTAAACAGCTATTCTGGAGAATTAATGAAGATTTACTGGATCAAAAACAAATTAATGAAATCTTAAAAAAGGAAACGAAAAGTTTTTTTGAACTGAATTTGAATAAAGGCACGGACATACAAGTTGTATGGGATACATACAAAGCAGTAATCAGAGGCATGCTTATCTCTCTGAACTCCAAAGATAAAAAGCAAAAGATTCAGCAACAGAAAGATCTTCATGAAAAAATTCGACAAAAAGAAAAGGAACTAAAAAAAAGACCAGGGAAGAAGAAAATTGTTAAAGAGATCCACTTCCTGCAAGATCAGCTGAATGTTCTTTTAAACAGAGAATTATATTGGAACTTAAAAAAATTACAGCAAAAAGCATTTGAGGGTGCAAATAAACCAGGAAAGTTTTTGGCATGGCAATTGAAAAGTAGAAAAGATAGGAACTTTATATCCAAGATTGTTGAAGATGGAAAGGAGGTGATGAGCCTGAATGGTATAAAAAGAGCTTTTTTTAAATACTACGCCAAATTATTTCAAAAGAAAGGAATTGACCAACAGAGAATCAAGAAATACTTGGACACGATTGAAGTTCCAGAGCTGGGAAAACAAATTAAAGAACTATTAAATGGTTTAGTAACGAAAGAAGAAGTGACAATGGCGATAGAAGATGCAAAGTTGGGCAAAGCTCCAGGACCAGATGGCTTTACAGCAAAATTTTATAAGAAATTTAAAGAGGAGCTAACCCCTATTTTAGTACTTCTGTCAAATGAGATAAGACAGACCAAGCGGATCCCAGATTCATGGAAGGAAGCAAATATTTCATTGATACCTAAGGAAGGTTTGGATTTGACTCAAGTAAAGAACTATAGACCAATATCGTTATTAAATAATGACTACAAATTATTTGCAAAAATAATTTCAGAGAGACTGAAAAAATATTTGAAAGATACGATAGCGGAAGAACAAGCGGGATTTTTACCAAATAGACAAATTAGAGATAATCTAAGAGTGGTGATAGACGCAATTGAATATTATGACAAGCATCCTGAAAAAGAAGTTGGATTCCTCTTCTTAGATGCGGAAAAAGCTTTTGATAATTTAAATTGGGAGTTTATGCTGCAAGTTATTGAAAAAATGAATATTGGACAGTCCTTTTTAAACATGATTGTGGCAATATATTCAGAACAAAAAGCGGCTTTGAATATAAACAAAGAAAAGACGGACTTCTTCCAAGTCCAAAAGGGAACACGTCAAGGCTGCCCGTTATCCCCGTTGTTGTTTATTTGGATATTGGAAATATTACTAACAGCGATAAGAAAAGATGACAGTATTGAAGGACTTACAGTGAAAGGTTTTGCCTATAAGTATAGGGCATTTGCAGATGATGTAATGTTTATGATTCAAGACCCAATTGAGAAAATACCACAATTGATGGAAAAAATTGAAGAATTTGGTTCAGTTGCGGGATTTTATGTTAATAAAAATAAAACTAAAGTGATGTGCAAAAATATGACGAAACAAAGACAGACAGAACTTCAAGAGAAAATACAATGTGAAGTAGTCACAAAGACTAAATATCTTGGAATTGATTTAACTATGAAAAATATTGACTTGTTTAAAAACAATTATGAAAAGGTGTGGCATAAGATTCAGCAAGATATGAAGAAATGGGATACTTTGAATTTATCATTGATGGGAAGAATCGCGACTGTAAAAATGAATATCTTGCCGCGTTTGATGTTTTTGTTTCAGACTATTCCAATACTAAAACAAAGGAAAATACTGGATTCGTGGCAGAAAGAATTATCCAAATTTGTATGGGCAGGAAGAAAGCCAAGGATTAAAATGAAAATTTTATGTGATGCAAGAGAGAGAGGAGGCTTACAACTACCAAATTTAAGACTGTATTATGATGCCGTCTGTTTAACATGGTTGCAACAGTGGATTAATTTGGAGAATAAGAAGTTATTGGCTCTTGAAGGACATGATAATAAATTCGGATGGCATGCATATTTATGGTATGGAAAAGTAAAAATGGATAAATTTTTTAAACACCACTTTGTAAGACAATCACTGTTCGAGACATGGACGAGATATAGAAAATTCTTCTCAGAAGAAAGACCACTTTGGATTGTACCAGCTGAAGTGATTAATCCATATTCAAGAAACCAAGGACTAGACTGGCTACCTTACAAAAATCTTTTAAAATCTGAAGGGAAAAATTTTGTGTTAAAAGATAGATTTGATGTTGAATTTGAATATGATTGGTTGAAGTATAGACAGATTTATGACTTATTTAAGACCGATAAAAGAGAACATGGTTTTAGAGAAAAGAATATTGAAATTGAAACTGTATGGCTTGAGAAAGATAAAAAAATGATTTCTAAACTCTACAAGGTGTTATTGAAATGGTATACTGAGGATGAAGTTGTAAAGGAGCAAATGATAAAATGGGCAGTAAATGTTAATAATGAGATATTAATGACATCTTGGGAATACTTGTGGAAAAAATCAATGAAAATTTCAACGTGTGTAAATGTTAAAGAGAATTGTTATAAAATGATGTATAGATGGTATATGACGCCTAAAAAAATTGCTATTATAAATGAAAGTATGTCCAACAAATGTTGGAAATGTAAAAAACATGAGGGGTCTTTTTACCATATGTGGTGGACATGTGATAAAGCAGTAAAGTATTGGACAGAGATCCACAATGAGATACAAAAAATTTTGAATTGTACTTTTAAGAAAGACCCACAGATGTTATTGTTAGGTCTTAAAATGGAAGAAATAAATGTAGCCAAGAGAACATTATTATGGTACTTGACTACAGCAGCAAGACTGACTTTTGCTCAATGTTGGAAACAAGATAAAGTACCTGAAACATGGGAATGGATTAAAAAGACGTTGTTCTTAGCAGAAATGGATAAATTAACAAGAAAATTAAACAACGAAGAAGATGAAACTTTTTTTGAAGACTGGAAAGACTTTCAAAAATACTTGTTGAAAAATTGGGACATTAAGCGTGGTTTGGTTTGTTTTGATAGTTATTAAGTGGAAAATGAAATAGAATTAGATTTTTGAATTGTTACCGTTTGATAGAGAAAATAAGTTTAGAAATAATTGTAACAGAATAAGAGAGATATTAATGGGGTTGGAGCGGTGCGGGAAGTCTTGTTTGGGGGGGGGGAGGAAAATTAGAGAAATGGGTATGTAGGTGGATTGAAAATGTTTGAACGTGTGATATATCCAATAATAAATTGTATTTACTAAAAAAAATAAAACTGGAAGTTTCCATTTAGCTGTAATGGCTAATAGCCATTGACGGACCTGTCTTTTCCTGGATGTGTCTAATCCTCTTTTCAAGCCATCTAAGTTTCACTGGACATTGAACATGGTGGTTATCATTTAGGAAGAGTGCTGAGGAGGGACATCTGTGTTTCAGATGACATTAACTTGTTCCTAAATGTCCCTGGCTAGCTCATTGATTCTACACGTGGAGCAGCTTTCGTTACAAATCATTAAAGGTTTGGGCCACTGCCAGCCGATATCTGCAGAGCCCTTGGTTTCAACAACTGTCTGTCTGAGGAATTCCAAAACCAGAGGATCTTCTATTCTGTACCACACTGCAGATTTCTTGCTGCCCGTCCTAGTTTGCTTAGATTCAAGTTCTGTTGTGAATAAAATTGCCTCACTAGAGGTAGTGATATAGATCCCCAGGTAAGCTATAAAGTTTCTCCATATGCTCCGGCAGCCATGAAGACCTGAGCCAAAGCCATTTTGGACCTGGTGATGAATTGCCATGGCAACGCACTGATTTGGTGATTTTTTAAGACTGTTTTCCAACAATCCCGTGTTCTTGTTTAGGGAGAAAAAATTAGGCTCTGCTGTTTTAAGACTGTTAAATTGTTGTGGTTTATATTTTCTATAGTCTGTATTTTATTGCTTCTCTTCTTTTTTTTGTAACTCGCAGCGGTCTTCAAGCCTGAAGCAGGAAAAGCTTTCTGACGTCTGACAAACACTTAAGGGGGCCTCAGTTGCTAGATAGGCATGACAAAGACACAAACCACTTTGCTGCATTAAAAAGTGTGTCTGCGTATATACATATAGAAAGCCACAGGTACACCATCATGGCAAATACTGTTAAAAACACTGTTAAAACACACAGCTTTTTATGCCACGTAAGTATCAAGAGTCTTGACCAGGATGGCCCAGGTGAGCCTGATCTCACCAGGTCTCAGAAGTTAAGCAGGGTCGGCCCTGGTTAGTAGTTGGATGGGAGACCACCAAGGAATACCAGGGTCGCTAGGCAGGGGCAGGCAATGGCAAACCACCTCTGAACATCTCTTGCCTTGAAAGCTCTATGGGGTCACCATAAGTCGGCTGAGACTTGACAGCAGCACTTTCCATCCCACCCCCCCTAATATTGCGGGATGTGTTCTAGAATGGTTTTAATCATTCCTTAAGGATTAGACCCAGAAGGTTGCCGTTGGAGATCTTATCAGCTGTAGGTTTCCACGAGGGTCAGTTTTATCTCACATGCTGTTCAGTTTCTGTATAAAACTCTTGGGAAAGCTCATCCGTAGTTCTGGAATCTGTTTATTGGATTATTATATGGTTTTTATGGAATGGCCTGCACAAAGAAGATGATGAAGAAGAAGGAGAGAGTGGATTTATGCCCTGCCCTTCACTCAGAGTCTCAGATTGCCTTACAGTCTCCTTTCCTTTCCTCTCCCCACAACAGACACCCTGTGAGGTAGGTAGGGCTGAGAGAGCTCTGACAGAAACTGCTCTTGAGAGAACAGCTCTGAGAGAACTGGCTCTCGAGGAGGTTAGGAAGGCTCTCGCTCTCCTGGCTTTCCGCAAAGTCTGCAAAACTGAATCATTCAAGAGGGTCTTTTTGCACGGGTAAAAGGTCTGCACTGTACAAAATGGTCTACAGACTTACTTGAATAAATGATTAGGGACTGTGGTCTTTACTGTCGTGTACAGCTTACTGTCAGCAGGATCCTATTATGTAATTGTTGCACTGCTTAATAAGTCATCTTAACCCTTACGCCGTGCTTCAGTTCTTTCTGGTCGGTTTCAGGCTTCTACAGTCCCTATGCGTTGTTACTGAATGTCCCGTGGGGCCTCCCCAATGGGACAGCATGGCAGGGGGGGGCAGTCAGGGTGTGACCATGAAGAAGGAAAGGCCAGGAAAAGTGAAATGTTACAGGTCGCACGCTATTGAAGATCAGAAGGAATACTCAGCCTTTGAAAAGTAGTTTATGATTGCATCATCCTTGGCTCGACAAAGTAAGACATCTCAAAGGGCATACTTCCCCACCCACCCCCCCGCAAGAAGCTGGGGAGAGGCAGCCGTTCTTCAAAGGAAGCCTGACTTATTCACGAACTCCGATGCTGAACTTTTTTTTGGTAACAGGATATTATCTTATTTAGCCATTATCTCCCACCTCCAAACACTCAGTGATTAATGTAGGTCACTGTTCATCCTTAGGCATAAATTGCTTAAACTTGATTAATATTAATATTTTTTTTCCTTATTAACATGGCAATAATGTCTTTTGCATCTAATTATAATCTTTACAGGATTTTGGCTTTTTCTCTCACTCAGAGGTTGGCAACCCCAGGAGCTCTGAGTTTATTGATCAACACCTTGCTAAGAATTTTAATGTAACCACAAGAGCCCTGTGAATATTCAGGCCCAGGTTTGCTTTTGCATTTGCAGTAGGGATACAGCACAGGAGAATGAGGGTAACCTTGACTTTGGTCTTCTCATCCTTCCTTAGGAAAATACATATGAAATGATGCTTTGCTCCGAGTCATTTCTTCAGCATCTCATGAGGTTCATTGCTCTGGCTCTCATTGCGGTCACACTAATTAGGTTCCCAGGCTTTCAGATGGAGCGTCTTGGGTATGAATGCAAGTGGAAGAGAGCAATTACTGGGCAGTTGCATTTTTAAAATCCCACCCTTCCTCCAGTGAGCTCAATGTGGCATCTCCCCTTCTCCAAGAGACTAAGAGAGAGAAAAAGAAGAGGAGGAGGTTTTTATACTCGGCTTTTCTCTACCCGAAGGAGTCCCAAAGTAGCTGACAATCTCCTTCCTTTCCTCTCCCTACAACAGACAATCTGTGAGTTAGGCGGGACTGAGAGAGTTCCAAGAGAACCGTGACTGGCCCAAGGTCACCCAGTGGGCTTCATGTGAAGGAGTGGGGAATCCAACTCGGTTCTCCAGATTAGAGTCTGCTGCTCTAAACCACTACGCCACATTGGCTCAAATAATTTAATGGGCTTTGTGGCTCAAGTTATTTAGTGGGCATCATGGCTGAGCAGAACTTTGAAGGTGTATCTCTCCAGTTCTGGCCTGGTTCTCTAACAGTTACACCATATTGATTACTGACAAAATAACAGTTATTCAAAGTTTTGAGGAAGGTATTGGAGATCCATGTGAAGCTACCTTATGTTGACCTATAACCAGTAGTCCACCTGATTTGGTGGTGTCTGCTTCAGGCCCATAGCTATGGTGGGGCTTCTGGGGGCTCCGATGCCATGTTTCAAATGAATCAAGTTTCTTCCTGCCAGCTTTCTCCGTTGTCCAGTTTTCACACCCAGGGCTCTTTTTGTAGCAGGGACTCCTTTGCATATTAGGCGACACCCCCCTAATGTAGCCAATCCCCCAAGAGCTTACAGTAGCCCCTGTAAGAAGAGCTCTGTACACCCTTGGAGGATTGGCTACATTAGGGGCGTGTCGCCTAATATGCAAAGGAGTTCCTGCTACAAAAAGAGCCCTGCTGGTAACCAAGATCAACTTAATTCATGCCAGGCCAAGTTAATTCATGCGAAGATCAAGTTAATTCATTCTGGCAACCAAGATCAAGTTAATTCATGCTATGCTATGTATGTTAACAACAACACACCCCTACAGCTGCTTTATGGCTGCCCTTCCCAGACTCAATCTCCTTCTGATTCCTTGGTTGCAGTCTCCCTTTTGGTTGACGGTGACGTCAAGGAACAATTTCATTTTTTCCATTGTCAACCTTGACGTGAGGATTGCTATGGTATAAATTACCTTGATCTTGGGCCCCAGCAACACATTCTTACAATTAAGAACCTTTTCTAGCTCCTTCAATTGCTGCCCTTCCGACTCTCAGTCTCCTTCAGATTTCTTGGTTACCATTTGGATATATATATATATTTAGCTAGAGCAATATGACCCAGAAACGAAAGCAAAACAGCAAGGTCTTATTTATGTGTTACATTTCTATCACAGGGTTTTAGCTTCACCCACACGAACTTTGGGAAACCTTTATATTTACTGGGGCAATTGCATATTGCTTGGATTTTGCTGTCTGCTATTACCTTCGAGACATTCTGACCTGGGAATGAATTCTTCCTGCTGCCATTTGAGCCCTTACCTTTAAACCACGAGGGGATCGTCTGAAATGGCCTAATAGGTGCCTGTTCTTCAAAGAGAACTGCAACAGTTATTTAGTTTGCATTGAATCATTCCTTCAATAGTGGCCTCCTTTAGCACGCCTCTGAACAGCTGTTAGAAACAACTGATGATGAAGGAGTAACGGCTCAGCCCATTTTCAAAACAACTGAAAAATAATACGGAGTAAAACAACTAGCCAACTGTCAGCAGTGTGCAGGCCAAGTCATTTCCATGGCAGAGATTTCCACATCTGCTTCAAGTACTGTCTCACTGGAAGCTTCACAGTGCTCGATTTTGGCCAGATTGTGGCCACTACTGATCACACCTGTATCCTACCCTTCTCACATCTCTCTCTCACACACGTCTCTCTCTCCCGTCCTCTCGTTTATTCTGCCAATAACTCTGAGAGGAAGCAGAAAAGAGCAAGAGTCCAGTTCAGGCCAAGCGTTCAGACCAAGAAGAAGTGAGGATTTCATGGATTTCTGAAGAAGTGAGCGGTGAGTCACGAAAGCGCCGACCCTGCCACATATTTTGTTAGTCTTTAAGGTGTCCTTGGACTCTGGCTCTTTTCTGCTGCTACAGAGAGACCAACATGGCTACCCATCTTGATCCGAAAGGAATGTTTGGATGAGTGTGATTGACCCAAGGCCATCCAGTGAGCTTCATGGCAAATGGAGCTCTGGGCACAGGCATTCCCGGTTCCGGTCCAGCCCCTTGACTGCTACACAGTGCTGGCTCTCTTGCAATACTTGCGATTTCCTATTTCCAGCCAGTTCCGTGAAATATTGATCTTGACAAAAAAGGCATCAGTATAAATATGTGATATAATTTAATGTGCAATTATAGAATCATCTAACAGAATAAGATGTAGATGGTATAAAACAGGTGAGATGGGTATGGGCCAACATGGGGTAGTGGTTAAGAGTGGCGGTTTCTAATCTGGAGAACCAGATTGGATTCCCCACTCCTCCACATGAATCCTGCTGGGTGACCTTGGGCCTGTTACAGTTCTCTCAGCCCCACCTGCTTCACAAGGTGCCTGTTGTGGGGGGAGGCATGTCAGGAAGTGGTGTTAGGGTCTGGTGAAGCCTCACCAGTGCAGAGTGGTACAGCGTGCTGGAGAGCTAAGTCCCACAAAGTCCAATGTCCACACAGGTAGTGGGGAGGAAATATGTATAAGGATTTATTCACACTGTTACATGATGCAGGTATACACAAGTCAATCCAACAAAGTGCTCCGCCATACATCCACATACAAAGAGAGAGAAGTAGAGACTGTACATAGAATGCTTATATACACTGCCTGACCAATCAGCACTGACTGCTGAGTCACTCTGACACTCCAGCAGAGGTGCTGGTCAGAACCGTTTTGCTCCAGCTAGAGCCTCTAGCCTGCAGCTGTTAACTGTCACTTAGATGGACATGATCTGAATCTGACAGCTCATATCTTTCATACACTGACAAGGCAATTGTAAGCCACTTTGAACCTCCTTAGGGTAGAGAAAAGTGGGGTATAAAAACCAACTCTTCTTGCTAAAACTTTGGTTTACTCCCTAGGAAAAGTGCACAACTTAAACTCTAGGCACCAAGATGATCATAATGTTCTAAAAGCTTTGATAGGACAAGTGTACAAAGCCTTGGCTTTGGACCAGTGAGATCTGGTTGGTGTGCCATCAGTTATGAATGGATGGCCCCACTGTCGATGGACAATGCATCCATGAAGAATACTTGCATGAGGAAATCTTAGACAGAGAGGTTCCTTCAGCCATTCAAACATTTCAAACATTTAAAAAGTGTGAAACACAAGTATATATATATATATTAAATATTTTAAAATAAACAAATATATATAGAGAGAGAAATATATGCTTCACATCCCACATTTAGCCTATCTAATTTGATTGATTTACAGTACAACTGCCCTGACTACTATAGATGAACAGACTATATTTACATATGTGGGTCAGAAAAAATTCCTGTTTGGAATTTTTTTCCTATTTAGAAAATTTCCTGCAGAAAAATTTCTGCACCACATCACTGGCACTGACCCATTTGCACATGCAAGTTACCCATTAAAGCCATAAAGCAATATACATGTACATATCAACCATGCCTGAGTTACTAGGACTAGAGTTACTAGTTACTAGGGAATTGTCCATCTGCTGGAACATAAGTAACATGAACTGAACAAAGGGCATCTTTATTAGAGATATACTGATATGCTTTTTCCACGTTCCTGTTTATTTTTGTAGGTTGTTGCTATGAGCCTTTTTGTTCCAGCTCAGTTTCTATGATGGCATTTTATGTCATTCTGCACCATGTATGCCTTATACATTTTATATGCAATCGATATGTAAAAAGAAGCAATTATTCTATTACATTTCATTAGTATAAAGTCTGGGTCCAGTGTGGCACCTTTTAAGACCAACAAAGTTTAATTCTGAGTATACGCTTTCATGTGCATGCACACAAAAGCTGATGCCCAGAATTAAACTTTACTGGTGTTAAAGGTGCCACACTGGACTCAAACTTGGTCCTCTTGCTTCAGACCAACACGGCTGCCTAAGTGAATCTATTTCACCAGTATGGGAAAGAAAAAGGATGACTTTGGGTTCATCCTGGGTGTAGAGAACCTGTGCCAGAAGCTGGAATTTTTGAACTGAAACCGTGCGTGCAGAAAATTCAGTAACATCTCTAATCACTGGCTGATTTCCCACTACAGCTGCCTCGGGGTTGCGCCACCGTTTGCCCCGATACTATCCGTCAATTTCACACCCAAAGCCGTGGGGCTGCATTTGACCCGCGGCTTTGCCTGATTTCCCCCGCAGTTTCATGATCCTGTTTTTTGAGGATTACGAAACTGCGGGGGAATCGAGCGAAGCCACGGGCCAAAATGCAGCCCCTTGGCTTCGGGTGTGAAATTGACGAATAGTATCGGGGCAAACGGCGGCACAACCCTGAGGCAGCTGTAGTGGGAAATCAGCCACTATGTTCAAAGCCATAAAAGGTGAAATACAGCTGGGGTTGCCAGGCCGTACTCTGATCTTCTGCGTTGCCACTGGCCTCTGTACCGGCACCATAGGCTCGGTCCGGCAACCCTAATCACAGCCTTGCAACATTCTTCAGCCTTCCTGCATTCCTCTGGCGAGTCCTTCAGAAACTGGCAAGCATCTACTTGTGGAAAGCGTCATCTTCCACAGTGCAATCCTAAGCAGCGTTATACCCTCCTGAGTCCATTGACTTCATTGGATTTAGACAGGCACAACTCTGTTCAGGACGGCACTGTTAATCTTTTAACGGCTGAAAAAGGTTTTAATTTTAAAAGTGTTTTTCACTCCATCCCCACCTATAGTTAAAATAAATCTCCAGGGGGATGCTAAAAAGCATGAACCATAAAATAAATAAAAGCAGTATGTTAAAAATTATGAGCGAAGGAAGCTTAATGCAAAAAAATAACAAAGGGCTGAGAAACGACCTGCCATTGTTTAATGGGGACACTAACTCATACAGTTGGATTGAATGCTCTTTTTTTAATGTAAATCTATCATTTTTAATGAAAGCCACGCTGTCTGCACTCCACTCAGAGAGCTCAGAATGCTTTGGGGGGCTTTAAAGCGAATAAACAGCAACAATCATCATTATAATAAAATACTGCCAATTGGGCTAAGTAAAAAGTTTGGACTGAGCTAGGGCGGGTGTTTTGGCACCATGTCAAATCATGCTTTCAGTTCAATGCCTTTTCAGAAAATGAATGTCATTATGAATAACTCAGGCGCCCTTTTAATATTAACTTTGTCCTGTGAGCCCTTCTTCAGGGCTTCTTCCTATGCTGCCAGACACTCTGGGCCCTGTGGAGATGGGCCTCCCATTTACCCATCCAGGGTGGAAATTTACCTGCTTCAGCCCCAATTTCTCACCCCTAAGGAATCAGGGTGAAAAAATGGCCTCCACATACTAACGCTCTAGGAATTTCCCCTAATCTCTATGGTAAAGACCATAGGAGGTGGCAGCCTAGAGCATCACTCAGGAGTGACATCATACCCTCCTCAAATCCTGCCCTCCACAGGAATTGTTCCCCCCAAGTCACCTAATGTTTGCTGAAGCATTGTTGGGAACCTTATGTGGGACGCAGCCATATTTGGAGCCAGTTTGGTGTAGTGGTTAAGTGCACGGACTCTAATCTGGGAGAACCAGGTTTGATTCCTGACTCCTCCACTTTCAGCTGCTGGATGACCTTGGGCAAGCCATAGTTCTGTCAGGGGTGTTCTTGAAAAAGCAGTTTCTGTCAGAGCTCTTTCAGCCCCACCTACTTCACAGGGTGTCTGTTGTAGGGAGGGGAAGGGCAAGGAGTTTGTTAGCCACTCTGATACTCCAAGTGAAGGGCGGGGTATAAATCCAATCTCCTCCTCCTCCTCTTCTTCTTCTGTAGCATTTTCTCTTCTGTAAACTTAATTGTGGGGAGGAGCTGCAGATTGATATCCTTCTTCAGGGCCACAGTCTTCTGGTGTTGCCCTCACAGGGTGTAAGGAAGGTACAACAGGCCTTTTCTGTCAACTGATGGGACTCACACGGTCTCCTATGATTTGGGGGGGACCAGGTTTGTTTTAAAATATAAACCTTCCCCTCACTTATCAGGTGTTATAGCAAGTATATAGGAATGTGTTTGCTGCTATGAGGTAAGTATTGCAGTGCATAAGTAGAATAAGGAGATCACTGAGGTAGGAGTTGTATGTAAAAAACAAAAGAGGGTTAGTTTTCTTTGGGATTCCTTACTCAGTCTGTTGCTGTGCTAAGCATGTGGGCATTATTCTGCTTAATAAATGCTTTATAACTTTTAATGCTGGCAGCTCTCCTTGGTACCACATAGACTTCTACAGTTTGAACATGCTATTTTTAACTGGCAGCAAGAGAAGGCAGGACAGTCAATCAATTGCAAACTGCTTAATCCCACAGTAGTGCACAAGTGCTGTAAAATGTAGGAGAAGCAGTCATGAGTCAAGGCCTTAGAACAGCAATGCAGGGTAGGGAATCTAGGAGCCCTTGCCCTCTCAGTGGGTAATTCCTACCAAGGTCAGGTGGTGGCACTGGGTGAACCCAAAGCAGGAGAGAAAAGCCCTTGGGGGGGACAAGACAGAACAGGACCTGCAGGTCAGTGAAGCTGTTCCACCACAAAGCTATAGAAGACAGCAATCCTCAGCAGGCCTACTTAGAATCATTATTCAGTGGGACTTACCTCTAGGAAAAAGTTTGGAGGATTGCATTGAGAGTACAGTGGCTTTCATATCACAAATGTTACTTGAGAATACGTAGCTGCTATGTACCAACTCACATGTTGTATACATATTGATGTGATCATGCTCCTTCCTAGACAGATAACACGTACTACCAGTTTGTTGTCGTGGTTAGGAGCACGGACTCTAATCTGGAAGAACCTGGTTTGATTTCCCACTCTTCCACATGCAGCTGCTGGTGTGACCTTGGGTCAGTCACAAGTTCTTTCAGAGCTGTTATCTCAAGAGCAGTTCTCAAAAGAGCTCTCTCAGCCCCACCCACCTCACAGGGTGACTGTTGTGGGGAGGGGAAGGGAAAGGAGATTGTAAGCCACTTTGAGGCTCCTTCAGGTAGTGAAGGGCAGGGTATAAATCCAATCGCGTCCTCCTCCTCTTGTTTATATTTTATATATCACTTTCCTTAAAGATCAACTAGAATTCCAGGGCATCGGCAATTTTGTTTCCACTGCTTTTGCTAGGCTGGAGAGGCATTTCCAGCTGTTCAAGACTCTAAAGCTCCAGTTGTCTAGGAGAGCTTTCATGTTTTGTAATCTAGTCCTATTCACAAGCCAGCCAAGTTTGTGACATATCTTGGAAATTTTGTAGGTCTTTAAGATGCTACTGGAATTAACTATTGCTGTTCTACCACGGACAAACATGCCTACCAGAAACTATATATTACCTAATATTTTTACTATGGAATAAACAAAAATGATTGTATATTAAAATTATTTTCTTAACTATAACAAAGCTAGAGAAAGGATAAAATGACAAAAATATATTCCAAACAATACTACTTTTAAATGCATGGTTTTTCAGGACATAATTCTTATTATACCCCCTACTGCAAAATTGGATGAAAGGTAACCAATTATCCACAAAGACTCTTTTACATAAAATCCCTTAATGCAATTTATGGCAACTTAGTTTTGCCATTATGATTATAATCCCAATTACTTCTTAACCATCCATCAATGCAAAACTTTTCTGCACACTTTCAGTTTTTAGCAATTAATAATTTAGCCGAGAAATCATGCACCATATTCTTTTCTATTTTTTTTTATGAATTAACTTCTCCCAAGTTCTAATAGAGCAATTTCATGCCTTTTTAACTAACTTTTTCACGTCATGATTGCCAGGATGAAAAGGCAGGCCTAATATATTATGGAATTTTCAGCACCTTCTATTTTTAAAAAAAGAGAATAGCAAGACGTCTGTGTATCCTACAAAGATTGCAGTTCAAAAGGTTTATAACTTTTTAATGGAGAGCACTAGGGCTCAAAATTAAAACTTGCCTAAAGCATCACAACAATTATTTTCTTGGCTGGTGGTGTACTCAGCCTTTCCCCACAAAGAGCAGAGAGTTTCAAGTGTGGCCTCTTTATGTTGTCTGTTTCCTTCTGAAGAGAGGAGGTATTAAGTACTGGAAGGCCTTCAGGAAGAAACTTCTGGAGACTTCAGGAAAAGCTTCTTTTACCCAGCCTGATCTGCTCAGTGGGTGGGGGAAAGGAGGTGATAAAACTCCTGGGAGCAAGGAGGGAGGCCTCTTTGGTACTGATTCCATTGAAGCAGAAAGAGCTTTTAACTGTGGTCTGGAGGAGGTGGCCATTGCCATGCACTGGCTGGCATGACTAGAAGAGGCTTGGAAGTAATGGGCCTCCTGTAAAACCCCTATAACTTTCTAAGCTAAGGAGCCTGCCTTATATTTAACAACTGATAGGACAGGTATAGAGGGAAGGAAGGACAGAGGAATTGCATTTTACCCTTTTCTTTTGAATCCCTTGCTCAAACTGGTGCTGTGCTAAGAGTATGTTTGGAAACAGGACTTCTTCCTCTTCCTCTTCTTCCTCTTCTTCCTCTTCCTCTTCTTCCTCCTCCTCCTCCTCCTTTTCCTCCTCCTCTTCTTCTAAAAAGAGGTGCCAGAACTCTCAAGAGGGAAATGAACTTTTAAACATTTTTAAAAGAATTTTGTCCAAGTGGTTCCGGAACTCCATTCCGGCGCATTCCCCCTGAAAAAAAGGCCTTCTTGTAAATATTCTCTTTTTGATAAATATTTTATAACTTCTGATGCTGGTAGTGGTTCTCTGTACCACATAGACTTCTACCATCTTGGACATGCTATTTTAAAAGGAGCACCAGGAGGAAGAGGAGGGCAGCCAGTTGGTAAATGGCTACTCCCCTAGTGGTGCACAAGGCAGCAAGCTGTCCACACTGGGTATTAGGAGACACAGAGGCAAAGCCTCAGAACATGGAAGCGAAGTTGGGAGTCCTGACCTCTCAGCAGGCAATTTCTACAAAGGTCAGGTGGTGGCAGTGGTTAAACTGAGAAGGAGGAAAGCCCCTCCAGGTGTTGGCAAAACCCAGGAGGGCAGGGTGGAATAGGGCCTGTAGGCCAGAGCAGGACTGTTCTGCTACAAGCGCTACTGCGATTCCTGCATGAGAATTCTGAACTAGAATAGAATCATAGAGTTGGAAGAGACCTTCAGGGTCATCTAGTCCAACCCCCTGCACAATGCAGGAAATTCACAACCTCCCCCTCCCCAGTTCCATGCCAAGAAGATGCCAAAAAACATCCAGAATTCCCTGGCCACACTGGCCTGGAGAAAAATTGTTTCCTGACCCCAAAGTGGCAATCACCATTTCCCGGGGCATGCAAGAAAGGACCACAAGAACTAAGCACTGAGGCAACCCTTCCTGCCTTCCCCCTCATGATCTGCTTAGGTTCACAGAATCAGCATTGCTGAATAGCACACATAGCTTCCTCTATATATCTGCACCAAATATAGCCAATCCCAGTTAAATCCCCCCAGTTTTTTGTTTGTTTGTTTGTCTGTTATTGAATTTGAACAACTTTGTTTCCACCACTCTTGCTTGCCTGGAGAGGGATTTCCAGCCACACAAGACTTGGAAGTACTGGTTGTCTAGGACGGTTGTCAGGCTTCTGTAATCCAGTCCTATTTACTACCACCAAGCCAGCCAAACTTGTAACATTATTTCGCACAGAAGCCATTTCCCTGGGGCATCCTGATAATATTTGACTCTCAATTTCCAACTAAAGCAGGAAATCTAATCACATTTTGCAAATGGAATGCTAGGAGGGTGAGAAACAGGCACTCGCCCAAAGCCATTCAGTTAGCTGATAACCAAGTGGGATTTATCTGATTCTTGGTTTCTTAAGCTCTGAGATCATCTCCATAGCATGCCAATTATAAAAACAGATTTACAAGCATGAAAAGTTGTCTATTGTATTAAAGTTCTTTAAGCTGCCAGATGCTTTGATCATGCCAAACCTCTTACTAGTTCCCTCATTTACTTTCTATCCTACATACCAGTGTCTTCTGTGATATTGCTTAGCATAAGCTGTAGATTTGTAGCTACTGAGATCTTTTCCATAACTTGATGACCTTCATTCACCCCAAGGTTAGAGGATATTTCAGTTGGTAGTCTTCTTTCTCACATCTGGAACTCCTCAGGGTAGTACTTAAGATGATGGAACTATTATGTGTTCATTTATTTATTAGATTTCTACTCTCCCCTTCTACAGGGTACTCAGGGTGGCATACCACATTTATTTATGTATTCATTTTACAAGCTTTATAGCCCACCTTTCTGCCCTCATAAGGGCTACCAGAGTTGCTAACAAATTAATGCATAATAGAAATGTACATAATAGAAACCATATCTTGAAAATTATTAAAACCAATGTAAACACATCA
The DNA here is from genome assembly GCA_029375565.1 of Gekko gecko. Lineage (NCBI taxonomy): Eukaryota > Metazoa > Chordata > Lepidosauria > Squamata > Gekkonidae > Gekko > Gekko gecko. Next base: position 92,656,081 of record JAPDNY010000011.1, on the reverse strand, counting down.
TTAAAACAATTAAGACCAGAGCTAAAACACAGGCAAGAACACAGAAACAGTTAAAACGCTGAAAAATAGTAAAACAATAAATGTAAAATGGCAAAATGCTCACAAAACCATATCAAATCTACCAAATCTATTTATATATCTGTCTGTCTGTCTATATAGCTAGCAGAAAGCCAGAAATGAGAACCTAGTTAAAAAAGCAAAGACAGTTTGGAATGATAACACCCCATTTCACAAAAAGATCTGGCTGTGATTTTTTTAAAAAAATAAATAAGGAATCAATAGAAGCCACAAAGCCCCTGTTTCACAAATCACTCTCTTAGCCCCTGTACTACATCGGCTAAATCTAACAATTATGGTCAATTTCAGACCTGGCAATTTGATCCTATATGGAGGTCAAACATCATGCGTATTCCACATCACTGGGCAAAGTTTGACGACTTCTTCCAACCTAAGTGTCTCTTCCTCCAAAGGAAGAACCACTTGAGAGGGAGAGAAACATGTCATAGAAATAGTCCAATGGTACCTTTAAGACCAACGAAGTTTTATTCTGGGTATAAGATTGGGATTGAGCAGGTTGAGAAAGAAGTACTTTTCTCCCTTTCTCACAATACAAGAACTCGTGGGCACTCCATGAAATTGCTGAGCAGTCGGGTTAGAACAGATAAAAGGAAGTACTTCTTCACCCAAAGAGTGATTAACATATAGAATTCACTGCCACAGGAGGTGGTGGCAGCTACAAGCATGGACAGTTTCAGGAGGGAATTAGATAAACATATGGAGCAGAAGTCCATCAGTGGCTATTAGCCACAGGGTATAGATGGGAACTCTCAGTCTGGGGCAGGTGATGCACTCTATTCTTGGTGCTGGGGGGGCAGCAGTGGGAGGGCTTCTAGTGTCCTGGCCCCACTGCTGGACCTCCTGATGGCACCTGGTATATTTTGGCCGCTGTGTGACAGAGTGTTGGACTAGATGGGCCATTGGCCTGATTCAACATTGGCTTCTCTTATGTTCTTAAGATTTCATGTGCCACTGGACTCAAACTTTGTTCTGCTGCTTCAGACCATCATAGCTACCTACCTGGATCTGTGTCCTAGAAATGACTGATTAGTATGTGGCCTCCTTTAAAGGCCTCTGGAAGAGAGCGCTCTATAGAATTTCCATCTCCTGGTGGGGAAATTCCTGGAGATTTGGGGATGCAGCCTGGGGGTTGGGGTTTGGGGAGGGGAGAGGAGGGGTCTCCATGTGGTATAATGCCATAGAGTCCCCAAAGCCACCATTTTCTCCCGAGGGAACTGATCTCTGTACTCTGGAGATGACCTTTAATGGCCTTCGTGGCCTGGGACCCACATCTCCGAAGGACCATCTCTCCCACATGTCCCCATGAGCCAAGCACAGGTGTCAAGTTGCTGCTTATAGGCTGTACTTTCACTTAAGGTATATATTGGCTGTGGTCACACGTGCCAGATAACACAGGGGGGGGAGGAGTGAGGCTATTTGCTCTGTAGCAATTTGACCCGCATATGCGTGATCACACAGTCCGTGGGAGCTGCAGGGACAGCCCGTCACTGCGTGATCAGACACAAACCACAGGTGAATTGGGTTTTTTTTTTTGCCAGGTGTTTCTGATGCGCTTAAACGGGGGATCAATGAATCACATCTCCACACTGAGGGCTTCCTATGGCAGTATGCAATGATGCACATACTGGGAACGGGGTGGGGGGGAGGCACAGAGTCGGGAGGGCCTGATCAGACCACCCCAACACCATGAAAGCGTGCTGGCACAATCACACAGGGAAAAATCTGCCCGTGGCCTGTAGCAACCTGTTTGATAGTAGACTTTCCCTAATGTCTTTTAACTCCGCTCTTGTGGCGGAGCACAATGGGTTGCCAACAGGTGCGGGACGCTGGCCAGATGTTCACGTCTGAGCGCACCTGTTAAATCCGCCCGGCATTCGCACCTATGGTGCAGCTAATTGTGCGTGTGATCGCAGCCATTATTTTGTTTATTTACTTCACTTAAACCCACTCTTCCCCCCAAAAAACTGGCTCGCATCCTTCTCCTGTCCTCTGTTTTCTCCTCACAACAACCTTATGAGGTAAGTCAGGCTGAGAGTGTGTGACTGGTCCAAGGTCACCCAACAAGCTTCCATGGGAGAGGGTTTTTTTTTCCTTTTTCACTGAGCCTCCCACTTTATGGAACAGCCCTCCCTGAGGAGATGAGGGACAGCGCCATCTTTAGACATCTTCAGGAAGCACTGTGAGACCATTTTATTTGACAAAGTTGTAACGGGGCACGGACTACAGGGCCCTGACCTGAATAGCCCAAGCTAGACCAATCTCATCAGATCTCAGAAAGTAATCAGGGCTGGCCCTGATCAGTATTTGGGTGGGAGACCACGAAGGAATACCAGGGTCACTATGCAGAGGCAGGCAAGGGCAAACTAAGTCTGGATGTCTCTTGCATTGAAAACCCAATGAGGGTGCCGTAAGTCAGCTGCAACTTGCTGGCGAACAGGAAATTAAAATAAACTGCAGGCATCTTTTAGGGGGAAGAGGTATCTGGGGTTTTATTCTATTGGCTTTAAATAGTAATGCTTTAATTCTGATTTCTAAGCCACAAAAACGCGGATGATAAAGGAAGGAAGGAAGAAAGGAAGGAAGGTAGGAGGAGGAAAGATTAGATTTATACCCCGCCCTTCACTGCCTGAAGGAGTCTCAGAGCAATTTACAATCTCCTTTCCCTTCTTCTCCCCACAACAGACACGCTGTGAAGTAGGTGGGGCTGAGAGAGCTCTTTTGAGAATGGCTCATGAGAGAACAGACCTGAGAAAACTTGTGACTGACTCAAGGTCACACCAGCAGCTGCATGTCGAGGAATGGGGATTGAGGAATCAAACCTGGTTCTCCCAGATTAAAGTCCGTGCTCCTAACCACTACACAATCAGATGGACGGACGGATGGAATGGAGGAAGGAAGGAAGGAAGAAAGGACAGTCCCACCTTCATTTCTCAGAGGGAAATTTTTGGATTCTACCCAACGCACAAAATTTTTAAAACTGTGCTGAATCGCTTGGGCTTTTTAAACAGAAAGCACGGGTTATATATGTTTAAATGCATGAATGACTAAGATTTATATGGTAAAATGCTTGGAAAGGAGTCAAGGATTTGGCCCAGAAGGTTTTGTCGAAATGTACAGTACAGGCTGGTGAAGCATTGCGTTCAAACTACAGCACGGTCAATAACATCATTTCAAGGCTCAGTAGCGTCTTAGCTCTCCTAGAAGGAACGTATGACATTTATTAATAGAGGTACTGAAGGACTGGCGTATTTTGAAATCCATCTGATTTCATAAGCCAAATTACTTCTCCTTTACTCATTGATTAAAGTTCTGCTTGATATGGAAGACATCAACTTTTTCCTCTATTGATGGCAAATGCCAAAATTATGATGACTGTTCTCTTCAAGTGATCCCCCTGTTCCCCGGACGCCTCATCCAAGGCCCACTTCCCAACCACGGGAGTGGGAAACGGATCCTGTCTGTCCCCTTCTTTCTCCCTCTCAAGTTCTCTCACAAATATGACACCCTCATGACTGATCTTAGGATATTCTACTGTTCAGACATTTTAGAAATGAAATCCCTCAGTTTACTTTTTTTTATCATCCTTCATTTATCCCCCACATTTCACCCTACTGGGAACCCACAGTGGCTTATATTGTTGTAATCTCCTCTAGATGGTTAGACAGTGTTATCAAGGCAACAGACATGAAATTAAGCAAACTCCAGAACACAACGGAAGACAGGAGGGCCTGGCGTGATGTGGTCCCTGGGGTCGCGAAGAGTCGGACTCGACTGTGTGACTGAACAACAACAATGTTATCCTCACCAACAACACTCTGAGGTAGTTTAGGCTGAGGGCCAAACTAGATGATCTTGCATCCTCAAGACCGCCACAGGGACACAGCACCATTTTAGAGTATTTTTTTTAAAAAAACTGTTAACATTATCCCAGGGCCCAAACTTGCCGGGGAACTACAGCACAGAGGGTGGGGTTGCCAATTTCCAGATGCGGCCTGGAGATCTCCCAGAATTACAACTGATCTGCAGATGGCTGAGATCAGTTCCCCTGGAGAAAATGGCTGCTTTGGAAGGAGGACTCCGTGCCATGGTGCCCCACAGGAGTCCCTCTCCTCCCCAAACCCCACCCTTCTCAGGCTCCAATCCCAAATCTCCAGGCACTTCTCAATCCAGAGCTGACAACCCTACGATGGGTGTGAGGGGGCTTCTCTCTCCCCCATCCCATGTTGAAGAGCCAAAACAGCTGTTTTGTCTCCTCCACACCACAGTCCCCAGCAGACTGACATTAACAGTAAAAAAGAGAAAAGACAGGCTTCAAAATGGTGCCACATCCACAAGGTGGACTGAGGGGTGTGGAATTGTCTAGTTTGGCCCCGAGAGTGTGTAAATGGGCCAAGGGATTTTTCTTTTGGAAAATAAACAATAGAGAGCCAGTTTGGTGTAGGGGTTAAGTGCGCGGACTCGAATCTGGGAGAAGCGGGTTTGATTCCCCACTCCTCCACTCGCAGCTGCTGGATGACCTTGGGCAAGCCATAGTTCTGTCAGAGCTGTTTTCTCAAGGACAGCTCTAGAAAGAGCTCTCTCAGCCCCACCTACCTCCCAGGGTGTCTGTTGTGGGGAGGGGAAGGGAAAGAAATTTGTAAGGTGCTCTGAGACTCCTTCAGGTAGTGAAGGGCGGGATATAAATCCAATCTCCTCCTCCTCCTCCTCCTCCTCCTCCTCCTCCTCCTCCTCCTATAACAGTGAGTTAGACCCTCTTTTTTGCATACACAGGTAAGTGTCACTCTTACACTACAATCCCACGCAGGTCTACTTAGAATCTTGCCCAAGTCTACTTAATGTAGCTTACTTGCAGAAAAGTGTTCTTATGACTGCAGTATTGATCAGTAACCTTTCCAGGTTTGTTTCCACAAGCTAAGAATTCTTGATGTCAAAGATATGCCCTCTGCCTTAACAGTCTAATCATGCAGTCCTAAGCAAAGTTACACCCTCCTAAGCCATTTGACTTCAGTGTACTTAGGAGGTAACTCTGCTGAGGACTGCACTGCATGTCACTTTCCTATTCCCAATGTGTATTGCAAATTCCACTATGGAAAGATCTCCAAAAACATCATGCATATGAATATTTTGAGTCGGATACAGAGCGCAGAAAACCATTGTTGGTTGGGTATGAAGGATTCTCAGCTCCCCCTTCCACTGGCAGTTCCAGTGCACTCCTAGCACCACCACCCCCAACTCAGAATAAGATGTGATGGATTGCACAGAAAAGCAGGCCTACTTCAAATGTACGAATCAATGGTAATTTATCCTACCCCTTTAACCCATCAAGAGGAACAAGACAAGGATGCCCACTCTCTCCCCTGCTCTTCATGCTTGCTGTAGAACCCCTGGCAGAAGAACTAAGACAATGCAAGGAATTTGTAGGCATCTCTGTGGGCGACACTGAACACAAGGTTAATTTATATGCTGATGATCTGACCTTGTATATCTCTAACCCAATCCAATCTGTTCCACATATTCAGCGTATGTTGTCTGACTTTGGGAAGATTTCAGGTTTGCATATTAGTCCAAGTAAATCAGAGTTGTACCCAGTCTGGCTCCAAACTGATACTCAAACACAACTAAAACAAATCTTCCCTTTTAAATGGGTTACTGACTCCTGGAGGCATTTAAGTGTTCAGATCCCAATTGCTTTGAAAGATCTTCTGAGCTACAACCACATCAAATTATATGAGGACATAGGACAACGATTAAAAGACTGGGAAGCACTTACCTTTTCTCTTCCAGATCGCATACACTTGATTAAAAGCTTTATCCTGCCACGTTTTTTGTTTCTTTTCAGAACAGTACCAATTTGCATTCCAGAGAGATATCTCCACCTCTGGCAAAGAAAACTTCCTTCCTTCCTATGGGAGGGGGAAAAATGCAGAATTAATCAGAAAATACTAATCAAACCTTCTTCTCTGGGAGGTCTGGACTTTCCATCACTTAGCTATTATTTCCATGCTTCAGCATTATCTAAAATTCTCAATCAATTTGGGTTCAGATAGAGCAGGAGTACATGAAACCCTTCACGTTTCAGGAAATAACATGGATGCCACCATCTTGGTGCCTGAATTCTCTTCACAACAATCCCTTTCTCTCTGCAGCTATTAAAATCTGGGGTCGCAGAAAGAAGAAACTAATTCCAGGCATCTTCTCTCTATCACAATAATAAACCAGCCATGGTTCCCTCCTGCTCAAAAGAAAGAATCTGGCTTGTCTCGTTTAGCTGATTTTACATCTCAAGAGAGGATATGCAACAAAGCATTCTTTGACTCTCATCTAGACGCACAACTTCCCTGGCACTGTTACCTACAATTAAGAGATTTAATAGAAACATTAGCCTCTCAAGGAGTATTTACTGAACCAAAATCAGCCTTTGAACAGATTTTATTATTATACGCGGATGGTATCAAAGGGCTGACGGCTAAGCTATATAAGGTCTTACTAGGTACCGAGGATAGCTCCCCATTAAAGCATCAACTTAGTTGGCAAGCTACATGAATTTGTCAGATTCGCAAGCAAACTCTCTGCCACATGAATTTGTCAGATTCGCACTGGCAAAAGGTATGGAACTCACCTGCAAATTCTTCAAAAAGCTTTAGCATCAAACTTCAATTCTTCAAAACAATCTCCCGCTGGTATTACAGCCCAGAAGGTCTGAAAAAATGACATCTTCTCATAGTCCCCAATGCTGGAAAAATTGTGGTCACATAGGTTCTTCCTATGATTGTTGGTGGGAGTGTCCTAAAGTATCCCCCTTTTGGTGTGAAGTCATTGGACAAATCAATGAGATTACTCAGCTTAATTTACCTATCACTCCAGTCTTGGCGCTTCTTAATATTTTGGATTCAACGGTTGGAACAGTAGCTCTTAAAGAACTCACTTCAATCTTATTGGCCATGGCAAGAATAACAATAGCTTCACTCTGGAAATCGACCACTTCCCCGACTATTCAGAGCTGGTATGATAAGATATGGGACCAGTTTATTCTAGCTAAAATCACAAATGTTATCCAATTAATGAACAGAGGTTCGTCCTCCATGGCTTCTTACTTTGAGTCCATTTGGTTCTGGTTACTTCAGTATATAGCAAACAAGAACATACTTCCAACAAACACTTCTTATCTTTCTTGATTATGCTTCTGACATAAAATGGGATCATTGAGCTGCTTAGGTCCTCTGTAATGAATAGAGCTAAATATAATCTGAATTAACTTGCTTGTGGCAGGTTTTGTGAGGTTCACTAAATATGCTAGAGAGCTGAAAGGTTGAATGTATTAATGCAAATTTGTGTGTTATCTGAAGTTTGGGTGTATCTTATTTACTGCCTGGTTCAATGGTTGTTTATATTGTTTACATTGTTATTTGTATTTGTTACATTGTTATTTGTATTTGTCTTTCAATAAAAAATTGAAAAAGTTAAAAAAAGAAAAGCAGGCTATTTAAAATGCTGCTTGTGTCAGGGAGTTCATGAGTTAATCTTCCCTGAAGAGAAGAGCTTATGTGATTGGCGGCTCTATTTGCTCTCTGACTGGCCAGCATCAGCTGAGAGAGGAAATAAAATGGCTGATCTGGAGGGAGTAGATTAATTTGCCTTTTGAGTCACTTTTGGTCTTTATCTGAAATCTAACATCTGGATCAGTAGCCAGAAGGTTTGGCTTTTAAGGGAAGAGACATTTGGGAGTCAGTGTTTTCTGACAGGCAATAGTCAGAAAGTACTTCTATAGAGAGAAGATAAGAAACCCTGTTGTCTTAAATATATTAAAACTGCTCTGAGGGAGAATTTAGATTTCCAGTCAGGAAAGCTAGAAAACAGCCTTACACAGACAATGGATACTGGAGAAGGATTTGGCAGAAGGTCTGGGTAGTGAGAGAGAACTCCCATACAAACCAAATAGTAAAAGGAGTTATTGCTTCTTAGGGACAAGGAGAATAACTTCCTGCCAGTGAAAGGGATTGGGAAGAGAACCCTGATCTGGGATAAAGGGGAGAAGCTTAGACACCTCAGCCATTAGTGAAAAGCTGTAATATCTACAGGAAAACCTAGCACTCTGAAGGAAGAAATCTAGAAAATGTAAGCGAACGCTGTCCTCCAGAGGAAACATTAGTAAGAATTGTGTTAGTGCTGAAATATACTAAACGAACTACCTCTCAAAGAACTAGAAAACCTTGAAACAAAATGACAAATACTCTCTCTTGAATGTTCTAAGAATTCAGCTCCATATATATTAGAAAGGTTTTACCTCAGCAATCTCAAAAGCTTGAATAGCCTTATTATACATATGTTCCCTGCCTGTTTAATAAAATCTTTATTCTGTTTTTGAAAGTTGATTTGCCTCAAGTGCCATTTCGAAAGGGCTTATCAAATGGGACAGCTCCTGTCTTTCCCTGAAGTTCCTGTACTGGGTCTAAAGCCTAAACCAATATCTAAACAAAGAGCAGGACAGTTCCAAGTTTATATCAATAGAGAAGATATACACGCTACTGTAGGGCAACTCAGTCACTATGGGGAACTGAAGATTTGGCGGGAAAAATCTGCCAGACAGTTGGGGAAATGCAGGGGTCTATCACAACTGTCTTTAAAATCAAGGAGGCATCACCGGGAAGAAATATCACTCCCTTTTCCATGCTTGTCTAGAAGCATGTTCTGTTCAACACATGATGGAGAGGATGGCTTTATATTTTCTATTAAATATATTCTTCACAATAGAACAAGGGCAGAGAGAATCCCCCACCCTCCCTGCTATAATATCACCCAATGAAAAGCAGCAGGCTTCTGGCAAACAAAATGTGGCTTTATTGACAGGAGTATGTTGACCTTCACTAAAAGGGTGATGCGACTATGAAATGTAAGTTCATCGTTTTCCAAGCCGATGCCCTTGTGCTCTGCTTCGAAAGAGAATAAATTATTGGAAAAATGCAAAAATAAATGTCCCAAACAAACATGCAAAAAATGGCTTCCAAGAGGCTGGTCTCTTTTTTCTGCTCAAGGACGATATCAGCAATATGCATTCTGCTGTCAGGCCAAGGCTCTTGGCAGCTTTTTAGCTACATCACGTTTGAACCTTCATTATTCAATGTAAGCTTCAGTGAGAATACTGCATCAGTATCCTAGTAGTCATGGTACTGTGTGGCGCCCACTCTAGGCTTTTGCATGATTAAGAGCTAAAGATGTGAATTGACGCTTGTCTTAGTGACTTCTAATGCCAGCGTATCCAGAGCCGGCTCCAGGTGTCTGGGCGCCCTAGGCCGGACAGCCTGGGGCGCCCCCACTGGGGATGCCAACCTCCCGGTGGGCCCTGGAGACCGGCGGCAGCGGCGGGGCGCTGGCTTTCCTGGAGGCTCTGCAGCTGCGGGACCCCCAGGGAAGCCAGGGAAGGGGGCGGGGGTCCAGCCTCCGCCCCCTCCCTCCCAGGCGCCGGCTTTTCTGGGGCCGCCGCGGCTGCGGGACCCGCAGAAAAGCCGGGAAGGGGGCGGGGGGTCCAGCCTCCGCCCCCTCCCTCCCGGCGCCTGACTTTTCTGGGGCCGCCGCGGCTGCGGGACCCGCAGAAAAGCCGGGAAGGGGCGGGGGGTCAGCCTCCGCCCTCCTCCCGACGCCTTCTTTTCTGGGGCCGCCGCGGCTGCGGACCCCAGAAAAGCCGGGAAGGGGTGGGGGTCCAGCCTCCGCCCCCTCCCTCCCGGCGCCGGCTTTTCTGGGGCTGCCGCGGCTGCGGGACCCCCAGAAAAGCCGGGAAGGGGGCGGGGGGGTCCAGCCTCCGCCCCCTCCCTCCCGGTGCTGACTTTTCTGGGGCCCCCGCGGCTGCGGGACCCCCAGAAAAGCCGGGAAGGGGGCGGGGGGATCCCGCAGCTGCTGGGAAGGGGGCGGGGGTCTGGCGGTGCCGGCGGGTGCCGGGTTAGGGTGGCGGGGGGCACTTTTCGGGAGGGGAGTGGGGCGCCATTTGGCGTCCCTCAGGCCGGCGCGCCCTAGGCGGGCGCCTAGTTCGCCCTATGGGCGATCCGGCCCTGAGCGTATCTACGGGACTGTCTCCTCCGTTATGTCCCCAGGAGAGCTTTGCGCTCCTTAGACAGCAATCTACTGATGAGCCCCAGCCCTAAAGACATCCGGCTGTCCTCGACCAGGCCCAGGGCCTTTTTGGTCCTGGCCCCAACCTGGTGGAACTCTCTGCCAAATTCCATCAGGGCCCTGTGGGATCTGATGCAATTCCGCAGGGCCTGCAAGGCAGAGATGTTTCACCAGGCTTTTGGTTGAGGACGGCGACGGTCTCCATCTTAGCTGTCACCCTTCCCATCTCTTGTTGTCTACATCTATTTTTGCCCTCTTCCCCCCGTCCACGAAGTAACTGACAGTGGGAGTTGGAAGGAGGATTGGTTATTCACCATCTGTTTGTTTTTTAATATTGCATTAAGGTTTAAATTAATTTTATTTATTTTATTTCAGGTTGTACATTGCCCAGAGCCCTGCACTAGCAGGGGTGGGGCAATTCATCAATATAATGATAATGATAATATTTATTTGGAGATTTCCTGGAGGAGATTATCCCAGGCTACTAGTCTGAGAATGCACAAGCCCAGTGTTCTAGCTTCATGTTGTGTATAGAAGGGGTGAAAAGGTCTGTAAGCCACCCAGAGACCCCAAGTGAAGAGCAGGGTATAAATCCAATCTCTCTCTTCTTCTATTCTTTGTGACCTACTGTGAGTGAGCAATTTGGGTACTGCATAAATTAGTTTGCTCTGGAGCCATCCTTCCTGAGCTAAGACAAAAATGTGTGAGCCAGAAGCTAAAAAACTCTGAGCTAGCTCACGCTAACTTAGATTAGAGGGAACACTGACTAGAACCCATCTATATATATAAATAAATGAAAGTCCCCTCACTATAAAATCAATGCCCAGGCCAAACCGCGGGACCGAGAGACACCAGATTCGGGGACAGTACTCCTACCGTGGCATAGGTGCTCACTAAGAAGGGATTTTTAGAAATTCGACCCCTAAGTGGGTCAAAAGGGGTAAAACGTGCTCCCCCCATTGATTCCCATGCGGCTGCCAGGCAGCTGCCTCCCTGCACCCCTCACTCTCTGATTGGTCAGCTACAGAGCTCAGTGTTCTGAGGTAAAAAAAATCAAAACAGTTATGGGGACTGCAGAGAGCTAATGACAGTTGAGGAAATCAGGAGTGGCCAACAACCACTTGTGAGGTGAACTAAAGCTGCTGGCCCAGCCTCTCTGATGGCCTCCAACACACTCCCCCCACCTCCTACACCTAACAGGCGGTTTTCTGTCAGGTGCAGCCCCACCTCCACAGTGGCTTCTAATACTCCTCCTCCCTTCCCCTCCTACACTGCCTGTCAGTTGTAGGAGAGGAGGTGGGATGGCTTCCAACACACTCCCCCCACCTCCTACACCTAACAGGCAGTTGTCTGTCAGGTGCAGCAGTGGTTGCAGGGTGCTTAAAGCCACGAGGGAGCCTGCCCCAGCAGTAACACCTTAGTGATCCTGCCAGCCCTGCCTCCATAATGGCTTCTAATACTCCTCCCTCCCTCCCTCCCTGTCCTACACTGGACAGGCAGCTGCCTGTCAGGTGTAGGAGAGGAGATTGGATGCTTTCAGCCACCGGAGAGGTGTGCTCAGCAGGATTGCCTTACCACTGCTGCTGGCCCAGCCTCCCCAATGCCTTTAAATACAATCCCCCCCCAACACCAGACAGGCTGGTGTCTGTCAGGTGTAGGTGCAGGGCCAGGGTATGAATGTTTATGGGGAGATAGTAAAGGACATTTCTAGGAGCCATTTCAATGTGTGTCTCCCTCATGAACCTGAAGAAATGTCCACCACATCAGCACTCCCTCACACCAACTCCTCCTCACACTTCTCGCCTCTTACTGCTCCCAAGAAAGCTCCTGGCAAACGTCAAGCCAGATACACCAACACTATAAGGAGGAGGCAACATAGGAATGCGGCAAAGACATTTGCACATAGTACTCCTGCAGTGCACTGAGCTGCACAGGCCAAGTACCAGCGAGATCACCCTGAGGTGCTCAGAACAACACAGTCTCCATATGAGCAAAACAATCCAGGAACACAAGTAGAGAGGTCATCACGTTTGTGGAAGGTAGCAGAGGTAGCCTTAACAGATAACTGCTTCTTAAATGGACAGTTCTATGTGGCCTGCTCCAGAGTGAGCCCATCAAGCAGCCTGGTGATCCTAGCGCCTGAGGGCAGAACCACCAATGTGGTCTAGAGAGAGGTCCTTCAGTAGAGAGAAAAAAAAGTACATATGTCTCACTTCATTTCATACACTACAATCTTCTCCATTAGAATTCCTACAACAAATGTCACATTTCAGATTCCACATCATTAGTATTAAAACTGGATTTATGGAACTTAAATACCATAGCGAAGCATGAGTAGCAGGCTAGTATTTATATAGAATTTGGAAGCCCTTCCAGAACCATTGAGATGCAGCCATGGTTACTGGAAAGCATAAATGCTGTGCACAGAAATGCCAATTTGGATGCTCATATTTGGTGGGTGTATCAGAGAAAGCCTGTGGTTGGATGACGTTCCTTTCAGAGATATAGCTGCTTAATCACTCGCCTCTTCCTTCTCCCTGAGAAAATAAATCCAGACAGTGAGGCATCAGAATAACAATCAGATTGGTAGGTTTCTGACTGCTCCTGTATGTCAAAAATAATTCTGCTCCAATCTGGAGTATTTACAATGTTTGGAAACGGGCATTATTCAAATTGAATCTTGATTTGCAAAATCCTGACTGCGCATCTTTAGACGATGGACAGTGTTATCCAAAGGTCCCATGAGCCCATCAATCATACTTGGAAATGTTTTCTCTTGTGCCCTTCAAACTTTCCAATTTAATCTTCTGCATCTGGGCAGTGTCTTTTTACTTTAGATTTCACCTTCTCCTTTTCACATTGACGACCACTGAAAACCTTGCCAGCGTGCTATTGCCTCTGTACTGTTCAAACTCCCATTTGGCAATTGAACTGGCAAGTCGCGTAAGTCTGGCTTTCTTCCCTTGGAGGAAATGGACTGGCCTTTGCATATCTGTGAACTGCAGATTTGTGCATTAGATCTGGAAACTGAGATTTTGGTTTTCGGTTGTACTGTGCTTTTATGGCACAATAAACGTGCAACAGGACCATCTAGACATTTTTGAAGGTTCAACGTTCGGCTGAAACATCTCTGAAACCTCGACTACTTTGACTTCAACTACCCTCGACCAGAAAGGACTATGGGCGTGCAGAAAAGGACTTGTGTGGAGGCAACCTTAGGGAAACGAGGAATTGCAGGCGTAATCTGACGTTGCGCACACAAGTCCCGTGGCCAAGGGTTGGACATACAGGACCGGGCATCTTCTCATCTCTCCCTCCCAAGCAACTGATTGGTTGGATTTTAACTTTTTATAAGGGCTTATGCATACACAGGCTTGGTGTCTTCTAAAATAAAGGATCAGCAGTGCCATCCTATGAACAGCGTTTTTTTTGCTTTCCCCCGCCAAGTCACAGCTGACTTATGGTGACCCCGTACGTTTTCAAGGCAAGAGACCTGAGAGGTGGTTTGCCATTGTGTGGCTCTGCATCACGACCCTGGTGTTACTTGAGGGTCTCCCATCCCACTACTCGCCCGGGCCAGCCCTGCTTAGCTTCTGAGATCTGATGAGATCAGGCTAGCCTCTGACTCCATTGGCATTAATGTCCTTGGAAGAAGAGAAGAAGAGATTGGATTTATATCCCGCTCTTCACTTGGAGTCTCAGAGCGGCTTACAAACTCCTTTCTCTTTATACAAAGGAAATACTTTTTTACACAAATTTGCTGCCCAAGGACGGAGTGATGGTCACAAGCACAGACAACTTAAAAAGGGGATCAGACAGATTCATGGAGGACGGGCTAAAGGGAACCTCCACATTCAGAGGCAGTAAACCTCTGAATACCAGTGCCAGGAAGCAACATCAGGGGGAAGACCTCTATGCCCTTTCATTGGCCTTCATAGTAACTGGCTGGCCACTGTGCGGGATGGTATTCTAGACTAGATGGGCCACTGGTCTGATCCAGGAGTGTTCTTCTCACATTCTTATGTTTAATCCCCAGTTTAGTACATTTCTAGTAACCAGAAAATCTCAGGCAGTATACCTGAGCACAGGAACCCAAGAAGTTTCCTTAGAGTGAGTGTCAGGCCAGAGGTCCATCAAGGCCGGTATGGTCTACTCTGACAGGCAGGGTTCTCCGGGGTCCACTGGGACAGATCTCTGCTTTGAGACCTTAGATCAGGGCTTCCCAATTTTTTTGAGGCTGTGGTCCCCTTTGGAATTTTGAGAGGGGGTGGTAGGGCTGCCAGCCTCCAGGTGGGACCTGGAGACCCCCCACTTTTACAAGTGATCTCCAGCTGACAGAGAGCAAGCAGCTCCCCTGGAGAAAATGGCTGCTTTGAAGGGTGAACTCTATGGCATTGCACCATGCTGAGGCCCCTCCCCTCCCCAAACCCCGCCTTCTCCTGGATCCACCCCCAGAGTCCCCAGGTATTTTCCAACCCAGAGCTGGCAACTCTAGGGAGAGGTGAGTGCCACCCCAAGAAAGACTTCTACATTAAGCAGAGCCAAACCCAAGATGGTTGCCTCATGAAATGGAGCCAAACGGACTACCTCCCTCCTCACACCTCCCAGGAAGAATGCAGTCCTGATGCACTGACCATAGAGTTACCATAGAGTTTTGCCCCAAATACCAGAGTGTCACCACATGATGCCCCCAGTATGATGACATTATTTTCATGTGATGTCATCATGCAGGGGACGTTGCCCCACCCACTCCTGGAAAGTTCCCTCCCATCGCCTGCCAGTGAGAGCGCAGGACCTGGGAACCCTAACTGGAAAACTCTGTCATTGGAACCAGGAAAGCCAATAACAAGCCTTGCCTTACAATGGCCCCACCCACTTTCTGAAAAGCTCAGAGGCCACCAGGGGAAGTATTGTCAGGTGCCATGGTGTCCCTGGGCACAACGTGGGAAACCCTGCTTCAGATAGCTGCTGGTCATCAGACTGCACACGTCAGGCTCCTCTAGGGTCAGGTCCGAGTCCAGAGTTGTCTCACCCTCCAGGGCTGCTTGTAGTTGGGCAAATGTCCCCAGATGGAGCCTCAGAACAGAGCAAGAGGAGGGGATTCCCCTTCACCCATTTTCTACCCTCTGCTCTGCCAATTATATGTTCCCACCTGCCAGGGAATGTTTCATGCTCGCCCTTCCTGGCTGCTCCTGGACACACCTTTTAAATGCTTCCCCAAGGACTGCCAACTTGGGCTCAGCCAATCCTCCCTCCCCAGTCTGGGGAGTGACAGGTCCCTGGGCCAATGGATATTTGCCTTGGACTGATGAGCTCACTGGCCCTCCCCCCACCGACTCCTTTAAAGAGCTGGCTGCCTCACCCAATCTCCTCTAAGGAGGTCAGTGCTATCTGCTCTCCCTGCACTTCCATCAGGGCTCCCCTGGGTCTCAGTGCCGGGTCATCCCTGGTAGGAACTCAGGTGGGCTTGCTGTTGAGTACACTGCAGGGAGCCGGCTGGGCTCCTTCAAGCTGGCTGACTCCTGAGTAGACTCCATCAAGGCCATGCCCTCCTGCAACCTGGTAGATGACTCGGGATGGACTTAAGAATGTAAGAACATAAGAGAAGCCAATGTTGGATCAGGCCAATGGCCCATCCAAGCCAACACTCTGTCACACAGGGGCCGAAAATACCAGGTGACATCAGGAGGTCCAGCAGCAGGTCCAGGACACTAGAAGTCCTCCCACTGTTGCCCCCCCAGCACCAAGAATAGAGTGCATCACTTGCCCCAGACCAAGAGTTCCTATCTATACCTTGTGGCTAATAGCCACTGATGGACCTCTGCTTCATATGTTTATCCAATTCCCTCTTGAAACCATCCATGCTTGTAGCCGCCACCACCTCCTGTGACAGTGAATTCCATGTGTTAATAGTCGGCCAATAGTCTGCCGTCCCTGCTAAAGGCCATATCAGGCTGGGCCCTGGAACACCCTAGGCTATTAGTCTTGGGTGATTTCAATGTCCGTGCTGATGGCGCGACCTCTATGCAGGCAGTGGACCTAGTGTCATCCATGGCGGCCCTGGGACTCTCCCAATTGGTAACAGCCCCCACTCACCAGGCAGGGCACATGCTTGATTTGGTCTTTGCGGTGGGAATTACGGTGGACCGGACCACTGCTTTGGCAGTGCCATGGCCAGACCACTATGCCTTGAAGGTCCGGCTGAATATTCCACTCCGACCCTGTTTGGGTGGTGAGCTGATCTGGGCTTGCCCGCGGAGCCAAATGGACCCTGTGCAATTTCAGGTGGCTCTTCGGGATCCTAAGCCCCCTGGCGTCTCATTAGATGAGCTTGTAGAGGACTGGCATAGCCAACTCTCAAGAGCCATCAACGAGATTGCTCCCCGCTGCCCTCTGTGCCCCCAGGCCAGGCCCGCTCCATGGTTTACCCAGGAGCTGCAGCTGATGAAATAGGGGCTGAGACGGTTAGAGAAGCAGTGGTGGCGGAGTCACGATGAAGCTACAAGAGCATCTTATAGGACGTTTATGAGATCCTATGAGATGGCAGTCAAGGCCACTAAAAGACAGTATTATGCGGCCTCGATTGTGTCCGCAAGCTCATGTCCAGCTCAATTATTTAGAACAATTCGGTCAATTACGGCTGTGCCACAAGGCAGACTAAACTATAGGGAATTGGATATTAGCTGTGAGGCCTTTGCGACCTATTTTGCGGATGAAGTCTTGCCGCTCCGCCATGACCTTCCTGCCATAGTTGATACAGTGAATGAACTCGAGGCTCCTAGCACATCTTCTGGTCACATTCTGGATTATTTTGACCCGCTTAGCCTAGAAGAAGTTGACAGATTGCTCTTAACTGTATGCCCCACCATGTACACTTTGGATCCGTGCCTGTCGTGACTAATCAAAGCGGCTCACAAGGGGCTATGGGACACCATATGGGAGATTGTTAACAAGTCCTTCACAGAGGGACAGTTCCCAGAGGCACTTAAGGAGGCAGTGGTGCACCCCCTCCTGAAAAAACCATCTCTGGACCCAGCCGGATTGGCCAACTATCGGCTAGTTTCCAACTTGCCCTATTTGGGCAAGATAATAGAG
This sequence comes from Gekko gecko, assembly GCA_029375565.1. Taxonomy (NCBI): domain Eukaryota; kingdom Metazoa; phylum Chordata; class Lepidosauria; order Squamata; family Gekkonidae; genus Gekko; species Gekko gecko. Next base: position 92,638,804 of record JAPDNY010000011.1, on the reverse strand, counting down.
AGGGTGGTGGCTCTTCAGCTACAGAGCTTTCTGGATGGTGCTTCTATTCTAGATGCCTTCCAGTCTGGCTTTTGCCCTGGGCACGGGACAGAGATGGCACTGGTCACCCTCACAGATGACCTCCGAAGGCATCTGGATCAGGGCGGATCGGCAGTGCTGTTGCTGTTAGATTGGTCAGCTGTGTTTGACACGGTTGACCATCAGCTATTGATCCACCACCTTGTCAACATTGGAATCCAGGGACTAGCCTTATAGTGGCTTGTTTCCTTTCTCCAAGGTTGGGGACAAAGAGTGGCGCTGGGGAATCAGCTGTCCCAGAGGCACCCACTGGAATGTGGAGTGCCCCAAGGGGTGGTGGTGTCCCCAATGCTTTTTAACATCTATATGTGCCCTCTTGCCATATTGCTCAGAGATGCAGACTGGGCTGTCATCAATATGTGGATGACATCCAGCTTTATCTGTTGTTGGACAGCCAGTCCAATTCCAAACTGGCTGCCTATAGCATACCGGATTCGCTTCAAGGTGCTGTTTTTGACCTTTAAAGCCCTTTATGGCCAGGGTCTGACATACCTGAGGGACCATCTTTCCCCATATACGCCCTGGAGAGCACTATGTTCAGGGACCCAGAACTGACTGGTCCTCCCAAGTATCAAGGAGGCCAGATTGGCAACAACTAGGGCCAGGGCTTTTTCAGTGGCAGCTCTACTCTGGTGGAATGAGCTCCCAGAGGAGACCAGGGCCCTGCAGGAACTTTTACAGTTCTGCAGGGCCTGCAAGATGGAGCTCTTCCACCAGGCTTTTGGAGCTGCCACCACTGCCTCCGGTACTACTATCATCACCAAGAACAACTGTTAGCCATGGTGGAAGCCCTGTGCATTAGGACCCTGAGACTATTGCCTGGCCCATTCCTACCCATGATGAAGCAGACCAATAGAATTTCTAGCACTTTAATATTGTTGATTTTAATAGTGTTTTACATTACTGTATGACTTATCAAAATGGTACCAATGTGATGAATATGTTTTATGTATTATGAAGTTTTATCTTGTTGGGAGGCGCCCTGAGCCAGCCTAGGCTGGAATGGGCTGGATAAAAATCAATAAAATCAATAAAAAAATCAATAAAAATTAATCACTCTTTGGGTGAAGAAGGACCTCTTTCTATCTGTTCTAACCCAACAGCTGAGCAATTTCATGGAGTGCCCACGAGTTCTTGTATGGTGGGAAAGGGAGAAAAGTCCTTGTGCGGCATTCTGTCCGTTTACATGATGTGAAATAACTTGCCAGCCCTGCTGGACTGAAGATTTAACCATACTTCCCGTCCCCAGGCACAGATCTATTGTTAGGAGCCATCTTTTATACCCAGGAGCCAAATAAATGAAAGGAGCCGTGAGCTTCTTTATTGCACCTGCAATGTCTGGAAGTACAGCCAGGAGACAACTGCCCAGAATGTTCACGATTGTCAGTTTAAGCAGCCTTGGAAGCATAATACACTTTTATGCTCACCCATCCAGGAAAGGACGCGTTTTCGGGCATGATGGAGAAGTTCCAATGTTATTACAAGCCCCGTGAGCAAGAAGGTTTTAAGGTTATACCGTTTCAGAATCCAAACCGATCGAGGGATATTGCAGAGGCTCGAGGACGAACTCCAAGCCATGCCCTCCCCTGTCGTCAAAGATTGAGACAAGCATCAGAAAGCACCTTAAAATGCCTTTCCATCTCCTGAAAGAAATTGGCTGTAACGAAAGGGACATTGAATCAAACGGAGCTTCCGACAAAACAATGCACACACCGCTTCCTTTCTGAAAAATAACAAGGGTCCATTTTACCCCAAATACATATCGCCACTTAGAATGTGATCCAGGATGTGGAATGGCGTGGTATAGCTATAGCCTGGTCTCATCAGATCTCAGAAGCTGAGCAAGGTTGGTCCTTGGAAGGGAGACCCCCCCAAGGAAGACTCTGCAGAGGAAGGCCATGGCCAGCCACCTCTGCTTCTCACTTGCCTTGAAAGCCCCTTGCTGGGGTCACCCATAAGTTGGCTGCAGCTTGTTGTACACAAGTAACCAAATGGCTGTTTACTTTAAAAAAGGCATTATAAAGTTTATTTCAGCTTCAATCAGTATAAGAGCTTATTCTACAGCCAACATACTAGTCTAAAATCATGCAGCAAGAAAATAAGAAAACCAGCTCAACTGTTTAACACCCTCAGGGCTTGCATTAGACGGCGCAAACCTTAAATACCAAAGTCAAAGGCCAGAGCTCTGGCGTTTTCTACATTGCTAACAATCACAATTCAAGCAGGTCATAGTCTAGGCCTTTAGTCCATCTGGATCTCAGCTAGTCTTTCTTCTTCAGGGCCTTAGCTAAATTATAACTTTTTGGCCCAGCAACATCAGGTGAGGATGACATCCAATCAGAACACATTCTCGGGAGAAAGCTCTAGAAGATTACCTCATCACCCCTGGCTCTCCTCCCTTCATCGTACGTGCTGCAGGTTCTCATGGGAAGCTACTCACGCCACCTTCATCCCTGGCCTGGAAGAGTATAAGAACTGTAGAGGCCGAGGAATGAATCAGTAACACCTGCAGGATGAACTAGGCCCGTTCCTATTTGAAATAACCCTTGAGGGGAGACCAGGGGTGCTTTGCCTCACCTAGACATGCATAGGATGCCATCTATTTTTTGGTCCTTTTTGGCTTCCAAGGTGGTCAAGGGAACATTCAAAGTTCTCCCCCTCCTCTCATTTCACAACAACCCTGTGAAGTAGGTTAACAAGGGTTGCCAACCTCCAGGTGGTACCTGGAGATCTCCTGGAATTACTACCAGTCTCCAAACTACAGAGATCAGTCCTTGAAATTATAACTAATCTTCAGACTACAGAGATCATTTCCTCTGGAGAAAATGGCTGTCTTGAAGGGTAAATTCTACGGCATTATGCCCCAGTGAGGTGCTTCCCTCGTCAAACCCTCCCCAGGCTCCACATCCAAGTCTCCAGGAAATTTCCAGTGCAGAGTTGGCAACCATAAGGTTAACCTGAAAGAGACTGGCTCAAGGTCACCCAAGAAGCTTCATGGCTGAGCAAAGATCTGAACCCGGGTCTCCCCAGTCCAACACACTAACCGCTACGCCATACTGCCTCTACGTGTGTGTCATACATGCTTGTTAGTATAGAAAGTTTCTATGGCACCTCTCCAGAGAAGCTCCTCGAGAGGGCTTATACGGCAAGAAATAAAACAGCATAGAAATCATTAAAACTTAGGAAAGCATATTAAAACCCCAGCATTAAAAAACCTCAGCCAGGGCACAAAGACGGCACAAAGACAGCTAGAAGCAGACCACAAAGCCATTAAAAAAAAGATCAACCCCCATAAATGAAAGTTTGGGTTCGAGGGAATGTGCTCGCTTGACAACTAGAAGAGAGTACGGTAGGACCCAAGTAAGCCTCAAGGGGGAGGGCATTCCCCAGGGGAGGTGCTGCCACTGCAAAGGCCCTGTCTGGGGTTACCACCCACCACACTTCTGCAGGAAGGGGCACAGAGAGCAGAAGTGGGAGGAGCCCCTCGTCTGGTGGGCTGTACAGTACAGGAGGAGGAGGAGGTGGTCCTTCAGTCATAGTTTTGTTCACGACAACTAGTATTTGTATTAAATTTAGTTTTTATTATTTATTTATTTATTTATTTATTTATTTATTTATTTATTCCTCAAATTTCTACCCCACCAAGGCCGGCTCAGGGCGGCTGACATAAAATCAGCAAAAAGCATTTAAAACAATACAGGTCCCGGTCACACGAGTGGGATACTGCGCTGCTGAAGGGAGGCAAATTAGAGCTGGAGCAAAAAGATGCGCGGTAGCATGATCAGACGGGTCCCCGAGATGCCACACAGACGCCGATAGGCGGCGATCACATGGTGATGATGAAGCACATAAAAGGGTTTCGCTTTCACATTCTTGCACATGCACAATCTCATGTTTCTTCGCATACTGTGGAGGCTTGGAAAAAACACATCCGGTGTGACGGGAATCATGCACGTGCCAGATGCACCGGATTAACTCTGCTTCTGTGATCTGACGCTCGCTTGCGACCCGTGTTTTCCGGTTGCTACTACCCTTTCGCTGGTACTTTTTAAATCCGCTTCTTCGGGCCGATGACATGGGTTTCCCCGATGTTGCCATATGATCGCGCCCATTTGATGGGCCCTCAACCCGTCCATTTCGCAGGGCAAATCCTCTGTGTGACCAGGGCCACAATAGGCTATTTAAACAGTATTAAAAACCAGTTAACAATTTCATAATAAGTGCTAGTTTTGTTGTTAAATCAGCGATGGCTACCATATCGGCTCTCTCTCCCCATAACCAGCTTCTAGGTCTTCTGCAGGTGTCTATCAGACAGCTGGCACAGGCTGTTAGTGCAAATTCTGGAGACAACAGGGCTTCCTATCCTAGTTGTTAGTGGTGGTGGCAGCTCCAAAAGCCTGGTGGAAGAGCTCTGTTTTACAGGCCCTGCAGAACTGTAAGAGGTTCCGCAGGGCCCTAATCTCTTCTGGGAACTCATTCCATCAGGATGGAGCCACCACCGAGAAGGCCCTGGCCCTGGTGGCCAACAGCCTGGCCTCCTTAAGACTTGGGAGGGCCCAGCAGTTTTGGGCCCCTGAATGCAGTGTTCTCTGAGGAATATATGGGGAAAGGCGGTCCCACATCTTAGATTTTACATGACTTACTACTGATCTACTGTGATGTAAGATTTCAGAGACAGAGCTCTCTCTGGAAACCTCTGGTTAAAGGCTTGCCCGTGCCACAAACTGAATAGATGGGCTTAGCATGCTGCTAATCTCTGCTCCATCAACTACAATACAGGGATATAATCACGCAGACCTACCTTGCAGGATTGTCATCGGTGGATTCTGAATTGCTATGTAACTGTACTGTTGTTGTTATATCCAACACCCACATATAATCACTGCCCCCCCCACAAACCAAGATTCTTTAACCTTCAAGGTGTCAGAGGAAACCATTTGATGAACGAACATCTGTGGGTTGGATCCAGTGACTTCCTTCTGCCAAGTAAGGAGTCCTACTTTCAGGAAGAGTCACCTCACTGTGCAGAAAGGAAACACTGGATCCATGCCTCGGCCTCCAGTAATTTTTGCTCAAAATCATTACACTGTATTCTGCTTTATATATATATATATATATATATATATATATATATATATATATATATATATAAAGGATTCTACCATGTTTGCCTTAAATCCCTTTTTTATTGCTGAGAAGGTGACACAAGGAGGGCATAAAATAAATGCATGCAAATCTGTTTAATAAGGAGATAAAACAGGCCAATTATTAGCTCCCAGAGTGCTATTCGTTTCATGGCTGTGATGCAAACGGCGGCCTTTGATGTTCCTCTGGCTTGTTCCTTAATTGATAGGTTATAAGAAAACCAATTTAGGCAGCTCTGCTCTTGTTTCCTAATGACCTTTGCAGAGATTCTCGCCTCTGATTAAAGTTTGGCTGGTGTTCATCCTTCAAAAATGTTTTGTGTGACTGTAAAAAAAAGGTGGGGTGGGAGGGGAAGAGGACCACTGAGGCCTACTGTGGCTTGATAGTGGAAGCTCATCAGCATTCTGCCATAGGACATCAGACGACGGCCGGTCTTTCGAGTGCTCCTAAGAACATTTGAACCAAAATGCAGATCATCTGCTGCCTAATAAGCTGCAGCGTATGTGGTGGTTGTTAACTCCCAGAATGCCCCTTGCCAGGGAAATAATAAGGAAAAAATGCTGGAAAGTAAATCCAGAAAATAAGTTATTTACATTTGCTATCAATGCGCACGAGAGCCAGTTTGGTGTAGTGGTTAGGAGGGCAGACTTAGAGGATTGGTTACATTAGGGGTGTGTCACCTAATATGCAAAGGAGTTCCTGCTACAAAAAGAGCCCTGAATGCCACCCTATGCAGAGTTACAATGAGGGCTGCCAGGAAAGTCCTGTGCATTGGTATGTCTCTTCTGGGACAAACCCAGAAGTGATGTAGGGTGATTTTATGATAAGGTTGCCAGGACCCTCCTGGCAACTGGGGGGGGCAGGAGGATTTACCAGTGGTGAGGAGAGGCCTAGGCCACAGAGGTTTTGCCCAAATACCAGAGTGCTTCATGTTGCCAGTGGCACACTGACATCACTTCTGGTGCACAGCGGAAGTGACATTGCTGCCTCACCAATGATGCTGCTGGGTGGCTGGCCTAGGGCTCCCCCATTACTGGTAAATCCCCCCCCCCGCCAGCTGGATGATGTCAATGCCGGGTGCTACCTGGTCCTGGATCAAATGCTAGTCTAGATGCCTTGCAACTTTCCTTGTTTTATCACTCCCTCGTCCCCCAGTTTACATAATCCCAGGCTCTCTTCAGCTCCAGATTGGATATATAGTTAAACTAGGAATATGGCCCATTGTGGAAATAAATACAACAGGCTCTAGAAAGAGGCTCTGGGAGAGTGCCCGGCTTTGGGCACTCAGTGACAATTTGCTGTGGCAATCTCAGCAGGGTATAATGACAGAGTCCACCATTTCCTCCAGAGGAACTGATCTTTGCTACCTGAAGAGCAGTAGTAATTTTGAGTGATCTCCAGCCCACCCCCAAGATTGGTAACAGTGGTTCCCCAGGAGGGAGTGGCTGGTTTGGAGGGTGGAGTCTATGGCATTGTACCTGTCTGAGGTCCCATCCCTCCTTAACACTCACCCTCTCCAGGTTCGACCCCTCAAATCTCCAGGAATTTCCCAACCTGGAGTTGATAACCCTATCTCCCTCCCAGCCAACCATCAACCTACCTTTAGTTTTCCATCTCGTCCCCCCTCCCTCCTAGAGAGCAGTTGTAATTTTGAGTGATCTCCAGCCCCCACCTGGAGATTGGCAACAATGGTTCCCCGTCAGGGAATGGCTGGATTGGAGGGTGGAGTCTATGGCATTGTACCTGTCTGAGGTGCCACCCCTCTTCAAACCTCACCCTCTCCAGGCTCCATCCCTCAAATCTCCAGGAATTGCCCACCTGGAGTTGGCAACCTGATCGGGACTGGGCCCAATGAGTTTTCTCCCAAAGGCCAACATAGGTGTGGAAAGGGCCTTTTACTGACAGAGGAGAAAGTACAGGTGCCAACTCTGATTAGGGAAATAGCTGGAGATTTGGGGGGGTGGATCCTGTGGAGGGTAGCATTTGGGTTGTGTGTGGAAGGACTCAGCAGGGTATAATGCCATAGAGTCTACCCTCCAAAGCAACCATTTTCTCCCGGGGAACTGATCTCTGTCATCTGGAGGTCAATTGTAACAGTGGGGGATCTCCAGGTCCCACCTGGAGATTGGCAGCCCTAGGGGAAAGTCAGCCGCACAGTGGCGAGTTGAAGAAAATGGTTTGATGGTCGCTGACCCACCTCGTTAGCCAGCCAGCCATGCTGAAGCTAAGCAGGAAAGAGAGCCTTTTCCCATTTATTCTGACAAGAAAGTGGCCACTAGGAAGGGGGTTATGGGTGGGGGAGGGGTTATGCTGAAAGTCCTTTGTTTTTTTACTCACAGAACCAAGCTTGGTTGCCTACCAACAGCCACTGAGGGGACAGTCCCTCACAGGAGTCAAGAGAACTGTCGTCCTCAAGAGAGAGAGCTGGTCTGCCAGTAAATTTGACATGCAAATCTGTCTGAAGGGGGAGTGGGTGGGGAAGAGGAGCAGACCCAGCACCCGGCCAATGGCACACGAGTACTCTTAAGTGGCGGCTGATGGGCCAATGGCTGAGGGAGGGCATTTTACAGCCAATGGGGGCGCATGGAATCTTCCGAAACCAAAAGATAATTATTATAAGGAGAGATATGGAAACTGCCAGTATTCACATAATGCATTTGCAGGGGATGTGTATATAAAGGATTACAAGAGATGCAGAGAGGGGGCCAGCAACATACTTTGCCCCAGGGCCCCAAACCCTTGCTGGAAACAGGGCCGTGCAACGCACATTCAGTGTACAGTGGGTGTTTTTTTTAATATTATGACACTTTTCCTAAGACTTTGAGAAATGTAACACTAACTCTGCCAAAACAGACAACTACTTTGCTACAGCAGGATCAGACAAATGCTCTCATCTCAACTCAGAAATACTTACGTTCTCCCCAGGTGTCAGACAGAGACATAAATCTACTGTAATATTTTTGTTTCCTATTGTACTGGACTTCAAGACTTTGTCACTGATGCCTTTTAAGCACGCCATGATATTGTTCTCAGGGACTGGTGCTCACATTGTCACGTCCGGCTGGTTGAAGAAGAGCCGTCTCTGTTTTCTCCTGTGTGCGTCCCCCACCCATTTGGGAAGCTTGCTTATAGGAGCAGTAAAAGAAAAGAACAGACGGGGGGGGAACCTAATAGGTGTGGAGAGTAAAAAGCCTGAGCTTCTTTTGAACCACTTAGGAACCAAAATCTAGTACGGTGAATGTTACATGAGAGAAAAGGATACTAAAGGCAGAAGGTTAGTGTGTTGTATACAATTGTGCTTCTTGAGTATTCTGAGTTTTTTTGTTCTTTTGAGAACAAAGTCCGTCATGTTCTCTGAAAATCCAAAGGGCTCTGACACAAGAAAGCTCATGCCACAGCAAACTTAGTCTTTAAAATGCTGTAAGGCTCTATTTCCCTCCCTTGAAATGCTTAATTTTGCTTCTGCTTGGGTCGTTATCACTAGCACAGTACAATATAGGTTTAAGTTCCATCTCGTGCTGTCCTGTTTTAATTGGAGAGAAAGCATGAGAGCAAATTAAAATGTCAATCCATCAATAAAAATCACCCCAAAAGCTTGCCTAGGAAGTAAGGTCTCAGCAGGTCATAGACAGATGTACAGTGATGTATCTGGTTACTTCTTACTTCTGGTTACTTCTTAATCTCAGAGCCACTCCAGAGTAGGCCCTGCTCCTTTTCTCTCGTAACATTTACCGTACTAGATTTTGGTTCCTAAGTGGTTCAAAAGAAGCTCAGGTTTTTTACTCTCCACACCTGTTAGTCAGACCTGTTAGGTTAGTCAGACCTATTAGTCATATCTGTTGAGATCCTGAAGAAGGGGAGGGGTCATGACACAGTGGAAGAGCCTCTGGTTTGCATGTGGAAGGTCCCAGATTCAATCCCAGGCATCTCCATTTAAAAAGGACCAGGCAGCAGGTGATGTGAAGGACCTCTACCTGAGACCCTGGAGAACCACTGCCAGCCTAAGTAGACAATACTTACCTTGATGCACCAAAGGCCTGATTCAGTATAAGGCAGATTCATGTGTGTTCATGTGTGTTCAAAGATCTTAAAAATGAAGAAGGTAGGGTTGCCAGCCCAACTCCACACAGCAGTGGAAGCATTTGGGGATGGAAACAGAAAAAACAGCATTGTAAGCAGCCACAATATCACTTCCAGCTGGAAACTTGGAAATGATGTCATAGCACTCTAGGATTTCCCTTGATCTCTATGTAAACACCATAGAGATCAGGGTAATTCCTAGAGTGCCACACAAAACAGTGATGTCACTTCTGGGTTCAAGCTAGAAATACTGACATGCGGTTGAGTGATGCCATTGCCTTCTCCCCATTTTTGCTCCTATATGAAACAGCAGAAGATCTGGAGCTAGAGGACAGGAGCTTGCCCAGTCTGGCGGGCAGTCTGGCACCCCTAAAAGAAGGTAATGCATGTCAAGCATTTCTAACACCCTAAAAGCACTCTGTAAATGTTAGTTGCTTGTTTATTACTTTTTTATTTGTAGAAAGTGTTAAGAAGGAGACAGGAAGGTGACACAGACTTTGGCTTCCAACAGTCACATGTAACCACCAGTACCTGGGAGTGGTGGAAGTAGACAGGTAAACCGAGGATATCGGTTAGTGTCCTCCTTCAGCTGATGAGCTGATTCAGACATGCCAGATATATGGCACCATCTGGGCCAATGACTGTATGCCAATTCCAGATTGTGCACTGTCTACACCCAGGAGGGTACAACATTGGCTTGCGTAGCGATACTGCCAGGGAGTCACTCAAAGAGTTGTTAGCTGTTTGTAACCATTAGCCATTCTTCTTCTCCCGGCAAGAGCAAGGAGGAAAGTGGAGCCAGTCAGCTACCTGCTTCTCTCCGTCCCTCTCTTGTTTCTCTTCTCTTCAGTCTTCCCAATACAGTAATTTTGACAGCGGCACGAATGCCAGCTTTTGCTGTGTTCTAATTGCAGTCACTTCTGATAGATTCTTCCGCAAAAGCAGCAGCTGGGCTGAATTCAGTTCACAGGGTGCCGTTCCAAGTTGCTCAGTGTCACCAAAAACAACTGATCCGTTAAGAACACGGTAGCTTCAGGCGGCAAGCCACGTTGCTCTGAAGCAGAAGAGCAAGATTTGAGTCCAGTAACACCTTAAGTAAAGGTTTCCCTTGCTCAAAAGCCAGTCGAATCCAACTCTAGGAGGTGCTGCTCATCTCCTTTTCCAAGCCGAAGAGCCAGCGCTGTCCAAAGACATTTCCGTGGTCATGTGGCTGGCAAGACTAGACACCGGGGTGCATGGAATGCTGTTAACTCCGTCATGTGGTGCTCGGGTCTTGAACTGCTGAGCTACTGACCTTCCAGTCTACAGTTCAGCCACTGAGCCACCGCAGCCCCATAGAAACCAACAATATTTCCTGGGTTTAAGCTCTGATGAAGGGAGCTTTGACTCTCAAAAACTTTTTTTTAATAGGTTTATTTTTTAAATTTTCTATATATTATACAATATCTTTTGTCTCCTTACTTTACATAACTCAATAAGTTCCCCCCTCCCTCTAACTCTTGTTTGTTGATCCTTTATTCACAGCCACGGGCACAAAGTCTGAATCTTCCACCGAATGTCCTGACTCTCAAAAACTTATACCCTAGAAATCTTGTTGGTCTCTAAGATGCTACTGGACCTGAATATAGCTCTTCATTAAACAGAAGGGTTCTGCTTATGTAGGTGAACAGGTGCTCTGACCTGGATAGCCCAGGCAAGCCTGATCTCGTCTGATCTCGGAAGCTAAGCAAAGTTGACCTTGGCTAGTATTTGGATGCGAGACCACCAATGAATACCAGGGTTGTGACTCAGAGGCAGGCTATGGCAAAACCATCTCTGAAACATCTCTTGCCTTAAAAACAAGTCTAGCTTGCCACCTAGTGGTGAATAATGCTAAAAGAGCCAGAACTTCTGGCTGCCAGACAATCTTAGGATCTCCTGGCTACCCTACACACAATGCTGTATGATAATTATTATTAATTATTATTATTATTATTAGATGAACAGGTGAGGAGTCCCCAAAGTTTAGGTGTTCTGCACACAGGAAATTATAATATTGCCTGCTGCAAGCTGTTGCAATCAACAGAGCTGTAGCGCTATATTTTACTATTTAATATTGTTTACCCTATATCTTATGGACAAGTTATCCAGTTAAACAACCAAATTCTGCAAGGGGCTTTGGAGGCAAGTGAGAAGCAGAGGTGGTTTGCCATTGTCTTCCTCTGCAGAGCCTTCCTTGGTGGTCTCCCATCGAAGACTTATGGCAACCCCAGCAAGGGGCTTTCAAGGCAAGTGAGAAGCAGAGATGGTTTGCCATAGCCTTCCTCTGCAGAGCCTTCCTTGGTGGTCTCCCATCCAAGTCTTACGGTGACTTCAAAAAGGAGCTTTCAAGCCAAGTGTGAAGCAGAGGTGGTTGGCCATCGCCTTCCTCTGCAGAGCCTTCCTTGGTGGTCTCCCATCCAAGACTTATGGTGACTTCAAAAAGGGGCTTTCAAGGCAAGTGAGAAGCAGAGGTGGTTGGCCATTGCTTTCCGCTTCAGAGAGATGGTCTCCCATCCAAGCACTGACCCTGCTTAGCTTCCGAGATCTTGTGAGATGGAGCTAAACCGTGCCACCATTTTTCCATGTGTGTTTTGGGAGCAGACATTAAGTGTGTATTACTTTCATCCATTTTAATCACATTGAAATAATAAACAAATAAATTCCTCAGCATGTGCACCAAAAGCAAAACCACGGATGCTTCCTACTGACATTTCTAATGTAGTTTTATTTCTCCTACACAAAAAAGAATTAAATCTGAATATGACATAGGCAGTTTGTCTAGCCAAGTCTCTGCCCACCTTTTTAATTTCCTAGGAGACCAACAACTTCACACGTAGATGCTGGGGGGGTTGTTTTTTGTTTTTTGGCATTCAGGCAAAAAATGAGGCTGCCTTACCCATATAAGGAATAGTTTTCGTGTAAACTCTTTCCATGTGATTGGATATGGGTGACTTACCAAGAAGGGTAATTAAATACCCAGCTGTAGGTAGACATAAGGAGGTGCTGATAGTTAAAATCCAGTTGGGGAAACTCTAGAAATCTCTCCCTTTCGTGTTCGTTCCCCTTCGGATTGCTCCTCCAGAGCACGGTGACTTTTTATTTGAATGCTATGATAAAGTGTCTCACAATACATGCCGAAATAATTATTGATGCTCCATTTCCCTCCGAAAATCCCATTACACCTGACTTCAAAAGACAAGGCTTCATCAGATATGCCGGGATGGTTATGTACTGCCAATAAATCCCCTGTCTAATAGCGCCTCTCTCTCTCTTTTTAAATTGAAGTCTAAATTATTATTTCAATTTGTATTGCAAAATGGCAGTTCTGCACCCTTACATCTCCCGTAAATACGGGCCGCTCAGGGGGCCAAGTGAAGTCAAGGGATGAAAGTGAAGCTTTATATTGTCATTTGCTAGAATTGGAACACACCATTGGTTTTCTGTCACAGAATTTAATGGCAAAGTTCCAAGCTCTTTTCTCAATTTATTCCTGCGCAAAGGGAAACAAGTTCATTACACATCATTGCTTGTGTTCTTGCAGTACCTAGATTACAAATGAAATGGTCTACATTCCGCATCTATCAGAATGGATTCAGGCATTGGATTGCATCGGACACACCGCTGGTTCTGCCCAAAGCAATCAAGATGGTCTGAAGTCAGAACTCCCCAAAGTTGGCTCACGAGCCTCTACATCAGTTCTCTGTAGTTCTTTGGAAGTGTCAATAAACTTGTGGGCAGGGAGAAGCTCTTTTTTTTCTCTGCCATCCGGTCGCACCTGATTTATGGCATCCCCATAAGGTTTTCAAGGCAAGAGACGTTCGGAGTTGGTTTGCTACTGCCTGCCTCTGCAAAGTGATCCTGGTATTCCTTGATAGTTTCCCATTCAAATACTGACCAGGGCTGACCCCGTGTAGCTTCTGAGATTGGGTTAGCCTGGGCTGCCAGTAGACACTGTTTCTATGGACTTCTAGAAGGCTTTTGACAAAGTCCCTCAGCAAAGATAGCTGAGCAGGCTTCAGAGTCGTGGGACAGGAGGACAAGTCCTCTTAGGGATTGGAAATTGGCTAAAAAACAGGAAGCAGGGAGCAGGACTACAGGGTCAGCTCTTGCAATGGAGGGATGAAAGCAGCCGAATCCCTCAGGAACCTATATCGGGACCAGTGGTTTTCTGCTTAGTCATAAATTACCTTGGAGTTAGGGGTGAGAAGTAAGGTGGCCAAGTTTGCGGATGACAGCAAATTATTTAGGGTGGTTAAGACAAAAACGGATTGTGAAGAGTTCCAAAAGGATGTCTTCAAACTGGGGGGATGGGCATTAAAATGGTGAATGAGAGAAGAAGAAGAGGAGGAGGAGGAAGAGGAGGGAGAAGAAAAAGAAGAAGAAGAAGAAGAGGAGGGAGAAGAAAAAGAAGAAGAAGAAGAGGAGGAGGAGGAGATTGGAGTCTCAGAGTGGCTTACAATGTCCTTTCCCTTCCTCTCCCCACAGCAGACACCCTGTGAGGTAGGTGGGGCTGAGAGAGCTCTGGGAGAACTGCTCTTGAGAGAACAGCTCTAAGAGAACTGTGACTGCCCCGGGCCCATAGCTACAGTGGGGCATCTTGGGGCTAGGCCCCCTGACTTACTGGCAAGGCCCCCTGACTTCCCATCCAGCCCAGGGGCCCTGAGCAGCAGCAGGTGCAGGGAAGCAGCCAGGTGTCTATTAGCCATCCCCCAAGAAATTTAAATGCCCCCTGACTTAAAAAATGCAGGGTCAAAATGCAGCCACGCAGCTTCGAGTGGGAAATTGACCAATGGACGCGGGGCAAAGGGAGGCGTGACCGCGGCGCAGCTCTTGTGTGAAATCGGTCTTGGAATACTGTGCATCGTTCTGACCACCACATCTGGAAAAGGATATTGTAGAGCTTGAAAAGTTGCAGAAAAGAACAATCAACATGACCAGGGGGATAGCACAGCTGCCGTATGAGGGCTGGTTAAAACGCTTAGGGCTGTTTAGCCTTGGGGAAAAAGGCGAGTAAGGGACCATGATAGAGGTTTATAAAATTATTCACAGCATGGAGCACATAGCCAGGGAGAAATTTTCCTCCCTCTCCCATAATACTAGAACCAGGGGTCATCCACGGAAGCTGAATGGTGGGAAATTCAAAAGAGACCAGAGGCAGTTCTCTTCACACAGTCTATAAGCTAATCTGAAGAACTCACTGCCACAGGATGTGGTCATGAATGGCCACCAACTTTAAAAGGGGAATGGACAAATTCATGGATGACTGGGATATCGGTGGCCACTATTCATGATGGATATCTGCTCCCTCCAGTGCCAGCAGCTACATGCCTCTTTACATCAGTTGCCGGGGAACATAGGCAGGAGGATGCTGTTGCACTCCTCCTACTTGAGCCAGTTTGGGGTAGTGGTTAAGTGCGCGGACTCTGATCTGGGAGAACCAGGTTTGATTCCCCACTCCTCCACTTGGGCCTGCTAGATGACCTTGGGCAAGCCGTAGTTCTGATAAGAGCTGTTCTTGAAAAAGAGTAGTTCCTGTCAAGAGCTCTCTCAGCCCCACCTACCTCACAGGATGTCTGTTGTGGGGAGGGGAAGGGAAGGGAGTTTGTAAGCTGCTCTCCTTTGGGTAGTGAAGGGTGGGGTATAAATCCAATCTCTTCTTCTTCTTCTTCTTCTTCTTCTTCTTCTTCTTCTTCTTCTTCTTCTTCTTCTTCTTCTTCTTCTTCTTCTTCTTCTTCTTCTTCTTCTTCTTCTTCTTCTTCTTCTTCTTCTTCTTCTTCTTCCTAGAGATAGCTGGTTGGCCCAGAAGAGCCTTTGGTCTGATCCAGCATGGCTGTTCTTATGCTTTGAATCTGTTCCCCAGACTTTTGCGGCCCACGAGTTTGTGTAATGCTGATTAAACATTGGGCCAAGTTGACAAGTTGACTGCAGTAATGGTGGAATGCAATTCTGCATGCACTCGGCTTGCAAAGGCGCATGGTGCGCAGGCCCTCAGGAGGACCATGCCTCAGTGGTGGGGCATCTGCTTTGCATGCCAAGGGTTTCAAGTTCAAGTCTCAGCACATCCACTTAAAAGGAACTGAGACCCTGGAGAGCTGCTGCTAGACAGAGCGGACAGCACTGATCTTGGTCGGCCTACAGTCCGATTCACTGTCAAGTAGTTTCATGTTTTCCTGTGCGCTGCCCCATACAACCAGGAGGAGGGCAGTTGCCTTTCCCCCTATCCGACTTGGAGTCTGCATGCAAATGGGACTGATCACTGTATGCAAGGGCACCCTCCAAACCACCATGTTCAAAAGCATGAAAACTCTTTGCCGCTTGGCAAATTCATACAATTGTATGCTTTGTCTGTATGGTAAAGCCACACAGCATCCTCTCTACTTGGGAGGAGCTGACATAATTCTGCTCTATAGCTGAGAGGTAAGAAGCCCCCACTGTGGGGGGGTTGTGCCAATGCCAGTAGTTATGAATGAACTAATTCCCCTCCCGAAGGCTTACTATTTCTCTTCTCACAAGGCAGGATGGCTTTTTTTTTCCTTTTTAAAACTTGCGATACCCTTATGTGGGTTACTTCCAATGGCCCCCCCTAAGCTGTGGAGTCTTGTGAGCAAAAATCCTACTTTGCAAGCTACTGGCATTAAAGTTGTGAGCGAGCAATTTGGCCGCTGCATACATTTATTTATTTATTTATTTATTTATTTATTTATTTATTTATTTATTTTCGATTTCTATCCTGCCCGTCCTGTATAGACAGGCTCAGGGCAGCATACAACAGGTTAAAATACAATAAAACCTAGATGCATAAATGCAATATTATAAAATTCACATAACAAACAGTGTACGTACAAAGTGCAGTTAAGTGCAGACGGCGATTGCTGTATGGTGGTCCAATGTAGCTGAGCCAGTATCCTTCGCAGTTCTTAATGCCATTAATGTGAGGGCCGTAGCAATTTGGTTTTTAATAGTTCATCAGTGGCAGCCTCTGATCAAAGGCCGAGTGGAAGAGCTCCATTTTACAGGCCTTGCGGAACTATAAGAGGTCCCACAGGGCCCTGATGTCTTCTGGGAGCTCATTCCACCAGTATGGAGTCACCACTGAAAAGGCCCTGGCTCTGGTAGAGGCCAATCTGGCGTCTTTCGGACCAGGGGGAGTCAGGTGGTTCTGCGACCCTGACCTCAGTGCTCTCTGGGGGACATCCTTCCTGAGCAAAGACAAAAATGTGTGAGCCAGAGGCTAAAAATCTGTGAGCTAGCTCACACTAACTTAGCTTAGAGGAAACACTGGTTACTTCCACAAACATATTCAAGTTACAGCTAGAGTCGAGTCCAGTAGCACCTTAAAGACCAAGAAGATTTTTTTTGGGGGGGATAATGACCATTCGAGAGTCAAAGCTCCCTACTTTGGCTCCTGAAAGCCTACACCTCGAAACTCTTGTTGGTCCCTAAGGTGCGAATGGTCTTGGATCCAGCTGTTCTCCTGCGGACCAATGCAGCTGCCCTCTGCAACTATATTCAAGTCAGGATACCTTGATTCAGGTTTAGCCCCCAGGATTCATTTCAGTTCTGCTCTGTACCCTCAACATCGAAAGAACTTGTTATTGGCTGACCCAATACAGAACACCATTCAGTTTGGTGTCGTGGTTAGGAGCGCGGCCTCTAACCTGGGACAACTGGGTTTAATTCCCCACTCCTCCACATGCGGCTGCTGGGGTGACCCTGGGTCAGTCACAAGTTCTTTCAGAGCTGTTCTCTCAAGAGCGGTTAATTGAAGGAGATTCCTCAGCCCCATCTACCTCACAGGGTGTCTGCTGTGGGGAGGGGAAGGGAAAGGAGATTGTAAGCCGCTCTGAGACTCCTTTGCGTTAGTGAAGGGTGGGGTATAGATCCAATCTCTTCTCCTCTTCTCCTTCATTCTAGATAATACAGGCCATCTAGTTCAAAGATGCTTAGTCGTGTGATGGTGGAAAGTCCCGTCACATTGCAGCTGACTCGTGGTGCCCCTATCGGGTTTCCAAGGTAAGAGAAGGAATGGGCCAGGTTCATTATGGACTCAGAAGAGTATAACTGTGCTTAGGACAATACTGGAAATGTCTCTGAATGACTCTAATCGCAGGGCCAGGGATGTAACTCAGAACCAGAAGATGGCAGGTATGCACTACCTGAGAATACCTGATTTTTTTTTAAAAAAAAACACCAATTACCTGTAGCTCCTGTGGAATCCCCTGAGAAGATATTCCAGAAGATATTCAGAAATGGAAGCTACAGTATGGGTAGATGTATGTATACGTACCCTTCCCGCACACAGTTTTATGCTCAGGGGTGCCTTCAGAGAAAGTCATAAGACTTACGCTTTACCTGCAAGACTCTCTTTCTTTTGGGCATAAAAACAACAACACGTTTTCAGGCAGGTAACAGAAGTGGGAAAGGAGCAGCTAGTTCTTAATTATGTAATAATAATAATAATAATAATAATAATAATAATAATAATAATAATAATAACAATAATAATAATAATAATAATAATAATAATAATAATAATAATAATAATAATGGAATCTTCCGATCCATGCAGTCATATTTTGCCATTATTACATTGCCTGTTCCAAGCCTTGAATGTAATCATCACAATGAATTTCTGGAGCTGGAACAGATTTTCACAACTCAAGTGGGGATTTCCCTGCCACAGCAGACCCCTTGATTTCATTGCAGATGTAGTTAGAAGACGGCGGGGCTGTAGAAAACTGCCCAGAAGTTCAATAAAGTAACTCTACTTCTTATACTGAAAGAAAAGCACACCGCATTTATTCCGCTGGCATGTAGCAGCAGAGAAATTTGATACTTGCGTTTAAATGCTCCTTATAGGCTGAATCTCTCTCTCTCTCTCGCTTTCTCATGTAGGTAAAGGTTTCCCTTGCTCAAAAGCTAGTTGAATCCGACTCTAGGGGGTGGTGCTCTTCTTCATTTCCAAGCCAAAGAGCCAGCGCTGTCCAAAGACATTTCTTTGGTCATGTGGACTGCATGACTAAACGCCGAGGTGCACGGAATGCTGTCACCTTCCCACCGAAGTGGTACCTATTTTATCTACTTGCAATTTCTTGCTTTCGAACCACTAGGCTGGCAGGAGCTGGGGCCAGAGACTGGAGCTCACTCCGTCACACGGCACTTGGGTCTCAAACGGCCGAGCTACAGAACTTCTGGTCTGCAGCTTCAGCGTCTTAACCTCTGAGCCACGGCGGCTTGTAAGCACACACACTGTATTCACCCCTCCTCCTATGCTCTGCCATGACAGCTTTGCTCATCTCAGCAGAGTCTTCTGCAAGTGCCATGCTACAGATGGGCAAGATCAACAACCGCTTGCCCACAGGCATCCTCTGCTGTGGTCACCACCCTGTGGAATGGCCTGCTTGGGGAGGTCCAGAGCAATCCCGTGCCCCTGCCATTCTGCACACTGTGTAAAACAGAATTGTTCAGGAGGGGATTTTTAAGAAAGGGAATAGGGTTATCATAATGGAATGGTTCAGAAAGAGGCTTTAAATAAAGGGAACAGGAGTGCGGTCTATACAATTGTGTACAGCACGTGTTATCCGTTGCTGGATGTATTTATCTTGGGATGTGGCATGGTATAGCTTTGGAAGCAAAGCAGGGCTGGTACTTGGATGAGGCAGCCCCAAAATCACCACTTGGGATTCAGGAAAGGCGCGTGGCTGCTCCTCTCCCTCCCTCTCTGCAAGACTTAAAGGGCCCTCCAGCTGATCGGTGGGCCACGTCTTCCCACTGATCAGCTGGAGGGCCCTTTTAATGCCACTGGGAGGGAGGGGGAGAGGGGCAGCAGCTGTTGCGGGGGGCGCACCTCACATTTGAGGGGGCAGGGCCCCAAAATGCCCACCATAGCTATGGGCCCAGGATGAGGGACCACGAAGGAAGATTTTGCAGAGGAAGGCAGTGGCAAACCACCTCTGAGTCTCACTTGCCTTGAAAGCCCCTTGCTGGGGTTGCTATGTGTTGGATGGGACTCAACAGCATATACAGACTTATGTATTATCTTCCAGAATATTGAGGTGAGCTCATCATTTCACACGGGAACTATTCGATTCCCCACTTCTCCACATTCAGCCAGCTGTGTGACCTGAAAAGAGTCCTCAAGAAAGCTCTCTCAGGCCCACCTACCTCACAGGGTGTCTGTTGTGGGGAGAGGAAGGGAAGGAGATTGTAAGCCTCTCTGAGGCTCTGAGTGAAGGGCGAGGTATACATCCCCTCCCTCCCTCCCTCCCTCCCTCCCTCCCTCCCTCCCCCCCTCCCCCCCCCCCCCTCCTCCTCCTCCTCCTCCTCCTCCTCCTCCTCCTCCTCCTCCTCCTCCTCCTCCTCCTCCTCCTCCTCCTTCTTCTTCTTCTTCTTCTTCTTCTTCTTCTTCTTCTTCTTCTTCTTCTTCTTCTTCTTCTTCTTCTTCTTCTTCTTCTTCTTCTTCTTCTTCCCATTCTAACTGAGATGGTGTATCAGAAAGCTCTGCTTCACCAGAGTCTATGACAATAGTTTCTTCCTTGTAATGCAAAGACATTTTGACATTTGAATGCAGTGTAGAATTGTGATACAAGGACTGCTCCTGACACAAAACACTGGAAGTGTCGGGTGGGCCGTAAATAATACCCCTTAACTTCCTTTAAGGAAAGCGTTCAGCATCAGCGAGGGAAATTACTGTCTCATACCATGTAATGTCTGAGGCCTCGCTTCTCTGGCTCTTTTGCCCGCACATAATCTCATCTTCCATTTCTGGGATGGCAAAACAGATATTAGGAGTGTGCTTGTCTCATTCCATCGAGTCGGCGGAAAGGGCTACATGTGAGAGCCCCATGCCAGGAGCGATGGCTGCAGATCAGATAACATCACAGCTAAATATGTTTGCTCTTCATCACAAAGTCCCACTGCTGGAGATCTCGGCCTGTAATCTCGTTCTCCAGGAGGGCTGATGCAAGCACATTACAAAACACTGTTATTTTGTGGCATCTCCTTTGCAAGGTTTGTTGTTGTTTTTTTGCTGTCACACCACAGCTGACTTACGGCGACCCAGTGGGGTTTTCAAGGCAAGAGACATTCAGAGGTGGATTACCATTGCCTGCCTCTCTGTCATGACCCTGGTATTCCTTGGAGGTCTCCCATCCAAAATATGGCCAGAGCCAACCCTGCTTAGCTTCTGAGATCTGACGAGGTCAGGCTAGCCTCGGCCATCCAGGTCAGGGGGTAAGTTTTTCAGTGGTGCAAGACTGCTTGATCTCTGCAGCGGGATTTGGGGAGCGCCAAAAAAAGACAAGCAGACTTTTTTTGAGGAGAAGGGGGAGGAGATGAGCGCTCCACTCATGAGCAACAGTCATTGAAATATTGATATCAGCAAAAAGCAATTGCAGGGAGCGTGACAGTGTAGCATTTTTATTTGCATTCCTCTGGTCTTTTGTTCCCCCATCAAGATGTTTATTTCTTGCCTGGGGCAAATTGAATTTTGACGATAAAAGCACTAGGCAAATAAATAAATAAACTGGAAACCAGCAAAGACATGAAAAGCTGTACTGATGTTTGTGATCAGATTTTTCTTCTTGGCGTAATGGGGGTGGGGTGGGGGTCGCCTCCTCTGCCATCGACATCTGAGGCTTCGCCTTCTTCGATCTGATAGCGGCCAATATTATTGCCACTCCACGGAAATCTGTCCGATGGCGTGACCCTGGCACACATCAGTCAAGGCACGATGAATAAATAACTGTTTGTGAATCTGCAGCACAAAGCCAGCAAGCGCTTGCGCTTTCAACACAGAGAGACTGGGGGGGAAAAAGCGATTCTATTATTATGACCAATCTATTATTCATACGGGAACATCAGGATATAAAGGCAGGGCCCGGCCCGGCGGACCTCTGATGCAAAGATAAGACAATTGGGGGGCCAATAAGCAGAAGTGGGCAGAGGGACTGGGGAAGGAACGGAGTGGAGGGTAGCGGAAGATGAATGGGAGCCACTGGAATGCTTTGGATCCAAGTCAGCTATCCACTAATAAGGATTAAGGGTTTTAATGGTCGAGGGAGCAGGATGTTTCTGAGGAAGCATTTCAAGGGAGAGAGCCCCTCACTGGTGTTCTGGGAGGGGGGTAGTCAGTGAGAGTGAGGAAGGCACCATTTTGCTCGTTGTGACAGCTCAGGCAAATAAATAAATAGCATCAAGAAGCTCACATTCTAGTAGGGGTTTTTACCAGCCAGTTTGGTGCAGTGGTTAAGTGTGCGGACTCTAATCTGGGAGAACCGGGTTTGATTCCCCACTCCTCCACTTGCACCTGGATGGATGACCTTGGGCAAGCCATAGCTCTGGCATAGCTGTTCTTGAAAAAGAGCAGTTTCTGTCAGAGCTCTCTCAACAGGGTGTCTGTTGTGGGGAGGGGAAGGGAGAGGAGTTTGTAAGCTGCTCTGAGACTCTGAGTGAAGGGCGGGGTATAAACTCTCAGTCTGGGGCAGGTGATGCACTCTATTCTTGGTGCTGGAGGGGGCAGCAGTGGGAGGGCTTCCAGTGTCCTGGCCCCACTGCTAGACCTCCTGATGGCACCTGGTATATTTTGGCCACTGTGTGACAGAGTGTTGGACTAGATGGGCCATTGGCCTGATTCAACATTGGCTTCTCTTATGTTCTTGTGTTATGTTCTTAAATCCAATCTCCTCCTCCTCCTCATATTTGAGTAACTGGAAGACTCTGCAGCCATGACGCTAGAGTAAAATCAAAAAGCAGAAGTTCTTCCGCGATGCATCCTGGTGGTAAGGGTGGCCCTTCCCACTACCACTCAGAAGGAGAAAGATGGGGGCCAATCAGCAGCACTGGCAACACAATGACGTCACTTCTAATGCAACCGGATAGGACGTCTTCTCATCACCAGCAACACTCTCGCATTTGGTTAAAACTATATGGTTGAACCATAGAGTTTGGGCCAAATACTACAGCATCGCTGGTGATGAGATGATGTCATTTCCTGTCATGCCTGAAACGAGGCCACCACAGTTCCCACTGATGTCACTATGTTGCTGACAAAGGCCCCCATCTGACTGGCAAGTCTCCCACCTGGTTACCAGCCTCACACTGGCAACCTCACCTGGTTGCTGCCAGTATAAATTATCCCTTACATATACCACCCATTTCCCCAATTTAATTTTGCTCCCAGGAGCTGAGGGAGGTGCATATTGCATCCCCTCCTTTCATTTCTGCTTCATGACAATAGAATAAGAGATGGTGACTGACCAAAGCCCACCAAGTGAGCTTCATGAAGCTGGGTCCAGGCCCATAGCTATGGTGGAACATTTCGGGGCTCTGCCCCTCAAATATGAGGCATGCTCCACAACAGCTGTTGCCCCCCTACCTCCCTTCTTGTGACATTAAAAGGGCCCTCCAGCTGATCGGCGGAGCACACGGTCTACCAATCAGCTGGAGGGCCCTTTGAATCTTGCAGCCACCCCTCCCTCCCCTCCTCCAAGATTTAAATGGCCCTCCAGCTGATCAGTGGGCCCTTTAAATCTTGCAGGAGTGGGGGGTGGCTGCCAGCTGCACACCTTCTCTGAACTCTGAGTTTTGGCGTGGGCAGCCCCGGCTTGAAAAACAGCATTTAAAGGGTTTCCTTTAAATGCTGTTTTTCAAGTGGAGGCTGCCCGCACCCGAAATCCAAGTGGCGAAATTTCTGGCTAGGGGGCTGGCTGGGTCTGTACACAAAACTAGCATATGAGAGAAAATGCTTCTTATACTTTGCCTTCCTCTGAAAAAGGGGGTCTGGGAAGCCTCTTCCTAAGAGTTTTGTATGCATAAAGAGTCTTTTAGTTGGGGAGGAAGAAAGAATGTTCAAACATCCATCCTCCCCCTGCGCTCTGGAATGGTACTTGCTACCACCTGACCCTCTGCATGGGCTTCTTTGCCTCTGTAGAAGTCTTCAAAGGAAGTCTGGATGGGTTTTATTTTTAACTGCTGCGGTTGGGTAAGTGGCTATGAACAGCGGTGTTCAAATGTTCAGATCCAAGACGCAACGTTTCTCGAAGCCTGATGCTGACCAATCAATTAATGCATCGAAACACAAGAGCCAGCAAAGCGTGTGGTTTGGAGAGGAAACAAAAGAGGCTGACCAGATCCAAGAGTCACACAGTTGACCTATGCAGAGAGAGGAACCCCTATGAAGAAGAAAAAAGAGAGACAAAAGAGAGGCCGTCAGGGCTGGTTCTGCCACTCAGCACACATAGGTGGTTGCCTAGGATAGCTCTTTGCGGGTGATGGTATTTAAGTGCCTCATTGGCAGAGGCCCATTGGGTGGGCAGCAAGGGCATAAGCAGAGAGCAGCAACCTGGCACAAGCTGGGCAATAGGAATCTGTTGGCATCAAGAAGCTCACATTCTAGTAGGGGTTCTTACCCCACAATCTACTCCCAATCCCCACCAAATATGCAACAGTATATGCAACAGATATGCACCAGAAGAGAGAAGAGGAAGAGAAAAAGAGATTGGATTTATACCTCACCCTTCACTACCCAAAGGAGTCTCAGAGCGGCTTACAAACTCCTTTCCCTCCCCCCCCCCACAACAGACACCCTGTTGTGTGGTAGGTGGGGGTGCGAGAGCTCTTTCCAGAACTGTCCTTGAGAACAGCTCTGAGAGAACTTGTGACTGACTCAAAGTCACACCAGCAGCTGTGAGTGGAGGAGTGGGGAATTAAACCCGGTTTCTCCACATTAGAGTCCGCGCACTTAACCACTACACCAAAATGGCTCTCAACACCAAACAGCACCCCGAGCTACACATAACAAATTAGGCCATCTAAAGATCCCTCCATACAAATCAGCCTCATTTATATAGGAATGTTTATGATCTATGCATCTGTTTCCTGGATCTCAGGCACACATTCTGTGAAACCCTTGGGGCCGATGACTCTCAGCCAACTTTTAAAAGTTAAGTTTGATTGCCTTTTGCTGTGCGCCGCTTCTTTAAAGGCCAAGGGGAGAAACTGAGGGTCTAGGATTTTTGCCCTGACTTCTGGGGCAGAGGCTGAGAGGTTGCCTGTATGGTTGCCAACCTCCAGGTGTACCTGGAGATCTTCCAGAACTACAACTGATCTCCAGGCAATAACGATCTGGAGAAAATGGCTGCTGGGTGTGTGTGGACTCTATGACATTGTACCCCGCTGAGGTCCCTCTCCTCCCCAAACTCTACCGTCCCCAGGCTTCATCCTCCAATCCCCAGGAATTTCCCAGCTCTAATCTGGGAGAACCGGGTTTGATTCCCCTCTCTTCCACCTGCAGCTGCTGGATGACTTTGGGCAAGCCATAGTTCTGTCAGAGCTGTCCTTGAAAACGAGCAGTTTCTGTCAGAGCTCTCTCAGCCCCAGTTACCTCGCAGGGTGTCTGTTGTGGGGAGGGGAAGGGAAAGGAGTTTGTAAGCTGCTCTGAGACTCCTTTGGGTAGTGAAGGGTGGGGTATAAATCCAATCTCTTCTTCTTCTTCTACCTCGCAGGGTGTCTGTTGTGGGGAGGGGAAGGGAAAGGAGTTTGTAAGCTGCTCTGAGACTCCTTTGGGTAGTGAAGGGCGGGGTATAAACCCAATCTCTTCTCTTCTTCTAATTATCTGGCAGACCTGACTGTGTGGAATGTACTCTGAAAGCAGAAGTGTTAAGAGTGCAATCCTATGCAGAGTAACCGCACTCTAAACTCCTAGATTTCAGTGGGCACAGACTGGAGGAACTCTGCCTAGGATTGCACTCCAAGACACACACATAAACATACATAGAGTGTTCCCTCTAAGCTGAATTAGTGTGAGCTAGCTCACAGTTTTTTAGCCTCCAGCTCACAGAGCAAAGTAATTGATGCAGTAGCCAAATCACCCACTCACAACTTTAATGCCAGTAGCTCACAAAGTAGAGTTTTTGCTCACAAGACTCCACAGCTTAGAGGGAGCATTCAGAGAGAGAGAGAGAGAGAGAGAGAGAGAGAGAGAGAGAGAGAGAGAGAGAGAGAGAGAGAGAGAGAGAGAGAGATGCCTTTCTTTTCGATGGTTGCCATTCACCCATTCCCATGTTTAAAATTTTTACGTATTTGTTTTTTGTTTCCCGTGCAGATCTGCTGGAAATGCTCCAGCTGTAATTTCCCATTTGTTTCCCTTCTGTGCCCCCCCTCTGCCTCCATCAGTGATGTTTTATCTCCACTTCTTACTGCATTCCCTCCCCACCCCACACACCCATTCTTTTGTGGTTCATTTTCTTTGCCTTTTGCTTCCCTGCTCCACTGTCAGCAAATAAGGAGCTTTTTGAAAGTTGGAAAGCGCAGCTTCCTGGCTAGCATTGTTTCATCTCTATTGTTTCCCCCATCTGCCTCACATTGTGCTGTTTCCAGCAATCTCCCTCCTGCCTCCGTCCCCTTTAGCTTAGCGTTGCGCTCATCTATCGTTTAGAGAGTTTTCCCCTTTCACTGTATACATGATTGCTCTTTATCTGGGCAATTCTGTGTTTTTTTCTCACCACATACTTCCAGCTCCTACAGCAGACTATCCCTCCTCTGTCATTTGTATTGTTGCAGAGTACTTATTTTTAAGCATTGTGCTTGTCAAAAATCTCTTCCCTCTTCCCTCCAATCCTCTTATATGTTTTTATTCATCTGTTTCCCTCCTATTTTCAATGTTTTCTTATCACTCGGGAGTAATTTCTGCTCCTATTATAGTACGTTTTCAATCTACAGTTCTTTTCCCCATTTTATATCTTTTTTCCTTCCTTCCTTCCTTCCTCTTTTCTTTTGTTTTCTTTTCGAAGCAGCTTGGTGAACGTCGGTATTTATCCCCTTTCTGCTGCAGAATAATTTTTGTCTTCTCCAATTCGGTAAACTCAAAATCTGTCTCTACTCCTCATATCATGCCAATGATTCTAGGCTTATTGGGATCTCTGGACCGGTCTGCTACCTTTTATTGCCATTTTACTTTGAAGAAGAGAAGAAAAGACTGGATTTATACCCCGCCTTTCACTACCCAAAGAAGCCTCAGAGTGGTTTACAATCTCCTTTCCCTTCCCCACAACGGACTCCCTGTGAGGTAGATGGGGCTGAGAGAGCTCTCTCAAGTGCTGCTCATGAGAGAGCAACTCAGAAAGAACTTATGACTGACCCAAGGTCACACCAGCAGCTGCATGTGGAGGAGTGGGGAATCAAACCCGGTTCTCCCAGATTAGAGTCCATGCTCCTACCCACTACACCACTGGCTCTCTTTGCATTCAGTTCCAGAATTTTGCATCCAGTTCTAGAATTTCCGTTCAGTTGGTTTGCATAGTTACTGCAACAGATTTAGGAATAGATCTCTGTGATGTCATTGTCAGATAAATCCAGATGGAGTGGGTTTCAAGAGACAGATTTTGGGATTATAAACTTTCCGGAGTCAAAGCTCCCTTCGTCTGCTACTTTGACTCTCAAAAGCTTATTCCCCCTAAAAAAAATTATCAGTCTCTAAGGTGCTACTGGACTTGAATCCAGCTGTTCTACAGCATTCCTTGCACCTCGGTGTCTAGTCATACCGGCCACATGACCACGGAAATGTCTTCAGACAGCGCTGGCTCTTCGGCTTGGAAACTGAGATGAGCATCGCACCCTAGAGTCAGATTCGACTGGCTTTTGAGCAAGGGAAACCTTTACTAAGGTGCTACTGGACTTGAATCCAGCTGTTCTGCTGCAGTCCAACATAGTGACCCTCTGAAACTGCCTTCGCCAGGCTAGAAGCTAAGTGGGGGGGAGAGAAAAAGATCACTGAGGCCCTAGTCTTAATGTCCCTTTGTCAAACCATCTCCTTTAGCTGAGTAGTTCCAAAACTGCATTATGAGTCAGCTGCTGGTACGCCGCAAACAATACCCACCAACCATTATGTTAAATAATGAAATGTTCCTGCGAGCCCAAAGTATCTGCCCACGGAAGACTCTTCCCACTGCACCCCTGAATGAGTCACTGTTCTGGCTGCGCCTCCTTCCAACCGGTGTCTGCTGAGGACCCATCATCCTGCTGCATCGCAGCGTCAGATCAGAGGGGATCATTCAGTCACACCGAATGCACAGACAGAATAGAGTCATCCATGCTTGGAGGAAGCAAGCCGAGAATGGTGACTCACGGAGCAACCGCAAGGGCGGCAGATGGCAGGGGGTGGTTTCTCTTACCCTGAGGAAAAGTAAGCTTTTTTTTTTCTGGAGGACAGTGGTGACATCTTTATGCACCTCCACCTTTCTGTTTGCCGCACTCAGGACACGGTGCCATCGCTGCCGCATAAAACGATGGTGCTCTGAGGATGGAAATGGCTGCTTTGTTTTCACAAGGCTCCAGCTGTCTTTCCCTGGCCTCCTCGATGTGACTCCTTTGCGCGTGGTGACTGCACTGTTAATCAGCATTTCTTGATACAGCTGTCAAAAATCCAGGGTAGCGATCATCTTTAATCAGCGCACCAGGCCAACGCGTGACAATCAAGAGTGTGTGGGAGGGGACATGTTTGTGACACTTGGATTTGGATTCAACAAGTCTAACACTGTTGCTTTGCACGCCTGGGAGATTCTGTGCAGTGAGAAAGGAGAAAGTTAAGAGAGAAGAAAGCCTCACTTAATGGATCCAGTAGATCAACAATCCGGTCCCATATCCCTGCTTCAACTGTGGGTGATTCTGCCTCTAGCATTCATGCCACATTTTCTCAACGCCAAGGAAAAGGTGCAGCTCAAAACCACATTCAGATTCCCTAGGGCAACGCTGTACTGACCCCTGAAGGACCATAAATCTATGCAGAAGGTACCATAAAACACGATGATCAAAGAAAGCGAAAGCAGCACACACTGTAGAGGGTACCATAAAACCTGATGATCAAAGAAAGCGAAAGCGGCACACACTGTAGAGGGTACCATAAAACCCGATGGTCATAGGAAGTGGAAGCCGCATGCAATGCAGAGGGGAATTTCTGTTCCGAGTTGGGTTTGGTAAAACAACGGAGGGAAAAGCCAATGCAGAATCGCCCTGTGTTGTGCAGCTCCCTTGGCAAAAGGGCAGCAAGGGCCTGGGATTTCACCCTTCTTTGTTGGGGGTGGGGAAGCCCACAGCCAAGCAGCGCATGTGTTCAGTCCCTGATATCAACACTTAGAGGCTGTCCAGAAGGGTAGGAACGGCCTCCTCCTGATACCACACGGAGAATCAGAACACACAGTGCAAGGCTGGGTGCACAGATGGTCTGACTCAGAAGGAGGCTGCTTAATATGTATGCACTTGGACAAACTGGTCAGCAGGCTAGTACATCATGTGCTGTCCCCCTCCCCTGGCCAGATTGTAGAAGATCCACTGGGGAATGGCTTAAATCTATTTCCCCCTGGCATTCCCCCCTCCCCCGCTTCTGCAGGCAATTCAGTGGGGAAATCACCAGAAGGGAAAGAGTTCTGAAAGCCCCTCCCCCACTCACAGGTCCCCCGCTTCAGACCGCAGCCTCCACAGCTGCATTTTCATTTTATAAAAAGCTTTTTGGGGAGATTTGTGTACAAGTCAGAATCGTGCATAACTCGGCCCTGCAGTGACAACATTAAGCGCAGGGTCTGTGATGAATCCATTCCAGGACTCGAGGCAACAGTGCAGTTTCTCCACCGATCAGGACAAGGATCAGCCAGGAAGCCTCGACGTTATTCCTGCACTGCTGGCGATCCTTTATATGTCCCAACTGGCCACTTCCGCTGATCTCCATTTCCTTCCCATCCTGGACATTCTATGCTGCTGCCAACAGAGGGTCTTCTCAGTGAAAGATACTTGGGTCTGGGCTGTGGTGTATCCTCATGAAGAAAGGTTCCAGAACTAAGGGGCAGTGCTCAGGAAAGAAGAAGAAGCAGAAGGAGGAGGGGGAGGAAGAGATTGGATTTATACCCCACCCTTCACTCAGAGTCTCAGAGTGGAGGAGGAGGAGGAGGAGAAAGAGGAAGAGACTGGATTTATACCCCGTCCTTCACTCAGTCTCAGAGCGGCTTACAAATGCCTTTCCCTTCCCCTCCCACAGTAGACATCCTGTGAGGTAGGCGGGGCTGAGAGAGCTCTTTCAAGAACGGCTCTGACAGAACTGCGGCTTGCCCAAGGTCATCCAGCAGCTGCAAGTGGAGGAGTGGGGAATCAAACTCTGTTCTCCCAGACTGAGTCCACACACTTAACCACTACAGCAAACTGGCTTCTCTAGGGGATCTAATTGAGCGTACTAATAGTAATGTACATATTGCCAGCAAGGCTGTGAGTAAATACAGTGTAGAGGTTTACATGCCTCTTCACACACTATGGATTATGCAGCTTGGGTCCTGAGAGCCAGTTTGGTGTAGTGGTTAAGTGTGCGGACTCTAATCTGGGAGAACCGGGTTTGATTCCCCACTCCTCCACTTGCACCTGCTGATGGGACTGTGGGTCAGTCACAAGCTTTGGCACAGCTGTTCCTGAAAGAGCAGTTTGTGTTAGAGCGCTCTCAGCCCCACCTGCCTCAAAGTGTCTGTTGTGGGGAGGGGAAGGGAAAGGCATTTGTAAGCTGCTCTGAGACTCCCTTGGGTAGTGAAGGGTGGGGTATAAATCCAATCTCTTCTTCTTCTTCCTCACTCCGTTTTAGCTGCGACACCATCACACATGAGCTGTGGGTTCCTCTCAATTCTTGCTCAAGTGGTGCCTGATTAGGATTGGGAGCATGGAGCATGTGGGAAGAGAGCTTCGCTGTTCTCTCTGTGCCACATTCCTAGCCACAGGCTGGGGACCTAGATCCAACCTGTGTAATCCACAGGGCTGCAAAGCCCTTTATGGTTTGGGACCAACAAACCTGAAGGACCACCTAATCCCTTATGAACTTGCCCGACCATAATGGTCATCTTTGAAGGCACTGCTTTGGGTGCCCTCGCCATCTGAGCTTAGGCAGGCAGCAACTCAGGAGAGGGCCTTCTTGGTCATGGTACCAAAGCTCTGGAACTCTCTCCCCAGGGAAACTCATCTGTCCCCTTGTTGCCATCTTCTGCCAGCGGGTGAAGACTTTTTTTTGTTTCATTTGGCATTCCCTCAATGATCCCTCATTCCTAACCAATGTATTTTATGTTTTGTATTTATTTTAACTGTTTTGTATGTATTTTAACTGTTTTGTATGTATTTTAATTGATTTTTTTAAAATTTCAAAATGTTTTAATGATGTAGGTTGGGGGGTGTTTTATTGGATTTATGATGTGATTTTATCATGTTATGTTTTAAATTGTTAGCCACCTTTGTGGCCCTTGTAAGGGCAGAAAGGCAGGATGCAAATTTTGGAAAGAAAGAAAGGAAGAGAGAAAGAGAAGGAAGGAAGGAAGGAAGGAAGGAAGGAAGGAAGGAAGGAAGGAAGAGAGAGAGAGAGAGAGAGAGAGAGAGAGAGAGAGAGAGAGAGAGGAGAGATTGGATTTATACCCCACCCTTCACTCAGAGTCTCAGAGTGGTTTACAATCTCCTTTCCCTTCCCCTCCCCACAACAGACACCCTGTGAGGTTGGTGGGGCTGAGAGAGCTCTGACAGACACTGCTCTTTCAAGAAAAGGAAGGAAGGAAGGAAGGAAGGAAGGAAGGAAGGAAGGAAGGAAGGAAGGAAGGAAGGAAGGAAGGAAGGAAGGAATCCCTACTGGCCACATAGCTCACTGGGTGACCCTGGGTCAATCAGTCACGTCTACTCTGACCTGCCTCACAAGGTTGTTGTAAGGACAAAAGTAATGAGAGAAGGGCTACGTAGGCCACTCCAAGCTCCTTAGAGAAAGGGCAGGGAAACCAGGAATAATGTATAAATTTATGTGACGAAGCTGAAAAATCCACCAGCCGTTTTCTTTTAAAAGTGGCAAGAGCCCTGTTCTTTTTTTACAATGTGATTTGTGTATGAGAAATTGCCCCGCGCTGCTATTAAGACAGGTTAAATGATTTGATAATAAAGCTGCTGATGGATGAGAACATTCAAATCCGGGAGGATCGTTTTTATGTTCCTACTAAAATTTGAAAATGACCCGGCTTCACTTTCTGATCCCCTGCTATATAATGCGACGAAAGTTTATATTTTATCATTATGAGAAGATTTGTTTCCTCTCAGCCAGTAAAAGCTCATCATTGTCAAGAAATCATTTCCGTCGTTCCCATCTCCTTTAATAACAGTGCCATTCTGTTTGCATCTGCCTATTCAGGAATCTATTTTTAGGGGGGTTGTTTTGTGATGCAATAGAAAATTCAAGCGTGTCAACGCAGGACTGCCCTTCTGCAGAGCACAAGTAAGTAATGCACATTGACGGATGCCATCATATTCTTAGCTCTGTTATCAGAGGATGATAACTTCTCCCATTTAGAAATGGCGCCTGTTATCGATTGCTGCACTTCTCTTGCATATTGACCCTTTATGTATATACTGGGGATACACTGTAGAAATACAGACGCCATGCATAAAATTGACCCAGCCCTTTCGGAGAAGGTTTCTTCCTAGAACAAGCAACAGCAAGATACTTCTAACTAATCATCCCTCTTCTCCAAAGCAAGAGCCCAATTCGAGCCCAGTAGCACCTTAACCAACAAGAATTTTGGGGCATAAGCTTCTGAGAGTTGAAGTTCCCTTCTGACTAGGGATGGGCACAAACCAAATTATGAACCAAAATTCGTGATGAACTGGGCCCAGTTTGTGGTTCTCAAACCTCGGTTCATGCCATCCCACCTTCATGAGTTACACGAACCTCCCACGAACCTTCCGGGTAGGTTTGTGTGATTTCCATCAGCAGACACACTGGTGCCGGTAGTGGGGCTTGGAGAAAGCATTTAAAGAAACCGTGGGAAGGGCTTCCCTTCCACTGGGAAGGCAGCAGCTCCTCTGTTGCTGTCTTCCTATGTCCTGATACATGCTCATGAGTGGTCTGCTTGGGGACTGCTGTCATGCCCCCCGTGCAGCCCGAGTCGGTGGTCCCTGATCTGGGGGACTCTGCACCTTTATGGCCTGAGGACGAGCTCCCTGCACCCTTGGACGGAAGCAACCTAAGTCCTGCAGAGGGTGAGCACCAGCTAACAGGAGAGTTCTCACCTGGAGCCGCTCCTGCAGAGCCAAGCACAAGCACCACGCCTCCTGATTCTCCTCCACCTCTAACTAGGATTAGAGATCTGAGATGCCAGGATGTAAAGAGGCGTGCATGCGAGGTCGGCATTTGCTAAGCCCAGAGTTTGGCAGGAGCCAGGACCTTGAAAGTGGCTGGTAATTGGCTAATGAGCAGGACAGGCTCTTAAGGCGGCTCTCGGGAACCTCCAATTTGTGCTGGCAACTAGTCTCTTCAGACCAAAGGCTTTGCACCTCGGCTCTTGCATCCCCCAGTTCCTGGCACCCTGCTATTGGTTTGACTTCCTGGTTCCTGACTCCGGTCTGTGTTTTGGCGTTCTCCTGGCTCTTGACTCCCGGCTCTGCACCTCGACTCTGACTCTTGGCAAACTGGACTCAGACCTTCGGTAAAACCTTGACTATGTGTTTGCTTTTGTGTATTGGGACTTTGATGCTTTGGTATTCTGCTCTCTCTGGCTTTGACCGTCAGACTGGACTTTGGACTCTCGCTCTCTGCCTTGCCCCACTGGCTCAGTCGTGACAACTGCTTGAGAGGATCTGGTATACTTAGGGACAACAGAGAAGTCTGATTCGTGATGCATTCCCCAAGGTCCCTTACAATCTATTCCTTACACTGATATCCTATTTGTCCTCCAAGGAGTATAAGGTGGTGTACATAGAGGGGTCACCCCTTTTTGCTCCCTTACTACAGTCCTGTAAACTAGGGCTGCAGTCACACACATCAGTTGAAGCGCAGGGGAAGAGAGGCTATTTCCTCCAGAGGAATTTGACACACGGTTGAGATCACACACCCCTTTGAAGCTGCGGGTGCAGCCCGTCACTATGTCATCAGACACAACTGTGGGTGAGTCGTGGGGTTTTTTTGCTGTTTGTTTCCCTTGCGCATAAACGAGTAATTGAGGAATTGCACCTCTGCACTGAGGGCCCCCTATGGAGAATGCAAAGATGTGCATACTGCAAGGGGGGGGGGAAATATGGCACGGAGTCAGAATGGCCTGATCAGACCTTCCCAATAGAATGAGAGCATGCTTGAACGATCAGACAGGGGCCTGCCTTATCCAGATAACACTGGACCTTCCCCGGTGTCTTTTAACTTAGATTCCATGGCGGAGCAACATGGGTTGCTGATGACTGCAGGATGCTTCCCAGCTATTGCTGTCTGATCGTTCCCTTGGGATCCACCAGGCATTCGCACCTATGCCAGATCTAAAGGAGCATGTGATCGCAGCCTAGCTCAGGCTTAGAGAGACTGAATAACAACAGGTCACCCAACAAGTTTAGTGGCTCAAGTGAAGTCAAACACGCCCAGTCGAACACTCACTACATCACCTTTCTCTGCAATGGCACAGTCTTTTTGTTCACAGTCAGCTAGGAGAGACTGTTCTCACTCAGCTCCATGTGTGATCCAAAAGGTGCACCACAGCATCCTCTGTGGCTCTGCTAGGATTCCTGAGGGAGGGACTTCTTTTTAATTCTGCAGAGCAGTCATTTCGGATGGCAGGATATTTACGGTCCGTCCTTTGAGTGCTCATCATTATTAGGGGTGGTCTTAGATATTTAGGCCCCATAAAATGAAATAAGGACTTCTCAAGTGTATACAAATCCATTCTCACAGCTGAATCACCCTGGAGCTCTCGGTGGTACACAGTCTCCTTTAGGCTTTACTCTAGGCCTCCCATTTACCTTCCTTGGGTGGAAAATTACTGGCCTCCAGACCCAATTTCCCACGCCTATGGAATGGCAGGAAAAACGTCCTTCACATGGTAACACTCTAAGAATTTCCCCCAAGCCTCTATGGTAAAGACCATAGAAACTAGGGGAGGCGGCCTAGAGCATCATCCAGAAGTGACATCACATCCTCCCCCAGCTCTGCCCTCCTTAGACACCATTCCTCAAAGCTCCTGGCATTTGTAAAAGCAGTTTTGGGAAGCCCAGTGAGCTCTGAGAGTAGAGTGGTGGCCCTCATGTAATGCATCAACGGCTGCTCTTCCCCTTGGTTTCTTATTGGTTGGTCGGCACTTCCAAATTCACACAAAGACTGATTTTCCAGTACCCCACTTCTACACACACACACACACACACACACACTGGTGTGGCCAGATCTCAAAATACAAGTATAAGATTGTGCCTTTATTCATAAAAGTGTAACAGGAAATTTTGTTCAAACCTTGCTCTGCAATCTTCTGCAATATTGCTTCATCAGCTCAAATGTCTCACCTCTTCCACCTTATACAGCATTCAGTGTCAATGATCAACACACTGTCTTTATGACAAAGTATTGTTTTGGGGCTAAGCTCTGCAGCTACACTAAATACTTGTTTAGCGCCTGAAAAGCTCCATGACAGATATAAAAATAAGGACAAAAGTGATGTCCTTGAGTCCTTCGTTCCCATAATTTAGATCTAATCTTTTTACAGGTTAGGTACCATTATACCACTGAAATCCAATTAAACTGCAACTCCAAGGCCAAGACAGTATTTAGAGTGCCCCTGCAAACACAAATCTCCATTTTCTTAGTGCAGTTAATTTCCCCATATTCCACTTTACTCCACCTGATTAAATGCTAAGAGAAGGTCAGATTGTTAGCAGCATTCATTGGCCCCAGAGTATGAAAAATAGATAGCAATGAAAAGATGCCCTTGAGGGAAAGTCTAAGAGGTTCAACAGGGGTCAAGAAGGTCCCTCTAGTTCACCAAACTAATTGCACTGTTCTTTGCATCTTGACCATAGTTAACGTTCTCCGGTGGGACTCTGGTGGAACGACAAGAGTGTTTCATTTATTTATTTAATTTTAAAAGTTAGGGAAGACGTGAAAAAACTCAAAATCCAGAAAATAATAAAGGGAGAGTGGGAAGTATATATAAAGTAGAAACAAAAATATAACAACAATGGCGGCAGATCTAGACATAAGTTTCTATGAAAAGTTTCCAAATATCTAAAAATACATCCGTATCAATTGTCATCTATATGCCATGTGTTCAAATACGGATAAAGTTGTAAGGCCCTCAGTCCATTGATTTATAGGAGATGGGCATTTATCTCTCCAATGTTGTAATACAAGTCTTTTAGCTGTAGTAAGGGCAAGGAGGGTCCATTTGCATCGACCTTCGGTTGGCCTCCCAGAGATGGGCAAATAGTTTTAAAGTTCATAAGCACCTTCAAAAAACCATGAGCATTCTCATACAAAACTGATATAAGTAATAACGAGCAATAACTTCCTCCAAGAAAAATCTTCCAGAGTAAAAGTTTAAGGGATGTGTCCTGTGACTTACATCTTCAATAATTAGATACTGTACTCAATCCTTTACTAAAGAGTCTCCGTGGTCTCCAATGTATCCTAAAATTGGAACTTAAGATCTGTAGAGAGAGCAGGTATGAAGGCCAAATCCCATTATTTTGGGAATATAGGGAGATGTAGCTCCTTGCTTCCATCCATTCCTCAGCTGAGGTCTAGGTATAACTTCTCAACTTCCGCTGAATGGCAATATCTACAATTGCAACATCTGTTGGTGTTTAAATATGGCCTTGAGGTATTAAGAGTCTCAGAGTCCCTTTTGCTCCTGGGAACGCTAATTGAATCAGTGCAGAAAATGGAACAACCTAAGTGTAACTCATAGCCAAAAAGTGCTTACTCTCAGCCCCAGTGCAAGGGCTCTGGCATATGCATACATGTGAACAGAGTTTGGACTCTACAAAACACATAGAAGTTTGTTCCACTGATATCTCTGCTGGGGTGCAGAGGGGAGGTAATGGTAGCATCAGTCTATGTATTACATGGATCACAAGGGGGTGAGAAGGCAACTTTCTATTACTTGGGAGATATATTATTATTTATTAGACTTCTGAATTGCCCAACCCCACGATTTACAGCATTAAAACAGATAAAATACATCCAGCATGATAAAATTATTACAGCGTACTAATAAAACAGTCAATCCAGATGGCGATCAATTCTTTTTTGCCAGCAGCCATACTCTCTGTGCAGCAAGGTGGGGAAGGGAATGTGGGGCCAAAAGTAAAAAAGGAAGGTGCCAGTTTCAACCGTTGCTGTCTTCAACCACAAGCCTGGTGGGACGTCTCTGCCTTACAGGCCCTGCAGGATTGCATCAGATCCCGCAGAGAGTTCCACCCGGTCAGGGCCATGACCAAAAAGGCCCTGGCCCTGCTTGACAATAGCCCAACCTCCCTAGGGCCAGGGATCACCAGTATAAGCTTCCAGTATAAGCCAGTTTGGTGTAGTGGTTAAATGTGCAGATTCTAATCTGGAGGAACCGGGTTTGATTCCCCACTCCTCGCAGCTGCTGAATGACCTTGGGCAAGCCATAGTTCTGGCACAGCTGTTCTTGAAAAGGGCAGTTTTTGTCAGAGCTCTCTCAGCCCCACCTATGCCACAGGGTGTCTGTTGTGGGGAGGGGAAGGGGAAGGAGTTTGTAAGCCGCTCTGAGACTCCCTTGGGTAGTGAAGGGCAGGGTATAAATCCAATCTCTTCTCTTCCCCTTCTCTTCCAAAGAAGACTGGTGTGTAATTTAAAGATGTAGGGCATATATTTGCCATCCAAATTGTGCAAATGTAGCACCCTAAAGTTCTACAATCAAAACAAATTACTCGAAATAGGATGTTCTGCATGCTAATCTGTTCCCGCTTGCAGTACCTGATAGTTTGTGGGGAAAGTTTTCCCCCCGTTTTTTAAAAAAAATGCAGATGCAGGCTTCTACAGCAATACAGCAATAGCGACGGGACTTCTACCTGATCCTTCAGCTGCTGCCTCAGTGGAACAAATCACAGAGATTGAGAGATAAAGTCTGGCCATGTCAGTCTCTACCTAGGACAAGGACAGGAATGGCCACTGGCAGAAACAAACAACTGGAGAGTACCAGCAAGTCATTACAGCATATTAGAAAAAATATCTCACCTGCTAAATGAAACAAGTTTATGAAAGATTTAGCAACAGGGAAGCGCTATGCTTATCACAGGACAGAGTGGAATCTGCAGGACCCTGGCCTGGTAGCTCATCGCTGGCATGACCATGTCTCAGGCGGAATCTGGCCCAGGCACGGTCACAATGGTACCGAGTATTGGGGCAGCAGTACAGAAAGGGACCAGGGACCTCGATTAGAGTGGCTAGGATCTTGGACCCATTTCCCCAAATTCCCTCTTCCCCAGTTTCAAGCTGATCGGCTGAAAAATGAGACAGAATCTAAAATCGGGGTGTGTGTGTGTGTGTGTGTTGCTAAGCAGGAAAAAAAGAAAACAATAGAAATTGTTGATTTTTCCAGATCTTCAAAGAAATAACAGTGGCCCTAACTGCCAGAACAGCAAAATGTTCAGCTAACATTGTGTTAGAGACATTAAAATCCTATTTCCTAAAAGTTATAAAAGTGAAAAAGCCAAGACTGGAAGGAAGGTGGCACAGCAGCCTGATCTCGTTGCATCTCTTAATGCTGAACAGGGTCAGTACCTGGATGGAAGACCATCAAGAAGGACTCTGCTGGTGAAGGCCATGGCCTCTCACTTGCCTTGAAAGCTCCTTGCATGGATCACCATAAGTCAGTTGCGACTTGATGGCTCATTACATACGTACATAGACGTCCACTAGTTGAGTGGCAGCCTGCAGGTTTTTCATCTTAGCATGATATAGACCTGAGTGGAAGCTCTTTTTCTGGGTGGAGTAGTTGTTTGTTTCCTTATTTAAGTTGTTTCGTCACAAGCAGGCTCAAGGCGGCGTATACATCTATAAAAATGCAAGCTCTTTAAAAACAAATACTTTACAGTTTCTAGAAACTCCCAGCAACCCCGACACAAAATTAACCCTCTTGATGAGGCCTAGCAAACATGTAGCGTGATCCTAAGAATGCTTTTCCAGGAGTAATCCCAATCAAGGACACATTAGTAGGATTCCGATTAAACCTGCAGACCATGGCACAGATAATCCCCTAAACCAGGAGTGTCAAGCATAAGGCCCAAGGGCTCTTGTGTGGCCCAGGGAGGGGACAGGAGACTGCTCAGGGGAGAGTGGGCGGGGCCACCCCGATTGTGGCTTCAGCATGGCGGAACCACCTTGTCTGCAGCAGTCAAGCAGCGTGGGAGCCTCTGCCCAGTACTGCACCGCTGGCGGTCCAGTCTGCCCATGCGGTTCTCCTTTGCACAACCCTCCCAGACCATGAGGCCTTGCAGTGAGGATACACCCACTCAGAGCTTATGAGCTACTGTCCTTACAATTTATTTTATTTAATTTTTTTATTTTATTTTATCATTAGATTTATAGGCCACCCTCCCCGCAAGCGGGCTCAGGGTGGCTAACAAACTGGGCACGTATGCCAATAATTAAAACAGATAGAAACAAGATAAAACAATCATTTATGGTCATTTATAACCGTGCAAAGTGCTCTTGCTGTCTCAAAACGATCTTCAGTAAGAGGCTGGCATCCTGGTGGTGGTGGTGGTGGTCCCTCATCGATGACATCAGTTCCAGGCAGCGCCGTCATTCATTTGTCACAGGCCCATCTGTGCCTTACTATTTCTGCACTGGGCTCCTTCTCCAAGCGGGGACTTCTGCTGCTTTATATCTACGGGACCTGGCATTACGTTTTATGGCACACGTGGCCCGGCCCAACAAAGTGACATTTATACTTTTTTTTTTTACCTGGCATTACATTTTATGGCCCTCATAACAAATGGGTTCGACACCTCTGCCCTAAACTGTAACAGAGTCGACCTTCCCGAGAGATTCGTGCTGCCTCAGAGGACCTCTGGGACTGGGCAGGAGACATTCGCACCTGCCTATACCAGGGCACAGGAAAGAAGGCAACAAGGTTGAAAAGTACTGAGACTGACGAGTGATTTCAGCTCTCACATACTTTATTAGTTGAAGAACAAGATAAGAGAAGCCGGCTCGCAGGCTGGCTTTTATTCCCAAGGGGACCCACACCCCAACACACACCCCACCCCGTGATTGGGCTATTTACAGTGATTGAGTTATGTCCAAGGATTCCTGCTCCCCGATTGGAAGGGAGCTAGGATCCTGCAGCCCACTGTCTTTGGGAGCGAGGCTCAGACCCTTCGCCTGGCCGCATGTCGGACCGGTTGGAACCAGTCCAAGCGCATGGCTGTCCTGAGCATATGTTTGCTGGTGGATACATTACAAAGGTATAGCCTGATTTCATCAGATCACGGAAGCTCAGTGGGGTCAGTACGTGGATAGGAGACCAGAGAGGAAGACTCTTCGCAGGAAGGCAATGGCAAACCTCCTCTGCTTCTCTGCTAAGCCTGGATGATACATGGATGGCAGACCACCAAGAAAGATGCTCCAGATGATGGCAAGGCACCTCTGCTTTTCCCTTGGCTTGAAAGCCCCTACCCACCTAGGGTCACCATAAGGCAGCTGTGACTTGACAACACTGGCGTACATATACCAGGGCACAGGTAACAAAACTTGGCCAGCAGAATGCAGTTGCTGCGCGGGAACACACTGGAAAAGGGCAAAAAGGAGACCGGCCTTTAAAGTCTTTTCTCCATGGAGGCATCTAATTGGCATAACTGCGGTAGTGTTTTATCAGTTTGTTCGTGATCACGTCACGCATCAGTCTCCTCAGCTGCATATCATATTCCTTGTGTACCCACTTCGATTATTTACTCCGGATTAGTCCTAAACGGGGTGAATAACCTTAGCATCTATGCCTAGTGATGGGAATCTCAAACTAATATGACCTTCTAGAAATGACAACTTAAATGGATTACTGGTATAATTCTCCACTGCCGGGATCAGGAAGCGTGCTACTCGACTGTTGGTTTCCCTCTCGATAACTAGATTACAATTTTACAGCCATGCACAGTGCAGATCGCATTCGAACGGGGCTCCTTCTCCAAGCGGGACTTCTGCTGCTACCAAACAGGACTGATGTGTCACTAAACCTGAAGTTTTTGACTTCCAAATCTGTCTTACCGAGCCAGCTAGGCTTACTTAAAAATCAATGGATCAAGAAGCTGCTGG
Source organism: Gekko gecko (assembly GCA_029375565.1). Classification (NCBI taxonomy): domain Eukaryota; kingdom Metazoa; phylum Chordata; class Lepidosauria; order Squamata; family Gekkonidae; genus Gekko; species Gekko gecko. The sequence goes on along the minus strand of JAPDNY010000011.1, from coordinate 92,598,399 downwards.
CATATTAATTTACTTGAAGAAGTATTTAATCTTGTCGCCATAACATTGCCAATGCAGGGAAAGAAAAATGAGCTGTGTATATTGGCTACCCTGGATGAAAAATGGAAATGGAAAAGGAACGGCATTCGCCAGTGCAGAAGGCAAGCATGGGGGGTGGTCGGTCAATTTTTTTCCCCCTTCTGAGAATAACTCCCACCCACCCCCTTCAGAAGCTGCAGATTAAAATTAATTTGCGTGTGTTTGTTTGTATGGGAATGAATAGCGGCTTGGAAAGATTCTGATTATGTTTTTAAACGATGGCATGTCACCCTTATCAATCCAAATGGTCAAGATCTCACACACAGTTAGGTACAATTAAGTCCCAGAGAGGTTTTTTTTTTGTAGATGTATAAGGAACAGGAAATGTATTTATTTATTTCCTGCAATTTATATCCCGCCCTCCCCACAAAGCAGCCCTGAGAGCCAGATTACGCTTGATCTGGCCAGAGCTTGGAAGCTAAGGAGGGTTGAGCGTGGTCAGGACTTGGATGGGAGACTTCCAAGAAAGGTGGGGCTGCTATGCAGAGGAAGGCGATGGCAAAGCACCTCTGCTCTTGCTCTGGAACGTCATGGGGTCGCTGTGATTTGGCTGCAGCTTTACTTACTTGAGGAACAGAAATGCACACATCTGTCGCTGTGTGCTTGAGTGACCACCACTGAGTCCTCACGACCAGTTCTAACACATCTGATTGAGTGTGCTAAGCTGGTGCATGTCAAAAGCACCTGACTGAGTGGGCCTCCGAACAGAAATCAGTTCAAACCTTCTGAAGAAGAAGAACAGGAAGAGGAGGAGGAGACTGGATTTATACCCTGCCCTTCACTACCCAAAGGAGTCGCAGAGCGGTTAACAATCCCATTCCCTTCCCCTCCCCACAACAGACACCCTGCAATGTTCCCTCTAAGTTGTGGAGTCTTGTGAGCAAAAATTCTACTTTGTGAGTTACTGGCATTAATGTTGTGAGTGAGCCATTTGGCCGCTGCATAAATTAGTTTGCTCTGGAGCCATCCTTCCTGAGCTAAGACAAAAATGTGTGAGCTGGAGGCTAAAAAACTGTGAGCTAGATCGCACTAACTCAGCTTAGAGGGAACACTGTCTGTGAGGTAGGCGGGGCTGAGAGAGCTCTCTTGAGAACTGCCCTTGAAAGAAGAGGTCTGAAAGAACTTATGACTGACCCAAAGTCACACCAGCAGCTGCTGCATGCGGAGGAGTGGGGAATCAAACCCAGTTCTCACAGATTAGAGTCCACACTCTTAACCACTATACCAAACTGGCTCTCCTGGGTGAATGTTAATGTGGCATATTTGTGGGATGGCCTCTGCTGAATATACACTGAACAGTTGGTATCCAGCGTTATTTGATTTTAATATTATATTCAATAGTTTGACACAATTTGGGTTTTAATGTCAAGAATGCAATGGTGCTGTTGGAAACTGTTGGCTGATTTGCTTATGCTTGTCTTAGGCCAATTGAAAGGATATTCCAGGAAGGCAGCAGCTATTTCAACAATGAGAGCTAAAGATGGGAAACGTGCTCTTCATATAGCCGGGACCCTCTCAAAGGTTTGGAGATAGACATCAGACCTTGGAGAAGGTGATACTCATCCAACTTAATGGGTGGGTGAGAAAGAGGGCTGAATGGAAGGAGGCAGAGAACTGAGAGTTTATATAGTTGGCGTAGTGGTCAAAGAGTTGAACTAGGGGGGGAAAGGCCAGAACTCCAATGAAGCTTTCTGGATATCTTTGGGCCATTCAACTGCTCCCAGTCTTACTTACCTCAAAGGGTTGTTGTGAAGATAAAGTGGAAGAAGGGAGAAGTATGTGTGCTGACCTGAGCTTGTTAGACAGAAAGACAGATGATGGATGGATGCATGAATGGATGGATGGATTCTCCAACCTACCCTTCCTTTCTATGGCATAAATGTTCTCTTCCAGTCAGCAGGCTTTGTTCAGTTATGAAGCACTGCCCTGGTGCAGAAAAGATTCAGTACTTCTCCTGCTTCCTTCCTAGATCTGTCTGGCCCCTCCCTGCCTGAAGGCTATCACTGAACTGGACTGAATCTGGTTTCTTGACTGCATATATCCACGTCATCCTTCAGATAAAGGCCTCTGCCTGGCTCCTTCTCTTTAAAAGATCCACCTGGGCAAGGGTGTCTATCTGCTGCTTGTCTTGAATCCTGCAAGGAAGAGTTAGAGGCTTCCCTAGTGTGATGGACACAATCCACTGAGAGCTGCACTTCTACCAGCCTTGCTGAAGGAAATGTCAGGGCCAATATGTGGTAGATGCTGGAAATAGGTGAGGTGCAAGGTCTAGATTCCAGTCACTATAGGGTTAATCTGTTACTTACTTCTGTGTTATTGTTTAGACTGACCTGGAAGCCAATGTAAACAAGACCCACAGAAACTGAGTAACATTGATTGGGTAATGCAATCAGGTGACTTCCTTCTAGGGGTCAAGAAGAAGGAGATTCTCCATTGTTGTGTGACCATGTGTCTGTAGCTGTAAAGATGTGAAAATGTATCTCTTTTGTTTCTGTAGCTTTTAGTCTTTGGCATGGGGCATCTGGGGTACTGGCCCTGGGCCCCATGCTGGGGGCTCCCCACTGTCCTACTACCAGATATTCCCAGAGCTGCAATGGCAATGGCTGACTCAGGCGGCAGACAGTGATCTGCCATGCTCCCTGAGAGCCAGGCTGCCATGAGGAGGTGCTGCCCACCCAGCCAAACCCCAAGCTGCACAGCTGAGCAGGCAGGCAGGGGGTGGGGAGTGTGCTGGCTTTTTCTCCCTGCCTCCTTGGGAGGCCCAGTGCAGTGATTCCGGGGGCCCATCACCAAGTTTTGCCCAGGGCCCCAGAATCACCAGGACTGCCCCCGTACCTGAATCTAGACCAGTTGTTACGGCTGAAGCTGGATTCTGGTGCTGCTTGAGCCCGAAGGTCCAAAGGTGCTGGTTCATTAGACAGGCAGTGCTAAGGGCCAGACTATGGCCCTCAGCTCTGCCTCTGCACACTGCCCTTCGAGCCCCTCAGTGCCACAGTTGCCATCGACGCTCTGGAATGAGCTCCCCAGCAAGATCAGAGCACTGCGGGACCTCCAGCAATTCCGCAGGGCCGTGAAAACGGAACTTTTTCACCGGGCATTTCAGTAGGAATGATGCTATCAGCTGAGCAGCACTTGCACCTTATTATATGACACCGCCGCTCTAAATGGTTTTAACGGCGTTATTGGAATTTTATTGAGTTGTATTTTATGTATGTATTTATGCTGGTTTTATAATTGTTTGTAAGCCGCCCTGAGCCGCTTTGGTGGGAGGGCAGGATAGAAGTCTAACTAATAAATAAATATAAATAAAATAACCTGAGGAAATGCAGAACCTAAGTTCCTAGTATACCTTGCTTTACTAGACACGACCAATCCGGGGGCCTTATGCTGCTTGCCAGTCATAAAGGTGAGTGTTGAATTCCTCGCCTTGCTAGAGGGCTCCAGCTCCCGCAGGAGCCAAGGGAAGTATTCACAAAAGACATCTGGGTTGGGGTGTGTGTCATTGTTCCCTCTAAGCTGAGTTAGTGTGAGCTAGCTCCACAGTTTTTAGCCTCCAGCTCAAACATTTTTGTCTTAGCTCAGGAAGGGATGGCTCCAGAGCAAACTAATTTATGCAGCGGCCAAATTGCTTGCTCACAACATTAATGCCAGTAACTCACAAAGTAGAATTTTTGCTCACAAGACTCTACAGCTTAGAGGGAGCATTGGTGTGTGTGTGTGTGTGTGTGTGTGTGTATGTGCGTGTGTGCATGTGTGTGTGTGTGTGTGTGTGTGTGTGTGTGTGTGAGAGAGAGAGAGAGAGAGAGAGAGAGAGAGAGAGAGAGAGAGAGAGAGAGAGAGAGATTTTTACCCCTGTTCTCTCTTGCCTCTTCCACAATGGGTGATTCCGCACTAGACCTTAAATCCTGGTTCAACCCTGTCCCTGAACTTACATTCTACACTACATGGAGGTTCACCCCTGTAATTATCTCGGGGTATTTTTTGTTTCCACATTACATTGAGGTCACTCTGGTTTCGCCCCACATTTGTCCTGGGATAAATGGATGCTGTTATAACCAGGGATAAATGCAAGGTATTGTGACACGAGTTGAACTCTGATAAAACCAGGGGCGAGATCCAAGTGCAGAAAGGACCAATGACTCTCTAAAGCTGCAATTCACTCTTGCTGGAAAATATACAGGTCCAGGGTAGCTGATTAGGCCACGTTCCAAACCCAGGGCATGATCCTGAGAGCCTCTCACTTTATGCAGTTGTGCAGCTTCGGTTCTTTGTCTGAAGCCTTGCACGGGTAACGTTTTTAGAGGATTGCAATTAAAATATATAATATGTACAGTTTCTCTGGAGTAGATATTGTGACAATAAATCCCAGAATAATCTGATAGATTTCAGTTCCTACACGGTAGAGCAGAACACATAAAGCCATGAAAGAGGTAAATGCGCATCTGTGGAATCAATTTCTAAAATTATAGCGTAGAGAATCAGTCTTTTAACAAATGCACTTTTTACATACAAATTCAGTAACATCTCCATATTCTGCACAGTGCAGTATCTATTCGGAGTGTCCCGCCTTTACTGCCTTCTTAATAGAACAAACCTCCAATGTGAAATATTGTTAATGATTTGTGTAAAAGCTCAATAACCTTAGCGCAGCGGTAAATCAAGCTTTATTTTATTCTTGAGGTGCACGGAGAGACAGCGTCAACTCCTGTAAAATTGGGTGGATTAAAAGAGGCGTGTCATTGGTCAATAAGGATTCTTTGAATAAATCCATATGATTACCCTGGTCGAAATTCATTAGCCAGAGTTGCCTTCCTTTTGTCAAGCTGCATGTTAATTTTTTCCCCTACGATTTACAAGTTTAACGTTTTAACTTTGCTCCCTGTTTGGATGATTTAGCAATGTTAAATCCTGACCAACAGCCCTTGGAAGATCTATGTTGACTAAGGCCTTGAAATACCAAATATTTTAAAGATCAGTTAGGTTTAGCTGATGGATCCACCCTTTGGATTGGCTGGAGTTCGGGCTCTTCCTTTGCAAGAGAATATCGCCAGCTTCTTTCAAAAATCTGGGAAACAGAAACAAAGCAGATATATTTGGAAATGCACTTTACCTGCAAAGTTTATTCTGGTCTCCGAGTTTGGAACCTGATGAAAACTCCAGTTTGTCTTCTCTCTCGACATGAATGAACTTAAATCCCAAACCACAAGAACAAAGAGAACAAATATGGCTCGGAGCTTTAATAGCATGCCTTGGTTTTGATTTTGCGCTGCATCAGGACATTTGGAGCTCGATTTCTGGACAGTCATTCAATTCTACTCCTGGGCATGAATCGCATGGATCAATTTGTCAGCATTCAGCAAGAGCAGAAGAAGCAGAAGAGGAAGAAGAGGAGGAGGAGGAATTGGCTTTTATACCCCTCTTTTCTCTTACTTAAGGACTCTCAAAGCAGCTTACAATTGCTTTCCCTTCCTCTCTCTGCAACAGGCACCTTGTGAGGCAGGTGGGGCTGAGAGGGTTCTGAGAGAACTATGACTGGCCCAAGGTCACCCAGCAGCCTTCATGCGGAGGAGTGAGGAATCAATTCCAGTTCTTCAGATTAGAGTCCGTCACTCTTAACAGGTTTACCATGCTGAGAGGTCTCAGAACTTGTGCAATTTTTACTTTTCTCCGCCTCACTTGTAGAGAACTTGCAAGATATTGGCTTTCATCATTGCTGACTAGATTTCTAGCGTGTTTCTCTGGTCAATATCTGGGGCATAATTTTCTGAAAGTGCAGTAAAACTCTGATCCCATTCTCCTCTTAGTGCCACTATGATATTGCAATGACTATGCAGGGCCAGCCCACTCACTAGGCGAACTAGACATTCGCCTAGGGCGGGGCCATCATGGGGGTGCCAAACTGAGCTGCCCCCGAAAAGCCCCCCACCCCCGCCAAAAGTTTGCACCATTCACCCTGCTGCCACCGCCTCTTCTCTCCCCCGATTCCACACTCCTTGGGCATGGCCAGCAGCCGCTCCGCAGGCAGGCAGACAGGCAGACCGGCAGGGTGCGCGCTCAGCTCAGGGCCCTCTTCTTTCCAGCTCAGCTCGTTCTGTCCCTCCAGGGGCGGTTGAGTGAGGCCAGCCCAGGCTGGCCCCCGGGGAGTGATTGGCTGCGGGATGGGCAGGGGCACGGCCTGGGCGAGCTCTAGTGCCACAGAAGAGCTTGGATTTATACCCCACTCCAGTATTCCCTCTAAAAAGGCGATGCTGCTGAGACCCACGTGGCGGGGAGACCGGCTTCCAGCCACACTGCTCTGGGGACTCCATGCTGCTCTGGCCTCCAACAAGCCCCCTGCTGGGCTCTGCCATCCTTCCGGCGTGGCTCTGCCCTGCATTCCGGCACTGGCCTTGGGCAGCAGAGCCTCCCTGCTGCCGCCCTCACTCACCCAAATTCTCGCAGCATGTGTGTTTTCACCGCCTGCGGAGGGCACACGCCACCCCCGCCAGGCCGGCCACTTGAGCATGGCTGGACAGGAAATGCTGCTCTTTAATAAATGCAGAGCGGGGAGCCCGGGTGCCTTAATCTGGGTTCGGCTGCAGCTACGGCTTTGGCGGCCAGAAATGGGGCAAGGTTTGGGAGTGGGGGAGGGAAGGAGAGGGAAAGCCACCCTCCCAGCGTCTGTATTTATTTTTAAAAGGGGGGGAGAACATCGAGTGTGGGGAGGGGGGAACGCAGAAGAAAACTCTGGGGCAGAAGCCAAGGGAACTGCCAGGCTTGGGAAGGGCATGACACCCCCTCCCCCAGTTCCACCCGGCTGAGGCCGGCCAGTTTCATTCCTTTTAAAAAGGGGATCCGAGAGGGAGAGAAAAAGAGGAGAGGAGGGGGGAGAAGAGGGCACTCACACCCCCCCCCTGGAAAAAAAAGTCACCCTGAAGAGTTGAGCGTCTTTCCTTCCAATTTGATTGTATTGATTGTATTACTGCGCTAATTGTTACTGTAGAACCAGATCAGGAGCAAAGACAGTGGTGGGCGCAAGGGGAGGGGGGAGCCAGAAGGTAGCCTCGCCTAGTGTGCAAAAAACCCTGTGACTACAGTTTGCTACCTTGACAAGTACGGAGGAACCCATTTCTCTCTATGCACTTACAGATTGATAGAAGCCATTGGGGTCAATCCCCCAGGAAACTGACCGAAGCAAGAAGTGCTTCTGCAATTGTCTCTGCCACATGAAAAGACGTAGACATCGAGTTTGATAGGAGAGTCCAGAAGGCTTTTACTGTGTGTGTGTGTGCGGGGATGCTGTGTCTGTTGCCCAGGTCCCCATAGCCCACTAATGCAGTACGCTTTCGCCTGCTCCCGCTTTTATAACTCCATCAAGGTCCACAGATGATGGGGACCAGAATAAGTTCAGCGCATAACTGTCTGAAAGGCTGGCTGAGTAAGTAAGGAGGGGGGAGAGAAATACTGATTTTCCTGGGGCCCATGTGGGATTTTAGAAAGGAAGCTGCATTCTACATGACCCTGCAGCAGCTAAGAGGGAGATTAGTTTTTCTCTTCCTTTGGTCCGAGGTTGCACTCCTAGGCAACTTTCTCAGTAAAGGTGAAAGTTTCCCTTGCTCGAAAGTCAGTCGAATCTGACTCAAGGGGGTGTTGCTCATCTCTGTTTCCAAGCCAAAGAGCCAGCGCTGTCCAGAGATGTTTCTGTGGTTACGTGACCAGCATGAGTAAACACGGAAGTGCACAGAATGCTGTTACCCTCCCACCGAAGCAGTCCCTATTTATCTACTCACAGTTTGTTGCTTTCAAACTGCTAGGTTTGCAGGAGCTGGGGCTAGAGACAAGAGCTCACTCCATCACATGGCACTCAGGGCTCGAACTGCCAAGCTACCGACCTTCCAGTCTGCAGCTCAGTATCTTAACCTCTGAGCCACCGGGGCCCACTAAGGCAACTTCCTTGGGGGGTATCGAATGCCTGCATTTATATTGCTTTGGGGCAGCTGCTATTGCTATTTCTCCATTCTCCACCAGGCTACATATTTGCAGAAGACCGGTGCGATGTCACTGTAGCGGGAGTGTTGGGTTTGGAATGGATGTGTTGCTCAGCTACGAAGCTCTCAAAGTGGCCTTAGCAAAGTTGCTGTCTTTCAGGCTCACCAGCAGTGTCAGAGTGTCAGACCCAGGTTCCAATCCCTGCTTTGCCTTGGAAGCTTGCTGGGTTGACCTTAGGCCAACTGCATTCTCTCAGCCTACTTCACAGGGCTGTTATTAGGATAAAATGGAGGAGAGGAGAATGTTTTGGGGCCCTACTGGAGAGAAGAGCAGGATATAAATGAAGTAAGTAAATAAATAAATAAGTAATCTATCCCAAAGGGTTAGTTATTTGGGGCTAGCAAAAGTAATGCTCTCACTTTGGGCTGTTCTGCATTCTCATTTTCCTTACTCTTAAGTTCCTGCTTCTTTGGGGGGGAGGTGTCTGTTCCACATGTGTTTTGCTCCCTCTAGTGGTCACTTCAATATTACATTGTTTTATGTCCCTGAAGATTTAAACTGCAGATTTTTATGCTGGACACAAACTGATGTAATATTGAATCAACCACTCGAAGGAGCAAAACACGTGTGGAACAGAAAAAAAAAAACCAAAGGAAGAGGAACTTACAAATGAGGAGAATTAGAATGTGGGAAAGTCCTTTCTTGGGGTAAAGGGGGAACATAAATAAGAAAAGCAGATTTTATTCTTCTCTTCAAAGCCATTGCAAGTTCTCGTCCTAATGGAATCAATCCTTTCAAGTCTGCTCTGAATCTCTCCTGCCCATGACATGAGTAACAGTTTTATTTATTTGCTTCATTTATAGTCCATCTTTCCTTGCTGAGATTCAAGACAGATTAAACAATTAAAAATGATGCAAAAACATGTAACCAACAGTGAAGAAGAAACTGGCTAACAGAACCAGAGAACAATGCACTAAAAAACAGTGTAATACTATGTGGCAGAATGTGGCTGCTCTGGGCTGCACCGGCCCTATTCCACCCTGCCCTCCGAGATTTTTCTCAACACCTGGAGAGGTTTTTCTCTCTCTCTCGGTTAGCCTTCCACCACCACCTGACCTTTGTAAGGAATTGGCCACTGGGAGGGTCAGGACTCCCAGCTTCCCTTCCAAGTTTTGAGGCCTTGCCTCTCTGTCTCTCACTGCCCAGCATCTGGTCACCACAGGGACAGTTTACTGCCTTGCAGGCCCCTGGAAGAATAGGCACTTGCCAAACACCTGCCTTCTCCTGGTGCTCTTTTTAAATAGCATGTCCAAGACGGTGGAGATCTATGTGATACAAAGAACCACTACCAGCATCAAAAGTGATAAAGTATTTATTGAAAAGAAAATATTCACAAGCATATTTTGAGCACAGGACCAGATTGAGCAAGGGGTTCAAAAGAAATGGGTAAAACACAAATCCTCTGTCCCTTTCTCTCTATATGCCCTATCTGACATTTAAATATAAGGACAGGTGTCCTGACCTCGATAGCCCAGGCAAGCCAATCTCATCAGATCTCGGAAGCTAAGCAGGGTCAACTTTGGCAAGTGCTTGGATGGGAGACCTCCTTGTAAAAACCAGAGGTGGGAGGCAGGGGCAGGCTTTATTCAGCCACCTCTCTGAATATCCACCAGGCCCCCAGTAGGGGTCAGTCACCAGAGATTGCCATGACTTCCAGGTGCACACACACACTCTCACACACACAAAAACATATAAGACAGACTCTTTAACTTAGGGAATTGCAAATCTCTACACAGGCTTCATCACCTTGAAGCTCTCTTTAAGTGAGCACATGGTCAATGGCAGCCCCTTAGAGGCTTCAGCTAAGAGTTCTGTCTGCTCTTCTGGACTCAGCGCCACAGAAAAACAGAACTTCTTCCTTACTTCACTGATTTTTATCACCTCTTTTCCAAACTCACTGTCCAGGTTAGGCCAGGTCAAAGACGCTTTTCCTGGAGATTCTAGAATTTTCTTTCCTGAAGTCTCTCTAACATTTAATTCCTCCAAATCTCTGTTCCCTGCTTGATGGAGAGGACCATCCTGTTGTCTAGACCTATTAACATTTGTATGATGGTGGGTTGAGGTAAGTCTGGAGAGCAATTGAACTGACTTTCCCCTCCTTCCTGCCTGTTCTATGCCCAGAGAAGGGGGAGGACTTTTAAAACTCAGAGTGAAGGTTTTGCTCATTTCAAACCCCCAAAGGAAACAATGCATTTCTTCACATGATATATACTGCTATAATGCTTACAAACAATGCAACAGACCTAGGCTGCAGACTTGGAGAGCAATGTAATAAAAACAGTGTAAACCTATAAAACATTAGGAATGACTCAAGCCAAAGGACAGCCTGTCTCACACCCCAAAGGTGCATCTATGTTTTTGAAACACAGCTCTGTTTAAATGTTCTTGTCTGCAGTCCCTGCCCTTGGCATCTACGGTTTGATTTGATTCATACACACAGCCCCTCGAGTTTTTCTAACACCATATGGTTGCTTGGCATGTTGCCCACTCAGAATCTGGCCGTACCCTTGCCTTTAGGCAAATTGCTTTATGCCATGTGAAACACTTTTTTGATACATTAAGGAAGTTTCCTTCTCTCTGCCTTTGCTATTTTTCTGTAGGAAACTAAGTCAAATGCAGTGAGGGTTCCCCCCCCTTCCTTTCTAAAAGCGTGAGAGGTCTCTGGTCATTTTCAATTCAGACTACAGCAGTTCATATAAGTAATTCTGTACTCGCAAATACAAATCAAATTATGTAGAAGCAGGAAACAGAATTCCATGGGAATAAGCAAGATTGCATGCCATGGAAGATTTATATCAGGTCAACCGCCAGCAGAGTTGCTTCCTGACTAGCACTGTTGCTTGCTGTTATCACCGTGGTGGATGGTGGACCTGTTGATTTTCAACATCTGCGTTAGTTCTCACAGGGCTTGAACGGCAAGCCATGCGAGTCCAGCTGATTGCTAGTTCCTTATCGCAGCAGTTCCAGCCGTTTCAGCCAGTTCGGTGTCGTGATTAAGTGCACAGACTCTAATCTGGGAGAACCAGGTTTGATTCCCCACTCCTCCACTTGCAGCGGCTGGATGACCTTGAGCAAGCCATGGTTCTGTCAGAGCTGGTCTTTCAAGGGCAGTTCTGGAAGGAGCTCTCTCAGCCCCTCCTACCTCACAGGGTGTCTGTTGTGGGGAGGGGAAGGGGAAGGAGTTCGTAAGCCGCTCTGAGACTCCAAGTGAAGGGCGGGGTATAAATCCAATCTCTTCTTCTGTCCTTCTTCTTCTATGGTGAATTCTTAGCACTGGCAAGATGGAACGTAGCAACCTGTAATCTATTTTGTAAATAATAGAGAATTAAATAATAGTTTGTTTTTGTTATTTGAGTGGGTGGGTTCATTTTGCCATCCAGTCACAGATGACTTATGGCAATCCTATGAGGCTGGCAAACAATGAGATGGTCACATTGTAAATCCTATGAGGCTGTCAGTGGTTTGCACTGCCTGCCTCTGCTTAGCATCCCTGGGCTTCCTGGGTGGTCTCCTATCCAAATACTAGCCAGGGCCAACCCTGCTTAGCTTCCAAGTTTGACAAGAAATGCCCGGGAACAGAAGCATATAATTGAAGGCCTAGTAAATGGAAAGGGGCTGATTTATTCGCAAATCCCATTCATTTCAATCTATGACCCTTCCAAGTTTAAGATAGTTGCTTAAATATCCCGTAGACCAGGAGCATCCAGACTATAGTTGGAAGAATACCATCCTCTGGGCCCTGTTCATCTAGCCCCTGAGCTCCCTCCCCCTGCCTAGAGCCCCCTGCACCCCATTCCCCTTCTTTCCTGGAGCTCCTGGTGGCTGGCAGCCTTCTGCAGCCTCAGCTGCAGCGCCCAGCTAACCCCCCTCCCCCAGAGCCTCCATTTCCCCACTGCTGAGCCAGCCCCAGCCGGCTCTTGCAATGGGGACAGCAAGTGATGGGACCAGTACTTACAGTACCCACCTCCCCTGGGTACCCACCCTCCCTCCCCACTGCTAGAGGTTGTTCATTCTGAGACAGCAGTGGAGTAAAAGGGAAGCCGACCCTGCCACCCAACTGTTTCTCAGTGTGGCTCTCAGACCCAAAAAGCAGGGAGGCCCCAGCTGCTGCAGAAAAACAACGTTCATGCAGATCAGCAACAGGGAGTTTAGAGGCAGCCAGATAAATGAAGATACCCTCTGAAGGCTGGAAGAAGGCTGTAGCAGTCCCCCCTAAATTTAACAAACCAGGACCACACACCAAGGGGGCACCTGGAGATCGCCACTATTACAGTTGATCTCCAGAGTAGACAACCCTCATCAGTTCCCCTGGAGAAAATAGCCATTTTGGAGAGTGGACACCATGGTGTTATAGCTTGCTGAGGTCCATCCCCTCCCCAAACCCCACCCCCCAAAATCTCCAGGTATTTCCCAACTCAGAGCTAGCAACCCTAGTGTCTCTCTGTGTTTGTGTGTGTGTGAAAGAGAGAGAAAGAGAAAGAGGGAGGGAGAGAGAGGGCTGTGGCTCAGTGGTAGAACATCTGCTTGGCATGCAGAAGGTCCCAGGTTCAATCCCCGGCATCTCCAGTTAAAAGGACCAGGCTAGGGTTGCCAGCTCCGGGTTGGGAAATAACTGGATATTTTTGGGGGTGAAGCCTGGGGAGGGCAGGATGTGGAGCATCACAGCATTGGTTCCACCCTCCAAAGCGGCCATTTTTCTCCAGGTGAACTGATCTCTGTCATCTGGAGATCAGCTGTAATAGCAGGAGGCCTCCAGCCGCCACCTGCAAGTTGGCAACCCTAGACCAGGCAGTGGGCGAGATGAAAGGCCTCTACCTGAGACCCTGGAGAGCTGCTTTAGTCCAGTTCTCACAAGTTGGCAGAGTGCTTAAATAAAGCTACCAACGCAGGAGCGTCATTTCACCTGGTTACTCAGCTTACAAAGCTACACGGAGCCGCGTTGCAAGTTTGGAAGAGAAGTACTCCTCTCTTTATTTGACTAGTACACTTTGAACAGGAAAGAGCAGAGACAGGATAGAGTACTAACTTACTAGCCAAAGATGGAAGTTACCTGTCTCATGGTGCCAAGAGAGCACAGCATATCGTCTCTCTTGGTGCCTGCAGGGAGAAAGTTTGTCTTCATCTGAGAGAGAATGGAGGGAAGGAAATTGTCCCTGAGAACACAATCTACATTTCAAAGGAGACAGCGGCAGGAGAGTAAACACAGGAAGAAAGGTCAGTGTGCCTATCTAGCTATCTAGTCTCTCTTGCCATGAAGTCTGGAGGTCTGAGACAGGAGACATCGCACCTGGAACTTCCAACAGAGTAGACAATACTGATTCAATAAAAGGCAGCTTCATATGTGTTTCATAGAATCATTAAGAGTTGGAAGAGACCTTGCAGGTCATCTAGTCCAACCCCCTGCAAATCCCATTCATCATAACCCTTCCCCCCAAATTAAACACATACCCACCCAGTTTCAAAATCGGAGCGTCTGACCCCCCTTCTGTGTTATCTTTAAAGACGGTTTCCTACCAATGAACAGACAGCACCGGTGAATCGAACTGAAACTGGTGAGGGACAAAACCAGACCAAACCCTGCAATGTCATTGCCCTGCTACTCAAGCCAGCTGTGCAAGAGGGAGGACGAGGGGAATGAAATGATGTTTGTGTGCTTTGATAACTGTCAATCCCACACAGTCTCTCTGAGGGAAACGGAAAGTCATCCTTTCCATCTGTTACGCTCTGTCACATGATGATCTAGTCTTTAAGAGGACTTAGGCTTCACATCACCTGTGCCAATTCGAAATGCATCCGGAGATCGTGTCCATTATTTTGGCTGGCAGCTGGAAGTAACATTTTAAGGTCAGGGTATTTGTACTGACATATGTACAATAACAGACAGAATTAAGAAGGGTTTTGTTTCATTGGCTCCTTTCCTCTGTTTTTGACATGCACCAGTTTAGCACATTAAACATTTCTGGTCACTTTGTCTCCATGCAAAAAAAAAAGAAAGCATCCACAAAATTTCTATGCATCGGGCTGCTATTGAAGAGAAAAGGCAAAAAAGTCACAAGATTGTGTTTGTACTTTGGGTACTAGAACAAATTTAGAGTCCAGGGGCACATTTAAGACCAACAAAGTTTTATTCAAAGTATGAGCTTTCATGTGCATGCACACTTTTCCAAATACAATGGAATGGGAAGTAAGGTTCAGACTTACAGACAGGGGCTGAACAGCAAATTAATATGTAACATGATGAAGATGCTTTAACATACGTGAAAACAGAATTCTTAATTCTCAGTCCTTTAGGCATAATGCCCAGGTGTTTGCATTTTGTAAGAAAGGAAATATCATTCTAAGAATTCTATTTTCTCAAGCATCTTCATCATGTTACATGTTAATTTGCAGCCTGTCTATAAGTCTGAACCTTACCTCCCTTTCCATTGTATTTGAAAAAGTGTGCATGCACACAAACGCTCATACCTTGAATAAAACTTTGTTGGTCTTAAAGGTGCCCCAACGGACTCTACATTTGTTCTGTGTTTCCAGACCAGCACAGCTGACCACCTGGATCTACTTTGGATACTGTTAATTAAGCCAGCAGTCTGCCAAGTCTTTGCAGTCATTGAGTGCAATGACTAGTATACGGAGATCATATCTACATGGATATTCCTCCTGGTCCCAGGGCTCTTTTTGTAGCAGGAACTCCTTTGCATATTAGGCAACACACCCCTAATGTACCTCCAAGAGCTTACAGTAGCCCCTGTAAGAAGAGCTCTGTAGGCTCTTGGAGGATTGGCTACATTCGGGGTGTGTCACCTAATGTGCAAAGGAGTTCCTGCTACAAAACAGAGCCCTGCCTGGCCCCATTTAGATACATTGGTATTCTACCAGAAGTTCAGGAGAAATATGTATTCCACAGCCACCATGGGTTGTAGGGATAGCAACCCTACTATTAGACTCAAAATGGACCATATGTTAGTAGCTATCGTTGGAATGTTATTCCAAGCCTGCGAGCTGAATGAACTCCCAAAGATGTTTTGAGCCTTGCAGTGAGAGAGTGTAAACCCTGGAAGATATCTAGCACAAACTTGACCTTCTTAATCGTGTTTTGTATTTTATTGAGAACTTCAAAATTATTTACCAAATCTTGTGCCATGCAGAAATGGAGGCTTGCAGGCACACGGAAAGATCATAGAACAAAGTCTGAGTCCAGTGGCGCCTTTAAGACTGACAAAGTTTTATTCAAGGTACGAGCTTTCGTGGCACACACACTTCCTCAGGTATACATGCACACGGAAGCTGATATCTTGAATGAAACTTCGTTGGTCTTAAAGGTGCCCCTGGACTCAGAGTTTGTTCTACTGGTTTAGACCAATGTGGCTACCCACCTGAATCTATCTTAAAAGCAGGGATCTTTTTGTAGCAGGAACTCCTTTGCATATTAGGCGACACACCCCTAATGTAGCCAATCCTCCAAGAGCTTACAGTAGTCTCTAAGAAGAGCTCTGTAAGCTCTTAGAGGATTGGCTACATTAGGGGTGTGTTGCCTAATATGCAAAGGAGTTCCTGCTACAAAAAGAGCCCTGCTTAAAAGAATGTTAGTGTTACTGAAGCCTGAGGATAATGTTCTTAAAATATCACTGGTATCATTCATACAATGCTAACGCTGCAAAATCCAAAAAACTAATATTCTATTAATCTGCCATTTCCCAAAAACAAGATAAATGAAAAGAACACATTAAGCAGTTCGCACCAGGTCAGAGCAGATAGAGTAGAGGGAGGGCGAGGACCAAACGAGCCTAGAATTGGGGGGGGGGGAATTCTGTTGTAGGACATGACCCATCTTTTATACATTTTCTAAAGTATAATTCCTCTCCTCTAGCTTTGTCATGGCACTAGAAGAAGATGAGATTGGATTTATACCCCACTCTTCATTCAGAGCTCAGAGCGGCTTACACGCTCCTTTCCATTCCCCTCCCCACAACAGACACCTTGTGAGGTAGGTGGGGCTGAGAGAGCTCTTTCCAGAACTATCCTTGAGAGAACAGCTCTGACAGAACTATGGCTTGCCCAAGGTCATCCAGCAGCTGCAAATGGAGGAGTGGGGAATCAAACCTGGATCTCCCAGATTAGAGTCTGCACACTTAACCACTATACCAAACTAGCACTAATATCCAGCCAAATATCTCTTCACTGGGGTGAGTTGTTGATACATTCCAGAACATTCTAGAAGTTGCTGACCAACCAGAACTCTCCCTAATGAGTGGGTCAACCCATAATATTCTACCACTTCATCTCACCTTCTTGCTCACCACCTCCCTACATCCCGTTCATGCACCCAATTCTATAGAATGCCCAAAACGAAGTGTTCAGGAGTCCATTTTGATATAGGAATTAGAATTGCATTACAATGGAACAGTCCATGAGGGCACTAAAAATAAATTTTATAAAGGAAAAGGACTGTAGTCTGTTTGTTTATTTATTTATTTATTTATTTATTCGATTTATATACCGCTCAGACCCCCCAAGGGGTCTCAGAGCGGTTTACACATTGCATCTAATCCTTCCTAACTAGGGCCACAATGGAATGGGGTAGGGACATCCTTACTGGCACCCTGAGCAGGGCTTCCCGTTTTTCCTCCGGCGGGTTCCAGGCATAGAAGTCTGCTGCAGCCTTGGTGCCCTTTTTTTTTCGAGTCCCCGGCGTAGATCTTTCCTTCCTTGGCCAGGAGACTTCCGCGGCCGGCCGCTTTTTCCCTGACGCGCAGGTCCGGAGAAACGACGGCTGAGGGGTGACATGATCGAGGTTTATAAGATTATGAATGGGATTGAGCAGGTTGAGAAAGAAGTACTTTTCTCCCTTTCTCACAATACAAGAACTCGTGGGCACTCTATGAAATTGCTGAGCAGTCGGGGTTAAAACAGATAAAAGGAAATACTTCTTCACCCAAAGAGTGATTAACATATGGAATTCACTGCCACAGGAGGTCGTGGCAGCTGCAAGCATGGACAGTTTCAAGAGGAAATTAGATAAACATATGGAGCAGAAGTCCACCAGTGGCTATTAGCCACAGGGTATGGATGGGAGCTCTCAGTCTGGGGCAGATGATGCGCTCTATTCTTGGTGCTGGAGGGGGCAGCAGTGGGAGGGCTTCTGGTGCCCTGGCCCCACTGCTGGACCTCCTGATGGCACCTGGTATATTTTGGCCGCTGTGTGACAGAGTGTTGGACTAGATGGGCCATTGGCCTGATTCAACATTGGCTTCTCTTATGTTCTTATGTTCTTATGTTCTTATGTCGGCCTCGGCTCTGGTCTGCATCCCTTAGGCCTGCACGTCATGGCTCCGCCCATGGCTCACCGCCAGGTTCGCCGTCTGTCTCGCCTGCCACCGCCACTGCCATCACTGCCGCTGCCAATGTCCGCCGCTGCCGCTGCTACACACCCCCGGTAAGGAGGGTGCCCCCCGCCTCTCTACAGGCAGGTACACATTTATCTACTTGCATGTATGCTTTCGAACCGCTGGGTGGGCGGGAACTGGGACAAGGACCGGGAGCTCACCCCAGTCGCGGTGGGATTCGAACAGCCATAGTGGCTGTTCGCTTGTTGTTATAGCAGGTGTTTTACCACTGCGTTGAAATGTTTCTTGCATGTATCCTCCTGCTTTTACTGCACTGTCTTTTACTTTTGTAATCCACACTGTACACTGTTTAGGATATATCAAGGTGGGCAGCTATGTTGGTCTGAAGCAACAGAACAAAGTTTGAGTCCAGTGGCACCTTTAAGACCAACAAAGTTTAATTCTGGGTATCAGCTTCTGTGCATGTCTGACAAAGACAAAGTGTGCATGCACACAAAAGCTCACACCTTTAATAAAACTTTACTGGCTTTAAAGGTGCCCCTGGGCTCAGACTTTGTTCTGCTGTTTAGGGCATGTCATGCCTTATACAGTTTCCTGTTTGCAGTGTTTTCTAATTCTGTATTCCTGGTCCTATTGTGTTGGATGTCTTATGTTGTCTGATTGAATTTTTTAAATATTTTGTAATCTGCCTTGAGTCTCAGTGAGACAGGCAGGCAAGACATGAAGTAAATAAATAAGAAACACTTGCAATAGCTGGGAACACATACACTCCTGTTCGATCCCAAATCTCCTCATTTGTGAGATAAATCTGACAGATGTTCTAATCTCCCTCTTTTTAAATAATCCCCATCTGGTTCCAGTCTACTAGACAGGTATTTTGTAGAATGTAATGAGTGCCTGCCCAGTCAGACAAGTGTGAGGCTAACATCAGTTCATGGCAAATTTGGTCTGTTGCAAATGCCGTGAAAAAACAGATTAGGATTATCATGATAGATACAGCCATAGTTCACTCGGGTGCCCAGCTATGACTGGCAACTGGTGAGTGTGGGGGGTGGGGACATGGGGGATACTGTTGGGAACGGCATGACATCACTTCCAGGATGTCACTTCCAGGTCATCATATGCCCACAGGGGGCAGGACATCTCCCACACCCAGAGGTCGTTGCCTGCCAGGACTTCACTGGCAGATGGGAGAGTTGCCAACAGTTCCTAGAGAGGACTGTTTTTTCCCTGAAGTGAGAGGGAGATCTGCAGGGATATGCAACCTTACCTGGATGCCCCAGGCTAGTCCGACCTTGTCAGCTCTCAGAAGCTAATCAGGGTCGGCCCTGGTCAGTATTTGGAAGGGAGGCTGCCAAAGAATTCCAGGGTTGCTGTGCAGAGGCAGCCAATGGCAAACCACCTCAGAATGCCTCTTACCTTGAAAAGCCTACGGCCATGACTTAAGAACATAAGAACAAGAGAAGCCAATGCTGGATCAGGCCAATGGCCCATCCAGTCCAACACTCTTTCACACAGTGGCCAAAAATGCCAGGTGCCATCAGGAGGCCCACCAGTGGGGCCAGGACACTACAAGCCCTCCCACTGTTGCACCCCCCCCAAGCACCAAGAATACAGAGCATCACTTGCCCCAGGGTGAGAGTTCCTATCTATACCTTGTGGCTAATAGCCACTGATGGCCCTCTGCTCCACAAGTTTATCCACTTCCCTCTTGAAGCCGTCCATGCTTGTAGCCGCCACCACCTCCTGTGGCAGTGAATTCCACGTGTTAAGGGCGCTTTACAAGCACAAACACAGTGAAAGTGCTTCCTCCAGGTTCCCCCCCCATTCCCCAGGGTTCTTCTTTTCCCTGTGAAAAAGATCTCGGGGAGAGGGGTTAGGGTTAGCCAATCTGCTCAGGGACTTTACAGATGTGTTGCTCTTCTGGGTAGACATTTCCCCTTTGACTAAATGCAAGGCAACTCCCCAAAAGCAATGAGCTATCCCCTCCCTGTGATTTGGGTGTACTAGGGACTCCCCTCTCTCTTTTCTGTATATTGCATGTCCTTAGGAGAGATACAATCTTAGGCCTTCTTTCTTTACTTCCGTTGTAATGATCTGCATGCATCCTCTGTAGGGAGAAGTTACTTCCAGTCAACTGCACAGAAAACAAAAGCCAGAGAGCTTGCATTAAAATGAACGGGTCAGCCAGACATCTAAGATTCAGCACATGCTACTTGTCTCGAGGATAAAAGTGTGCTTTACTTACGATTCCAAAGGTTCCTCTCCCATTTCTCCTTCCAAGGATTAGCATTACGAATGAAAGCAGACCAACATAAAAGGATGCAGATGATAAACTCGTGGCTTAGCTGGATTTCTCTTCACGCTGGCTTGAGCACAGATCAGCGTCGCTCAAAAAGCTCCCCTAACCATCCCAGGTTACAGGGCCTGGATTTGCTGGACTTGGCAACAGGAAGACGGGATTTATTCCGTTCGGCAATAGCCTCTCCCTTCTTTGTTGGCAAGGTCCTTTTGCGACAGGCAGTACATGGAAATGCAGTGTACATGTAGTCCAAAGACTGCGGATAGTTCTGGTCACTGAATCCCATAAAGGATACCACAGAGGAGGGGAAAGTGCAGAAGAGAAGGAACCAAGATGATGAAAGGGCTTAAGCACTTTTCCTAAGAGGAAAGACGGAAGAGTCTTGGTCTCTTCAGTTTTTTAAAAAAGGGCAATTAAGGGGGAACATGATGGAGGTTTGTAAAATTATGCACAGGGTGGGAAAAGTTGACAGCAAGAGCTGGATATTGCAAGATATTGCGGAAGAAGAAGAAGAAGAAGAGATTGGATTTATACCCTGCCCTTCACTACCCAAAGGAGTCTCAGAGCGGCTTACAAACTCCTTTCCCTTCCCCTCCCCACAGCAGACACCCTGTGAGGTAGGTGGGGCTGAGAGAGCTCTGATAGAAACTGCTCTTTTTCAAGAACAGCTGTATCAGAGCTTGTGACTGACCCAAGGTCACATCAGCAGCCACAAGTGGAGGAGTGGGGAATCAAACCCGGTTCTCCCAGATTAGAGTCTGCGCACTTAACCACTACACTAAACTGGAGCTGGAAGAAGCGCTGAAGAGGGCAACCAAGAAATGAAGTGGTTAGAGCACCTTTGCTATGAGGAAGTGTTGAAGTGATGGAAAAATAGATTGCTAAGGGGACACATGACTGGGTTTATAAAATTATCCATGGGGTAGAGAATGTGGATAAAGACTGGGAGGATTTTCTTCTTCCCCCACATAACATTAGACCTTGGGAGCGCCCCAATGAAGTTGATGGGCAATAGGTTCAGAACAGACAAAGCTTATTTTATTTTATTTTTACTTCATGTATGCCCTTCCCTTCTCCTCAGTGATGACCCAAAGTTGCTCACATTATCCTTTTCCTTCATTCTATCCTCACGACAAACCCATGAGGTAGGTTTGGCTCTGTGTTGTGTGTGTGTGTGTGTGTGTGTCTGGCCCCAGGTCCCCCAGCAAGCTTCCATGGCAGAGTAGGGATTCAAACCTGGGTCTCCTCGCCCGACACTCTAACCATGAGACCACATGGACTTTTTCAACTCATTGAATAACTACATTGTAGAATTCATTGCCACTGGACATGAACACAGGCATAGATGGCTTTAAAAGAGGATTAGACAGATTCATGCTGGATACCTAGATTAATTTGTTTTTAATATAAAGGGCTTTTAGGATTGCCCACTGCAGTTTAGAAAATTCTTGAAGATTTGGGGGTGGAGGGGGTGAAGCCTCAAGAGAGTGGGATTTAGAGAGGGGAGGGACTTGAACTTGGTATAATGCCATGGAATCCAGTCTCCAAAGCAACCATTCCCTCCTGGGCAATGGATCCCTATAGCCTGGAGATCAGTTGTAATTCCAGTTGATTTCCAGACCCCAGCTAGAGGCTGGAAACCCTAAGGGCTTTCCTATTTGGGTAAGAAACTTCAATAAGAACATAAGAACATAAGAGAAGCCGATGTTGAATCAGGTCAATGGCCCATCTAGTCCAACACTCTGTCACACAGCGGCCAAAATATACCAGGTGCCATCAGGAGGTCCAGCAGTGGGGCCAGGACACTAGAAGCCCTCCCACTGCTGCCCCCTCCAGCACCAAGAATAGAGTGCATCATCTGCCCCAGACTGAGAGTTCCCATCTATACCCTGTGGCTAATAGCCACTGATGGACTTCTGCTCCATATGTTTATCTGGATCACAGCCTTGAAAATGAGCCAATAGTCCCAGTAACGAAGAAGCTGCAAGATACCGTTTATAAACTGGGGACTCGGATATTCCAAGGGATGTGCAAATAAACAAAATTTCTCACATCCCTGTCTAAATACAACATGAATCCGCTGGTACCTTAAAGTCTAATCAAATTGATGGAATGAGTCAGGGCCCACTTAATCAGATGTATCTAAGGGTGACGTGGTCGCTCACTTAATTTGGAGGTGTCTGGATGGTTCCTACTTGAAGGACTTCTGCCTGGGGTACATCAATAGTAGTGGCCTAATCTGACCACTGAAGGTCTTCCTGGAATACATGAGGGAAAGAAAGGCTGGGTTCCCCCCCCTTCCCTTGCCCATAACCTCAGTCCACGGTTGATCTTGTTCTGGCTCACACACTTCTAGCTGTTCATCCTAAACTTTACTTCCCATAGGTGTACATGGGGCAACAAAGTCTACAAGAAGGTCATCTCCCGCAGATTCTCCTCCCGGACATTCCGGCCTTTCAGGCCCCGACCATATAACTGCACGGTCCAAGGCCATCTCCCATTCTTCCGGCCCTTGGGTCTTCTTAGCCACCTCCAGCTGAGTACTCTGCAGGTGGACTTGCTGATGGGATGCATCTTTTTCCGCCGAGTGCACTCCTACCAGTTCTTCAGTCTTCTGCTGTGTCTGCTTCTACAATGCAATATCAGTGCATTGGCCAATGGCAAGTGGAACCGCTGAGCTGGTCATTTGGTTCTGCCTTAAATGTCACTTGGGGCCGCAGTGGCTTAGAGGTTAAGATGCTGAGCTGCAGACCGGAAGGGCTGTAGCTTGGCAGCTTGAGACCCGAGTGCCACGTGACGGAGCGAGCTCCCGTCTCTGGCCCCAGCTCCTGCCAACCTAGCAGTCTGAAAGCAAGAAATTGCAAGTAAATAAATAAGTACCCCTTCGGTGGGAAGGTAACAGCATTCCGTGTGCCTCAGCAGCTAGTCATGCCGGCCACATGACCATGGAAACATCTTCAGACAGCGCTGGCTCTTCAGGTTGGAAATGGAGATGAGCACCGCCCCCTAGAGTCGGATTCAACTAGCTTTTGAGCTTTACCTAAATGTCACTCAGGCCCACAGAGATAAGTCGGATGCAATTAAATAGCATAAAAGTCCAAGAATTCAGCTACCCCAACTACACTCGTGTTCCCGAATCTGCATATGTGATTGCAAATGCTCTAACATGGATTGTTAGTTTAAGTTTGCCGTTCATGGAAACGGCCGATAAAATTCTGGCTGCTTGGCATCTCCGCAATCAGCAAATATGTGATTAACCACAAGCTGAGAGAAGGTTTAGATTATTGCATCTTAACACTCTCCAGCAGCTGTTTAAAGATCTGCTTGAGCCAAAAGGAGGCACTGAGCTGCGACTGTGTCTTTCCTCCTGCAGGGTTAGAATCAGAAATTTAAATACATATATACATATACTGCTCTGTCAAATTCTCCGGTTAATCGCACGGTGTCATTCAATACCAAGAAACCCGCACCTTTTCACCCAACTCAGACGTTCATCTGGGAACCACCAGACTAGTAAAGCTTTATCCTTGAGCCTATATTCCATAGATTTTCTGATTGAAATGGTGCAGGTTTGCTACACGGTGGGGGGTAAATGGGCTCTACCACAAAGCTGCCCTCCCCAACATACAAAAATCAAGGGTGGGCTATTGCCTGCAGCAATGCATTCCATCTCCTGTACGTATGAAAAGGCTTATGTATGTCTTGGCTTTGAGAGGTATATATAAAAAAGGTTGCCTTGCCTTCTAACTCTCCTCTGATATTTCCTTTGAGAGAAAATTGCTTCTGCCTGTTCTGAGTCATTCCGTCCACCGAAAGATGGATCCATTTACACGGACATAAATTACCTTCTTATTGTTACTAACCCCATCCAGAACCCCATCTTACGCCACAGCTGAAGAAAAGTTCATAAGCGATACTCTGCCGATGACAGGTTCACGATGATTTCCGTAGAACTGCCTATTTATTTATGAGTCGGGCTATTCCAGTTTAAGTAATGTACTTGACAGACCCTGTTGTTTGTCAGGATTATAAAAATCCATTTTCTGTTGGAAGGGTCGCTTCTGAGTTAATCCTGAACGCCTTCGGAAGTTAATATTCTTAGCGTGTTCCTTTTCTCGCCAGCCCCTCTCGCCATCCTGACACAGAGATGGTTCGGATATTATAAGTGGGGCCGAGAGCATTCTGCAATTCTGTGTTAGACTGGGAAAAGAAGACCACCTCCTTCCTTCTAGCTGCCCTTGGGCCTTGAACCTTGGACACAGTCACAAGATTCTGTGCAGCTGCCAGAGTCTACCGAGGTACAGTGCTGGTTTAGTGCACCATATTTTCCAGCTTTGCATTATTATTGTATTCTATATACATATACTTTTAGAGAGCTGTGGTGGCTCAAGTGGTTAAGATGCTGAACTGCAGGCTGTGGAAGGTCAGTAGTTCAGCAGTTCGAGACCCGAGAGTGCCGCATGACGGGGTGAGCTCCCGTCTCTAGTTCCAGCTCCTGCCAACCTAGCAGTTCGAAAGCAAGTTATTGCAATTAGATAAATAGGTACCACTTCGGTGGGAAGGTAACAGCGTTCCGTGCACCTTGGTGTTTAGTCATGCCGGCCACATGACCACGGAAATGTCTTCAGACAGAGTTGGTTCTTCGGCTTTGAAATGGAGATGAGCGCCGCAACCCTAGAGTCAGATTTGACTGGCTTTCGAGCAAGGGAACCTTTTCCTTTACCTATACTTTTAGAACCATAGAGTTTGCCTAAATACCAGAGTGTTATCCCTAGCACCCCAGCTGGCAGAGGGAAATCCGACTTCCAAAAGACATTTTTCGGGCCACTTTACCATAGAGTTTGCCTAAATACCAGAGTGATACCCCTAGATGCCTCCAACATGCCTTTGTCTCTTCTGGGTGATGGCAGCACATTGGGACAGGCACTTCCAGTTTTCCCAGAAGTGGCCTGAAACCGCTTCTGGTCTCCCGGAAGTGGGCTGGGAGCCCCCCACTGGCCAGGTAAGTCCAGCTGGCAACCCGATTGGTGCCATGGCAGAGAAGGCTGTCTCCCAGGTTGCCCACCCATCTAACCTGAGGACACCCGAAGCAGGGCTTCCAAAGATGACCATAATGATCAGGCAGGGTTGCAAGGGAGTAGGCAGCCTTAGGCCTCAGAAGCCAGAGTGATTGTTGAATAAGATTTCTAGTGAGTGCCAATTTCAGGTTTTGTACCTCTTCTAAAAAAACCCTCCACAATTACATCTATGGCTGGCCCTTTGAAGTGGTGACGGACCACAAGCCGGACTGCCGGACCCCACAAATCATGTCACCCAGGATGATGCGATGGGCAGTCTTCCTTTCAGCATATGACTATCAGCTCTTCAACCACCCAGGCAAGGCACTGGGCCATGCTGATGCCCTCAGCCGTCTGCCCTTACCAGAGTGGCCTTCCAATCCTCCTCTGGACTTGAGCACCATGCTCTTAGAGAACCTGCCAGAACCACCTCTGGCTGCTGCAGATGTCACAGCCCACTCCATCAAGAATCATGTGCTCACCCGTGTACTCAACTGGGTGTGGAAGGGGTGGCCTGCTGGCCATCAAGATATGCAAAGGGTATTTGCTGTGGGGAAGTCACATCATTATTCTTCCCAAATTGCGGTTGCGAGTGCTGGAGGCTCTACATGCTGGGCATCTGGGGATCGTCTGGATGAAGGCATTGGCCCACAGCTACATCTGGTGGCCAGGGCTAGACAAGGCCATTGAGGACTGGGTATACTCGTGCTGGGTCTGTCAGGAGTCCAGACGCAAGATGCTGCAAGCTCCCTTTCACTCCTGGGAATCTCCACGAGCTCTGTAGTCAAGGCTGCACATCGATTTCACTGGACCTTTTCAGGGGCAGGTCTTCTTCATTGTTGTCGATGCCTTCTCAAAGTGGCTTGAGGAAGTTCCTATGTTGTCTATGACCTCCACCACCATTATCAGGGCCCTTTGATGCCTCTTCACCACTCATGGGTTGCCAGATGCAGTCGTCTTCAACAACGGCACACAATTCACGTTACCGGAATTCCAGAGATTCCTTGAGAACAACACCATCAGACACATCACTTCAGCACTCTTCCACCCTTCAATAAATGGACAGGTGGAATGTATGGTGAGGTCCACCTAGGACTCACTCTGCAGATTGAGCCAGGGGACTTGGGATGGCAGCTGATCAATTTCTTGTTGTACCAGCACATTACCCCCCACTCCACCACCACTTGGGGTGGCAGCTGATCAGTTTCTTGTTGTACCAGCATATTACTCCCCACTCCACCTGTGGACAAAGCCCTGTGGAGCTATTGATGGGGTAGTGACTGACAACCCTGCTCGACCGCCTCCACCCTGACTTATCCCGGATGCCCGGTGCCGGGAACCAGAGGTTTCGGGGATGCCACGAAAGTTCCAGCAGCACTGAGCAGTCCAGCAACTTCATTGGTTCCAAGTAGTTCCTCCACTCCTGCTAGCAGAGTAGAGCCCGCTGCCAATGCCAGGGTACCCATCAGTGGGGCCTCTGCAACAGAAGGTTTGCACAGGTCACAGCAGGTATGCCATCCTCCTGCATACCTTGGTGACTTTGTTTGCAATGGGATATTGCAAACTTAGAGGGGAGGGGTGTTATGTACTCCTGGAGCTTAAGTCTGAGTGAAGGCGCCAAAGGCCTTCAAGGCTATTGGTTGTGTTGCCAGTAACTGCCAATCATATTTGTTGCCTTATATCCAATAGCTGTACTGTAAATTGTTACTTTGTCTATAGTTCATGCAAATGAAGGATCCTAGCTGCTTACTTTGTCTTGGTTGTTGTTAAAGGCGGGTGTGTTTTTTACAAGTATAAATTGGCTCCGGTTGAGCCAGTGTCTTTGGTTCGGAAGTTCAATAAAGAAGCACATTGTTATGAAAAGAGCTGCCTCATCTCAATACTTAATAGGGGCCACACTTGGGAAATAGTATATGGGTGCAGAATAAACTGTATAAAGTAGGGGGAAATGTGCAGACTTGTGTATCTTATGCACAGTCCGGAATCTTGTCTTCCCTGGTGCAGTATGCGGGCTAGTCCTGTGCAGACTGTCAGTTTGTTTTAGTGCACAGAGCACACAACCCCGATCAGAGGCTTGATAAGCAGAGGTGAAAAAGCACCCTGGGCATCTCCCTCCTCACTTCTATGTTAATAAAATCAGTCTCAAATAACTGATCTTTTCCCTTGGCTCAATCTTATACATAAATAGTTTGCCTGTTCCTTGATTAATGGACAACAGCGGTGTGTTTTTAAGTATTAGTGTCTAAACCACCTTATAAAAATAGCTTTGGAACAGAAGTTATGGACGTTATGATTGGGAAATGCGGGACGCCTTGATTAACACCCCAAGAGGCTCCTGGCCTCGGAGAAAACACTCTAGCCTGGGAACTGAGTGATAAAATCTTCAGGCTTCAGGCAGAGAGAACGGGGCTCCTTTTATGGAGACAGATAGGCATGGAAGCGATAACCATTTGCTCCCCTGTTAGGAAGAGTCAAGACACACTGCTTTTGAGCTATCCTGACTTAGAGCCATAAACACGGAGGATGTGCTGCTGATTATAACTGGGTAAAGGGAATGGTACCCTGACCTGATCCCTGACCTGGGTAGCCCAGGCTAGCCTGAACCCATCTGATCTCAGAAGCTAAGCAGGGTCAGCTTTGGCTAATATTTGAAAGGGCGACCTCCAAGGAGTACTGGGGTTCCAACGCAGAGGCAATGGCAAAGCACCTCTGAGATGTCTCTTGCCTTGAAAGCAAGTCTAGCTTGCCACCTAGTGGTGCATAATGCTAAAAGAGCTAGAAATTCTGGCTGCCAGATGAATTTAGGATCTTCTGGCTACTCTACACACAACGCCATGCGATAATTATTACCCAGACCTGGACAGCCCAAGCTAGCCTGCTCTCATCAGATCCCAGAAGTTAAGCAGGGTTGGCCCTGGTTAGTACTTGGATGGGAGGCCACCAAGGAAGTCCCCCATGCAGAGGCAGGCAATAGCAATGCACCTCTGAACATCTCTTGCCTTGAACCAATGGGGTCGCCATAAATTGGATGCGACTTGATGACCAAAAAAAGGGGGAACGGTATATCCTGACTATTCACTAACTCAGTGTTGTTCCCATAACTAATACAGCACCATGTTGACATCATTCTCCACCATTTTGGTTAGCACCAGGCCCGACTACCTTTGCCAAATCCAGATTCCAGGACCAACTCCTAGGTGGACCCCCATCAGCCGAGAGTCTTCTTCTGAACTCCTAGAGCTGGAACGTTTGTTTCCTGCTGTGTTGGGGATCAGACATGGACAGTGGATCAAGGGACCAAATAGGAGTGGGCTTCTGATCTACTCTCCCCCTACAAAAACCAGTTTTGGGGAAAGACTGAGAAACAGCCAGTTTAGAGATCAGAAGTCTCTGCTCTCCAACTTGGCTATATCTCATCCTTTGTCAAACACAGCAGTTGGGCGGGCTGTTGGATTAGAAGCCCACACCTAGATTAGCTGAAGAAGAAGAAGAAGAGAAGAGATCAGATTTATACCCCACCCTTCACTACCCAAAAGAGTCCCAGAGCACCTTTCCCTTCCCCTCCCCACAACAGACACCCTGTGAGGGAGGTGGGGCTGGGAGAGCTCTGACAGAAACTGCTCTTTTTCAACAACAGCTGTGCCAGAACTATGGCTTGCCCAAGATCATCCAGCAGGTGCAAGTGGAGGAGTGGGGAATCAAACCCGGTTCTTTCAGATTAGAGTCCGCGCACTTAACCACTACACCAAAGTGGCTACCACTACACCACTACACCAACATGACAGTGGACCTGATTTGCTTGAGCTTGGACCGGAGTCCAATTCACACTGACATGGAATTTTAAAAGTGTTGCCCTAAGCAGATTTGGTAACAGGGTGGCCAATATGACCTATTGACTCCATGGTTCTTTAGTGTTTATAACTTCTAGGTCCCCCCCCCACATTTTCCAGGTTAAGGTTTTGCCTCTTTACTGCATGACTGGTTCAGATAAACAGTTTCCCACCTTTATAGAGTTGTAAACTGTAATGATGTTTCCTGTATTGTCCATTTCTGTTCTGTTTCTTCCATCTTTATTCTCCGCCATGAGTTAGCCCCTGGGGAGTGAAAGATCAATTGTAATTTTCTGAGACACCAACACAGCTAATAAGATTATCAAAGGCTCCCTCTCTCTCTGCAAATGAAATGGAATAATGTTTGGCTGTTTGGTCATACGTGGCAGAAAGGGCTTAGGAACAGCAGCAATGCTAACATTTATTTCCCTCACAATGATCATAAATTTCTGGGCCAACCTTAAATAGATGTTCCTCTGCATTGGATTTGTGGTTTTAGCCTATATGCAAATCAGTATTCCATTGATGTAAAGACTGGTAGGATATAACAGAATCCCCAAACAATTTGCTTATCTCTGCCAGGGATTGGACACACATGTTTTTAAGACTGGGAACAAGGAACTGATTACATATTTCACTGCATCCTTGTTGGCCTGGTATAGCCTATGGTTTGCTGATTCTTTCTTTCTTTCTTTCTTTCTTTCTTTCTTTCTTTCTTTCTTTCTTTCTTTCTTTCTTTCTTTCTTTCTTTCTTTCTTTCTTTCTTTCTTTCTTTCTTTCTTTCTTTCTTTCTTCCCCGGCCTCCCCACCAGGGCAGGCTCAGGGTGGCTTATATAAAATTCAACAAATAAAACAACAATTATAAATATAACTGTAAAAACAAGACTTGAAGTGCTAGTTACCAGCTTATATGATGATGGCGCAGTAGTAATAGCGGCAGACAGACTAAAAAATACAGTCAGCAGTTGTTATTATGATTTGGCGAAGCACAGGATATCAATGGTGGCACTGGGCACAGGGTTGGGTCTTAGTTGCTGGATGCGGCTCCTTAACTAAAGGCCTGGTGGAAGAGCTCCGTCTTACAGGCCCTATAGAACTGTAAGAGGTGATTGATGGAAAGAAGGGAGACTTCTGCCATCTCTCTTTCAGCCAATGTGCAGAGGCGGCCATTCTCAGGTGGCTTTACTTCCCTGCATTTTTTTTCCTGCTCTTTGGACTGGCCCCTACATATCCTGACGTTGTCCTGCAAAGTGGGGATTTGGGCTTGAGAAAAGAGGATTATGCTTAAGACTGATCTGTTCCCCTTGGTCCTTTTGTCCCACCAGTGGATGAAGACTTTTCTGTTTCATCTGGCATTCCTTTACTGACTCTCCATCTTTTTACATTTTGATTTCTGGTTTTGATATTAATTTTTTTAATCTATTATTATTTACATACCGTGAAAGTCAATTCAGTCATTAGGTTTAGGACTGCAGAAATCTGAAACAAAGCAGGAACCTGAAGCGTAAATGTTAAATACGACATGTCAAACAAGCAATCAATGGCATTGCATAAGCAGGAATACAGTGCAGTGAGAACAAGACAATGCAGGTAGCAACAGATAGCACATGGCTTTTTTTGCCATCAAGTCACAGAAGATTTACGGCGACCCCCATGGGGTTTTCAAGGCAAGAGATGGACAGAGGTAGTTTGCCATTGCCTGCCTCTGTGAAGCAGCCCTGGGCTTCCTTGGTGGCCTCTAATTCTTTAAATACTAATCAGGGCAGACCCTGCTTAGCGCATCTGAGACCTGAAGGTCAGGGAGCACATACCATACAAAATCCATAAACCCAAACTGGAAGTTGATTTTTAATGTCTTTTTAATGGTTTGCCATCTTGAAGGCCCTAGTTGTGCAGGAAGGCAGGGTATAAATGTTTTAAATAAAAATAAAACAAAACTGTACAAATTGTTCATATTAACGCTTGTGAATAAGGCTGAGCCAGAAAAGGAAGGTGCTATTCAGAAACATTTGGGGGGATCACACTGAAGGCAGGATATAAATTGAAAGTAAGTAAGTAAGTAAATAAATAAATAAATAAATAAAGAGCGTGAAAGAGTTTTACCCACACGAGTAAGAGCAACCAAAGGTCGGAAGGTTAGCACTTTCTGTGTGACGAGGGCACAAATATTACCTTTGCTCTCAATCTGCTTCGTTTGACCTCAGTGATCATCACATGGTCAAGTCTTACCAGTTATATGACAGCACCATGCTATCATATTCACTACAGGATCCCTGATTGGTTGGGATCACTCCAGGAAGTAAAAGTAGCCCCCACCACACACACACAAAAATGGGATGGAAAAGACAGAAAACGATAGCAATTGGGCTTGAAAGGTGTGTCCACTAAGAGAATTTCCAGGATGCTTTCTGGTTTACAATGGAAGAAATGGGTGATCATTTGGCATAGGCCTTCATTCGAAATGTTTCTATAATGAAACGGGAAGCTGCGAAGTCCTTGTGTGACATTAACTCCCCAACACGATTCCTCAGTTGCTAATTAAAACAGCAAGAGGGTACAGTCATGGAGCTGAAACACATTAGCAGAGATCTTGAAAATTAGCTAGAACTTGAAACAGCCAATTCCTCCTGCGTGTCCTTGTAAACGGCTGATTGGGAGCTTTTCCACAAGGAATCGTCACAGGGAGAGATGGTTGTCGCTTGTCTTGCTGGCGTGCACCGTTCGGGTTCGTAAATTAGACTGAAGGCCAATGAATGGTTATGAGCTTCAAAACAGGACTCCAAAGCGATTCCTTAAATCGCAAATTTCATTAAGGATGCCTAAACACAGAACAATTGCTCCTGGAACCAAGAATCAAAAAGAGGAATCGCAAGATGAGAATGCATGGCTGCCAGTTGCCAAAAAAAAGAGGTTAGGGAGTCTTTGAAAGGAAGAGGTAAAAATCAAATCCTGCCCAGCATTGAAGAGAGGTTTCTGGAGCCTTATTAAAGCGAGCATGCCAGAGAGGAAACATAATATGCAGTAAATCAAAGGAGATGATAACACAGGGTTGCTATATAGTTCCTGGTCACTAGAAAAGCTTATTAATGTTCCTTGGGAAGAATATCGTTCCCCTTCAGGCAACATAGCAAGGCTCGGAGAGAATGTAAGTATTTCAAAGGCCTGTGAATGATAGACAAAGCAATTGACAATGAGTTGTGTGTGTGAGTTTTAACTGCTTGAAGACCACCTGCTTAATAAAGCTGGAAAGCTCTTCTCAATCAGCGTGGATAAAATCGCTCAAGATAAACATTCTCCACTGGCACACCAATAGAGGGGGGAACGTACTACTCGGGTCCCAAGGGAACTGTGTATCGCAGGGGGAGGGGAAGGGGAGGGGAGTGCCAATGAAGAGAATAAGCTTGCCAAGAGGAACGCAGAGCAGATGTTCAGCTCGGGGCTCCCTACTGGGGGGCAGGTAGCTGTTGCAACTGTAAGAACACGTGGGTGCAGTGAGCCAGTGAGATCAGTAGCCAGTAAGATCAGTGGTCCAGAGAGCCCATGAGATGTCCCTAGGTCAGTGAGATCAGCAGAGAGATCCAGAGCTGGTGGGACAACAGGTGAAGACAGGACGCATAATGAGTCTTATTTCCTATTGCTTCGTTAATGTCAGAATGGGAGGGGAAAAGCACATCTAAAGCTCAATTCAGACATTCCTGTAGCAGAATGGAAGCTACCTCTGCTCAGCTTTCCCCCATGGTGGCCAACAGCCATGTGGACATCTACTGCATTTTCAATCCCATCTTGGGGAGGGGGCTGTGGCTTAGTGGTAGAACATTTGCTTGGTATGCAGGAGGTCCCAGGTTCGGTCCCCGGCATCTCCAGCCAAAAGGATCTGGTAGTAGGTGATGTGAAAGACCTCCACCTGGAACCTTGGAAATCCACTCTTTACAGTCTGACAGTCTGAATAAACCTGACTCTCCCCAGTTATAATCTGACACTTTAGCAGATATAGTTTCAGAAGGTAGCTATTTTGATCTCCAGCTGAAGAGTGAGATTCAAGTCCAGGAGCACCTTAAAGACCAACGACGTTTGGGAGGGTATAAGCTTCCAAGAGTCTGGTTTTGACTCTTGAAACCTTAAACCCCACAAATCTTGTTGGTCTCCAACGTGCTACTTGACTTGAATCTAGCTGTTTAACAAATATACTATATTGAATATTACACACACAGACACACACACACCCCCCTGCTTTTTCTCCCTGAAGGGACCCAGCAGGGCAGCTTACAGAAGAACACAATATAGAGCCAAACTAATAAGCAAAGCAAATCTATTTAAAACAACAACATTCTGTTCTTGGGCTGGTCCTAGATTCAGTGGGCGGTGCAGGCAGCGACTCACAGGCAGAGAAACAAAAGGCCAAGATCCCTTTGGCCCTTTGGCTTTAGCCACTGGCCACTCCGGGTCCTTGTACCTGCAGGCAGGAAAGATTAAAAAAACAACAACAGCTCAGATGGCCTGAAGCTGGCAAGCTCTTCCCCAACAGTAGTGCCCCTCCGTTCTGAAGCCTGAAGATTCTGGGACTTTTCAGTTTAGAGAAGAGACAACTAAGAGGGGGACATGATAAAGGTTTATAAAAGTATGCATGGGATGCAGAGAGTTGACAAAGAGAACTTTTTCTCCCTCTCCCAGAATACTAGAACTTGAGGGCATCCAGCAAAGCTGATGGGCAGTAGGTTCAGGCTGGACAAAAGGAATCACTACTTTACACACAGCGTGATTAAAATGCGGAATTCGCTGCCACGGGATGCAGTGGTGGCCACAAGCATAAACGGCTTTAAAAGGGGAACTAGAAAGATTCATGGAGGACAGGCCTATCAGTGGCGACTAGCTATGGTGACCAATGGGAATATCCACATCCAGAGGCAGTCAGCCTCTGGATACCAGAGCCAGGAGGCAACATCACGGGAAGGCCTCGGCTTCTATACCCTGTTGTTGGTCCTACAGATGAACTGGTTGGCTGCTGTGTGAACTAAGATGCTGGGCTGGGTGAACCACTGGTCTGAACCAGCAGGGCTCTTCTTATGTTCTTAAGCTTCTGTCATTCATATTATGTCACCTAAGCTGCCCACACAGCCCCGTCATCCTGAGCATGGGAAAAGGCCACATAGAAGTGTCTCCTATGCAACTGTGATGCTATATAATTCAACCTTAGCATTACTGGAACAGTGAGAAACAGAGCCACAGAACCATCCACTATCATGCTACTCCGATAAGATCTGACCAGTTCCTATGGCCAGGCTTGAATCTATGCCATGAATTCTGGCTCTTTTTGATTTACTTTTCCTTGTTACTGGAAGCATTCCCCCCACCCCCCACTTTATGTTCAGGGACCCAGACAAGTCCATTTGCAAGCCCCTTCTAAAAGCACCGCCGATCCCGGATGCTAATTGCATTTCAGATTGTGTATACATCAGTAATGCTCTATATCTTCATTTTCTAGCCCGTGTAGTAATTGAGCGTTCAGTCAGTGTTCTGCCCGCTTTTCTGTCAACACTTATTAAAATGAAGCAATTAACTATTGTCTTAAATGGAGTTTAGAGGTAAGGCTCATTAGTTTTGGGCTCATTACAATTAACTGGGATGATAAATGTAAAATTGCTTTATTGCAGCCCCTGTGCAGGCAAAAAAAAAAAGTTGTGAAGCTTGATTATCGTGTGCAAATGTTCGCTCGGTGCAGGATGCTTAAAATAATGTTTCTTCTGGGCCTCCTTACTTTATTGCGAAATCCGGGATCCATAAAATGGATGCTATTAAAAACTGTAAATCTCAGGTTGTCCTTACAAAGCGCTGCAGGATGCCAACCATTGAATGAGGCTTGGCAGAGTCAACTGAGATTTTCACACCTATAGTTATATATGGCTTATATCTAAACCTGCCGCTGAGGGGTCTCTAAGAGGATTCTCCTGGATGCAAAACAAAAACAAGAAAAATCCCAAAATGGCCTTATGAGGACCAAACAGGCCCCAGGCTCAGAATGCTGAGAACAGCTGAGAGATGGTTAAAGAGGCAAATTTTGCCCGGTCGACCCCCTGAGAGCACTGAGAATCCTGCAGGAAGTAATTTCAGGTTTCCAAATTGTCCTGCCCTCAGTTGATTCGCTTTATTCTTCATCCTGGATTCTTTATGTTTGACTTTTTTGTCCATCTTAGCGATGCAAATAGACAATGTTTGGGGGAGGGAAGGTTTGCCAGTCGTAGCGTGGTGACCTTTACCGTGACAGCTATCTTTTAATGGATTAATCAGTTCTTGCGTGCAGTGTAACATCTTGATGCAATGACTCCTTGAACTTTTAATAACCCTACACTGTATTATGGCAAAGAGTCTGCCAAGGTTAAGGACCCCAGGGTTTGTTTTCCAAAGAGATCGGGAGACTTCCATAGACAACGATCCATTGTAGTAATCCAAATCTGCCATCCACATGCTTGTAAAAAAACCCCGCACAGATAGCACCCGTCTGGAGCTCAGTCTGTTGATTGCAGTTCAAGACCTTATTAGATTTGTTTTCCATTTGCAAGCAATTCATCCACATTGTTACATGCTAATCTAATTAAATGCTGGATCAGCTCAAACCGTGGTACAAACCGCAGCACTGACTTTGCATCCACAAGATAAGATTCTCGGATCCTTATTTGGAGCCCCATTTGATGGCCCCCTAGGAGCTGCAGTGGCTCAAGTGGTGAAGACGCTGAACTGCAGGCTGTGGAAGGTCAGTAGTTCAGCAGCTTGAGACCCGAGAGTGCCACATGATGGAGTGAGCTCCCATCTCTAGTTCCAGCTCCTGCCAACCTAGCAGCTCAAAAGCAAGAAATAGCAAGTCGATAAATAGGTACCACTTCGGTGGGAAGGTAACAGCGTTCCGTGCACCTTGGTGTTTAGTCATGCCGGCCACATGACCACGGAAACGTCTTTGGACAGCGCTGGCTCTTCGGCTTTGAAACGGAGATGAGCACCGCAACCCTAGAGTCAGATTCGACTGGCTTTCGAGCAAGGGAGACCTTTACCTTTACCTTTGATGGCCTTCTGCAGGTGCTACTGAGACAAGATCTTCCTGCTAGAAAAGCGGTGGCCATTTGTGGCTTCTGTGTGCCAGCCACTTGGTATAGCAGTGCCTCAGGATGGGTCAACTTAAGAACAGCTCAGGGTAGTAGCATTTTAGAGCCTTCTCTGGAAGGCAGCTCTTCTACAGTAGACTGTGCAAAATGCTACTTTAGTTATGCGGGTCTGTGCCCACAAACTTTTGTAGGTGCAACTCCTGCAGAATTTAACAATTACATAACCATGACCATTCTTAAAAGAAAGTTTCTGATTCCTATGGATTATTGTTATTCAGTCACGCAGTCGAGTCTGACTCTTCGTGGACCACATCAGGCCAGGGTCTCCTGTCCTCTGTCAACCTCTGGAGTTTGCTCAACTTCATGTCTGTTGCATCGATAACACTGTCTAACCATCTCGTCCTTTGCCATCCCCTTCTCCTTTGACCTTCAGTCTTTCCCAGCATCAGGGTCTCCTCCAGGGAGGGCTCCCTTCTCATTGGGTGGCCAAAGTATTTGAGCTTCAGCTTCAGTATCCGTCCTTCCAGGGAACAGTCAGGGTTGATTTCTTTTAGGATTTACTGTGATCTCCTTGCAGTCTGAGAGACTCTCAAGAGTCTTCTCCAGCACCATAATTCAAAAGCATCTATTTTTCGGCACTCGGCCTTCCTTATGGTTCAACTCTTGCAGCCATACATTACTACTGGGAATATCATCACTTTGACCATATGGAATTTTGTAGGCAGGGTGATGTCTCTACTTTTTATTATGCTTTCTAGGTTTGCCATTGCTTTCCTCCCAAGGAGCAGGCCAAGCGTCTTTTAATTTCATGGCTGCAGTCACCGTCTGCAGTGATCTTGGATCCCAGGAATGTGAAGTCTGTCTCAGAGTTCAAATAAATCTCTGGTTACAGAGCTTTATTTGAAAACATTACTTAGAAAAGTGTCCAGTATGGCTACATACTCCTTCTTTGTGGCCTTCCCCTGGTTCTCCCTAACCATTTGTGAATACGGACCTTGTACTGAATCTGACCATTGCTTCATCTTGGCCAGTATTGTTTACTCTAACTGGTACTGAATCTCCAAGGCCAGGTGCCAAGGTCTTTCCCAGCATCTGTTACCTGAAATCCTTGAGCAGGAGATCCCAGGGATTGAACCTGGGGCCTTCTGTACTCTCTCCCCCTGAATAATAATAGTAATAACAACAACAACAATTATTGTTATTGTTGTTGTTAATATTTCAATTTATGGATCGCCCAACCCCACAAGTGGGCTCTGGGCAATTTGCAGCCTTCAAAAAACAGACAAAATACAATGAACGTAACAAAATCATCACCATACACTAATAAAACGATCAGTTCAGATGCCGATCAGTCCCCTTTTTTGCCGGCTGCAGTGCTCTCCACGCAGCAGGGCAGGGAGGGAGACACGGGAGCCATAGGGAGAAAAAGGAGGGTGCCAGTCTTAACCGATGCTGCCCTCAACTAAAAGCCTGGCAAAACATCACTGCCTTGTAGGCCCTGCCGAACTGTATGAGATCCCGCACGGCCCTGATGTTGTTTGGCAGAGAGTTCCACCAGGTCGGGGCCAGGACCAAAAAGGCCCTGACCCTAGTCGAGGACAGCCAGACCTCCCTTGGGCTGGGAATCACCAGTAAGTTCTTATCAGCTGATCTCAGCGCTCTCCTGGGGACATATTGGAGGAGGCGGTCCCGAAGGTATGTGGGTCCCTGACCGCTCAAGGCCTTAAAAGTCAACACTAATACCTTGAATCCGACTCGGTATTCCACTGGTAACCAGTGTAGCTGGCGCAGCACAGGTCATATATGTGCTGTCTGTGGCACTCCTGCGAGGACTTGCGCCACCACCTTCTGGACCAGTTGGAGCTTCCGGGTCAGTCTCAAGGGCAGACCCTACATCTTCAGGAGAAGAATCTGAATCAGACAGTGGGGATGGCTGCCCCAAAGTTCCCAAAGCCAGATGAGACTACGACTTAAGAAAAAAAAAATAGATAACCCTTAAACTATTTCTCTTTTATTTGAGCTTCACCAAATTTATTTTAGATATTTGGACACTTCTTCCTTAGTTAGAAACAATTCTTGTTCTCTCTTTCTCTCTCTTAAATTAACTAATTACTCCTTTTCATTGTAACTAACTATTACGAGTGAAGAAGAAATTGTTATAAGCATTTGTATAATCGATTGACCATTGCCACTTGGGATTTCAGTGGTTTTCTTTTCTTTCTCCCTTAAATATTAGATACCCTTCCCTATGATTTCTATGTCCTTTTTAAAATAAAAGCAATATTTTTTTTTTAAAAAAGAAATGAATGCAAAGAAAAAATGTTTCTTAAGCACTCCTGGGCATTCACAGTCACAACCCCTACAAAGAGGGAGGTCAAGTTCTGATTGGTGAAGCCGTAGAGAGCAGGTGAGGCCATGCATGGTGGTCTTTGGGTGATGCCTTTGGCACTGTTGTTTGTTGGAGTAAAGGCAACTCGGCATGCCTGGACACTGGGGGGCACTAGGTTTCTCCCTGCACTAGAACCAGATTGTGTGTATGTGTTATCTTTTTACTAACAGGATGGTTCTCCTGTTTGGTGTAGTGGTTACGTGCGCCGACTCTAATCTGGGAGAACCGGGTTTGATTCCCCCACTCCTCCACTTGCACCTGCTGATGTGACCTTGGGTCAGTCACAAGCTCTGGCACCGCTCTCCTTGAAAAAGAGCAGTTGCTGTCAAGAGCTCTCTCAGCCCCGCCTACCGCACAGGGTGTCTGTTGTGGGGAGGGGAAGGGAAAGGAGTCTGTAAGCCACTTGGAGACTCCCTTGGGTAGTGAAGGGTGGGGTATAAATCCAATCTCCTCCTCCTCTTCTTCTTCTTCCTCTTCTTCCTCCTCTTCCTCTTGCCTAAGCTGGGAGCTTCCAACTCCTTCTTTTCCTGTGCCTTGTGTGTTCCTTTTTCTCTCCTCATGGTCTTGCAACAGGCAAGATGTCTTTGTGGGTCTCTTCAATGAGACTGCCCCAGGGACGTATCCAGGCATCCCGTATATCTAGATTAGCTAGATTAGCTAGCCACCTGTGAGAGGGGAAAGTATTCTCAACATTAGTCTTATGTCTCCTTCCTGCTGCAAAATGAACCCATCTCAACAAAAGTAAGTTTTATCTTTCTGCACTATACTTGCTTCAAAGTGTGCTTGCTTGTGCATCTATTCATTAATTCAATTTCTACCCCACCCTCCTTGTCAAGGCGGGCTCAGGGCGGCTTACAAACATATAAAAATACAGTTAAAACCTTCAAAAACATATAACATAAAAAACAATCAATTAAAATATGCCTAAAATGCTTAAAACGCTGGAACATGATAAGTAAACAAGGGCAAGGTTATTTATAATATAGCTTAGTTAACCATATGATTGCAATACTTTCACACCAGCTCAGTATGGTCACTTATTGTGCAGTGGACACAGGCTGGCAATAATGATAGTAAAACCAGGGCACAGGTTGGAGATAAGAGATGGTAAAGCCAGGGCACAGGGGCACTCCTCGGTGTATAATGCGGCTCCTTAGTCAAACGCCTGGTGGAAGAGCTCCATCTTGCAGGCCCTGTGGAACTGTAAGAGGTCCCACAGGGCCCTGATCACTTCCAGGAGCTCATTCCACCAGAATGGAGCCACCACCGAGAAGGCCCTGGCCCTGGTTGTCACTAGCCTGGCATCCTTGGGGCATGACCTCACCTTTCTCATTTTGCTGTACAATCAGGGCTCTTTTTGTAGCAGGAACTCCTTTGCATATTAGGCAACACACCCCTAATGTAGCCAATCCTCCAAGAGCTTATAGAGCTCTTCTTACAGGGGCTATCCTTTAAACGGCCAAGCAATAGCTAAGCATATACCCATTTTGAATTTATCCTGTGACATGTTCCTGGAATAGACTTTTCTCTGCTTCGTTGCTAAACATTTTTAAAGAGCATCTGTGCAGTCATGCTGTGTATGTGTGTGTGTATATATAAATAAATTTTCACTTTAATAATCTTCATATCCAAGGACAAGCATTTATGCCAGTACTGATAAAATGTAATTTACCAAGTCCCTTAAGTTGACTCTCAGAAAGAACTAAACAAGACTGAAGATACGAATGCTGTTTGCATATCTTAGCTTTAATGTTCCTGGCTGCTGTATTGCCAAAAGAAAAGCTTCCTAAATCCCACTGAAGTCAATGGAATGTAAGTAGCCAAAATGTGCATGGATTTCCAGCTACTATTATTTATAATTTCTATAGCTTTCCTACAGGGTGCTTTGCAGTCCTCCTCTTTCATCCGAACAAACCGCTGAGGATGACAGTCCCAAGACCACCCGCAGAGTTTCATTTCAGAGCAGAGATTAGAGCCCTGGGCTGCAGTCCTAAACACACTTATTAGAATCAGGTAAGTTATCTGTGCCATTTTGTTCTCACCCATAACCACTTCGGATCTGGCGACAACTTGTTCCTCCAGGTCAATGGTACAGCCATGGGCACTCGCCTAGCCCCACCGTATGTTAACGTCTTTATGGCTGACTTGGAGCAATGCTTCCTAAACTCCCACCCACTCAAGACCTCTCTTGTATCTGCAATGCATTGATGACATCTTTAATGTCTGGACACATGGTAAAGAAGCCCTGGACATATTTCACCAGGCATTCAACGACTTTCACCCCACCATCAACCTGACAATGAACCAATCTATGCAGGAAATACATTTTCTAGTCACTGTTGTAAAAATATACAATGGACACAAAAACACCACCTTATACCGGAAACCTACTGACCGACAATCACACCTACATGCCTCCAGCTACTGTCCTAAACATACCAAACGATCCATTGTATACAGCCAGGCTCTGCTCTACAGACACATCTGCTCCAGTCCTCCAGACAGAGACGCTCACCGGATGGAAGCAACGCTCCCTCTAAGTTGTGGAGTCTTGTGAGCAAAGATTCTACTTTGGCATTAAAGTTGTGAGCAAGCAATTTGGCTACGGCATAAATTAGTTTGCTCTGGAGCCATCCTTCCTGAGCGAAGATGAAAACGCGTGAGCCAGAGGCTAAAGAACTGTGAGCTTTGTTGTTGTTGTTGTTCAGTCGCACAGTCGAGTCTGACTCTTCATGACCCCATGGACCAGATCACGCCAGGCCCTCCTGTCTTCCACTGTCCGCTGAAG
This sequence comes from Gekko gecko, assembly GCA_029375565.1. Taxonomy (NCBI): domain Eukaryota; kingdom Metazoa; phylum Chordata; class Lepidosauria; order Squamata; family Gekkonidae; genus Gekko; species Gekko gecko. The sequence goes on along the minus strand of JAPDNY010000011.1, from coordinate 92,557,489 downwards.
TTTGCTCAGTTTCATGTTCGTTGCATCGATGACACTGTCTAACCGTCTCGAACTGTGAGCTAGCTCACACTAAAATTCAACTTAGAGGAAACAGTGAGTCTACAGCTAACCTTTTTGGAACTAAAGTATTGTGAAGGACTGCACTTTTTAAAAGCTTGCAAGTGCTGTACAAACAGCCTGAAGGGCTGTGAAGGGTTAATTCTGCACAGAAACAGAGGGTCTTGAGTGGCAGGCTGCTTCAAACAATCCAATTGGTTAGCATCAGCTGAGTGGGGAAAGTCTTGAGAGACCTGCAGGCTGAGAAGAGATTCAGTCTAATTTCTGCCTTGGCTGACTCCAATTTTGACATATTTATTTCCTTCACAATGTTCTCCCCTGGAATTAAACCGAAACAAATGGTAACCATATAATCTAAGCTTGTTATTTCTGTTTGGTCCTTGAATCTGCTAAGCATCTTCATTATGTTGCATGCTAATTTACTGCTCACCCTCTACGCCAGTTTGGTGTAGTGGTTAAGTGTGCAGACTCTAACCTGGGAGAACTGGGTTTGATTCCCCAGTCCTCCACTTGCAGCTGCTGGATGACCTTGGGCAAGCCATGGTTCTGACAAGAGCTGTCCTTGAAAGGGCAGTTCTTGAAAGAGCTCTCTCAGCCCCACCTACCTCACAGGGTGTCTGTTGTGGGGAGGGGAAGGGAAAGGAGTTTGTAAGCTGCTCTGAGATTCCTTCAGGTAGTGAGGGGCAGGGTATAACTCCAATCTGTTCTTCTTCTCCTTCTTCTTTTTTCTGATGGAGGAAGAACTACTTAAGTTGGAGGATGGCTGCTTAGAGAATTGTTGGATCTATCCCATTTTCCTTCTTCCTGATTAGGTGGAAAACCTGAGCACACTTAACAGGGAGGGAGTCCTATTGAATAAAGTGGGAATTACTTCTGTGCATGCTTAGCATTGCAATATTAGCCTGATAGGTAACTGTACTCAAACAGTGATCACACAGTGAAACATGGAAGGGATGAATGAATGCTAGTGCATGGGATACTGTAGAATGTCAGATTTGGCAATGTAGTGAATTAGTGAGAGAAACTTGGGTGTGGACACTGTTATAGTTTCCCATGGCTATCCATATATTTTTACATATTTGCTCACTCTTTATTAGGATTTTGTAGTGTGTTCTACATAGTGCCTCAATAGACCTTTTTCACCTGTATCAGTTTAAACGCTGGAGGCTGTGTCTTCCTTCTGGCAGCTGTCCTTACTCCTTGCAGTAATAAGAAACCCTAATGAATATTGGTTTCCTGGTTGGGGAACAGAATTAACAGGTGCAGGTGAGAGCAACCATCCTGCCCTCTGGGGACAGGTGAACATTCTACCTGGAAACCATGGGGTCTTGAAGCCACAAGCCCAGTCACTGCTTCTTTATGCAGGTTGTTTTGTTTACCAATCCAGGCACCTGAAGGCATGGCTCCCTTCCCACACACCTCACAGTTCCACTTTATTACATAGGAGAAGAGCCATGATACTGCAGCCTTCTTCCTACTTCTTTTCCTGCCAGTCTCCTCCCATTTTACCTCCCTTTTTATAGCTCCAGCTCCACACCTGGCCCTTGAGCTAAGCTCCACCCTCCTCTTCTCTTTTCCATAACCTACCTCAAAACACCTGGGCCCAGGGAGCCATCGTTCTCCCACCCAGCCAGGTTTGTTCACTGCCTCCAACCCCTTTGAGCTTCCCAGGGCCAGACTGCAAAGGCTGCCCTGTTGCCTCTTTCTGCCCCTGGTCTCGCTCTGCTCCACCCAGGTGAGTCTTGCTGCTGGACCCAAGGGCCTGCCCTGCCAGGTGAGTCTTGCTGCTGGACCCAAGGGCCTGCCCATTTCTGTTAGATACCACAGCAGATTCAAATGTTGCTGGTTTCAAGTTACTCTAGGCAAGAGGCAGTAAATGGATCACTCTTCATAGCAAAACAAGTGCAATAAATATCTTTCCAAACTAGTGAGCCCCTGCTCAGAAACCTGCACACTGTATCATTGGGTTGATCCTAATAAAACATATTATTAGGATCGTTCTTTTGGTGTGTGGTTTTGGGTTTTTTTTGAAACACTGGCTTTGCTGTTTATAACCAAAGTTCTGTCTGACCTTGAAACCTTCCCCACTTACATAGAAAAGCAAAACACCCAGAACATTTGTAATCCTTTATTTATCTAGCACGTTCCCCTGCATCTGCAGTCAGTGCCTGAATCTCTCGTTGGGAATCATCCTGATTTCAGCTGATCCTTCTCCCTTAAAGGTGAAGAAAAGTGTCCAGAGCCATAGATCTGTAGTGGCCGCTTGTCTTGTGCTCAGTGGAGAAGAAATATTTCAATAGGTAAAGATACAAAGTATCAGACATGGATAAAACTATGCGTGCACTATATAATCCCCCAAAACTCTTCCTGTTCAGAGAATTTGCTCCTTCTCTGTGTGTTTCCAAGCTGAAGATGTCGAGAACCTAGTCTGCTAATAGCCTATGTGGTCTACGTTTGCAACACACACACAGAAACAGAGAGAGAAAGAGCAGGGGAATCCTCTGATTTACCAGATTAAATACTAACCTGACTTCATATTCTCTTTTAGATATACAACCATTACTGGCTCTCTGTGAGATGCCAAGAGAACTGCATTTTAGCGGTCTCATCTGAATCCATGATGTATTTTAATTGTTAAACATGAAGGCTGAGATATATAGATGTGCAGCAATGGTCTTCGTAATTAGCAAATCTGAAGACACAACAGGACTTGCAATTCAAATCCTGCATTCATGATGGAGTATATAGTTTGGTGGGTAAAAAAAAAAAAATGCAGCACTGATAGGCAGCAGCCCTGCAGTGTTCCCTGACTTTTCCGCCTATGTTTCTGCAAGCAATCTCTTTCTTTCCTGCTGGTGCAATCACAGGAGATGTGAGAGTGGTTGTACGGAATATTTGATCTCTCCGCCTCCGTTTCCTTCAGCAACACTTGTCGATCTGCAAAGGTGACTGCATCATTTGGGCCACAGATGCTGCTGACTTTTGCCTCAAGTAAAGGTCTAAGGCCCAGGCTGGCCTGATCTCGTCACGTCTCGGAAGCTAAACAGGGTCGGTCCTGGTTATTATTTGGATGGGAGACCACCGAAGAATCCCAGGGTTGCCAAGTAGGAGCAGGCAATGCCAAACCACTTCTGAACATCTCTTGCTTTGAAAACCCTACAGGGCCACCATAAGTCAGCTGTGACTTCATGGCGCTCTCCCACCCCCACCAAAGGTTCTGAGGGAAACGTGGAGGTGTCTGCTTGAGAGAAACCCTCCAAGAAAAGGAAGAGTTGCACATAGAGGGCTTCCTCAGAGGGGTGGGAGCTGCACATCCCTTTGATCATGCAGAGTCCAAGAGTCTGGTCTCTTTCCCTCCCGACACAGGAGGCGCATGCTGCTTTGCTGCATATGCGTTGACATTTCAGCTGCTCTGTGGCATGTTCTCTGCTCTACATCTGAACCGAGATGATTTGTTCCCATCTGTTATCCATCTATTTTGGCTGCATGGCCTGTGCATCACCCTGCCTTTCTTTTATTATCTAGTTCAGCTTTCTTCCATTCATTGGTTAACAACACACGTGACGTCACAACCCTGTATCCCGATACCCCCCCCCAACCAGTGTTCCCTCTAAGCTGAGTTAGTATGAGCTAGCTCACAGTTTTTTAGCCTTCAGCTCACACATTTTTGTCTTCGCTCAGGAAGGATGGCTACAGAGCAAACTAATTTACGCAGTAGCCAAATTGCTCACTCATAACTTTAATGCCAGTCACTCACAAAGCAGAATTTTTGCTCACAAGACTCCACAGCTTAGAGGGAACATTGCCCCCAACCTCCCACATGTTGCCAGGTACTGCCTGGCAGTCCTAAGTCTAACAGCACAGTTTCCTTAGTAAAACAAAAAGTGCAATTTGGCTTGCATTGTAGAACAATGAATGTGTGCGGGGGGGGGAGGAAGTATATCATACTGCATCATTGACCCTTGGGGTGTCTCTTAGTTAGCTGAAAAGTACTGAGACTGATGAGTGATTTCAGCTCCCACATACTTTATTAGTTGAAGAGCAAGACAAGAGAAGCCTTGGATACATTACATTAGCCTTGTGTCCCTCGCTAAAATGTCGATGTCCCTGCGATGATGATGCAGTAGCTAATATTGTCTTACAGTGGTATGTGTATAAACTGAGTCCAAATGCTTCACAACTGTGATAAAACAGCTGAGTCGGACTGGTATTCTGCCCTACAGCGCTGCTGCTGAAAAATATAGTAAGATGTGTGGTTTGTGTGTGTTTGTGTAATTTTTGTCACTGTTTGTTTGTCTGAACCATAGTTGTGTTCCTTTGTAAATCAATTTAAGTCCCCAGTGGGGAGGGGGGAGGAGGTTGGATTTATACCCCACCCTTCACTACCTAAAGGAGTCTCAGAGCAGCTTACAATCTCCTTTCCCTTCTGCTCCCCACAACAGACAACCTGTGAGGTAGGTGGGGCTGAGAGAGCTCTCTCGAGAACTGCCCTTGAGAGAACAGCTCTGAAAGAACTTATGACTGACCCAGGGTCACACCAGCAGGTGCAAGTGGAGGAGTGGGGAATCAAACCTGGTTCTCCCAGATTAGAGTCCGCGCTCCTAAACCACTACACCAAACTGGGATAGAAATATTTAAATAAATCACTGCACTTTATCTTACGCAAGTGTACAAGTGAAATTCCTGCTGTTCGGCTGGGTGCAATATTTTGAGCAGCACAACCTGGGCCCCAGAATGATCTTTCTGCCCAAGGAGTGATTTGGGCCAGCAGGTGTGAAGGACGGCTGGCCTTGGCCAAGCTGCGTACCAAACGGAGTACCTTGCTTTCCAAAGAGGAATGAATGGCAGCTGTTCCCTCAAGGGTTGCCAGCTTCCAGGGGGGCCCTGGAGATCTCTTGGAATCACTACTGATTTTCAGACTGCAGAGATCAGTGCCCCTGGAGAAAATGGCTGCTTATACCCCACTGTGGTCTTTTCCCTCTTGAAACCCTGCCCTCCCCAAAATCTCCGGGAACTTCTCAACCCAGAGCTGGCTTCCCTAGTTCATGTATTTTTTTAAAAATTTTTTATAGCCTGCCTTTCCCCAAAGCATCTTACATCATTCTCCACCCCTGTGTTTTGTCCTCACATGACACAGGTTAGGCTGAGAGCGTGTGACTGGTCCAAGGTCACCCAGCAAGGCTTCCATCGCAGAGTGGAGGATTCGAACCTGGGTCTCCCCGATCCTAGCCCAGCGCTCTAAACCACTACACCACCCTGGCTCTCACTTATAAGGGACAAGGAAAGAAAGTGTCCTCAGGCTCAATCTGCCCCCTGCCTCTCCTGACCCCCTGTCTGGAGAGATGGGTGTTTCCCCCTCTCCTTCTCTCTGAAGTGTGTCCAAAATTACAGCATCTTTACTTTGCCCCATTAAACTCAGCGGGAGCCACTCTAGAAACCGAGCGGGCCCTTTTGCATAATCATTGGAATGAGCTCCCCGGCCCTGCTTTCCTGCATCTCCAAATGTGCTCTCTCTCTCTCTCTCTCTCCGATTGATTTCCCCCCTCTTCGTGTTCTGTCGTCCTTTCCCTCACGTCTTCTCTCGGGAGTGGAGCTGCATCCATGATTAGGCATCAGCAGTAATCAGAAATAAATTGTCAAGTATCGCTGCGCGTGTGTGGAGGGGCACGCCGGCAGCGCTTTCGCCCGGCGCTCCTTCGGCTCTGCCCGGGCTCCGCTGGGCTGGGGAGACGCCACGCTTGCCTCCCCCACCCCCTCCGCCTCGCTCGCTCCGCTCGTGCTTCCCGCTCCCATCAGCGGCGGCCCGCTCTGAAAACTTTGAAAGCTGTCGTTAAATGTTCAGATGACACCCGGGCAGCTGCGTTGTCTGTCTGTCTGCCTCTCCCTCCGCAGATGAGCGAAGAAAATGGGCTCCGGAGCGAGAGGGAAGACGGCGAGAGAAAGCAAAGTGCTGTCACTTGCTCAATCAAAAAGCTTTTTCTCTTTGCTCAGTGAGGATAAGTAAGTTATTTACCACCGCCCTGGGAGAAATGTGTCTCCCCCACCGTGCTTCCCTGCTTCTTCTGTTCGCGCTGAATCTCTTTTGCCCTGGTGTGGAATAGAAGCTGCCGCCATGTTTTTCTTCTTTCGTAGCCTGCGGGCCAGACCCATCTTGTCAGACCTCAGGAGCTGAACAGGGTCAGGCCTACTTAGTAGATGGGAGATCACTAAGGAACACCAGGGTCATGGCATGGAGGCGGGCAATGGCAAACCGCCTCTGAACCTCTCCCGTCTTGAAAACTCTAGGGGTTTTGTTTGCCATAAGTCAGCTGTGATTCAACGGCAAAAAGCAACAACAAGCATGCAGGGTATGCAAATAATGGTGCAATTTTCTGCCAGCCTCGAGGTGGAGCCTAGAAATCTCCCAGAATTACAGCCGATCGCCAGGCTCCGAAGGTCAGTTCCTCTAGAGAAAATGGCTGCTTTGGAAGGTGGACTGTGTGACATTATGCCCTGCTAAGGTCCCTCCCCTCTCCAAATCCCACCCTCCTCAGATGCCACTCCCCAAACATCCAGGAATGTTCCAAACCGGAGGTGGCAACCCTAGTGCAGAGTCTGTCTGTCTGTCTGTCTGTCTCTCTCTCGGCACCTGATTTGAGCAGCCGATCTACCCTGTAGGACAGGAGTGTCGAACTCATTTGTTATGAGCCGGGTCACACGTGCCATAAAATGTAACAATAAAAAACAAGGGTACACGCACATAATAAATGCATATAAAAGCTAACTGAGAAAAGCAAGGAGGAAAGGGGAAAGCTGTTTAGGGGGAAGGGTGATATTTACCGATCCTGAAGAGGTCTGTGGAAGCAGCAAGTCAAGGAGGGAACAGTCAGTGCTTTGGGAAGCAAGAGAGAGAAGCCACACACACAGCTGGGGCAGCTGGGTGATGTATTTATAGGGCAAAATGTATCCTGAGGCACCACCAGAAGGAGGAGATTGGATTTATACCCTGTCCTTCACCACCTGTAAGAGCCTCAGAACAGTCTCCTTTCCCTTCCCTTCCCCTTCCCACAACAGACACCCTGTGACATAGGTGGGGCTGAGAAAGTGCTTTCGAGAACTCTTTCAAGAACAGCTCTGACAGAACCATAGCTTGCCCAAGGTCATCCAGCAGCTGCGAGTGGAGGAGTGGGGAATCAAACCCGTTTCCCCCAGATTAGAGCCCACGCACTTAACCAACTACATCAGAGGACAATGAACTGATGGTTCTGCTGGAGGTAGACAAAGAGATGGGAGAGGCTCTGCAGGCCCCAGATGGGAAGAGGAATCAGGAAGGTAAATAGACTTAAGTGTTAATTAATCGCTGCTTAGTTGAGGGTAGTGGGTGAAGTTAGGCTGGGGTGTTGATGGGTTTATACTGAGTGAATCAGTAGGTCCTGCATCTCTCCAGGGCAAGGAGGGGGTAGCAGCCAGCCAACTGCTCTGACTCATACCTTGAAACTGATTTCCCAGGCTGATGCCTGGCTGGCATCCATCTTGGTCCGTTTTGGCCCAAGCAGTGCCCTGCACTTAAGGTATTGGGGTGATATTAGGAAGGGTGTTTCTGGCTCTCTTAGCTCTAAACTGTCCCTCAGCAGGAGGAGGGGTCCGACTGCTAACACACCCACCAGCTGATGGGCAACCCAATGCAGACAAGCTTGGAACTCCCACCCGGCCCACTGATGGGCCAGTCATACAGACGGTGGCAAACTCAAGATGATTTGTAAGTAAAGCATAGCACAGAATCAGTGCACGCCATGTCCGTGGCTGAGAATAGTGGGGCCTCATGAAGGTCACCAGAGAGGATCTTGAAGGCAATGGCTGTAGACAGATCTGCTCAATAAAATGTGGAGTAGATGGAACATGATGCACACCAGGTCTTCAGAGGGAGACTGGAGACCTGATGGAGAATGAACACTTGAAGCTGCCTTATACTCAGGGCTATTTTGGGGCAGGAATGCACAGGAACGGAGTGGCTGGCTCCCTAGTTGGCCACGCCCAGCAGGAATTCATTAGCATAATAGGCCACACCCAACAGCAGAAACTCATTAGGATTGACTATGTTGCATGACTAACATGCAAAGGAGTTCCTGCTCCAAAAAAAGCCCTGGGTTTTAACAACAAACTAGGTAAACAGAATAAGAAGCAAAACGTGGTTGTGGCTGGATGACCACACTTCTGGTAACGTGGGGTGTGTGGCCTAATATGCTAATGAGCTGTGCTGCCAGGGGTGTGGCCTAATATGCTAATGAGTTTCTGCTGTTGGGTGTGATGTTATGCTAATGAGTTCCTGCTGGGTTTTTTCTACAAAAAAAGCCCTGCTTATACTGAATCAGACCATTGGTCCATCAAAGTCAGCATTGTCTACTATGACTGGCAGTGGCTCTCCAAGGCCTCAGGTGGAGGTCTTTCATATCACCTCCTACCTGATCCTTAATTGTAGATGCCAATTGAACTTGGGACCTTCTGCATGCCACGCAGAGGCTGTATCACCGGGCCCCTCCCCAGTGCAAGGAAACAAATTCTGGAGCATATGGAAGCAGAAGCAAATGCAGATAGAGCTGCTATATTTCTACTTTTGTCAGGTACATAAGAACATAAGAGAAGCCAATGTTGGATCAGGCCAATGGCCCATCCAGTCCAACACTCTGTCACACAGTGGCCAGAAATATCAGGTGCCATCAGGAGGTTCAGCAGTGGGGCCAGGACACCAGAAGCCCTCCCACTGTTGCCCCCCCCCAAGCACCAAGAAAACAGAGCATAACTTGCCCCAGACTGAGAGTTCCTATCTATACCTTGTGGCTAATAGCCACTGATGGACCTCTGCTCCATAGGTTTATCCAATTCCCTCTTGAAGCTGTCCATGCTTGTAGCTTCCACCACCTCCTGTGGCAGTGAATTCCATGTGTCCATCACGCTTTGGGTGAAGGACTTCCTTTTATCCATTCTAACCCGATTGCTCAGCAATTTCATTGAGTGCCCACAAGTTCTTTTATTGTGAGAAAGGGAGAAAAGTACTTCTTTCTCTACCTGCTCTATCCCATGCATAATCTTGTAAACCTTGAACATGTCACCCCTCAGCAGTGTTCCCTCTAAGCTGAATTAGTGTGAACTAGCTCAGAGTTTTTTAGCCTCTGGTTCTCAAATTTTTGTCTTTGCTCTGGAGCCATCCTTCCTTAGCTAATTAGTTTATGCAGTAGCCAAATTGCTCGCTCACAACTTGAATGCCAGTAGCTCACAAAGTAGAATTTTTGCTCACAAGACTCCATAGCTTAGAGGGAGCATTGCCCCTCAGCCGTTGTTTCTCCAAGCTAAAGAGCCCCAAGCATTTTAACCTTTCTTCATAGGGAAGGTGTTCCAACCCTTTGTCATGTGGATGCTGGGAAAGCTTTACCTGCTGAAATCCCCTCTTCTGCACACCTGTCAAAAGCACGGAGGCCTCCTTGGTCTCTCGGTTAGCTCCGACATCTCTGCCATTCTCACAGCAGCACTGGCAGATTCATTCTAGCCGTTCCTCTGTGGTAAAGCAGTTCCTGGAATGTGCCGCTGTAGACAGCAGGAGTCCGTCCAACCCGTATTGATCCAGTGGATATTGCCAAGGACCAGGAAATTAAACTGAAGCCAGGACAATTGCTCCATAGCATAAATAAACTCTGCCCGTAGACTCTGCATTTCCTGGAGGAAACTGAAGAAACTGTTGAGGTAGAATCAGCGAAACCAGAATCTGGGGGTGGGGGGTGGGGGGAAGAGGTATGATTCAGAGAACAGCAAGATAGAACTCATGCCAGGGTGAACATGCCAAAGCAGAACATAAGGCCGACATTAAGGTTACAAGATGAACAATGGTCATCTCCCTGCTTTGTTTGCACAGGAGGTCTTTCTGTAGAAAAAGGAGAGTTTAGGGCATTGGTGTCAAGGCCTGCGATACTACAAGCCAGTACTGCAGGGCTGCTCAGCTCAGTGAAGCTGACAATAGGCATTATCTCACCCACTGCAAAATCCTCCTGCTTGGGGGTGGCGAAGGAGGAGATGGTGAGCAGACACAAACTGCCCTGTCTGAGGAGGCCAAGCAGCGCCTGGGACTTGGGAAGAGTGACCAGGGCTTGTCTCTGCTTTCTCCAGGACACCAGTGGCCCTCTAGGGCACTGGCCCGCCGGGAAATTTCCCTGCACATTATACGGCCAATCCACATCTGTGTACACATTATGCAAAATGAAGCAGTAGAAGAATTCTACAGTGTGTCGCTCCAGAGGTGTGTGTTTCTGTCCACTATCTCTAGCTTCAGCATTTTTTACAGTAACTGTGTAGCTGCTTGATCACCGAGGAAATTTCGGCTAAAATTCTGTGCATGCTTGAAGGGGAGAAAGGTGACCGGGCCTTACTTCCATGTAAAAACACATAAAACCGGGCTCTTAAATAACACTTAAATAATCCTGGCAGATTATCTCCCTGTGTGTCTGATATTCTGGATTACTGTAAGGCTCTTGAGGAGTTTTAAAATTAATAACTTCTTGCCTACTTAAGACAGAGCAACATAGTAGCGGCATTATAAAGCTTAGCAACCAAAGAATTCTGTATCAAAATGGCTCAGAGACTGAGGCCAAATTCCCACATGCCGCTTACAGAGTTTTCCAGCTCTTCTTCCACTGGTGGTGTGTACGTGGGAAAACAGAAAGGCAGTTGTTGCTGTTGTTGTTGCTGTTGTTGTTATTCGCCCCATCCTAGCTTGTGCCAGGCTCTGGGCGATGTACAACAGAGGCACAAAGCCATAAAATGAATATACAGAACATTAGGAATTCAGAATAACAAGAGGGGAATAACAAATTTTAAAAACCAAGCTAAAAAGTCCCAGATGGCGTCCCTAAAAATTTCATCCCAGTTCTGGACTGCCTGGCCACTTTCTGGGCAGGGGGAGAGGGAACACAAGATCAGAATTAAGGGGAGGGGGGAGAGGAAGAGGGTGCCAGCCACAACAGAACACCATCTCTGTCCTCAACCAAAAGCCTGGCAGAACATCTCTGCCTTGCAGGCCCTGCGGAATTACATAAGATCTTGCAGGAGGGCCCGGGTGGTACTAGGCAGAGAGTTCCACCAGGTTAGCGCCAAGGCCTTTTTGGTTTTAAATGGTTTTTTCCCTGGGTTTCTGAATCCATACATGGCTATGCAGCAAGGCTGATTTACAATTATATTTTTGGAAGCGTTGTAAGCCACTTTGGGTCCCCACTGGGGAGAAAAGCAGGGTATAAGTGTCTAAACAAACAAATGCTTGCTTCAGGGATCCCTGAAGGTCTGCTGAAGTGAGCTGTGTAAAGTGCTGAAAGCACTAGATAAATGCGACAAGTACTATGCCCTGAAGCATTCACCTTCTGTTTATCCCTCTACCCAGCCCTTCAGTTAAGATCTGCCTCTCAAGCCCTGCTCTCTGTGCTCCTGCCACTAGAGGTGAACATAAGAACATAAGAGAAGCCTGTTATGTAGGCGGACTGCCACCAGGGGTCCGCGGTCACCTCAAACAAAAGAGTCCTCGGATCCTAGTCTACCTAGCATCAGCCTATGGTAACTTTGGTGGGAAATTCAAACCCCCCAATGGGACAGTGGGTGTGCCGGGTGGGTGTGTATATAGTCTTGCAGGGCTGTTGTGTGTCCATGTTGTGAAATACTAATAAATGCGTCACACTGCATGTCGTTGTCCGAATCCTCCATGCGGCGAACCCAGTACTTTACAAAGCCAATGGCCCATCCAGTCCAACACTCTGTCACACCAAGAATACAGAGCCTCACTTGCCCCAGCCTGAGAGTCCCTATCTATACCTTGTGGCTAATACCCACTGATGGACCTCGATATGAAGAGTCCTGAAAGCCTGATGTCACCAAAGCTGGCCGACTGAAAAAAAACGCCGATTGGACTAGTCCGAAGGCAGAGACGAATCCTCCGTCACCTGCAAGTGTGTGTGGAATTAAAGAATTACATGTTGTCCTCCCTACCCCTTATATAACATTGTTAGTCCCACGTCTCAGAGAGTAACTGTACATCGCTCAGAGCCTGCAGGCGAGTGGGGTGAGCGATTAATAAATCAAAAGATGATGATGATGATTATGCTCCATATGTTTATCCATATGGGGGGTGGGCAGCAACGAGAGACTGGGCGTTTTCTGTGCTGGCACCTTGCCTTTGGAATGCCCTCCCCCTCAAGACTCACTGACGTCAGTTTCAGCTGATTTATGGCAACCCTGCAGGGTTTTTCAAGGCAAGAGGCATTCAGAGGCGGTTCGCAATTGCTTGCCTCTATGTACGAACCCTAGACTTGCTTGGTGGTCTCCCATCCAAGAATGAACCGGGGCCAACCCTGCTTAGCTTCTGAGATCTGATGAGGCTGGGCTAGCCACCTGAAGCAGGACTCTGAAGAGGCACCATAGAAATATAAGAAAATATATAATAACTCAACCGAAGCTGCAGATCTGAGCTAGCCGTACACCATATCTAGCATCTAATCAAGACGTAAAATTCCATCAAGTTGCTTCTGACTTATGGCGATTCTGTGAATTAATGACCTCCAAACAGTCCTATCATTAACAGCCTTGCTGGTCTTACAAACCGAGGGCTGTGGCTTGTGTTATGTATTGGGACTGGAACATTGCAGGACTGTTCCTACCAGAGACTGGCTGAGCTTGGAGCTCTAGAACAATAGCCCACCAGGACTCTGGAGGTGGCCAATGAGGAATTAATGGTTCTGACAATAGCCTATCGTTGGTGGTCATTTGGGAAGTGGGTGGGGCTTGCATGCCATCTAAACAGGGCCATTGCCCAGGGTCCTTGCATTGTTCTTGCTGAATCACTAACAAAGCTGAGCTGATCACTAGGCTTAGTGTCAGACCATCCACGGAATCCAGGATTTAACAGCTTCCTTGACCGAATCGATCCAACTCATGTTGGGTCTGTCTCTTTTCCTGCTGCCTTCAGCTTTCCCCAGCATTACTGTGTTTTGCAGCGACTTCTCAACTTCTCATAATGTGATCAAAGCACAATAGCCTTTGTTTAGTCATTAGGTAAGGGGTTAATTGGCCTGCTATTAATAAAAAAAGGATTTAAGGTAATCATTTATGACATGAAAAGTTTTAAAAACATCATTACCTGGCAAAAAAGAGCTAACTTCATAGACTCCATCTCAGGATTAGCAAGAGTTTGGGCTAATTTAGTATTTAGTTGCTCTGACCATCTAAGTCTCCTATAGCCCGGGATTATGCCTTCTGCAAATTCTGGTGCTGGTTTCAAAAAAATATTATCATTGAGATTAAATATAAGTCTTAATGGGCAATGGTCACTTCAAGGGCTATCAACAACCACAAACCTGTCCACAAAGTTCAATAAAGTAGATGGTATAGCAAAATAATCAATTGTACTGGCCCATAAAATTGACACGTAAGTAAAGGAGCCACCGGATACATCCAAATAAGAACCATTTAGGACATGTAGGTTAGCCCATGAGAGCAATTCCAAGAACTTAAGACCAGATTTGTTAATAACTTTGTCCCTCTTTGTTTAGTCATTTTAGCTTCCAGGGAGAATTCAGGCTTGATTTGACCTAGAAGCCACTTATTTGTCTAATGGAGATACGTTTCGGTTTTATGCACGACAGGACCAAACGTTCCACGCCTGAGGATTTACCACGGAAGACCAGCGTGCGTAAACTTCTGGAAGTTATAAAGCTTTCTAATACTCTTCAGCAAGGGAAGCGCGATCAATTTGTTTAAGCCCCTTGAGGACTTTATGGAGAAGAGAATAAGTAGGACAGGAATAATTTAATTCATTAAGCAATGGAACTGAAGTAATCCCTGGCACAAAAAAAATTCAAAACCATCATAGGTTGAAATTGTCACTGTGACAGAGGGCTCTAATTTTAAGATTATTGCACATATAATTGCAGTTACCAGATCAGCATCCTTTTCCTCCATCAAGTACGCCACCTATTTAGACTTGAAGAAAAAACCCGTCGACAGAATAACCTCCACTTCCAGGCTCCAAAATCAACACACACACTTGGTGGTGGTGGTGGTCACCTTCAAGTCACAGATGACTCATGGTGACCCTGTCCTTTTGTCAAGGCAAAAGACATTCAGAGGTGATTTGCCATTGCCTGCCTCTGTGTTGAGGGCCACGGTGGCTCAGAGGTTAAGACGCTGAGCTGCAGACTGGAAGGTCTGTAGTTCAGCAGTTCGAGAGATCTGAGTGCCGCATGACGGAGTTCCAGATCACAGGAGGTGGTAGTTCCACTCTATTCTGGTATGGTCAGGCCTCACCTGGAGTACTGTGTCCAGTTTTGGGCACCACACTTTAGGAAGGATGTTGACAAGTTTGAGCGTGTCCAGAAGAGGGCAACCAGGATGGTGAGAGGGTTGGAATCCAAGTCTTATGAGGAAAGGCTGAAAGAGTTGGGTATGTTTAGCCTGGGAAAGAGAAGACTTAGAGGGGACATGATTGCAGTCTTCAAGTATTTGAAGGGCTGTCATGTCAAAGATGGAGCAGATTTATTCTCTCTTGCTCCGGATTGGAAGACTAGATCTAATGAGTGGAAATCACGAGGGAGTCGTTACCAGCTAGATATCAGGAGAAACTTCGTAACTGTAAGAGTGGTTGAACAGTGGAACAGTCTGCCTCGGGAGGTGGTGGATGCTCCTTCCCTGGACGTTTTCAAGCGGAGGCTGGACGACCATCTTTTGGGTATGTTGTAGGTATGTAGGGCTATCTTTTGGCTATGCTCCTGCAGAGGGCAGGGGGTTGGACTAGATGACCTGCAAGGTCCCTTCCAACTCTAACATTCTATGATTTTATGACCCTGGTATTCCTTGGAGGTCTCCCATCCAAATACTAATCAGGGCCGATCCTGCTTAGCTTTTGAGATCTGATGAGATGGCTGGGCCATCCAGGTCAGGGCAACAGAGACACATAGGCATATTTAGCCATCAAGCCCAATGAAACGAGTGTGTTTCACTTCCAAATAAACTTGGACTCCTGGAGCTCACTGGTCTGTCTTCATCACTTAAGCTGGAAAAGGAGACCTTATTAACAAGTTTGGAAGAACAGAACTGGCAGCAGCTGATACAAGATGGCCCCAGGGAATGAAAAAAAATGACAACGCTTTAATAAACTGAACGTGTTCTCCGACAAGTTAACATAACAACGTGATTATCAGATCCCAGAAGAAATGCTATAACGTGCAACACCTGAAAACTGTGAAAGGTCCCTTCCAAATGTGACTTTTAAAATGCAAAAGTGAGAAAATATTTCCAAGCTAGTTATCCAAAGCACAGAAGTGGGATGAATACTTGTACTGAGGCTAGCCAAATCTGCCTAGACTAAGTACAAATTATTCACTCACTTTTGTACTTTAGATTGCTTGCTTACAAGTATTTTTGTACCATATAAGGCTGTTTATAACGTTAATCTGCTCTCTAGTTTGCAGTGCCATCCTAAACAGAGTTATACTCTTTGAAACGCATTGAAGTCAACGAGCATACAAGGCTGCAACTGCCTCCTGCACTCCTGGTGTTGTCTGCTCTGACGGGCAGAGGTGCTGGCAGAAAAAACTCTCCCGCCACCTGCTCCAAGATCTCATTTAGCTGGAAATGCCAGGGATTAAACCTTGAATATCCTATATGCAAATCATGTGCTTTTCCACTGTGTTGTGGTTCCTCTCTGGAGGAAACATACAAGCTCATTCTATTTCTTTAACGAGTTTTTTTTTTTAAGTTATCATTTAAGTTTGCCTACAGCAAAATCTTGAGGAAGACTTGGACGTTCTTCCTTTTATGCAGCGAAGGAATTTGCAGTGAAGCAAAAAGAACCTTGAGAAAATTAACTAACAGTTACACAGGGGAGGTGCATACACACAAGGCCAGTCCAAGGGTTTTCGGGGCCTCAGGCAAACTATGGCTTCATTTAAAGAAATCAGCATACAGAAAATTAATGAACTTTTACCTTTTATTTACTTGGCAATTAAGATGAACAATGTAAGAGTAAAACATTTTATTATTTGTTTACAAAGTGTATATTCTGCCTTTCTGCCCAGTCAAGGCCGACAAGACAGCAGACAATTAGAAGACGGAGAGAGAGAGAGAAAGAGACAGAGATAGACAGACAGACAGACAGACAGACGATAGAAAACAAAGCAATAGGAATAGCAATCAGGGCTATTTTGGGGCAGGAATGCACAGGAACGGAGTTCCGGGTGGCTCCAGAGTTGGCCACATCCAGCAGGAACTTATTAGCATACTAGGCCACACCCAACAGCAGAAACTCATTAGCACTGGCTACATTAGGGCTGCCTGGCCTCACATGCAAAGGAGTTCCTGCTCCAAAAAAAAGCCCTGGGTTTTGACAACAAACAAGGTAAACAGAATAAGAAGCAAAAGGCGGGTGTGGCTGGATGACCACACTTCTGGTAACATGGGGGTGTGGCCTAATATGTGAATGAGCTGTGCTGTCAGGGGTATGGCCTACTACGCTAATGAGTTTCTGCTGTTGGGTGTGGCCTATTATGCTAATGAGTTCCTGCTGGGTTTTTTCTACAAAAAAAGCCCTGATAGCAATTAAAACATAAGGCAGGAAAGAGGAACCCCTGTGGGAATACCAGATAAAGCAAAAAATGTCTTTACCCACTGGTGAAGACAGCAATGGAAAGGGAGAGATGAATATCCCTGGGGAGAGAGTTCTATAATTTCGGGCCATGACTGAAAAGGCCCTCTTTTGGGTTATATTTAAAAATTCATGTTTTTATTGATTTTTTGAAAAACTTTTTGGAAATCCTGCATTGTTTTACAACTCCAATATGTCATACTTTCAATTATAAATGATAACATTAATCATTAAAAATACAGAAAAGAAATTCACTTTCCTCAGATTTGGTGCCCCTTAAAACTTGGTGCGCTGCACATATAAAAGACTTGACTGGCCAGCTGCTTCCCTTTAATCTAGAATGTACTCTATTAAACTGGTGGCCTAAGGACAATGCTACTAAGGCTAATGAGGATTTGTTAACTATTTTATTAACTGCTGCTAGGACATCGGTAGCACAGTTTTGGAAAACCCCTCTTCCCCCTTCTATAAACCTATGGTATTCCAAGGTTTGGGATTATTATGTTATGGATAAGATTTCTACAACTATTAATGTCAAAAATACATATAAGGCATACCAGATTTTTCATAGTAAATGGAACACAGTGTTGGAAAAATTGGATAATAATCCTATTAGCAAGTCTTCATTTGAGAATCATAAATACTTTGAGCTGATGAAACTGCCTTGATTATGATACTAAAATTGCTGTGAAGTAAATGGTTGAAGTAGCAGTATGGTTTAAGAGATTTAGATTTTATACATGTAATGTTTTATAATTCGTCAGTTTAGTTTTATGGAGTGTAGCTTTGATTGATTGCATTATTTTATGTTAGAACGTAATTTTAATGTTTATTAAAAATAATAATAATAAAAAATTAAAAAAAAAAAACTTGGTGCGCTAGGGAACCGCCAAGTTCCCACAGAGGGACAGGCCAGCTGTCAGTCCACCAGAATCTCAGATTTTAGATGAGCCTTTGTGGTAGAAACATCTGGGCAATTTCTAGAGAAGAAAAAGAAGTTTAGATCAGACTAACAACATCCCTCTTGGTTCCCTTTGCATATCTCTAGCTGTTCAAGTGCTACTCTCCCTGAGAAACGTTCTACTTAAAGCACATTGGGAACTGGAAGCAGATTTGTTTCAATAAGTTCTTGAATACTAAGCACATTTTACACTCACATATTTCCAGTATCTTCCGACATTAAACACAATAACATCTCCAAGCGTTACAACCTAGCAGTCATAATGTATAAGAAATTAAAAAATAAAAAGGAATAATGAACCCATAAAAGAGCTTCGGCTCTGTAGCCTGCCCAGAGTTGGGAAAGGTTTTGTTTTGTTTCATAAGCACTATTACCTTTATAACAAAATGGTATTGGAGGGGGGAGGGTGCAGTTTGTTCAGAGCTGCACTGTTTTCCCAAACAAAATCACTTTCCCAACCTGTTGTTTTTCTTGCTGCCTGAAAAAAAATACAGTATTTATTAATAAATATTTACTTCTGCGGGGTGAACAGCAGTAGGATGTGTGTGCTGCCGAGCAACAAGACGGGCTATTCCATCAATGCTCCAGGCAACTGTGGTGGCATTTCTTGGCCCTGAAGCCTTATGTGTCTGTAAAGCAGGCCTGAAGCTAAAGTGGGGCATTTCGGGGCCTGGCCCCCTGACTTCCTGCCAGGGGCCCCCCCAACTTCCACCCAGCCCCCAGGCCTCCCAGCTCTCTGGGCCACCTGGAGGACTCCCAACTCTCTGGGCCACCTGGAGGACTTCTCACCACTACCCCTTCCCCAAGCATGGCTTGCTTCCCCATGTAGGCAAGCAGACTGTGAATGCCACAAAAGTGAGTTTTTAAAAATTTATTTTTTATTTTGTGAGGTCAGTGCCCCCTGACTTATTTAAAGGCCCCCTGAATTACAAAATCCTGGCTACGGGCCTGCTGTAATGTACCATCAAGTTGCAGCCAATTTATAGCAACCCTGTAGGGTTTTTAAGGCAAGAAACATTCAGAGGTGGTTTGCCCATTGCCTTCCTCTGCATAGAGCCCCTGGAATTTCTTGGTAGTCTCCCATCCAAAGGAGAAGGAGGGAGGAGGAGGAGGAGATAAGATTTATACCCTGCTCTTCACTCAGAATCTCAGAACAGCTTACAAACTCCTTTCTCTTCCCCTCCCCACAACAGACACCCTGTGAGGTAGGTGGGGCTGAGAGAGCTCTTTCTAGAGCTGTCCTTGAGGAGAACAGCTCTGGCAGAACTATGGCTTGCCCAAGGTCATCCAGCAGCTGCTTGTGGAGGAGTGGGGAATCAAACCTGGCTCTCCCAGATTACAGTCTGTACACTTAACCACTGCACCAAACTGGCTCCTAAGCAGGGCTGACCCTGCTTCTGAGATCTGATGAAACTGGGCCAGCTTGGGCCATCCAGACCCCTAAAGCAGGATGGATTCATTGATTTGGGTCAAAAATGTATATGCAGCCTTCTCCAGAGACCTGGTCAAGGCAGCACACCAAAACACACATGGGGGGCGGGGAGGTGGTCCTCAGCAGCCGCAGGTGAAATAGCTGCTGGTTAAACGGTCAGGGAAGCCCCGCCCTCCTGGCTCTTCAAAAAGATGGTAGAATTTAAGACAGACCTAGCTCCCAATCTTGCAAAGATCTGAATCAAAATTAAACCAGCTTGCGGCAATGAGGTGCTATCTCTGATGACCAAAGGGGCAGAGAGTAAGTGTTGTAGCAAGATAAATAATTAAACAAGGAGCAAAATCTAAAATCGCTTGCTTTATAGTCTGTGGTTCAAAATGTTTCTTTGATGAGGAAGGCTTGATGGTTCTATTTTACTCCCAGTGAATCCTAATTAAGGTTTCGGGAAATAAAACCACTGAGAAATGAAAAAAGAAAAAAAGGTAAAATAAAGATAGCATAAAAAGAATAAACAAATAGAGCATAAACACAGCATTTAGCAGCCTAACAAGTCTTAGATGGGCTACAGAGAATAGATGGTCTAGGACTTCCACTTCTCCTATGGTATACCATAGAGATGAGAGAAAACTTATTCATATCTGTAAAGACGCTAATGGCCGGAGGACATTTGGGAATTCATAGATGGATGGGACTATGAGTTGGACTATAAGGAAGGCCGAGCACCGAATAATAGATTATTTTGAATTATGGTGCTGGAGAAGACTCTTGAGGGTCCCTTGGACTGCCAGGAGATCAAATCAAAAGAAATCAACCCTACCTGTTCCCTGGGAGGCCAGATACTGAAGCTGAAGCTCAAATACTTTGGCCACCAAATGAGAAGAGAGCACTCACTGGAGAAGACCCTGATGCTGGGAAAGACTGAAGGTCAAAGAAGAAGAGGATGACAAAGAATGAGATGGTTAGACAGTGTTATCGAAGTAACAAACATGAAGTTGAGCAAACTCTGGAGAATGACAGAGGACAGGAGGGACTGGTGTGATGTGGTCCATGGGGTTGCAAAGAGTTGGACTCGACTGTGCAACTGAACAACAACAAGATGGATGGGAGTGGGATTGTTCTGCTATTGGTACTTCAGAGTGGATTAGTGTCATAAGAACATAAGAGAAGCCAATGTTGGATCAGGCCAATGGCCCATCCAGTCCAACACTCTGTCACACAGTGGCCAAAAATACTAGGTGCCATCAGAAGGTCCATCAGTGGGGCCAGGACACTAGAAGCCTTCCCACCAAGAATACAGAGCCTTACTTGCCCCAGAGTCCCTATCTATACCTTGTGGCTAATCGCCACTGATGGACCTCTGCTCCATATGTTTATCTAATTCCCTCTTGAAGCTGTCCATGCTTGTAGCTGCCGCCACCTCTTGTGGCAGTGAATTCCATGTGTTCATCACTCTTTGATGAAAAACCTGAAGAGATTTTTGAGTGGTGGAGTGGAATATAACTAGGATGGCAGACAGTTATACCAGCACAGATATTTGGGATCAAAGGGAGGGCACAGAACACATGCGTACAGAAGCCTCCAAGTGATGTAAGTTGTGAGAAAAAGGCAGAGGGAAGTAATACGAGGCAGGGAATTTAAATTTTAAGTTTCAGCGACAAAGGGAGGAAGTAGCCTCAGAGGAAGGGGATGAGTTGAAGGAGCTGAGTTTTGACTTGGATCCAGATCTCCAAGAATTCCCCCAAATCTTCAGGTATCCACAAATCTCCAGAAACCTCCCAAACTGGAGCTGACTACCCTACAAGAACAGCACACATGGACTTATCATCATTATCCACAATTCAGCACATCTACATAGCTGGACTAAAGCTGAACGACATAGCTGCACTAAAGCAGCCCTCTTAAAGGGAGGTGGTGTAGTTATTCTCCCACTGGCCTATTACACAAATGAACTGAAACAGCATCGGCAAGGTGCTAGGGAATACCAAGGATTAATGACCTTCCCCAACTATTTCTCACGGTCATTAATTCTTTTCAAAGTGTTTTGCCTTATATCCCCTTCTCTATTGATCGTTCCCAAGTGTCTGTGCTTTCTGGGATTTATGCTTACTTATTCGCATTCTTTTACGCTCAGGATCTTTGGAGGGTGTGGTTTGCCAAAGATGTCCTGGAAAGAACCTCACCCAGGTTTTTTTTGACAGGCAGCTTCGTTTCGCTGCTGAAAGGGAGCTGGTGCTGATGGACAGCTCAGGAGGACTACGTTAGCAGAGGGACAGGGAGAGGAGGGAAGGAGAGCGGCCTGTATTTGGGCGATTCTGCATTGGCTTTTCCCTCGGTTGTTTTACGAAACCCAGGTTGGAACAGAAATCCACCTCTGCATTGCATGCTGCTTTCACTCTCCTTGATCATCGGGTTTTATGGTAGCCTCCACACCCCGTGCCGCTTTCACTTTCTTTGATCACTGGGTTTTATGGTACCTTCTGCATAGATTTGTGGCCGTTTTATGGCCATTCAGGGGTGACTTTGCAGTCAGTGTGGCATTGGTATTTGATTGTGGTTTTGAGCTGCACGCTTTCCTCCCAGTTGAGAAAATGTGGAGCAAATGCTTGATGCAGGACCACCCTTTTCTCTCTACACAAAACACAGGCATGCACAAAAGGGGGCCAGGTTCAAAATAATTCCTTCTGCTGGTGGCAGATCCTGCTGAGAAGGCCTCCCAGACAAGGTGTTGGATTTTTTTTAAAAAAGTAACTTTTCAAACACCAGACTCCCTTGGTTCTTAGCCATTTTGGAGACCACGGGTGAGCCCAAGTGGCAGAATAGAGCGCTGTTTCCAAGGGCTTGTAACATGGACTACACCACTGTGGTGTAGTGGTTAGAGTGTCCGAATGGGATCTGGGAGATCCAGACTCAAATCCCCACTCTGCCATGGAAGCCTGCAGGGTAGCCTTGTGCCAGCTGCACACTCTCGGCTTAGCCTACCTTGCAGGGGTGTTGCGAGGATAAAATGTAGGAGAATGATGTGAGCTCCTTTTGGTTCCCCATTGGAGATAAATGGGTGTGGTAGAAAATAAATAAATAATAAAATAATCATAATAACGATAGTTCTGCACATCTATAATGAAAAAAAAGCACATTCAGTCAACAGTTGGGTGGTCAGTGGGGCATCCATCCCCTTTTGGAGAAAACAGATTTCAGAAGAAGAGGAGGAGGAGGAGATTGGATTTATACCCCGCCCTTCACTACCTGAAGGAGTCTCAGAGCAGCTTACAATCTCCTTTCCCTTCCCCTCCCCACAACACCCTGTGAGGTAGGTGAGGCTGAGAGAGCTCTTTTGAGAACTGCTCTCGAGAGAACAGTTCTGAAAGATCTTGTAACTGACCCAAGGTCACACCAGCAGCTGCATGTGGAGGAGTGGGGAATCAAACCCAGTTCTCCCAGATTAGGGCCCAGGCTCCTAACCACTACACCAAACTGGCTCCTATATATAAAAAAAATCCATATTCATCAGGACATGGACTCTTTCTAGGGCTCTGGTGTCACCTTCCAATGGGAAAATCTCGAGAAGGCCTTCTTAGCTTTAGGCAGTTCCAGAGCCTCTGTGAATCCCATGACACCAGCAAAACCTCTTTTATATCAACGGCAAAGAGTGCTTGGGTTTCCGCCCTCTTTGTGCAAATCGCATCTGGATTAATCCATTACATCCCGGAACAGAGCTGTCAATCTAGCATTGGTTTCAAGGTTAGTTTCTTCCAGGTGGTGCCTAGCAAATGGCTTGGCTTTCTGTAACACAACATTTTGGTTGGCTGCCAAAGGAAACCAGCCATATGAATACCAGGGAAACAGATGGGGAACTCATTATTCTGGTGCTCACCACCAAGAATCCCAAATCATGCCACATTACCACTGTGGAGCAATTGGGGTGCTCTTGAGTGGCGGAAGAGGAAATCATGCTGCAGGGGCTCCAATAAGTGGGAAGGGGCATTTGCTCCTGGTTGGTGGAAAGCGGAGCTACTCTTAGGAATCTGGAGTGGATCTGGCTGCTGCTGGGATAGGGTGAAAGACAGTGGCGGGATCCCTGGCTGTTCCTGACCTTGTGTGCTTTCTAGCAGCCCCAAGTAGCCGCTTGATTTCTGATGCTATGTTGGCTTAGGGAGAGATTGGGGACAAAACCCAGCACTAAAAGCAGGTAACAAAGTGCTCCCTTCTGCTGTAGGGGCAAAGCAAAAGGCACTCAGGACTTACTCACTTTTAGGATCAAAAGAATCTGTTTCCTTCCATTCAGTCTGTCTGCAACGCAACCCCCACTCCCACACCTTCCTAAAAGCTGTATCTGTTTCCTTGCTTTTTCTTTTTCATTATTAAACATTTTTATTGTATTTAAATAAAATACAGTAATAACATTCCGTGGAACTGTGTTTCCGGTATACAGTATAGTTCTACAATTACCAAATATAACCAGTATTAATATTCACAAAATATAAAGTAAATCTATTTTCTAATAACCATTAAATAAATTATCTATTATTTCTGGAACTTCACCTTGAAAATTCAAATACTCTATAATGGGAAGCCATATTGAGAAAATAGTTTTCCCTTTATTAAGCAAAATTGACTGTATTGAATGATTAATTTTTTCCATTATATATATATATATATTCCAAATTTTCCCATTCCATAAAGATATAGTAGGAATTTGTTCAGATTTCCATTTATGAGCAATTGCTGCTTTTGCAGCATAAAACAATATGGCCACTTTTTTTTTTTTTGCAATACTATGTATTTTAATGTCTTCTTGTTTCCTTGCTTTTTCCCAGCCAAAATACTGACTGACAATCCCTGTGACCGCTTCACGCACCTACCAAAAGTAGGCTTTTGCAGATAAACGTCTGTATCAGGGTAAATCGGGTCACCTCCTGCAGCTCCTTTGCCGTTAAACAGCTAACAAAAATTAACAGTTTCCAACGATGAAAAAAGACTGTATTAAAACTTTTCGGCTGGAAGGATCATTTCCTTTTAATATTAATTAGAATTAGATATTATCTCTTTCTCCCCCCCTCATCCTTTGGATGAATTTCCCCGAATTCTTTATCACATCGTAATGCAAATGAGTCTTTATTGATCTCTGGTGCCTGAGAAGAAATCAAGAGTGGATTCTGTGCGAAGGAGCCCGCTGTTCCGAAGAGATCTTAGGGGGAGCTGACTGTTTAGAGACCACTGAAATAATCAAAAGTTATGGATAAAGACACAGATGTACCGCGCTCAACATTCAACAGATTCCATTTGAATGTGTTACTTTCTTTTAATAAACGCTGTTAGAAGACCAGGGTGTGTGTGTGTGTGGGGGGGGAGAGAGTAGACGCACTGCTTCCTCCGCCACCCTTTCAGCAAGAGCAACTAACTCCTGCAATGCATCACTTCATTAATTCCACTGATGATACGATTGGGCTATTCAGAGACAATCACTGCACTTAACCAACTGGAGGAAATATAGGTTGAAGAGCAACTCTCAGCCTTTGCTCTTGATCCGCATTTTAATTCTGAACACCTTCGCAAAATGCCCTTGACCCTTCCATCATCCGCCGCACTTGCAACGCAAAGGAAGGCTCCATCCTCCAAAAGCATCAGAATTAGTCAGGCATCAACCAAACAATGGGCCCGGCATTTGGGTAGTGTGGAGTTGGTGACCCCACGGTGAGTAGTTAAGCATCTTACATTACTGTGTGTATAATATATATATATACACTTTACATTAGTACATTAGTACATTAGTATAGATATATATAACAGCCCCTTTACAATTTTTTGTTTGCTGTCAAGTCACAGCTGATTTAGCGGAGATTCCAAAGGGTTTTCAAGGCAAGAAACGTTCAGAGGTGGTTTTGCCGTTGCCTGCCTCTGCATAGCGACCCCAGACTTCCTTGGTGGTCTCCCATCCAAAGAGGCTGACCTTGCTTAGCTTTGGAGATCTGACGAGATCAGACTAGCCTGGGCTGTCCAGGTCAGGGCCCCCTTCCCTGGACGTTTTCAAGCGGAGGCTGGACGACCATCTTTTGGGTATGTTGTCGGTATGTAGGGCTATCTTTCGGCTATGCTCCTGCAGAGTGCAGGGGGTTGGACTAGATGACCTGCAAGGTCCCTTCCAACTCTAACATTCTATGATTCTATGAGAATATCCCTGATTATTTGTAAATCAATCTCAGCAGCAAGAACGAATAAAAGTTATCCCTCTACAGGTCCCACCATCGGAGATACTTTAAACTACAGTTTAGTTTAAAAACGTGTTCGTTTTTCTCATAAGGCTAATCATATAATGTGTCCAGACTGGGCTCAGTTTTAAAAAGGCAATTAATCTACATCACAAACACACACAAACATGCATGCACCTGACAATTGTATTGACTCACTCTGTGTAATCCACCTTGAGTCCAAGTGAGAAAGTGTCAGTTCCCTCAGCTAGTCAGTCAAACACCAGGCTTCTTCAGAAGATAGTGTTTATTGAAAGAAAATGCTGAAGGTGCAGTACATGGTTTTTGTCAGTGATACTTTGGAGTAGCAAGCAGTCTAAATTATAGCCCATTCAAAAGGGCCCCCCTACCCCCTAAGCCAATAGCTACTTTGCGCATGCATGAAAACCCAAAAGCGAAAGTTTAAGAAAGTAACCCAGACCAGTAAATTCCCTGCGCCAGGATGGCAGCAGCATGAGACCCAAGGTCAGGCAAAATTGATAAGATACAAAACAGACAGTACTAAATCACTGAGAGACTAGAGGCTCCAAACCCTCCCGCATTCCAACAGTTGAATGAATGCCTCCTTCTATTTTACAATGGCAGAGTAGATCATTTAAATAACTAAGCAAATAAAATTACAGCTCTGGTTGGGGACCATTTATACCAATGGTCCCTTTTTAGTTTTGAATTAATCTGCGGAGCGAAAACCTCAGTTATACCACCACATAACTATTTTATGATAAGCGTTCCTTTTGATTAATCCAAACACTATCTCAGTCCAGTTTGCGGACACACAGCCCTAGACGGAATTCACTATTATGATTGAAGTTCACGCTGTAGCTGGTGTTGAGTCTCACTATGTCAGCTTTGCAGCTGTTGGCAGCACTTTGAGTCGGCAAGGAGAGCTTGCTTTTGGTTTCTGCAGTCATCTTCTGCAGTACCTGGGAGTGTGCTAGGGCGCCAGTGGAGCTGGACAGAGAGGAGCATCTTTTTGCTTTTTCTAAGTCTTGCTGGGAGCTTGTGGATTAAGTATATTGTAGTTAAACATAAAAGGGTCCTGCTGTGCAGACAACACAACATAAAACATATGTGCTGTCAAGCTGCAACTGACTTATAGCAACCCCAGCAAGGGGCTTTCAAGGCAAATGAAAAGCAGAGGTGGTTTGCCATGGCCTTCCTCTGCAGAACCTTCCTTGGTGGTCTCCCATCCAAGACTTTATGGAGACCCCAGCAAGGGGCTTTCATGGCCAGAAAGAAGCAGAGGTGGTTTGCCACGGCCTTCCTCTGCAGAGTCTTCCTTGGTGGTCTCCCATCCAAGACTTATGGTGACCCCAGCGAGGGGCTTTCATGGCAAGAAAGAAGCAGAGGTAGTTTGCCATGGCCTTCCTCTGCAGAACCTTCCTTGGTGGTCTCCCATCCAAGTATAGACTCTGCTTAGCTTCCACAATCTGACAAGATTGGGCTATATCCTGCCCCCTTCCCTCCCCCAACACGACATAATCATTACATAATCTGGACTATTGATTACAAGCTAAAATGTAATGTGTCCATACCATCTGATGGCCTTTGGGTACTAAACCTTTTGACCTTGGGTTGGGATCTGACCAGGGCCAGTTCCAGGTTTTTGGGGGCTCTGGGCAGACAGTTCCCAAGGCCCCCTCACCTCCTCTGCCCACCATGAAGCACTCAAGCCCTTCTATCCACCTACATGCCTCCCATAAGCCTACGTCTCCTTCCCCTGTCTGTTCATGAGCCCTCCCACTGTCCATGCTCACAACTGTCTTCAGAGCTTTTCGCAGTGGTACCGGGCAGTGCAAGCAGAAGGGACTGTGGGTGGGGAACACTAGCAAGTAATTGGGCGGGGACCCCCAGCAGCAGTGGGCCCTGCTAGAAACCCTGGGCCTTGGCAGCTGCCCCACCTGAAAATGTGCTGACACCGGCCCTGGATCTGACTCAGCGCGTTATGAAACTATCAGAGTACGGTTTCACACATGATGTTTTTAGATATACACAGGAGAGCTTTCTGCTTTACATCTCAAGTGTCGGCTGATTTTCTACTGTGTTTACTTACAGTAGGTTTTCCTGATAATGCCACCGACTTTGCAAGTAAAAACAATGGCACTGGAAGGGGGGCACTTTGGGGGCCTGGTTTAGTTACAATTCTTAATGTCAAAATCTTGTCTTCTGTCATCTGTTAGAAAGCCTCAGTGGTGAACCGCACTGCTTTGTAGCTTTCTGTTCCACAGGAAAGAAGTCAATAGAGTCTCTTAGGATAATGATAAGATAAATTATGTACAAGCCAATGCAATTTGTACCAGACTGCGCAAAGAGAAATGCTTAAAGATATAGAATCCAGAAGGCCGTGTATGTCTTAGCAATTATTGCATGCATTCTGTGGTATTCTAGATGGCATTACAGATGGAAGAGATCTTCAGGGCCAGAGGTCATCTGAACCCATCCAGTGCTCACAAATTTTAAAGGATTAATAATTAAAGTTCAACACTTTTGTATATAGAATAGTATCTAACAACATCTCTACCTCATTTGCAAAAAGTAGGCATATGCGATATATGAAAAAACCCATCACAGTTATCCAAATATTAGAACATTAATAAAATATAAAACTATCATTATATAAAGAGCTGCCAAGTTGCAGCTGCCTTATGGTGACTCCAGCAAGGGGCTTTCAAGGCAAGTGAGAAGCAGAGGTGGTTGGCCCTTGCCTAACTCTGCAGTGCCTTCCTTGGTGGTCTCCCTTCCAAGTATTGACCCTACTCAGCTTCCAAGATCTGACGAGACCAGGCTGTATACCATGCTGCCTTCTCTCCCATCATTACATATTACAATTTCGCAAATATCCAAAGTTTGTACACTCCAGTGCATCCGGTTTTGGTCAATCACCACAACTGTCTCGCCACATAGAGATTCAGCTTTTCATTTGCCAGATGCATTTTGACTGTGTGAGTGCCAGCTTACAGCTGTCAATATAAATTGAAACGTATCCACAAAAACAGACTTTTCAGTCTTGCAGGCTCACGGGAGGCAGCCGGCTACTGTTCATCGATTCAAAAATGAATTTTCCTCCTATAATCCTTCCTATTGGTTACAAAATATTCTTTAATCATACATCGTACAGATAAAATTAGGTCAGATCCTATGCGAGTTTACTCTGAGCCAGACGTGAATCCCTGATGCAACCGTAAAACATACATAAGAGAAGCCAATGTTGAATCAGGCCAATGGCCCATCTAGTCCAACACTCTGTCACACAGCGGCCAAAAATACCACATGCTATCAGGAGGTCCAGCAGTGGGGCTATATACAATGCTACCTTGTATAGAGTCAAACCGCTGACCGGTCTAGCTCAGAGCTATCTACTTTGACCAGTGGCAGCTCTTCAGGGTCTCTGGGGAATAAAGACCTTTCCCAGTCACTGCTGCTTGAGATACTCTAGCTGAAGATGCAAGGACTGAGCCGGCTCTCTTCTACATGTGCTTTACCACTGTCCAAATGCCCCTGACCACATATATTTTAGGAGGCTTTTCAAATCAATAAACCATCAGCAGTTGGGAACAGCAAAAGCCGTCTCTGACTTCCTTGCAATGTTCTTTAATTATAGTGACTTCTGCAATCAGGTTATTAAATCTCATTGTGCAGTTGGGATATCTGAGCCACATAGACTTTCCTTCTTAGTAATATCTCAACAGTTCCTGAAAAATACTCCTAGAAAATTCTGCTTTCTCTCATTCAAAACAAAATTAGTTCTAGTGTGGGAGTAAATTAACTATGAATCCCTCGTTCCAGGTGGGTAGCCACACTGGTCTGCCGTAGAAGAGAAAGATTTGAGACCAGCAGCACTTTAAACACCGGCAAGATTTCCCGGGTACAAGTTTTCGAGAGCTCAGAGCTTCCCTTGTCAGACTGATGAAGAGAGCTTTGATTGTCGAAAGCTTATACCTTGTGGGCAGTGGATAGAAAGGTTTTCTAATGGCTGCCACCAATGCTCCCTCTAAGCTGTGGAGTCCTGTGAGCAAAAATTCTACTTTGTGAGCTACTGGCAATCGAAGTTGTGAGCGAGCAATTTGGCTGCTGCACAAATTAGTGTGCTCTGGAGCCATCCCTTCCTGAGCTAAGACAAAAATGTGTGAGCCGGAGGCTAAAAAAACTGTGAGCTAGCTCACACTATACCTCAGCTTAGAGGGAACACTGGTGATGGCCACCACTCTGGTATGGGTCTCCTCGGGAGGGCCCAGAGCACCCACCCTACTGCCTCTTTTATACCACACTTTTCCAGTACGTTTCCCTTTATACGTGACCAAATGAGGTGTGAGGATCCAGGCAGAATAACAAACTAGTTTCATTAAAGAGATTTAATAAAAACTGTAGTTCAAAACATGCAGGAGAATGGGCACAGCAAAGGGAGGTAAATCAGTAAAATGAGAAACCCTAAGATGTCTGCCCGCACTGTACCTAGCCTTCCCCACGTACCTGATCTCAGACTGACTCGCCTCTTCTGGATGAGGGTTCCCTCTTTCTGCAGCAGCCTCACCAGCTCTGCTCCCAGAGAGAGAACACCCACCCTCCCACTCTGGGCAAAGGCCTTTTCTCTCTTCTTCCCAGGCACCGCCCTCTGCCCCCCTGTTAGCCAATCACAGGGTCCTGAGGGAACCTGGGAAATGTAGACCCTGATAGCTACTCCAATATAGACTCCCCTGGAGCCACTAGGCCTCTCTAGAGCCTGCAGGCCACACCACTATAAGTTGCATGAGTAAAAAGTATGGTTAAATGTGCCATCCCTTTCAAAACAGAAACAGTACAATATATTTATGTTAGGTACTGTACAGCCATACTTAATTGGAGGTTGTATAAGGCATTACACATGCTTTAAGTAAAATTAGCGAGAGACTGATATTTTTATTAAATAACTCAACCAAAGTCTTGGATAATCTAATTTGTATTGTAAATTTGAATAAAGCTGCATGTATACTAGATATCTGAATGTTGATTCTATACTATCTGAGCCTGGATTCTATATTTTATATAGTGGATAAAATCAATAACGGAACATGATATTCAGTAGATGGCAGGATTATAACTGTTGAGTGTGATAGGCATACCTTTTTCAGATCTTCCTCTCTTGTATTTATGACACAAAGAAGACAAAGGTTTGGGGTTGCTTGGTCTGGGTTGGAAAATACCTGGAGACTTTGGGGGTGGATCTGGGAGAGGGCGAGGTTTGGGGAGGGAAGAGGCCTCGGCATGGTACAATGCCATACAGTCCGCCCTTCAAAGCAACCATTTTCTCCAGGGGAGCTGATCTCTGTCAGCTGGAGATCAGTTGTAAAAGTGGGAGATCTCCAGGCCCCACCTGGAGGCTGGCAACCCTACAAAGGTTCCCTGATTAACTATAATGTAGAAATATAGCCTAGACCTGGATGGCCCAGGCTAGCCTGATCTTGACACATCTCAGAAGCTAAGTGAGGTTGGCCTTGATTAGTGCTTGGATGGGAGACTGCCAAGGAAGTCCAGGGTTGTTACACAGAGGCAGGCAATGGAAAGCCACCTCTGAATGTCTCTTGCCTTGAAAATCCTATGGGGCCCTGGCCTGGATAGGCTAGGCTAGCCCAATCCCATCAGATTTGGGAAGCTAAGCAGAGATGACCCTGGCAAGTATTTGGGTGGGAGGCCTCCAAAGAATACTAGGGTTGGGAGGCAGAGGCAGGCTATCAAGCCACTCCTCTGTACGTCCTCCATGCCCCAGTAGGAGTCACCAGAGGTCACCATGACTTCCAGGCAGGGGCACGTGTGCGCACTCACACAGAGAGAAATGCAAAAAAGTAAAGAAAATCCTACAGGATCACCTTAAGTTGACTATGACTTGACAGTACTTTCCACCACCACCAGTTTCTGTGACAGATCAGGCTGGTTTACTTCAGACTTGAGAGCTGAGGATCCCTTTACTTAACTATGCACCGATCCAGCCAGGAGAGCCACACGGATATTCTACATGGAACGGCCAGCTGCACAAAAATCTCTGTGCACAAGTGGGTCATGTACATCCAGTGTCTGTTTGTGATTCAATATATTTGTTGGTTTAAAACATTCTTATTCTGCCTTATCTCCTTGGACCCAACAGCTGAGGCTATGCGCATTCTGCTCTTCCAAGTACATTACAGCCCCACAGATTGGCCGTTTAGGAAGAACAGCAGTAAAAGGCTCTGTCAGGGTCCCCTCTTCATTCCCTCTTCTCTGCCAAGCAGCTGATCACAGGGATTTTAGCCTCTTCAAAAGTGCTCTGCGTTTGCTCTTTTGCATGCTGGAGATCCCAAAGTCAAATATTTCTTGGAAGCTGGTTAAGCTAAAAGTCGATTGGTATATATCCTTGAGGACTAGATATCAATAAATTAGAGTGAGACGTAGAATTGAGCTGCCTCAACAGCCATACTGAGGAAAGAATGTACAAATGTAGAGCAAAGAGGAAGTTATCAGCTAAATGTGTTGCACTATGAAGGACAGCTGTGTTTGGGACAAGCCATTGGGAATGTTTCACGCATGTGCTCTGTTGAAATGAATCAAAGTCGCATCATAGCACTTTTGCATAGCTCCTTTTCTGTTGCATTAAGTAATTTTGCGCGTTATCATGAAAGTTACACTGTCAAGTAAGACTGACATTCTTATAATGGCCAAAATGTTGACTTGGTACATTTTAAAGATGTTATGTTCCTCCCTAACTCCTCCCCACAACTGAAAATCTCTTCTTTGTCCCCCTGACCTCTAAGCAACCTTATCTCAGTCAAGGATCTGTGCCATCCTTATCTTTCAGGGGATAGTATAGAAGTTTTGTCCCTCTTAGAAATGTGGGATGTACTCTAAACAGAGGCTGGAGTGAATTATAACAAATGTAGAGTCCAGTGGCACCTTTAAGACCAACAAAGGTTTATTCAGGGTATGAGCTTTCATGTGCATGCACCCTTTTCCAAATACATTGGAAAGGAAGGACAGAATTTGAGAATGGAATGGATGTACCCTCTTTGAAATACCAGACTCTGACCTCCTTTTGTTTAGCTTGTCCTAGAAAAGAAGAACTTTGTACTGCTCTTTATGCCAGCTTCTTAATGAGATTCGGGGCACTCTGACGAGCTCGCATCAGAATGATCATTCTTAATAAAACTGCCTGTTTTGTTAGCAAAGAGCCTTGAGTGAATCTTTTTCTCTCCCAGTTTGGACTCAGAGAAGGGCTGATTGTGCTAGAGTTCTGAAAGCTCCCCTAACACATTGACTGAAAGTATGCTCAAGATGCATCCTGGTTGCAATATATGAAGTTGCCTTTTGCCAAATTAAGTCATGCATCTAGACAGTGGTGGACAGTAGCCCTGACCTTGATAGCCCAAGCTAGCACCATCTCATTAGATCTCAGAAGCTAAGCAGGGCCAGCTCTGATTAGTGTTTGGATGGGAGATCACCAAGGAATACCAGGGTTGCTACGCAATGACAAACCACCTCTGAACCTCTCTTGCTTTGAAAACTCTACAGGATCGCCATAAGTCACCTGTGAGTTGACGGCAAAAAGAAAAAAAGCTCTCCAAAATCACAGGCAGAGTAAGGCTGAGACTACCCTTCCTGTCTCTAAATGGGAGCTTTATAGATGCAAAGCATTTGCTCTGTTACCGAACTATGCTCCTGTACTAATTACGTCTTTGTGCCTGTTATGGTGAAACTTTGCAAAGGTTTTGTACATGTTCAGAAAGGAGACTTGAAAATAGTTATTGGAACTCATCCAACCTCACAGGTATGTGCAAAGTGTTTGAAAATGTTCAGTCCGGGCCATACAACACTGTGATGGAAGCCAACATCATTTCTAACTTACAGACTGTGAATAAAATTTGAGTCCAGTGGCACCTTTAAGACCAACAAAGTTTTATTCAAGGTATGAGCTTTCATGCGCATGAACACTCCTGCAGACTGTGAAAGTTCTTGTAAGTTGTTCTCCAGATTCTGTACGATGGCAAAGGCCAGCTGTCATGTGAGTTTACATGGAATTAATTAATTCAATCAATCAATATTTCATTTATTCATTCATTTACAGGTGTTAATGAGGTTTATGCTGAAAGATAAAATATGCTCCTGATCAATTTAATCTTCATGACCATGCTTGATTATTGCATCTTGTCTCCTGCAAGACTCTGTGTGCAGCAGTAACCATGTCCACTTCAGTTAAGTTCGAAAAGCGAAGTCCAGGATCCTGGTGATAACTAACGTCGCCATCTGATGCACACCTACCTTTGAGTCAGGCCCACTAGACACAATGGGAATCACTCCTTTTTTTACTATAAATTTCTGAGTAAACATGTGTCAGTTCATCAACAAATTATTGTTCCTCTATGCTGCGTTTCGTGCATCCATTTCCTGCTTCGCAAACACAGAGAACTACGACGAGAATTCCCAACCGTGCTGTGTCTATTTTGCTCGTCTTTGAACATTTTCATTTCTTCAAGTGTTCCAAAATATCACTTCTAAGAGAGATTCTCTCCTCTTTTTTAAATCTCCAGTGTTTCTATCTTTCTTTCTGAAGTTCCGCCTTCTGCTTATTTGCAGTCACTTTCCTTCTGGCCTGCCCAGGGTGTCTAACCCTCCCCTCCCCTCCCCTCCCCTCGAACACTCGGTCTCCAGAATCCTCACACAAGTACAGCTAGTTCATCATGGCATCCATTTAGGTCTTTAGGGGGCTGGAGCTCAGTGGTAGAGCATCTGCTTGGCATGCATGAGATCTCAGGTTCAGACTCTGACATCTCCACTTGAAAGGATCTGGCAGTAGGTGATGTGAAAGACGTCTGCCTGAGGCCCTGGAGAGCTGCTGCCGGTCTGAGTAGACAATACTGACTTTGACAGACCAGTTGTCTGTTTCAATATAAGGCAGCTCCATGTATTCATGGTTCTTGGGTTCTACCCAAAGAACCAGCATAAATATTGATAAGAATGTCTAGGGCTAATGGAAGTTGGCAGCTGAGTGGAGAAAAAGAAGCACACAAGATCTTTCACCGCGCAAACATCTCTGGTCATTTTTAGTTCAAAGGAAGCTGGCAGAAATAGCAATGGGCCTTTTACATAAGTCCATGTTTTGTCTCCCCCAGCTCCTGGCAATGCCCTTTGATAGCTGAAAGGCAGTAATGGCCAATTTCCCCTCCAGCTTTCGATGATGGAACATAGAAACATATTATGGAATTCACTGCCACAGGAGGTGGTGGCGGCTACAAGCATGGACGGCTTCGAGAGGGAATTAGATAAACATATGGAGCAGAGGTCCATCAGTGGCTATTAGCCACAAGGTATAGATAGGGACTCTGGAGCAAGTGATACTCTGTATTCTTGGTGCTTGGCGGGGGCAGCAGTGGGAGGGCTTCTAGTGTCCTGGCCCCTCTGCTAGACCTCCTGAGGGCACCTGGCATTTTTGGCCACTGTGTGACAGAGTGTTGGACTGGATGGGCCATTGGCCTGATCCAACATTGGCTTCTCTTTATGTTCTTAACAAGGCTAATGGAGGGAGCCCTGTCCTGGTGATCCAAATGATCAGGCTGTTGCTCTAACCGGAAAAGGAAGAAAAAAACCTCCTGTTCTGCTCAGGGTTGTTTTTGTTTTTGCACCACAGTAATGTCAAAGGTCTCATGACATTCTATAGAAAGAAATAATCCTTTGGCACTTGTCTCAATTGTTTATTTAACTCTGTACAGTATTTTTGGACATCCAAGGAGTTCAGGGTGGTGTACACTGTTCACCCCTCCTCCATTTTATCTTCACAACAACCTTGTGAAACAGGTCAGGCTAAGAGAGAGCAGCTGGCTCAAGGTCACCCAGGGAGCCTCATGGCAGAGTAGGGATTTGAACTCAGGTATCCCAGTTTGGTGTAGTGGTTAGGAGCGCAGACTCTAATCTGGGAGAACCGGGTCTGATTCCCTACTCCTCCACATGCAGCTGCTGGTGGGACCTTGGGTCAGTCACAGTTCACTCAGAGCTGTGCTCTCAAGGGTAGTTCTCAAGAGAGCTCTCTCAGCCCCACCTACCCCACAGGGTGTCTGTGGTGGGGAGGGGAAGGGGAAGGAGATTGTAAGCTGCTCTGAGACTCCTTTGGATAGTGAAGGGAGGGGTATAAATCCAACTACTACTGCTACTACTACTATTTCCTCTTCTTCCTCTTCTTTGTGCAACGTGCTAATCTGTACATGATGCTCGATCACCTTTTATTCACCCTATCCAAGTATTCACCCCATCACTTCCTGCATTTTAAAAATATCTCATATTCAGAAGCAAACTTGCATGCAGTCAACTCTTGCCCCTAAACAACAGATGGAAAAGCTTTGCCCAACGTCTGGGAAACGCAGAACTTCAAGGGAAAGGAGATTCGCAACTGTGGATGAACTCCACGGAAGACCTTTCTGCACGTCTTTCTCATTCAGTTTTAAATGGAGGAAAGGAGGCTATTCATTTTCTCAACCAACCAAATATACCACAATAGGGCATAATGGAGGATGAAGTCGTAAAACAACTAGACGTTGTACTATAAATTTTTTAAAAGAGGGCTCTCTGCAGGTAGGCTCACATTCTGTAATCAACCAAGACAATAGGAAGGGTAAGGGAGAAGGAGGGTTCCCAGCCCACAGGTCCCAGTGGGGGCTCCCCCGCTTTGGGGGGCTCTGATCTGCTGTCGGCCAACTGGCCAGTGGGGGGAAACCCACCCCCACATGGGGATGTCACTACATAACTTCCCCAACACCATGTTGTCACCCAGAAGTGACATAGGGTGACACTCTAGTTTTTGGGCAAACTCTATGGTTTTGAAGGAAAAAAACAGAGTTTCACCCAAAAACTAGAACATCACTCCCTCAACATTCGAAATGCAATGATGTCACTTCTGGGTGATGTCATTGCACCGTGTGTGCAAAGCGTGCATAGCAGAAGATCCCAGGAAGGGCCCAGGAGTCCCCCTAGGGAGAGGACATGGAAGAAGAAGAAGGAGAAGAAGAGATTGGATTTATACCCTGCCCTTCACTACCCAAAGGAGTCTCAGAGCGGCTTACAAACTCCTTTCCCTTCCCTCCCCTCCCCACGACCGACACCCTGTGAGGTAGGTGGGGCTGAGAGAGCTCTAACAGAAATTGCTCTTTTTCAAGAACAGTTGTGCCAAAACTATGGCTTGCCCGAAGGTCATCCAGCAGGTGCAAGTGGAGGAGTGGGGAATCAAACCGGGTTCTCCCAGATTAGAGTCCACGCACTTAACCACTACACCAAACTGAAAAAGAGGAAGTGAAGCAATTGGGGAGGGGCAATGCAGTGCCCACAGGTGCCATGGTGCCCACCAATACCTTTCCTGGTGTCCACCAAGTGTTTTTAGAAAGTGGGGAGGGCCAGGTGGGGCTTTTGCCCAGAAAGACTTCTGATTGGCCATTGGAGATTTGATTGGCTATGTATGTTTTTTTTTTAAATGTTGCTTTGGCAACAGCTGCCACCACAGCACAATGATCTTCATTGTGTGACTGAAGTTAAGCTGCGGCAGCCATTTTGTGGCTGGCTCCAACTTCTGTGGCAGCCATTTTGTGGCATAAGAAGAGCCCTACTATTCCAGCATCCTGTCCCACACTATGCTGCGTCCACTATGCTGTGTCAGAATTCCAAAGGTGTCCACAGGTTCAAAAAGGTTGGGGACCTCAGGTATAATGAATTCTGAACCAGGAACTAGAAAAGCTCCAGAATTTATATAGGAAGATGCAGGTTGGTTTATCTAAGCTTTTTAAAAGAAGAAAGAGGAGAGGAAAGAGGATATTGGGAGTTTCAGTCATAGAGAGAAACCAGAGCAAATGTCCAAATTAAAGAAGTAGGAGACCAAACTGAAGACAGATTCAGAGAGGAAAGAGCAAGATGCGAAGAACCTTAAAAGTATTAATAATTAATACAGGCAGTAAAAATATGTATATGTAAAATCCCACTAAGTTACCACCAAGTCACCTTATGGTAACCCCAGCAAGGGGCTTTCAGGGCAAGTGAGAAGCAGAGGCGGTATGCCGTTGTCTTCCTCTGCAAAGCCTTCCAAGCACCAGCCCTGCTTAGCTTCCAAGATCAAGCTATAACATGATGCTTTCCTTCCCAAAAAAATCTAGTGAAGAAAAAAAACCCAAAGAAGTGATCTATGATCAAAACCCATTTGCTGCATTGGTTCCAGAGGGTTAGCTGTGTTAAATACATTGCAGCAAGAATTAACCAGGAGTCTTTGAGGAGCCGCAAGGAGTCTATTATAGAAGGTACTTTGCAGTTATATACTGAAAGCCAGTGGCCACTCTGCATGCCCTTCATTCAGAGTCTTAGAGTGGCTTACAATCTCCTTCCCTTCCTCTCCCCACAACAGACACCTTGTGAGGGAGGTAGGGCTGAGAGAGCTCTTCTGAGAACAGCTCTGAGAGAACTGTGGCTTGCCCAAGGACACCCAGCAGCTGCACTACACCAAACTGGCTTTAACATCTTCCTTCAATTCCATGAAGGCCACCACAGAATCATCAGCAGGGCTCCAGTAGTACCATATGGAGTTCTGAGATAGCAGGAGACATTTCAGTGCCATTGGAGCAGGTATCTCCTCATTGGAACATTTACCTGCAGCCTCTTTAAATCACCCACCAGAGGGGCAAAGCCTGAGACACCCGCTGGCCTGCAGCATTCCTTAAACTCTCATTTGGCTCCAGATTAACACTAGAGTGTGTTTTATGGGAGAGCTTTGTCCTGTAATTCCATTATTTTTCAATAATTTCAAAGGAAAATGAAAACCATTATTATACGTTGCTAGCCTTTACCAGTTACACAATACAATGCAAGAACATCACCCCCTAATGATTCAGTGCTAGAAACAATATATTAAAAGCCCACACAGCCATTTTCTAAAAATTATTGAAGACTCTGACTCTCCCCACCCAGCCCCCATCAGAACTCTCCTGTGATTTTGTAATATATGAAATTGGCAGTTCTGGCTTTAAATCAGTTTCTCTTGGAAATGTTTTGTACGGTTCTAGCTGATCTCTGAACTCTCTCTTGTAAAACGTTCCTTTTCTCTCCTTTTAATATCACTTGTAGCGAAACGGGGATATAATCATTCTCGTAATATAAAATGCCTTACGAGGTTTGCAAGGAAGAGTATTTTGGAAAGGACTGTACACCATTGCTGTTATGTACTTTGGTGTTCACCCGACCCATGATGATGAATTTGATCATCTTTTAAGTCCCACGTTGCACATCCAAATTAGTAGTTCTTCATGTGAATCTGATATATCGCTGCGGAGAAATGCCCTCCACCCAAGAACTCACCCTCGATTTTAATTATCAACTGGTCTCTGCCCATGCATAAGAGCACAGCTACTGACCAGTAGATGGCAGAAGGGAAGGGGGTGGAGAATAGACCCGCCAGCACAGAGCATTCGAGTTCTTTCAGTTATGCTTATGGCTTACCACCTCATCCCCTGCTAGTAAGTCACACCTAGAGCCATAAAACCTGGGTCCTGGAAGACTAAACTGAAGGCAACCTCTTCCTTTGGAACAGGAAGGGAGAGTAAGGGGAGACAGCAGTTATAAAAACTCAGGACACAAGGAAGCAGGGGCTCTTCCATTTCAGGCACAAGATGGATGGGCACAAGGCATGATGGACTTCATTTTCACCTGGGGCTCCGTTGTGTCCATGGGGCAGGAGAAAATGGAAAGATGTCCCAACCTAGAGATCTAAGGTAATGATGAGCTCTAACCTACGGCAACTTCAGGAGAAGCTTAGCCCGTCCTAAATCAGATATCATTTAGGAACTACCTGAAGAAGGGAGATAGGACTGTCCGTTCTCACCTTTTCTTCATCCCCTTTTTAAGCCTGAAAGCTTTAACAGAACACATGTATTCTTTTATTAATTTGTTAAAAACTATTGTATATTTTGAACCATGTAAGCTGGATCTTTGGAAACTCACTAGCCTACAACTATTCGGTCTTGCTACTGATGTGCAGTAACAGAGCCCCTTTCTGCACTCTCCTTTTAATCCATAATCACTGCGGTGACCTCCAAGCAATTCTGCACTAAAATTGAATTCAACCTGCTTTTGAATCCAGGGTTTTTTTTCCTGCATTCTGCACTAAAATTGAGTTCAACCTTCTTCTTATTCCAGGTTCCACCCCTCACCCCCCATTCTGCATTACATTCCCCTCCCTTCAGTGGTCAGCCTACTATCAGCCTGCTGTTGCCCCTGGGTTATTTGGATGCTGTTTTGTCACGGACAATGGTCCATTCTGCATCTAGCATTTGCTCCCTTGTTTCACCAAACCTACACTGGAACAGAAAAAGATGCCACTCAAAACCACATTCAAATACCCTGGGCCAACGCTGTAACTGACTGCAGAGTCACCCCTGAATGGCCATAAATCTATGCAGACAGTACCATAAAACCAAGAGGTCAAATGAAGTACCATAAAACCAGTACCACGAAATCAAGAGATCAAATGAAGTGAAAGCGGCATGCAGTCCGGACACTGCCATAAAATCCGGCAATCAATCAAAGTGAAAGTGGCATGCAATGTAGAGGGGAATTTCTCTCCCAGCGTCAGTTTGGTAAAATAGTGGAGCAAATGCTAGATGCAGAATGGGCCTTAAATTGCCTCGACTCGAACACTGAGAAAATCTGTAGTCGCAAACAAATGCAGAAAGGACCAGGGAAGGGGGCAGCAGTGGCATTCACCGTTCCTGAAACACAACAGCTCGAAACTGGAAAGTTGCTCGTAGAAAAGTAGCAGGAGCAGCAGCAAGTAGGAAAGGGCCTGTAGGCAGCAAAGCAGGTAGAGAGTGTTAGACGTATGAGTCCGTCCAGCAGGAGATACTCCTAAGAGTTATTGGTGGCAGCTGGTGGTTAACCATCAGTTAGTAATTGGCACCCTTAGGAAATGAGGGGAAGGAGTGCATCACCAAGCAGAGAAGGGGCAGCCACAGGTTTCTTCTGACCTCTCGGGGTACAAATCAGAAGAAACAGGGAAGGGCTGTCAAGCCTGTTCCTCAATCACTAACAAAATAAAAGACTCACAGTCCACCTCAGCACCCCAGTATCTGTCAGTATTTATGCTGCACTTCCCCCAGCCGATAAATTTTGAACCACATGGTCCCTCAAACCGCTTGGATGATTAGTCTGGACAGAAGTCACCACATTGTGCTGACGTGGACACACTCTCTGCTTTTAAAAATGCATTACGGTACGCAGCATTTCCCCTGACCTGGATGACTCAGCTAGTCTGATCTCATCAGATCTCAGAAGGCAAGCAGGGCGCGCCCTTGGTTAGCACTTGGATGGGAGACCAGGCCAGTGTTCCCTCTAAGCTGAGTTAGTGTGAGCCAGCTCACAGGTTTTTTTTAGCCTCCCAACTCACACATTTTTATCTTAGCTCAGGACGGATGGCTCTGGAGCAACCTAATTTATGCAACAGCCAAATTGCTTGCTCACGACTTTAACGCCAGTAGCTCACAAGGTAGAATTTTTGCTCACAAGACTCCACAGCTTAGAGGGAGCACTGGAGACCACCAAGGAGGCCCAGGGCTTTTATGCTGAGGCAATCAATGGCAAACCACCTCTGAACATCTCTTGCCTTGAAAACACCTCTGGGGTCATGTAAGTCAACTGCAACTTGATGGCACTTTACACACACACACAGATCATTTGCTTTATGGTCTTAACATTTTGGGGTCCCTGTTACTTGAAGCTGCCATAGTGTTGCACTGGGTTTCCTGGGGCTAGTGAAATCAGAGGCTAGGATTCTCTCAGTGACATTTCACACTGGGTTACACCCTTCTAAGTCTATTGAAGTCAACGGGCTTAAAAGGGTCCAACTCTGCTGTGGCAGTGGAATATTGCTGTGGTCACATTGGTTCCCTGGCCAGCTCACTGCTCCAAATGGCTTTACCAAGACATCAGTGGGATTTTGACTTGTGCTAATCGCAATGCAGCCTAAATGCTGTGGCAACATAAACTCCTGACTCCTGCTGATCCCCCTCCTCCAATTTCCTTTCTCTCTCTAATCTCAAAGCCTAGGAACAGCCTAACTTTCCAAAGTGCTAAATAACCAGGTGCTAAATAACCAGGTGAAAGCGTCAGAGTTAAATATAGAATCATATCTGACAGGTGATGGCGCTTCTATGAGCAAGGGCAGGTTAACATCATCGAGGCTGCCAATATTTAAAAAAAAACATTTTTGAACTACAGGCAAAGAAAGCTAATTATGAAACAAAGCATATGCCTGTGATAAATCTGTGCTAGAAGGAGACAACAGGGTGTCCCCTCCTCCTCCGAGTGTTACATGCACATTCATGATGTCTGTGAAACACTTTCAAGATTTTTTAAATTATTATTTCAGCCTGTTTGACTTAAGGCAACAATGAAATAAAATACATGTTTTGAGTCCAGTGGCACCTTCAAGACCCATAAAGTTTTATTCCAGGTATAAGCTTAAAGGTGCCACTGGACTTGAACTCTGTTCTGCTGCTGAATCTAATAAAATACATGTGTGTGTGTTGATGCCTAATTTTGATCTCTTTTAGAATGTACATCCTTGGTTTATGTTGAGTTACAATCAAGACATGTCTGTTTTATGGGGTACTGGTGGAAACTGCACATTTCTAAAGCTATCGTTTTTAAACATTAAATATGGTGTCCGCTTCATTAATAGCTACAGGGACTTCTGTCCCTTTCGCTGTCCCAAATCACAGCCCAAGGCTCTGGCCATCAGCAATCTACACAAGCCGGGTAACAATGATTTACAACATAAATCAAGGAACTATAAAGTCCAGCCATTCCCAACTTGGGAATGGCTTGACTTTATAGTTCCTTGATTTATGTTGTAAATCGTTGTTACCCAGCTTGTGTAGATTGCTTGCTTGCATGATATGTCTGCAGCCTGAACAGAAAAAGAATTTGCCATCCTGTTGCAACCAATCCACTGCAACTCCAACCACAGGGCATTCCAGTCAAGATACATGCAGGGGCGGTTTGCCATTACCTTCCTCTGCATACTAACTGTCAAGATCTGCCTCTTCCATTGGGGACCTCCCCCTGGTGGCTGGGACAGTAACCCCATTCTTTCTTGATGGCCTCCCATCCAAGTACTGAATATGGACAGCCCGGCTTAGCTCCCAAGTTCTAACAGTGTTACCTGAGCTGCCTGTCTCTGCTTAGATGGGGGAATTAGCAGGGAGAAAAACCTGGCAAAATGGGTGTAACAGGCGGGATCTTTACACCTGTGTATACCAGAGTCAGTTTCAGGGAGAGAAACTCTCAAATAATTGGAGACTAATTTTGAAGGAAGGTAATTTTACTGGAAAAAATACTTATTAATGTAAAGCATATACACAAAGCAGTCAAATTACACATGCACAAATTACACAGAGAAATGGAGCAGCTTAGAGACATATAGGGAGTTTTGAGGTGATATTTACCCAATACACAGGGCTATTTTGAGGCAGGAACTCACAGGAACGGAGTTCCGGCTGGCTTCCAAGTTGGCCACGCCCAGCAGGAACTCATTAGC
Organism: Gekko gecko; assembly: GCA_029375565.1. Lineage (NCBI taxonomy): Eukaryota > Metazoa > Chordata > Lepidosauria > Squamata > Gekkonidae > Gekko > Gekko gecko. Next base: position 92,514,589 of record JAPDNY010000011.1, on the reverse strand, counting down.
ATAATAGGCCACACCCAACAGCAGAAACTCATTAGGACTGGCTACATTGTGTGTGGCCTAACATGCAACAAACAAGGTAAACAGAATAAGAAGCAAAAGGTGGGTGTGGCTGGATGACCACACTTCTGGTAACATGGGGATGTGGCCTAATATACTAATGTGCTGTGCTACCAGGGGTGTGACCTAATATGCTAAGAAGTTTCTGCTGTTGGGTGTGGCCTATTATGCTAATAAGTTTCTGCTGCTGGGTGTGGCCTATTATGCTAATGAGTTCCTGCCGATACAGGTGTGCAGAAGTTCAATGGAAGGAGATTGTGAACAACCAGCATATCATGGACAAAAGGGGGGGACCCAAACTGTGAGTTTGGGGGTGCACTCTGTTAAGCACCCAAGAGTGTCACATGGAGTGGTGGCTGGGCAGCCATTTTTATAGATTATAGAAGGTATCCCGAGGGGCAGGAAAGGAACAAAAGAACCAAAAAGATTTCCAATCTTTGATTATGGGTTTCCCAGACCTTAAACAAAAGGTGTGATGGCACCTGATTGGGTATATCCTGGAAGATGCTTGAGTGCTGATGGCTGATACTACCCCATACTTCAAAGTTAATAGCTTTTGATAACCTGGGAGAATTGCTCAGGAAGAGGACCCTAAATCTATTCTCCAGAGAAATGTTTACATTAAAAGGAAATATTACACAGGAAGGTGACCATAAATGACAGATGTAGGTGTATCGCAGAACAATGTATTTACATGAGAGAGGGGGAGGAGGGAGGGAGTTTTCAGAGGAAGAAGAGCTCCATATTGGGGACATGCCGGAATGCTGAGAACATTGATACTTAAGGGGGGGGGATCAGACTGCACGTAGACAAGGCACTGGCCCCACTGCTGGACCTCCTGATGGCACCTGGTATTTTTGGCCACTGTGTGACATAGAGTATTGGACTAGATGGGCCACTGGCCTGATCCAACATTGGCTTCTCTTATGTTCTTATGTTCACATGTTCTGTTTTCACATCCTCCAGGGCCCATGTCTTAGGCGAGCTCCTATGTTCATGTGTGTGTGTGTGTGTGTGTGTCCCCTCTTAGGACTGCGCACAGGCTCAGGAGTAATGCCTTTTAAGGGACCCCGGGGGTAGTCCAGGTATAAGGGTGCCTGCGACAGGCTGCCCTCTGATGTAGGGTATACTGGTGGGGTTACGACAAGCTTGGGTTCAGTTAGGCTATTCAGGCTACTAGCCTGAATAGAAGCAACACCTGAATAAGTATGGAGTAAGACTGCAACTTTAAAGCATCCCCCCCCCTGGAAAATTGAGCATGTTGGGGGATGTAATGTACTTTTGCTACATGGTGGCCAGCAGTCTTAACCAAAAAATTAATTTCCAAGACCTGCCATTCTTGGGGCTGCTCTGGAGTTTGATTTATTGCCAAGCAAGCATCTTGCTCTGTAAAGTACAAACACCAGATCAGTAAACTATGAGTCTAGAGCAGCACGCCTTAAATCTTAAGGCGGTGTCAGGTAACTAAGACCCAACAATACCCTGCACAAAGAACAGAGAAGCCATCAAATTTATGGCACAGCCAGTCAGTCTGTGTATCCCTTCAGTGAATTTATTGGTCACACCGAATAAGGATTGCTCAGGTATTACTGAGCCAGACATTATTTCCCCAGGACTTGACAGCAATGTCATGTGATTTTTGTTTGCAGATGACCCCTCTCTGAGAATAATTCCCCCCTCTTGCCTCTGGTCATTCTCTTAAGCACAACTCTTCCTGAAAACTGCATTAACAGTGAATCTAGTCCATTGACTTCAGGAGACTTGTATTCTTGTTCTAAATGCCATCCAGTCACTTCCAACTTATGGTGACCCTGTAAATTAACATCCTCCAAAATGTCTTATGGTTAACTGTCATTCTCAGGCCTTGCAAACTGAGGGCCCTTTTGACTGCCTTGATGGAGTCAATTCACCTCCCATTGGGTGCTTCCTCTTCTCCTGCTGCCTTCCGCTTTTCCTAGCATGATTGTCTTTCCCAGTGACTCTCGACTTCTCATAATGTGACCAAAGTACGCTAGCCTCAGTTGAGTCATTTCAGCTTCTAGGGAGAGGTCAGGCTAGATTTGGTCTAGAGCCCACTGATTTGTCTTTTTGGCAGCCCATGGTATCTGTAAAACTCTGCTCCAACACCACATTTCAAAGGAATCTGCTTTCTCCCTGCCAGCTTTCATCGCCAGTAACACATCCTTACACTTAAGGATCTTTTCTAGCTCCTCCATGGCTGCCCTTCCCAGTTTAGTACACTTAGAAGAAGAATAGATTAGATGTATACTCTGCCCTTCTTTCAGAGTGGTTTACAATCTCCTTTCCCTTCCTCTCCCCACAACAGACACCCTGTGAGACTGATGGGGCTAAGAGAGTTCTGAGAGGACTGCTCGTGAGAGAATAACTCTGAGAGAACTGGGACTGACACAAGGTCACCCAGCTGGCTGCATGTGGAGGAGTGGCAAATCAAACCCGGTTCTCCAGAATAGAGTCTGCCACTCCTAACCACTACACCAAACTGGCTATAACTCTGCTTAGGATGCCACTGTATGTTAGCAGGGTGGGTAAAAAGAAGAAGGAGGAGGAGGAAAAGGAGAAGAAGAGGAGGAGGAAAAGGAGAAGAAGAGGAGGAGGAGATTGGATTTATACACCCGCCCTTCACTACCCAAAGGAGTCTCAGAGCGGCTTACAAACTCCTTTCCCTTCCCTTCCCCACAACCTGTGAGGTAGGTGAGGCTGAGAGAGCTCCAACAGAAACTGCTTTTTCAAGAACAGCTGTGCCAGAACTACAGCTTGTCCAAGGTCATCCAGCAGGTACAAGTGGAGGGGTGGCGAATCAAACCTGGTTCTCCCAGATTAGAGTCTGTGCACTTAACCACTACACCAAAATGGGGACATGTACTCATCTGCAGACTTTGTGGCACACAATGAGCAGTGGTTCTACATATAATTATGTTTAATCACAGGCACTACCTTGGATAGGACGGATTCTGTTGTGATTAAGAGGCAAGTCTCAGTGTGGTTGTGTGAACTCGCCAGTCGTCTCTGATGGAACCCATGTGATTTCTTTCTGACAGTAAATAATCGGATTCCTTGTTACATGTCCAATGAGTTAAAACTGCAAAAAGAAAAGAACAGGAACTGGTTGAATACTAGCAACATGATCTAAGTATTCAGAAATAAACCCCGCTGAATAGAATTCATTTCCTAGTAAGTGAGTTTAGGGACTGTAAGCTAGGAAGAGCCCTCATTTGGATGAGCCAGACTAGCCTGACCTCGTCAACTCTCAGAAGCTGAGCAGGGTCGGCCCTGGTTTGTACTTGGATGGGAGGCCACCAAGGAAGTCCAGGGTTGCTATGCAGAGGCAGGCAATGGCAAACCACCTCTGAAAGTCTCTTGGCTTGAAACCTCTACGGTGTCACTATAAGTTGGCTGCAACGTGATGGTGCTTTCTTCTACCACCAATCTAGGAAGAACTTCTTAGAGAACCGATAGGATCCAGAGTAAGAACTGTGGAGTCCTTTCCAACCTAGGAAAGTTCATCCCAAGGTCATGGGGACCACATGGATTAATAGTCACATGGGTCAGAAGGTTGCAGTAGGAAGTGCGAGAAATGACTCATGGGGTATGCATATTACTCTTGTTCTGCAGATGCTCCATTGGCTGAACATTTGTTACCAAGCTTAGTATAAGGTATTGGCTATGTACACAAAAGCCTTCATGGCCTTGGCCCCTCTAATATGTGGGACCGCCTCTCTCCCTATGATCCACCAGCACGACTGCGCTTATGTCAGCAGGAGATTTCACAAATGCCAACCTGCAAATAGGCAACAACAATGGGATGAGAGGGAGAGAGGTCATCGTCATCCCCCCAGATTACCAATGCCTACCCTGAGACCAGCTCCAGGTGAGGGCGTTTCTCTACCTATAGTAGCTGCTGCGGTGGCTCAAGTGGTTAAGACGCTGAACTGCAGGCTGTGGAAGGTCAGTAGTTCAGCAGTTCGAGACCCGGGTGCCGCATGACGGGGTGAGCTCCTGTCTCTAGTTCCAGCTCCTGCCAACCTAGCAGTTCGAAACCAAGAAATTGCAAGTAGATAAATAGGTACCACTTCGGTGGGAAGGTAACAGCGTTCCGTGCACCTTGGTGTTTAGTCATGCCGGCCACATGACCACGGAAACGTCTTCGGACAGCGCTGGCTCTTCGGCTTTGAAACGGAGATGAGCACCGCAACCCTAGAGTCGGATTCGACTGGCTTTCGAGCAAGGGAACCTTTACCTTTACCTAGAACAGGGAAGTTCTGTAAGGCTGTGATCACACACACTAAATAATCCACTTTCAATGCACTTTCCAACTGGATTTTTACTGTGTGTGAACTGGCAAAATCCAGTAGGAAAGTGCATTGAAAGTGGATTATTCAATGTGTGTGACCGCAGCCTAAGTGTGGTTTGCGTCATGCAGAGTTAAAAAATTTGCCCCATCATTGTGACTGGACGCAAGCGCTTCTTGTGTCATGGTTGTTTAGAAGGCACAGCTCCCCCCCCCCCGCCCAGCACATCAATAAATCATGCATCAAGTGTGGTGGGGGAGGAAACTGTGATAAATCAGGGACTGTGCATTGGGATAAAATGGGACAAAACGCAACTACCAGGGAGGTTAAAAGGGCCTCTAAAAAGTGAGGCGAGCACCTTCACCCCTGCAGGCAGCACCTGTCAAAACCCCTGCAGGTGAGAGGCTACAGTTCCACCTGCCACATGACTGTTGAAGGCACAGGGTGCCCTGTCTCCTTTGGCCAGAGCTCATTTTCTCCCCTGACTTCGCAGTTGCAGCCTCTCCCAGGGGCAAGAAAAGTCAGGCAGAAACGGCCACGCACCGTCTCTGCAGTACTGAGAGAGGGGAAGACTTCCTGCTGCACAGCTGTTGAAAGGCACAAGGTCGAGCGCCGCCAGTTCAGGAAGAGAACTGTCCCGGTGGCCCAATCCCCTGCGCATCCACACAGTTTTATGCGTGGTTGCAGTTAGTTTGCAAAAAGCACAGAACCGGCACAACCCCCTTCTTCGTCCCTCCCGAGGAAACCATTTCGCCAGAAGCCGAGGCGATTTAGCCAGGGGGCAAACCCCAGGGGGAATCCAGCGGAAAGGCTGAGGAGGACCGGACTCGGGGGGGGGGGTGTCTTTGCCAAGGGAGGGCTGCGCGCGCACACGCGGTTCGTCCCCGTCGGGACCAGGGAGCGTCTAACACCAGCCGTCCGAGCCGGGGGTGTGTCGCTGCCCCCCTTCGACGCTGGCTGTGCAATGAGCGCGAGACCAAAAGGGCTTCCTCGACACCTCTCATCCCGGACGGGCTCACGCGGGGCACGGCCCTCTGAGGGATTCCTGGAGTAGCCCGGGGCGGGGGGGGGCGGGAGAGCCGGGGGCGCAGGCGCGCACGTTCACCAGGTCGAGAGCCCGGGCTGTGGGGCGCCCTCGCTCGCCTCGCCTCGCCACGCGCCTTTGGCGGCAGCAGGTCCAGAGGAGGCGAGGGCGCGAGCCAGCCAGCCAGCCAGCCAGAGAGCCGCGCATGCCATCTCCTGACCGTCCCGGGGAAGCAGGCTGGCTTCGGAGGCGGCCGCACCAAAAAAGAACGAAAGCGGGAGAGAGGCACCCGCCGCCTCAGCAGCCCTGAAGCGCCGCCTGCCTGAAGGGCGGCCCCACACTTGTTAACCTCCCCCCCCCGAGCCGCCGCGACCCGAAAAGTCCCCCACCCCCGCCGCCGCCGCTGCTTCCAAAGACCAGGCGGAAAGGCCCCTCGTAACCGGGTGGGCAGCGGTTCGTCTCAAGCCGGCGGCCCCGCTGGCCTCAGCTTCTTCGCGCCTTCCCCCCCCTGGCCGAGCGGGCCCTCAGCAGCGGCGAAGTACGCGCCCCCCCCTCTCCAGGGCAAGACGGCGAGCCCCCGGGCCTGGCTTGGCCCCCGCCGCCTTCGTCCCGCGGCTCCTTGACCCCCTCGGGGAGTCCTCAGCGCCCCGGGTCTTCAAGTGCGGGAGGGAACCCTGCAGGACGGAAAGCGCGGCTCCCTCCCTCAGCGGAGTCCGAGAGGTGCTGGTGGGGCGCCGTCGCACTCGCAGCCGGAAAGCCTGGCCCGGAGCGGGGGGGGCCGCGGCTGCCTGCGCGAAGACCGGCGGGCTGACGAGTGACTCTCCTCTCCACGCGGACGGGAAACTTTGTTTCGGGGAGGAGGAGGAGGAGGAGGAGGAGGAGGGGGAAAAGCAGCAGCAGCAGCAGCGTCCTCGACTTCACCGACCTGCCGCCCAAGATGAACCAAACGGCCGGCGTCTCCAACAGCGTGCGGTGCCCCAGCACCAAGGCGCCGAAAGTAAGTCCCGGCCGGGAGTCCCCCTCTCTTCTTGCTCTCGGGAAAGGGGGGGGGGCGCGGCGGGGACGAGGGTGGAAGCTCCAGCCTTGCTTTGGGAAAGTTTTGCGGCCGGCCGGCTGGTCTGCCCGGGCGTCCTGGGCGCGGCGTTTCCGGGGCCGGGCCGGCTGGGCGCGCGCGCTCGTGTGGGCTCGTTGTGCCTGGATCCTTCTCGGCTGTTGGGGGGGGGGGGGTGCGGCGGGGCGAGAGCTCCAGTGGCCCTGCTCGGCACGCGGCGCAAGCTTCCCGGGACGGGCAAAATGAGCGGCGCGGAGGCAAGCTGAAGCCGAGTTTGGAAAGGCCCGGGCAGCCGACCAGGTGGCGACTCTCCCCCCCCCCCCGGTGTTCTGGGTTCGGGATTCTCCTTTCCCTTCACCTGCCTTCCCACCACTTCTCCGCCCCCGCCTTAACCCGCTTCCTTCTCTGCCCTCGAGATGTTCGCGTTCATTAACTGCATGAGTCGCCGCGGAAGGGGAAAACCACCGCGGGGGATGAATTAAGCCTCACCTAGAAGACGAGGCGCTCGGGGGTGGAGGAGGCGGCGGCCTCGGGGTCTCCCACCTCGGGCTTGGTGTAATGCGTGAGAATGAAGCAGGGCTACTTGCGATGATGTACAAACGCTGGGTTGTTAATTTCCCTGCTCTCTGATGCTCTGGACTTCTCCCACTCTGCATTTGCCGGCATAATTCCTTGCTTTCCTTGCTTTCTGGCTCACTCTTTGGGAAGGGGACCCCTTCTCTGTTCTGGCTTCTTGTAGGAGGTAGCTGCTGTCAAATTTAAAAGGCGAGTTAAACCGTTTTTATCATTTGGCCATCTGATTGAAGGCATGCCGGATTAACATTTTATCATTTGGTCATCTGATTGAAGGCATGCCGGATTAACTCTTGTCAGGGGTTTTTGCCACATAAAAAGTGAGTTCTTGTGTGTGACCTGTTCAGAGGGAAAGCACAAAGGCCAACCAGACCGCAGCTTTAATTCTGTGCTTTGAGCTGGTGGAGAAAGTACCATGGCGAGAAAAGTAGCCAAGCATGTGCTTAAAGAGAGAGAGAGGGCCCTGGATTCAAACTTTAGTACTATTTAAGAGTGCAAAGCCATTTGCACTCTTAAATAGTACTAGAGTTTGAATCCAGAGTCCTTTCTCTGCTTAGTGCTGTGTGTATTTGAGGGTCTTACTCAAATAATCAGCGAAGGCATACCCCACCTGTGATCAGGGCTTAATTTCTGGCAAGAGGGGACTTCTTTTGACTTCAAAGTGAAGCCTTAAAGCTGGCAAGTGTGATGTAGGTGACCTTTCAGAAGTACTTTAATTTTCCTTACTAAGCATATGGTTTCCACAAATGAGGAATTAGAGAGAGAGAGAGAGAGCTTCCAGATCAGAATATGTTCTGTCTAGATATTCTTATTCCCCAGGAACTCTTTTTCCTAAAGCTAAGGCCTGTAGTTTTGCTTTCTGTGACAGCAACCAATCTGCTCTATGGATGTTATCCCCCCTCAAAAATAATAGCAACACATTATAGGCGTTGCAGTGCTGCAAATAAAGAACTAAATACAGTTTTAAAGAAAATGAAATGAGATTTCTATGAGAGAAGATTTCACTGGTGTTTGTACCCTCTGCCTTATAAAAAAATTAGGTCAGCAATTCTGCCATGAAGTGGGGGGCTTTTAAATCAGTCTCTGTGTCACAGGTAATATCCAGTAGGAGCATGTGCTACTATCACCTCTATGTTTTAAAGCAAGTGCATGTGTTGTATTATTGAAGAATATCCTTTTTTAAATATATCCCCTTTCCAATTCTGGTGAAATACAGCACCTCTTCAACAGAAGCACAGCTTAGTAACATTGGCACTGTGGAAACCTGGGCCCTAAGCTTAATTTTTTATCAAAATAACATCCCTTAGATTTGAAAGTTTTGGACACACGTGGTAGTGCGTACTCACTGTTCCCTAGTTTGCTTAATGTTGTTGATATGAATGTGCAATATGTTGTTTTCAAATATATCTGTAAATCTGCCAACTAGTAATAGCTAGACACTGGAAAATATATTTAAGAGTCTGTGGACTGATACGGTCTCGTACATTTTGGTGAAGAAAAAGCTTACCTACGTACCCACCTAGTTACAGTGGACAGAGGCCAAGCTGTTTCAATTGGTTAGTCACCTTGCTTTGTAAAGTGAAAGGGAGAGAATGTGTGGTTTAGCCTTTTCTGTGATAAACTGAGTTTCAGCAGATAGGGATGTATGTGTTTGGGGGCATTCAATCCTGTAACCTCTACCTGCATGGTAGAGCCAGCATGTTGTAGTGGTTAAGAGTGGCAGACTCTAATCTGGAGAGCCAGGTTTGATTCCCTATTCCTTCTCCACCTGAAGCTAGCTGGGTGACCTGGGGCCAGTCACAGTTCTCTCAGAACTACCTCAGCGCCACCAACTCACAGCGCCTGTTGTGAGAGAGGAAAGGAAAGGCAACTATAAGCTGCGTTGAGATTCCTTAAGAATAGAGAAAAGTGGGGTATAAAAGCCAACTCTTCTTCTGCCTGTACTACAAAGTGGCACAGTCCAAGAAAATAATTAACCTTGCAATTACTTGCTTGTCTAACATCTTGGATGCTAGATCAGTGGTGCTCACTCTGCAGCTCATGGAGTGCCAGATTCTCAGTTTCTATCAACCAAAAGAGCCAAATTTTCTTCCATCCTGTACCTCTGTGAGGCTCACAGCTTACCCATTCCTCTGGCAGTGGTTATTTCAAGGTGGAGACCACTTGGCAACCACATTCCCCACAAGACAAGGGCATTGCCCACTTGCTTTGAACATGGGGCAGGTGTCATATTGGGGAATGGTGCTCAAAAGATGCACATGTGGAATGTCAAAGATCCATGTGTGACTTCTGAGGCACTGAACAAGTAATCACTGTTCTAGATTCAAAATTTGCAGTCCTTTTTTCCAGTTATGAGGGGAGAAATCTTTCTTTAGTTAAGAAGCTTGAATGTATAGAAATATGTGTGATACTTTAAGAGATGCCTTATTGTTTGATTTTTGAAAACTTCTGTGCTGCTTCTCTCCACAAATAAGTGAGGTCAAACCACTGAGTGTATTAGCTCATATTGTACCGTCTGGTACAATAACTTGAAAGATACATAAATGCCTTTGTACTGAACAATAATCACAATTCTGTTCAGCATGAGTGATGGAGCTGAAAGTTGCCGTGCTCCGAGGTTCGTCTTAGTTTTTGACAGCTGGGGAAAAATGAGGAATAAACGTTAAATGTAGAAACCATTTGTGCTTAGGCACGCGCATGGAAATCAAGAAAAACGCATCGTTCAGAGGATGGATAGTTGGCTTCTTGCACAGGTTCTAGTTAATGGTAGCATGCCAGATCACATTATTTGATCCTTAGGGCTGGTTCTCCACCCAAGCTGCTGCAGGGAGCCCCCTGAGGTGCTTGGAAGTGCTGCTGGGTTAGCAGTCTGGGAGAAGGTGGCGGGCATGGGTATTGCCTGTGATCACCTCCTGGATCCATGTCTCCACCAGCTATGTCTGAGGTGAGCTTCTTCCCCAAGGCACTGTTAGCAGTGCTGGACTTAGCTTGCTCTTGGCGTGTTGGGCCCAGTGTGTCCTCCCTCTTTGCCAGCACATTAATATCTTCTCAAGTACAGTTAGGATTGAGTCCAGGAGCCAGTTTGAGCCAGTTTGGTGAAGCCAGTTTGAGCCAGTTAAATTTGAGCCAGTTCAGTGTAGGTGTTAAGTGCGTGGACTCTAATCTGGGAGAACCAAGTTTGATTCCCCACTCTTCCACTTGCACCTGCTGGATGACCTTAGGCAAGCCATAGTTCTGCAACAGCTGCTCTTGAAAAAGGAGCAGTTTCTGTCAGAGCTCTCTCAGCCCCACCTACCTCATAGGATGTCTGTTGTGGGGAGGGGAAGGAAAAGGAGTTTGTAAGCCGCTCTGAGACTCCCTTGGGTAGTGAAGGGCGGGGTATAAATCCAATCTCTTCTTCTTCTTCAATAGCACTGTGCCTGACAAGGGGAGCTTTGACTCCTGAAAGCTTATACCTTGCAAGAATTGTTGGTCTCTAAGGTGCTACTGGAATCAAACCTAGCTGTTCTCCTGCAGACAAACATGGCCACCCCCTGAAACTATCTTCTCAAGAAGACACTGTGTGCTTTTGGCTACTGGGCCAAAGATGGTCACCCGGTCCTGGTTTAGCATACAAAGCTCAAAACACACTTCCTTACGTTTGTGAAGTAACAATGAATTTGAGCAGTTAGGTTAAACTCCGGTAGCACCTGAGAGACCAACAAGATTTGGGGGGCATAAACATTCCCAAAGCTCTTTTCGTCAGATACCTGGGCAGAAGCTTATGTTCAAAAAATCTTGGGTGTCTTAAGGTGCGGCTGGACTTGACTCTACCTGTTCTATTGCTGACCGACACGGCCACCTTCTGAAAATAAATCTGAGTATTCTGTTATAGTGTATAACTCTGTGTCCTCGTATGCCATATGTGATACTTTGCATACTTTCCTAGAAATAAACCCAAGTGACTTTAATTGTCAGTAAATTTTTATTTATTTACTTAAAGCATTTCTTAGCTGCCTTTCTACCTCATGGACCACAAGGGGGCTCATCATATAAATAAAATACATAATGATGATGATGAATTGGTTTTTATACCCCACTCTTCACTACCCAAAGGAGTCTTGGAGCGGCTTACAGTCTCCTTCCCTTCCTCTCTCCACAACAGACACCCTGTGAGGGAGGCGGGGCTAAGAGAAATCTGAGAGAGCTGTGACTGGCCCAAGGTCACCCAGCTGGCTTCATGTGGAGAAGTGGGGAATCAAACCCGGTTCTCCAGGTCAGAGTCCACAGCTCTTAACCACTACATCAAACCAGCTTTTTAAAATAAAGTATATAAAAATACATAAAACCAAAATGTTAAAATCACAGTTTAGGAGTGCTTTAATAAAACACAGTCCTAAATAAATCTGTGTTCAGCTTCCTCCTGAAGATCAAAAATTAGGGGACAAGGCCAATGCTCCCTCTAAGCTGTGGTGTCTTGTGAGCAAAAATTGTACTTTGTGAGCTACTGGCATTGAAGTTGTGACCAAGAGATTTGGCTGCTGCATAAATTAGTTGGCTCTGAAGCCATCCTTCCTGAGCTAAGGCAAACATGTGTGAGATGGAGGCTAGAAAACTGTGAGCTAGCTCACACTAACTCAGCTCAGAGTGAACCCTGGACCAGGTACATCTCCTTTCTGTAGAACTGAGTCAAATTGAGACAACGAGAAGTAAAGTTCTTGGAGAACCAGGCAAACTGAAAACCATCCAGTACTAATTTCTCAGAGTCTAAAAGATGCATAGCTTCTAGTTCTGATGGCATGAAGTGTGATGAGCTTCTCAACACTTTCATATGTTTGAGTGCTGATAAAAATACACTTTTCACCGTTTTCTCGCTCCATGCAGAAGGCAGAGGAATCTGAAGAAAGAAGTGTTAGAGGCTGTTTATAAGAAAACTTTGCCTTCTTATTGGAGGAGTGTGCCTAGCAGCCTCCTGAAGATCTGTATCTCTTCTATCATCAGAAACAGTTGGAAGTATTTTTTTTTCTCCCAGTTATCTGTTCCTGAAAGCCTTGCTTGTTTGTTGATCCAATAAAATTAAATGCTGTTTGCTGACATTGCAGCTTTTGAAATCTTGCATCCAAGATGTGTAGCGCTGTGAATTGGCTGTGTAGAAATATTGTTCTGAAACATTGCTTTAAACAGCATTTTGATGATTCTGAATTTCATAAGAGATTTTCTCAGTTTTCCCCAGAACTCCCCCCCCCTTTTTTTCCATTTCAGGTTGGGCTGGGGGAAGAAAAGAAAAAGTGGGGTTCTCTACAGCCTTCACATCTTGACTTACAGTCTAAAAAACAGTGACCCAGGTGTAAAGTTCAGTGGATTTAGCCAGAACTTGACATGTGGTGGAGCCTCGGAACGTTGTTTCTTTGCTACTTCATGAGTCACCAGTCCTGCACTTTTTTTGTCTCTGTAGCATCTGATAGCATGTGTGGGGGTTTTTTGCAGTTATCTCACTGTGTTCAAAACATTTTGTGGCTTTGTAATGAATGTGGGGTTTGGATGGAGGGTAATTTCATGACTGAGGCAATCATGCCTGGTTCTGCATGGCTACACTCACTTCGCACTCCTAGCATGCCCTACACTTCATCTGGCCTTAAATGAACTCGGTGCTTTAGGATGATAAAGAAATTTCTTTCCAGTGAGAGTGACAGATGGCGCTGAGGATTTTGCACTTTCTCACGCATCTGTCGTAAGAGTGAAGCTGTGGTTCAGGAGTGGAAGTCCTGTGTTTGTGTACTACATCTTCTAGCTATCCCTCTTAACAGTAAACTGAAGTTGTGCCAAATCCTTGCCTGTGCCACAGTCTAATTTAGATTCACAACCGGGGGTTGGCTTGAGACTAAATTTTCTAATGGCAGAATGGAGCTTTTCTGCCTCCCCCCCCTCACTGCAGCCCACTGGTCTCAATAAAATGATGCTCCTGGGGGGGCAGGGGATCCCAAGGAATGATACGGGGGCCTGCAGCAGGAAGGGAGAAGAGGCAGAATTGCCCCCAGAAGTTGGATTCAACCCACTGTGCCCCCATCTTAAACTAAAAGACAACCTCTGTAGGGTACCTGCAGAGAGCACAGTTCAAATGCTGGGCCCAGAAAACAAGAGGTGCAAAATATAGTGTTATCTATATGTTAAGTGCAGTCAAATTGCCTCTGACTTATGGAGACCCTATGAATTAATGTCCTCCAAAATGTCCTCCTCATTCACAACCTTGCTCAAATCTTGCAAACCAAGGGCCATGGCTGCCTTTATAGAGTCAGTCCATCTCATAGTGTTATCTACTATCAGATCAATGCACAAATGGAAAAAAAAATCGGTATATGGATTCACTGGCTCTTGTTTAGATTTTGGGGGTTTCATCACTTGCTTTGTATCCTACTGCATGAACTTGCTGCACTGAAAAACAGTGCAAGGAAGTTTTTCAAATCTGGAAGTTTTGTCTGTGTTACAGCCATCAGGTGGGTGTGTCTGTTGTCTTTCCTGGGAAAGACAATTGTATTTCATTTAAAGGCCCTGCCTCTCTACCACTTAGGTCTTCAAGGTAGATCTCCCATGCTAGCACAGACATACCAACTCTTTGGTGTTCATTTGGGGAGGGAATTTGCCAAAGAGCAAACCACCCTGGAATACGTCTGCTCCTTAGACCTATCTGGACAGATCAGATAACAGCTTGTGCATTGGGTGGCTCAGGGCTCTCCTGTGTGTGTCTGTGTGTGTCAGTGCCACCAAGTCGTAGCTGACGTACAGCAGCCCCATAGAGTTTTCAAAGAAAGAGACATTCAGAAATGGTTTGCTGTTGCTTGCCTCTGGGTGTGTTCAGACAGCGTGCTGGAGCGGTTTAAACTGCTCCGGCACGATGTGTGTGTTTTTTTTAAACTGGAGAATTGCGATCACACTGACCTCCTCCTTTGGGGCTCCCCGCCGTCCTCATGCAGGTGGGGTTTTTCCCCCTCTTGTTTGGGCACGCGCACAGGCAGCCCTCTCCAGAACAAAAAGTTTGGCGCGTGCACAGAACAGCAATTTCAACCCGTCCCTTTAAAGTTTAAATGAAGACTTCTGTTTAAAATTTTCTCCCCGAAACTGGCCTCCCTGAGATCCCGGACTCGTCTAAATGCCTAAACTAGGCACCATTGAAGCTTTTCTTTACTTAACTTAAGTGCGGAGCTCCGCTCAAGCGCACACCGCTAAGGCAAAATAAAAATAAAAATGGCGGATGAAAACCGGAAGCCTGAGGCAGCTTCCCAGAGGGGAGGGGGGTTGAAGCACCCGGAAGTGGCTCAATGGAGCGATCAGACAGCAGGAAGTGCAGCTCGAAACGGAGAATCAGGAAAACACCACTTGGGTAAGTGGTGTCAAAATACTCCAGTTTAAAGGGGGTTTGCTCCAGAAAGCGACGGCTGGGGATGGCACGCAGATGTTAGCCATGTGAACGCGCACGTAAAAGCCATTTCTGAGGCGTGCCGAAAGCGGCTCAAATGGCGCATCTGAACGCACCCCTCTGTGTAGCAACCACAGACTTCTTTGATGGTCTCCCATCCAAGTATTAACCAGGGTGGACCCTACTTAGCTTCTGAGCTAGCCTGGGCCATCCAGGTCAGGGCTTTCATGGCGCACCATTTTTTGCACAGAGAGTTGCCTTGATGTCATTCAGAATCCCAACAGAACAGGGTGTTGATGGAGTGGCCCTCTTCCCTCACTGATATCAGAGATGGTTCTGACTTTAGAAGCTAGTGTAGCTGGCCCAGCAGATGATACCACATTGGTTAGTAGGGCTGTGCCTGCTGCACCTTTCTTCCTGCAAAGAGATGGTGTGCTTTTCTAGCCCTTGTTGCTTATATAACTGTATACTGTGCCACTTGTTTGGTAGTTCAGCAATCTAGTGTGTGGGTGAGAGGGAACCATTTGTTACAGCTATTTAATATATAACTCTGAGCAGAAGTTATAAATGTGTCTGTTGGTCCGCAGAGAATTTGGGATTGCTGTGCAGGAAAAACACCGGGGCCCAGAATCCATGTGCTACACAAAAATTTGCTAAAGTATTGCTTCTGTATTCAGTAGATCAAGATGGGTAACCATGTTACTCTGTCTGTAGCAGTAGAAAAGAGCAAGAGTCCAACAGCACCTTAAAGACTAACAAGATTTGTGGCAGGCAGGGCCGGCCCCAGGTGTCTGGGCGCCCTAGACAGGACAGCTCGGGGCACCCACCCCACCGGGGATGCCAACCTCCCAGTGGGACCTGGAGACTGGGGGGGGGGGGCGGCAGAGCGCTGGCATTCCTGGAGGCTCCGCAGCTGTGGGAAGGGGTGGGAATTCTAGCCCCCGCCCCTTCTCTCCCAGCACCGGCTCTTTGCTGCCAGCCGCCGCCCCCGCCTTCTCTCCCCCCCAGGGGGGAGGGGGAGGGTGGGCAAGCTCTGCCACTGCCTCCTGAGCCCCGCCAGGCACCCTTCGTTGGTGGCAGTGGCAGGGAGGTGGCAGCAGTGGCGGGGGGTCTTTTCACTGAGGGGCGGGGGGCTGTTTGGTGCCCCTGCGGCCCCGGTGCTCTAGTGGGTGAGCCGGCAATGGTGGCAGGAGATGAACTCTGATGAGTCACTGCTCATTTCTTCTTCTCACTTCTGATACTTCTTTTCTTCTGTATTCAGTGTTACGATTGTGATCCTGAGAAATCTTGTTGTATAAAATTCAGGGATAATATTCTGAGGAAGAATTCAGTACTTTATAACTTTATAATAAAGTCACCAGTCTCCTCTTGGCCTTTCTCCTTCGATCTCTACTCCTTTGCCATTTCTTTTTATGTTGAGAATCTATGTTGTATAGTATCACATTCATTACGTTGCAGAAATAAATAAGGAAGAATATATTTGCCAGTCATGAAGAAGTAAGTGGTATTTGGTGAGAAGAGAAGCATTAGTTTTGGGTCAAATGCCAGCATTGCTATTATATGCTGATAGTTTGTTAATGTGATACCTACAGGCTATTTTCCCCTAACTCTCTAATTAGTATATCTGTTGGAAAAAAATGGCTTTTCCCTCCTTCATGATATTTAATAAGAATGTATCATCTCTAAGAGATGTTAATTAAATACAAAAAGTTCTTTGCTCAACTGATTCTGTTGCAAACAAGTATTTCGTTGCTCAAAAATATGACACCAAAGGAGAGCCAAAATAAGCAACAGAATAAACACACATCACTGTGAAGTTCTGCTCAGAAGTTATTAAAGTCTCCTTTAATATTCCAGTCGATGCAAGGTTACTGTGCATTTTGGTAAACTTTTTTAGTGAGTTTAGTGTCTTGATATAACTGTGGCTAATCTACTTTTGACACCTGATGGAGAAATGCAGGAAATAAGTTCATTTGATTTTGTATGATAACTTTTGCAGTGAAGAAATGCTTGGTTTACTGATGAGTGCAGAGAATATATTAGAAGAATTAGAGCTAAACTTCATCTTTTTAAACGCACTAACCTTCATGTTCATCTATCAGATCTTATTTCACTGAAGCATGCTTTTGAATTTTGATAAAGTATAAAAAGGGGCTTGCTGTATGTAAAGAATAACATTTGCATTTTGTAACTATGACAGTTTACTGTGGAAAAAGCAAATTCTGGGATGTTAAAAGAGTAGTTTAAATATGTTAAAAGTGAACTGCTACTTAAAACATGTTTTCTTATGCTGCTTTTCTAGTTGGAGCACCCATGGTAGAAAACAGTTAAATATTAAAAAGCAGCTTTAAAACCAATATGTGTAACCCCCCCCCAACAATTAAAAACATAAATAGGAAAGAGAGTCAGTAAGGGTGTGTCTACTGAAACAAAAAAGGTCTTCCCGTGGTGGTTGAAGAAAACAATAGAGGGGAAAGAAAAATCTCCCTGGGTAGGGAATTCTGCAACTTAGGTGCAACAACTCAGGTTGCAATTTCTTGAGTTGTCCCCTTTCTCACCTCAGATAATGAGCACCTGAAGTAAGATCCTTGAAGATTACTGGTAATGCATGGGCATGTTATATTGGAGTAGGTGGTCCTTAAAGTCTGGTAATCCCAAACCATATCCATTTTTAAAGGTAAGTACCAGAAACTTGAATTGGTCTTGGAAGCAGATTGGAAGCGAGTGTAGACATAACAAGATTGGAGTGCTCTGACCCGGATAGCCCAGGCAAGCCCAATCTCGTCAGATCTTGGAAGCTAAGCAGGGTTGACTCTGGCAAGTACTTGGATGGTAGACCTCCTTGGAATACCAGCAGTCAGGAGGTGGGGGCAGGCTTTATTCAGCCACCTCTCTGAATATCCTCTAGGGCCCCAGTAGGGCCCCAGTCACCAGAGGTTGCCATGACTGCCAGGTGCACATGCACAGATGTATATTACAAAAAGACTGGAGTGATAGGCTCGCTATGACTCACTCCAATCAACATTCTTGCTGCAACATTCTGCACCAATTGTAGTTTCTGGACGGTTTTCATGGGCAATCCTATGAAGAGTGCATTGTGGTAATCTAATCTAGATGTTAGCTGACTCGCCAGTTGAAGCTGGTAAGAGGCACTCCTGGCCACCTGCTACCACCTGCTTACCCAGCAGGAGACCTGGTTCCAGCACCACTCCCAAGCTGTGAACTCGCTCCTTTAGGAGGAGTGCAATCCCATCCAGAACAGGAGTTACCTCTGTATTCAGGTTAGTCCTTCCACCCATCAGAAGCACCTCCATTTGTTGGCATTAAGCTTCATTTTATTAGCCTTCACCCGTCCCAAAACTACCTCCAGGTGCAGATTCAAGGTTTCTTCTCCACAGCCTCCCTGGGATCTTCTGGAAGCAGACCTAGGTGTCATTCGTATATTGGTGACAGCCCAGCCCACATCTCTGGATTATCTCACCCAGCAGTTTTGTGTAGATGATAAAAAAGCATGGGGGACAGCACTTTGCCAGACCCCATGAGGGCTGAACAGCATTCCCCCAGCACCATCTTCTGAAATCAGCCTTCCAGGTAGGACTGAAACCATCACAAAATAGTTCCTCCCAGTCTCACCCCCTGCTAATGCCTGCATTGTGGTTGAAGAAGAAGAGGAGATTCGATTTATACCATGCCCTTCATTCAGAGTCTCAGGATGGCTTACAAAGTCCTTTCCCTTCCCCTCCCCTCAACAGACACCCTGTGAGGGAGGTGGGGCTGAGAGAGCTCTGGCAGAAACTGCTGTTTTTCAAGAACAGCTGTGCCAGAACTATGGCTTGCCCAAGGTCATCCAGCAGGTGCTAGTGGAGGAGTGGGGAATCGAACCCGGTTCTTCCAGATTAGAGTCTGCGCACCTAACCACTACACCAAACTGTCTCTCAAACTGTCCTCAAACTGGTTGAGGATAGCAACGGTTTCCAATCTGGCTGGCACCCACTCCTTGCTCACCCACTTGCTCTGTTCCTCTTCGCCCCTACCTACGAGGTGGCTGGCAGTCCGGAATGGGAAGTAATGTGAAATTTGCCATCTGATTCTTTTAGATTTTTTTTTTTTGGTATTAGTGCTGTTTATGTATTTTATTCTATGATCTTTGATGTTTTTATTGAATGTTGTATATCGCCCAGAGCCCTGCAGTAGCAGGGATTGGGTGATTCAGAAATCTAAATAACAGTAGTAATAGTAATAATAATAGTGAGCAAAATCTTGCAACCCTATAGTTATAATGCCTTGTGGTAGCATTCCTGTAGTTCTTCCCCTCCTTGGAAAAATCATGCAGACTTCCTTGCAGAGACTGACAGTGGCCAGGATGAACAAGCACAGAGCATAACTGCCGATAACCATGACACGGTATACATGTCTCTGTGTAGCAATTGCTGTATATCTCTAGTTTGCTGTATACCTCTAGTACGGAGCTGTTTTCTGTTGGACCAGAACCAGCGGGTTGAAATTAAATTAGAAGCATTTTCAGCTAAACATTAGAAAGACCTTCCTGACAGTTAGAGTGGTTCCTCAGTGGAACAGGCTTCCTGGAGAGGTGGTGGGCTCTCCTCCTTTGGAGGTTTTCAAACAGAGGCTAGATGGCCATCTGACAGCACTGCTGATTCTGTGAACTTAGGCAGATCATGAGAGGGAGGGCAGGAAGGGTTGCCTCAGTGCTTAATTCTGGTGGCCCTTTCTTACACACCCAGGGGAATGCTGATCACCACTTTGGGGTCAGGAAGCAATTTTCCCCAGGCCAGTTTGGCCGGAGATCCTGGAGGTTTCTTCTGTCATCTTCTGGGCATGGAATACATGGTGTGTGTGGGGGGAGGTATTTGTGAATTTCCTGCATTGTGCAGGAGGTTGGACTAGATGACCCTGGAGGTCCCTTCCAACTCTATGATTCTGTGATTCTATTCTATGATTCTTCAAGGGTGGGGAGGCAACCAGAATTCCTGGTTCTGGTGCATAATTGAGTCAATGCTGTTGTGACATGGAGGCAGTCAATGGCAAACCACCTCTGAACGCCTCTTGCCTTGAAACCCCTACGGGGTCGCCATAAGTCGGCTGTGACTTGAGAGCACTTTCCACCACCACTACCACCTGCTGTCTTCCTGGTTGTGATGTACAATGCAGTTAAGTACACATTGACAGGCCTCCAGAGAAACCACTCCTCATGCAGTATTCCTCAGTGAAGGTTTATTGGTAAGAATTGGTCTTCTCTAAAGGTGAGCTTCTTTGTCAGGACTGGCAAGGGCAACGCGAAGGGATAGGTATCAAAGTGCAAGACCCACATTCCAAGCACACGTCATTCACACCAGCATTACTACAGGTCATGACAGTTACGAGACCCAACTAGCTGGTCCCAAAGTCTTATCTCACCCAAGGTCGTCTCCCATGTGAAGCCTGAGAACTCTTGGGGGCTGCGTTTGGAAGAGTTACAATCGGCGCCTCGTTAAATCTACAGACAGTCAAATTCACACACACACTTCCCCCCCCTTAGGAATTACATGTCAGGTGAGGGCAAGACGATAAGGGGCACAGAGCAAAGCCAGATGTGCCAAGCAGGGATACAAAAGCGAAAGTAAGCATTAGCAATACAGAAATCAGTAAACACAAATCAAAGGCCCTGAGTCTGAGACACGTGGCATGGAGAGCCACAGGTATCCTGCATTATATGAAGCCATTGTGGAGAAATGGATTGGAAGGGGCTGGATCAGTGTTGAAAAGAAGCGTATCTGAAGAAGTGTGTGTGTATACAAAAGCTTGTACCGTGAATAAAACTTTGTTGGGCTTAAAGCTGCCGCTGGACTAAAAGCTTTGTTCTGTAGAAAGAGCATGGAAACCTTTTAAAGTAGGAGGGAGAAGCCAGGAGTAGTACAGGCATATGATGAGACTGAGGCATGGAACTCACCTCTGGTCCTGGGGCACAAACTCCAGTGGATATATAGCGGTGGGCTTGGATATATGGAAACCCAAGTGCACACATGCCACTTCCGACTTATAGCAACCCTATGAATGAAGGCCTCCAAAACGTCCCATCGCTAAGAGCCTTTCTCAGATCTTGCAAACCGAGGGCCATGGCTTCCTTTGCAGATTCAGTCCATCTCATGTTGGGACTTCCTCTTTTCCTTTGACTTTTCCTAACATTATTGTCGTTTCCAGTGATTCTTGTCTTCTCATAATGTGACCAAAGTACGATAGCCTGAGTTTAGTCATTTTAGCTTTTAGGGAGAGCTCAGGCTTGATTTGCTCTGGAGCCCACTGATTTGGGGATTATTTTTTTGGACAGTCCACAAGTGCTTATTCCTCCATAAACCTGAGAAGGTGGCCTTGTAAATACCAGGATGCTATTTCAGCAACACAGGGCTGTTTTGGTGCTAAAATCGCTGCTGCTCATTTTCTGGAAAGAAGTAGAATGTAAATCAGTTTTTAAGGGGGCATAACTGCAAAAAGGATGCATAACTGCCATGCATGATGTCCCAAGCAAATACTCTCATTCCCTATTGTTATGCAAAAGGATGCAAAAAGAGAAGCATGCCCATGTGAGTTACATGGCCAGTTGCCCAGAATGCTTCATTTTCCCTGCCGGCATTTAAAATTACTATCTTCATTTGAAATCAATATAACTCACTGTTAAAATTGAAAGATCGGCTGTCCCTCTACAAACATTTATTTACTCAGCCCTCCTGCCTTTATTCCTCCTCCTGTTACTTGTAACCTATTTGTATAGTCTTTTAAAATATTCTGCCTTAATGTGAGTTCTTGTGTGCAGTGTCTGTCTTTCATGTTTCTACAACAGGATCTTTTAGGGGCTCTTGAATAAATGGCCCTCAGCGTGATTCTGAAGAAGTTGGAGGTACAAACCAGAACTTGTTTCTGGTCTTCTTAGATTGTTTGAGCAAGGTTTCTCAGTGATTAGTATCCACGATGACTAAATGGAGCCCCCGTGTTTTCTCGTGTTGTAGATCTGGGGGTGAGTTCTGAGGCTTGGAACAGCTTTGCCTAGGTGAGGGAGAATATTTCCTGGTGAGACTTGAACTGGGGAGTTTCTGGCCCACAACTGCACTGCTGCCAATTGAGTACCAGATCCGTTTCAAGGTTCCGGTGCTTACCTTCAAAGCCCTATATGGCCAGGGGCCTGCATATCTGTGAGACTGCCTCTCCCCCATGAGCCCTGAAGGGCTTTATTATCGGCTAATCAGCATCTCCTGGTGATCCCTTGCCCCAGGGATGTCCATCTTGCCTTGACTAGGGCCAGGGTTTTTTCGGCCCTGGCCCCTACATGGTGGAATGAGCTCCCATATGAGATCAGGGCCCTGAAGGACCCTTTACAGTTCTTCAGGGCTTGTAAGATGGAGCTCTTCTGCCAGGCTTTTAGAGGAGGCAGCGGGCATCCGCCCTCTACTGGGCCTCCCCTTCAGCGGGTCACATCTGTGTTCCCATCTGGGAACCCTGATCTGAAATAGACCTCATCTGTTGAGGGTCTGATTAAAAACATAGGAATATTATTGTATTTTATCTGCTTATTTTAATTGTTTTTAATTGTTTGCATATTATATTTGATGGAAGCCCTGCTATGCGGAGAGGTCAGGATCAGGGCTATTTTTGGGCAGGAATGCACAGGAACAGAGTTCCGGCTGGCTTTGGAGTTGGCCATGCCCACTACAGCCCAAACCTCTGTGTGTGTGGCTACAGAGGGAAGACCTGGAGAGTGACCCCCCCAGTGACTCCAAGGTGGGTGCGGCCTAATATGCTAATGAGCTCCTGCTGGGCTTTTTCTACGAAAGAAGCCCTGGCTCAGGATAAAAATCTAACTAACTAAACAAATAACTCAGCTCTGTAGTACTTCTGCCTTTGGCTTCATGCACTTTGTAGAAGGTGTATAAGCATCGTGATCTAGCAAAAAAGGAATCCCCAACTTGGGAAAATGCCAGACTGACTTGTGGAAAATAAGAAACCTGTCACCCCAGGCCTTGCTACAAGGCTTGCTTTGCTTTGTCTGACAGCTGTGACTAATACTAACAACGTTTTGTGAGAGGTTCTTGCTGTCTCGTTTTATTTCACACTTTATGAATGTGCTCCGGCAGCTTCCCCGTTATGCTTTCAGCCTTTCCATTACCTTCTAGGGCAGCAATGCGCAATTATCTCTTTAGAATTCTAGTCCATCCCGTCTCAAAAGCTTAGGGGCAGGTAACTGTAAGTTAATTGGACACTCCAGGTTATCTTTCAGGAGAAAAGAAAAGAAAAGCTGATCTGAGTGACTCGACAGTTGCTCTTTTCAGAAAGTACACCAGATGCTTGGAGCTGTATGCTTCGGTTTGAGGGAAGCGTGCTTTGTACGTCCAAAATATGCATAAACTGAAAAGGTCAGCCCCACCTTTCAGTATCCCTCCTGCCAGAAAACTGCCAAGTATTGACTCCTTCCTCTAACAATGAAATTCTTCTTGCCAGGTCTTGATAAATATATTCTTATTCCTTGATGAGGAAGACCTCAGGCATTCCCATAAAATAAATGAATTTCATTTGAACCTCCTCCTCCTTAGAAGAATGGGTTATTGATTAGGTATGGCAGCTGAACCAGGCCGGTGGCCTAACAAACTATGTTTGAAGAGCAGATGCCAAATCAGAATCTCAATCAATGGGTTTGAGGCTGGTTTGCTGACCAAATCGCCAAGCTATGATTTGAGATGTTGCGGTGGTCACAGTGTCAGACCAGGATCTGGGAGTCCTTAGTTCAAATGTTCACTCTGCCTTGAAGATCTGTGGGCGATTGTGACAGGCCTTTTCTACCGACTGAGGGTACTCACACAGCCTCCTCTGATTTTAGGGAGCCAAGTTTGTTTTAAACTACAGATCTTCCCCTCAGTTACCAGGTGTCCTTAAGGTATCAAGTGTATAGGAATGGGTTCACTACTGTGAGGTAAATTTTGTGGTACACAAGTAGAATATGAAGACCACTGAAGCACAATTAGTATATAAACAACAAAGAAGATTTATTTATTTACATGTTCGTTTCAAAGAACAGAGCAGCAGCAGCACAGGTCTCCAGATAGAGGAGAAAACCTGGCTGAGGCACATAAGCTAGTTATGGCTTCAGAGTATGGCTTACATTTTCCTCAGTGCCTTCAGGCCCAAACAGGCTTTTACTGATTAGCCACTAGGCTGTATCTTCTCACCCACTCAGTATTTCACCCACATCAGCCTGCCCTTTCCCAGGAGTCAGACTAAACGGTACAAGGTCTGCTCATTACCAGAGACAGGCCTGACAACTGGGTACTCTATCCTCTCCCAGAGATAGAGCTATACCACTCTGCCACGCTACCAGGCAGAGTTGCCCTTCAAACTGTCTGCTCTTTTGCTGAGGCAGACCTGAGCTATCACCTCTCTCTCTCTCTTGAGGCAGATCTGAATTAAGACTGCTGCTCTGCTTCCTTCCAACCTTTCCTCCCCCTTCTGAAAGGTGATTGGATGCTGGAGCAGCAATCCCATAGGCTCGGCTGAGTGGCACTTTTCCCCCTTCAGGGGGGAAAGACAGCCCCTGCCCATCACAGAGGCCTTTGGCCATTCACACTCTCTCAGATGTACCTACCTCATGGGATTGTTAGGAGAAAATTGTGAGCTATGTATACTGCGTTGAGTTTCTTGGTGAAAGGGGATGATAAAAAGCTTCTGCCACTTTCTGCTCAACCAAAGCAACCTCACCACCCCATCACAGTTTCTGACTAAAAATCGAGGATGAGCTGTATTCGGGGGGGGGCGCATGGTGTATGTCATAAACGGTACGGTCTTTCATTAGTCCCCAAGTACATAGCTGTCAAACACCCAAGTGTTCTACCATGATGATGATATACTTGAATCTTTCAAATCACACCAGTTTGGTGTAGTGGTTAAGAAGAGTACAGACTCTAATCTGGGAGAACTGGGTTTGATTCTCCACTCCTCCACATGCAGCTACTGGTGTGACCTTGGGTCAGTTACAAGTTCTTTTAGAGCTGTTCTCTCAAGGGCAGTTCTCTCAGAGCTCTCTCAGCCCCACCTACCTCACAGGGTGTCTGTTGTGGGGAGGGGAAGGCAAAGGAGGTTGTAAGCTGCTCTGAGACTCCTTTGGGTAGTGAAAGGTGCGGGGTATAGATCCAATCTCCTCTTCTTCATTATAGAAAACCCTCTTCCATTCAAGATAGGGGAATCTTGACATGAATAGTCTGCTCCCCTTATCTTACACATCCGGATCCTACATCTTGTATTAGAGAGATGGCTGACTTGCAAAGAAAAGTAAAGGCATAGAGATGTGATTAAATGGCATGAAAAATACCGCAGTGGTGGGCAGCTTGTGGTCTGACGTTATTTCGCATACTGATCCCTGCAGCTGTTTTTCATTTTTAATGAGAGCTAAACACATAGTAAAATTTTATTGGGTGTTTCCACTTATAAAATTAACTAACAGTGCTTTAAGCACTCGGCCAGAAGCACTGAGCAATGCTTCTAAAATGGGCTTTTTTTCTTTTTTTTTTAGGGGAGATATAATGTGGTTGCTGTGATACTTTATGAACGATCTCAGAACAGTCATTATTTATTTATTCAGAAGATTTTTATTCTGTCCGTCCTCCCAAGAACTTTTTATCATCTCAAAACCATCATTCTGAGGAGCTGCTAGAAATGAAATTTTTCTGTGCTCTGCCTCCAGGTGGGACTTGGGGATCCCATGGAATGACAGGTCAAACCTAGAGCCAGTTTGGTATAGCGGTTAAATGCACGGACTCTAATCTGGGAGAACTGGGTTTGATTCTCCACTCCTCCACTTGCAGCTACTGGATGACCTTGGGCAGGCCATAGTTCTGGCAGAGCTGTCCTTGAAAGAGCAGTTTCTGTCAGAGCTCTCTCAGCCACACCCACCTCACAGGGTGTCTGTTGTGGGGAGGGGAAGGGAAAGGAGATTGTCAGCTGATCTGAGACTCTGAGTGAAGGTTAGAGTGTAAATCCAATCTCCTCCTCCTCCTCCTCCTTCGAGATCAGTTCCCCTGAAGAAAATGGATGGTTTGGAAGGTGGCCTTTATGGCATTTTACCCTACTGAGGTCTTTGTCCCTAGGCTCCATCCCAAATTTCCAGGAGTTTTCCAACCTGGGTCTGACAACTCTTTCCCTTCTTCCCTCACCAAAGGCCGGGGGGGACTTGGCAACTGTATTCACAACTGGAAATGTATGAATCTTAATTTTTTCCATCAAAAGTACAGTAATTTGTCAAATGGAGCATTTAATTTGGTAGCCTTATTTCTGATCCTCTCTCTGAACTTGAAGGAGCTTAAAATCCACATTACGCAACCAAAGTCAGCCATGTTGAGGCAGTCTCTTGCATCTTCTTGCACCCTGGGCCTTGTGTCTTCTGCTTGGGATTGACCATCTATGCGAGCAATCCAATTTTATGCTGGTCTGTCCAAGTTCTTTGACTAAGAACTGTAGTTAGGTCTGAAACGAACTCACTGTAGAAACATCATTTAGCTTTGACTGGTTTTTGTAGTCAACTGCTTTCAGTGATTCAAACCCGATGTGGCGTTTCCTGTGCCAGCAGTTCCCTTCCATTCTCTACATTGGACAAACAGGTCAGTCTCTGTGCAAATGACCGAATGGACATAAATCCGACGTTAAAAACCACAACACTCAAAAAACCAGTGGGACAACATTTTAATCTTCTAGGTCCTTCCGTTGCTGACCTAAGAGAGGCAGTCCTCAAACAAAGAAATGTCAAGGGGAAATTACAACAGGAGCGTGCTGAACTTGAGTTAATTCACAGGCTCAGAACAATGGACCCACTCAGGGCTGAATAGGGACATAGGGTTCTTGTCTCACTTCAGATGCTAATTTTCTGGGGGCCCCCCAGCATTTCCCCTCAGCATTTACAATATGCATCATACCTTACATCCTTTATAAACATTCTTTAAAACACCCTTCCCCACCTTCTGATTAGGATAAAGGACTCAGATCTCCATTTCTACTCATGACTGAAGAAGGGAACTTTGTCTCTCAAAAGCTTATACCCTGAAAATCTTGTTGGTTTCTAAGGTGCTACTGGACTTGAATCTGACTGTTCTACTTCAGACCAACATGCCTTCTGAAACTACCTCTGACTTGATTTTCTCTCCGTCTC
The DNA here is from genome assembly GCA_029375565.1 of Gekko gecko. Lineage (NCBI taxonomy): Eukaryota > Metazoa > Chordata > Lepidosauria > Squamata > Gekkonidae > Gekko > Gekko gecko. Next base: position 92,488,000 of record JAPDNY010000011.1, on the reverse strand, counting down.
GCACCAGTTTGTGTGGTTAGAAAAAGCTAAGAGAAATTTTGCTCTTGGAATATTTCATAATCAAATGAGGGTTTAGTAGTTCAGTTCAGTCATTGTTATTTTGGCAGTCAACTCTATCAGTGCAGCAGTAAATTCTGTGAGGAAAGCCACATAAAATAAATGCTTTTCATTTACATGCATTGTAGGATGTCATTATTTTAACAAAAAGAATGTGTTTTCAAAAAGTCTGCTCCTGCTCTAATCTTTGCAGCAAAATACTCAACTGTTGCAGCATTCTAATTGATGTGATCTCTGTGGCAGACTAATTCAGTCTTTATCACAGGTTCCCTTTATCAAGGGGAGGGAAAAACAGTTGTTCCTAATGCTGAAAGTAGATAGCTTAGTTAGTGGCGACTTAAACTAAAAATGGTTGCTTCTACATAGCAGTCTTCCAGCACCTCAGGACTGAAAAGTAGTAACTTGGACAAACTGAAATGCAGCCCACTTTTGGTTAGGTTAGGTAAGGGTGGAGTCGTGGCTCAGTGAAGGAGCATCTGCTTGGCATGCAGAATGTCCAGGTTGATCTCCAGCATTTCCAGTGGAAAAGCATCAGGTAGCAGGTGATCTCTACCTGAGACCCTGGAAAGCTGCTGCCAGGCTGAGGTGACAATACTGACATTGATGACCTGACTCGGTACAAGGCAGCTTCATGTATCCAGAAAGCTCACTGGCCCACAAGACATCCGTCAGCACAGTGGTTCTCTCCCAAGAACACTCATTAGCACTTTGACTTGGGGAGAGTAGGAGGGTTTGAGTTGATTCCACTCCTTGTTTTGGATTCTGGAGAAGATTAGGGACACTATGAATTTTGCCTTGATCAGGTATGAGCCTGTTTGGTTTGTGCCAAACAGGTTTGCATTGGGTTTTTGCAAAACTGCACATGGACAAAGACTCAAGCTGACTTAAAACTGGCCAGCAGCTATTAGTGTCATTACAGGCTACTTAGACCAAAGGGTAGGATTTTATTAAAACACAGTAGTTATTTATGACTAATTTATATGATTGCTGACTGCTTTGATTGTTTAAACAATTGCCTGCTGAGCAGAGCAGTTATATACTGCTGGGGGAGTGTAGTAGAATTTAATTGGGCTGTGTGAAAACAGACATGCACAAAAAATCAGTTGTGCTGTATTGCATAGTTAGGAAGGAATCCTGTGAAGCAACCTGCTGAACAACCACGAACAGGTTGGTGGACAGGTGAACCAATCAACAACAACAAAAAATCACCTCTCTGTGACTGGTAAACAGAGCATGAACCCAACTTGCAGGCATTTTGCCATCCCCAGTGAAGCTGAGAGAAAGCTTCACTTTTCTTCCAAGTTCCCTGGGTTAAGGGGAGGAGAGTGATGAAGACTGCAAATAATGGGTGACTAATAAGTGAAGCCAGCATTTTGTGGGCCCCTGCTCTTGGTCTTCATACACATAACAGGGAATCCAAGGGTTGGTTCTTCCATTGGACAAAGCCATTCTTGAGTGGTGAATTGTATTCTGTTTCTTGACTTTTGCCTTATGTATCCCTTTCCTTCTATGAAGAAAGGTTAAAGTGCCTGGGGCTCTTTAGCTTGGAGAAACAACAACTGAGGGGTGACATGATCAAGGTTTACAAGACTATGCATGGGATAGAGCAGGCAGAGAAAGAAGTACTTTTCTCCCTTTCTCACAATACAAGAACTTGTGGGCACTCCATGAAATTGCTGAGCAGTCGGGTTAGAACAGATAAAAGGGAGTACTTCTTCACCCAAAGAGTGATTAACACATGGAATTCACTGACACAGGAGGTGGTGGCAGCTACAAGCATGGGCGGCTTCAAGAGGGAATTAGATAAATGTAGAGCAGAGGTCCATCAGTGGCTATTAGCCACAAGGTATAGATAGGACCCCTCAGTCTGGGGCAAGTGATGCTCTGTATTCTTGGTGCTTGCGGGGGCAACAGTGGGAGGGCTTCTAGTGTCCTGGCCCCACTGCTGGACCTCCTGATGGCACCTGGTATTTTTGGACACTGTGTGACAGAGTGTCGGACTGGATGGGCCATTGGCCTGATCTAGCATTGGCTTCTCTTATGTTCTTATCCCTGTTCCTCAGGAAGCTCATAGAAATTTTCAGCAAAGATACCTTTTTTGTAGTTTCAGAGCATGGCTGTGTTGGTCTGCAGTAGAACAGATAGATTCCAAGTCCAGCAGCACTTTTGAGACCAAGGAGATTTTCTTATACTCTGAAGCTCTTGTTGGTCTCTAAGGTGCTACTGGACTCAGAGCTAATTATACCTGGTTCAGATTCTCTCAATATGCAGTATGTTTGCAAAGGTGATCAGATCACCTTAGTACTCTTGGCAATGTTCATGGTCTCATGTTAAGCAGCTTTGTGCAAGCTCCGGAGGCAGAAGACAGGAGGGCCTGGTGTGATGTGGTCCATGGGGTCACGAAGAGTCGGACTCACCTGTGCGACTGAATGGCCACCACCTGCATGGTAGCTGCAGTGACCAAGCAGTGTATGGCTGCTTTTACTGAGGTCAAGAACTAAATAATCTCAGTTAGTGCTTAAGAGAGAGTGTTCCCCAAGGGGGTCATGGTGATTCAGGACATTAAGTTGACTGGGTCGTGTAAATCCTGGCCAGTGCCTCATGCAAATGGATTGTGCCCTGGAATAACCTACAACGTACAAGGGCTAGAGTTGCACAGAATGACAAGCCAGCATCAAATCCTGTCATTGTCAACCATGGTAGACACAACTTAGTTCATAAGTCAATGTGGAAAGGGGTCCCTTACAGTGGGAAGTTTGAAATCTGCTAATAGTATATTGGTATCTTGCAGAGGGAAAAAGGAGACCACCTCTTTTTGTACAAGATGGATTTACATGCTCATTTCGGGTGATTTTAATGGCAGTAAAAGAGTAAAGTCTTGCTTCCTAATGAGTGAGAGCACTCTTCTCCTGCCTACTTTTTTTAGTAGGAACCATAAAATGAATAGAAGGACCCCGTAATGAAGAACTATGTACTTGGCACTTAAACTTTAGTGACTGTACAAAAAAATGAAATAGTCTGCAATGCTTCTAAATTATAGCTTGTAGAGACATTACCACAAACTACCTAATAAACAGTCTCTGTAGCCAGGCTACTTTTCATGCAGTCCCTGAAATCTGAATCCAAGACTGAGGATGTAAAAACCAATACTAGCTGCAAAGGGTTGTACCATTCCTCAGTGTATGGTGAATGCCTTGTTTTAAGACAGAGGCAAGAAAGGTTATGATTCTAAAACAAATGGATAGGATTAGATAACTTGGGAGTAGATACTGGGATTTATTAAAATATCCAAAGTGCAGTTTGTGGGAATTTAGTAAAGTGGCATGACCTGAGGTCAGAAAGGTCTTCCATATCTGCAACCAGGAAACCAAGATCTTGGGACTTAAATTTATTATGTAAATTGACAACATAAGAAGGCACAGTTGGCTCAGGGAAGAGTAAAAAGGGTAAAGGATTCATGACTAAAAGTAGCAGCATTTCTTGGTACAGAAAAGATGATAGACTGTCGTGGAGATTAAGTGTGAGGTGAAAATTGTCTACATGGATGCAATAGGTGGGTGGACTAAAGCTGGGGAATTGGTCAGTATTTGAAATCAGAGTTTTATCTTCTAGCAAGGGAAGGTGGAGTTGATTTTGAGCTTTCCCCCCACATAACACCATTAGTACAGAAAAAAATGTGTGTACTAGAATTTTATAGCAGGCAGCTAAATGAAACAGTTTAATGGGAAACCATTCTGTTAGCACCCAGGGGGGGGAAAGGGAATTGGTTTTCAGAAGCTGATTTTTTTAAAAAATGTGAAGTTTGCTTTAAACTGGATGCATTGTGTTTAGGAATTATAGACATAATACTTTAGGATTAAAGGTGATATTCCATATGGTGAGGAGCATGAGTTAAATGATTGACCAGCTGTGTTAATCCTTTAGCAGAGAAGAATAAATGTTGTAGTCATATCCTTAAGTCTTGAAGATCTGTGGGTTTTTGTGTGTAATTGAAAGCTGACTGAGAAAGAAACCTGGCTAGGTGAAGCAACCTGACTCTCAATAGCATTTTATTGGCGTTCATGTCAGTGCAAACAGTAATGGTCCTCTAGTTGTTGTAGATTTTCTGGGCTGTATGGCCGTGGTATTGGCACTGTAACACAGATTCTTTCTGTGTTATACCCCTGAGGATGCCAGTCACAGCTGCTAGCTAAATGTCAGGTCCTACAATGCCAAGACCACGGCCATACAGCCCAGAAAATCTACAGCAACTGATGACCTCTGGCCATGAAAGTCTTTCACAACATATAGTAATGGTCCTCTCTTACCAGTTCCTGTATTCTGGACTGCAAGATCCTTTTGGAATAAAGATGACATATTGCAGCTTGGTGTGGAATGTCTATTCCAAGCCATAACCCAGTTTATAGATGTTCTGTAAAAATCTGATCAATAAATGGAATTTCTTATAGAAATGAAATAATATATTTAGCCACAAATTGGTTGCAGCTATTTTTTCCCCTGTTGACCATGATGAGAGATGGAGAGTATGTGAATAGATTATAGTTGGAATCAGCTTTTAAGGCACATTGATTACAATTCAATATTTGGCACAGCTTCAGGGGGGTTACTGTAACCTTATTGTGAATGGGGAGTTCAGCAACTCTTTACAACCTAACACAGTTATATGTTGTTGGAAGCCATTTTCGGTTCTAAAATACGCATTTTTTGGAGAATATCCTGTGGTATACATTTCAGATCACAGGGTTTTGATCGCACCAGTTTTTCTGTTGGTGAAAAAGGGATGAAGGGGTCTTCTGTGACCACCCCAAAAGGCTACTGTGGTTTTTTTCCAGGATAATTTGAAGATATTAAAGAAGAAGTTAAGCATTGGTTTGCTCATAACATAACACTGAGCTGTATCAAGAGGCTGACACCTTTCAATACAATAGGATTACTCCTGAGGAAGATTGGGACGAAATGAGCTTATATCCGGGTCCTCATTGAGAATGATGGACTTTTCCTTGTAATACTGTAAAGTTTTATTTATAATATAATATGATCTTTACTAAATGTACTTGTCATTCATATCACAGTGTTTGCTTGTTTGTTGTATTTCGTATATGGATACCTTCTCGTTTTTTTCTTGCTCCAAAAGACTATGCTGGTACTTCATTGTATAGCAGGGATGTGGGACAGGGGCTGTAGTAGGGCAGAGACGGAGCTACAAAGCTGGCTGGATCCAATCCACTGCTTGGGGGTCCCCAACCTGTTTGAGCCTGCGGGCACCTGTGGAATTCTGACACAGGGCAGTGGGCACAATCACAAAATGGCTGCCCCAGGAGATGAAGCCCCAGGAGATGAAGCCAATCATGAACTGGCTGCTGCAGGAGGACCACAAAATGTCAAGGACTGAAGTTATACCTAACAGTAATAGTAAAATTTGACATATCAGCCAGAATGCCTTTTAATATGCAGAGCCAATCAGAAGCCCTGCTGGGCCAATGCCCCGCCTTGCCACTCCCACCTGGCAGGCACCAAGAAAGCAGTTGATGGGTGTCATGATGTCCACGGGCACCATGTGAGGGATGCCTGCACTAATTCCTTTTTGTTTCTTTCTGCAGCCTGCCATTCCACCTTCACCATACTTTAAAAAAATCAATAAAAGCAGGATATATTTCCTCTGGGCCCCAAAGTTTACTGCTTGCTAGTCACTGCCTGTGCCCATTTGTCTCCAGTTAAATTTACATCTCTTTGAGACTGGAACTATATGGATAGTGTCTTCTGTGTTTCTCTTGTGAAGACTGGCTGTTGGGCTATAGTTTCATGAAACATGACTTTAAAAAGTTAAGTATCCTCCATTCCCTCATCAATTACCATTTTTATTTTCAAGTATGAGGCTGCAGTAGGAAATAAAAAGAAAATGCTCAAGATAACGTAGCAAGGAATGGTGACTCGGTGGCGGATAGGTGCCGTTAAGTTATAGCTGACTTATGGTGACCCTGTAGAGTTTACAAGGCAAGAGACATCCAGATGTGGTTTGCCGTTGTGTGCCTCTGCATAACAACCCTGGATTTCCTTGGTGGTCTCCCATCCAAGTACCAACCAGGGCCGACCCTGCTTAGCTTCCGAGATCCAATGAGATCAGCCTAGCCTCGGTCATCCAAATCAGGGCAAATGGTAACTTACAGGTCAACAAAAGCAGTTTTATATTGTTCTTGGGGCAATGAGGCCTTAATCCACTAACAGCATATGCATCAGCCAGAGGAGGAAAGGAAGCTAGAAAGCAAATATATAATTCGTTACAACAACACAATCTCAAGCATGTTTGGTTGTAAGAGGGCTTGCTACCCTCCAACTGTACATAGCACCAGGACCTTCATCAGCCTTGTACACTCTGCAGGAGAGGAGAAACTTTTCCTTGCTGCAGCTGTGACACAGCTAAGGCTATCTTTGCAGAGAAGCTTGTCTTTCACTCCCGGAACAATGACTGTTCTCAAAGTGGCTGCTGCTGCTTGAAAACTTATTGCGAAGATGCAAATAATGAGGATGAGGGGGCGCAATGATTGCATCTCATTTTCCTTCCCCTGGACAGAGCACAGGCAGGTGACAGTTGTGGTCCTACGTCCTCATTATGTGCATCTGAATTCAGTGGGACTTATTTAAGCATGCATTTGTTTCAGCCAGAACCCCTCCCTTTTTTTGCAGAGCATGCTGCAAGCAGCAGGTAGAAGGTTGAGGTGACAAGGATATATAGGCATCCAAAACATTGGCTGCAGGTTTCTAGTATTGTACTTCAGTATATCAGAATGGCACCTGTGAGCTGGTTTTAGTAATACGAAATTTAAATGAATCATTAAGTTTGACAAACAGCTACTGAATTTTTCAGTTGGCTGGTAGCCCTTTTGCTTCTGATAGAGGTGTCCATGGTACTGAAATTATAGCCCTGCAATTGCTTTTTGCAGAACATGGTGTATGCTGAACAGCACATAAAGCAGTGAGAGTGAAACAGAGGCATTTCAGATGTAGAAGCACCACACAGAAAGGGGATATTGATGCCTCCCCCAATTTACCTTTCTAATTCCTCCTTTATATATTCTTCTTCTAGCTGGGCTTATTTCTGGTCTTGGAGCCAGTTTGGTGAAGAGCAGTTGTGGGGGACTAGCCTCCTTTGTTTGTAATCATTGCCTTCCTCAGGTGTGGAGGTGGACATGACCCATGATCCGAAATATGAGTTTCTTTCCTTGTCCTCCAGCTTTCATTGCTAGAAAATTTAAAGGTATGTTTTCCTCTTCCCTTGCCATGGGAATGTGGCAAGTTGTGTGTGTGTGTGTGGGGGGGGGAGATATTGGTGCAGGGGAAAAAGTTAAGCATATTCTTCCCTTAGCACTGCTTTAAGCATATTGACATGTTTATGTAAAAAGAAGTCAGAAGAAGAAGACGAGATTGGACTTATACCCTGACCTTCACTTGGAGTGTCAGAGTGGCTTACAAACTCCTTTCCCTTCCACTCCCCACAATAGACACCCTGTGAGGTAAGCGGGGCTGAGAGAGCTCTTTCCAGAACTGTCCTTTCAAGAACAGCTCTGCCAGAACTATGGCCTGCCCAAGGTCGTTCAGCCTCTGCAAGTAGAGGAGTGGGGAATCAATTAGACTCTGCACACTTAACCACTACACCAAACTGGCTCACAGATCCAGCTGCAAATCTTCCATGCCACTTGTAGTTTAGCCCAGGGATTCTCTAGCTTTTACAGATTATGGGCACCTTTTGGAATTCTGACACACGGTGTTGAGCGCAACCAAAAAAATGCACTAGGAAACTGGAGTGAAAGAGAGAATAGAAGCAACACTGTGGTGGGAACTGCTGCCAATACAACACTGTTTTAATCTACACAGCCAATCAGAAGCCTGCTGGTCTAGATCCTCGCCTGGCCACACTCACTTTCTAAAAATACATGCCAGGCTCCAGGAAAGGTGTCAGTGGACACAGTGTCCCCATGTTTGGACCCACGGTTTAGCCTTTAGAGATCTACCCTGTGCTTGTTGTGAAAGTAACACTTCTAAGGAAGGCAGTAGCTCAGGGTGAGCATTTCTGATTGAGGTATAGTAGATTGCTGGTCTGAATAAATGAGCTATAACTGAATGATATTTGAGCTTAATGGACCATGTGTTCTGCAGTTCGACAGGAACTGAAAAGGTGTTGCCTTTGCTGTCCCCCCCCCGCTTGGAGAGAAATAGTAAAACTTAAAAAATAGTCCTTATGTTGATGTGCCTGCTAATATTTGTGGGATCCAAGTTTGGGGGCAGCTTTTGTACTTGACAGGGACTCAGACATTCAATTCTGGGGATTTTAATTCCATAACCAAGGTTTCTCAGAATTTCATGAAATCGATTTTAGTTAGATTAGGACTCAAAGGTTCTGCTGCTCACGATTTTGTCAAAGTCTCCTCTAAATTTGGCCTTTTGACTCTTCATTATATGACTTAGCTATCTGAATAGTTATAGTAGCACTTTACCTTTTCGGTGTGATCTCCCAGTGGACGTAAAGATTTTCCTGGCATGTCTGCTGCAATTAAATATGTAATAGCCTTTAAACTTGGCATGAAGAAAAGTAATTAATCAGATCTTGATGTTAGCAAGACTGCTGAGCTGTGGCCAGAACTCAGGGTGGGATTTGGAAGGCATGACAAATGGAAGAGAGAAGGATAGCATTCTTGTTGCACTACCCCTCTCGATTTCTTCCTTTTTTATTAAGTATTTAGAATACCGATAAGTGTCCAAGATGGCCTTTGAAGAGGAAATACTACCCTGTAGCCATTTTCATTATATTCGTGTACCCTAGGAACCTGAATAACGTACTTTTCCAATCTTTCTTTCTGTCTGAAAAAGGGGTGTCGAACTCATTTGCTATGAGGGCTGGATCTGACATAAATGAGACCTGGTTGGGCCGGGCCATGTGTGGCATAAACGTAATGCCAGGTAGCAGAGATATAAACTTTATAAACAACACAGGGAAACCCAAAGATTTTTTAAACTTTAAATAAAACATGCTTAAAACAGTAGTACTCTTGCAATATTTTGTCTGTTTAACAGTCTCTGATAACTGACACTTCTTGCTCTGAATTATTCCATCAAAATGTCTGTGCTGTAGCAATCTTGAGTATGCTGTTCAGGTGTGTATCTGTAAGCTGCAAACCTACTTTCAAATTATTGACATTCATTACAGAAATCTCATGCTCAGTGTTCTGAGCCTAGGACTGAGGGGAAAACATGGAATTGCTGGGCATTGCAATTTTTTGTACATAAGTTGCTTCATATGCTGGTCAAGAACTTGAGAAGCAACCTGACATAGACTGAGGGCCATGTACTTGTCTACAAAACTACAGTCTTCCCCAGAGAAACAACTACAACTTCCTACAAAGGAAATGTGCTGGGTGAACTTGATAAACTGGGTGAACACACACACTCAGCCTAATCCACCTCACTGGCTTGTTGTTATTCCTCCTGTAAAATAGTTCACATTGCTTTCTTAGTGAGATAGATTGGCGTGAATATAGTGAAAAGAGGGGGGGAACCCAGTTGCACCCAGGAGAACCCTGGCATAAGGAGCCCAACAAAACATACGCACACACACACATACACATTGTAACAAGGCACACAAAAGCTCATACCTTGAACATAATTTTGTTGGTCTTAAAGGTGCCTGGTATTTCTCCCTTATGACCTAGGCAGCCCAGCAAACCAAGCTGTCCCTCATTCCCTCCCTCCCTTCAGGGAGGAGCCTCAGCCAGTGGGAGGGAGGAAAGGCTTCCCTTTGTCTCCTGCATCATGGCCAGGAAGCAAGCTCTGGCTGTTCCCTCCCTTCCCCGGGAGAAGGAGGAGGAGCTACAGCCAGTTCTTTACCAGACCCTCTCAATTGCACAGGAGAGGCTTGCCTATCTATCTCTCCTCTGTGAGTGGGAGAGTCTGGTAAAGCATGCTGTGACATTGCAGCATCAGAAGAACTGGAAAAGCAAGCAGAAAACAGCCAGATCCTTGCAGGCTGGATTGAAGTCCTCTGAGGGCCTGATCCAGCCAGCAGGCCACAAGTTTGATACCCCTGGTCTAAAAGCTGTATTGTGTGACCCTCTCTCTCACTCTCTCTCTGCAAAGATCAGTATTGTGAGTAGAGTTATGGATCCATGTCTGTAAGAGTCACAGCTAGCAAATTGCTATCTCTTAGAGTTCATCCATCCCTTCAAGCAACCTTAGTTGGATTTCTCCCCATCTCAGCAAAGTGGCTTTAATGTCTAGAACAATGTGTGTTGAAAACAAAGTGTGCTGAATAGGACCTCAAAAGAAGAAGAAGAAGAGATTAGATTTATACCCCACCCTTCACTCGGAGTCTCAGAGCCACTTACAAACTCCTTTCCCTTCCCCTCCCCACAACAGACACCCTGTGAGGTAGGCGGGGCTGAGAGAGCTCTGACAGAACTGTCCTTGTGAGAACAGCTTTAACAGAACTATGGCTTGCCCAAGGTCATCCAGCAGCTGCAGGTGGAGGAGTGGGGAATCAAATCTGGCTCTCCCAGATTGGTGTCCATGCACTTAACTACTACACCAAACTGGATGCCTTATTGTAGATTCAGTGGTTTCCAGTGCCTTCTGGTACTGGCAAATTTTCCAGGTTTTTTTTCTGAATGGGGTCTTTTGTATTCCTAATTCTTAAACATGTTAGTATGTAGAAAGCTGGCTTCTGTGGCATGGAGGACTACCTCTTATTAAGCTTATTATGACATTATTGGGTTAGATACCTTTTGATCTTCTGCTTTCTGCATAAGTAGCACTGTAAAGATGTTTTCGTTGTAATCTTAATTTGCAAGAGTGCTTCTATTGCCCCTGTGATAAAATGTAACAAGGGGAAAGATTTATATCTATTGGGTCTGCTGAGCTAGCTTTGCATAGTCAGCACTTCTATAGTTAACCCGCAAGCAGATCCTGGCTGGGATCTCAGACATTTTGGAATTTTTCATTGGGGAGATATACAAAGCGAAAGTTTGACGTGGGAAAGAAATAGACATGGGGACTGCTGGAGATAGTTCATCAGTTCATGATGTGTTTTGAAAATTAGCATTACTTTCATGTGTGGATAGATTTTTAGAGGGGGGATAGTATGGGTGCAGGCAGCTGCTTTACTTTCAGTTCGGTGGTAGCCTATGACAGGAAGTGATGTCAGCAGTGGCTGCAGTAGGTCTGCAGGACTGCTGCTAAAATTATAAAGTTAACTCTGCTGGCCAAACTCCCACTTGATCAGCTATCACCTCATCATTCAAAATGTGACAGAATATTTGGAAGGAATCCCTGGGCTGGATTGGCTTGGTCCTTGTGGGATGCATTTTGCATTTTCCTTTTAGTATGAAATGTGGATCATTTGCTTTTGACTCCTCTGAAGATATTCACTCTGCAGGTCCTCTGCTTAACAGTGCACTGTGTTCCAGATGGTGTAGGCTGACTTGTAGAGAGCTCATGGTTTGTAATTGATTGGTTGAGGATATGAATTCAGACATTGCACAATGTTTGGTTGCACACAAATAGTAATGGCAAACTCCCTCAGATGCCAGGATTTTGTGGCTTGTGGGGCAAAAAATTTTCTGGTGGGGCTGCCAATATTTGCTGTAATGAAGGGTGGTGGTGTGCACCCCTCTCCCTCCCCTCCTGCAAGATTTAAAGGGCCTTTCAGCTGATCAGCTGGGAGCATGTTGCCTGTCGATCAGCTTAGGGCCCTCTAGATCTTGCAGGAGGGAGGGAGAAGGGCACATGCCCCTCCCTGCTTCTTCTCCAAAGCATTTAAAGGGTCCCTTTAAATGCTTTTGGAAAGAACAAGGGGGCCTTTAAGAAGCAGGGGGCCCTTTAAGGAAGGGGGCAGAGCCCCCAACAGCCACACCGTAGCTACGGGCCAACTCAGGTGTGGTTCACAAAGACCATGACAATTACTGCAACATTAGAGAATGCCTGGGAATTTTTTTCCCTCCTGAGAATTCCAAACATGCCTAGATTTGTTGGAGCCTTCCCGTGCCCAATACTTGACAGCAGCTGCTGCTCCTGACAGCAGAAAAGTCTCTGTTTCTGACACCCCCCATCTCTTCACTGTGACTTTCCTCCCTTTCCTATGAGGGTGTTGTTCCCCTGCTAGGAAGACTGATATCATATTGATTTATTCAGCAAATTTCTATGCTGCCTTTCCAGAGACTTGTTCTTTGTGTAGAGTGATTTGGTAGAAACCGCTAATGGTGGGCATTGCAGTAAACCACAGTTCATTTGACCATGGCGTGTTCAACAAACTGATTTGTTACCCGTAGATAGCTGGAACAAACTAGGGCTTGTTTTGAATTTCCATCTTGCTTGCCTCCTCTGCTGCCAAGCAGTGTTACAAATGTGAGGTCAGAGGACACTTGTCACTGTAAATATGGGCCAATTTTCAGTTTGAGCCCAAATCCATACTAAAATAGCCCAGCTGCAGCTGTTTAGTGGTTGTATGCCGTTCTGATGCAAGATTGGTTTTGTAGGCTTTCTGGACCTCATGAGAGATCCAGAGAGGGATAAAGATGCCACTGTCATATTTGGTTTGAACCTGGACTTGCCGGGCCTTTGAGTCTTGTGTGGAGGGCAGTGGCTTGGATCCAGCAAGGCAGAAGTAGAGGCATAAGCAGCACAGTTCCACTTGTGCAAGATCTTGTGCAACACTCAGCACTTTCCTCCCTATATATCATTAGTGCCCAGAAATTGGTTGCACAAGATCTTGCGTGAGCAGAAATGCAAGGGAGGATACAATAAGTTTGGCTTAGTACAAGTGGCTACCGTTAGCCTGTCTTATGTTTCCATTTGTGTAAGACCTCTGGTGCCAGTGGAAACTTTACGCTGGATTCAGCCCTCTGAGTACGAAGCCATCATGGACACAAAAGGCTGCCCTGTCCAGTGTTCCCTCTAAGGTGAGTTAGTGTGAGCTAGTTTTTTTTAGTCTCTGGCTCACACATTTTTGTCTTAGCTCAGGAAGGACTGCTCCAGAGCAATGCTCCCTCTAAACTGTAGAGTCTTGTGAGCAAAAATTCTACTTTGTGAGCTGCTGGCATTAAAGTTGTGAATGAGCCATTTAGTTACTGCATAAATTAGTTTGCTCTGGAGCCATCCTTCCTGAGCGAAGACAAAAATGTATGAGCCAGAGGCTAAGAAAGTGTGAGCTAGCTCACACTAACTCAGCTTAGAGGGAACACTGCTCCAGAGCAAACTAATCTTTGCAGTAGCCAAATCGCTCACTCTCAGCTTTAATGCCGGTAGCTCACAAAGTAGAATTTTTGCTCACAGGACTCCACAGCTTAGAGTGCTGATGTAACCCCAAGGCAGTGGGAACATGGCTACATAAATGTTTACTTGGCATGTGTTTGTAGGCATGACCTTCCCTGGAGTCCATCTGTACTCTGGGAAATTAGAGTTGCTTAAGCACCTGTCAGTTCAGCTTGAACTCTGATCACCAGTCATTTTTAGGAAGCTGATTGTTTGACAGGCTGTTTGGCTGTTCATGCCTGTTTGGTACAAATGGGAATCTTTTGTGTGGCATCTCAGCTTTTCAGGGACCCAGCAAGAAGGTTTTTTTGGGGGGGGGGATCATCAGAGAGCCAGCTTCTCTTCTTCCCCTCTCTAAATTTCTTCCTGCATTCCTGCAAGACTTGGGATGTAGGGAAAAACTGGAAGTTCAGGAGTCAAGCTTATTACCATATCCCTGCAAGACTGGGAAGCAGCAAGAGTTTCAAGTTGGGGAAATCAAAAACTGCCACAGAGGAAGGCTAGGAGCAGGGGAGAATAGATGACTGCTCTGGGTCCATTTTGCACCTGCATGCTTCCCTGGAACACGGCAAAGATGAAGACCAGAAACCCAGGACTCTGATTTTTCAAGGGTAGAAATTAGAATTCTACTTCCAGCTGATCATGGGGGCTCCAATTTCCCGCTGATTTTGCTGCCTCCCAGCAAGGCTGAGATAGTGACCTTTTTTTTTTTGGTGGGGAGAGGAAATTGGTATCTAATTCTAGCCAATCTTTAGATCAGCAGGAAGTCAGCTTCTGGACAGTGGGGCAACCACAAACATGGCCAGCAGTTGTACAAGCTGTTCTGCTTTATCCAGATATATCCAGGACTGGATTGTGATCTGATCAGGAGTGTTGAGCATGGCATGTTTGCTTGTTGAACACCTTTGGTACAAAATTCATGTCATCCCTATGGGAAATTGGCCTAGGCACTTCACGTGCAGAGACTGCCTGACCTCTTGATTCACCTGTGATACTAGAGTAGACCATTGATAAGTATGACACTTAAAGGCAGCATTCCAACAAGTGATTCAGCTTTAATGGTAGTGATTCAACAGCTCAGAACAGATCAGAACAGACAACACAACATAGAGCAACAGGCTCTTATTTAGACAGTGCGGGCTAGCATAGCCACACCCACATCAGTGGTAACAACCAATAGCATTGCTTGGATAAGGTCCAATCAGTTTGCTTCCCTCCAGCACAATCCTTGTATCCTGATTGGCCTGCTATGCAGAGTAGCCAATCAGGTATAGCCATTCTGGATACCAGCCTGTCAATAGGGATGAAATCAAGCTCAGGACATAATATCCATGTTCTGCCCTGATTGCAGGAGGGACAGCAAAGATTTTGGTTGCTCTGTTGCTTGACTCTTTACCCAGGCAGTTGTACTAAACTGAAAGTAATCTGGGATTCCTTCATTTGAATACTGGACAAACAGCAGCCAGTTCTTGGTCGAATCCCAGCCCCCCCCCCCCCGCCGCCTGGAGCTAGTCTTGCTTTAGAGTAGTAGTCTTAAAGAAATCAGCTCCTGGTTTCTTTTCACCTCTGTGATGATAGAGAAAAAGGGATACTTTCATTTCTTCAATGTATAGATGAAGTACATGTGCTCATTGATAATGTGGAAAATGTCTCCAATTCTTTTTTTAATTGGCTAGTTGCCTGTGGGGAATTTAAGAATTGGTTCACTCGGTTTTACTAACAGAGGGCTATTGGTACTGTTTTTCATTCTCCTACAACTTTGCAATTGTTGTGCTTGTCCTTGATGTAAAAATGCCCAAAGATAAAAGCCTAGCTAGCAGTTTGTTACTTTGTAGAAAGAATGCTTACTCCCTATAAGTGGTTTCTCAGCATTGTTGTGGCGTGAACTGAATTTTAAAATTGCCCCGTGACTTATTGCATGATGTCAAATCTTTCTGTGCCAGAAGGCAGCAGTAGTTTTTGTTGAAAAATATCATCCTAATATATCTCAACTGGGATATGAAAGATCAGTGAAGGGACATGCATGGTTTGAAAGGTTCTATCCTGTCTGTATTGATATTGACCATGATGGTGCCTGTGCGGAGAACTATAGTCTCGCTCATTCATGACACTTTCCAGGGATCAAGCAGTTTGGGGTAAGGGGTTGGGGTATTTTTTAAATGACACAGGCAACTCAACAAGAAACTGAAGAGCTGTTAATATACTGTTTCCCTACCTCTGCACACATACAATTTCTACCCTGCCCACCCTGGAATTAAGGGTTGCTGCATTATCTCTGCTGCCCATCCATCCCTGTACCTCCTTTCATTAATGCAACAGATAACTAGTAAAACCAGGAAACTGGTCTGTCATTTAGGTCTGTCTGTGATTTAAGACTGAAGAACGTGCTCTGTCAACATATCAACATCTAAAGCATAAGCAGGAATAGATAAACTGGGTAGCTCTTGTTGGGGAAACGATAATTATTAGTAAGCTTCTTTTTCTGCCTTTGCAATTGGTAGAAATTAGGCTTTTCATTAGTGTCTGTTTGACAAAATTGAGACAAATGAGAGAAACTATTCCCTCTAGTAGTGGTGAATGCTTATGGATAGGGAAAAAACTCTGTGTTAAAACATCTGAATTCTCTTGATACAAAATGAATAATTTAAAAAGCTGTGGGGCATAAAACTAAGAATGCTTACTTGCAATCATTTGATGTTATTATTGACAGTTTATGCTTTCATGGTTCTAATTTCACTTTTCCTTTTTCACTGAAAATTATCTCCTAAATTTATATTAGTGACTATGTGAATATCTTGTAGGCTTAAAACAAATTTCCTGAAGTTCATCAAGTGTTCATTGGTTTAAAAAGATGTGATGTGGTAGCAAAAAAACTTTTAGATAAATAAAATAAAAAACCACCGATTAAAATAGACAGCAGTGGTTATCAATCTTGATATATAAGCAATCAAGGACAGTCCATACAGTTTTTAAGTGGTCGCATTCATTGGCACATATGCAGGAGAGAGTTACCCAGGAATCATGTAACTGGCCAAAAGTATTTAATGTAGGATTTGTTTACTACATTTGGATTAAGGCAGTCTAGATTCAATCTCACATCATGTTAATGTCTCTCGGACAGAATGGTAAATCCTTATCAAATGGAATAAACTTATTAGCTCCACAGGTTTGTGAAAAGGATGGATGAGAAGGAAAACACTGGGACATTGCAAAAGCAATTGATATGGGGTACTATGATGTAACTCTTTGTGTTTGGGTCTCTTCTTGGCTTCATCTCTCTTGCATAATGAGAACACGTGACCCTTAGGGAGCTTTTGCTACATACTTTCTAGGACTTGGAAAATACAAGTTTTTAGAGCCTGCGATGTGAAGGTTCTTTTGTTTGCTTGCACATCCAGCAATTGGAAGTCAAGGCCTTAAAAAATTCTGCAGTAGGTAGGAATTCATTTCCAGAATCCAGACAGAAGATTAAGTAAGTGATAGTCCTCCAAGTGGCTAGGAAATGTTACAAGAAGGGGAGTTATCAGAGAAACTCTTAAACTGCCATAGAATTTGCACGAGCGGAAGAAGTGTGTTAGGGTTTCAGACACCTCTAAACTGCATGAACAAATCTGTTGACCATGTGGCATGTTAGAAAATCTTCCAAAAAGATCAGCAATTGGTAATGCATTATAATGGGCCAGGGAGAAGAGACAGTGATAAAAGGGAACCGTGGGGAACCCAGTGCAGTAGGAATTTCTTCCATCACTTCTGCAAATAATTGTTGCAAACTTGCTTAATGCAAAATTTGTTGCCTTCTCTTGTATATCGATTTCAAGAAAAGGAAGTCTTCAACCTGTCCAGTCCACCAAGGCTGCATTCAGATGACTGGAAAAACTGTGTTTGATCTGAGAAGATGCCTCAGAAATCCTTAAGCTTCTGCACACTCTCCTCTCCGCCTGGCACAGGTATGAAGACTCCCTGGATCCCAACAAACTGCTTTGTCATGACTTCTGAATCAGGCAAAATGACAAGGCCATACTCTTCAGAAAAAATGTTCATGTGCATGCACTCAACCATCATATTTTTGTTCGTACCAAGCAGTGTTTTTATGGGCTGCAGAGTAGCAGGCGAAAGGTTTGTTGCAATCGCTGCTTCATCTTTTTGACACATTAAAGAAGAGTCACAGTATCTTTCCCATACGCCCAAGCACAAGTGTTTGGGCTCTGGAGGCTCCTTCCCAAACTTCAGAAAGTATGTTATGAAGCATATGGTGTTAGTTCTGGTAGCATTTATAGGTGTATGCCAAGACTATGTTTTAGATGTCTGTTAGGTTCAGACTATGTTTTGGATGTCTGTTAAATGCCCAGCATTTAGCAATATGCAATTCATATATTTCTGGTTGAAAGCAGCATGGTGTGATTTTTTTATTATGGGAGAAATTGCTTCACTGTATGGGCTGCCTACAAGGATACAGTCAGATCAAGGTCCTGAGTTTGGGGGCTCCCTGCTGAAGGAAGTGTTGGAGTTTAGCAGAGATAAGAAGTCTGAAACCACACCATACTTCCCTCAATCAGAAATGAAGAAAGCAGATTTCTCCCCAGGATTATGGAAGGGCTGCCTTCGTGGTAGCTCAGGAACCGATTCATTTAGCCTCCTTTCAGAGCAAGCCTGACGCTAGAAGGCACTGATGCCTCAGGCAGAATTCTTCAAACTCCCTCACCACACTGCAGAGAAAAGACTGGAAAAACTTAAGCGGAAGCAGAGCAAAGGATTCTTTGATGAGGCATCTTGGGCCCCAATGGTAGAACATTTAGTTTCTGCCAGCAGTAGAAGTAGTTGGCTTACTGAGGCTGCCCAAAAGTCTGCTTCCACTAGCAAGGGTCCTGTAACATCCCAGGTTGTTGGCAGAGGATATTGGGATGATGCTGGCTATATATGGAGTCTGAAGTAATTTGTCCATCAGGTAGAGTGGAGGAAGGAGAGGTGTTACATGAAAAGGTGACTGGACAATCAAAGCAGCTATTCAGGCAAGAAGGTTTCTCTGCATTATTATCTATACCTTATTGTGTGTAAAACTCTCAGATGAGGCAAAAGACCTGGAAGAAAGACTCTCCAGATCAAATCTAATGAGCAAGAAAAGTTCTTGTTCTGAGTGAAGGAAACTGAAAGTCATTCCCTTCCCAGAATTTTTTGAAACGGATGAGTGAACTGTTCCCCTGTCAAAGAAAGCTAGAACTGTCTTTAATTAAAAAGTTATCGAATCTACCACAGGTTCATTGGTGGATGTTCCAGTTGCTGCTTTGGTCTGAGAGTGCCCTGATTTAATGACTGAAGTTTCTCTGAAGGATCAGACAGGCCACGGGAGTGAATTAGAAGATCCCACAGATCACTCATGAGAGCTTCAGTAGCAAGAGGTGTTGTACCCTAATCACTTGAGCTACTGCAGGAAATAGCAGCTGACAATAAAAGAGTTAGGAAGAAAGGTTAGTTGAGTTGACCTTGTATATGGACTCATTTGGGCTGGCATCAAGTGCAGTGGCCATAGCAGGCACTGCACAATACAACCTATGACATCATATCATGGACATCGCTCTCAGCAAGTCCTACCAAGCTTCAATTGGTGGGGCATTTGGGGGTTTCACCTCCTCAGATGTGAGGGGTGCCCCACAAACAGCTGCTGCCCTTCTTCTCCTCCCCTCTCTCCCCTTTTGTGACATTGAAAGTGCCCTTCAGCTGATCAGTGGGAGCACATGGCCCGCCGATCAGCTGCAGGGTCCTTTAAATCTTTCAGGAAGGAGGGAGAGGGGCAGCAGCACACCTTCCCTGAACATCAATTTTGCTGCTTGGAGTTCAGATGTGGGCAGCCTCCACTTGAAAAAAAAACATTTAAATGGCTCCTTTTAAATGTTTTTTTTCAAGGAGGGGCTGCCTGCACCTGAACTCCAAGTGACGAAATCGCCACTTGGAGTTCAGGGAAGGCGTTTGGCCACTCCCCCCCCCCCAATTTCCCTGCTGACCCACAAAAATTCCCCATGCCCCACCAACCCAAAATTTCTGGCTCTGGGGCTGCTTTAATCTTAAAAAGGCAGGCTTGTTTATATTCCTGAATCAAAGCTATATACTGAATTAAAGGTAGGAGAGGTCCAGTTCCAGCTGCGGCAGAAATAGCTGACAGTGAGTTTGAGGGCAGTTTCTGAAGTTCTCTCAAGTTTTGAACAGATCTTCTAAATATCCATCAAAGTTCTTATTCCCTCCTGATAGATAGATTTATAGTCTTTGGTGTCCAAATGCATAGAGAATCAATGGGGTACCCCGGGTACCATTGACCTGTATCTTGGAATTCTTGTGGAGGAGTATTGTTACCAAATAGATTTTGTTGTGAAAATATTCCATATTCATCACAGTCCTCCCAAAGAATGGAATTGGATCTAAAGTTCCTGAACAAGTGAAACATTAGTGCTCCAGAATGAGGGTGGGTGGGTGCATGTCCATTGTGGAAATCTAAAGGAAGATGATTACATACTTCCTTGTATGATCCCCCTACAGGAAAATGTTTGTATTTTCATCTTGTTGGCCACCCCAAGGTTTAACTGTTAATCTGCTGTCCTATAAAGATAAAAGTGTTAGATTTGAGTTCAGTAGCACCCAATCATGTCTGACCACAAGAGATTTGGCACTTGAAAGGTTATATCCTAAAATTTTTGTCTCTAAGATGGTACTGGACTCGAATCTTAGGCCGATTTCCCACAAGCGCTGCTCCGCGCTCATTCTTCCCTTTGCCCCGATGGTACGTGTCAATTTCACAATAAGTGTTGTGTGGCCACATTTTGCCCCTCAGCTTCGTGTGATTTCCCCTGTGTCTACTCAATCCTGTTTTTTGAGGATTGAGTAGATGCAGGGGAGATCGCGTGAAGCTGCAGGGCAAAATGAGGCCGCACAGTGTGAAATTGACACGTTCCATCAGGGCAAAAGGGAAGAGCAAGCACGGAGCAGCGCTTGTGGGAAATCAGCCATACTGTTCTACTGAAGACCAACACGGCTAACCCTATGAAACTATCAAGGTCAAAGTATATTTTATCAGGCTGCATTATTTGCAGTTCCATAAAAGAAAATTCAAGCAAGGTGGGGAAATAGAGGTCCAAAAATGCTGTTTTTAAGGTGATGCCTTCTTTTTTTCTGTATGTTCTGTTTTGCCAGTTTGTGACTGTAATAAATGACTGATTGTATGTTATTTCTGTATTTTATTAATGAGTTTGACTTCTCTGTATGTGAAATGGTTTATGGGTAAAAATTATTTTAACTTGTGTTGCAATGGCCTTTGTAGCAATAAAGTTTGATTGGACTGACTGCCTGACTTCAACAGGCTTGGTGAAAGCCTTATTGGTTGCACATTAGAAGTTTATGAGGTTCACTTAGAAAAGCGGCCACATTCAGTTCCTTTCCTTTTGTCTGGTCCAACTCATCTCTTTTACTGAGATTATGGTGCCAGATCTTTCTTACATCCAATCTCAGCTATAATCACCCGATACTTATGCATCTTGACTCTCTTGTCACCTTTTAAAACTGTTTATTGTAAGGAGCTGCGGTGGCTCAAGTGGTTAAGACGCTGAACTGCAGGCTGTGGAAGGTCAGTAGTTCAGCAGTTCGAGACCCGTGAGTGCCGCATGACAGGGTGAGCTCCCGTCTCTGGTTCCAGCTCCTGCCAACCTAGCAGTTCGAAAGCAAGAAATTGCAAGTAGATAAATAGGTACCACTTCGGTGGGAAGGTAACAGCGTTCCGTGCGCCTTGGTGTTTAGTCATGCCGGCCACATGACCACGGAAACGTCTTCGGACAGCGCTGGCTCTTCGGCTTTGAAACGGAGATGAGCACCGCAACCCTCGAGTCGGATTCGACTGGCTTTCGAGCAGGGGAACCTTTACCTTTACCTTTACTATTGTAACTGGGGCTTTGTGAACTTAACGAATGAGAGAAGTGCGTTATGGAGCAAAAAAGTCTGATTCAGCAATATTAAGACTAAATTTTCATCCGTTTGCCCTCCTTGAAGAGAATGGCACAGCGCAACAAACACTTATCAGGTTATTCCCCACCCCCGCCCCCAGCATTCAGATGAAAGCGATAGATTTCTGCTTGTTGTACAGCAGTTGACATGATAGGTGCCCTGCCAGTGTAAAAATGGGAAACTCTAGTTTATTTTGTGCATCCTGAGCTGTAGATTTTGCTTATTCCTTGAGGTTTTTTTCCCAAGCTGGTTTAATGTTGTCCATGGCAAAGCAGGGGTGGAGGATAGGCAGGTAAGAGAAATATTTTTTTTCTCTCCCCGTGCTAATGATTTGCCATTTCATATTGAGACAGCTAAGCTTGAGAGCCAGTTTGGTGTAGTGGTTAAGAGTGGCAAACTCTAATCTGGAGAACCAGGTTTGATTCCCCACTCTTCCACATGCAGCCAGTTGGGTGACCTTGGGTTGGTCATGGTTCTCGGAGCTGTTCTCTCAAGAGCAGTCCTCAAAAGGGCTCTCTCAGCCCCACCTGCCTCACAGGGTGTCTGTGGAGAGGAACAGAAAGGAGATTGTAAGCCTCTCTGAGGCTCTGAGTGAAGGTGGCGACTGTGGCAATGGCTGCTACTGCTCCTCCTCGAAACTTAGACAACATTTTTAAAAAATGCCCCTCGAGATGTATGCATTTTAACAACACATATCTTGAAGGAATCTGTGCTGCAATTTCCATTAGCAATGAACCAAAATTGCCTGTTTCTGTGCTACATAAGCATTTTCAGCATTAGAAATGAAGCAGAAACCCAGTTCTCTGAAAGCATTGAATACTTAAGCTCTGAGAGTCTCTACAGTGAAATACAACTGCTGCAGCTCTGTGGTGCTGTGGGAAGAAGCACCAGTCAGCAAGTTCCCAGTTTGCACAAAGGGAAGCTACTATTTACTGCTTAAAAGAATTCAGCTGTTATTGCTGTGTTTATATCTTGAGACCCTGTCTACATGAGACATGATGCCAGCCTGGTCAGAGGTCCCCAGTAGAGACGCCTGGCCTCTCACTTCATCAGGAGACCTCCTGTCCCCTACTGGCTTTCTCTACTGCTGCTCAGGTGAGAAGTAGGGGGAAAATTCTTGGAGAAACGGAGGGATGGTTGGCCTCACTGCTAATGTCACTTCCAGTGTGACCTGGAAGTGACATCATTGTGTTGGGCAACACTCTAGCACTCACCCACACTCTATGGCTAAACCATAGAGTCTGGGATGAATGTTAGAGTGCCCCCCTACATGAAGGTCACATGGAAAGTGATATCATGATGTTGCTGGTGGTGCTGGTTATACCTCCTATTAAAGTCTCCTGCCAGTTGCCTACCTCAAGCTGGCAAGCCTAGTCCCTAGACTGATATGCAGTTGCACGTCTGATCAGGGGACTCACTTTAAAAAGCACTGTGAAGTCTGATTCTACTGTAGAGCATGGCGTGGGGGTAGATGGCACTTCAGCCCTTCTAGACACTGTTTTCATGAGTGCAAATGACCCCAGAGAGAGCCTGTTTGCCCTCACTGCCATAGTGTCATGTCCTCAATCACATGATTCTAAGGGCTTGCTGTAGCTGTTTCTGCTTGTGAAAATGAGATTGGAGAGAAGGCTGAAATCCGCCTGTCCCCACACCATGCTCTAGAGCAGAACTGGGCCACATAAAAACAACACTATCTGATTCTGCTACACAGAACACAGAGACCAAAGAACAAAAACACACCCCAAACCCAAAATGAAAATTATGACACCACACACAAAATCTGTTATCTGAATCTAATCAAAACCTATCTATATCTAACAAACCTTAACCTTTTGCCTTGTATACCCCCAAAGGGGCATAAGTTGATCTTCCCTATTAATCTAAAGTCTAGTTAAACATTACTCATTACTTTTTCTGTCGCCCCATTCCCCCTCTTTCTCGACAAGACCATGGCAACACCAGTCAAGGACCCTGACCTCTCTGCCCTCACTACTCTTGGTGCCCAGACACGTCTGGGGAATGTTTATTTCCTTTCTCAAGAATCCAGGCCAAGCTGTCTGAGGAGCATGTTTCACTTTTCTTCCTCTTGTCAGCAGCCTAACCTATTTTCTACAGGTGTCAATGGGATTCCAAATATTATGAATTGTTCTGGATATTTGGTACTATAACATTTGGATTCAGAATTACTTGTAATTATTCTGAATATAACATTATTTGGTGCTTCTGAATATTTCCAAATACAAACTGCACATTCCTAGTGGCTAGTTAGTGGCTACTAGCTCTTCCTGGTAACTGCTCCCTATAGAACTCTTTGTCCCTTGTGGGAAATGACCAGAGGCAGATGACACACTCCTGTTTTCCATAGCTGTATAGGGGTGGGATTATTACCTGGTGAAACATTTCTTATTTTGTATAACAAGATGAGCTCACCAAACTCACTTTTGTGCATAGATGTTAAAGAAGAAGAAGAGATTGGATTTATACCCCACCTTTCACTCAGAGTCTCAGAGTGGCTTACAATCTCCTTTCCCTTCCCCTCCCCACAACAGACACCCTGTGAGGTAGGGGGGACTGAGAGAGCTCTTTTGAGGACTGCTGTTGAGAGAACAGCTGTGGAAGAACTTGTGACTACCCAAGGTCACACCAGCAGCTGCATGTGGAAGAGTGGGGAATCAAACCCAGTTCTCCCAGATTAGAGTGCATGCTCTTAACCACTACACCAAACTGGCTGTTTTGTTTATGTAACCCTGAAAATTATATTTGAACCAGCACTCAAGGTAGGCATGATTTCAAGTCTAGTGCCTTTGTGTTTACAATCAACATTTCATTTTTGGTTTTAGCTGGGAATATTGTCAGGTTCTTCAGTCAGTTAGTCACACAACATAGGGGTTCTTCAGAAGACAGTGTTTAATGATAAAACAGTACTAAAGACACATGTACATTCTCTCTGTCAGTTATGACTAGATACAGCAGCGCCTACTAGGTTATACTACATTCAAACAAGCCCCCCCTTCAGCAGAAGCCAATTGATACAGTTCGCGCATGGGGGAAGTTAAGCTAGTGAAGCGGGCTGAGAAAGAAGACATTCTAGGGACCGTTATAATTCCCAGTGAGGTCCTGCAGCTGGAGCAAGGTCATGGACTTGATAAGAGGCTGTGTGAAAACATCAGAGGAAAGGAAAGAGGCAGCAGCCCTCCTCCCGCATACCATAGACATGATAGGTTTATCTAACAGATATTTTTAGTTGTTACTGTAAGCTGCCTTGAATCATAAGGAAAGGCAGGATATAAAACTTTTAATAAATATGTACTGCTGAAACTCCTGGCAGATTATTTTGCATATGAACAATTGTAGTCTTTGTAAATGGAAGTGACCAGTGGGTGATTCTCCTGACAGAATAAGTAACTATGCAAAATCAGATGTTGCCGCTATGGTTTTAATATGTCTGATCCCTACTGCTCCATGAGAGTTCAGCCCTTGAATGCCGATTTAGATAGACAGTACATGACTATGTACTTTCTACTTGGTATTTACCTGGAGAGAGTGTAATTAGGGATCTTGCCTCTGTTTTGTCCGTGAGTACTTAAGGTGTCCAGATATACAGTATTTATGTAAGGATGGGATTGAAATTTGCTCAGTAACTTTTGTCCATCATAGAACTGCAGTGTTGCCTTTATACTGAGAGCCAGTTTGGTGTAGTAGTTAAGAGCGTGGACCTGGGAGAACCGGGTTTGATTCCCCACTCCTTCACATGCAGCTGCTGGTGTGACCTTGGGTCAGTCATAAGTTCTTTCAGAGCTGTTCACTCAAAGACAATTCTTCAGAGAGCTCTCTCAGTCCCACCTGCCTCACAGGGTGTCCGTTGTGGGGAGGTGAAAGGAAAGGGATTGTAAGCCGCTCTGAGGCTCCTTCAGGTAGTGAAGGGTAGAATCCCCAGTCCTCTCCCCCTCCTGTTCCTCTTCTTTTCTTAAATACCTTGAATGGACAGCTTGTCATTGTTACTACTTGAGTAGCACTCTATAATGACAGGGAGGGGAGAGAGATTCCAGTGATGCATTTTGTTGTCGTTGTTTTGCTTTGTTTTGCAGTTGAGTTACAGCTGACCTGTGGCAACCCCATCGGGTTTTCAAGGCAAGAGATGAACAGAGGTGGTTTGCCATTGCCTGCCTCTGTGTAGCGATCATCGTATTCCTTGGTGGTCTCCCATTTGTTATGTATTGTGCATACATGCAATAATGCCTGAGCTTCAACTATCAAAGGCTGGTATCGTTGAATGCACATTCTGATTGGCTACTCTGCGCAGTAGACCAATCAGAGCATAAGAAAGGTTCTGGAGGGAACTGAAATCATTGGTCCTTATGTAATTATTAAGATTGGTTATGAACTCACTAGGGGGGCGTGGTTATACTCGCCCGGAAAGTTTAAAAGAGAGCTTTCTGCTCTCCTGTTTTGTGTTGATTTTCTGTCATGTTCAAATAAAGCTGAATCACTTGTTAAGAGCTGACTGTAGTCTCATACTTAACATTGGTGACGAGGATGGGATTTAGCAGGTAAGCAGCCCTGCTGAACCAACGCCACCATGGCAGACAAACTTGAACCGTGGCAGACGAAAGTCAACAGCCTGCCAACCCACCACTGGCACCGGCTCGAAGGATGGCAGCCAGCACTAAGTTCAGGGCATTGGAACCAGAGCTGGAAGATTGGGACTCATACATCACCAGGCTTGAGTTCCATCTGCGCACCAACCAGATCGAGGAGGAAGCCATGAAGATGGCAGTGCTCCTCAGTTCAGGTGGAAGGACCGTCTTCGATGTAGCCCGGTCCCTGGTGGCACCTGCAGATATCCTGACCATCTCCTGGACGGAAATAAAGAGCAAATTGCAACGTCACTTCTCTCCTAAGCCCTCGCAGATCGCCTGCTGACACGCTTTTTACAAACGTGACCAAGGTGCGGGTGAATCGATAGCCGAATACGTCATGGCGCTACGGAAGGCAGCAAGAACCTGCAGCTTTCCTGACTTAGAGGTGGCATTGCTTGACCAGCTGGTTTGCGGCCTGTGGAACAAGAAACTGCAACAGCGGTTGTTCATGAAGTCGGAGCCGACGTATGCCATGGCCTATGCAGAAGCCATTGCAGCTGAAGCCACAGAGAGGTCAACAAAAGAAGTTCGGCAGTCGAACAGCCCACCCAGCCAACGACCAGAAAAGTCGGTGCACCACAAGTCTGCAAGTGACTCCGAGGGTGAAGACGATGATGTCCACAAGACCCGAGTGGCAAAGTCCAAGTGTCACACAGAAAAAGCAGTGCCAAGCTGAGCCTGTGTGGGGCACGGTGGAAATCACGACCGACACCGATGCTGGGCCTGTGATGTCAAATGTAGAACTTGTGACAAGCGGGGCCACTTGGCCAGGATGTGCTGCACTGCTGGTACGAAGAAATCACCACCATTTTCGCTGTGGCAGAACTGCAGGGCGTGGGAAGCTGGTCCAGCAAAGCCAGTGGACTGCCACAAGACGACCTGTTGTTCATGTCCTACAACTGTCCTGAACATGGGGACAAGAGGAAGATCCGAGTAATGGTGCTGCTGGGTGGGAAGCTCTGTGAGATGGAGGTTGACTCCAGGTCTGCGATGACCATCATCTCTACAGAAACATTGCATTACCTGTTCCTGAAAAGGAGCTGTCGACGTTTGGCACCCAGCCAGGTGCATCTTTCAGATTTCCAGGGTCGATGCATTCCTGTGGTGGGTGCATTATCATTCGAGGTACAATTCAAAGGGTTCAAGGAAATGCTGAGCCTCCTTGTCACCGAAGGGCATAGGGCCAGTTTACTAGATCTGGACTGGTTTGAGGCCCTTGGCATAGCTGTAACAGGGGTGAATCAAGTCTGCCCAAATAAATTATGTTGAATTTATTCAGAATTCCTGGCAGTTTTTGATGGCTCACTGGGAAAATATACTGGGCTGCCCATGACTTTTGACTTAGATCCCTCAGTGGTGCCCATCAGACTGAAGTACCGGCGGGTACCAATTGCTCTCCAACCCCAGATTGAAGCGGAGCTTGATAAACTTGTTGCCCAGGGCATACTTGAACCTGTCTCTCACGCCAGGTGGGAGACACCGATTGTAATGCCAGTTAAGCTGGACGGGTCAATTCGCATTTGTGCTGACTACAAATGCACCATCAATATAGCGTTGCAGCAACATGCATACCCTGTGTCCGTAATAAGTCACATTTTAGCGTCTCTGGCAGGAGGGCGGATTTTTGTGAAGCTGGATCTTGCCCAGGCATACCAGCAGCTGCCAGTGGATCTGAGTGCGGCAGAGGCGCAGACCATCGTCACACACTGAGGGGCATTTAAGGTTAACAGATTACAGTTTGGTGTAAATGAGGCTCCAGGAATCTTCCAAGGTTTAATGGAAGGGTTGTTACAGGACATACCGGAGGTGGTGCCATATTTTGATGACGTTCTGGTCACAGGTGCCAATGAAACAGAGCTAGCCAAACGCATCAGGGCAGTGCTGGGTCGGTTCCGGGAGGCGGGCCTCAAGGTCAAACAAAAGAAATGTCAGTTCAGGGCTCCTAGAGACAAATTCCTGGGGTTCTTAATTAATGAAAATGGTGTGCACCCAACTAATAGTAAGATTGCAGCAATCCATCAAGCACCGTGGCTGAAAAATAAAAAAGAATTGCAGTCATTTTTAGGCATATTGAACTTCTACCATGCCTTCATGCCCCATAAGGTGTCCATCGTAGAGCCGCTGCACAGGCTGTTGGTAAAGGGGGCTAAGTGGGAGTGGGAGTCATGACATGACCATGCGTTCAAGGCTATTAAAGAGCTCTTGGTCTCTAACAATGTACTCACTCATTTCGATGAGTGCAAACCACTGGTTCTCGCGGCAGACGCCTCCCCCTTCGGCATTGGTGCTGTCCTCAGCCACATCATGATGGATGGGTGGGAAGTGCTGATGGTGTACTATTCTAGAACTTTGTCACCAGCTGAAAGGAACTAAGCCCAGATAGATAAGGAGGCTCTCACGTTGGTCGCAGGCGTAAAAAAGTTCCATGACTTTTTGTATGGTTGCCGGTTTCTCATGGTCACTGACCACAAGCCCCTCTTGGGACTGTTCACGTCTCACCACCAGACTCTGCAAATCCTGTCCCCGTGTATGCTGTGCTGGACTGTGTTCCTGTCGGCCTATGACTATGACTTCATACATTGCCCGGGCAAGGCTATTGGACATGTGGACATGCTGAGTAGGTGTCCGATTATGGGGCCAACCATCGACCCAGCGCCAGCCTGTGAGGTGATGGCAATAGAAGAGCTTCCACAGCCTCCAGTGCATGCCTCTGACATTGCGGCCGGATCGGCCAGAGACTCCACGCTCGCCCGAGTGCTAAACTGGGTGTGGAGGGCGTGGCTGGCAGGCTGTTTTGAAGCTGAGTTTCAGTCCTACAGTTCCAGGCAACAGGAGCTGTTGGCTCACAAAGGCTGTTTATTGTGGGGAAATAGGGTGGTTGTTCCCCCCAAACTACGCAAGAGGGTTCTGGAGGCTTTGCACGCAGGTCACCCAGGTATAGTTTGCATGAAGGCTCTGGCCCAGAGCTATTTGTGGTGGCCACGCATAGACCAAGAAATAGAAGAATGGGTAAGAACTTGCCAGCCTTGCCAGGACTCTAGACCAGACCCTCCACATGCCCCCATACAACACTGGGAGACCACTCATTGACCATGGTCCCAGTGACAGATTAATTTCGCGGGGCCATTCCAGGGGCAAGTGTTTTTAATTACTGTGGACTCATACTCCAAGTGGCTGGAGGTGGTTCAAATGGCTAAAATGATCTCTGCCGCAGTCATTAGAGCTCTGTGCTGCATATTTGCTACACACGGCCTGCCGGACACTGTGTCCGATAACGGAACTCAGTTCATGTCCACTGAGTTTCAGGACTTTATGAACAACAACCTAATAGAACATATGGGACCGGTGGCACAGAGGATTTATCCTCTGGCTATAGTAACATCTGAACTGAACAGAACGTCTGTCAGTTCTAGCCCCGCGCTGGTGTGAGCTACCAGCCCTGTCCCTAGCTTGCTGTCCACCCAGCGGTTCGAAAGCTTCAGCAAGTAGATAAAATGGGTACCACTCCTTAGAGAGGGTGGACACACTAACCCCCCCCGGTGGGGGAGGTGTTAGCCGGCAAATCGGAATGTCCAGCTCGTGAGCTCGAAAGCTTAAGAGAGAAAACTGCGGCTTCGAAGCCTGTGATGGGTCGATCCGTCCAGGTGGTGGCAGTGCGGCACCATGACTTGAAGAAGTCCTGGAAGAACAACTGATGTCATCCAGCCGAGCCATCTGCACACCTCCAAACGCCTCTGAAATGTCTCTGGAATATGTCTGACCCTCAGCTGAACATGTCCTGCCGGCTGCAAATGTGTGCAATTTAAAAAGATTTATATGTTGTGTCCTCCCTCATCCCCTATGAATTATTGTTAGTCCACTGTCTATATGAGTAATTGTAATTATCGCTCAGGGCCAGCAGCTCTGCCGGATTGGGCGATTAAATAAATCAAAAGGTATCATCATCGTCGTCGTTGTCGTTGTCGTCGTCATCATCATCATCATCATCATCATTATTATTATTATTATTATATCACATCAGCACCATTCCACCCATCCACAAATGGGCATGCCAAGCGACTGGTGTGGACCACAAAGGAAGCTCTCCGCAGGATGAGCCATAGGGATTGCTTTGGGTTTCATAAGCTTGATAGGCTATGTCTTGTACCAGAGGTGATGGATGGACTAGGTGGGCTTTTCTGATCCTTCCAGCTCCTGATTTACAAATATAGTCAACTCATTTGACTGATTACATATTGATGGCACATTGTCCCTGACAAAGCAATTTTATTTGCTCTCTTAGGACCTAAACTGGAAGGTACATATTATTTCGAGTATATACAACTACTTCTGACACAAGGCCAGATATATTTGTGGCCCCAAATAGAAACTTTTTGGTGTGCCATTCAATTCCATATAGGAACATTCCAATTTTGGTCCTATTTTATTTATTGTTAATTGCCTTACATGTGTTACAGGGACTCTGTTGCCTTTTATACCATCAGTTATACCATCATGTGATGCCGGAAGTTCACTGAGCTGGAAATCATGTTTGTTACCTCATATAATACACCATCTTATCAGTGAAGAATGGTTATTACTGTTAGCACTTCATTTGATTGTTTTAAATTGTTTTAACTGTTTTATGTGGATTTATGGTACCTTGTACCGATGAATGTAAGCTGCCCTGAGCCTGTTCGCGGGGAGGGTGGGATAAAAATGGAAGAAAATAAATAAATAGATAAATAAATTGTTGTATTTTGCACTATTTGACCTCTGAAGAAGGCTCTTGTGAGCCAAAACACATCAGGTCATATACTGTCCTTTTTTGTGTGTATTTGTAACTTTGAACATTTTATGAGGCTTTATTTGGGCCCCTCCTAGGTTTTTATATGTCTTCGTAACAAACAC
Organism: Gekko gecko; assembly: GCA_029375565.1. NCBI lineage: Eukaryota > Metazoa > Chordata > Lepidosauria > Squamata > Gekkonidae > Gekko > Gekko gecko. Next base: position 92,457,134 of record JAPDNY010000011.1, on the reverse strand, counting down.
TCTTTTGTACACTTATGTTTTTAACTTTTGGCCCTCAATAAGTTTTCTAAACTTCCTTTGGAGGTCTGTCCACACTAGTACTGGCTCCTTTTTAGGATGTGTTTTTATTGATAAAGGACTTAGATTTTTTTGCATATGGTGGCCCTGTGTTGGTGTGTTGCTTCTGTAGTTGGCACTGTGTGTATGTGTATCACAGCAGCTATTGCCCTTAAGAAAGTTTATGCTCACTGAAACATAATACCCCAGAATGCTCCTTTACTGTGCATCATAGAAAAGAAATAATAATTTTCTTGTGAATAGTTCTCTCCCCCAGTTTTAGGGCACTAGACACTTCTGTACATTGTTCACTTTAGCACTTGAAAAGAGCAGAGTTAAGTTGCTTGTACAGCCCACTTCTGAAGAATACTATAAAATGTATATAAGAGTTTATTTGCCATAGTCTAGAATACCAGTTTTGACCCTGGCTACTTGTGTTAGTCTTATTCAGTAACTATCCAATTTTATTTTTTTTTAGCGTTACTGCAGTTCTGGACCATATTTTGGGCTTGTAACATCCCTTTTTTTACCTTCTGTAGCAAGGAAATTCACATGAGCTGCCTTGCATACAGATTCAGGAGGGAGATCTCTGCTTACATTTCTCTCCCTAAATATATTTTTGCACTTGCCTTGAAATCAAGAGCATGCTGCGTTGGTTTTTTAAAAATGTCTTAAGGGAGTTGGTCCTCCTTAGAGCAAATAAGGGAATGGATTAGTTACTTCCATGGATGTAGCTCTTCATTTTGACATCTGTAATGTGGCTTTGGTCAATGAATGATCTAATGTTAATTCGGCATACCAATTGAAAATTAGAGATGGGGGTCTCGGTTTGGGAGGTTTTCAGATTTGTGAGATGGCCTGAATTAGTATGTACTGGTTGACCAAATGCCATGCTTTTAAATGCCTTGCTGTGAAATAGAAAAATGCCTACGACAAACATTCTCTGTCAAGCTATAGCCTGAGGACATGGCCATATCTTGCTTAAATATGTAATGCTGCTCTTAATGAATATAGTGGGCAGAATCCAGAATTTGAGCCCTAGTGAAATATTAGAATTCTAGCCACCTGATAACAAGCTAAACATCCAAGCAAACAGCAAATTCAGCTCTGCTATAAGTGTTTTCTGATTCAACACCTGCAGAGCTAGTTTAAATGGAATGGTGGAAGAGGCTGGTACGAAAACATATAATGTCTGCCTTTGGGGAAATAACTGCTCTATTCTGCTAAAGGCATTAGTCTAGCCCTTAAGATGGATCAATAATTTGTGTGGCCAAAGACTGTCTTGGATTACCTCCAAAGGGCCTACAGGACCCCGTAGGCTTTATGTTGAAAGCCCTGTCTCAGATCTTAAGCCTTCAGGAATGCTATTTAATGCATCCCAATCCAGGGGAGGTGGATGGGGAAGGGGAGGAGTCATACTTTGAAGGAGCAATCATAACCCCCCCCCATATATAACGCAAATGTTAACATTTATTATCTGTTAATGTTACATAAGTGAAAAAAATGTGAGAATATTCTCACAAAAATTCAGTAAGATGCAAATATGCTGGAAATATGTACAACAAACAGAAGCACCTTCTAAATACTTAATATTGAAGTGAAAACAGGTTGGCTCTCTTTAACATGTGAGTAAAAGCTTCTTCTTTTTTTAAAAAAAAACACCATTCTCTCTTATTAACCAAAACTAACAAAACGGAACACACTGCAGTGGTTGTGTAGGAGGAAACCTGTACAGCATAAGAACATAGGAACATAAGAACATAAGAGAAGCCAATGTTGAATCAGGCCAATGGCCCATCTAGTCCAACACTCTGTCACACAGCGGCCAAAATATACCAGGTGCCATCAGGAGGTCCAGCAGTGGGGCCAGGACACTAGAAGCCCTCCCACTGCTGCCCCCTCCAGCACCAAGAATAGAGTAGATCACCTGCCCCAGACTGAGAGTTCCCATCTATAACCTGCGGCTAATAGCCACTGATGGACATCTGCTCCATATGTTTATCTAATTCCCTCTTGAAACTGCCCATGCTTGCAGCTGCCACCACCTCCTGTGGCAGTGAATTCCATATGTTAATAACTCTTTGGGTGAAGAAGTACTTCCTTTTCTGAGACAGGGAAGGTAGTCATTTGGGCATGTGAGTTGATTTTGGAGGGCAAGTAGTAGCATGTGGGCGAAATAGTTGAAATCATAAGGAGCTTCACGGAGTTCATGGTTCCAGGAGTGGCAAGATGTGTTGGTGAAGACCGGACATGTAGAAGGGTGCCATGAAAGCCATATGGTAGTATACCTGCTATAGTTCCCTGTAAAAAGTGACAGCTTTGGTGGAATGTTTTTCGAGTGAGGTTCACATGAGTCTGTTTGGAGAATTTAGCTTTCATCTCATATAAGTGGTGCCTTCAAGGATGCAATCTTCACAGCTTTTTTAAAAACAACTGATGAACTTGGCCCTTGCACAGTATATGTTAATGCACAGTGTGATCTGAATGTAGAATATCACATTGTGATTACAAGAGAGTTGTAATTCTGTTGCTTCACCCTATGGTATCAATTTCTTTTTGGGCTATTTAAACTCTCTACCGTCGCCTTCATTTTATACAGGACCGACTGGCTTGAGGAATTATGTCTACCACTTTTGATGTGCACTTCTAACAGCAGAGGAAACCATGGCAAATTCTGCCAGTTAATTACAAGCAAATCACCCTGATAGCAGCAAAAAATAAATTAGCTGTCATTCTCTTTTTCAAGGCATGCTGTTGAACTTGTCAGAGTATGAATATGCATCATCATGAATTCAGTTTGATCACAAGCTGAAATAAATAGGCTAAGAATAGGCTGATGTAAATAAGGACATGAAACTTTCAGCATGTTTCCTTAAATATTGGGGGTCTGATATTCAAGAGCTAGGCCATAAATATCTGTTTAGTCAGAAGCTTCAGATAATAATAAGAAGAGAATACTGCATCTTGTCTTCTCACTCCAGCCTTTATAGCATAGTGTGCCATCTCAAATGGCTTCGCTGTTCCAGCTGTGACTGCTGCAAATGTTTCCAACAGATAATGTGCAAGTTAATGTACACTATATAAATAAGTACTTACTTGACCATAAAGGTGAATGTGTGTGTGTTATATGTAACAGAGAAGATGTGCTCAATATTCCTTGTACAACTTCCCTAAAAGTGACAATCTCAAAAATGTAACAGTATGTTGCAAGATCTTCTGAGAGCCAGTTTGGTGTAGTGGTTAAGTGCGCGGACTCTAATCTGGGAGAACCGGGTTTGATTCCCTACTCCTCCACTTACACCTGGCTGGATGACCTTGGGCAAGCCATAGTTCTGATAAGAGCTGTTCTTGAAAAAAGAGCAGCCTCTGTCAAGAGCTCTCTCACGCCTACCTACCTCACAGGGTGTCTGTTGTGGGGAGGGGAAGGGAAAGGAGTTTGTAAGCCGCACTGAGACACCTTTGGGTAGTGAAGGGTGGGGTATAAATCCAATCTCCTCCTCCTCCTCCTCCTCCTCCTCCTCCTCCTCCTCCTCCTCCTCCTCCTCCTCCTCCTCCTCCTCCTCTTCTTCTTCTTCTTCTTCTTCTTCTTCTTCTTCTTCTTCTTCTTCTTCTTCTTCTTCTTCTTCTTCTTCTTCTTCTTCTTCTTCTTCTTCTTCTTCTTCTTCTTCTTCTTCTTCTTCTGTCATTTTATACCTGATTCTTTTTGTTTTGTTTAACAAAACATAATAGAATTTCACGTATCAAGTATATACAACTTTCTGTGGTGTTCCATCTGGTAACTATGTAATTGGGCCAGTTCCTATCTTGAACTTTAAAACAGCCTAATTTTCAGGGAAATTAGAAGAAAGAGGAAGGAAATTCTTTCACCCCATAGTCCCCATTTCTTAACCTTCCATTCAGTTTTTCTTCCCTACTAGCTCTGCTAACCTCTTTGTTTTCCACCTACATGCTTGACCATTCTTCTCCCCCTATTGATCTTATTTGTATTTCAAAGTATAGTAAGTGACCACTGAAATCTTGTGAGACTACTTGAGATCTTGGCAGCCATTTTGGATGTTGTCTGGTTGCCTTAAGCAATTCAAAACAGCTGCCATGATCTTCTGGGATAGTCTTGCAAGATCTCCCCCCTTCATTTTTGTTAAGTGTAATATTTTTTTCTGCAGACCTGGAGGTTCCTCAAGTTTATAGAATCATCTCCCTAGTCCCTACTTGGCTTCTGTGTTTGGATTTTTTGGTACATGTGCTGGGGCCAGGTTTAGATAATGTGATATGATTGTAAAGAGTTTGGACAAGGATTTGGCAGTACAAAGGACCAAATGGTTCATATTCATACTCTTTATGGACCAGTCCTTAAATTGGCTTAGCTGGAAGTGGATTCCCACTGAATTCAATGGAACTTCTTTAGTAAATATGGTTGGAATTGCAGCCTTAGTGAAGCGGTATTTACTTTCAGTGTCTGGTTGGCTCTGTGAATGTTCTGTTGTTACTGTTCAGAAGCTAGCATCCTGCTTTTGCTGGGAGCAGATGTGCTACATGTAGCAGGAGAAATGCGATCAGGCATCTGTGTTCATTTTAGTACCCTAGGGATAAATCATGTCAGTTACAAATAGAACAGTTTTCTAGCATCCCTTGGAGAAATAATAGCAGTAGGGTCCATGCGCATACATCTGTAAGGGAAGTTTCATCGCAGTCTGTTTCCTGGCCATGAGAATCTCGTGGCACCTCTGAATGAGCTGCATTTGGATGGAAGTGCTTGGTAGCCATAATCGTAGCTAGCTATCTGAGAACCATACCATGAATGCATGACATTGCTATCTGTCAACTTGTAGAGGAAGTCTTCTTTAAGGAAGAGGAAGCGCATGATGAGCCAGGATTCCTTGCTTGCCATGGATTGCCAGTGGATTTCATTGTGAAAACAAATGCCTTTCTTACCTATGGATCAATAATTGGAGAGGACCCCCTTGTCCTCTTCAAGGAGTTAGCCTTGGCCTCAGTACCTTCAATAACTCCCCTCAACTGTCATAAGAACATAAGAAGAAGCTAATGTTGGATCAGGCCAATGGCCCATCCAGTCCAACACTCTGTCACACAGTGGCCGAAAATACCAGGTATCATCAGGAGGTCCAGCAGTGGGACCAGGACACTAGAAGCCCTCCCACTGTTGCCCCCCCAAAGCACCAAGAATACAGAGCATCACTTGCCCCAGAATGAGAGTTCCTATCGATACCTTTTGGCTAATAGCCACGGATGGACCTCTGCTCCATATGTTTATCTAATTCCCTCTTTTTTTTTTTTTTTTGTAAAACTCTCCTGAAAAGGAGAGAATTTTATTCTTTTTATCAGAAAAGGAAGGGGTAGACAGATGGAGAAAGAAAAAAGGGTGGAGTGAAGTTTCCTCTGTTAAAATGAGTTAGTTTTAGTTAGTAATTAATACCGTTTTTCGGCATCCATCATGGTTAGAAGGTCTTCTTTTTAACTTTGCAACGTCCAGAAACACTCTGTTAATACAGTTAGTAAAGTCCATTGGGGTTAGTAGTTAAACAGCTCCTTACAGATGCGACACAAACAGTCCTCAAGGTGTCTTCTTTTAAATCTCTTCCAGTTATGGACTAAGTCCTTTTTAACCTTGATGGCTTCCTCTCCTTCACCTCCTTCCCCTGGGCTGCTGTCTTCCTCGCTGCTTCTCATGATTTTGAGTGCTGCGTCTTCCCTCACGCCGGCGTGTCTCTTCAGAAGTCTTTGCATTTCAAGGATGTAGTCTTTCTTCTTTCTTTTCTGGGCTTCAGATTTCCCGGGTGCCATAACCACTTTGCAAAGAGTTAGATCTCTGATGTCTTGTTTGCTTTGCTCGACCTCCCCTTCTACTGGCAGAGTAATTTCTTTTATAAAAGCGGACTTGGCTTTGGGAGCCATATCCACCTCTTCTTTTAAATCTTTCGCTTCACTGCCAGTCAGGGGTGCCAATACATTCGTCAAACTAAATCCGAGATCCTCTTTCTCTTCTTCTTTTACGCCCTGAGAACTTAAAATCCACGCTTTCTGTTCAATTTCCGCCATCTTCCTTGATGTTTCCAATATCAATTCCTGTCGACTGATGAAGACACTTTCCACTTTAAGCAAAGTTTCATTGATTTTCCGCATTTGCTCCAGCAGAGGGCGCAGAATCTCATTTTCCTGTTGATTGACAGCAAGCTCTTGGGGGGGGCTACTCGGACCGGAAGTCCCACCTCTCTTCTTTTCCGGTTTCAGCAGGACTCTCCCCGTAGTCGACATTTTGTTTTATTATTTACTTTTAAAACGTTCGTGCCGCATCCCCCAGGAAGCTAATACGGTCGTATTCTTTTATACAACCCCAACGGTACTTTCACCAACAATTCTTTCTCTCTTCCCCCCTCCGCGCTCCCTTTGTAGATCTTGCTTCTCAAAAGGGGTGGGGACTCCTCCCTCCTCCCATACGCTTAGACGCTTGCGGGGGGGTTCAAATTCACGCTTCAAAATAGACCTTCCACTCACGATTCGATGCCACTTCTTCTTTTAATATTAAATCATATCGCTGTCTTCACTCCTGGAAGTCGGTGGCGCTGCTAAGTCCCATGACGGGCACGACGCAGTGGGGCCGATTGGGGCGGGGAGAAAGCCTCAATTTCCCGGCTGTCTGCCGGCAAAGAGGCTACTCCCCAAGCGCCCCCGGTTCGGAGCCTTTGCCTAAGGCTCACTAGGGTCTTTCGCACATGCGAAGACCCCCCCTAACTGCGTATGGGCTAGCCGCCTCCGGGAGCGTCCCGAGACGCGGCCGCCATTCGCAACGCCGAAACCGAAACCCTATCTAATTCCCTCTTGAAGCTATCCATGCTTGTAGCTGCCACCACCTCCTGTGGCAGTGAATTCCATGTGTTAATCACCCTTTGGGTGAAGAAGTAGTTCCTTTTATCCGTTCTAACCCGACTGCTCAGCAATTTCATTGAGTGCCCAAGAGTTCTTGTATTGTGAGAAACCTCAGATTTTATTATGCCACAAACCAGGTTGCTTGGTGTTAATATCTCCACATATTTAGCGTTTTGTTTCATGATTAATTTGATTCATAAAGTCATGGCCCTTCATGGGTCAGATGCTTGGAAAAATCTTGGCTGCATGTATTGGTACAGCTTTTTTAAAAAAATTCTGGGCCAAGTCGTTGAAATGGGTGTGAGTAACCAGTCATGCTGATAAAAGCCCTTCTTGGTTAAATTACTGCAACACTGAAGCCAAGAGAGATTCCCCAGTAGGGCTAATCTAGGAGCACAGTCAGGTTGCTGGGAGAAAGAAAAACAGCTAGTTTAAAGCAAAATTAGTTCCTAGATGTGGTGTCTACATAACCTCTGGAATAACACTATTAGGTGCACAAGGATCTAAATCTGTAAACATTGCTAGTAAAGACTGCTAATGAGGACAATCTGTGGCAGTCCTTTGTACCTTCCAGCACGGCTGTTCAGTTCATGCAAGAAAATTACCCAGCTGTAACGAGCTTATTAGAGTAAATCAGCACCTGGAGAGGGCATCTGCTGTCTATAATGCCATACATCAGAAGGAGGGAGGAGCCCAAAACTGAAGTCAAGTTTCACATGATGATGATCTCTCTGTTAAGAGTGACATTACAGAAATCATAACAAACTTTTATGAGCGAATCAAGCCTTGGGATAAAGCAAAGTTTGTAGCATATGGCAAGAATAGATTGTGTACTAGTTGCTTTTAGAATCAAGGAGGTTGTTATCTGTGTGGGATACAAATCATTCAAAAGACAGGAACTTAAAATTGGTTATATTATGTCACTCCTCAGTCTCTCAGTAAGTATAAGAACATAATTAAATAAACTGGCAAAACAATGCCTGTTGTATTTTTGGGCGGGAAAAAACAATAAAGCAGCTCTCCTTGTAACAGTTAACAAATATTAGCATAGTTTGTATTCTGCTCTGAGGAAACCTGAATTATTCAAAATACACTGCTGGTCTGAAAGCTCGCGGTATAACCTGCCAAAGCAGAATTGTTTTGAATGCAACAAAATCCCCACAGAAAATTAGCATGGAAACCTGTGCATCCTATACATGCATGGCTGTATGTATGTGGGCTGGGTATTTATTTGGATTCCTAACCTGTGTATATGTGCAGTAAAACCAACATGCTCAGTTATTGAGTCTATGTGCGATTTCTATACCAAGTCAGCCTTGTAAAACCCTTTCTCCATTTTTTATGCTGTCACAGCTGACTTATGGCGACCCCATAGAGTTCTCAAGGCAAAAAATGTTCAGAGGTGGTTTGCCTGCCTCTGCATCACAACCCTGGTATTCCTTGGAGGTCTCCCATCTAAATACTAACCAGGGCTGATCCTGCTTAGCTTCTGAGATCCGATGAGATTGGGCCAGCCTGGCCTATCCAGACCAAGGTCTTTCTCCATAGGCTATAAAAAGAACCAGTTTCCCCTGTAACAGAGTTCCATCGCAGGCTTTTACTTGGCTGTAATGGAACTCTGCCTTTTGGAACCGCGTCCTGTGGAGTGCTGGATAGGTGCTGGTGGTGCTTGAGAATGGTTTAAAGGTGGTTTTTGTATCATCTGTGGACCACAAAACTGTTTGTGGGGTTTTTTTTGTATGGATACAGACTGTTGTGTCTGCTGTGGTAACTCTTGTCTAGGACAATTGCAGACTGGTGAAGATGCAAACCAGTGTATTTGAATGTACTGTCATTGGTATTAAACCGTGGGACACTTCTGGGCATTGCTCTTAGAAGACTGCTACTTTCTTCCTTAATAGTTTTCTTCCTGAAAAACTCTAGTCAGTGTTCCCTCTAAGCTGAGTCAGTGTGAGCTAGCTCACATTTTTTTAGCCTCCAGCTCACACATTTTTGTCTTAGCACAGGAAGGATGGCTCCAGAGCAAACTGATTTATGCAGGAACCAAATCGCTCACTCAAAACTTTAATGCCGGTATCTCACAAAGTAGAATTTTTGCTCACAAGCCTCCACAGCTTAGAGGGAGCATTGGTCACAGTATAGTTATCCACCTGATGCTACAGTCTACTTATATCCCTCCCCATCTTGAGGCATTTCATTACAAGGTAGAGGAGGAGGAGGAGGAGATTGGATTTATACCCTGCTCCTGCAATCCCTTTCTCCTCCCCTCCCCACAACAGACACCCTGTGAAGTAGGTGGGGCTGAGAGAGCTCTCTTGAGAACTGCCCTTGAGAGAGTAGCTCTGAAGGAACTTATGAATGACCCAAGATCACACCAGCAGGTGCAAGTGGAGGAGTGGGGAATCAAACCCGGTTCTCCCAGATGAGAGTCTGCGCTCCTAAACTACTACACCGAACTGGCTCTCATATATGTGTATATAGTAGTGGTTTAGCTAAGAATTATTCAACCCTATCTGATACTCGGTGTTTAGAAACAGTAGTTAAAATTACGTTCATTAGCTGCCAATCATATGTTGCTAGTTTAATACTATAGCTTTAGGCTAATGGGTTTTTCCTTCTCTGAGCTTAAAAGTTTGTTCTGCCACAAAAAATTTTAATCTTCAAAGCCCATTCCAAGGCTTTTTTTTCATAGTCCATGTGCAGATACCTTTTATTAAGAAACTTCATTTATTAAGATATATTCAATAATTAAGCTTCTGCCAATAGGTAAGATTAAAGCATCAGTTACAATTTCAGCACACTTTACATCCTGCAAATGTTAACCCTATTTGAATCTGTGAAATAATAAAAATTACAGATTTTGTTAAGGCATAGACTTTTTCAGCCCAGTTCTGAGGATCGCTGCAGCAGCCAGCTGTTGACATAATAGCAGAGTGGTGCTGGTCAGATCCTTATGACATCCCGTGTGTGTGTGTGGGGGAACAACATATGCCCCTGTGCAAGGTGCAGACTGCATAGTGAGTATGTCAGAATCTACAACAACTTCGAAAATGCCCACCAATCAGGCAGCGGTGCCTTCCCTGAGTGGCATGCACAGGCACAGCCAACCTCCGCATGCCATTGTGGCCACTGGCCTTTGTTGCCACCCCCTGTGGATCCCCAGAGGATGGGGGGAAAGATTAAGTGGCAGTACAGCCCGAACAGAGGCCTGTGGCCTGAGTGTGTGTGTCCCCCATAGCCCACAGGGAAAGGTAGCTGTGCAGCAGACAGGACACACACCTGGTAAACGTGTGACTGGTAGCAAAAGTGCTGTCTACATAGAAGAGGAGGAGGAGGAGATTAGATTTATACCCCGCCCTTCACTACCTGAAGGAGTGTCAGAGCAGCTTACAATCTCCTTTCCCTTCTCCTCCCCACAGCAGACATCCAGTGACCAATGCTCCCTCCAAGCTGTAGAGTCTTGTGAGCAAAAGTGCTACTTTGTGAGCTACTGGCATTAAAGCAGTAAGTGAGTGATTTGGCTACTGCATAAATTAGTTTGCTCTGGAGCCATCCTTCCTGAGCTAAGACAAAAATGTGTGATCTGGAAGCTAAAAAACTGTGAGCTACCTCACACTAACTCAGCTTAGAGGGAACATTGCCAGTGAGGTAGGTGGGGCTGAGAGAGCTCTTTTGAGGACTGCCCTTGAGAGAACAGTTCTGAAAGAACTTGTAACTGATCCAAGGTCATGCCAGCAGTTGCATGTGGAGGAGTGGGAATCAAACCCAGTTCTCCCAGATTAGAGTCCGTGTTCCTAACCACTAGCCAAACCACTACACAATACAAATAACCCTGCTCCAAGCTACACACACCCTTCCCCTGAAAAAGAAGAAAAGGAGGGGGGAAAAGGACAGGCTGGATACCACACCTACAGCCCCCATACCCAAGGCCAGCAGCCTAACCGCTGGACCAAAAAGGCAGATGCAAAGGAGGCGTGCTGTGAGAGGTTAGGCAGCCCTGATGTCACCACCAGCCACATGGGGCCAGGCAGAGACCATAGGCATGGCTCAGTGGAAAGGCCCTGGAATAACATGACCATGATGCTTACAGGCATTTAAATGACGCCTACCAAAGTGCTGTGTGGGTTGCCAATCAACAGCATTTACTCCACGTGCTTTTTCTACTACATAGGGCTTCAGTATGGGGCTACCAGCATCATTGGCACATAGAATCATAGAGCTGGAAGGGGCCATCTGGGCCATCTAGTTCATCTCCATGTTCAATGCAGGATCAGCCTAGAGCATCCCTGACAAGTATTTGTCCAGCCACTGCTTTAAGACTGACAGTGTGGGGGAGCTCACCACCTCCCTAGGCAGTGGATTCCACTATTGCAAAACTCTGACAGTAAAAATTTTTTTCCTGCTATCCAGCCGGTACCTTCCTGCCCTTAATTTAAACCAATTCTTGTGAGTTCTATCCTCTGCTGCCCACAGGAACAGCTCCCTGCCCTCCTCTAAGTGACAGATGTTCAAATACTTAAAGAGAGCAATCATGTCCCACCTCAGCCTCCTGTTCTCCGGACTAAACATTCCCAAGTCCCTCAGCCTTTCCTCCTAGGGCTTGTTCTCCAGGTCCCTGATTATCCTCGTTGCTCTCCTCTGCACCCGCTCCATTCTGTCCCCATCCTTTTTGAAGTGAGGTACACAGGTATGATAGTCAGCACTCACAGGTACACTTTCCTGGGAGTATGCCCCATGACATATGGAAGTGCAATCCTGTCCTAATTCCTGGATCAAACTTTTCTCTCATCAGTAATAATCTCCATTTTGTCAGGAGTAACTCTGAACTTCTTAGCCCTCATTCATCCCAAGATCGTCTCCAGGCACCTGTTTATGGTTTCCATGGGTTCAGCAGGGTCTGATGGAAATGCAAGCTAGACCTGAGTGTCGTATGCATATTGGTGGGCAACTCACCCCAGATCTCCAGATGACCTCTCCTGGCATCTTTATGTAGTTGTTAAAAAGTTTGTGTGTTTGTGTGTGTGTGTGTGGGGTAAGATGGAACTTTGTGGGACCTCATAGGCCAGAGTCCAGGCAGCTGAACAGAGCCCCCCAGCATCACACTCTGAAACTTATCTTTGAGGTAGGTTTGAAAGTCCCACTAAACAGTGCCTCCTAGTCCTAAGCCTGAAAGGCAGTCTAGAATGCAGTCTACCATGATCAATGGTATCAAAAGCTGTCAAGAGCTCCAGGAGAATTAACAGGGTTGCACTCCCCCGTCCATCTCCCGGTGTGGGTTATCCACCAGGGCAACCAAGATTGGAATGGGTGCAAACAGTCTGCTTAATTCAGGAATTCCTGAAGTTGTTTAGAAGAAGAAGAAGAGATTGGATTTATACCCTGCCCTTCACTCTGACTCTCAGAGCGGCTTACAAACTTTCCTTCCTTCCTTCCTTCCTTCCTTCCTTCCTTCCTTCCTTCCTTCCTTCCTTCCTTCCCTTCCCTCCCCACAACAGACACCCTATGAGGTAGGTGGGGCTGAGAGAGTGCTAACACAAACAGCTCTTTCAGGAACAGCTGTGCCAGAGCTTGTGACTGACCCAAGGTCACATCAGCAGGTGCAAGTGGAGGAGTGGGGAATCAAACCCGGTTCTCCCAGATTAGAGTCCACACACTTAACCACCACACCAAACTTCGCTACCACTTGTTCTGTCACCTTGCTCAAGAATGGAAAATTTAAGACTGAACGGTAAGCATCCAACTCTTCTGGGTCCAGAGTGGGTTTCTTTATGAGTGGATGCACCACTGAGTGTTTCAAGGCAGGGGCAATCACCCTATTGCGAGAGGATGCATCTACTGTCCCCTGGACCCAGCCCAGCAGCCCCGCTCCCAGCGGACTTAAGCAGCCAGGAGGGGCAAGGGTTGTATAAGCAACTGGTAGATCTCAAATTTCAAGGAATCCTTTCCTCATCCTCAGACTGAACAGTCTAAAAACTATCCCACACAACTGGACAAGTCGAACCCTGGGGCCATCCGATCCTGTCACTGCTGACGTAAAGTCCAAGTTGGAACGAATGCAAGAGATTTTATTTGCAGTTTCGAGCCAAATGGTCACAGCGGCTATGGAACAGTCCACCTTCTCTTGTTGGTCAGATCCCAACAGGCCTCTGACCATCCAGAACAATTCCACTGGTCTGGGCTGCACTTTGCAGATGCAACAATGGCGGAGGAATATTTTCTTCATCGCCATCAACACCACAAAGTATGCTTTAAAATAAGCTCTGGCCTGTGCCTTGTTGGATTTGTCACGAGTCTTTCTCCGCTGTTGCTCTAGCCATCTCCCTCATCTTTTCATCGGCCACAGCCCCTAAGTAAACTGAGGGCAACCCAGGCTCTTAGACCTGAGAGGAGGAGAGCCTCTTACCTTTATAATAAAGTGGAAGAGGGGCAAATGATGTGATAAACTGCTGTGAATCTCTGTTAAGAAGAAAAGCAGGATGTAAATACAGATCAAGCATCAAAAATAAGGTCGGCTCTCCACATTTTTTTACTCTGGTCTAGGGTTGCCAAGTCAAAATTAACTTATGGCGGGGGAGTCCCATGCTGTCCCTGGACTGTGTACGCGCCGCTGCTATGACACCACCCGGAAGTGATGTCATTGTGTCAGCACGTTGGGGTGGGGCCACTAGGATTTGAGGGAAAACCATAGCGTTTTCCCTCAAATCATAGAGCGTCCTGCCCCCAACGTCAGCGTGTGATGTCACCTCCGGGGACGTTTGCAGGGGGTGGAGTTCCCCCCAGGGCCTGATTTGCTGGCGTTGGGTAATGGGCTTCTCGGGCGGGGGTTTACCCTGGTCTTTTCTCTTGCCTTTTTCAGTTTTAGCTAGTTAGTGGCACAGTAGCAATTAAGGGAAAATACAGGGAACAATTTGACCCCTTACTACTTTTACTCCACCAACAGGCTAGTGAATCCAGTAGGTGAATGATAAGTGCACCTATGGGACATCTGCTATCTTTAGCTTCAATATTAAAAAGAGCTGTATTGTTTTCAGAACAGGGGTGTTCTGTGTTGTACGACTCCTCCTTGTGTAATTGTGCGGACAGTGTGTTTGCAGCTTTTTTAAATGTTGCTGTCGTTAAGTTATGCTACCCATTTAGAAGAGATACAATTTAGAGCCTTGCTGACTTAGGTCTCTCACACTAGCCCCTCCTGCTTAAAATATTTACTGAATAATATTCTCACGCTTTTAACCTATTGTGACTTTTTTTTTGGTATGAGCCAGTTGACATGCTTCTGTGGTTTTAAATAACTGCTAGTGTGGACATATACTGTAGGTCCATTATGTAATTCATTATTGAAGCTTCTGCCTCCTCTTCTCTTAATCAAATATCTCATTTCAAGGTAATTCTATTTAAATATCCCACATTATCAATGTTATAGGCACAGGCAGTAAAACAGTTTTTGCTAGCATGGATGCCATTCCTCCCTCCCTCCGTTTTAAAGCTTATCTCCTGTTGCAAATTGTTTGAGAAATTAGTTGTTTGGCTCCCCCAGTGTAAACAAATGGGGATGCCACAGAGAAGATAAGTGTGTCTTCACAGTGGAAATTTTAATGCTTCTCAACCTAAATCTATGTACAGTGCAGTGTTAATCTGAGACCCAATGCTCTCACGGTGACAGAGCCATCTAGAGGTGGAATGATTTTTTTTTAAACTGAATTTCTTCATTTCATGTTGCATGCAACAGATATGTTTTATAAACATTTACTGCCCATAAAATAGATACAGTGTCCTTAGAAGAAATTCTGCAGTGGATTACAGTTCCAAAGACCTGCAGAAAACTCACACAGGAGCAGTGTTCCCTCTAAGCTGAGTTAGCGTGAGCTAGCTCACCGTTTTTTAGCCTCCGGCTCACACATTTTTGCCTTAGCTCAGGAAGGATGGCTCCAGAGCAAACTAATTTATGCAGTAGCCAAATTACTGTGTCACAACTTTAATGCCAGTAGCTCACAAAGTAGAATTTTTTGCTCACAAGACTCCACGGCTTAGAGGGAGCATTGCAACAGGAGGCTCGTGCTCGCCAAGTGGAATTTAAGTGATGAGTAGCTGACTCCATCTTATACCATATCACAAATAGCTTTTGAAGAAGCAGTTGGCTGTGTGACATTGCCCTGACCTGGATGGCCCAAGCTTGCCCAGCTCAGCAGGGTCAGCGCTGGTTAATACTTGGATGAGACGCCACCAAGGAAGCCCAGGGTTGCTACACAGAGGCAGGCAATGCAAAAAAAACCTCTCGATGTCTTTTGCCTTGAAAACCCTTACAGGGTCACAATCAGTCAGCTGCAGTTTGATGGCACTTTCCTCCACCACCATGTACTGTGACGTTGCAGTGGTTCCTTTGCTGTGGATCTCAGTTCCACAGTGTCGGCAGAGTTTTCAGTATTTATTTAAGGTTTATCAATAAATAACATGAGTGGGGCTCAAGCTCCTGCAAGAATAAACGGTTTCATATAGATGACTAACAACTGCATAAAGAGGAGAGAAGAGAGAGAGAAGGTTCTGTCTAACCATCTGAACTGTGTAACAAACAACCAGGGAGGAAGAGGGCTCAAAAGAGGAAGAAGTCTCCAGTGAGCCAATCAGGGGGCAGGAGGGGATCATTTGAAAAATACCCAGAAGTCCTTAATCTGACTATGCTAGCTACTTAACGCCTCCAATGCCCCCTGTAGGATATTCTTCTTATCCTTCTTGCTTCGTGCACGCAGCACACGTCATCACGCTGGAGGATGCTCTGGTTTAAGGAGGGGGCAGCAGTGGGAGGGCTTCTAGTGTCCTGGCCCCACTGCTGGACCTCCTGATGGCACCTGGTATTTTTGGCCGCTGTGTGACAGAGTGTTGGACTAGATGGGCCATTGGCCTGATTCAACATTGACTTCTCTTATGTTCTTATGTTCTTAAGGGCAAAATTCTGTGGTAAAACTGGTGTAGTGATAGTTTTGTGTAGTGGTAAGTGTGTGGACTCTAATCTGGGAGAACCGGGTTTGACTTCCCCACTCCTCCACTTGCACCTGTTGATGTGACCTTGGGTCAGTCACAAGCTCTGGCACAGCTGTTCTTGAAAAAGAGCAGTTTCTGTCAAGAGCTCTCTCAGCCCCACCTACCTCACAGGGTGTCTGTTGTGGGGAGGGGAAGGGAAAGGAGTTTGTAAGCTGTTCTGAGACTCCCTTGGGTAGTGAAGGGTGGGGTATAAATCCAATCTCTTCTCTCCTTCTTCTCTTCTTAAAACCATAGAGTTTTGCCCTTAAAACAGAGTGTCCCCATGCAACAGCTCTGGCATGATGACATCACTTCCAGGTGACGTCATCACAACAGGGAAGTGGCTGTTTGGGGGTGGGATTTTGGGGTGGGGGAGAAGCCCTCAAAACTGCCAGAACAAGGTCCAAGATTGCGCAGTTGCGCCCACACCCAGGCAGGTGAGTGTGGCTGCTTATAACCTGACCCTTCCTTCCCTGAGAGGCAACCTGCAAAGACTCACAGCCCCACACATTGCCTTTGTAACAGCTGAAATCTGGTACTGCTCCTTCTCTCCTGCACATCCAGATGCTGACGTGCCCTGTGTCTGGGACATTCAAGTGAGCTAGGTGGGGACTCTGGCCTTGAGGTGTCTCCAACTGGGAGTGCTGGGCCAGGCTCTGGACCAGGCCCTTCCTCCGACTGCACCTCAGGCTCTTTGCCTTGCTGCACCTCCTGCGCATCTGGGTCCTCTTCTCCCTCAAGTGCTGGCAAAGGTTCCTCTTCTGGGCTGACTCCGGAGGAGGCTGGGTTGCTCCGTACCTCTTCCTCGTCTGAGGAATAGTCAGCATCAGCTGAGCCAGGACCCATGCCACAATCCATCTCATGTTCAGTCTTCCTCTTTTCATGCTACCATCAACTTTTCCTAGCATTATTATCTTTACCGGTGACTCTTCTCATAATGTGACCAAAGTATGATAGCCTCAGTTTAGTCATTTTAGCTCCTAGGGAGAGTTCAGGCTTGAATTGACCTAGAACTCATCTTTTTTAGAGTCTATGGTATCTGTAAAACACTCTTCCAACACCACATTTCAGCTGAATCAACTTTCTTCCTGTTGGCTGTCTTCATTGTCCAGCTGTCACACCCATAAAATACACCCCTATTGGCAACATAAGATTTGAAAGAATTATTTATTGGAAGAAAACTTGGTTTCTTAGTACATCGCCTAAAATTAATCTTCATCTTTGCCAACAGATGGGCTAGCATGTTCTCTCTTGAAGACAGAGGATGCGCTAATTGATTGACCGATTTCTTCCACTGAATTTGGAGGCAAGGCTAACCTCCTGCTTCCTGTCTCCCACTCAATCCAAATTTGTGCCTTAGTTAGAGCAGGGTTTAATATAGGTGGGACATTTGGTATGGGGCTAGGATTGGGTAGTAGAGAGCGAGTCTGGGAATGTCCAGGAGGTAAGGGAAGAGGCCCGTATCAATTTGGGGATGAAGGGTGAGGCAGATCCTTTCATCTCAGCCCCTCCTTTGAGAAGAAGAAGAGGAGGTGGAGGAAGAGGAGGAGATTGGATTTTTACCCTGCCCTTCACTACCCAAAGGAGTCTCAGAGTGGCTTACAAACTCCTTTCCTTTCGCCTCCCCACAACAGACACCCTGTGAGGTAGGTGGGGCTGGGAAAGCTCTCTCTTTGAGAAAAGCTCTGAAAGAACTTGTGACTGACCCAAGGTCACACCAGCAGCTGCATGTAGAGGAGTGGGGAATCAAACCTGGTTCTCCCAGATTAGAGTCCGCGCTCCTAACCACTACACCAAACTGTCTCTAGAAGAGAGTCTAAGGGTTATTCACTTGGATTTTATTCTGAAGTATCTGTGTGACTACTTCAAAATTATAGAGATTTTTTCCTGTTAATGCGCAGGGTAGAGTAGCATATCTTTCCCCAATGGAAAAAAACACAAAGCCAAGTTGATTTGCAACAAGATGTTCAGGCTCCCTTGGTGTCAATTGCCACTTCTGTCTTTTGCATATGTGTACACCACTGGTGTTCCAGTGCACTTTTTCTCCATTCAAGGTAGTTTTCCTCATAGTGATAACTTTTGCTCAGAGGATTTTTGAACTGGGGGCATTTTCTGATTGTCAGGATCTCTGCATATTCCACCAGTATAATGTGGTCATTAGAACTTAATTCTATTCTTCATTGTTCTCAGCAGCTGTGTATGCCATTCTTCTGTCCACAAATTCACAGAGGAAAAAGTGGCAAGCCCTGGATGTTCCCAGAGTCCTCCGAATATTCATCTGAAGGAAACCCCCTTATTTGTCATCTTCCACCCATCTTTCCAAAGCAGGAGTTATCTAAAAACGTATTAAGTGGCTGCAGAGCTTAAGGGAAACCAATTCCAGTGAGAATAAATGCACATTTCAATCTGCAGAGCATCAACTCCAACATCATTCAATATAATTCCTTGTCTGGAGGACTTTGTATGTTAAGTAGCAGCATGGGCTTCAGGTTCCAGCTTTGTTTCTGCTGCAAAATCAATGACATTGCTTCATCCGATGCAGTCTTTGGCCGTTGAATATTGCAACAAGTCCTGTAATTCCACTGCCATTAATCAGTCCCATCCTGGATGGGAAACTGCTTTTTAAAGACCCCATCAATCAGGATGTCATCCATCTCTGAGAGCTAACAGTTATTCTCCCCCCCCCCTCCCATTATGGTAGGGATAAATTATCTGGTGCAGTCAGAATTTCTTGGACTAATATTTGCTGGGAAACAAAATTCTTTTCTCTAATTCTTTGTATGCTGCCCTTGGCAACTGTAACATATCTGTTTTCTCATCCTCTATTTCAAGTTTATTTTGTTAAGTGTTTTATTGTTTAGTTGGAATATTTTTCTTTTGCCTGGAGTCTAGCTTCAGAAATCTTGAAATGACTGAACTGGCATTCCCCCCCTGCCACTGGAGACAGTAAATTTGTCTTACTTCCAAAACCTTTGAAAAGAAATAGTCATCAACCAAACAGAACAACCCCCTGACTTCCAAGAACAAGAAACACTTACAACAAGTCCATTGTTCCATGTTTCTTTTGATATCTGGCTTCTTGTCAACACTAGAGTCAGATCTGGATCTAACTGCTGGATTCTGTATTGGGTACGGCCTCCATAAATTTGATCTGACTCTAATGGAAGTGTGCCAGTCTTGTACACCTAGGCATAAATGTTGGGGTTTGTTTAGTTCAGTGTTGTTGTTCTTGGTTACCTGAATGAAGAAATGAGGGACATGTTGGAAAATCAAGCTCTTGTTCCATGACCAGATGAGCAGTAAATTGATTAATAAATGCTTGAATCCTGTTAATTAGGGCTTGAGGGATTTTTTTCTATTGCTACAAGAGCAGCAATACTTTTTAAAAAAGTATTGCGGCAGCTGCTAATGCCTAAGGTGTTAGCAATCTCTATTTAAATTTAGATCCAAATCATGACTATTACTTTGGCCAAAGGAGTTTTATTGCCATATTGCCCTGATTGAAAGCAAGAGGGCCGAATCCTTTATATCCGGCAAGTTTTTAAGGACTGATTTTTAAAAAATTGACGTTTGTTGCTATTATCGGTGGTTAGCTTGTCTACGTGGAACAGCTACTGCAGTTTAGCCATCACGGTTACAGGAGCATTCTTATCTCATGAATGCAGTAGTTGTCATAGAGGGAAGTGCTGGGATATGATAAGCTTAGTACTTGATAACTACATTTTTTTGCCTTGTTGTAAGATTCAGCCCCTAGGACGACTCATGATAGCGAACAATATGACAGAATTATGTTTTGGTGTAGTTTCCACAGTTAGGTAATTGGCTGATATGACAAACGAACTATGATAGCACCTTGCATATATTCTGGCAGTCACGTGAACACTCTGTCCACATGGTGATAGCTGGTCCAATGTATATTTCAGATGGGGTGGTCTTTCTCATGGATCTGTATATTATCATTCCACAGCACTGGTTGTGTAGTGCTTTCTGGCATTTGCAATTACTGTCAGCTATAAAAGCTTAATACTAAATGCAGTCTGTCTGTAGATCTGGGATGTAATCCAGCAAAAACCTCTGACCGTGGCGCACACACACCTTCCACTTGCATGTGTAAAACCTTAACACCTTGCTTACTCGGAGCCACCCCCACCCTTTCCCACAAGGAAAACAACAAGCATTTGAGTCACCACAGAATCCCACGCGGTTCTGTAGACAGCTTTGATTTTTGGCTCAGGTAAGGACTGAACGTTGTATCCTACAACTTCACTTGGCTTAAGTGCACAGCCTCCCTCTGGTGTCCACTCATGGCCACATCAAATGATGTTTACTAATTAGAAGCCTAATAGCCGAGACTACCCTAGTCTTGTCAGAGCTTGGAAGCTAAGCAGAGTTGGCTACACTTAGTCCTTGGATGGGAGAGCACCAAGAAAGACTGGGATTACTATGTAGACAATGAAGGCCTATCTCTTGCCGTGAAAACCCCATGGTCCTGCGGGTCGCCATGAGTCAGTTGTGACACACCATTATTATCAGTGCTGCCACTGAACATACGTGTGTCTTCACAAGTGTACGCCTAACCCATCTGTAAGATCTTTGAGGTTATTTATACATAAACATGTTCAGAAATGATATCTTAGAAAGGAAGAGGCAGTAAAACTACATTCAAAGGATCTGTTGTATGGGTTACAGAAGGTATAACTAAATACGGCAAAAGGAGGAATTTCATACTGCAATATAAAAAGTAGTAGCAGTAGTAGTGATTTTTATACCCCACTCTTTACTACCCTAAGGAGTCTCAGAGCTGCTTACAATTGCCTTTCCTTCCTCCCCCCACAACAGATACCTTGTGAGGCAGGTGGGACTGAGAGAGTTCTGTGAGAACCATGACTGGCCCAAGGTCACCCAGCTGGCTCCATGTGGAGGAGTGGAGAATCAAACCTGGTTCTCCAGATTAGAGTCCGCCACTCTTAACCACTCCACCACACTGGCTCTCTACCGTAAAAGCAGCAGAGTATCCAATTGGAACCCACCCAACAAACAATTACTGTGCAAAGTAGGATGGACATTGCCTCCAAATGTATGGCTGCATGTACAGTGCTGCCCTTTCATAGGAAGAAGAAGTCAGCTAGTGGCAGGCCTGTAGCCAGGATTTTTTAAATTCCTGGGGCCTTTAAATAAGTCAGGGGGTACCCCACACACCCCCTGCACACACCCCCAAGGGAGTGTCTGGGCTGGATGGGAAGTCGGGGGGGGCCTTGGCGGTAAGTCAGGGGGCCAGGCCCCGAGATGCCCCACTGTAGCTACAGGCCCGGCTAGTGGGTGGAAGAGAGAAGGACAAGGGGGTCAAATAAAGCGGAAGCTTGGTGTGAGAACCCTTTGTGGAGACTAGCCCAAAAGGGAGTTCTCAGTGGGAGAGTTTTGGAAAGGAGGAATGGAGTGAGTTGGAGGGTAAAATAGCAAGAGGGCCAATAATGCCAGGGCTGGTACTGGGGGAGGCTTTCAGAATGAGGCACATGCCACAGTCAGAGTTATAGTGGGCGATGTCTTGGCAAGGAGGGGGAGATTACGTTTTCGAAGTTCGTAAGGATGGGTGTCAATAGCCAAAAGGTACTGGTCATCTTGAATCTTTTTAGGGGGTGATCTCAGGAAGTCGTAAACCAAGTCTTCTGGCAGAAGGATTTCACAGCTGGTTTGTCTGCATTCACTGAGCTCCTGCTGGACTTCGTTGTGTACATTAGCAGGTCAATTCTCTTGGCCCTGCCAGGGCAGAGTCCGGATTATGGTTTTCCTGGACATGAGAGAGTATTTTGTATAACACCAATAATGATTTTTTAAAAAAAAACAAGTGAAAATACTGATATAATTGCCCTTGTAAAAACTTTTTTGGGAGGAAAAAGCAATTGGTTGCAACTTAATGCAATAATAACTACTTAAATAAAACACAGCAGGAGAGGACATATTTAGATTGAAATTAAATATTCAGATTGTAATTACTATAGTCAACAGACTGATATTACTTTGCGCTTGTACAAATAAGGTACTTGTACAAATAATGGATAATGCTAACATGTGGAATATGAGAATGGTCTAAACACACTGGAAGGCTAAGTAGGTCCAGCCTCATTGGGTGCCTGTGAGACTGCCTATGAGCCATAAAAATAGTACCCTGGATGATTTAGAGGAAAAGTAGAGGATAACTAAAATAGATATGCACATCTTGGTTTGATGGAGATATTTTCATCTTGATTCAGAGAGGAATGTATTCCCCCTTGTTGTGTCGTTATATGCTATCTTGTGGTGATAAATCCATGCAGTATTCAGAGCCACCTTTCTATAGGGTAATGCTGAAAGTTGTACATCCCTTCTCCCATCAGCTACTTGTGTATAAGTTAGAGAAAGTGAGAGCAACCCTGAAGTATGATCATGATTATTTGTCTGTCTAAAATCTGGAGTTTCCTTTGAAACCATTGGTGATGCACCCTTTTGTTCCTTTAAGAACATAAGAGAAGCCAATGTTGAATCAGGCCAATGGCCCATCTAGTCCAACACTCTGTCACACAGCGGCCAAAAATACCACGTGCTATCAGGAGGTCCAGCAGTGGGGCCAGGACACTAGAAGCCCTCCCACTGCTGCCCCCTCCAGCACCAAGAATAGAGTGCATCACCTGCCATACCTTTAGCTGTGTCTTCCCTAGGAATGTGTCTTGTCCTCACCAGATCTAATTGAAAATCCTAACTGAGTTCAGCTCTTCCCCTCTGTGAATGCGTGAGGGTATAATTGACTGACTGGGTGGTTATAATAGAACTCTGGGATACTTGACATCATTGAACAAGAGCATAATCTTTTAGGAAAATTTAGGAAATTTGGCATGAGATGGTACTGATGGCAGAGGGAAAGTGTGATTTTCTTCCTGTGCTTTTGTTGAAATGTGGATCTAAGCAGCTGCCTGTTAATCTTGGCAAGAACAATTTATTCAAGCAAGTTTTTAGAGCTGTATATCTACCTAATGGTTTTGCTCTTTCCCTGCCCCTCCACTGGCTTCTTTACAACATAATTATTTCCAAATATTAATCTCGTGCCCTACTTAAATGTGCATCTTGTAGGTGCTCCATATGTCTAAAGTCAAGTAGGAGAATTTAAATTAACTAGATGAAGTTCATGGTGGTAATTGTCTGTCTTGCATCTCACCTGACCCGGAAGTCCCCAGGCTAGCCTGATTTCATCAGATTTTGGAAGCTAAGCATGGTCAGCCTGGGTTGGTACTTGGATGTAAGACCACCAAGGAAGTCCATGGTTGCTACACAGAGGTGGGGAATGGCAAACCACCTCTGAACATCTCCTGTCTTGAAAACCCCCTGGGGTTACCATAAGTTGGCGGCAACTCAATGGCACTTTCCACCAACATCATGTACCTACTATTTTATCAAAAGCAGTTCAGTATTACTACTGTTTCTAACGCACATAGTTTCAGAGAGCAGCCATGGTGGTCTGCAGTAGAACAAATAGATTCAAGTCCAGCAGCATTTTAGAGACTGAGAAGAGTTTCAAGGCATAAGCTGTTGAGACCCAAAGCTCCCCTTCATGAGACATGAGTAGAAATTGAGATCTCTGAGCCCTTCTGTTCTAGTCAGAAGGTAGGAGGGGCGTTATGAAGAATGTTTGCAAAGGATGGATTTCCCCTCTGCTCTAATCAAGTGGATTACAGTATGCATTTTACCTTTGCATCCTTTACAGCTACAAGCATTCTTTATAACACTCCTCCCACCTTCTGACTGGGATAAAAGGAACCAGAGATCTCTGTTTTTGCTCATGTCTGACAAAGGGATCTTTGTCTCTTGAAAGCTTATACCCCCCACCTGACTCTTGTTGGTCTGTAAAGTGCTATCGGACTTGAATCTGACATGCATAGTGTTTGTGAAGATTCTTTTCGACAGTATAAGGGTGCTTTCGCACACACTGAATAACACAATTTCAGTGCACTTTGCAAGTGGATTTTACTGTGTGAAATGGTAAAATCCACTTGCAAACGGTCGCTGAAGTGGATTGAAACTGCATTATTTAGCATGTGTGAAAGCAGTGTGACTTTCCGTTTGTATTGTGGTAATGCTCTAAAGCCATGGTTCCCAACCTGTGTTGTGGCTGCTAAGTGGCAGGGATTCATGATGCTACTGGATATGGTTGCAAGAAAATCCCTCCTATGTGATTTATAGTGAACTAGGAGTAAGGCCCGTTGTGGGAAGAAATACAATGGGCTCTAGAAAGAGGCTTCAGGTGAGTGTCCTGGCTGTGGCTGGTGGGGCAGTGGAGGGAAGGGGAAAATCGAGGGAGGCGAGCCATGTTTATTTCCTTCTGCTTAGCTATAAGACAGGGCTGTCTCAAGTCATTCTGCTGCCTCAAGTGGGTAGTATGGGAGGACAGCCTCATGGTAATGGGTATGGTTCCCTCCACCCCTGGCTGATGTTGATTTGGGGCTATGCAGCTGCAGCTAAGGCAGAAAAGCACCTCCTCCTGTGTCATGTTTTCTGGGTTCCAAGAGTCTGGAAAGCAGTTCTGTAGCCAGCTACAGGGTTGCCAGCTCTGGGTTGGGAAATACCTGTAGATTTGAGGGGTAGAACCTGGGGAGGGCAGGGTTTGGGGTGGACCTCAGCAGAGTATAATGCTATAGCGTCCACTGCCCATTCTCTCCAGGGGAACTGATCTTGGTCATCTGGAGATCAGTTGTAATAGCTGGAGATCTCCAGGTGCTGCCTGGAGGTTGGCAATATGAAGAGAAGGGCCAGACCGGTAGATTTGAGGGGTAGAGCCTGGAGAGGGCAGGTTTTGGGATGAGGAGGAATAACTGTTTGCTGTGACTGGGGAACATGGTGATTTCCAGGAGATCTCCAGGCCCCACAGGGAGATTGGCAGTCCCAGTGAACATTTAGGTGAAGCTTGGGAGATGTATTTTACCTCAGGACATATTCAGTGACTCCCAACAGCAACAGCAAACTGTTTAGAATGTTGGAGGCGAGGGCCAATCAGGCTGCATATTCAAAGGATCTCTGTGTTCTGACTGGCTATGGGGGAGGGGGGAGAGGATGACATGTGGAGCAAGGCCCAGTCAGCCCACATATGCAAATGCAGGGCTATTTTTGGGCAGGAACACACAGGAATGGCCACACCCAAGCTGACCACACCCAGCAGGAACTCATTAGCATAATAGGCCACACCCAACAGCAGAAACTCATTACATTGGCTACATTAGGGATGTGTGGCCCAACCTGCAAAGGAGTTCCTGCTACAAAAAAAGCCCTGGGTTTTGACAAACAAACAAGATAAACAGAATAAGAAGCAAAAGGTGGGTGTGGCTGGATAACCACACTTCTGGCAAAACGGGGTGTGGTCTAATATGCTAATGAGCTGTGCTGATAAGGTGTGGTCAAATATGCTAATGAGTCTCTGCTGTTGGGTGTGACCTATTATGCTAATGAGTTCCTGCTGGGCTTTTTCTACAAAAAAAGCCCTGTGCAATTGACCTTGAAAGGCTGGCCCAATCAGGTAGGTGAGTTGCCGGGATCATGGCTAGCCTTTTATATATGTGGGGTAGAGTTGTGAAAGAAACACCTAGCCTTAAAATCGCCCATCCCGGTCATGAAAAATCTGCGTGGTTTAGTGTATTGGTTTCTTATGTCTTATCCAAGCAAGGCCAAGTAAATAAAAGAAACAGATGGGAAAATTACTGGCCCCTCACAAATAGCTTGGACAGAACAGGGGAACAGCCCTTTTAATCCTAGTTGCTTGGGGTGTTGAAACCTTGCTTCTTTCTAGGTCAATTGACTGATTAGTATTCAGATTTGTTTTTTGAGCTGAACAGTTTTTTGTGGTGGGGGGTGGGGGGAGAGGGGAAAGAAAGTGTATTTGAGGTCCAGCTCTTGCAGTTTGTGTCTGGGTTGCAGCTGGTCGGGCCAACAGTTTGCATTCCTCTTCCTGCAGGCATTGTAAAGCTTGGGTAACAGCCAAAGAGCTCTTATCCGTCCTGCTCTTAGCCTGTGGCTTGCAGATTGTTCCTGTGGCTGAAGCAGCAATTGATCCCTGACTCAAAGAAGCCATTTTTGTTGTTGTTGCTGCTGGGTTTTGTTTGTTTATCTACACTGTGTTTGTAAACAGTTTTGGGTCCCTCCATAGAGAAAATTGGAATATGAGTGCTTAAATAAACACATATCTTAATCATAGGTATAACTGTAGGTTTTTTTTGTTTTTTGTTTAATTTTTTTATTGGTGGTTATAAATTATTATTTTAGTTTGTTTTTAATGCATTTATGTATTTTTATGGGGGGTTTTCTGTTTGTATTGTAAGCCACCTCCAGTTCTTTAAGGTAGAAAGGTGGGAAAAAATGGTTTAAATAGATAAATAGCCTCCCTTCCAATTATAAGGGGACGCTGTAGAGGGAAGGAGTAGCATTTTCCCCCCATAGACTCTCTCATTTATATCTTAAATTAAAAATGCTGCAAATACTCTCTTCTTCCAGCTCACCAGTCAAAAGTGCTATGCAATTAATGATTTTTGTGTGTGTTTAATCAGCCAACGATGGATCAGATATTAAATTCTGAGAGAAGGTGAGGTCAGTTATATGAGAGGGGACATCATCTGCATGAGCGGCTACATTAATAGATCAGCTAAAATGCTCCGAACCAAATCTTTGCTACTGCGGAGTGATGCTATTTCTTGTTGCTGCAGTCCTCCTTAGCAGTGTTCTGCATGTATGAGAGCAGTGAACTTCTGCAGATGCTTTAGGCTTGACAGGAATGTAATTCCGTTTTCCACAAAGGCTTGTGGCAGGGGACTAGTGTGTAATGTTGCCAACCTCCAGATGGGGCCTGGCAATTTCCTGGAATTACAACTAATCTCCAGACTACAGAGATCAGTTCCCCTGGAGAAAATGGATGCTTTCAAAGTTGGACCCTATGGCATTATACCCACATGAGGTCCCTCCACTCCCCCAGTCTAGTGGAACTTGTCAACCGTACTTGTGTGTCAGTCTCTCCTGGATCTTCTGTGTCAGGGGTGTCAAACATACGGCCCATAGGCAGGATCCAGCACACGCAGGGCTCGGATCTAGCCTGCAAGTAACTGGCTCTCTGCTGCTTCCTTCTGTGGGGCTGCCACCATATCGCAGCTTGTTTTTGCCAAGCTCCCAGTTCCTGCTTCCTGCTTCATGTGGGAGAGAACCAAGGCAAGTCTCCCTTCCCTCCATTGGCTGAGATCTTCTCCTTTTGGAGGATGGGAGGGGACAAAGCCAAGTCTCCCTTCCCTCCACTGGCTGAGATCTTCTCCTTTTGGAGGATGGGAGGGGACGAAGCCAAGTCTCCCTTCCCTCCATTGGCTGAGCTCTTCTCCTTTTGGAGGATGGGAGGGAACGAAGCCAAGTCTCCTTTCCCTCCATTGACTGAGCTCTTCTCCTTTTGGAGGAAGGGAGGGGACCAAGCCAAGCCTCCCTTCCCTCCATTAGATGAGCTCTTCTCCTTTGGAAAGAAGGCAGGCGGAGGGAAAGCGAAAGCAATAGTGAGTGTTTGTGCAGGAGAAAGAGCAAAGCCTGATTCCCATGGCTCCTTTAAGATCAGCAAAGTTTTATTTCAGGTGTAACCTTTCATTCATCTTCTCCCTCTTTTGGTGGGTAAGTGGATTCTCCTGCTAAGCACACTTTACATTGCTATCATCCTGCTACACTGTGGTTTTTTGAGACTTGGTATCTCTCTGTCTCTGTCTCTCTCTGTCTCTCTCTCACACACACACACACACGTACACATGTATGTGTGTTGAAAGGAAGGGGCACATTGGGATAAGGGGAAAGGAGAATTAAAAGGAAATTATTCTGGCTTATTCTTAAAAGGCTTTTTTAGATTAGATTTCTCAGTGCCTCTCTGACCTTGATTCAATCCAGGGTGAATCAAAACATTTGGATTGGGTTCCATTGTTTAATGGCTGGAAGTAGATGGTTTAGTATTTAAAAATACATTTACGGTTCCATATGTTCCAGTTCAACATGTCTCCCTCTCTGGCTGCCTTTCTTCATTCCCTCTTTGTTTTGGATGCACTAGCACTGATTTTGCCCAGTCTGAAATCAACACATTATTTTGCTTCAAGAGAACTCCCCCCCTAGTTTAAACAGATGAAGATGGAAAAAAGAAACCTAACAGCACAGCTTGCAATCTTTATTAGAAGAAAGGAGCAAGAATCCAGTAGCACCTAACAAAACTTGTGGCAGAGAATGAGCTTTCGTGAGTCACTGCTCACTTCTTCAGATACTGCTAGATTTGAGTCCATTGGTCCTTATATCTTGGAGAGTGGAGTGATTTCAGATGCCAAATGACAAGAGCAGGCATTGGTAATGAAATAGGAAACCTAGGTCTTAATTTAGTCCTGGAGGATGCATTGATCTTCATTATCAGTTGCAATTCAGCAGCATCCCTTTCTAATCTCCCATTGCAATTCCTTTGTAAGAGAACTGCTACTCTTAGGTCAAAAACTGAATGTCCTGGAAGGTTTAATGTCCCCCACTGGTTTTTGAATATTGTAGTTTCTCCTCCTGGACAGAATTGGGACCTAGGTTTCCTGTCTCATTACCAATGCTGGTATCTCTTCGCCTACTACCCCTCTGCATATCACACCTAATCCAATCAAGTTTCCTATTGTCATTCACCTGCTATTGTCATTCAGCATCTGAAATCACCTTTATAATGTTTATATCTCTGGTATCTTGTGTTACATTTTACAGCATGCATGGCCCAGCCCAATAAAGTGACATTAATGTCAGATCTGGCCCTTGTAACAAATGAGTTCAACACCTCTGTTCTATGTAATTTGTTCAGTAGCAGATCAAGTTTGGCCAGTATGGCTTTTTACAACAGGCTAGGCTCTGGATGACCCAGGCTAGCCTGATCTTATCAGATCTTGGAAGTTAAGCAAAGTTGGTACTGGGATAGCAGTCCAGGGTCACATCATAGAGGCAGGTGTGACGAAATGACCTCCAAAAGCAGGATGCTTAGGGCATCAGATTCAGAGAGCTGGGAGATTAGGAGTTAATGCCTTACTGTAAAGCATAGTTTGATTGACAGGCTTCTGCCTTCCTGTACCCCCTTCCCTCTGATTGGTCAGTGCCAGATGAGGAGAGCTTTCACAAGTCTTGTCAGTCTAGTCAGAGAGAGTCAGTTGTCCTTTGGACTTTGGCTTAGCAGTTGCCATTCAGGAGGAGGGTGTGAGTCCATCTGAGGAAACAGACAAGTCACTTGGGAAGTGAAGGGACACAACTCCTTGCCTTTACTGTGTACCAACACATTTGAGGAAAAGTCCAGAAATCAGTGTCGGCCCTAGCTGATTTCTGTTTATTCACAGTCTTCAGAACTGAGCTTTAGGTTTGACAGAAGAGAATGGTCAGGAGGTTGAAAATTGCCAGTCTAGCCAAACAAAAAAAGGATTATCGCTCCTAGAAAGAGGAGGACATTTCTTACCCAGTTATTCAGAGGGTTCAGCTCAGAAGGGACCCCTGGTTTGTGTAAAAAGGGAAACGGTCTTAGACTCCTCAAGAGTAAAAAAGGGAAAGTTATAATCCCTCAAAGGAAGTATTCAAATACAGGAAGAAAGGACTAACTTCCAGGAAACTAAAATAGTTTTACGAAAGAAATCTCTAAGACAAACAAACCTCTTACAATTAAGCACTGGGCCTCTAAGAATATAAACTACAACTATACTCTCTTGCCTATTCAAAATATTATAATCTGTATAAACAATCAAATTTACCTCAACTCCTCATCCCCTGCCCTATTCCTAATTCAGCTGTGCCTGTTCAATAACATCAACCTTTCTGTTTGAACTTTACTTTTTGTCAAGTGCCATTTAGAAAAGGGATTTATAAGAGGGCACCTGCTGAGTTACAAAGAGTCTCTGGCCTGGGCAAAAGCCAAGTAACTTCTCTATCACAGGATGGGACATGCAGAAAGTTATAATTCAAATACGCTACTATTCAGAGTGGGGAACAGTGTTTTTTTGGGGGAAATCTGCCTCACAGAGAAGAAGAAGCAGGGGTCCATCATAGCAGGCAATGGCAAACCACCTCTGACCATCACATGTCTTGAAAAGTCTATGGGGTTGCCATAAATCACCTACAACTTGATGGCACTTTCCATCACCAAGCTCTTACATCCAAGAATTGGTGTAGGCTAACTGGTTCTCAAGATGGAGCTCAAGGTTGTTGCTGTCATCAAATTAAAGTAGGTCTAGATAATCTGTCTTCTCCACAAACATCTGAGGGTATGTAGCTACTACCTACTTTAGCACCAAAAGTGCCCAGTAATGGAATATTGGCCACAAGGCAGTAGTTATGATGGTCATTCAGGTCCAGGGATGCCTTTTTCAGGAGGAGTCTCATCACCACCTCTTTTAAATTTGTCAGAACTACAGCTTCCCACAGCGGGGTATTTTATTACCTCAGTTATTTTACCAAACCCACACTGGAACATAAGAAGATGCAGTTCAAAACCACATTCAGCTACTCCAGGCCAACACTGTACCGACTGCAGACTTACCCCTGAATGGTCATAAAATGGCCATAAATCTATGCAGACAGCCACCATAAAACCAGAGATCAAATGAAGTGAAAGTGGCATGCATTCTGGACACGGCCTTAAAATGCGATACTCAATCAAAGTGAAAGTGGCGTGCAATGTAGATGGGAATTTCTGTTCTAGTGTAGGTTTGGTAAGACAGTGGTGCAAATGGTAGATGCAAATTGGGCCTCACTCAACCAACCTGACCTCGTTTGATGCTATCAGCCACAAAGGACAAGGATCAAGCCTAGATGTGGTTGGCCACGCACTTCTAAGCAGCTTGTCCATCAGAATTCACCGACTGGAAGTGATCCATGCAATAATGCCAGACAGTATCCCAAAAGTGAAACAGACCAACTGAGGCATCCATAAGAACATAAGAACATAAGAACATAAGAGAAGCCAATGTTGAATCAGGCCAATGGCCCATCTAGTCCAACACTCTGTCACACAGCGGCCAAAATATACCAGGTGCCATCAGGAGGTCCAGCAGTGGGGCCAGGGCACCAGAAGCCCTCCCACTGCTGCCCCCTCCAGCACCAAGAATAGAGTGCATCACCTGCCCCAGACTGAGAGTTCTCATTCTATACCCTGTGGCTAATAGCCACTGGTGGACTTCTGCTCCATATGTTTATCTAATTTCCTCTTGAAACTGTCCATGCTTGCAGCTGCCACGACCTCCTGTGGCAGTGAATTCCATATGTTAATCACTCTTTGGGTGAAGAAGTATTTCCTTTTATCTGTTCTAACCCGACTGCTCAGCAATTTCATAGAGTGCCCACGAGTTCTTGTATTGTGAGAAAGGGAGAAAAGTACTTCTTTCTCAACCTGCTCAATCCCATTCATAATCTTATAAACCTCGATCATGTCACCCCTCAGCCGTCGTTTCTCCAAGCTAAAGAGCCCCAAGCATTTTAACCTTTCTTCATAGGGAAGGTGTTCCAACCCTTTTATCATTCTAGTTGCCCTTCTCTGCACTTTTTCCAATGCTATAATATCCTTTTTGAGATGTGGTGACCAGAACTGTACACAGTATTCCAAATGAGGTCGCACCAATGATTTATACAGGGGCATGATGATACTGGCTGATTTGTTATCAATTCCCTTCCTAATAATCCCCAGCATAGCGTTGGCCTTCTTTATTGCAGCTACACATTGTGTAGACATTTTCAGCGAGTTATCCACTACGACTCCAAGATCTCTCTCTTGGTCAGTCTCTGCCAGATCAGACCCCATCAACGTGTATTTATATTTAGGATTTTTGGCTCCAATGTGCATCACTTTGCACTTGGCCACATTGAACCCCATTTGCCACGTTGACGCCCACTCACCCATCCTCAACAGATCCCTTTGGAGTGCCTCACAATCCTCCCTGGTTTTCACCACCCTGAACAACTTCGTGTCATCTGCAAATTTAGCCACATCACTGCTTACTCCCAATTCCAAATCGTTAATAAACAAGTTAAAAAGCATGGGACCGAGTACTGATCCCTGTGGTACCCCACTGCTTACCACCCTCCACTGAGAAAGTTTCCCATTTATACTCACTCTCTGTTTCCTATTTATAAGCCAGTTTTTGATCCACAAGAGGACTTGTCCTTTTATCCCATGACTATTGAGCTTACTTAGGAGCCTTTGATGAGGAACTGTATCAAAAGCTTTCCGGAAGTCAAGGTAAATAATATCTATTGGGTCCCCCTTGTCCACATGTTTGTTCACTCCCTCAAAAAACACTAACAGGTTAGTGAGACAAGATCTTCCCTTACAGAACCCATGCTGAGTCTGCCTCAATAGTTTTTGTTCATCAATGTGCCTACTAATTCTTTCCTTAATAACAGTTTCCACCAACTTACCCGGTATCGATGTCAGACTGACTGGCCTGTAATTTCCTGGATCTCCCCTGGAGCCCTTTTTAAAGATGGGAGTGACATTAGCTACCTTCCAGTCCTCAGGAATGGAGGCAGATTTTAAAGAAAGATTACATATTTTTGTCAGGAGATCCACAAGTTCACATTTGAGTTCTTTCAGAACTCTCGGATGAATGCCATCCGGGCCTGGTGATTTATTAGTTTTTAAATTGTCCATCAGTCGGAGGACTTCCTCTCTTGTCACCACAATCTGATTCAGGTCTTTCAAACCCCCTCCCGAAATCAGTGCTTCTGGAGTGGGCAAACACTTCTCCTCTTCCACAGTGAAGACAGAGGCAAAAAATGCATTCAGCTTCTCAGCCATTTCCCTATCATCCTTCACTACTCCTTTTACCCCTTGGTCATCCAAGGGCCCCACTGCCTCCCTGGCTGGCTTCCTACTTCTAATGTATTTGAAGAAAGTTTTATTGTTGGCCTTTATGTTTTTTGCGATATGCTCCTCATATTCCCTTTTTGCTTGCCTGATCACAGACTTGCATTTTATTTGCCATAGTCTGTGTTCCCTTTTATCAACCTCACTAAGACTAGCTTTCCACCGCTTAAAGGAATCCTTCTTACCTTTTACAGCTTCCATTACTTTATTTGTTAACCATGCAGGCTTTTTTCTATACCTATTTGTACCTTTCCTAACCTGCGGTATATATTTTTTCTGAGCTTCTAGGATTGTCTTTTTAAATAGTCTCCAGGTTTTGGCAGAACCACACAAGGACACAGGGCTAACAAAAGTGAGTCCAGGCTTGTTTCTTTCAAAAAAGAAAAAATGACAATATAGAGGTGAACTAAAAGCAGGATGATTTGATCTGGCATTTCATGCTTTGCTATGCTATAAGGGAAAGACCTGGTAATAAGTGAACTTCAACAGCAAAGATGCAACCAAGCTGGCCAGTGTGCAACAGTTGAAGTATATTTTAAGATTGTTACCCCAGCTTAAAACCCAAAGCATTTATGGTAAGCTCTGTTCCACATGAACTCACCTTCTATATAAAATACCATTATAAGCAGGACTCACATTTTCTTTTACATCAGGGCTGTTGTGAATAGTTCTCACAGGGCACCCCATTTGAAGCAAATATTTCTTGGCATATCTTTGAATTTTCTGCATGAAAACCATTTCCCCAGTCTCCTTCAGAAAAAAATGGTTTTGGGGCTGCTAGTTCTGTTTCTCTCTATTTAAAGATGTGGTCACTTCGGGATACAAGTATGGCTGTTGTGAGAACTAACAGGAGAGCAAAGGAAAAAACGATTATGATTAACTTGGCACATATATTTGAGGGCTGTTTATCTTTTTCTGCATAATGGTGTGGCATACTATGCAGAAAAAGATAAACAGCCCCCAAATATATGTGCCAAGTTAATCATAATCGTTTTTTCCTTTGCTCTCCTGTTAGTTCTCACAACAGCCATACTTGTATCCCGAAGTGACCACATCTTTAAATAGAGAGAAACAGAACTAGCAGCCCCAAAACCATTTTTTTCTGCATAGTATGCCACACCATTATGGAGCTGCGGTGGCTCAAGTGGTTAAGACGCTGAACTGCAGGCTGCGGAAGGTCAGTAGTTCAGCAGTTCGAGACCCGAGAGTGCCGCATGACGGGGTGAGCTCCCGTCTCTAGTTCCAGCTCCTGCCAACCTAGCAGTTCGAAAGCAAGAAATTGCAACTAGATAAATAGGTACCACTTCGGTGGGAAGGTAACAGCGTTCCGTGCACCTTGGTGTTTAGTCATGCCGGCCACATGACCACGGAAACGTCTTCGGACAGCGCTGGCTCTTCGGCTTTGAAACGGAGATGAGCACCGCAACCCTAGAGTCGGATTCGACTGGCTTTCGAGCAAGGGAACCTTTACCTTTACCTTTATGCCACACCATTCACAGATGATGGATGTGTGAAAGGGAATCCTTGGCTATTTTTAATAGAATGCTTTTGCATATCATGCCTGAAATTGGAGGAACTTCATTTGGTAATCACACTGGGGGGGTGGGGGGCGGTATCATTAGGTAAATGGAGAGAGGAAGGGCATGCTGCAAACAGCTGTGGGTGGGATTTCTTGAATGGCTTGTGCATGCTTGCATGGTTCACACTGAAGGAAATGGAGCTGTTCCAAGTAAAGACTGAGTAGAAGGAGGTGCGAAGACTCTTTTGCAAATATCTGAAGAAGCCTGAACAACACTTTCCGCTCTGAAGTAGCAGAAAATGTAGAAGGCGATAGACTCAAGAGGCGGCAAAGTAGATGTGGATTGAAATTCTTAATTGTAAGAATTGCTTCGGAATGGAACAAGTTGCACAGGGTTCTCTTTCTGTACAGGCTTTTGCAAAGGAGACTGAGTGTCAGTCAGGTATAGTTTTAAGTCATTGACTCTGCAAGTGCTAGAGCGACCTGACTTTATATGATTTAAGAACAGGACATTACATTTTTGGGATCCCTTGACAAGATACTGTCCAGTGAGCAGCTCCAAACTGCGGCTAAAGAAAGAGGTGGGGATTTTTTTGCCGTAAAGATGCAGCTGACTTATGGCAACCAGGTACGGCTTTCAAGGCAAGAGTTGTTCAGAGGTAGTTTGCCCTCTGCATTCCAACCCTGGACTTCCTTGGTGGTCTCCCATCCAGATGCTAACCAGGGTTTTCTCAGATCTGAAAAGACTGGGCTAGCCTGGGCTAGCCGGGTCAGGGTAATTATTTTTATTTTATTAAGCTTTTAGCCTCCCTCCCAAGCAGGCTCAGGGTGGGTTACAACAAGCATGAGCACAACATAAGCATAATACAATTTAAAATCAATATCACAATTTACATGACTGATAATCCAGTACTGATGGCACCAATAATACACCTATCCCAGGGCTCCCTGTGTGTGTACAGATAGATGTAACTAATCTGAGAGCGGGCAGGCAGATGAGATTAGTGCCAGATGGAACAACACAGATGGAATAATGCAAGCAAAAAGGAAACCAGAGCAGGGGAGCCAGTTTGGTGTAGTGGTTAAGTGCGCGGACTCTTATCTGGGAGAACCAGGTTTGATTCCCCACTCCTCCACTTGCACCTGCTGATGTGACCTTGGGTCAGTCACAAGCTCTGGCACAGCTGTTCTCTCAAGGACAGTTTGTCTTAGAGTTCTCTCAGCCCCGCCTACCTCACAGGGTGTCTGTTGTGGGGAGGGGAAGGGAAAGGAGTTTGTAAGCCGCTCTGAGACGCCTTTGGGCAGTGAAGGGCGGGGTATAAATCCAATCTCTTCTTCTCTTCTTCTACACTCCTGATGCCCACCATCTTAGCCCTAGGCCTCAACCGGGGAGAACAGCTAAGCAAACTGCAGCCCTGGTTCCTCCTGTGCTCACCCATCAATGCAACAGAAAATGTCTCAGTTGCTAGCTGCACCTCCTGGCAGCTGTGGCTGCGTGCTCGTGGAGGTGAATGGCCAGTGGACAGAAGTGGACACAGCTTTGGCCTCTGTGTGTTGCCACGGCCTCTCTAGGCCTGTTCTAGCCCAGCCTATATATGAGGAGAAGACTTGTCAGAAAAAAGAGGAGAACTCCTTGAGGAAAAAGGAGCTTCCCATGGTCCTGCCTTTATATCTGCTCTCTGGAATCTCTGGGGGAACCTCCCCAATTCCTCTTCTCCAACAACAGGCTGCTGTTCAACGTCCCATGGAATGGGCAGACCAGAAACTTCCTGAATGGACCCATCTGCCTTCTGTACCTGCGGAGTCTTCCCTGGGACCCCAGGAACAAAGAAGGAAGAGGGCAAGAGCTGAAGCATGGATCAGATAGAGGAGCTTACGCTTGGCAGTTCAGGGCCAATGTTGTTTAGGAGGAAGATTCAGCTCTTTAGATCTTTGCAGGGCCTGACTACAAGAAAGGGTGGAGCTCTAAGTTCCCTATAAAATCCTTCAGCACGATATAGAGCTATAGACTCTCCAAAGCAGCCATTTCTGAGCCAGTTTGGTGTAGTGGTTAAGTGCCCGGACTCTAATCTGGGAGAACTGGGTTTGATTCCCCACTCCTCCACTTGCACCTGCTGGATGGCCTTAGGCAAGCCATAGTTCTGGCACAGCTGTTCTTGAAAAAGAGCAGTTGCTGTCAGAGCTCTCTCAGCCCCACCTACCTCACAGGGAGGGGAAGGGGTTGTGGGGAGGGGAAGGGAAAGGAGTTTGTAAGCCACTCTGAGACTCCCTTGGGTAGTGAAGGGCGGGGTATAAATCCAATTCCAAGGGAGTCAATATCTGTAGTCTGGGGATCACTTATAATTCCAGAAGATTTCCAGGCCTTCACCTGGAGATGGGCAACCCTAGCTTAGAAGTAAGGTGCCTGGGGTGTCAGAAAATGGGAAGGTGATGTAGGAAAGGGTACAGTTCCCGTCTCCCACATGCCTGCTTTGTAAAAATCAGAGCTTCACCCCACACATGTAACTGACACAGGACTGGAACATGGTTAAACAGATGTGACTGCCCTCTTTTTATCTGGTTTAAAAAGCAGCTTTGAATACAATTCATAACAAAAGTGAGACCAGTTCTAGTTCATAATGAGAATGCTTGTGGAATAAAGTTGCAGCAAATGTTTTTTGTGTGTGTGTGTGATGTATGCCCTGGCAGCTTGTTGATTGGTGTAATAAATATTAACTCAGTTTCCTGAAAAGCCATTTAGTGTCAGATGTGATAATGCTGATACATCTTGTTGCAAGATAAGGCGCTTGCCAGTCATCTGTGTACAGGCTATTGGATAAAAGATAAATATGCAAAACAGGGACTAGTAGTATCTCTGTGGAGGGGGAATGCATAGAGAATATACAGACTGAGTTTGCCCTCTGCTGGTTTGCCAAGCTAAATTTTTCTGTAATGGCCAATTTCTTAAAAACTGGTATCGATACACTATGCAAAGAATAATGTGCATGTTTATTGCTTGGCTTGGCTTTGATTGTTTATTAAATGTGCAGTCCGAGAGGTGGAAAAATACTTTCAGCTCCTTTAAGATGGCTGCTGCTTTGACCAGTAGAAGTGATGCACTCCTTCATGGAGATTAACACTTTGCATGAATTGTGCAAGTATTTAGCGATGTAATATGCTACTTTAGAACACAGCTTTTATAACATTTTTCCTGCGTGCACTATAGACACGCCAGCTTTTATAGAAATTTTGCACCTTATCTAAAATGTGTTCATATACAATGTACTTCTGGTCCTGGATATTTGCAAAAATAGATAAAAAATGGTCCTCTGTTTTTTTTAAAAAATCAGTAAAAAAATCTCAGTAACAAATATTGCATATTGTATACAAAGTGGAAACCATGCAGCAAATATATCTATACCATTTGGATTCAGATCACTTGTCTGAGACGTGCAGACATGGCACCCTCTGGGATAAACCTGCATTTCTCTAATTAGGTGCCAGATTTCAGCCTTGACTGCAGATGGGTCTTTACTTTCCCACGGCAGTCAAAATGCAAGAGTTTTGCCTCAGAAAAATCACATAAATCATGGGCACCACAGATATATGTTCTGTTGCTAATTTACTGAAGGGGAATTGAAGTACAAGCCGAGTGGTCTATGCCTACCGGGCAGGCTGAAGATTTAATCCTTGTTATCTCAGTTTAACATACTATCCCCTGCACCACACAGGTTCTTTAGAGCTTAATGTATCTTTTTTATTCCTGGTGGCAAGCGCTGTGACTTAAAAAAAAATAGCATCCCTTATTTATGGCAGTCTTGGAATGAGCCTACAGAGTGCCTCCCATGCTGTTTAACATCTACATAAAGCCACTGGGAGAGATCATAAGGGGATTTGGAGTAAGATGCCACCAAAATGCGGATGACAGCCAACTCTACTAATGGGATGGGAGGGGGCCAATAGTATCTGTCCAAACGATAGTGAGGTGCTGTTGGTCAATAACAGTGATGCTTAGGGACCGTGGAGTCCGCCTGTTCCGGAGGGGGGGGTTGCACACCTGAAGGAGCAAGATTGTAGCTTGGGGGTGCTGCTGGGCTGTGGTTGGAGTCTCCAGTCTCCTCTGTAGCACACAATGTATTTTATCAGCTTTGGCAGATATGACTGTTATGGCGGTTCCTTGTAAAGTGTGATCTGGCCATAGTGATTCATGCTGCAATTGCATCCAGCTTAAAATTACTGTCGATGGGGCTGCTTTTGGAAATGGTCTGGAAATTTCAGCTGGCACAAAATGTGGCAGCCAGGCTACTGCGAGGTGGGGGGAGATGGAAATATGGGGGTCATATCACTCAAGTGCTGAAAGGTCTGCACTGGCTGCACTGGCTGTTCCTGGGCACAATTGAAAGTGGTGGTTCTTAGCTGTAAATGGCTTGGAGCCAGGGTATTTGAAGGACCACCTTCTCCCATACTGTCCAGCATGCCAGCTAAGACCTTCCTGACCATCCCTGGTCTCTGTGACCCCATCTTCAGAGGTGAGTCAGGCAACAACCAGAGACAGGACTTTTTCAGTGGTGGTGCCTCACTGTGGAATGTCTTTCCCCTTGAGGCTTACCTGACACTTAACACCGCTCTCTTTTAAGCAGCAGGCTTTTTAAAATTATTAATAGTTTACTTTTATTGAGAAAAATATCAGTACAATATAACCATCAATATTAGCAATAAGAAAAATATAAAATTATTAAATTGTGCAAAATGCATAAAGACTAGAAAGGTAAAAACGTTGTGAAACTACAAATCTTTAGAACTGTAAGTGTTCAGTGAAAAAGGAGTACAGCTAACTATATGCTCTTTTAAAAACTACAGATCATAAGGAGATATGTAGATTGTGCCATAAAATACAAGTAATCCATCAATAATAGGGGTACAGTACATGTTTCAAAAGTATTGCCTGGAAATTATTAAATTCATTTTGAACTGTTGAGTTTCTAATGTTTTTATGCACTGGCTGGTTGTTTTCTTTTTAATGCTGAGTTCTAATTTTAAAGTTTAGGACCGCATTTTGTTAAGTTTACTGAGTTGTGATTTTAAAATCTGATTTTTTTAATGTTTCTAATATATTTTATGTGTGTTATACATATCGTTGTAAGCCGCTTTGAACCACATAGGGAAGAAAGGTGGCTGGTAAATATTTTAAATAATAAATAAATAAAAACATTGAATGTTTTGTGTTTTTTAAGCTGCCTCCTTGGAAAGATGGCATAGAAATTTTAATCGTCTTAGTCTAGTATCTGGAAGACCCAGGTTCGGGTCTTCGCTCAAGCCATGGAAACTCGCTGGGTGCCCTTGTGCCAGATACCCTCTTTCAGCCTAACCTCCCTCACAGGGTTGTTGTGAGGATAAAATGGAGGAGAGGAGAGTGACATAAGCTGTTTTGGGTCCCCACTGTGGAGAAAGGCAGGGTGTAAATTAAATAAATAAATAAATAAATATAATATCTCCTGTTTTCCTTATGAAGTTCACTCATGACTTGTTTTTCCTCCCATTGTAGCCACAAAGGTCAACTAAGATACTGAGCAGATGATGTATTTGTTTTGGTATGTGGAACACAGTCATCTGTAAGTGGGTAGTAGTGACTTCTGGTTTGGATCCAGACTAAACTGGTAATTTCCACCAATTTAAGAGCACGGACTCTAATCTGGGAGAACTGGGTTTGATTCCCTACTCCTCCTCTTGCACCTGCTGGATGACCTTGGGCAAGTCATAGCTCAGGCAGAGCTGGGGACTGCTGTTCTAGTGCACATTTAGCTATGCCGTTGCCTGACATGAATGGAGAGCATGACCTAGAGGTGCTCCATTGAAATGCCACATTGCAAGGAACCTGGGTAATAGTACGCTTTTCTGCCTTTAAAAATTTGTGATGAGGCACCCAACAGAAGGGCGTCCAAGGAAACCCAGGGTTTTGAAAACAGTATACAGTGGCTTGTGCAGTAGTTCTGATATGGAGGAAGGATACTTTAATCAGGATGAGTTAAGAAGCTGACTGCTGCAATTACCATTATCTCTTTAGAAAAGCAACATTGGACTGTGCAGCTACTGTTTTCTTCTGTAGTGTTGGCAATATGGCTAAATTACACTTTTTAAAATTTATTTATTTTCATAGAATCATAGAAGGGACCTCCAGGGTCATCTAGTCCAACCCACCGCACAATGCAGGAAATTCACAAATACCTTCCCCTCCACACCTGCAGTGACTGCTGTTCTATGCTCAGAAGATGACAAAAAATCTTCAAGGATCCCCGGCCAAACTATCCTGCCGATAAACTGCTTCCTGACCCTAAGGTAGCGATCAGCATTTCCCTGGGCATGTAAGAAAAGGCCACAAGAACTAAGCACTGAGGCAACCCTTCCTGCCCTCCCTTCTCATGATCTGCCTAAGTTCACAGAATCCACATTGCTGTCAGATGGCCATCTAGCCTCTGATTGAAAACCTCCAAAGAAGGAGAACCCACCACTTCCTGATGAAGCCTGTTCCACTGAGGAACCGCTCTGTCAGAAAGGTCTTCCTAACATTTAGCCAAAAACTCTTCTGTTGGTTCTGGTCTGACCTCCTGGGGCAACAGAAAACAACTCTGTACCATCCTCTATATGACAGCCCCTCAAGTACTTGAAGATAGTTATCATATCACCTCTCAGTCGTCTCCTCTCTAGGCTAAACAGACCAGCTCCTTCAGCCTTTCCTCATAAAACTTGGTCTCCAGACCCCCCACCATCTTCGTTGCTCTCCTCTGGGCACATTCCTTCTTAAATTGTGGTGCCCAAAACTGAACACAATACTCTAGGTAAGGTCTAACCAGAGCTGAGTAAAGTGGTACCATCATTTTGCGTGATCTGGACACTGTACTTCTGTTGAAACAGCCCCAAATTGCATTTGCCTTTTTAGCTACTGCATCATACTGCTGACTCATGTTCAGCGTATGGTCCAGTAAGACCCCTAGATCCTTTTTGCACATACTACTGCCAAGACAAGTCTCCCCCAATCGATAATTATGCATTTGATTTTTCCTGCCTAAATGCAGAACTTTACATTTATCCCTGTTGAAATTCATTTTATTTGTTTTAGCCCAGTTTTGCAGCCTGTCAAGATCATCTTGTATCCTGATTCTGTCTCCTGCCATATTTGCTACCCCTCCCAATTTAGTATCATCTGCAAATTTAATAAGCATTCCCTCTATCCCTTCATCCAAATCACTGACAAAGATATTGAAAAAACAGGTCCCAGGACAGATGCTTGAGGCACTCCACTTGTCACTCCTCTCCAAGGAGATGAGGAACCATTCATAAGAATTCTTTGGGTGCAATCTGTCAACCAGTTACAGATCCCACCTAACAGTCATAGGATCCAAACCACATTTTTCCAATTTGTCAACAAGAAGTCAGCCATGGCTGGCAGGGCGCGGTACAAATTTGAAGAATAAATAAATAAGAATATTATGTGGAACCTTATCAAAAGCCTTACTGAAATCAAGATAAACTATGTCTACAGCATCCCCCTGATCCAGCAAGGTAGTACCTTTCTCAAAAAAAGAGATAAGATTAGTCTGACATGACCTGTTCTTGAGAAACCCATGCTGGTTCTTAGTAATTACAGCCATCCTTTCTAAATGCTCAAGGACTGTCTGTTTCTTTATTTTGAGATTTTTATTCTGCCCTACCCAAAGCAGGCTCAAGGTGGATCACAGGAAACCGAGCCCAAGACTCATTACAATAAAATCACATTAAAATCATTAACACAATAAACAATAAAATTCACACAGGTATCAGCAGTTTCATATCAATCTGTTAGTGCCACAGGGTGGAATCAAATGGGAACTAGAGCGGGGAGGCCAACTAAGATAGACACCCACCACCTCAACCAAAGGCCTGATGGAACAGCACCATTGTGCATGCCCTTTGGAGGGCCCTGATCTCCAGTGGGAGCAGATTCTACCAGGCCAGAGCCAAGGCGGAAAAAGCATATATGGGAAGAGGCAGTCTTTCAGATATTTTAGAACTATGTTGGCAAAACAATGCGTATGTGGATAAATCACATGTATTCCTAAACTGAGAATGAAACCAACTCTGTTCTGTCTGGCACACTCTCACGAGCTAACAGTACAGTCTGAAGTCCAAAATCAGTTTCCCCTCACATTTGCATGATGTTGCACCAGTTCACATTATGGTACCCAATATGATTAACTTGCTCTGAAACAGCATTTAAGAGATGGCAGTTTATGCCTCCAGAAGATGTCTGGAAGTATCATTCTCTACATAGCCACATGTCATGTGTCCTCAACTAGAGCCAGGGCTTTTTCGGCCCTGGCCCTCATCTGGTGGAACTCTTTGCCAGAGAACATCCATGCCCTGCGGGATTTACTATCTGGGAGAGCCACTTTGGTGTAGTGGTTAAATGTGCGGACTCTAATCTGGGAGAACCGGGTTTGATTCCCCATTCCTCCACTTGCACCTACTGATGTGACCTTGGGTCAGTCACAAGCTCTGGCACAGCTGTACTTGAAAAAGAGCAGTTTCTGTCAGAGCTCTTTCAGCCCCCCTACCTCACAGGGTGTCTTTTGTGGAGAGGGAAAGGAGTTTGTAAGCCGCTCTGAGACTCCTTTGGGTAGTGAAGGGCGGGATATAAATCCAATCTCTTCTTCTTTTCTTCTTCTTCTTTCTGCAGGGCATGCAAGGCAGAGATGTTCCACAAGGCATTTGGTTGAGGACAGCTAAGGGATAGTATAAAATCTGGCACTCTCTCTCTCTCTCTCTCACACCCCCCCCCACAACCCACTCCTCCCCAGGGGCCTGTGGAAATTAAAATCTCTCTTCCACCAACTTGGGAAGTGTATGGTTTTATTTGCTGATATGTTATGGGTATTTAACATTGGTTTTGACTTGAATTATTTATTGTACTTCCTCTGTTGTAAGCCATCCTGAGGGTGGGCCTAATAGATCCAATTAATTAAATAAATAAATAAAATGTATGCACTGACTGTGTCGGTATGCACGAAGAGTTATTGCCTCT
The DNA here is from genome assembly GCA_029375565.1 of Gekko gecko. NCBI lineage: Eukaryota > Metazoa > Chordata > Lepidosauria > Squamata > Gekkonidae > Gekko > Gekko gecko. The sequence goes on along the minus strand of JAPDNY010000011.1, from coordinate 92,413,757 downwards.
TTTCCATGTGTGAATTATCTGCAGTCAGGTCACTTCTAACTTACCATGACCTTATGAATTAATGATCTCCAAAGCATACTATCATTAACAGCCTTGCTCAGGTCTTGCAAATCCATCTCATGTTGGGTCTTCCTTTTTTCCTACTGCCTTCAGCTTTTTCTAGCATCATCATCTTTTCCAGTGAGTCTTGTCTTCTTGTGATGTGACCAAATTAGTCATTTTAGCTTCTAGGGAGAATTAAGGCTTGATCTGAACCCATTTATTTGTCCTTTTTGGTGATTCGTGGTATCTGTAAAACTCTCCTCCAACACCACATTCCAAAATAAACCAATTTTCTTCCTGCCAGCTTTTTTCACTGTCCAACTTTCACATCCATACATAAAAATGGGGAATAGTATGAATTATCTTGATTTTGGTCTCCCTCTCCAGCGACACCTCCTTATACCTAAGAATCGTGTTTTAGTTCCTTCATGGCTGACCTTTTGAGTCTCAGTCATATCTTTTCCATATCTGTTCAATATTCAATGAAGACTCCAACACTTAGGTGGCTTCCACAGAGAACTCTTGCTTGGTATTCCTTACAAACTCCAGAGGTTTATTTCTGGGCCTCTATAGGGCGTCGTTGTCTTGTTGCCTGTCTTCTGTGTTCTCTCTGTCGCTATAGTGAACCTGTTTTGGTTTAGGAGTGTGTTTCGTAGAATATGGATGGGAAGGTACAGATTTCCACATCTCCTAGCACACAGCCAACACTGCATTTTGTGCCACTTCTAATGTCACCCACTTGCCCCCCTTCATTGACAGGCCTTTCACTGCCTTTAATATATATATATATATGATAGTACATACATTACTATAGTGTCCTAACACTATAGGAGGGGAGGAATGGCAGGGATAAGGGAAAGTACTGAGAACATTTTCATGCAGAAGGTTCCGTTGAATCTACACATGCCTTTCCATTCGTAGTAGCAATGGCAGTAAAGTAGGGAATCACCTATGTGTGAAGAAACTACCTCCTGAAGTGCAAGAGGGATGAAAGTGGGGCAGACACAAAGGGGCAAACACAAAGGGGTTTTTTTTTACTTAAAACATTAGCACTCTTGCAATATTTTGTGTATTTAACAGTGTCTGATAACTGACACCTCTTGCTGTGAATTATTGCATCAAAATGTCTGTGCTGTTGCAATCCTGAGTATGCTGTTCAGGTGTGTCTCTGTAAGCTGCAAACCTACGATGATGCAGCAGCAGCAGCGGAACTGGAAGAAGAAGCAGAAGACAGCCGGTTCCACTGTGGGCTTGATAGAAGCCCTCTGGGAGCCTGATCCGCCCCCCGGTCTGCATGTTTGACATCCCTGATGTAGAGCTTCCATTTTCAGAGGCAGTAAAATTCTGAAAAGCAGTGATAGAGTGACAACTGTCTCCTTCCATGTGTGTGCCAACTATGGCCATCAGGCAGCTATCTGTTGGCTATCCCACCACCACTCAGGGTGGCCCATCTGGCATGAGCCAGAGCCTGGGTCTTTTCCATCATTGCGCCGGCTCTGTGAAATGGGTGCCCCTCTCCTTGGATTTCTCCAGGAGGCACTGTAAGGCCTGCCTGTTTGCCAAGGCTTTTGAGGGGGTTTGAATGGCAGGCATATTTTAAGGAAGAAGAGAGCTGGGGTTTGCTTTTTTATTTTTGGTTTTAAAAGAAAATGTTTTAAACTATTATTGTAATCTGCCTTGGACCATGGGGAAAGGCGGGATATAAATATTTTAATAAATAAGCAAATAGGCTGAGGCTTTGGACTCCAATCCCCCTGATAAAGCAAGTCTGCCTATGTTCGCAAAAAGGCAGGAAACGTTTTCAGAACATTTTCAGAACAAGCCAAATAGAGGTTGTTTTACTTGCATAAGCATCTTCATTTGGCTTTACTTGGCAAGATGCTTTGTCTGGGATGTAGCATGATGGATATTTATATTTAGGCTGTTAAAATGTGACAAAGAAAAAGTCATTTTTAATGGAAACTAAACAGAAGCCTTCCTCTTTAAAACAACAAAAAGGGCTCTTAACATAAGGCAGGCACTATACCTTCTGGACCGGAGTCTGGCTGAGAATGAATGGGAATTGGCAGGCGTTAAATCATCTGTCTACAGGATTCCACATGATATCCCCACTGAAATGGAAATATTTGTTATTGCAAAACAAAGCATCCTGATTTTTTTTTTGCATCAATCAGCGAAGCCATCTAAGAGCAAAGCCTGCTTCATGCTCCAGTTCATATAGGCAACTCTTCTTGAAAAGGCTTTTTTAATTACAGGCTACTGCTGATAAAGAACATCAAGTGATGCCATATCGCATTGTGGTGACAGGAAATGCATGCGGTCATGGTATGAAGGCTGTAGTCAGCCACTGCAAGGGAATGACAACAAGGAACTTCTGTAGTACACCCAAAATAGACTATGGTATCATAAACAATGAAAATGTTTTTAATTATTATTGTAAGCCACCTCAAAACACAAGGGAAGGTGGGATGTAAATGTTTGGTGTAGTGGTTAAGAGCACGGACTCTAATCTGGGAGAACCGAGTTTGATTCCCCAGTCCTCCACATGCAGATGCTGGGTGACCTTGGGCAAGCCACAGTCCTCTCGGAGCTGTTCTCTCAAGAGCAGTTCTCAAAAGAGCTCTCTCAGCCCCACCTACCTCACAGGGTGTCTGTTGTGGGAGCGGAAGGGAAAGGAGATTGTAAGCTGCTCTGAGACTCCAAGTGAAGGGCAGGTTATAGAATCATAGAGTTGAAAAGGGGCCATACTGAACATCTAGTCCAACCCCCTGCCCAATGCAGGACCAGCCTAAAGCATCTCTGACAAATATTCATCCAGCCTCTTCTTGAAAGCTTTCAGTGAAGGGGAGCTAACCACCTTCCTAGGCAGCTGATTCCACCTTTGAACCACTCTGACCATGAAAAAGTTTTTCCTAATATCCAGCCAATACCTTTCTGCATGTAATTTAAAACTGTTGCTTTGGGTCCTGTCCTCTGCTGCCAACTGGAACAGCTCCTTGCACTCCACTAAATGACAACCTTTCTAATATTTAAAGAGAGCCACCATGTCCCCCCTCCATCTCCTCTTCTCCAAACTAAACATTCCCAAGGCCCTTAGCCTTTCCTCATAGGGCTCAGTCTCCAGACCCCTGATCATCCTCGTCGCTGTCTTCTGCACCCTCTCGATTTTGTCCACATCCTTTTTGAAGTGAGGCCTCCAGAAATGCACACAGTACTCCAGGTGCAGCCTGACCAATCTCTTTGTCCTTTTCTTCTTTTAATAAATATATGAATGTGAACATTGATTTTTTTGATAAAGCCCTCACCCAGTGTGTTCAAGGGAAAGGTGAGGTAGAGTTTCAAAGTGTACAAGTTGGGAGCAGATTCTTCTAACCAATTTCACTACAGTCACCCCAAATCTGGGTTAGTAAAACCATGAGTGCTGGAACCATGATGCTGAGTGTATACAACCAGTTTCATACATGGGTTGAAGTAACTGGACTTAAACTCCAGGCAAGAAGTCTTCAGCCTATGGTTTGGGACCAATATGTAGGTGCAAGCCCTTATAGAGCCACCACAGCTTTCCTTTTGCTTTTTGGAAGGAACTTCTCCCAGTGCCATCTGTGCAGTGAGCAAGGGCGCCATATCTCCTGCCTCTCTTTGCACAGGTGGAGTTTCCTCCAAGAAGATTTCTTCCCAAAAGATTCCTCCAAGTCTCTGACCCTTGGTTTGTTCCCTGCAATAATATACCAGGGTTTGTGGTTTCTGTTGTCAGCAATGTGGATCTGCTGTCCATGGTTCTGACCTTAACTGCTGAAAATATAATTCTGTCTTCCCCTCTTCCTGTCATTTACTTGCAGTTCATTGGGTCCCATGCTACTATTCGGGGGTTAAAGGTAAGGTCACTGGATCGGAAGAGCTGAAGACCATTGCTCAGGACTTGACCATTTCCCTCTGTCCAGCATATGCCTCAGCCTTTGTAGTAGCTCGGAATTCAATAAATACAGTAAAAGCAGCCTTAAATTTCTAGTCAGTACTTTGAAAAATCTAGACTGAAACTCTATAAATTGGATTTAACCCCTGCCTTCTCAAAATATCAGCCCATACCCATCAGAATATTAATACACACATGAACGTGCTTTTTTTTTTTTAAAAAAAAACCTTCCTGAAATGAGGTTTGCCTCACTAACTCTCTTCTGACATTTAGAAACTTTTCTCTAAGTTAGGGGGTGTAGTACAGAAGGTGACACTACCAAGAAGTCCCTGCAGCTACCAAGCCTCTCATATGGACATCTGAAGCATGGCTTCTGCTGAAGCTGTTAAAATGAGAGGGGCTGCATACAGGAATGGAGACTCGTCCCAGTTAAATTGAATCAAATGTAAAATGTACTATATATTGTCTTTTATATACTTAATTTTAAGTAAATATCATGGCTAGCAGTGTCTCATTTATCTCTTTCTGCCTCTTAAATTCACTAAGTAATACTCTGGCTATACTGGAGAGTTCTGAAGCCAGTAAAAGTTGATTACTGAGGCACTTCCATAGAAAAATTGGGTAGTGTGCTTGAATCTTTCAGATATTGTGATGTAATGTAATGAGGTGTTGACTCATTTCTGGTGTATTCCAAGTTTTTAAAAAGTGGACAGAATGTTGGTGCGGAGAAAGCAGAATAAGGAAGGATCACCAACAAAGTCCTTTTGGTAAGTCATTATTATTTCATTTTGAATCTCTCTCACCTCCCTTAGTTGATGGTTTCGACATACCCTGCAGTGATGCTGCTAAATCAGTATTGGATATGGCTATATAATTGTGAGAGGAAATATTATGGAGACTTATTGGTGCCTAGAAACAATTTCCCTTTCATCCATTGTGAAAAGTGGGAAAGCAGTTTGTGAAAAGAATGCATTTGTCCAGGTGAAGAGAAAGAATCCTGATGCAACAATATTAAAAAAAGGGAAATGTATTGGAAGCGATAGCAATGACCTGCCAACAGTTCAAGGATTAGAAGAAAATTCTTTTAATTATAGCAATTGCTACAACAGTGCCAAAACCACATATATTAGATTAATAAAACAAAATCAGTAAGTGCATTAGAAAAAATGGGGGTGGGGGGAGAGAGAAAAGAGGATGCAAAGAGGCAGAAAAAAGAATTGCCAGATTGCAGTATATAGCAATTTGTGTACTAAAAGGTAAAGGTAAAGGTAAAGGTTCCCTTGCTCAAAAGCCAGTCGAATCTGACTCTAGGGTTGCGATGCTCATCTCCGTTTCAAAGACGAACAGCCAGCACTGTCCGAAGACGTTTCCGTGGTCATGTGGCCGGCATGACTAAACACCAAGGTGCACGGAACACAAAGAAAACAGTTGGCTGTTTAAAGGTTTTTGTTAGGTGCTAAAGAGTGCAATCCAAGACAGAGTTGTACTCTCCTAAATCCATTGACTTCAGTGGACTTAGAAGGGTGTAGCTCTTTTAAGGATTCTAGTGAAAGTCACTGCAAACACAATCTTTTAATATCATTTTGCTTTTGGTGCATTCACAGGACCAAATGTACGCTTATGTTCAGCTTTTGTTACGTCTGCTGCTACCATTACTTTCCCGTCTTCACCGATCCTCACTTATCTGTCTGTGTTTAGATTACAAACTTGTTGGGGCCAAGAACCTGCCTTTGCTTTTGTCACTCTGTAAAAATGTTATATGTACACTGGCAATTTTTTATGGTTCACATTCAACTCTCTTTTCCACCCTTAGAAATTAAAGAGAGGATAGCAGGGCTTTCAGGCGGCTGTTTAATGTGTCAGAGAAATCACTGAAAGTAATACTATGTTGCTCATACTAATACAAGTAATATAACCATTCCAATAAGAATAGTCTGTACATTTTACCGAGGTCTATAGTTTGGGACTTGTTGCTGCCATTTCCACATCTGTAAAAATCTACCAACCTATTGTGAAGCCAAATAATATATATGGTATATATTTAAAATATAGCACATTTTAGTCTAGATTCTACATAACTGTTATAATCAGTATGGTTGATTTTAGCAATACCACTCATAATAACAAAGTTTATATTTTCTAACTCTTCCACAGGCTCATTCCACAGTTTGTTTTAAGCTTGCAGAATGGTTTTATGTTAGCTATTACCAAGGTTTCTTCTTATGTGGAAATTTGCCAACAACAGATTAAATTTTAGCATATCATAGCGGTTCGCTCTTGTAAACTTCTAATTTTAAAGTTTTGGAGGTTTTAGCTGTTTTATTATGTGTGTTTAATTAGGTTCATGAACTGCTGTGGAGAACAGGGATGGTCAAATAGTAGACTAGAAATCCAGTTTGGTGTAGTGGTTAAGTGTACAGACTCTAATCTGAGAGAACTGGGTTTGATTCCCCACTCCTCCACTTGCACCTGCTGGATGACCTTCGGTTTTTTCTTTCACACTTTTTTCCTACTGGAGACATCTACTAAACCAGTTTGGTGTAGTGGTTAAGTGCGTGGGCTCTAATCTGGGAGAACCGAGTTTGATTCCCCACTCCTCCACTTGCAGCTGCTGGATGACCTTGGGCAAGCCATAGTCCTGTCAGAGGTGTTCTTGAAAAAGAGCAGTTTCTGTCAGAGCTCTCTCAGCCCCACCTACCTCACAGGGGTGTCTGTTGTGGGGACGGGAAGGGAAAGGAGTTTGTAAGCCGCTCTGAGACTCCCTTGGGTAGTGAAAGGTGGGGTATAAATCCAATCTCCTCCTCCTGTTATTATTATTATTACAATAAAGACAGGAGGGGTTTAAAATTACCATCTTAAAGACAAGAGTGTTGGATTAATATCTAGGAGACCCAGGTTTGAATCCCCAGGCATGCCATAGAACCTTGGGCCAGTCATATTCTCTCAGCTTAACCTACCTCACAAGATTGTTGTGTGGACAAATAGTAGGAGAGGAGAATGCTGTAAGCCTCTTCAGGTACTCAGGCAGGGTACTAAAAATGAATTGAATAAATGAACAGGCAAGTATCAGTGTTCTCCTCGGGCTGTCCCTTTTCTTAAATGACCTCTGCAAAAGACTAGTATGACAGTTTCCCCAAGCTATTGTATTATTTGGGCACCCGATGAAAGTACTCAAGACAACTGGTTTCCTCCCCATCCCTGCAAATTTTAGCAGAGAATGTAGCAATCATAAGTAAGAGAGAAAGAAAAAAACTTCCATCTCCGCAGTGGGGCAAGGACAACAGTTCCACAATTACCTTCTCTTGCAAAATGAGTCCTGGTTTATTCATCTTCTTACCTACTTAACTCAATTGCATTTCCCCCTAAACCACTGAATAGCATAAAACCCGCCAAAAACACCCTTTTGGGACACTCTGGCTTTATTGCACAGGGAGTACATTGCCACTTTCCTTGGATAGGCTTGAGGCGAAAACTGCAGTAGAAATGCCTTCTCCTTGCAGCATTATTGAGCAATTGGCGTGACTAGATTAATAAAACCAAGGCTGTTTTGTCTTTGAGGAGAAGGGAGCAGGCTTTTGAATGGCTGAAGGCTCTTGCCAGTGGGGCCGGACTGGAGCGATGGGCGCTTCCTTCTAGACCAGCTGCTGGTGCTGCTGCTGCTGGATTTCTCTGGCGGGCGGGGGGCGGAGGAGTAAATAGAGCCGCCACAAAACCTTAGGGGAGGATGAATGGAGGATGGCAGAAGCAGCAGGGCATGCTGGGAAGAGAGGCACTAGCCGACTGTGAGCGTACGTGGAGTGGAGAGAGAGGGAAAGAGAGCGGAGGAGGGCGTTGACTGGAGACTGGAGCTCCGGGTGTGCGTGGAAAGGCGCGCAAAGGTGGGGGGGAGAGGGTGTGGAGCGATGCGTGTGTCCCGGAAATGCAACAACAAAGTGGTGTCCTGGTAGTGGGCGTGGCAAAGGGTTGCAAGTGGGTTACCGCAGAAGGGAGGAAGGAGACAGTTCGGGATGCTCCCAGGGAAGGCAGCAGAGCAGCGCAGATAGGTGGGAGGCCGGGAGAGAGAAAAGGTGCCTCTTGGAAAGGGAGTTCGCTAGGCAGGGCCAGCGGTGCAGCTGCGCTCAGGGAGGCTGTTGCAGGAAATCCTCCGCGTCTCGCTTCCCCAGGGCGGTGCGAGCAGCGCCACCAGCAGCTGATTCAGATGCAGACCAAATGAGCGCAACCATGGAAACGTAACGGTCCCATAGTAACCTGTAACAACAACGTTATTGATATCAATTCGTTCCCTTTCCTCTCCTTATCTGCAACAGATGTGGTTGCATGGGGCCGAATGGGTGAGGCGATGGGAAAGATGTTTGGGTCAGCGGTTGCTTTATGAGCCCGGCGTAGAAATGGTGGCGGCGGCTTCACCGTCTCAGCCAACTCTGTGTAAACACATTTTCCAAAATCGTGGTTGGACAAGGGAGGTAGTGGTCAGGGTGTGAGGCTCGGGCAGGGAAACCGAGTTCAAATCTCTGCTTTGACCATGAAGCTCCCCGGATGACCTTGGGGCCAGTCCCACCTCACAGGGCTGCTGTGAGGATGAAATGGAGGACAGCAAGTGCCACAGTAGGCGGAATAAAAACGCCACGAGACCACAGCAGAATCGAGCGCAGCCTCTCTCCCCCCCACCTTTCCCCACAACTTGCGTTACCTTCGTGAAACTACACTATCTCTAGTTGCATCTATATAAAAAAAGCATAACAATAAAATAACATTTCGCTTTATGCCAGCCCAGGCGAGTTGTTCCGTGTTCACAGGGCAGTGCCGTTTGCCTGTGTGCTGCTGGATATAGTGACGGTGTGTAATGTCTGTCTCTCTGTGTGTGTGGGGGGGTAGGCGCTCCCCCCCTTACCCAGAGAGTTCTAGCAGGGCATGATTTAAATCTGGGCATGGACCGAGACCGTCTCCTTCGTTTTCTGACTCCTCAAAATATTTCAAGTCATTGTTGCAAGGAGGAAGGGGAAGCCGACGAAGAATGACGACCCTGTCCAAAATTATTCTGCGTTTTTGAAAGGTGGTGGTTTTAAAAGAGGGGGGGAAAGAAGAAGGAAAAAAAAAACCCCACATACACCAGAACTCCCTCTTGCTCCACTCCTCCCGACTCCTCTCCCCCCACCCCCCGGAATAAACATCTCCTGGCAAGTGTTAAAGGCAGCTTCCCGACCAAAGTGACCAAGCCGATGGATTATTAAGTAGTAAGGCTGTATTTGTAAGGACGCCGGCAGACACGCGCTTTCCTTCCCCAGCCCGCCACCTCACAGCCAAAATGAAGGAAAAGGCGATGATTAAAACCGCTAAAATGCAAGGAAACGTCATGGTAAGTGGCTGTCGCCGCCTTAAGTAACTCCGGGGCGTCTTTTCTCGGCGTTTGTTTGATACCGTGAATACCAGAAGGAAGCGTGCAGAGATATTGGGGCAGTCCGTAGGATCGCTTTCTCTCTCTCCCCCCCCCCCCGCATTGGGAGCTCACTTCTTCAAATCCTAGATCCGTCTGACTAGAGAGGATTATTTTTGCCCCCATTCCCAGGCGGATGGTGGCGATTATTGCTGATAGAGATCCTTGGTGGCGTTTGACGCCTTTATGGTTTGCGTCGCTGAGGACGCGGGAGAGGAAAGGGGCTATCTTTGCATGGGGAGGGCTGAACTTGAACCTGTGGGTTTTGCTCCCCCCTTCTCCTCCCCCCTTTCGTTTTCTGTGGCTTCGAGCTCTCCCTGGCTGTTGCTGTTTTTACTCCGGAAAGGTGGGAGAAGGTGCCCAGTGAGGGTTCAGAGGTTTTTAGTGCCTGGTTCCAGGTGAGAGCGCTGAACTCTACCCCAAGGATTACAAGATGTCTGGAGAAGGCGGTGGATTTGGGAGAGCGGAGAAGCCCCATCGCCAGTTGCCTATAGACAACTTTGACAACTTGAGGACCGGAGTGTGTGAGGGGTACCTCCCACCCCCCACACCTCATTTGCCTTTCTTCTGGGCAACAATCATCACGCCTCTCCTTCCGTCCCTCTATTCTTGGTTGGGATTTTTTTTTTAAAGCAATAAAAAACCAGAGGAAATGTGGGATGCCATCTTGTGTTGATGGAAACATTTTTGTTCTGTCTTCCTGATTTCAGCTGGGGGAAAGCGTGTGTCTCTGTGGGGTTTTGTTTGTTTGTTTGTTTGTTTGTTTGTTTGTTTGTTTGAAGGGCTATTTACTTCCGGCCTTGTTTGTAGGAGATGCTTTAAGACAGGTTCTGGGAGGCTAAAAGTGAATTTCTACCCAGGCTGCATGCGTTCTTACTTGTATATGAACTCATTGGGAAACAAGTCGGGTGTTGTTTTTTTCCCCTTAATAATGATAATTTTACAAAAACTGCACTACTCTTTTGTTTTGGAGTGGTTGTTGAGAACTGTTTCTTGCATGCTGATACCTAGTGAAATGTCAGTGAACGGAATGAAAGTGTCTGCGGGGGGGGGAGTGTTTTGGTCTCTTGCTCTCCTGAGATTTTGAAAAGTGGCTCAAGTATTCTGCATCCTTTTAGCTGAACCCTGTGTTAGTGACTCACTATGTTCTTCTTTTTTTGGAAAGAACGTGCTTCTCCTAGCACAGTCCTGCTTCTTGGCCTCCCTCTCCCCCAATAATATTTTCAACAGGAAGATGTGTTTCTATGTGACTTGCAGATTCAAGCAAAAGGGAACCTGAGGAGGAACTTGTGCAAACAGTTTAATAATGAAACATTGCATTAAACAGCGGTGATTCCTTTTTTTATAATTAATACTTCAGATGGAAGTAAAATACTTGAAGCTGATGCTGAAGCTCTGAAAAACTATTATTATTTTTCTCTCTCCCTAGACTGTACTTCTAAAGGTCATTGTACCCCTTTTGACTCCACCGTGACTAAAAGAATAATTTACCATCTAAGATGACTGCTGCCTGATTATACTACAGAATTAATCTAATTTGCATGTACAATGTCACAGTATTAATAAAAGAGAAACCTACAGCCCATTATCTTTTGATGATCTCTGCACTTAGAAGAAATGGTGAGGAAGGGATTTCATTATTACTGCCTAGTCAAACTGCTCTATGTTCTTTCTGGCTCAGTTTTTAGTTGTTGCTATAAGTTATGTAGAGTGGAATACGTCCACAAACTTAATTCCAGGTCATATAGTGAATGAACTAAGAACAAGAGGTAAGCACTGCTGGGTTGATTCCCCCCCGCCATTGAAATCAGTGTTGAAACTGGCTGCAAGCCACACTCTCTGTTAATTCCACAGTTGTCTGGTTTGAAGTCTTGTGGGTCTGTTCTTGAGTGTGCAGGTTATAGATTGTCTCCACTTCCATTGAACTGATATTATTGGATCACAGGCATAAGAATCACTACCCAGCTTTAAAGATTATCCTTGATTCATCTATCATGTTTATCTCTCTCTTTTTTAAAAAACAACAACAACCCAACACTTCCAGGTTGAATTTTGACATCTACTACTAAGCAAGAAAATCGTAAGCTAGAAAAAACTGTTCCAGCTCATAGCAGTAATTGAAAGGTGTACTTGTCTTTGTTACTAGAGAACTACATTTGGCTATTACAACCTATAATCTGGTATGCATTCCCCCCCCCCCATAGGTTCTCTTAATTGGCCACTGGAATACTTTAGCCAGAAAATACTGGCTGTTTCCATACAGCTTGTTTTCCTTAATCAAGATATTGCTTGTTGGCTGATTCCAAAGGGGGAGGGGGTTACTGTAGCATTCATTCACAGAGAACAAGCTTTAGCATTTCCCCAAACCTTAAGAACATTACCCCTTCTGAACTTGCAGCAGCCCTGTTGCTCATAGAACTTTTAGAGGGAAATCATTGCCAGTTTTGAATTAAAGGTTCTGAGCAAAGATTTAGTGCCCTTGCAGGGTTATGTTTGTTCTAAAATACATGAAAATAGGTTTGTTGGATAGCGCAAGCTCCACAGAAGTCTGTGTTTATGCTGTAGCCTTGAGGAGTATAGATGGAGTCTGTGTTACCACGTCTGAGAGCAATGCTCCACTGTAAGTGCTGTGAGGTGGTAGGTGAGAGGCTAATATTTGGGCTATATTTTTCTTTCCAATATCTCACATTAGTATGTACCTTGTCTCTCAATCATGAGCACGTATTGTCCACAACTGCCTGCCATGATTTAATTGATGATTGTGGAAGGTCACCAGTCATTTCAGCATCTTATGTCTGAGATTTCTTTACACTTTCACAGTAGGTTAGCATTCTGACAACTAGCTAAGTGTATATTGATCTTCTTTCATCAAAAAAATAATCCTTGTTAAATTGAGCTGTTTCACTCTTCCAGCATGTGAGACAACCTGCGGGAAATGTTGTAATGCCGCTTGTCTGCCTTGTGTAGTGTATTCATGACAACTTTACATTCCAGCTGTACATTTTTGATGTCTTGAATTCCTAATTAAAGCAGCTGATAGAAAAAGTCCCTTCTTGTTGCAAATGGATTAAAACATTTTATTTCTTTGTTTAATGTGGGAAGATGCATATATATATATATATATATATATATATATATATATATATCTATATTCTATATATAATATAATATATATTATATATTCTATTGTAGTCTGCCTATTTATCAAACTATAAGAGGGGTTCTCCTGAAGGAACAGAAGTTTCCAGCCACTCCTGCAGTCCAGTCCTATGCGTATTTCTTTGAAGTAAGTGCCATTGAATCCTGTGGGCTTGCTTCTAAGGAAGCTAATATAGCATTGAAACCTTTAAAGGCGCTGCTTTGGGGGCAGCCCCATTGACCAAATCTGTTTAGGATTGCTTCTCTTAGTATGGCAGTTCGTTCAGCTGAATGTGCTGATAAGTGGCCAAAGGTTTCTTTCAGTTTTAATTATTTTTCTCTCCACCCCAACATAACTCTTATTTTTTTATATGTGTGGGTGTGTGTATGTGTGCACGTGGGAGTGTCTGTGCACCTGGAAGTCATGGCGACCTCTGGTGACTGACCCTTACTGGGGGCCTGGAGGATAGTCAGAGAGGTGGCTGAATAAAGCCTTCCCCTACTTCCCACCTCTGGTATTTCAACAAGGTCTCCCATCCAAGTACTTGCCAGAGGTGACCCTGCTACCTTCCAAGATCTGATGAGATTGGGCTTGCCTGGGCTATCCAGGTCAGGGTAACATAACTCTCTCTTCATGTAGAATGTAAGTAATTGCTAAGTTTCCATAGGCTGATAAAAGATCGCTCCACTGTTCAGCTTGGTGGAATAACTTGGCCTAAGTGTTGGGAGGGTAAAAGCTATCCACGAAAGCCATGCTCTTTGGAGTAAATGGAGAAATTCCAAACTCTAACATGAGGCTACATTGGTGCTAAAGTTAATCCAACAGTTAAATACACAAACTAATGGATTGCTTTTGTGCATTTTGTAGTGTATTTATTCAACGGTATCAGGCATGAGTGACCTCATTTGCTAGCTCCGTTTTTGCTTTTAATGATTTTGTGTTGACTGTGAGGTTTCAAAAGGAGGAAGAGGGAAGGTTTGCATTATCCTGGTTTGAAAACTGCAGGGGGTGGGGGGAAGAAGGTGCATTCCCTGCCCCCTTTCAGTAATTATACTGTATCGTCCAGTAATTATGCTATATGTTGTCCTAAATACTTGTGAAGCAGCAAGCTGGATCTCTGTACAGGTGTAATGAGTAACAACAACATGCCTTTAAAATGTTCAGAATAAGTGAAAACAAAAGTTAGGTGAGCTTAGATCCCTTTCCCTGTACAAGAGGACTGGGACATGTAGAATGTTTATAATGTAGGCCAGGGTCCCCAACCTTTTTGAGCCTGCGGACACATCTGGAATTCTAACATGGCAGGGAGAGGCTCAGCAACAAAATGGTGGCCGCAGGAGGCAGAGCCAGCTACAAAATAATTGCCACAGCTTAACTTCAGTAACACAGTGTAGGTCCTTGTGCTGTAGTGGCAACTGCTGACAAAGCAGCATAAAAAAAAAACTTCACAGCCAATCAGAAGCATTTAAAAAAAATCTTCACAGCCAATCAGAAGCATTTAAAAAAATCTTCACAGCCAATCAGAAGCCTTGCTGAGCAAAAGCCCTACCTGACCCTGCCCACTTACTAACAACACTTAGGGGAGACACCAGAAAAGGTGTCAGCAGGCTCCATGATGCCCATGAGGACCATGTTGGGGACCTCTTCCAAAAGAGGTGTCTGGGGGAAAGGCATCAAAAGGCATCCATATGAGAGTAGGCTAATGGATATCTCATTTTCAGTTTGCTTACATTCCTAAATGGGGTGTGTCTGTGTGTGTGATGGGATATCTTGTGTTGTGATAGTTCCTCCTTTCCATGGATCTTGTGTTCATGTGTGTCACCTTCCTTTTTAATTGATGATCTTAATGGTCAGTGTTCGTCCTCTTACATTTCCTGTACATTCTGTAAATTATATTCTCCTCTTTCCTTTTCGTTGTTCCTTATTACTGCCATTGCAGACTTAATCAATTTATCAGAACCCACCCCCCAATACTACACTGGGAGGAGGCAAGTTAGGCAATTAGGTAGCAGATTATAAATTCTTCCTGTGGGGCAATCAGCTTTTCAGTTTCTTTCTGGGGGGGGGTTTGTGGTCACTCAATTGGCCTTACTAATTACTTTTAATAAAGTTTTAAATGCCTCTCAGTTCATCTTCAGTTTGGTAACTTTGGCAAAAGACCAACGTTTTGTCTTTTCACAAATTCGGTATGCCTTATAACTTGAAGGACCACACATTGGCATGGTGATTTTCTCATTTTGTATAAGCTGAGTCTTGCATGCAAGGAGGAGTTGGTATATAATTTCTGTAGTATTTTGGTTGCAGTGAACCCTATGGAACCTGAACATCATCCTCACAAGCATCTTGGCCACAGTTCTGAAAAGACATGATTGCACTGAAATTTATGCAGTTGTACCCAGTTGTGACTAACTGTGAACTTGGCATGTGAAGGGGAAATGAATTTATTGAAGTGAAACAGTATTAATTGAAGACCAAATTTAGCCTAATATTTCCCCCCTTTCATTTAATTGTGTGATTCTTAAATTCTGAACTGGCGGCGTGGCAGTTGCTATAAAGAATGCATTTAATTCACCCAAGTCAGATTTCTATGTGGACTGGATGCACTGGATCTCCTGTAGGCCTTCTGGAGTAGATTAAATAAAGATACTTTTTAAAAAAAATTCTGGAAGGCCTTTCATTGCAGCTGATACAAATACATGGTGCTCTTTTTCTTGTGATTTTTGTGACTATTATTTATGATGTTGTGTGTTGGTGTTGTTGGGTTGCTTTTTTATAGTTTTAGCAGTTATCAGGGGCCTTGAGTGTATGTCCAGGGCAGAAAGGGAGCCAAGAAATTGTGCTGGTTCTTCATTTCTCATAATTTGCTGTGATACTTAATAGCACAAGGGGGCCAATAGGACAACTTCCTAGTTCTCGTGAATTACCTTGATCACACAGTTCATAATATAAAAAAGAAGCTTTCTGTATGGGGCTTGAAATATGATTTCGCTAATCTTCAGAATGCGAACAGAGAAAAGGTTAAATGAGCACAAGTCTCACAGAAGTGAATGGAACTTCAGAAGAGCATGATGGGCCATATGAAATGTAAGAATTTCCCTCTTTTGTATGTTTAATGCAGGTTATAGTCCTCTTGGCAGGACCAGGTCATTCTCATATTCTGTGATTTTTTTGAGATGATAGTGCTAAATAAATTTTAGATGGCAGAAATAATACAAGGTATAACATGATCAGCTGTTATAGGACATCCAGAAACCTATGTAAATAATTATTTCCTCAATAAACTTAATTGGGATGGATGGAATCCCCCATTGCAGCACTCTAGACTTTCGACAGTAGAAGCCTGTTTTGCACTGGGTCATGGAAGCGGGGTCCTATCAACAGAGGAGCTCCAGGGGTTCCAGTCAGGTGGAGGGAAAAACACAGCCCTTTCACTAAATTGGAGATTTTAAAGATGCAGGTAGAAAGCTATTTCAGCCACTATGGAAGGGTTGGGCAAAATGCTTCTCTTCTTTTTTCATTTTTAGAATATTCTGGAGCTTCCTAGAAAGCACACAGGTCCTTATTGGTCTATTGAAAGCCATAGTTCTGGCCTAGACTTCTATGTATCCTGTCCCTAATTGCTATCTCTATTATAAATCACTAAGTCTCAGATTTTATGCTGGTGTGGCCCAGTGAGGTCTACAAATATGCCACAGATCATTAATTGGTTTTCAGTCTCCTGTGAGTGTGAAATTTACACAAATAAGTAGGAGGTTTCTGTTGCATCTCTGCATGATTCAGTGGTCTGGCTTTGCCTCTTTCCAATCAGCTGCCACTTGGGATTGTTAATGCTGGTGTGTCTCTGTGTCAAATATGATTGAATAATTCATTGATAATTGATTCAGACACCTAGCAGACCTATTACCTTCACCTGCCAGAGGATGTCACCTGCACTGTGTTTTTCTATGAGTCACTACTTATTAAGAAGCAAGCACAGATTTTTGACTTCTGCAGAAACTGAAGGTGTGGGGTCCTTTTGGGGTGGGTGATTCATTTCTACATACTATAAAAATAAACTGTTTCAGGTGTAAGACTAAGTACTGTGACCCTTCATTTTTAATTCACAAAACAGTGTTCCTTGACTGCCAGAAGACTGGAAAATGCTGGTCTTCATGTTCATATCTGAAAGGAGCCAAGACTCAGTGATCTTTGGCATAACCAGGGATGTTGACTTCTCTTTATTCAATGTCTTGTTTGACACCTTTGTCCGTTTGAAAACTCGAAGTGAGTTGGCCTTGTGAGTTATATTGTACTTGGGCCGAGGTGTCAGTGTGTAGGTTAATCTCTCTACACTGGTTCCAAATGTCTAAAAGTGAAGGGGGGGAATTGGAAAAAGTCTCCTTCTTTACATACCTTGGAATCACTTTTTGTTATAATCTATCCTGGACCCCACATGTCAAGGCGGCCCTGAAGGCCGCAAGTCTTACATCTAGAGTAACCAAAAAAAATTTCTGCTCAAAAGGGGCCAAACATATCCCTGCAGCTATTAGGATTTTCAATGCTAAAGCTGTTCCCCAGCTCTTATATGGTTGTGGAGTGTGGATAGAAGGCATCTCGGAGAAACTAGACTCCCTCCTTCGCATATTCCTAAGAGACATTGCTGCAGTCCCAAAATGTGTGGCGGGCACGGCGCTTAGGGTTGAATTTGCGCAGCCTTCAATTGAAAAAAGAGCATGGCACTCAGCATTTAAATTGTTTATTAATAAAGAATCCCGAGGGGCTATTCCTGGTGGACCAGGTTTTACCTACTTGATCCAGAGAGACACCCACAAAAGTAGTAGAACCAAGTTAATGGAATCTAAATTAGAAACCTTGAACATCGACATCACATCTTTATCGCAAAGTGAGGTCCTCAAATTAATAAAAACAAAACTGAGTGTACTTGATTTTGGTAGTATACTCTGCAGAGCCCGTCGTACTTGCTCGGGCCTAGCCCTCGGCCTTCCACCGCCGGACGTGATCCCTACTTACTGCTACACTCTTAAAAGTCCAGTTCTTCACAGAGCCTTTACACTGGCCAGATTGAACACATTTCCTTCCAATATAGTCTCAGGTCGTTTTCATGGTATTTCATACTCTGAACGGACATGTGATTGTAATCAAGATTTAGTGGAGACGATGGACCACATATTGCTAGCCTGCCCCAAATGGAATTTGGAGAGGCAGAAACATCATACCCATTTTGGTGAAAGAAAAGCTCCCCTCCCTTCCATGGTCAATTTCTGTTCTCCTGTCTGACAAAGTTGATAATACTGTCACTAAATCTGTAGCCGTGTTTCTGGCCCTGGTGATAAATAAAAAAGAAGGAGGAAGGGGATAAATTTTTCTGAGTCCACACTCGTTCAAGGATTTTATGATGTGTTTACCTGTTCTGAGTCTCTATGTTGTGTAATATTCTGATGTGGATAACGTATTTTATATGCTTATGGTAATTCCTGTAAAGCAACGTATTACCTCACATTCCATTGATTTTATGAACGTTCACTGTTTTAAACATGCCCTGATGTTTAATCACGTAACGTATTCTTTTATAAGAGTGCTTAAGATTTTTGGTCATGTAAGCCAAAATAAAATCAATCAATCTTTATTCAGTGGATGATCAAGCGTCACAGTTCTGTAAGGAAGTATGATGAATTATGAACTGTATTTGCACTGTGACCTATTCTAGTTGTTCATTGCTTATGATATGCACTTGAACCCTGCCAATAGAACATATGATCAATAGATCTGCGCAGTGGAGCTAGGCACAGATAGGGAGGTTTCTTGATATACCTGAAGGAAGTACCAGGTTTGCAGAAAAATTGGAAATCTTAAAAAAACACCAACATTGGGGGTTTAAAACTGCCCCAAATAATAGAAACAACATCTGTACCTTTAAGAAAAGAATGCCCACTGAGCTCTCAGTGGACATTATAGAGGTTGCTAGGCGACCATAACAATGTTGCTGAGCCTTCTAAACCATGGTTTTGGAAACGGAAAGCAAGTGAAAAAACAGAGGTGGATTTGGTGTTCAAAACAACTTTGGTAAAGGTCCCATCCCTCAACACATCCTAGTAATGTCCATTGACTCACCAGAGGATGACTCACCAGAGACAGGTGTAATGGGGCTTGGTATCACTGGCACCTGCCATGCAACATGGCTCAGCAGCTACCACATAGCTCAGCTGAACTTTTCCTGGGGAGAGGCTGCCAGGGGGAGGGAAGGAGGGAAAGCTGAAGACAGGGGGGGCAGATAAAAGTAGGCTGGCTGGTGGGTGGGAAGGAGGCAAGGAAGCAGGAAAGAGGGGGAGAAGCTATGGGGGCTGTCAAGGAAGGGGTAGAGGAAATGTGGGGGAGAGGCATACATTATAAACTGAGCTTACCCCTGCATGTCCTTGCAGGTCCTCTGCTTGTAGCCTTTAATTCTTTCTGCTTTAGGGAGTAGATGGGTATCAGATGCTTCTGATCAGCCCTGTGTTTTGTTTCTTAAATATTTCTCAGAGTGTTATTACCCTCTTGCAAAACACTTTCTTGCAATTATTTATTTAAAATGTTTATATTCCTCATTTCCTCAGACTCAAGGTAGCTAACAATGCAACACCAGGTCACAAGGACATAACAAGCTAGTTAACGTTCTTTTTTTAAAAAATGCACACAATAAAAGTCAAACAAACAGCCAAAGCTGCTGAAACAGTTCATCCTCCACCAAATACTCTCTGGAATAAAACTGTCTTATGTGGCATCCTAAGTAAAGTGTGTAAAAGCTCCCACCACAGTGGTTCTGGTATGCCATTCCAAAGGAGTTGGCGTCACAGAAAAAAACTGCTGTCAGTGTTCCCTCTAAGCTGAGTTAGTGCTACTGGGCTCCTGCTCTTTTCTCCTGCTACAGTTTAATGTAAGTGGCTCTTTCCTACTGCTACAGAGCTAGTTTGGAGTAGTGGTTAGGAGAACCAGGTTTGATTCCCCACTCTTCCACATACAGCTGCTGCCGTGACCTTGGGTCAGTCACAGTTCTCTCAGAGCTGTTCTCTCAGAGCTCTCTCAGCCCCACCTATCTCACAGGAAGTGTTCCCCCTAAGCTGAGTTAATGTGAGCTAGCTCACAGTTTTTTTACCTCCGGCTCACACATTTTTGTCTTAGCTCAGGAAGGAGGGCTCCAGAGAAACCAATTTATGCAGCAGCCAAATCACTCGCTCACAACTTTAATGCCAGCAGCTCAAAAAGTAGGATTTTTGCTCACAAGACTCCACAGCATAGAGGGAGCATTACCTCTGATCTGTCTGTTGTTGTACAGACTGTCCAAAGAGAGGATACCATAAGGAGAAGCCTACATTAGACAATCATTTCACTTATAGAAGAGAACATGTAGGAGATACAAATCCACAGTGAGCCACATAAGACACAACTATCCAATACTGTATTTGTAGGGTTTCCAACCATGCATGTGTTTTCTCAGAAAATGGAAGTAAAGTAGTCCTCCTCTCATAAGTAGCATGCTTTTAAATGGCATAACGTTCCATTAACACATAAGAACTAATGCATTTCAGCCTCAAATTGACTTGAAGCGTCATCAGTAAACAATTATCCAAGCACGAACTTACACCCAGTTTGTCTAAGTATGAGATTGTTGATTTCAGTGGAGCGAAGAGCCGAATCTAGTGATGTGGTTTTTTTCTGGAAAAAAATTGAGTTTTCTAATTTTAAATAAACAATTTAAAGATTTAACGTTAAAATTTAAACAATGTTAGCAAAAGAAGGCAGATACACCATGTACAAGCACTGGGTTTCTCATAGAATCATAGAATGTTAGAGTTGGAAGGGACCTTGCAGGTCATCTAGTCCAACCCCCTGCACTCTGCAGGAGCATAGCCAAAAGATAGCCCTACGTACCTACAACATACCCAAAAGATAGTTATTCAGCCTCCACTTGAAAACGTCCAGGGAAGGAGCATCCGCCACCTCCCGAGGCAGACTGTTCCACTGCTCAACCACTCTTACAGTTAGGAAGTTTCTCCTGATATCTACCCAGTAATGACTCCCTTGTAATCTCCACCCATTAGATGTGGTCTTGCAATCTGGAGCAAGAGAGAATAGATCTGCTCCATCTTTGACATGACAGCTCTTCAAATACTTGAAGGCTGCAATCATGTTCCCTCTAAGCCTCCTCTTTCCCAGGCTAAACATACCCAACTCTTTCAGCCTTTCCTCATAAGACTTGGATTCCAACCCTCTCACCATCCTGGTTGCCCTCTTCTGGACATACTCGAGCGTGTCAGCATCCTTCCTAAAGTGTGGTGCCCAAAACTGGACTACAGTACTCCAGGTGAGGCCTGACCATAGCAGAATAGAGCGGAACTACCACCTCCTGTGATCTGGACCCAATGCTTGTCCTTGTTTCCTATCCCACACTTAGCCCATCTAACATGACTTGCATCACGATAGCCCTGACAATTATAGATAGACTGTATTGACATATGTGGGACAGGAACATTTCTATGGAGAAATACAGTATTGAGACATTTTCTGTAAAATTTTCTGCCCCTTGTCACTGGCTGTATTGCACAAACAATACCAAACCAGGTTTGCCATAGCGTTCAACTTGCAGAGTACAGATGCCAGCCTTATAGCTCTCCGGCAGATGTACCTGTGTGATATGTATGTTTTCAAACTCTAGATTGGGGGTGGCCAAACTGCAGCTCAGGAGCCTCATGCGGCTCTTTCACACATAATGTGCAGGGCAGCTGGGAAAGTGAAGGGGAGGTGTGCCTCCCCGAGCGGTCTTCCCTTCCCCAGCCAATGTTCCCTCCCCTGGGTAGGCTTGAGGTGGGGGGGGGGGCAGAGAAAGAAAGCAACCTTAAATGCGTTCTCAAAAGCGTTGTTTCTCTCTTAGACAAATAAATATCATTAGCAAACAGACATCATTGGACAAAAAAATATCATTATCAATATCTGCTTTTACTCCTTCTGTTTTTATTTTTGACAGTCTCATTTAATGTTACTAAAAAGCAAATTTGCATATCTTTCAACCCCGTGTGTCATATTTGTTCATGTTTTGCGGCCAGTTTGGTATAGTGGTTAAGTGTGTGGACTCTAATCCCCACTCCCCCCCCTTGCAGCTGCTGGTGTGACCTTGGGTCGGTTACAAGTTCTTTCAGAGCAGTTCTCTCAGAGCTCTCTCAGCCCCACCTACCTCACAGGGTGTCTGTTGTGGGGAGGGGAAAGGAAAGGAGTTTGTAAGGCGCTCTGAGACTCCGAGTGAAGGGTGGGGTATAAATCCAATCTCCTCTTCTTCTCTCAAACATCTGATGTTTATTCTATGTGGCTCTTATGCTAAGCAAGTTTGGTCACCCCCTGTTCTAGGTTGCTGCCATCATATTTGGGGGCAGACCCTTAAGAAGCTGTGTTTTTATGTATACTGTGTGTGAAATGGTCCTCTAATTGGGCGTAACTGGGTCTTGAATGCAGCCCTAATTTTCATAAAGAACTGGAATACTTGCTGTATGTTTTGTCATTATTTCTTTACTGTATGTCTGCTGAATAGCTTTCTCTGCAAAAGGGATAAAGCAGCCACAGCATCCCATGAGTGTGGTTTGTATTGCTTTTTTCCTCCTCCTCCAGAAATGAAAACCTAATTACGTGAGCATGAAAAATGCTTTTGCTAATGCCATCTCATAATACGCTCTGGGGGCTGAGAATTATTTTTTGTGAGAACCTGGCTTGTAGAATAATCAGTTGTAAAACAGAAATGTTTCTCTCATGACCTGTATATACCGTGCCTATTAAAGAAAAAAAATTTTTTTGTGAGAAGTTTGCTGAAAAGAGCTGTTTGTAATATTGGGTTTTATTTTCAGAAGTTCTTGCAAGGATCCAAATTGGAAAGGATTTGCAAGTACCCTGGGAAAAAACCTCTTTCAGTGCAGGCTTATAAATATAGGACAAGTTATCAAAAAAGTGTATATGAGCAATTGGGCCAGTTATTTTTTTTGGGTGGGGAGGGGAGGATAGTAGTAGCTTTTGCAGACATAATTGGAAGGTTGTTTCAATGTTTGAATTAATACCAAATTTGCTCCCTTTTAAAGCAAGGCATGTTGTCTTCTGCTGCTGTTTCGAGGCAGCAGTAATCATTTCCAGGGTGGCATTTCCCACAAAATCTAGGGATAGTTTGATCAGGCTGCCCGGTTCTGATTCCTGGCTGGTGACTGGAAACATTCCACACAGCATTATTGCATTAGAATTTCATAGGCCCAATGTTTGTAAGAATGCCTACCTGGGCCAGTTGTGCTTTCCCAATGGTATGCGATGAGGCACGGTGCGGTGTGGTGGTTAGAACTGGCCTCTGGTCTGGAAAGCCCACGTTCAAATCCCCACTCTCCCGTGGAAGCTCCATTGGGTGACTTTGGGCCAGTCACTCTCTCCGCCTAATGTACCTCACAGGGGATACTGCTGGGAAGATAAAACGGAAGAGGGAAGAAAATGGTACTGTAAGCTACTTTGGGTCCCCACTGTGAAGCAAGATCAAGATGGGTAGTCGTGTTAGTCTGTCTGTAGAAGAAGAAGAGGAGGAGGTTGAATTTATACCCCGCCCTTCGCTACCCAAAGGAGTCTCTCAGAGCGGCTTACAGTCTCCTTTCCCTTCCTCTCCCCACAACAGACACCCTGTGAGCAATTCTCCCTCTAAGCTGTGGAGTCTTGTGCACAAAAATTCTACTTTGAGCTACTGGCATTAAAGCTGCGAGTGAACCATTTGGTTACTGCATAAATTAATTTTCTCTGGAGCCATCCTTCCTGAGCTAAGACAAAAAAATGTGTGAGCTGGAGGCTAAAAAAACTGTGAGCTAGCTCCCACTAACTCAGCTTAGAGGGAACACTGCCTGTGAGGTAGGTGGAGCTGAGAGAGCTCTGAGAGAACAGCTGTGAGAGAACTGTGACTGACCCAAAGTCACGCCAGCAGCTGTATGTGGAGGAGTGGGGAATCAAACCTGGTTCTCCCGGATTAGAGTCTGTGCTCCTAACCACTACACCAAACTAGCTCTGTAGCAGTAGGGAAGAGCCACTTACACCAAACGGTAGCAGTAGAAAAGAGCAGGAGCCCAGTAGCACCTTAAAGACTAACAAAATTTGTGTCAGGGTATGAGCTTTTCTGAGTCACTGCTCACTTCTTCAGATTCATTGTGGAGCAAAGCACAGTATAAACATATAAATAAATCAATGAGGTGTGGCTTATAACGGTTGAGGTGCTTGCGGCAACATGGTAGTTGCTGTTCGAAGATCCAACCTACTTTCCTGCATCATGGGGCATTTCAGATAACATGGACTGCAGTACTTATTCTGGAGCCTTGCGGCTGCCACCACATAATTGGTCTTCCATAATGGAGTTCCGTTGCGGGGGGGGCTGCTGGTCCAGCAGAGGATCCAAAGTCACAGCCCATCCCTGCAAAGAGACTGATCATCCATGTGTGGCTTTTTCAGTGCTGTGACTCATAGGATTCAGGGGGCAAGTATTAGCTGGCCCTGAAATCTAGGAGAAAAATCTATTACCGACGTAAGTCTAATGCTAATCTGCCCATCTGTATTAAAGTTTTTTTGTAATAGCACCCCACCACTAAGATTTGTGTTGACAAATGTTTTGATGGATTCTTTAGGCTTCTATTTATTCTCTTGAAAACTTAATTTCATTCATCTTGTTTGCTTAAACGCAGTGTTACAGAGCTACCTGTTGTCTGTTTTCCCATCAAAAACAAGAGACATGCACAAATCCACAGATAAAGTAGGAGGGAGGGGGAAATCCAGCTGTTTTTTAAAATCTGCTGGATATGTTTTGAGCCCCTGTTCTGTATCAAGGATGTACCCCCCATTGCTTTTGTAAAAGACATATTATCTTTGTTTTCTGTATGACAAAAGATAAGATATCCCTTGAGTTATCTTGAACAGTGGTATAGCTTGGTGGCTAAAAGACTAAACTACAGATCGGGAAATCCCCAGTTCAAATGGTGTCTGTGCCATGATCTCATTGGTCACGGAAAGCACTGTCAAGTTTCAGCCAACTCTTCTGCATTGTCATTTTTTGTCACTCATTTGTCCCTATTGGTTTGCCGCTCTTAAAGCAACCCTGTAGGGTTTTTGAGGCAAGAGATGAATGGAGATGGTTTGCCATTGCCTGCCTCTGTGTGGCAAGCCCTGGACTTCCTTGGTGGTCTCCCATCTAAATACTAACTAGGGTCAACCCTGCTTAGCTCCCAAGATCTGATAAGATTGGGATAAGTTGGCCTATCCAGGTCAGGGCATGATCTCATTGGGTCTCCTTTTTCAGGCTGTCTTCTGTGGATTGTGCATATGTAGCAAAGATCTGGAGCAGCTAATAGCAACCAGGACCAGTGTGAGGGCCAGAAAAGAGTACTGGCCAGTGAACGTGGTTTCAGCAATTGCCTGACACCAATGTACGTGACATCAAGTCGCAATCAACTTATGCCAACCTCAGCGAGGGGTTTTCAAAGCAGATGAAAACCAGAAGGGCTTTGCTGTGTTCTGCCTCTGCAGAGTCTTCCCTGGTGGTGTCTCAAACCAAGTACCGATCCTGCTTAGCTTCTGAGATCCTGTGGGTGGGTCAGGATGAGAGTGGGTGTGACTGCCCCAAAGTCACCCAGCAAGCTTCCATGGCAGAGTGGATATTCATACCTGGATCTCCCAGATACTGGTTCAGCAGTCTGACTGCTATACCATGCTGGCTCTACACTGCTGGCTCAGAGAAAGGACACTGTGTGGCCATCAAAGAAAGGTTTCTTGGGAAACTTATTCTGAGCCCTAAGGTGAGAATGGGGTCCTGGGCTTGTAGGGGAATATTTGGGGGTGGAGTTGCTGTAGAGGCTGGCTCCCAGGTTGGTTCCTAGACCCAGAGCCAGTTTGGTGGCTTTGCATCGGCCTTTTTGGCCCAGTGGTTAGGCTGCTAGCCTTGGGTTTGGGGGCTGTGGGTGTGGTATCCAGCCTGGCCTTTTTCTTCTTCTTTTTTTCTTTTTCAGGGGAAGGGTGTGTGTAGCTTGGAGCAAGGTTAGTTGTATGGTGTAGTGCTTAGGAGTGCGGACTCTAATCCGGGAGACATAGGTATGATTCCCCACTCTTCCATATGCAGCTGCTGGGTGACCTTGGACAAGCCAGTTTTCTCAGATCTGCTGTCTCAAGGGCAGTTCTCAAGAGAGCTCTCTCAGCCCCACCTACCTCACAGGGTGTCTGTTGTGGGGAGGGGAAAGGAAAGGAGATTGTAAACTGCTCTGAGACTCTTTCAGGTAGTGAAGGGTGGGGCATAAATCCAACCCCTTCTCTTCTTCTTTATCTAAGTCTTCATATCATTTCTCTCTGATAGGTAGTTGGTCCAAGCCCTTGGCATTAGGTGGTCTCGGGCAAGACATCCCCCCATCTGCATAATGAGGTTGACTTGATTTACAGGGCTGTTCTAGGGATTACAAGGTAATATGTTACGTATGAAGCACTTTGAAAGTACTGTACAATTGCTCAGTACTGAAAAAAGCTTTCCTTCGTACTTTTAACATTTTCCTTTGTCGTTTTCTGTTTGTTTACTCTCCGTATTCCTTTGTCAAGCCAGACAACTCCCTGTACTTTTGCCCTCTGCATGTTAATTAGGTTGTACATCCGCTTGGCAAGGACCTTGCCTTACAGAGTGGCAGCACAAAGTTGGTCTCTAAAAAAAAAAATTATTAATAGTACTAGTATTAATGAGACAATCTGGTTAAACACTTTATAGGGAAAGTAATTAAATTGAGCCTGCATATCTGTGGTAGGCTGGGATCAGCGAGAGCGTTTGAAGAGCATCAAATTAGTTTCAGTGGACATTATAAGGTGCTATTATCCAGAAGCAAAAGTGATTCATGCTTGAGGGAATGAGGCAAGGGAGAGATTCTCTGAATTATACTCTATCATGATATGAAAAGGGCAAAAATAATTCCCACATAAACAGGGAGTCAAGCCAAACCTCTTTTTCCCCTTGAACCTAAACAGAACCTCTAGGGCTACTGGAAATTCTCAAAGCTTAAGCCACAAGGGAACCTTAAACAGACCGAGGTTCTCGATTCTGAATAAGGTTTCGCTCAGCATGATGCAGTGGCTGGAGCCAGTTTGTTGTAGTGGTTAAGTGTGCAGACTGTAATCTGGGAGAACTGGGTTTGATTCCCCACTCCTCCACTGGCAGCCAATGTTCCCTCTAAGCTGAGTTAGTGTAAGCTAGCTCACAGTTTTTTGGCCTCCGGCTCACACATTTTTGTCTTCACTCAGGACAGATGGCTCCAGAGCAAACTGATTTATCCAGTAGCCAAATAACTTGCTCACAGCTTTAATGCCAGTAGCTCACAATGTAGAATTTTTGCTCACAAGACTCCACTGCTTAAAGGGAACATTGCTTGCAGCTGCTGGATGACCTTGGGCAAGCCATAGTTCTGTCAGAGCTGTCCTTGAAAGGGCAGTTTCTGTCAGAGCACTCTCAGCCCCACCTACTTCACAGGGTACCTGTTGTGGGGAGGGGAAGGGAAAGGAGTTTGTAAGCTGCTCTGAGACTCCAAGTGAAGGGTGGGGTATAAATCCAATCTCCTCTTCTCCTCCTCCTTCTTGGATACAGTTGCCCACTGTGCTGTAAATCTCACTGGGCGACTGTGGGGGAGTAATTCTCTGCCAGGCTAACCTTTCACACTCTCTGATTGGTAGGTAATTCCTCCTATTGGAACAAGAGGTGGGGTCAAAGCATCACTTCTTGTGACCGCTGGCAGGAGGCAGCTTCCTCCTCCTCTTGGAAGTTTTTTGTTTGTTTGTATGTACAAGGAGCATAGAAATAGTTAAGGAAC
Source organism: Gekko gecko (assembly GCA_029375565.1). Classification (NCBI taxonomy): domain Eukaryota; kingdom Metazoa; phylum Chordata; class Lepidosauria; order Squamata; family Gekkonidae; genus Gekko; species Gekko gecko. The sequence goes on along the minus strand of JAPDNY010000011.1, from coordinate 92,386,365 downwards.
TGTGCTTCCCAATGCTGCAAAGCCAGCTTTTTTTTCATCTGCCTCCTGCTTCTTTCAAGTGGTTTTGCACTTGAGTGTTTTTCTTTCTCTTTTTTTAAAAAAAGACCTTTTTAACAAGCTACAGCATGCATTTATTTTATTTAAAATGTTTATAAGCCTCTTCTTCAGAGACTTGCTTGAGGCGGATCACAACATAAAAGATAAAATAATTAAAATTAACAACCTTTTATAACCATCCATTAAAAAATCCAGAGTATAAAACATTTGGCAGCCTAAATAATCCTTATAACAGTCCTCTGGCTAGAAGCAGATTGTACAAACAATTAAGAAGATCAAATGCCTGGGAAGAAAGGTTTTTTTTTTTTGGCCAGGTGCCTAAAAGAAAGTAGGATAGGAAACTTTGTTGAGGCTGTACTCTTAAGGAAGCTATACTCTTTTTTTTTTTCTTTAACCCACCAGCTCCATGTTTAAATCAGGCCTGACAATGTTGCAACCAGCTACTTTATTTAAGAATATACCCCAGCCTTCACTTGGAGTCTCAGAGCGGCTTACAAACTCCTTTCCCTTCCCCTCCCCACAAGAGACACCCTGTGATGTAGTTGGGGCTGAGAGAGCTCTGACAGAAACTGCTCTTTTTCAAGAACAGCTCTGACAGAACTATGGCTTGCCCAAGGTCATCAAAGCAGCTGCAAGTGGTGGGGAATCGAACTTGGTTCTCCCAGATTAGTGCCCAAGCACTTAACCACTACACCAAACTGGTTTAGTAGACGTCTCCAGTAGGGAAAAAAGTGTGAAAGAAAAAAACGAAATGATTTTTATCACATACGCATTGACCCCAGCCAGAATTAAGCAGGAGCATATAATTAATTATATTAAGCAGGAGAATCTAATATGATTGCTCTTCATTTGTATGCTCCGTCGTTTTAAAAGTCTGTGGAGCAGCAGGTGGGCAGGACAAAGCTGTGGTATAAACTTTTCCAAATAAATGTATATGTTTATATTATTCCATGATTTGTGTGTGTGTGTTAGGATTCAAACTATAGTGTTCATTTGCATTCAGTGGTAAAAGTAGTTCTTCTAAGTAATTGCTATTTAGTGTTTCAAATGTGAACTGGTATTGAATTAGTTCTGGATGTATTCTGAAACTTATATTTATATTGTAACATCAGGAGCAGCATATTTTCCCAGTGCTTTCCAGGACAATCTTTGTCTCTGTAGTCTTCCAAATGAGTAAAAGCAATTTAGGGAAGTAGAAAACTATAGAAGATAAAATTATAATGACAGTGGAACCAAACTGCCTCTCAAAAGTCTGTTATTCCAAAGAATGTAGCCAAAATATAATTTTATTTTGTGCACAAGGTGGAAATTGGAGGTTGCTAAATCCTGACTAAGATGTGTAAAATTTATGAGAAAGGAGCTAATCGCTTTGGAGTGAGGTGGCTTGGTTTTCCAGCTTTTGAGTCTTCTCAGTTCTTGATGATCTAGACCATGAAATTGCTATTTGTGCTTGTGGAAAAACAGGGCAGATCAAACACCACCCACTGCAGTACGTAAAGTGAAGTCAAGTTTACCCATACAGTTATGGATCATGCAAGATAAATGACTGTAAATGGCTTGACGGTCCTCTTTACCCATACAGTTTTGGATCACGCAAGATAAATGACTGTGAATGGCTTGAAGGTACTCTTGTTTGTGCAGCAGGAAAAAAGCCAACTGTTCATAGTGCTTTCCTGATCATCCACCACCACCACCGTCTGTTGTTCACCACATTTTTAAGGTCTGCCTCAGTTTCATTAATGGAAAAGATAGGCAAATTGCCTGCATGTGTACATTCTCTCCCTGCTCGGGGGAAGACCTAGCATTCCCTAGGCAACGTTGTGAGTCATCTTTTGTCCAGACAGAGAGCTTCTCTGACTGGAGCACATGTCACAAATGTAGTATATTTACCAAGGCACAACTGCCCATGACCTTGGAGCATATGCAACAATTTGTGCTGGAAGGCCCCTAGAAATGTCTAAATGGACAGCTGCCAGGCCGAATGCTCCAGGCTACACAGGCACCAAACTGACTGCCACAGCATCTGATCCAAGTTTTGAATAGATTAGGGAGATGATCTGATGAGGAATTTGTCTTATGTGTAAATGAGCAATTTGATCATGGTAAACTGGAATGTCTGTCATGTTTCTTGTGGTGTTTGTTGTCCTTATACAGACTGCAGAAGCTACACAATTCCAGACCGTATGTTGATATATAATGTGAGTGGGACACAGAAAAAGACTAGAGATTCACAAAGAGTAATAGAGAGAAGTTAGAGGAGATTTGGGTGGCAGCAGAGGAAGGAGCTGTTGCTGACTAGCGGAGCATCTGCTTGGCATGCAGAAGTTCCCATGTTCAGTCCCCGGCAATGCTCCCTCTAAGCTGTGGAGTCTTGTGAGCAAAAATTCTACTTTGTGAGCTACTGGCATTTAAGTTGTGAGCGAGCGATTTGGCTGCTGCATAAATTGAGTTTGCTCTGGAGCCCATCCTTCCTGAGCTAAGACGAGAATGTATGAGCTGGAGGCAAAAGAAACTATGAGCTAGCTCACACTAACTCAACGTAGAGGGAACACTGGTCCCCAGCATCTCCAGTTAAAAGGATCCGGTAGGAGGTGATGTGAAAGACCTCAGTCTGAGACCCTGGAGAGCAGCTGCCAGTCTGAGTAGACAATACTGACTTTGATGGACCCAGGGTCTGATTCAGTATCAGGCAGCTCCATGTGTGTTCAAGAAGCAAAATAAAGGTGGCCTGGAAAGAATGATCAGTTTCCCACCACTGCTAAGTCACTTTGAATAGCTGATCATCGTGGCTGATCATCATACTTGATGGTCTGGCATTATTGCATACGTGGTTAGAAGCTGACAATGGTCTTTAGTTTCAATGCAGAGCAATATTTCATTTAAGATCTTCATATCTTGCCAGTCTGCCTTGTAAGAGGCTCATGGCACCTGTCAGTAAAAAAAAAAGAATCGAGAGAAATGAGCATTAAATGAAAGAAACTGTACAATTTAAAAATGAATGCCACACTTAAGAACAAGGTATTTTAACAATCAAACTGACAGAGCATTCAAAACAAAATTTCTTTCTGTTAAATTTCAATGAAACTGCTAAATTGCACTGCCATACAGGGCCCACAGAAGAGTATTTTCTGAGCAAATCCCGAAAGCCATTCCAAAGAACTGGGGCTTTTATGGAATAGGTGCCACAAATGGACCAAGTTAGCTCTGACAGCCCTAAACAGAGGAATAGTCAGTAAGAGCTGTCGGGAGTGCAGTTATAGGTTCATAAAGGGAGATGATGGCACTTTAAATACATGGCTCCCTAGTCACAAAAGGCTTGAACCAAACTTTAAAACATGCAGCCTATGGAAATGTTTTATAGCAAGTATTATAATGTTCAAATTTGCTTGTTCTAGTCAATAGCTGGACTGCTACATTTTGCACCAATTAAGTTGTCTTTCAGGGAAGTCCCATGTAGTTTGTATCACAGCGTCAAGTCTCAAAGTTATAGTAGCATGGCCAGATCGGCTGAGTCCAGAAGAGAGGATTTCCATGCCAGATGTGCTTGAAAATGGCATTATTAGTTTCCATTGTGACTGGCTTCTCAAGCAATGATCCATCAGTGGCTATTAGCCACAAGGTATAGATAGGAACTCTCAGTCTGGGGCAAGTGATGCTCTGTATTCTTGGTGCTTGGAGGGGGGGCAACAGTGGGAGGGTTTCTAGTGTCCTGGCCCCACTGGTGGACCTCCTGATGGCACCTGGTATTTTTGGCCACTGTGTGACAGAGTGTTGGGCTGGATGGGCCATTGGCCTGATCCAACATTGGCTTCTATTATGTTCTTATGTAAAGCTCTTTATGGAATCCACCCCATCTAGAGTGGGCAGAAGAGCCAGAACTTAAACTTCACCAACCAGCATCACCTTTAGGTCAAATTAGACATTATGGCCGTTTTGGTACTTGAAAAGGTAGGGGAGGGATAACAAGAGCTCCTAGGCCTGCTGCACTTTGGGCCTGATTAGGATGTAGATCTCCTGGCATTTTTAAATGGCTCAAGTTCAGCTCTAAAATGGTGGCAGCATCCACAGGTCAGACCCATGAACACCAAGATGTCTGGTTTGGTCCTCTGTCTTATCTGGATACAGTTTTAGCCTTTTCTCCCTTGGCCATTTGACAGTGGCATTTAAGCATTAGCCCAGAACAAAGAGCAACACATGTAGATGCTTATCTTAAAGAAGTGTATGTCATCAGCTATGACAGACTGCTGTAAAAGCTCATAAGTGCTGTGTAAACATGTGAAGGACTGTGAAGGGTTAATGCCTCACAGAGCCAGAGAGCCTTGAGTGGCAGGCTGCTCAAAGGGATTTGATTGGTTAGCGTCAGTTGAGCAGAAAGACTTGGAAACTGACTGCAGAAGAGAACTGGAACAGTTTAGCCTTGACTGTGAAGAGTTTAGCACTGAATGAGAACTGTTTAACACTGACTGAGGACTGGGAAGGTTGGCAAGGAGGAGTGGGAGGATCAGCGAAGACCTCCATTCAGGCCAAGAAAAGGGATAGATCTTCTAGTTAGAGAAGTGATTCCCTGCCCAGTTGGGAAAGGAAATAGGTCCCTGGTGTGTTTAGAGAAGGAATTCAAATACTTGGTAGTGTATCCATGCCTTCTGAAACCTAAAGAGTCAGTTAAGCTCAAGAAAGTAAACTGGAATGTTTAGGAAACACTGAAACCAAAGCCTCTCATTTCTAAGATTCTTTGTGAAAGGTTTAAACACTCACTTGCTGGAAACATATGAATGTGAAATTACTAAGTTGCTTCAGAATTCATTATTGATTTACCTCAGTCATTTTACCCCTGATTTCACCTGGCCTCCCTCCCCCCACATTGAATAAAATATCTTGTTTATTTCTGAATGTTCTAAAGCCTCTCATGTGCCATTTTCAGAAGTTTAAGTTAAAGAAGTGATGTTGTCTCTTACCTCAAGTTCCTGTACTGAGCCAGCAGCAAAATACAATTAAGTGACAGGGTGGGACAGCCATAGGTCTTCAGAAAAGAAGAGAATAGATAATGGGCTGCTCAGCTAGAAAGGAAGGGGGAAAACGGAGGGGGGAAAACATTTTTCTGAGCGAGAGAATGGGGCTAGGTCATCATATGAGCATTTTGATGTTGCCCAGCTCCAAAGCTTCAGATGATGACAGCTTAATACAGCTATTAAAAATCACTGGGGTCAATACAAATTCTGTTGGGCTTCTCTGGTCATACCTCACACAGTAAATCTGGCATCATTAATAACAAATAGTTTAACTTTGGGCAATCATATAAAAAGACCCTAATTATTTAAACACCACTCCCTGTTCTACCCTAATTTCCGAATGACTTAATAGAATAGACTAGGCCACCATGCAAAAAATGTAGATAGTCTAGACTTTTCCATTTGTAAATGAAGATTGTCTGTGCCATGTAACTGAAGTTGTCTCAGTTCCAAAAGCAGGCCTGCAAACGGATCTAAACAGATCAAGGATATATATGTGATTCAGAAAACCCTAAAGTCGTTCTGCCGGCACCTGTTCAATCACCTTGCCTCGAAAGGGCAAGATGTACACAGGCTTATAATTGACCAGCACTTCTTTATCTACAGAAGATTTCTTTGTCAGAGCCTATCACAGAGGAAGAGCTTCGCAAGAGCAACTCTGCTGAGAGTTGGAAACTGAGCTGAAATTTGCTTGGAGTAAACAAGGTTCTTGCCCAAATATTTGTTCAAAGTGTGCTCAGCTTGATTTTGTATCCACTAGATGCTCCAGTATATATCAAATGCTGTCGTACTGAGCTGTTCAAGTAGCTGAAGCTGTAGGTGGAGAAAGCTTCTTGAGCCTGAAGTGGGAGTTGCTTTAGCCAGTTCTGGTTAAGCGCTTCGCTATTGATTTCAGATGTTTCCTGACCTTCTGGCTGATGAACCGGCCGGTTCTGCTGAATACCTGCTTGAATGAGTACTGACCTTTTTTTGGAGGGGTCCATCTGGGAAATACCTGTGCCACGGAGCATGCTTGCTATCTCATTAACTTTTGCTTCAGCCTGGTTTGGACTCTCCAAATGCTCTTATCTCTCCCTGAACACATTTTGCTGCTCATTTTTTTTAAAAAAGAATGTTTTCTACTAAATTTGGGGAAAATATGCAACCTCCGGCAACATGCATTGATTTGAATGTAACAAGCTGCCCTGACCTGGAGGGCTCAGCTGAGTGCAATCTTGTTGGATCTCAGAAGCTAAGCAGGGTCAGCCCTGGTTAGTACTTGGATGGGAAACCTCCAGGGAAGTCTGAGGCTGCTACGTGGAGGCAGGCAATGGCAAACCACCTCTGAAGGTCTCTTGTTCAGAAAACCCTATGGGGTTGCCCTAAGTCAGCTGCAACTTAATGGCATTTTCCATCACCACAGCCCAACATTAAGGCTGGTATTTGCAGTTCTCATGGTATTAAAGCACGTATTTAAATATTACCACCACCTCCTCCTCCTCCTTTTGTATCTCGCCATTTTGGTGTAGTGGTTAAGTGCGCCGACTCTAATCTGGGAGAACTGGGTTTGATTCCCCACTCCTCCACTTGCAGCGGCTGGATGACCTTGGGCAAGCCATGGTTCTATCAGAGCTGTCCTTGAAAGAGCAGTTCTTGAAAGAGCTCTCTGGGCCCCGCCTACCTCACAGGGTGTCTGTTGTGGGGAAGGGAAGGGAAAGGAGCTTGTAAGCCACTCTGAGACTCCTGAGTGAAGGGCGAGGTATAAATCCAATCTCCTCCTCCTCTTCTTATTTTATTTATTTATTTAAGCTGGTGGCTTAAAGAGCTTACAAATATGATCTTTCATGTGTGCCCAGTGTCCCATTTGAAGTAGGATTTTAGCTGCTTCAGCATGTAGTTTCAGGTCTCAAGGGAGCCGCTGCCCATGAAGGCATTGTGCTGGTGTGATGATGTTTCACACATAACACTGTTGCAAGCATAGTAGTGCAGCTTAAATGAGACATGGGCTGCACTGAAAGGTTCACAGAGGTAAATTCTTCTTGCCTGCCAGCATCATAGCTACATCAGGTCTCACTCAATGCTCCCTCTAAGCTTTGGAGTCTTGCGAGCAAAAATTCTACTTTGTTGAGCTACTGGCATTAAAGTTGTGAGCGAGCAGTTTGGCTACTGCATAAATTAGTTTGCTCTGGAGCCATCCTTCCTGAGCCAAGACAAAAATGTGTGAGCCGGAGGCTAAAAAACTGCAAGCTAGCTCACACTAACTCAGCTTAGAGGGAACACTGGTTTCCGTCTGTTCTCATGGGGCTTGAAACCTACACCAAAGTAATTCCAGTTCCTAACTATGATCGCACACGCACACAAGTAGTGCAAGTGATGGCTATTGACACACCGATCAAGGAAGCTCCCTCTTAATCTTATTCACTGCTCGTCTGGATTGTCCGTGATTCATGTTTCCATGTGCTCCAGTTTCCCAACAGCAACCTCCTGAAGAAAGCTATTGAGGCAGAGACTTCCTGTGTGCTTTTACCATGAGGTAACTTGCAGAAATCAGTTTATGTTGGCTTACGATAGGAACCACAACTGGTAGAACACTTTTTTTTTTTTTTGCCAGCACGTCACAGCTGATTTACGGCAACTCTGTAGGGTTTTCAAGGCAAGAGATGTTCCGAGGTGGTTTGCCATCACAGAGCACCTGTAAATACAAAAATTCCCATTGTGGATTGAGTCTTAATTAACTTTCCTGGATGTTCATTGTTTATCCGTTTGTAAAATGGGGATGTGATCTCTATCTGTCTTGCAAGGATGTTTTGTGTGAAATTAACTGGTGCTTAGGAGAATAAATGCAAATGTTTGCTTCTCTCAAATGGCTGTTTTTTGGTGTGTGTTTTTTAAATCTAGCTGTGTTTCAGCACAACAGACACAAAATGTATGTGCAGTGGACCTATACGTATACATACAACACCACTTGCCACCACTTACTGTAGAGTGATGGCTTTAAAAAGCTACAGTGAGCCGCTGGAATAGGTTTGGGAATGGGATTTTCCTTACAAAGCTATTTAGGAAGACTCTTCTCCCACTCTGGAAAACTGATATATTTCAGAGGGTTAGTAATATCGATTGCAGGAAAAGAACAGACAGTTTATGGCATATCTACTTAATGTGGATTAAGGCCTGTTTTGCCAGATTCATGAAGTGTACCTTCACTGGGCAAGTATACACTGTTATAAAATAAAAATTGTAAATGGCAGGATCACAATTTATGAAATACGAGAGGGACAGGTCTTGTGAACATCTGCATTTGGTCCAGTGTCTCTAGGAGGCATCTCTTTCTAATTTTCCCCATGAACATTCATTTAATTGCTACCTGAAAGTCAAACTTGGAGAAAGGCAGAGAGCATTTTGCTTGTAGAGGAGAACAGGTTGGATATTATTTCTGCCCCAGCTGGGGGCTGAGAAACCTTTCATATAACTTGGTCAATGGATCAAGGACCATCAGCCTGGGGCAGTCAAGTCAGGGCCGTGCCAAGAGTAAATTTCTCTTTGTGGTGGCATGTCACATGTGTTCCATAGAAGAAAACATGAGTGACCATACAGGTTCTTCAGTGTACCTGAAGAAGTGTGTGGTGCACATGAAAGCTTATACCCAGAATAAAACTTTGTTGGTCTTAAAGGTGCCACACTGCACTCAAAACCTTCTTCTGCTGCTTCGGGCCAACATGGACTATGCACCTGTATCTATCTTCAAACAGTATGATAATAACTGGTGGTACCCTACAGTTCAACTCTAAGCACAGTTTCCTAAAAGTAAGTCCCACTGAACAGAACTGAGCAGGATTCTGAGTAGATCTCCTTGGTCTCTCACAGTCTCTCTCGCTTTCTTGAGTTGATTGACAAGACACTTCTGCTAACCTAAATCACTGTTCTTCAGGAAAAAAAAATATTCTAAAGGATACTTCAGTGTGAAACTGCTGAATTGGTATTTATAAAGAAATCTGACTGTTTCTCAAGGCTTGAATAAAGACCAGGTATTCCTCAACTGCTGCAAGTGAGAACGATCATCAGTTACTGCTATTGTGGATAGCAATCCTGAATACTATGAGTTTTACATAGACAGAATTTCATGGCTTTTTGACTTTATTTTCTGCATTTTTTCCCTCTGTACCCGTGTGCATATATGTCTGCCCATTGAGGATGCACTTTGTGCATTTGATAAGATGGGCTCCCATACATAAAAGCATGCATCACAACCCCCCCACTCATCTTTAAAATGATTCAAGACTCTTTTTTTATTCTTCATATAGTATAATTTGACTTGTACACAGAGTTCAATTGGGCACTAAAAGCACATTTTTGCAGAGTGGACATTAACTGTATCAATAAACAGAAAACAACAAATTAATACAACCAGTGTGGTGGTCAGAATGTCAGACTAAGAAGAACCCAGTTCAAATCCTCACTCGACCTTGATGCTTACTTGCGAGCATGGGCCATTCATGCTCTTGCCTATCTCATAGGGTTGCTATGAAGATAAAATAGAAGAGAGGGTAGAAATGTGACAGAAGTTGCTAGCAGTGAAAGACCATGTCCTCCTGGGGTATTATTGTAGAATACCATCCTGTCATCGATGGCAGTACACAAATAATAGCTAGTAAAAACACAGTACTTGAGAGGTCTTGCTGAATGTTTTGTATTGCAATATGTTTCCTGTCTCTTCCTTACCCTTTGAATATCTTTGTGTGTGAAGGTGGGGTTTGCCCTTGAAACATGGAATTGTGCTGTGGATGTGCCTACAGACCTCCTGTTCTGGTCTTTCTGTCTTCAGGAGCAAGATTGCATTGCCTTTTCCGCTCCCTGCTTTTGAAAACTAATAGAGGTCGAATTGGTACTGGGTTGCAGAACTACATGCCACTCATGTATACCAAATTTCATTCTGTTTCACTGTCCAAGAGAAATAATGTTGCAAATAAACAAATGGAATGCCATGTGCCTCATTTTGTTAGGCCAATCACTACTTCAGAAGTCTGTGTTTCACCTTTTAATGCTTTGCAGATTCAGTACTTGCGCTCCTAGCCTTATTTTGTTTTTTAAAATACACAACTTCTTCCGTGTAGGTGCAAGAAATGTAATTTAAAGGGGGAAAAGGTTGCAAGCAGTCTCTTTCAATAATACAATAGCTCCATTTCCCCTCCCTGGAAATTATACGTCAAACTGGAGAGGACAGAGTATTTCTGCTGAACCATGTCCTGGGTGTGTTGGAGCTGCTTCTGCAGAAAGCAGATTACTTACTGATCACTGCTTTATTGCAGGCACTGGGAGGATTTTGCAGTGACCCCCATTTTTTTAATTAAAGTTGTTTATTACTTATTTATTAGGGCTATTTTTAATCCGGTCCTGGAATGCTATAGAGGAGCAGCGGTGGCATCCTTTCCAGTAGATTTTTTTTTTAAAAAATAAAATGCTTACATAAGCGTAACTATCAATAAAGGAAATCTTCAACATAGAGGGAGGAGGACGGGGGGTTGACAAGCATTAATAGCGCCATTATCCGCAGGAAGCAAAAGGCTATTAATGTATTTTACTGCAACCAGCAGTTATTATTTTCAATGGATGTAATGATTCAAAGGTATCCCTGGGTCATCCTACGGGAAATCATGAAGCTTCTCATATACAGCAACAAATTCAGATTTGCTGTTGCTGTTGTGAGGCTGAGAAAAGCCTTTCCATCATGAATGATAAACAGGTATTTTTATGAAGCTTGCAACAGTGTAAATTGCAAGGAGGAAGCATACTGTATGTACGTGATATGTACAGATCGTCTCTGATATCATCAGTGTTGTTTTAGATCAAGATGGGCAGCCGTGTTAGTCTGTCTTCAGCAGCAGAAAAGAGCAAGAGTCCAGTAGCGCCTTAAAGATGAACAAAAATTTGTGGCAGGGGATGAATTTTCATGAGTCACTGAAGTTCTGAAGAAGTGAGCAGTGAGTAGAGTTCCCAGGTCTTACCTGGCTGCTGGCTGGGGGAGCGGGGTCCGTCTCTCACTCCGGGAGTGCTTCGGCATGTGTGACACGATGATGTCACCCAGAAGTGATGTCATTGTGCAGGGCACGTTGTGGGGGGCACTATTGTTTGAGGAAAAACTCTATGGTAACCATCGAGTTTTTTCCTCAAACGATAGAGCGTCCCCCCGCAACATGCCTTGCATGATGATGTCACCTCCAGGTGACATCATTGCACAGGGCACGTGAATGAGGCACTTTGGGGGCAGGGTTCCCCCTGCCAGCCAGATCTAGGCCGGCAGATCAGGGGCCCTGAAAGTGAGCAAACCCCTACCTCTGGTGGGAGAATGGCAACCCTGGCAGTGACTCGTGAAAGCTCATACCCTGCCACAAGCATTGTTTTAGGCATTCTTCCATTAGGCTGTGCTCCTAAGCAGGTCTTCTCAGAAGTGTGTCTCATGTTATTCATTTGGGGCTCACACCCAGGAGAGTGTCCAGTGCAGGCCCAGTGACTGTGATTATTATGGGTAACTTCTGTGTGAGATCAAAAGAAGAGAAGAAGAAATTGGATTTATACCCCGCCCTTCACTCAGAGTCTCAGAGCAGCTTACAAACTCCTTTCCCTTCCCCTCCCCACAACAGGACACCCTGTGAGGTAGGTGGGGCTGAGAGAGCTCTTTCCAGAACTGTCCTTGAGAGAACAGCTCTGAAAGAACTTATGACTGACCCAAGGTCATCCAGCAGGTGCAAGTGGAGGAGTGGGGAATCAAGCCTGGTTCTCCCAGATTAGAGTCCACACACTTAACCACTACCCCAAAAGGCAGGAATGCTTGGGAATCTACAGCCTTCTACAAGCGTATCCTTATAGAAATGTAACCACCATACTGTTAAAATTAGGTACTTATTTTAAAGCTTAGCTAAAGGGAATTACAGGTATAAAATCTTTAGGACAAGAGGGTAACCTTCAATGAGGGTTCATATGATCCAATATCATAAAGGATATTGGCACTTGGCAATTCAAATAATTTGTCTAAAGCTTTTCCTGTACGGTGCCACTTCAGACAGCAGGTGGGGCAGTTCATGTTTGGATCCTGCCCCCCAGCATATAAATACCTTCTGAACATGCAAAACTAGTGTGTCAGAGAGAATTTACCTTTTCCCCTAGCACATTCTTCTGTGTGGGGAGGGTTTCCCCCCCCCCTTTATGGCAGAGCATTCCAACATGCAACCTCTCCCCCACACTTGCAGTTGTGCAGTCCAGGTACCGTTTGATTGTTCTTATTTTGTGTGAACCAGTCTCTGAGGGAAGGAGTGGTACCTTGGGAGGTGTGTGTGAGAAGGAGGAATAAGAGTTCCTATGTTGTCTTGGTTGCCCATCTCTTAATTGGTGCTGAAGACTGGGTGACTGCTTCTTCCCATCCAGTGTGTCCCGTATGGGTAGCTGTGTGACCATTAGAGGGGCCGTGGCATGCAGAAAGTCCCAGGTTCAATCCCTGGCAAGTCCAGTTGAAAGGATAAGGTAGTAGGTGATGGGAAAGATGTCTACCCGAGTCCCTAGAGAGTAGCTGCCAGTCTGATAAACGATACTGACCTAGAAAAGCAAATGGTGTGATTCAAGGCAACTTCATGTGTTTCAGGTGTTCAAAACCTCTATTTTTCTAGGATGCCTTTTCCCTTCCTGGTTGTTTCAGTTCTGTTCCCTCCCCAAAGCTCAATAATCTTCTATTGTTGTTTTTATTAAATTTGTAGCTTCAACAGGTCCCCCATCACCACCTTTATTTTTCCATTTTCCATTTGTTCCTTTCTGCCCTGAATGGAGGTAATCTCTCTATTTGGCTACCCAATCTATATTTATTCACAGGAAAACCAATGCATGGTAAAATTCCCCCTTGTCCAGAAATGTGTATTACCTTTTATTAGGATCAACCAGAATATCTCAAAAAAAACCCCAAGCTTTTCCATTCTTCAAAAGTTTTTCATCAGCCTGGATGTTTTAAAAGAAAACAAAAAGGGGGAAAGGAAGATACTTCAGGCCGTGATGTTAAGGTCTCATGTCTGCATTTTATGGAGGATGTATTGCAGACAATTAGATTGGGTTTTGCTGGGTGGCGTTGTTTTCAGGTTGTACCTTCTGTCTTCTGGGAAGAAGGAAAATGGTGCCGAAGAATATAGATGCTAGGAGTTAGTCAAATGTATATGGCATATTCCTTGGGGTTTCTCAGTGACGGAGAAATGACACGTGTGAAAACAGCCCTGATTAGAAGATATGATTTAAAGTAGCATATCTCCAATTGACTGTCCCTAGAATATCTTTGGTTGCTATTGATATAGTTCTGCTGGCATGCCCCCAACATCTGTTGCTCCACTTTACAATATAGTTTATAGTTACACTGTGTGTTTCTGTACCAGGAATTTTCTCTTTAGGAGAGTTGTTGGTGCATGTCCTTGACTGATTGGAAATGTTTCTTTTCTCTGTACTTTATGGTGTGCGCACTGCATCACGCTTCCACATAAAGTGTTAATCCTGGGCAATTCTGTAGATTTGTGTAGTGGTCTGGCTTGCTCTATTTCTCACATCAGTAGTTCTCAGAAGAAATGGAGGGAGGGGAAACCATCGGAACCTTCCATTTCAGGGCAGGCATATTGGCATTTCATGTTCAGGCTCAGACACTAACTTTAAAACCAGTTCCAAGCAGCTCTACCAGACACCAAACCAATTTTAAAACCATTTCAGATATATTTTAATGAAGACTGAAGTCAAACTCTAAATGTAAAATAAACACAATGGTAAATATTCAGTATTTCCTCCCCAAACCTGCTATCTGAATGCTTTAATAACACCTCCTAGAGCTCTTAGTGTATTGGATCAGTAGTAGAACAGGAACAGATTTAGTACCTGCCGGTACTTGCATCCTTGTAGCAGATTTCCTCTTTATTCACTGTCATGTGTAGGTATAGGTATATTTACCACGCAACATCATGCCTTCCATTCATGGAAAAAATCCTTGTGTTCACTGTTTCTGGCCCGTTTTGTTGTGGAGGTTTGCCTTGCACTTTATATCTCCCAGTGGAAGGAGCTAGAGACATAATTTTTTAAAAATGAAAACTATGAACTGAGGGAAGCTGTAACACATATTCCTATGACATTATAGTGGTATAACAATATTCAATTCCTGACTTAAAAACAAAACAAAACACCCCAATTGTGGGATGAGGAAATGATCATGTTTGGCGGCCACGTGTACAGGAAAAATGGCGGCCACGTGTACAGGAAAATTGGAACTTTCCTACCTACATGGCAGCCATCCAGGTATTACAATGAACTTTCCCAAAACTTCTCAGCAAAGCAGATATGAGAAAGACTGGAGAAAAGGTGGGGTAACCCCAGGAGATGTACAAATGCATCCTGATACTCTAGGTATAAAGGAAAAGAACCCACCTCTCAATACCATTCATCCTGGGGTGGATAACCATTTTGGAAACACCAAAAGTGAAATTTTAATGCTTTTGCATAAGTCTTACAGGGCTCTGTCCCAAGCTGTGGGTTGGGACCCAAAAGTGGATTTCAAAGCCTCTGAAAGTGGGTTGCAGGACAGCCCTCCCTAATGGGGGCTCCTGCCCTTTCCGTCCTTCTCTTTCCTCCTCACCAGCTTCTCACATTCTCATCCCTTCCTCCTTTGTGACAATAATGAGGAGAACAAAGGCATCAGGCAACTAATAACTTAATTGTAGTAGCTGAGGGGGGGGAGGCTGGAGAATAGGAAGAAGCTGCTCAGTACGCCGTGGAAAACCAGAGGAGGATTTAAAGAGATGTGTGCTTGCATGGGCTCTGTCTTGGTGCTGCTCCTTCAGCAGCTCAACCTCTTGCCCAGCCCCCTGCATTGCTCCACTGCCCTTTACCTAAGAACATAGGAACATAAGAGAAGCCATGTTGGATCAGGCCAACGGTCCATCCAGTCTGCCAGTCTGTGTCACTCAGTGGTCAAAAACCAGGTGACATCAGGAGGTTCACCAGCAAGGCCAGAACTCCAGAAGTCCTCCCACTGTTGCCCCCCAAGCACCAAGAATACAGAGCATAAGAACATAAGAGAACCCATGCTGGATTAGGCCAATGGTCCATCCAGTCCAACACTCTGTATCACACAGTGGCCAAAACCTAGGTGCCATCAGGAGGTCCACCAGCCAGACCAGAACTCAGGAAGCCATTCCTACTGTTGCCACTCAAGCACCAAGAATACAGAGCATAAGAACATAAGAGAAGCCATGTTGGATCAGGCCAATGGCCCATCCAATCCAACACTCTTGTGTCACACAGTGGCCAGAAACTAGATGCTGTGGGAGATGTACTGCACTGTCCCTTACCGCCAACCACATCACTGCCATCTTCATGTGTTTCCTCAACCCACTGCCCCTTCAGCTTGCCACCTCGAGCTCCAGCTCTGGCCCAGCTGACAGAGGAAAGGGGGCTGGGGTTCATAGTGGGGACAGCTGAACCCTTTGTGTGATGTTTGTTGGTTTCTCAAAAGCATCTGGTTGGGCACCGTAGAAAATGGAATGCTGGAATAGAGGGATGCCAAGGTCATTGTTTGCCTAGGGCACCAAAAGCCTTGGGCTAGCCCTGGATGGGATGGGTCACCGTATGAAGTAAATTTGGACATGTGGGTCACCATCATAAAAAAAAGGTTGGGGACCACTGCCTTACAGGATGTGATGTCAGCAACAGAGATCAGAGTTCATTTTATGTGTTTTCTTTCCAGTTGGAACCAATTCTGATTTGGCGGAGAGGTCTAAAAGTGTTGGGGTCTAAAAATGTTGGCAAGCACTTCAAACACTGGGAAGAAATTGGTTTGTGAGCAAAATGGTAAATCACTCCAAGAAATAGCATTGGAAAGATACAGGCTTACTGAATATACAAGTTCCCGAACCCACTTGGTCCTCTACCAATACTCCCACTAAGCTGTGGAGTCTTGTGAGCTATAATTCTGCTTTGTGAGCTACTGGCATTAAAGTTGTGAGTGAGTGATTTGGCTACTGCATAAATTAGTTTGCTCTGGAGCCATCCTTCTTGAGCTAAGACCAAAATGTGTGAGCCGGAGGCTAAAAAACTATGAGCTAGCTCACACTAACTCAGCTTAGAGGGAGCACTGTTCCCTTCATGTTTGTAACCCTAAGCATTTTACTATTTACTTCATGTAAGGAAACACGCCTGCCTCAAACAGTGAATAACTTTCCCCCTTTCAACTTCTGTATTCTAGAAGAGTACTATTTAAAATAATTATCCCGTCATTTGTAACTGAGACTCTCAGTGGCTATAAGTACAAACAGTTTCACTCTGTGGTTTAATATTATAACCTGCACGCATAAATACTTCACGAACGCATTTTTCTCTCATATAAATTGGGACTTTCTAATATGTTTTCCCTGAACATTTATTATAGCTCTGAGCAATGCATTCCAATTGGTTTTACAAACATTTTTATGGAGATACCCTAAAGAGCAAAGTCTAAACAACTGGATTGTAGATTTTAGTATCTCAATTATTTTCTTCTGCAAAGCCCCAATATTCAGTAGAAAATGCGTAAAATGCATTTGTGTTTCACTCCAGCTATTAAAGTTCAAAGAAATTTATGGGGAGGAGAAAGGGGAAAAAGCTGAATCAGTTCCCCCACTGTAGCTGGAAGATGGTTGATCTGATTTGTATTTATCATAGTCGCACAAAAACTGCATGCATTATCCTTCTTGTCTAGTTTTTAAAGTCCTGCGATACCCGGCATCTAGAGAAAAGGCACAGTATCAGACAATAGATCTGTACGCTCTACATACACACAAGACAGAGGTGAGCTGGTTGGAGAGGCTGGTGCTTTGGATCCACTTAGAGGGGGTAGGGTTGCCAGAAGCCAAGAGAGAGAGAGAGAAAATGTCTTTCTCCTTTAATAGGGCCTTGGTGTATGGAAAGGGGCAGGTGACATCAAGGTAAATGACGTTACCTGGCAAATAACATTCCATTAAGTCTCTATTTAGGAGGCAGGGCATTTTTTTCTCCTCCAGGTTGTCGGCAACTCCAATTGGTGGATGGAGTGGAGATGGCATTTACAGAGCCGGTTGAGAGCTTGGGAGTGCTGGTGGATCCAGCCTAGCTGTCTGGAAAGCAGGTTGGTGGACCGGCCAAGAGCACCTTCTATAAGCTACGCTTGATTCATCAACGATGTCCTTTCTTAGACTCAACTGACCTGGCCATGCTTTTAGCTTTGTGGCTGGGTTACTGTGATGCATTCTTGAAACACACTCTAGAAACGGCAAGTGGTTCAGAATGCAGCACCCTGACGATTGTCAGAGGCTGGCTGACAGGTACACACACGCATCTCACTTATTTTAGAACAGCTACATTGGCTTCTGGTGTGTTTCCAAGTACCATTCTAAGTGCTGTTTATGACCTTTAGAGTCCTTTATGGTGTAGGATTCACATAATCTGAAGGACTCTCTCTTCACATATGTTCCTGTTTGCCAACTAGGGTCCTCAGAGATAGATCAAGATGGGCGGCCGTGTTAGTCTGTCTGTAGCAGCAGAAAAGAGCAAGAGTCCAGCAGCACCTTAAAGACTAATAAAATTTGAGGCAGGGGAGGAGCTTTCGTGAGTCACGGCTCACTTCTTCAGATACTTCAGGTGTCTGAAGAAGTGAGGAGTGACTCATGAAAAGTTGATACTGGTTACCCCTGGCGTCGACCCCTGTCCCCGCCCTGGTGGAATCAACTCTCACTGGAGATCAGGGCTCTGTGGGACCTTCTATCATTCCGCAGGGCCTGCAAAATGGAGCTGTCCCACCAGGCCTTCAGGTGAGGTGGCGAGCATCTGTCACAAGCCATGGTCACGCGGTCATTTTGATCAAGTTTCACTGCTGTTCCCTCTTGCATTTAAAATTGCTGATCAGACACCCGCATCTATCTCCCGCCCTAAAGTGGGCTCACTCGCGCAATCCTCCCAGTTCCCTAGTGAGTTTTCCTACACCTGGAAAATCAAATACTTTACGGATATTTGTGCTTTGAATCCACAATTTGCCGATCTGGACAGCCATCTCTCGCAGTGATTGCGATTAGGTCATCTGAACGTCCTTCTTGCGATGTCGTCCCCCGTCCCCCCCCAAGCTTCCATTGTTGTGCCCATGAGCAATCCTGTGCTGAATAAATTCAATGTATAAACATTCAAGCACACATATAGACTCCAGCGCTGGTTAATTTTGTTCGCTGTTGGGCGGGGGGGGACCTGCAAAAACAAGGGAGTACAGTGAGTCTCAGTGGGAGCGGTGATTCAGCCATGTGTATAGGTGCATGTGCAAAGCCAATTTTTTTTTTAAAAAAGCCACACCGCCTCTTGGGCGCCATGGCTATCTGGATGGTGCTTGGAGCCTCATTGTGCGATGCAAGCATTTCAGGGAGGAATATGTGATCATCCTAACCTCCCTCCCATATTCCCAATCAATTCTATAGTGGGAACAAATCGGGATAAGCTTGCCGTGTGACCACACCCTTAGTTGGCCTCCCTGCTCTAGTTCCCAATTTGTTGAAAGGGCCCATTCGACTCCACCTTGTGGTCCTAACAGATTTATATGAAATTGTCGCTGCCTGTATGAATTTTATTGTTTATTGTTTTCATGATTTTAATGTGATTTTATTGTAATGAGTCTTGGACTTGGTTTCTTGTGATCTGCCCTGAGCCTGCTTTGGGGAGGGCAGAATAACAATCTCAAAAATAAATAAAATAAATAAGGTGCTACTTTAAGGTGCTACTGGACTCTTGCTCTTTTCTACAATTAGGATCCCCAGGCTGCCAACTACCGGCTGTTCCCCTATTTGTGGTAGCCTCGTGATGGTGGTAAGTGCCACGGAGCCTACTTATGGCGCCCTTGTAGGGTTTTCAAAGCATGACGGAGTGAGCTCCCGTCTCTAGTTCCAGCTCCTGCCAACCTAGCAGTTCGAAAGCAAGAAATTGCAAGTAGATAAATAGGTACCACTTCAGTGGGAAGGTAACAGCGTTCCGTGCGCCTTGGTGTTTAGTCATGCCGGCCACATGACCTCGGAAACGTCTTTGGACAGCGCTGGCTCTTCGGCTTTGAAACGGAGATGAGCACCGCAACCCTAGAGTCGGATTCGACTGGCTTTCGAGCAAGGGAACCTTTACCTTTACCTTTACTTTACTAGCCAATAGGAACAGGTATGGTAAAAATTCTTCTCAATGCATGGATGGACAGTATGGATTACTGGTAGGGACCAGATAATGTGTGCATGCTAGTAAATGGGCATTTCGTAAGCTGTCATTTGTATTTAGCAGGCTAGTTTATTTAAGGCGTTCCATTTTGGGCTGCCGATTTATGCTCGAATCCTGTATCTCCTTTCCTCTGGTGCATTTGCAGAGGTGTTCCTTTGCTGTGGAGCGTGTCCCACTCACAATAGGCACTTTCTGGCTCCTTGGGGGACATTGGTCTTTCACAAATGGAATTGTCTAGAGCCAGGGGAAGTGTGTTCTGTGATGAAGTGAGAGGGTGTGAGATCCAAGCCTAAATTTTTGCACATTTAATTATAGGATAATTTGCCCCCATCTCTTTCTGATTATAAAATTCAGCTATATAGGTGTTTGAGCTACTGAGAGAGATTTAGCATGCTTAAAAGGTTTTCGCGTATCTGTTTTGGAAACTTCTAACAGCCCTGCCCTATCCACATTTTGCAGATAATTGGGTGGAACAATTGTAGCTTCCTCTAAAGCCAGTTTTGTATAGTTTGGTTTGGTATAGTGTTTTGGTATAGTGGCTAAGTGCACGGACTCTAATCTGGGAGAACCGGGTTTGTTTCCCCACTCCTCCACTTGCAGCTGCTGGATGACCTTGGGCAAGCCATAGTTCTGTCAGAGCTGTTCTCTCAAGGACAGTTCTCTCAGAGCTCTCTCAGCTCCACCTACCTCACAGGGTGTCTGTTGTGGGGAGGGGAAGGGAAAGGAATTTGTAAGCCACTCTGAGACTTCGAGTGAAGGACGGGGTATAATTCCAATCTCCTCCTCCTCCTCTTCATCATCATCATCGCTAAGGTGAGATTTTAACCAGAGTTTCCTGGCTTATATCTATAGCCACTAACTATACCAGCTCTTTCAGGGGAGAGATTTCCGCAGTATAAGCTATCATGCTACTCTTGGGTATCCTGCCAGCTCATGTTAGCCTGTTGACCTAAAGGGACACCTAGTGAAGGTCATTCTATATATAAGGTAGGGAACCCTGACTCTGGCATCATGCTAGCTAATACTAGCACTTGACAATAACTCACATGATGCATATTACTTGTATGATACCTGTATTTGCATACATGTGTTGGACACGTTGACACACCCAATGGTTAGGCATAAAGCGTAGAGGCCTTGGGCAAATTATGGCAGTGATCTCTCCAGCAAAGTAAGTTCATTTTGAAAAATTTCATCCAATTGATACGTTTATCCACTGGGATTACTGTTCCTTCCTCGAAAGTTTGTTCCCTTTTTTTAAAAATGTGGACCATAAAATATGACTATGGGATCATTATTTTCCATATGCTAGCACTAACAGTAGCAATAAATGTAATTTTTATGGAAGAACAACAGAAACGTATTCAATAAAATGGCCTAAACTTCTGAAATCTCCTGCCAGGCCTACGTTTCAAATGTGCTTTCTTTATTGTTATCCCTCCATCATTTGTGCTGTGTCTAATACATTATTGGAAGCCAGCAAGTAAATTTAATTTCCGTACCAGCTGTGGTCTCTTCCTTTTGGCACACTATGATTATGTCTGCCTGTGTTTAGAATTAAAATAGAAATGGCTTTTCACAGTGCCTTTCGGATCTGAGGGATTCTGCTAAGTACTGAAGAAACCGCATGGCGGGGAGTTGGTTGAGCAGAAAGACGTGGCATCCCAGAATTCTGCCAGCCAGTAAATAAGAAAACTTCTTGGCTAGTGGTAGGCAGTAGTCAGTGGACTGGAAGGGTGTGCATATATCATAGGGGGTAGGTGAATCCTGTCATTTTCATGCCTAAATTTGCCTTTCTCTGTTTGCACAGGAAGAGCAATTGAATCTTATTTTCTTATCTGTCTGTCACAAAATATTTGGGCAAACTGTTTAATTGTCTTGCAACAACTCTTGGCCAGGGGAAGGATTCCTTTATCTCATTAAAATCAATTCCTGCAAAATTCATGGGAGTTTAGAAAAATGACATCCCCCCCCTTCCTCAGGAGGATAAAACCTTTGGGGACAGAATAGCACAGCAGTCCTGGGTGGTAACAATGGTAGGAACAATGAAGAGAACGGTTCAGAAGACAGGCAGTGGGCCAGACTGAGGCAGATGCGGAAGCCTGGGAAGGACAGGCAATAAGCTGCATGGACATGGACTGTTAAATCAGGAGCTTAGTTGTCACAGGAGAGCTGGGTTGCGCAAATGAAGAGCACGCTGTGAGTATATATGAAGCAGCGGAGGTGTGTGCATGTATGTGAATCCTTGGTTGGATGGACTAGACGGATTGTAGCTGCAAAATTCATATTCCGTTGAGCAGAAAGTATACTCTAACAATTGCTTATTTGAATTAAGCACCAGAACAGCGAAGGTCTTGCAAGAAAAACAAGCTGCTAAGAAAGCGGGCAAGGTAAAGCATAATCAGTGTTAATTGTAATATATTGCCTGACCAGCAGTAAAGTTGATGGATCTATACATGGGAATTTCTTGCAGCTAGCATTTGCAAGTTTTTCACTAAGTTAGCTAATGAATAACAATGCAGTTCTAGGCAGAGTTACACCCTTTTAAAGTCCATTGAAGTCAATGAGCTTGGAAGTGTTTAATTCTGTTTGGGATCGCACTTTAGGATACTTTGCTGCAGTGGTAGGGCTGCCAGGTCCCCCAGGAGGGCGGAGGTTCCCCTGCTAAAAGGATCCCCAATCTGCCGGTCCAGAAAAGGCTGGTGGGGGAAACTCTGCCCCCAAAGTGCCCAGTTCAGGCCGACATGCCTGGCGCTGGCTGATGCTCTAGCAATCAGCCTGAAAACTCTATGGTACCACAGAGTTTCTAGGCTGATTGCTAGAGCATCAGTCGGCAACGTGCCCAACGTGATGACGTCACTTCTGGGTGACATTGTTACGGTGCACACACATGAAAGTCCGATTTTCTAGGGTTACTCCCCCGGTTTTAAAGGTGAGTGACTTGGCTACCCTATGAAGTGGCCATGTTGCTAGAATAATTCATTGTTTAAAATCTATTTGTGTGCTAGGAGTAACCCTAGAAAACCGGAGAATGTGGCCTGCAATGGAAGGAGGGGAAATAACAGGCCAAGGCATTGAGAAAGGAGCAGAATGAGCTAGGCAGTGGAAAAGATGAATGAGAAGGAGGCCTGATATGGTGTATATACATTATGGGTATCTTTGCACACACTTTAGACGTACACATTTTAATTTATTTTATTTATTTATTTTCGCATTTATATCCCGCCCATCTCGTAAATGGGCTTGGGGCGGGTTACAACATTTCCATAGATACAATAAAATTTTAAAACACATAAACATATAAAATCAATAATCATAGCTTGCCATAGGGAGAGTCCAGCCCATTGATGTAGGTAGGCATAGCTGGTTATCAGTGGGTGGGAGACAGCAACCTCGGTGGGGGGGGACGTGTGGATGCCCACTGCCTCAGCCAAAAGCCTGGCAGAACAGCTCCGTCTTGCAGGCCCTGCGGAATTAAATAAGATTCTGCAGGGTCCTGATCTCAGTAGGGAGCATGTCCCACCAGGTGGGGAGAGGCTAGGCAGATGTCCTTTGGGCCAGGCATCGTCAGGAGATGTTGACTCTCAGAGCATAACGCCCTTCGAGGCGTATATGGGAAGAGGTGGTTCCTTAGGCATGTTGGTCCCAGGCCGTGTAAGGCTTTGAAGGTGATTACCAACACCTTGAAGCGGATCTGGTACTCAAATTGGCAACCAATGCAGCTGACAAAGCACATGCCAAACGTGAGCCCACACAGGGATCGACATCAGCAGTTGTACCGCCACATTTTGTACCAGCTGAAATTTCCGGATCAGCTTCAGGGGTAAGCCTGCATAGAGCGAGTTGCAGTAACCAAGCCTGGAAGTGACCATTGTATGGGTCACTGTAGCCTAAGTCCTGTGGGGGAAGATAGGGCTTCAGTAGCCTGATCTGCCTAAGATGCTGTAAGTGTACATGTGTATGCAGACACACATATCATAGAGGGACACTTATGTATGTATGTGCCATCAAGTCACAACCGATGTATGGTGACCCCAGCTTTCAAGGCAAGTGAGAAGGGGAGGTGGTTGGCCATGGCCTTCCTCTGCAGAGCCTTCCTTGGTGGTCTCCCATCCAAGTACTGACCCTACTTAGCTTCCAGAATCTGACAGGATCAGGCAATACCATACCACTCCACATCCTAGAAGGATACTTGATAGGCAGTAATTTGGCTGAAGTTCTTTACAGTTGCTAGTAACTCTGCCCGTGAATGTGTGAAATTGTCCTGTGTTGAAAGCAGAAATAAATCTTGGTGTTATGTACTGAACCAGGACAGCACCGGGAAACTGACACGAGCTTGAGTTACCTGAACAATGGGCCACCAGGATCCTGGAAGGGACCTATTGAGTGGTGTTGCGATGTAAATAGCCGATCACGGGAAGTGGGGGTATGGGTGTGGGTGTGTACTACACAAATATAAGCAGGGTGCCTGCCCTGCTGGAGTTGTCCTTAGTTTGAGCTAATCACTAATAAACGATAAGCTGATTACTAAACGCGTCTCGAACCCAGTGTATTGCACTTGGCGATCGTTTTCATTTTGAAGATAAATCACTCAAAGACTCCCTTTGATTGAATCAACAGGGGAGAACCATGTATCTTACCCTAATCTTCTTGGAGAAAAGATGGGGCAAAAATGGAGCCAAAAGACGAATTCCTGCAAGGAAAGGAGGGGACAAGGTTCTGTTTCTTCCCCTGGAAAAATCCCTTTTGAGTTCCAAAGCTGGAGATAATCTCTAAATATTGACTATTGCGCAAAATGTCAGCACAATGATCTGGATGGGCAGCAGCCCAAAGGAGAAAGTAGGACACAGGGCCAAACACGCCAGATTATCTGATTTGCTGTAGATGCGTAGGCATAAACAGACATAAAAAGGATTATATTTCCAGTGATATGTCAGTGAAGGTCAGCTTTCATAAGATGCAAAATGCAATTTTTTTAAAAAAAGGAAGGCCACTGATGAAACACACAGATAGGCAAAAAAGGCAAAAATTAAAATGTCGTGATTGAGAACTATAGTTGTTGTGTATTGAGAATAAACTCAAATACATCATTTTCCATGTTTTGAATTTTTTTGTTTTGGAAAGTTTGCAAGACTCCTGATTGCCTGCTCATTTTGGTTATCTGAACTGCTTCAGTGCAAATGACAGCTGTGGAGTCTGCGGTGTCTTGGATCTAGGGTTGCACCCTCCAGGGGGAGCCTTGAGATCTCCTGGTATTGTGATTGATCTCAGGGTGGCAGAGATCAGGGCCCCACCCCAAGAAAATGGCTATTTTGGAGAGTGGACTCATTATACCCTGCTGAGGTCCTTCCCCTCTGCAGACCTTGCCCTCCCAACCCAGAGCTGGCAGCCCTACTTGGACTCCTGCTGGCAACCTGCACCTGTTTAATTTGCATGTGTGTTTGACTGTTCCTTCAAAAGGCCTGACCGTAGCTTACCTCTCTAGGCTCAGGCAGTGGAACTCTCACGTGCTTTCCTAACATCTCTGGGCTGTTTACTTGGTGATCCTGGAAAACTGAATCCAGAATTGAATTGAATAGGGAAGTGTGGGGGAGTAATAGAGATGTGGCAGCCAGGAGAAAAGGGGGCATTTTTTTTTGGGGGGGGGCACACTTTTCCCCTGAGGGCTCCTAAAAAAAAAATAATGGAAATGTTTGGAAACTCAGGGGAGCACTGAAAAAACTCCTATGAAATATATATTTTTTTCCCCTTTGAAATGAGTGGAATGCTTTTCAAGGTTTCTTCCTCACTCAAAATGTACACCATTCAGTTTTTCTAATGGAAGTCGTAGCGGTCAGCGTTGAGAAGGAGAAAGCAGAAGGGAAGCTGTAGCAGAACAGAGATTGCACTCTTTCTTATTTCTTTGGGGGGTTGTTAAAGCCTCAGCCTTTGCTCTTTGAAAAGAGTTTTGAATAAACACTTCTCCGAGTCACTGATGAGGCTATTTTCCATCTTGAGTTTGGCGTCAGAAATGTTATAAACCAACTGTTACTCATGCTCTCCGAAGGGAAGGGGGGAGGAAAAGACAACAACATGCAACAAATAGTGATTTAACAAAATTAATTCTTTCCCACACACAATCAAGACCCAGAGTAGTCTAATTAAATCCCACAATCAACAAAAAAAGATCCAGATGCACAAGCTCAGTTCAGCTTTGCAAATCCTCTTAATTCAAAACTCTCAAGACTGCACTTCTTCCAAAGGCTAAGTGTGTTAATCTTTCCATCGTGCATCATATAATTTAATTTGGTGAATGGAAAACCTACAAAACATCGTAGAGAGTTCTACCCTTACCCTCGGATAAAAAGGTTATATGCAATTAGCTGGAAAGGGAAGCCCAACACCTGTGGAAAGTAGACAGAGGCAAACAGGAGACCTGTAAAGAACTTGTAGGGAGGGGAAATCCTATGTCCTTTCCTTCTCAGCTGCCTAAATCTCCCAGTGTCAGTTTATAGGGTTACCAACTCTGCCCTGGAAGATTTCTGGAGATTTGTGGATGGTGTCTGTGTTTGAGGAGAGACTTCACCTAGGATCTGTGCTATACCATAAAGTCTGCCTTCTGAAGCTGCCAGTTCCTCCAGGAGAAATAATCTCTGTAGTCTGGAGATCAGTTGTAATTTTGGGCAAACTCCAGTTTGCACCTGGATATAGCAACCAATGCTCCCTCTAAGCTGTGGAGTCTTGTGAACAAAAATTTGACTTTGCGAGTGAGCAGTTTGGCTGCTGCATAAATCAGTTTGGTTTGGAACCATCCTTCCTGAGGTAATACAAAAATGTGTGAGCTGGAGGCTAAAAAAACTGTGAGCTGGCTCACACTAACTCAGCTTAGAGGGAACACTGATGGCAACCGTAGCTGACGGTGATACCTGCCACTAACCACTGCCAGCTTAGTCAACGCTTACTGGAATTAAATTAAATTAAATTAAATTAAATTAAATTAAATTAAATTAAATTAAATTAAATTAAATTAAATTAAATTAATCAAATTGACTGGCGAACAACAGTGCTGTGGGCTTGTGGTTTTAGATGTTCCACCTCCAGAAGATTCACCGGCAGCTTTCTCTCTCCCCCTCTCTCTCTACTGGATAACCCACTTCCACAGCCAAGTTTCTCAGTTCTGGGACCACCCCACCCCGAACATCCCTGAACTTTTAGTCCCCACTTTCTGCTGGAAGTAGAGGCACAGCAGGGAGTGGGGTGGCTTATCACTGCTGCTCTTTCCTCCCTGTTCTTCTGCCAGCTGGGCTCTTCTGCTGCTGTCAGCCTGCCTTCCCTCTCTTTCTCCTCCACCACGGATACTGACCTGCTGCAAAATGGCCAAGAGAATAACACAGGGAGGGGGAGACTGGCTGCAACTTGCTTTCCTGCCTAGGCAGGAAAGGGGTGAGGAAGGCTGTGAGAACCCTGCTCTTCACACTGTCTCCTCTCCCTCCCCTTGCTTGAGAAAGGGAGGCATCAGCAGTTGGGCAGGTGGAGCTGAAGCAACAGTGCTTGCCCCAATTGGGAGAAAAAGAAGAGGAGAAGAGTGCCTGCTGCTTGTGCCCCTGGTCTCTCTTCCTCCTGAGTGAGGCCAAACTGGGCAGGGGCTCAGCAACACTGGTGACTTTTGCTTCCCCCAAGGCAGTAGACTCTTTTCCCCTTGGGCAGCAGCTGCCTCTGCTCTCCAGCCTGGGTGGGGGATTACGGTGGTGGGTGCTGCAGATGTGATAGGGGGTGTTGCCCCATGTGCCCCACTACTGGCTAGGGCCCTGAACAAAAGCCTGCCCACTTGAATCTTTTTGGCAAAAGAGCAGTGATACTTGGTTGCTTGGCTACAGTGATCCATGCAATGGTCACCTCAAGACTAGACTACTGCAGTGCTCTCTACATGGGGCTGCCCTTGTTGTGGATCCGGAAGCTACAGCTAGTGCAGAATGCTGTGGCCAGGCTGTTGATGGGCCTCCCCAGGTGGGAGCACATCCAACCTGTGCTAAGGACACTGCACTGGCTGCCAATAGCATACCAAATCTGCTTCAAGGTTCTGGTGCTTACCTTGAAAGCCCTATATGGCTGGGGCCTGACATACCTATGGGACTGCCTTTCCCCATACATACCCCAGAGAGCACTATGTTCTGGGGGAGGCTAGGCTTGCTACCACTAGGGCCGAGGCCTTTTCAGTAGTGGCCTCACCTGGTGGAATGAGCTCCCGGAGGAGATCAGGGCCCTGTGGGACCTCTCACAGTTCCGCAGGGCCTGCAAGATGGAACTCTTCCGCCAGGCATTCAATTAGAGGCCGTCACAGTCATAGATCCCGGCCTACGGTCTCCAATGGCAAGCTGATGCCATAATGAACCTTTGAGCCATCCCAGAACATCTGGGAAGGGGAAACCTTGGCTGGTAAATGTGCCATCTGACTGTGTCTTAACCGTCAGCTCTTTGCTAGTTGCATTTTGCACTGTGTTGTATTCATTTTAGATGCTGTGTTTTAAATAAGTGTTTGTTTCTAAGCTGTATTTTATACTTGTTTGTTTTAAGCTGTATTCTATATTTGTTGGAAGCTGCCTTGAACCTGCTATGCGGGGAGGGTGGGGTATAAGCCTAAATAATAATAATAATAATAATAATAATAATGATGATGATGATGATGATGATGATGATGATGATGATGATGATGATGATGATGATGATGTATCCTGATTTTATGGTTTCCCCATTGCTGGCGTGGCTGTGGATAAAGCACAGCAGCAACAGGGCTTCCACATAGCAGGTTTCCTTGCCCCAGTCCCCCAACAGTGGTCATGACCCTCCCCTGGGCCACCTGCTCTTTTGCAATCCAAAAACCAACTCTGCACTCAAAATTATTGTATCAGTATACCTTTGTAACTACAGGTATTGCAGATTCTCTGAGTTCCCAGTTTTCATAAAAAAGGTGAGTCTCTAGCCTCTTCCCTTGCAAAGATAAGTATTTTTTCCTTATATCTCTGCAAGGAGAGAGACTAGAGACTTACTTTTACTTTTTAATTTAAGCTGAGAATTCAGAGAACATGTTACATCTATTGTCATAAGGATATATTGATATAGAAGGAGAAGAGATTGGATTTATACCCTGCCCTTCACTACCTGGAGGCATCTCAGAGTGATTTACAAACTCTTTCCCTTCCCCTCCCCACAACAGACACCCTATGAGGTAGGTGGAGCTGAGAGAGCTCTCCCAAGAACTGCCCTTGAGAGAACAGCTCAGAAAGAACTTATGACTGACCCAAGGTCACACCAGCAGCTGCACATGGAGGAGTGGGGAATGAAACCCAGTTCTCCTAGATTAGAGTCTGTGCTCTTAACCACTACACCAAATTGGCTAACAAAATTCTAGTGCTGATTCTTTTTTTAAAGCCCCTTGGTGACAGGGGGAGGAAATGGCTGCTGTAGGGAACAGGTTGGAGAAAATGGGTGCCATGTGAACCTGGAAATCTAAATTTTCCCATGTGCACTGTAGCCATTCATGCTTTACTGTAATCTATCCCAAAACTTCAGAGTGAAGCAGGTTTGAGAAATATCAGAGAACTGCCAGAGAATCCCCCCAGAGATCCATGATACTGTATGGAAGCAGGGGCGGGGTGGAAATCTGCTTTCCAAAAGCATTCAACTTGGGGTAGATGACCTGTGCAGAAGCCGTCTGGGAGACTAATCTCTCCATATGATTAGAACAGCCACGTGAGAAGGGCTTAAAACTGCCATGTCTTGATTTAAGCAGTCTTGTGATTCTATCAAAGATTATTGGTTTTCTGTATTAGTGGTCTTCCTTTGGTGCCATGTTATTTCAAAACATATTACAACAAATAACATGGATCTACACATTTTTGACCACGCAGCTGGTTGATGTGTACAGAAAGCTGGGTTTACACTAAACTCCTAAGAGGAGTTATGCCCAGAGTTGCAAACCTCCAGGTGGCACCTGGGGATTACAAATGATCCCTAGATGATAGACATAAATTCCACTGGAGAACATGGCTGCTTTGGAGGGTGGTCTCCTTTCCTTTCCTTTCCTTTCCTTTCCTTTCCTTTCCTTTCCTTTCCTTTCCTTTCCTTTCCGTTCCGTTCCGTTCCGTTCCGTTCCATTTCAGAGCTCCTCTAATGAATAGTTCTTGAGCAATGACTAGAAGAGTACTAATTTAGTTTCCAAAGGAAAATATGATAGACAGTTTAGCAGCCAGTAAGGCTCTTGAGAACCCCTGGACTGCAAGGAGATCAAATCAAGTCAATCCTAAAAGAAATCAACCCTGACTGTTCCCTGGAAGGCCAGATCCTGAAGCTGAAGCTCAAATACTTTGGCCACCAAATGAGAAGGGAGCACTCACTGGAGAAGACCCTGATGCTGGGAAAGACTGAAGGGCAAAGAAGAAGGGGACGGCAAAGGATGAGATGGTTAGTGTTATTGAGGCAACGAACATGAAATTAAGCAAACTCCAGAGCATGACGGAAGACAGGAGGGCCTGGCGTGATGTGGTCCATTGGGTCGCGAAGAGTCGGACTCGACTGCACGACTGAACAACAACAACAAAGGCTGTATTAGGATGTTGGGCGAAATGCTCTCTAGGGGTGAAGCACTTCGCCACAGGTATAATTAATTTCGGGATCTTTTGGTCTATGTCTACGAGGAATGGGCTGCCGCGGAGACTTCCCAGTGAAGAGGCGAGAGACAGGACTCAGAATAATGTTTAGTTTACTTAAATAAAGCACAGTTCCAATAACAGTTACACTCAACAAATACAATTCACACACACATTCATATCAAGGTCTAAGAATCAAAAGATAGATAAAGCACAGTTGCATGAGCAGTTTATCGTTGATTTTGAAGAGGGCGATATTTACACCCAAGGCGCGGCTCCTAAGCTTCCAGCGAGTGGGGTTAGGTGGGGTAGGAAGGATGGAAGAAGGGGGGCACGTGGTCTAGACCAGCTAACAACACACGTGTATGGTTCCAGCTGCAGACTGGAATGAAGCGAGGCAAGGGCTCGGGTACAGGATGGGGGCTTAAGAGGGTAAAAGCAGACAGACAGCGGTTGTGGTTTCAGCAGCAGTAAGGCAAGGGACTTCTCTAGAGCTAACCCAGAGATCGCGTTATTATAGCGTCTTGGGTGCTGGGCGTGGAAGGCCAGGCGGTGTACACCTACTGACCCTCCCAGCCGGCTGTGTCAGTGTCAATTTCAAATCTTATTGGCTACACTGTCCGTTGGATACCTGGGGGCAGGGCTGAGGAAGCTGGCTGGCAGGCAGATGGTTTCTCCAGGTAGCTGATGACTCTGGTATTGTTCATGTGTATGCCTGGGGTGGGGAAGGCACTTAATCTCATCATGCAAACGACTTGCAGGGGAAAAGTCCTTTGTCTGCTGTATGGCCCTTAATCCGTGTATGTGACATGCGGCAGGTATGCAATGGAGTCCCTCAGAGTAAAAAGACAGCTTTTTCCCTTTTCTATGGGCTTCTCCTTTGGCATCCATTTTACAGTCTAGCAAGTACACAGACCATGTGGGAACAGCAAGCAGTCCATAGCAAAGCCCCATAATGGCGTCGGGGCTAACAAGGATCACTGTCTAGCATCATATAGAGAAAATGGGTTCTATGGCAATATACTCTGCTGAGGTCCCTCCCCAGGCTCCACCATCAAATCTCCAGGAATTTCCCATACCAGAACTGGCATCCCTAGTTATGCTCTTCCAAATCAGCTGAAGTTAATGGGCTGAGAAACGTGTAACTATGTTAAGATGGCACTGCTAAATACATTACAGACCTATGGCATCCTTAAAGGGAGAAACTGCACTCGTCTTAAAGCTGAGGATTGCTCATATGTTGATATTGCAGGCTATTTTTATTCAAACATGTATATCCAATTCTACTTGATAAATATTTATCCAAAGCAGCTAACCAATAATAAAAATGCACAGTTGTAATAACAATCCAGTAACAACAAAATAATGAAAAACAACAACACAGTAACGAGAAACCAAAGTGATATACCAAATTTAGCAGAGACCAAGAAGACCATTGCATAGTGCATAAATGCTAGTAATGAATGTGACAATTGGATGCTTCTCGTTAGGACATTCTGTCTACGTGGAGCCACACAACTAAAAAGTTTCTTTTATCTCCTGCTTCACCTCCATTGGCCAAGGGCCTTGTTTGAATCTCTGAATGTGGAGCGAGGTTCACGTGTAGCCCTTCAGATACCCCAGGTCTAGGCTTTAAAGGTTTAAAACTAGCACTGTATTCAGAAACAAAACAGAAGCCAATGTGAAAAACATAATGTGTTGATTAGGGTCACCGGCTCTTGTGTTGGGAAATCCCTAGAGATTTGGGGGTGGAGCCTGAAGAGGGTGGGTTTTGAGGAGAAGGACTTCAGCAGGGTATGATGCCGTAGAGTCCACCCTCCAAAGCAGCCTTTTCCTCCATGGGAACTGATTTCTGTAGTCTAGAGATGACTTGTAATTTTGGGAGATCTCCAGGCTCCACCTGGAGGCTGGCAACAGTAGTTATTATTCATTCTCGTTAATGACATTACAGCATTAATCTGGAGTAGCCTGAGAGATTTTCAAGGCACCACAATGTAATGAATCTAGTTCTTATATGACCAAGTGAAATATATGTATATGTGAAATAGTGTTGGATTTCTACATGTAGTTTTGCTTGGTGCAACTGACTCTAATAGATTATTTTATTGACATGCTCCTGTATTAGAACTGTGCACTCTGCCCCTGTAAAAACAGCTGGGTTATCTGGTAGAGGTTGATTTTTTAAGTTTCCACCATCCTTTTATGTATCACTTCTTTTTTATATATTTTTCCCCTTGAAGGACAGTGCTTGCTTGGCACAATCTACACTTGATACCTATATGTTATAAGGACAAGGCAAGGCAGTTCAGAATTGGCACTGATTTATAGAAAATAATCATTAAATACATGGTTTTGTTGCTGGGAAAAAAGTGCAACAGCATTGTAATCTATTATTTTTTGTTTGTTTTTATCTCATTTTTTCACATGTTCACAGTGGTTTCAGCACAAGTAAAAATAAATGTTAAATACAGCTGTAAGGGGAGGAGGAGCTCCCATTGCAATAAATATTCCTGAGCACTGGACATAAAAATGTACATAAATAAAGGAAGCCTGATGTTCAGTATATAGCACAGCTCATAGTAGAACACTGCATGTAGAAGATCCCAGGTTCAATAATTTATTTATTTAGAATATTTTTATGTCTCCTCTCCAGGCAAACTGCCCAAGTCAGCTTACAAAGTTTTTAAAAAATGGACACAGCATTATTTTCATTCATAATACTTGTTTCTCACTGGGACTCAAGACAGACAGATTACAAGTATAATAGAACTATTTAATTGATTAGTAAGCCAAATTACAACATGATAAAATTTTAATTATTACAAACAGCAAATAATCAGTCAGCAGGCAAGTTATAAAACATGATAAACTATTCAAGTTTAATGGCAGAGATTCCTAGTAAAACAATGTAGTAGAATGGAGTTGGGATTGAAGAACTGGAAGGAAAAACAACACCTCAAGATATCTAATTCTTATCATGTCTAAATCAAAGCCACAGGTTTTCAGAAAAGTCTGAAATCTAAAACAAAAAAATCACTGGAGGGTTACATCCATCCCCCAAATAATAGAAACAACACCTGTAGCTTTAAGAATAATGTGCCCTCAAGTGGCCATTTCTCCTTCATGCCCAATGTTTTAATTGTTGTTTTTTATGTTTTTGTATGTTTTTTTAGAGGTGCGGTGGCTTAGAGGTTAAGAAGCTGAGCTGCAGACTGGAAGCTCTGTAGTTCGGCAGTTTGAGACCCTAGTGCCACATGATAGAGTGAGCTCCCATCTCTGGCCCCAGCTCCTGCCAACCTAGCAGTTCGAAAGCAAAAAAAAAAAGAAAGAAAAATGCAAGTAGATAAATAGGTACCACTTTGGTGGGAAGGTAACAGTGTTCCATGCACCTCGATGTTTAGTCATGCCACATGACAACAGAAACATCTGTGGACAGCACTGGCTCTTCGGCTTGGAAACAGAGATAAGCACCGCCCCTAGAGTCAGATTTGGCTGGCTTTCAAGCAAGGGAAATCTTTACCTTCACCTTTTTATGGGTTTTTAAGCTCTGGTTTTACTTGTTTTAGTGATGTGTTTTTGTTGGTTTTAATGTCTTTATAATGTGATTTTATTATGTATGTTTTTAATTTGTTAGTTGCCTGGGTGGCTGTTATGAGAGCGGAAAAGCAGAGTGTAAATTCTGTAAGAATAAATAATAAAACAATTGATAACCGTGAAAGTATCACCAGCCTTTAAGCCTTGGTTCCTGTCAATAAAAGACAGGAGGAAGTGGCAGGGCCCTTTACAGGGCTGTTTTGACTTTGAGGGGGTAGGCTTAATACCATTTGACTTGCATGACTCACCCAAGCCTGGCTGCTTGGCTACTGTTCAGCAGCAGCTATTCTATGAAGGCCAGCATGATGTGGTTAGAGTGTTGGACCAGGGTCTGGGAGACCTGGGTTCAAATCAGCACTCTGCTATGGAAGTTCACTGGATGACTTGGGGCATTCACATACTCTCAACCTTACCTACCTCACAGGATTCCTATGAGAATAAAATGGAGGAGAGGAGAATAGTGGAAGCTGCTTTGGATCCACACCGTGGAGAATGGCAAAATGTAAATGAAGTCAATAAATATAGCTGAAGATGGGGGAAATAAAAGGTAGGTTGGTTGGTGGAATGAGAGAAAGAAGCAGGGAAAGGGGAGAATATAGGGGTTGCAAAAAGGCAGGGAAAAGGCAATACATGGGGATAGGGATGAAGGGGAAAGTGGGATGCCCCCTGAAAGTCCTTGCTGGTTCCCCATTCCACATCTGGGCCCTGTAGGCCACAACCTTCTCCTATAAGGAATGACTGAAACCAACCCAAAGCACATCCCTTAATCCCTAATTCTACCTCCAAATGTCTCAACAGGATGACATGGTCAATTGTTTTAAAGGCTGTCAATAAGTCTTCAAATCTGTTAGTATCCAGAATTAAAAACCCAGCCACAGCATAAAAAACTGGACCATGAAAACGTAGACCTCTGAGCAGTATAAAATAACAATCTCCAGACTAAGAACATACCAACTGTACAGAAAAAGTCTTTTCTGAATCCTCCCTGCCTGAGCCAGATGGCCTTAGCTGGTGACACTTCAGTGTGACTTTTGTCACCTGAGCAGATGGACTACCAAATGGCCAGGCCTCATATCCATATACAAGACACTGTGACACCTTTGCTGGGGCAGAGAGACATGCAGGCGCCTTCCCAAGCATGGGAAAGAGCTATGCCCCGTACATTAACACATCAAAAACATTCTCTGACATGACATGTAGCACGTAGACACCTGGCAATGCATGGTAACCGGAGATTGAGCACACCCCTCCACTCCCTCATGATTGGATAAAGGCCATATTCGATAGTGACGGAGAAGGGGGTATAATTGTGATAACCCTTTGGGAAAAGTTAGTTCTTTCTGGAAACAAAGAGTTCTTTTTTTGAACTGGTTGCTTGCTTGCCTGGAGTTTTACTGCGAGGCAGCCAAAGCTGGACTTAGCTGCCAACAGCACCATGAGGTTCCTTCTCAAGATTCCCTGGTGAGACCTTGGACTATTTGCACACTCAATCATCTGATACCTCTGAAGCCTGGTAACTATGGAATACCTCTATTGTGTAGTTAGAGCTGAACAA
The DNA here is from genome assembly GCA_029375565.1 of Gekko gecko. Lineage (NCBI taxonomy): Eukaryota > Metazoa > Chordata > Lepidosauria > Squamata > Gekkonidae > Gekko > Gekko gecko. Next base: position 92,351,287 of record JAPDNY010000011.1, on the reverse strand, counting down.
GCTATAGATATCATTTGTTTTCTTACCTTTTACCAGTCTGGTGTAATATGCATGCTTTTGCACTGAATAAAGATAATATATAATCAATATTATCTGGACCTGTCTCCTCTGTTGCAACTTGATCTCTAAGACTAAATCTTGTGCCTAAGCTGTCTCTGCTGATGAGGCTACCACCATGTTAATTAATTGCTTACAGCCCTGATACAGAGCTGGTAAAGTCGTTAAGTCCTAGAGACCAGGCAGGAGTTGGGATCTCTGCTCCTGAACTTTGGTGGGGACCTTTTGTAAGAGATCCTGGTGGCAGTGACTACTGGTAAAGCCTGGAGAGTGTACAGACATTCTCCTGGGGTTTGTTTAATTGTTGCTGAATGCAGGGTTTTTAACTCTCATCCCTAGACTGGGGTGAGAGCAGAAAACCTTGACACCAACATGATGTCAAAAGATCAACCCATTAAGAGTTTTGGTGAACAGAAACATTTTGGCCTGGTGCCCAAAAGAGAGCAATGTAGGTGCCAGGCGAGGTTCAAGGGGAAGAAGGTCATTCCATAAGTGAGGTGCCACTACTGAAAAAGCCACCCACCTCACCTCTGAAGGCAGGGACACACAGTGCAGGGCTTGTGAGGCAGATCTTAACTGGCAGGCTTGACAATATGGGAGGAGGCAGTCCTTCAAGTACCCTGTCTCTAAACCATCTTGGGCTTTAAAGTTAAGAACCTGGGCTTTGAATTGTGCCTGGAAACAAATGGGCAGCCGGTGCAGATTTCTTAGCACAAGGGTGACACAATCTCTGTATCCCACCCTTCATGTTAGCCTGGCTCATGTATTTTGGACAAGATGATGTTTATGGACCACAAAAGGCAGCCCCAATGTAGAGCTCATGGCCAGATCGATTTTACAATAATTCAAAGGTGTAAGTCTCCAGTTGTTCACGAATACAAAGTTTCACAAGAAGGGAACAATAAATGGTTAACACCTATTTCAAAGCTTGTAAAAGCAGCCAAAAAGTTTTTTTGCCGTTGTTCCCAATTACAGTGGAGATGCTATCAGTGACCAATATGTGTCTAGGTTTCTGCATGTTTCAATAGTGTTCTTCCAGGTCATGAGTTATCAATGGAACTCCATAAAAACAAAACAAAACAAAAACCCACACAATGAACAGATGGCGATTTGTGCTGCTTATCAAAATAATTACTCTTGAGCATTGGGTGAGTCATTAATGGCTTAGTGCCATAATTCTGTGATTTTAGCACTGTGACAATACAATTTGTTGTGTTTATTTTTTGTTTTTAATGTAGTTTTTATGTAGGTGTTAAACATTTATTGTTCCCTTCTTGTGAAACTTTATATTTGTGAACAATTTGAGAGTTTGAAAACCTTTGAATTATTGTAAAATTACATTGTTGGAATTTCATATGCTATATGATAGTAAATTCTAATAATCAGTAAGCAGTAGATATTGTACATGGTATTACTTCAATACTTGTAATCTTGCCACACCGCGTGTTCCTGGTTTTGCCTGTCAACTATCAGTGAAAGGCGGGGCAGCTGGAAATGGTGTGTGTGTGTGGGGGGGGAGCAAATCATATTTTATCCTCAAGAGGATCTCATCCAGTGTTCCCTCTAAGCTGAGTTAGTGTGAACTAGCTCACAGTTTTTTAGCTTCCGACTCTCACATTTTTGTCTTGGCTCAGGAAGGATGGCTCCGGAGCAACTAATTCATGCAGTAGCCAGATCGCTTGCTCACAACTTTAATGCCAGTAGCTCACAAATTAGAAGACTCCAAGCTTAGACGAAGCATTGATCCTGTCACGTCCATGTTAATGTGGAAGATGGACTGGAGAGCCATCTACAAAACAGAGGACTTGCCCAGCCCCTGTTATGTGCCTGACTTTATATTAATGCTCATGAGGAAAATAAACAGTTGTTGCTGTGGGCTGACTGGGTATCTGTGTATTTGAGACCCCGTTGATGTAAACTATGGGGTGCGTGCTGTGATAGGATAATGAAGTCAATCTATGACTAAAGGGGGAATCTGCATACCTTGGATGGTGTAAGAGTAATTGATGTGACACGATGTCATTCCTGAAACAGTGTTTTAAAATTACGGCCCTTCCTGTGGGGGGAAGAGTACCTTACCCCGGAATTGTTTATGCAAAGGAAGTTTCCAGCACCCTTGGTTATTACTCTAGGACATAAGAAGGGACCTGCTGGATCAGACCAGTGATCCATCTAGAACAGCATCCTGTCTCACACCTTGGCCTCCTTGGTATTAGACCTGTACATGTAAGATTTTCAGGATTACACATGAGAAATTGGATCACAGATATGTGATTTAAATACACTTCTTAATCCTCTATGATTGGCTGATAACAATTTGCCACTATTCTTCAAGGCCATTCTGCAACGGGACTGTAACAAAACCAGTCCTCCCCCACTTGCTGCCAATAGGGAAAGGTTTATTAAATTTTTTTATTATTTTTCTAAACACAAACATACATTCACAAACACTGACACACCCATATGAGGGGGAATAATGCATAGTACATAGTTTCACTTTATATACAAAGAGTTTTCTCAATGCAAGTAACTAAAAAGTCCATTTTCTTTGTTGTCTTCTATATTTCTTATAATTTCCTTGTTATTCCAGTCTTTATTAATCATGGTATATTATTATAGCTGTTGTACCAACTATAGAATCTTGACCATGTATTTTGAAATGTGGACTCTGTATGTCCCTTTAACAATAACGTTAGTTTATTTACTTCTGCCGCCTCCAAAAGCTTATTGGGAATTTCTTGTTTTGTTGGGATCTCCTGTACTTTCCAGTATTTAGCATATAGAATTCTAGCAGTTGTTGTTATATAAACAATAAGATAACGATCATCCTTTTTACATAAATCAGGAAGAACATTTAACAGTAATACTTCAGGAGTGAAAGGAACAGTACACTTTGGTGTACAGAGCCAGTTTGGTGTAGTGGTTAAGTGTGCAGACTCTAATCTGGGAGAACTGGGTTTGATTCTCCACTCCTCCACTTGCACCTGCTGATGTGACCTTGGGTCAGTCACAAGCTCTGGCATAGCTGTTCCTCAAAGAGCAGTTTGTGTTAGAGTTCTCTCAGCCCCACCTACCTCACAGGGTGTCTGTTGTGGGGAGGGGAAGGGAAAGGAGTTTGTAAGCTGCTCTGAGACTCAAAAGTGAAGGGCGGGGTATAAATCCAATCTCCTCCTCCTCCTCCTCTTCTTCTTCTTTAATGTTTTTTGCAAAATTTCATGTATCCAAGCCCAGAATTTTTTAACTTTTCCACAATGCCACCAAATATGATAAAATGACCCCACCTTATTTTGGCATTTCCAACATTTGTTTGAACACTTACTATTATATTTAGCTAACTTTTCTGGGGTTACATATCACCTGTAAAACATTTTCTTTATAAGAGACCACTTTCGCTATTTTCATGTTTTTCTTCCATAATTGGTCCCATTGATCTCGGTCAATGTTATGTCCCAAGTTTTGCACCCATTGAATCATCATAGTTTTGACCGTTTCATCCATCATCATATAATCAAGAAGAAAGCTATACATTTTTAAATAAATTTTTGATCTGTAGAAATCATTTTTTTTCAAACTCTAACAAATTATCATAAAAACCTAATTTTTTGTCTTTAGAGAATCTAGATTCAATTTGTGCCCTTTGCCACCACGTTAGGTCCAATAATGCTTTCAAATTCAATTTAGAATCTAGAATATCTGAATACCTTTTTACATCCTCTTCAAAATAGGTTTTAGAGGTTGTGAAGGCTTCTAAAGGAGCAATCAGTTTTGAGTTCTTTGTATATAATTGTTTATGCAAGGGTTCCCAGACTTTCAATAAAGATGCTTTCAGCCAATGGTGCTTGAAGTATCTATGTACTGTAGCTTTCCCATACCATAAAAATGCGTGCCAGCCTAGCATTAGGTCATGGCCTTCCAGTTTTAATAGTCTTTGATCTTCTAAAGTAATCCATTCTTTAATCCAGGCCATAGCTGATACTCTATAATAAAGAAGCCAATTGCTCGATAATAAAGAAGCCAATTTGATATGCAAAGCCTCTCTTTCTTTAAAATCTTGTAGAGTTTTAAGTTTTATTTTCGGACGTTTCCCTTGCCATATAAATTTTGAAATTAAATTGTCTATCTCTTTAAAAATTGCTTGACATTGCAAAATAGATATTGTTTGAAATCGAAATAACCATCTTGGTAATATATTCATTTTTACTATGGCCATCCGACCCATTAAAGATATTTGGAAATGTTTCCATTTTTCCAAGTCTTTCTTTGTAGACTTTAAAAGCTCTTTATAGTTGTTTTCCTGCAGTCTGCTGCATTTATTAGTCAACATTATTCCTAAATACTTAATCTTTTTCTGCAGTTGAAAATACGACTCTGCTGAAGTAATAAAGCTTGTTCATTTGTCATATTCTTTGTCAGTATCTTTGTTTTATTTATGTTCACTTTTAGTCCTGCTACTCACCCATATTCCTGTAGTTTTTCCTTCAAAACTTGTATTGAATTGAGGGGGTTCTCTAACTAGTTCTGAAGAAGATACTGAAACAGTGTCTTAAGTAGCTGGCAGACTGTCATTGCTATACTTTTCCTTTTGTTATAACTCAGTGTGTTATGCAGTGAATTATACACACACACACACACACACACACACTTTACTGTATATAGGGACTGTTTTCACTCATCACGCTGTACTTTTTACACTGTATGTATTAATATTTGGCTTGCACACAATCCAGCCTTTTTCTTTGTGTGGCTTCTGGTACTCAGTACCCTCTTTGGTCACACACTGACCAACCAGTTCTTCTGGAAATCCAGCAATAGGGCACAGAGGCTGAGGCCTTCCCCGGATGTTATTCAGAGATTTGTGTGTATGTAAAGCACTGTCAAGTCACAACCCTAGCCAGGGGCTTCTAAAACAAATGAGAAGCAAAGGTGGTTTGCCATTGCCTTCCTCTGCAGAGTCTTCCTTCGTAGTCTCCCATCTAAGTACTGACCCTAATTAGCTTCTCCCATGATATCAGGCCGTATGATGCTTCCTTCCCTCCTATGTTCAGAGATTTACTGCATCTGGATGGGGAGGTTCCCTTTAGTCACCATGGCTAGTAGCTGCTGATATCCTCCATAAATCTGTCTAATCCTATTTTATAGGTGACTATGCCCGTGGCCATCACTACATCCTCTGGCAGTGAATTTCACATTTTAGTCACACTTAGTGTAAAGCATTATTTTCTTTTGTCAGTCCTGAATCTGCTACTCTTCAGCTTCATTAAATGCCCTTGAGTTCTAGTAGTTTGGAAAAGGGAGAAGAAGTTATGTCAACTCTCTTTACCCAATGTATAATTTTAGAAACCTCTATTACGCCCTCCCTTTGGTTGCCTGTTTCTAGACTGAAAAGTCCCAGACTTTTCATCCTCATAGGGAAGTCTCTATCCCCTTAATAATCTTGGTTGCCCTCTTCTGTACTTTTCCAGCTCTGTGATGTATTTTTTGTACTTTTCCAGCTCTATGATTACCAGAACTGCACACAGTATTCCAAATGAGGCTGCAGCATAGATCTATATGGGCCATTATAATATTGGCTGTTTCATTTTCAGGGAAGGGCAGGGGAAAGGAGATTGTAACCCGCTCTGAGACTCTTTTGGGTAGTGAAGGGCAGGGTATAAATCCAATCTCTTCTTTTCTTCTTCCATCACCTTTTAAATTGCATCCTGCATTTCCTCCCACTTTTACCTCAACTGTCCATTGGGTTTTCTTTTAGGTTCTGCATTCATTCAGCTGTCAGATCATTTTCTGTTCGCTGTATCCCCAGCTTTTCTAAAAGTGCTTTTGTCATGGACTTTTTACTTTTTTCACTTCAGAGTTGATGATAATTCAGAAGCAGACATATTTTGTCAGATTTTGCAAACAACCCCCATTTCCCGCCCCTCCTTTTTGGTCAACACAATTGCTACCTTTGAGGTTTATTGTTTCTCCCACTCTTCAATTGACTCCATCTTACTTTCCCCCCGCTTCTGCTCCACCACTGTGAGTGTTCCCCATCATTTCCATTTAATTTTTTAAAAATAAGCCCTTTGTCTAGTGCTAAGATAAATTGATTGCTAATCTTTTGGTTCAGTTACATAAGAACATAAGAGAAGCCAATGTTGGATCAGTCCAATGGCCCATCCAGTCCAACACTCTGTGTCACACAGTGGCCAGAAATACCAGGTGCCATCAGGAGGTCCACCAACGGGGCCAGACCTCCAGAAGCCTTCCCACTGTGCCCCCCCCCCAAGCACCAGGAATACAGAGCATCACTTGCCCCAGACTGAGAGTTCCTACCTATACCTTGTGGCTAATAGCCACTGATGGACCTCTGCTCCAGATGTTTATCCAATTCCCTCTTGAAGCCATCCATGCTTGTAGCTGCCACCACCTCCTGTGGCAGTGAATTCCATGAGCCATTTGAGAGCTTGGTAAAAAGTGATGTTTTTCTTCCCCTCCTTGTGCATTCTCTTGTACTCCCCCTCCCCCACAAACTAGCACAAGGGGAAAAGGTACTCTCATGGTCTAAAGTGCTTAAGAGGGGGAGATCTGTCACCAGAGTGGGATGGAAAGTTGGGAAACCAAGACAAGGGGCAGACTCAGCTGATGATGTTAAGCCAATGGGGGGGGGGTCCCCAGAAGCAAGGAAGTCGATGATCCATGGGTGTAAAGTGCCAAAGAGGGGGGGGGAGGTCTTGCACTGAAGGGAGGTGGAAAGTCGGGAAACCATGACCAGGGGAAGACTCAGCAATGACAGCTAATCATGTTAAGCCGGGGGGGGGGCAGAGGCAAGAAAGTTGAGGATTCATTAGTCTAAAGTGCCAAGGTGTGTGTGGGGGGTCTAGCACAGGAGGGGGATGGAAAATCAGAAAACCGAGACCAGGGGGAGACTCGGCAATGACAGCTGATGATATTAAACCAAGAGAGGGGCTCTCTAGAGGTGAGGAAGTCAAAGAACCACGGGTCTAAAGTACAAAAGGGGGGATCTAGCACCACTGATGTTCCCACTCAGTGTTCCCTCTAATCTGAATTAGTGTGAGCTAGCTTACAGTTTTTTAGCCTCCAGCTCACACATTTTTGCCTTAACTCGGGAAGGATGGCTCCAGAGCAAACTAATTTATACAGTAGCCAAATTGCTCTCCCATGACTTTAATGCCAGTAGCTCGCCAAATAGAATGTTTGCTCACAAAACTCTACAGCTTAGAGGGAGCTTTTCCTCACCCCAACTAAGAAAAAATGCAGGTTTTGGTTGCACTTGCAACCTCCCTGATGGAGGTCCATACATGGCTGTGGACTCGGGGCTCTTTTTGTAGCAGGAACTCCTTTGCATATTAGGTGACACACCCCTAATGTAGCCAATCCTCCAAGAGCTTACAGATCTCTTCTTACAGGGGCTACTGTAAGCTCTTGGAGGACTGGCTACATCAGGGGTGTGTCGCCTAATATGCAAAGGAGTTCCTGCTACAAAAAGAGCCCTGGTCAGCCTGTGGTCTCCTGGTGACACACAGAAATAGCTGTTTACAGAACATGGAATAAAACTGCTGAATACACCTCAGCACCACCCAGCCAGCCAGTCAGCTCACTGCAGGCTATGCTGCCCTCTCCCACCACTCACAGAGAGCCTTTGGTTGGTGGATGCTGCTGTGCAGCTGCGATAAGGTGACTTCGTAAACTTAAAAAAAAATTGGACGCCACTCCCCACTGATGGACCTCCTGATGGCACCTGGTATTTTTGGCCACTGTATGTCAGTGTTGGACTGGATGGGCCATTGGCCTGATCCAGCGTTGGCTTCTCTTATGTTCTTATGTTCTCCTCAGGGCTCTTTTTGTAGAAAAAGCCCAGCAGGAACTCATTAGCATAATGGGCTACACCCAACAGCAGAAAATCACTAGCATGTTAGGCCACACCCATGACAGCGCATCTCATTAGCATATTAGGCCACACACCCCATGTTACCAGAAGTGTGGTCATCCAGCCACACCCACCTTTTGCTTCTTATTCTGTTTACCTTGCTTGTTGTCAAAACTCAGGGCTTTTTTTATAGCAGGAACTCCTTTGCCTGTTAGGCCACACACCCCCAATGTAGCCAATCCTAGTGAGTTCCTGCTGTTGGGTGTGGCCTGTTATGCTAATGAGTTCCTGCTGGGTGTGGTCAACTTGGGAGCCAGCCGGAACTCCGTTCCTGTGAGTTCCTGCCCAAAAATAGCCCTGGTTCTCCCACATGTCACAAGTGAAGCTCCACCCCAATTTAGAAAAGTGTGGTTTTTAAACTGTAGCCGCAGAATACACTGGATGGTGTAAGACTGGTGTGGATGGGCAGGCACAGAGATCTGCCGTGAGTACAGAAAGGGCCTACCTTCATTTTCTGCACTGTCGCCCACTCACCCTGTAGTTCTTCCTGTACTGTTTATCTGTCCTCTTCCTGTAATTCCCTGGCTGAATCCGTGGTCAGTGATACTTCACCAAATGCTTCCAAATTTGAACATGTGCCAAATTGGTAGCAACCCCCAGCGTTTCCCCCCCCCAGTCTGTTTTGATCCTGCTTGGGGATTCTGTGCTCTTTTCTGTATGTGTATTAGCAATCATTAATTTAATCAGGTACCTTGCTTTGCAACATGAGATAATCTGCAGTGTACCTGATGCATTAACAGCAATGTGAAATTAGCTACTGGCACAACTTGCAAACCCAACGTGTGTTAAATAAAAGAACATCTAAGAAGCAAATAGGAGAAGGTCACATTAAAAGATAATTTAGGCCTACAAAGAAATACAGGCATCTTTGGGGGGAAAATCCAGCCCTTCTATGGAGTTTTAAAAGGTAAGTTGTCCTTTCTAAACTGATGCAGGTGCACAATCATTTATCACAATGCCCTGGGGAGATGTCTAACACATTTACATACTAAAAATTTACATATGCTGAGGTATGGCCTACTTCCTCCACAAGGAAGGCTGCAGAGGTTCAGGGGCTTTTCTACAGCGTTCGATGGCACAGGACCAATTTGAAATAAGGCTTCTGATCCTGTTCTCTTGTTTCATTAGTACCATTGGGGAATTATGCGGGGAAATTTTCCAGTGGGTAACGGAGCAAGAGGGCACAATCCCTTGGGAAATTTCCCTGCATTAATCCCCATAGGTGCTGATGAAACGGTTTTACACGCTATTCTTGTTGCAGCAGAGAGAGAGAGAATTTGGTCACAACCCTTATTTCAGACCAGCCAGGTGCCATAGAACATGTACTTTGTTCATTTCATTGTGTCTAGAGAAGACTGTTCCTGGTGGATTGCGTAAACCATTTCAAAAGTAGGGCAAGTAGTCATGCACTAAGTACATCCTAGGTCTCCATGTGGAAAGGCATAAGAACATCAGAAGAGCCCTGCTGGGTCAGACCAAAGGTCCATCTAGTCCAGCGTCCTGTCTCACACAGTGGCCAACTGGCTCCTCCGGAGGAAGGACAAGAAGGCACAGAGGCTGAGACCTTCCTCTGATGTTTCCTCCGGGCTCTGAGATTCAGAGGTTTGGTGCCTCTGAATGTGGAGGTTCCCGTCAGTCTCCATGGCTAGTAACCATTTACAGACTGATCCTCCATGAATCTATGTAATTCCCTTTAAAGCTGTTTATTCCTGTGGCCATCACTACATCCTCTGGTGGCAAATTCCACATTTTAATCACTCTCTGTATAAAGTAGTATTTCCTTTTGTCTGTCCTGAAATCTACTGCCCATCAGTTTTATTGGATGCCCCTGAGTTCTAGTATATTGGGATGGGGGGGGGGAGGGAAATCTCTTTGTCGACTCTCTCCACTCCAGGCAGGTATAGGCAGGTATATTGCTGCCTGATGCTGAGTCAAACCATTGGTGCCACTTGCTCAACGCCATCGACTATAACCAGCAGAGGCCCTCCAGGGTTTCACAGAAAGGTGCTTGTTACTGGAAAACCTGGGACTTTCTGCATGCGCAGCACGTCTTCTACCACTGAGCCACAGTTTCTGTCCAAGATACAAAGCTCAAATCCGGGCTGCCTCCAGAGTGATATCTGAGAGTGTTGAGAGATAAACGTTTGAAATAAAACTTGAACTAAATGCCAGCCCAAAGAAACAAAAATCTTATGTCATTCTGTAAGATGCTCATGCTTTCGCAAACCTCCCGGGAAATGCATTTTTATAGCAGAGAAAAGCTATTCCAGCATGCATCTTTGCTGATCACACCTGTTGCGCTAATTCAGTGTCTGGTTCTTAGACGATTGTTGGCACAGCAAGGGTTAACCAAGGAAAGCTTTTATTGTATGTACCTTATCTCAGGACTAGCTTACACAAAGGGCAGACTTAAAAATGGTAAAGTCTTACATAAATAAACCACATCAGAATGCATGGGAGGGGGAGTCACATGTTTGAATGCTTCCCCCATGAAAAAAATATCCTTGTGCATAGAAAACTAAAGGTTGGTGAAACAGATCCTGAGTTACACCCTAACGATTTTCCACTAGTGCGAGATGGAGGTAGGGCAGTCTTGAATGATTCCCTTCCTCAATGCAGCCCTTCCCAGGTGATGTGGCTTTTGGTTCAGGTAAGTCCTCCAGTCTCTGACATAGTCTTTTCAGGATTCAAAAAGGTGTTTTATTAGGGAAGGGCAGGCCATAATCTACCTCCAGCAGTGGGAAGCTGGTAGGATCTAATCTATGCTTTTGTAGAGTGGTATCCTGTAGATTTAATTTTCTGTTTGCAGAATTTCTTTCTGTATGAGGGAACTTTTTCCTATGATTCCCTCCCCTGCTTACAATCTCAGGTTATGCAATCCAATAACCGCTCATCGGGTGATTTTCTGTTATGTTGACTGGTTTTAAATTACTCTTTAAAGTCACTGATTAAATTTTCCTCTTCCATTCTTTTGCATAAGCGTCACACACCTGTTGTTTGAGAACTCTACCGTATCTGTGAAATCTTTTGACCAGCTTCACCTATTAGTCAAATTCCTTTATTTTTGTTAACACCTCTGGGAGTGGAGGGTTTATTAATGTGAATGTAACATTTTTTTATTTTTATTTTTACAAAGGATGAGTCCAGCCAGCTAAAATGGTTGAGGCTTGAATTCCAACGTCCGTAGCCGAATAGCTCAAACAGGGTTTCCCAGAAAAGTGGAGTGAGATGTCTGGCTACTTGTTAGCATTCCTCACAATATAGTTATGCAGCCCCTACAATTTTTGTATACAAGTTAATGTAAATAATATTGAGCTTCATTGGGAACAACTTCTTTGAAAACATTCTGTCTGGTGCAGCAGAGTTTCTCCTTTCTGATCAGCTTGGTCTGTTGTTTGTAAGACACATAAGAACATAAAAAGAGCCCTGCTGGATCAGAGCAATGGTCCATCTAGTCCAGCATCCTGTCTCACACAGTGGCCAACCAGTTCCTCTGCAGGGTCAACAACGGGGCATAGAGGCCAAGGCCTTCCCCTGATGTTGCCTTCTGGCTCTGGTATTCAGAGGTTTACCGCCTCTGAATGTGGAGGTTCCCTTTAGTCATCATGGTTAGTAGCCACTGATAGACCTGGCCTCCATGAATCAATCTAATCCCCGTTTAAAGCTGTTTGTTCCTGTGGCCATCCCTACATCCTCTGGTAGCAAATTTAATTACCCTCTGTGTAAAGAAGTTTTCCTTTTGTCCATCCTAAATCTACTGTCCATCACCTTCATAGGAACACCAAAAGAGCCATGCTGGATCAGAGCAATGGTCCATCTAGTCCAGCATCCTGTCTCACACAGCAGCTAGTCAGTTACCTTGGAGGGCCAACCAACAGTGGCCAAGGACCTTTCCTGATACTGCCTCCTTGCTCTTATTGCCTCTGAAAACAGAAGTTCCCTTTAGTCACCATGACTAGTAACCATGGATGGGACCTCTCCTCCATGAATCTAATTCTTTTTTTTAAAGCTGTCTATCCTCATGGCTGTCACTGGTAGCTAAGTCTACTGGTAGGTAATTCCACAACCTAATTACTCATTTAGTAAGGAAGCATTTCCTTCTGTTCATCTTGAATCTGTTTCCATCAAGTTCTCAAGAGGCTTCTTAGTTCTACTATTAAGGGAGAGGGGAGAAAAAGTTCTCTTTATCTGCTCCCTCCATCTCAACCATGATTTTATTATCCTCTGTCATATCACTCCCTTGTCTTTTTTCCCCCTAAACTGAAAATGCCCAGCCTCTTTAGCCTTTCCTAGGGTGGCCACCTCTTCGTTGGGAAATACCTGGAGATTTTGGGGGTTGGACTCTCAGGAAGGCGGGGTTTGGGGCATAATGCCATAGAGTCCAGCTTCCAAAGCAGCCATTTTCTCCAGGTGAACTGATCTCTGTCACCTGGAAACCGGCTGGAATAGTGGGAGATCTCCAGCCACCACCTGGAAGTTGACAATCCTAGCCTTTCTCCATAGGATGCGTGTTCCAATCCCTAGATCATCTCGGTTGCCCTCCTCTGCATTCATCCATAATCGGTATGGGTGCAAGTCAAAGTACAGCTCTTAAACGCCTGAGGAAATGGTAAAAAGGACAAAGGGACACGTTCCTGACTAATAATTCCTCACCCTTCTGGAACTGGGAAGAAGGATTTCAGATCAGAGAGTGAGGATTCTGCAAATAAGGTTTGACTTCTCATTTGTCTTTGGGGTGTTTTCACACTGACACCTTTGTGCTCGAACTTCTGCTGAATGTGCTGCTTCCACTCTAGAACTTTTTAAAAAAAAACAAACCCTCATCCCACTGGTGATCTGGTATTAGAATCTCCGGGAAGTTCTAGCAGTAGTTTTATTGCTATGTCTCCCAGGCTGATTGAAAAGAACAGTGCAAGCTGTTCAGGAATGGAGATTAACTTCTGTACCCAGCCATTTCTGCCCTAGGCAAGGACCCTTGCCAAAAGCATCTCCTGTAATTACTTACCCAATGCAAAAGAAGTTATTCTTAGAAGACGTTCTTGCACGAAACACAGAGGGATGACATTTGTTGTAGCACTTTGACCAGTAAAGCCATGAAGTACTTTTCTGCTAAAAGTTAATGCAGAAGGTAGACGTCTGCTGTTTTCGAAAAACGACAAGTTGTGGATGCTTCTTTAGAAATGCAGTGCTGGTTCCTTACCATCTGGCCTGTCCCTGGAGATGCCAAGCAGGGAGATCAAGAATTGGCTGCAGAGGTGTGGGAAAGAAAGCCCCTTCTTTTTTGCACTGTTCTGTCCATCAGGCTTGCTGTTTCCTCTCCCCGGCACACCTATCTTCTGCTTTTTCCTGTTCTTTCCTACGAGGAGCCTGGATAGCAAGGGAAACTTGCAATCAGATTTTTTTGGGGGAAGAGCAGAAATCCTCTTCTGTAGAACACATCCAGCATGTGCTTTCCCTTCCTCCCTCATTTTAGTAGTGGAAAGAGCTGTCAAATCACAACAGACTTATGGCGACCCTCTAGGTTTTCAAGGCAAGAGACGTTCAGAGGTGGTTTGCCATTGCCTGCCCCTGTATACAGAACCTGGACTTCCTTGGTAGTCTCCCATCCAGATACTAACCTGGGTTGACCCCGCTTAGCTTCTGAGATCTGATGTGATCAGGCTAGCCTGCCTCAGTCCTCCTTGAAAATCAGATAGGAAGAAGAAGAGATTGGATTTATACCCCGCCCTTCACTCAGGGTCTCAGAGCAGCTTACAAACTCCTTTCCCTTCCCCTCCCCACAACAGACAGCCTGTGAGGTAGGTGGGGCTGGGAGAGCTCTTTCCAGAGCTGTCCTTGAGAGAACAGCTTTGACAGAACTATGGCTTACCCAAGGTCATCCAGCAGCCGCAAGTGGAGGAGTGGGGAATCAAACCCAGATCTCCCAGATCAGAGTCTGCGCACTTAACCACTACACCAAACTGGAAGCAGGTAGACCAGGATTTGTCCAGAGTAGAAGCCTGCTCCCTGCCTTCATTCCTGGATCGCCGTGGCCAGCAGAGTGAATGGGAGACACCAATAGATGCATAAAGCTACTTTACACTGAGTTGAACTATTGATCCACAATGTCAGTATTGTCTGCTCAGACTGGCAGCAACTCTCCAGGGTCTCAGGTAGAGGTCTTTCATATCACCTACAATTGAACTGTGTTGACTGGGGATGCCAGGGATTGAAACTGGGACCTTCTGCATGCCAAGCAGGTGCTCTAGCACTGAGCCAGGGCCTCTCCCAACTGGGTGCCTGAATTCTTGTGCCTCAGTAAAGAAGGGGGCAGGTGATACAGCCCTCTTCAAAAAAAATTTGGCTGCTACTTGGAATGCCGTGTGCTACCCACTCTTCCGCTTGCATTTTTAAAGAGATGCCGGAAGGCATAACAGTAGGCCAATAAAATACCAAGAGATGGATAATAGTTGAAATTGCAGCTCTGACAGTGATTCCTTCTGTACTTTAGAGGAAAATCTCTTAGGAACCTGAGAGGGCTGAAAAATCAAGATGTTAAGGATGGGTTGCTGGCATTGACTGACAAGAATAGCCTGCAAACATTTGCACCAGTAGATCTGGAGGTGCCAGAAGCACTTTGAGGCTGAAGAAGTTTGCGAACCTTGGAATTTGATTAACAGAGACTGCCCAAAATCTCTGCTTGCCACTCACAAACCAAGTAAGCCTGAGTGTTTCAAGTTTAGGGATATTTACATCTCAGTCTGGAACATCATTAGCTTGGAAATAACCCACTGATTTGAAGAATAGTTATATGTTCTTGCATCTCCCTAGTCCTTAAAGATATTTACTTAGAAGGAAATTCCCCCCAATTTTAAGTGCAATTTACTATACATGTAAAATTACCTAAGGTTTTTGGAATTTTTTTTTAATTCCACTCACTGCATTTCTTCAATGGAATTAAATAGTTTTAAATCTACTTTGGCTCATCCAATTTGGATTTTTATCATGGTTTGCAACCTGTAAGCAATGTAAGCAATCAATCATATTTATGCATATGTCGGCCCAGCGTAGCAAGTTTTACAATGATTATAGTAGTTTCACTGATGTTCTGTTTAAGTCTGTGATTGCAGTCAATAAACCAATTAAACAAGTCTACTGCAACATAGTCTATTTAGAGTCAATGAATATCGACACCCATGTGGCCGTGTGCAGTCAAAACTGGGTGAGTCAGTGCGCTTCCCTGTAAAGTAGTGAGGTGTCTCTGACCTCACCTGAAAAGTGGCTGGCAGAAATGATGGGGATGCAGTGCTTTGTCCTTGCTTTGTTCTTTGTAACAGCACATAGGAGTGGAAAGGACTGGAGGTGGAAAGCACTGGAGGTGGCCAGTCAGTTGGCTAGACACCTGCCTGACAAGATGCGCACCTGTTCTGCAGCGTGAATCTGGCCTTGGAAGGCGCTTATCTTGTATGGCCCCCCGCAATCATAGCCATTGGAGATAGAAGGCAATCAGGTACTATAATCATGTAGCATGCCAGATGATTACTACAGAGCTGAAAAGGCAAGTGTGTGTGTGTGAGTGCATAATATATATTACACACACAAATGCTGCTTTTGTTTAACAGGCAACTATATGCATAAAGAAGGTGGGATAACTCCGTATAAAAATGAAGATATTTCTTCTTAGGGCAAACTAAGTCATAAAACTGATGCTGAGTTTTATTCTGTCATGGCACTGTTTTCATTTTGGATCTTCCATCTAATATGAAATGTGTGTGTGTGGGGGGGGGGTGTTTTCCCTGGTTTTGCAAAAGAGTTTCGCAGAAGGGCTGTGCTTCGACTTTTGTTTCCTTGAAATACTATGTAGGAGGTCGAAACAGCTCTACTTCCACACCTTGTGTACTCCCCAGATGTTGCTTTGATAATCAGCATGCATTAAATTGTAACGGACACAGACCATGATTTTAAGAGAAGTTTTCAATGCTCAAGTTTATTTCAGAGGAAAATACCTTCCAGCCACATTTAATGGTGTACTCAGTCTTTGTCACTGAGCTTTGGAAGCACCTTTTGGGAAAAGTCCCACAGTGAAAAGACTTCACCACTGAAATGAAGTGTGTGTTATGTGCTACCAAGTTGTTTGTGTGCGCTGTATGTGTGTGTTAGGAGCTATCAAGTTGCTTCCGGCTTAAGGCGGCCCTATTGAATTAATGACTCCCAAGACGTCGTAATGCGAACACCCTTGCCCGGATCTCACAAACGGAAGGCCGTGGCTTCCTTTATTGAGCCAACCCATCTCATGTTGGTGGCTCTTCTTTTCCTGCTGCCTTCAACTTTTCCTGGTGTTATTGTCATTTCCAGTGGGTCCTGTCTTCTCGTAGAATGAAATCTTACTGCTGATGTATAGGCAGAATCTCAGTACAAAGTTTCTAGTTAATGTTGAGGGTAGGATCTGTGCTAGTCCCTAAACTTCAAAACAGGTTGGCTTTGGAGCAAGAGACGGGGATGCAAGAGAAATGCATTATTACAGGCCCATGATGAGCAGTGTAATTTCTGCATGGGTACTTGGAAGTAATTCCCATGAAGCTCGACGGGACTGGATCTCAAGCAAAGCTTTGTATAGGACTGATGCCTTAGTAACCTCTCCTCCTCCTTTCAAGCTTGCTGTATGCAGCTCAGTCCTCTGCTAAACCACATCAGATCTGCTAAACCACATCAGGGTCCCAAAGAGAGAAAGAACATGAACTCTAGGTACTTCACATTCCATCTGACTTGCAGCACATACTAGCATTTTCCATTTAACTTGCAACTGCTTTTTACTTCACACTCTCCCCCCCCCCATTTTTTTTTTTTTGCAGGGACAGCCACTTATACCCCAACTCCCTTCCCTCAGATGGGTGGGGTGGGGGTCACCTCTGCAAATTCTTATTCCTAACTACCCCCTTATATTTCATCCTTCTTCAGCAACTACAGCAACTAAATAACATTAATATTCTTTTTACCATTCCCGACTCCTATAGAGTGTCACTTCATGGAAATCCACAGGGACAGATACATTCACAATAGTCCATCTCACAATGACTGATATACTGTCAACAGGAGTATGCTCACATGGGCCCTCTTCATATGGACTCCTTTCTTGATAGTTCACACAGTTTTACTTCTGTGTGAGGACTTCGTGGTGATCTTTCGCACACCATTTCTCATTGTCAAGAGATAATTCAGGATTAATATGCCCATTACCCTTCTACAGTTCTCCAACTGGTTCCAGAATTGGGTTTTCCCCACCCCTCATCACTATCAAGAGAATGACTATGACTTTTTTTAACAGTAGAGGACAGCACTAGGATATTTTACCTGAGATTTCAATTGACAATCATAAATGGTATTCTTCCATTTCTTGGGTTTACCTCTGCTACACATGAATGTTGGTGCTATGGACGAAAATAATGAATGTGCTGTAATATGAAGACATACACTGCATACATGCTTAGTGGCAATTCTTTGCCAGTTGCAATGTGTGCCGTGTTTTACATTGTACGTGTGTGTGTGTTTTTAGATAGACGTGGTATAGGCATGAAGCAGTCCTTTTGCATTGTTTGAAGGTACTTTTTTTTCCTGGGGATGCATAGACAGTTGGTCTGAACAGCCTTTCGAGTACTCTTTCATTCCTATAATGTTGGAAACCAGCTGCATACTACCAAATCCTCCAGAGAAATTCAAGCCCCCAAAATATATGTGCAGTGTGTAGTAATTTCCTTTGTTTTTCTCCCTCTATAATGCACCATCTGTAAGAGCCACTTAATTGAAATTTTAATGGCGGTTTCTCCCCCTTTCTCAGAGATAAGGGTCATACCTAGATTGCAAGAGGGGGGCTATTCCAACCTTCTCAGCAGTTTTCTTAAATGTGTTTGGCATTTTAGCACTTTGATTTGAGCAGGGAAGGCTACAGACTTTCTGGGTTCTCCCCCCTCCCCTCCTCCCCTCCTTGTAGCATTGATTTGTTGTCTTATTTAAATACAGAGTTCAGTATTCAGGTATGTAAGTGCAACATAAATAAAATGACATACCCAGCGGAGCCAGAGGGGCTATCTCTTCCTGGGAGCTGAAATAATTTACGACAGGCTAAGGCAACAGCATAAATATTGTTGGGGGTTTATCACAACCAAAGAATGTAAGCTGCATTTGGAGCCGGTGGGCTTGGGGAACAGAGGAGGAAGGAGAGGGGGAGAGAAAGGGGTTATAAAATATCTGGCTAGCCGGCCACCTCGGGAGAATTTGCAGAGCTAACTTGGGGTGAAGAAAGCAGTTGTGCTCAGAAGTGCTAGAGTGCATCCTTGTACAAACCATTCACAAAACATAAAAATCCAGCGGACTGAAGGAGTGGCAAAGGAGGGGGGTTACTTTTATCTTGGTGATCCAAAATCCAGGAGGAGGGGAGACAAATACATACATAAAAGATGCCGGATTCCTTGGGCATTATTTCCTAATGAAAGGAGCAGGAGATACCCTAAGTGGAAGAAGGGATTCAGAAGCTATCTGTATGGTGGAAAGGCAGGACATGGCTTTGATCTGGTGAAAGAGAGGGGATCCGTCTCACTTAGCCACAATGTCTATGATGATCTCAGCGCACCAGAAAGTGACCACCACGTCCACCTTTTCCTCAGCAGCCTCTGCCATCAGCAAACTGGTAGGTGATTGTTCTCCTGTTGGTCTGAATGCTTTTGTGATTATTGCCGTACAACCAGGAAATGTTCCTTTCTAGATTGTGTGCTGGGTTGGTTTTTTCCCCCCTTTGGTTGGAATGCATAAGTAGAGTCACGTTGCATAGAGGCAAAAACTTTTTTTAACCAAAAAAAATCTGGCACTCTGTTGCTTTTTCTTTTTGGACAGGTCTGTAGTGTGGAGCAGGGATTTTTTTTTTTTACGGCAATTGGGGGGTGGTGTGTGCATGACAACCAGTGGGGGGGGAAAGGAACTTTGCTGAAGACTGTGGCAGGATGCAAACATTCATTGTACCTTTTAAAAACATGCTGAGAATGTGGCATTGAGGTGGGTGGGGTGGGAGGGAAGAGTGAAAGCATCATGAAATGGGAGAATAAATTAATTTCTACCTCCGTTCTGGCTCAGCCACAAATTACTATGGAAATTCCACCCCCCTCCCCTTCTCTCTCCTCAAGGCTTTAAAACGAAGAGTCAGCTGAAAGTTAGTGCATGATGTATAGAGGTGTGCCGGGAAAATGGGTGGTGGTGGTGGTGCTGAATGGGGAGAGATGAATTAGTCTATCCATTTGAAGCAACAGCAGCACCAGCCTGCCTTCTTTTTTTTGTTATAAACCTCTGGATCAGCATTTTGTCATGGAGGTTCTGTTCTGCAAGGCTAGGGAGCGAGGAACAGCAAAATCATGCCTTTGACACAAATACACACAAACACAGAGACAGACACACACCCCTCACACCGAGCCGCTAAATCATTACAAAAGACCTTCTTGTTCTTGTCAATATTTCTATATTCAAAAAATATCTAAAAAAACAGTAAGAGCATTTTTGAGGGGGGAGGTGTCTTTTCTCCTGCTGCAGACGGGAGGTAGGGGCGTGGATGGCTTTCCTCGGAATCTCCGCCGTCTTCTAAACTCTTCTCCGCCAGCAATTTCAGCTCCTGGGGTTTTGAAGTCAATTGTCTCTTCCACCCGATAAATCATTCCTCTCTCCCCCCCCGCCAAGCCCCGGTCCTGTTTATCCGAAGCTCCAAGTCGGAGGCAAGGAAGGCTGCTAGGAAAAAGATCTCCTGAGATGCTCTCGGGAGAACGGAGAGCGCCGTAGTAAAAGAGAGCAGCATCCAAGGACCGGCCCATCCATCAACAGGCGAGCACTGCGTAGTGCGGCCCCCTCAGCCAAGTCTTAAATCACTCCGCCAAACACCGCTGCCTTAAAGCCTGACGCCCGGCCACCTTTATTGACTGCACCGCCACTTAATTAATATTGATCGCGATCCTCGCTGATCACGCGTGGAGGGGTGGGGTGGGGTGGGGTGGGGTGGGGGAAGCGGAGCCTCTGCCTTTAGACTGAAAGGTCATGCCCCGCCCCCCGCCCCCCTTCCTTTCCCCTTTCTCCTTTGGGTCTGTAATTTCCCAAACCCCTTACCTGCGCGCCAAGCAGGAGAGCGGCACGAAGGAACTCCGAGAGAGGCGCATTAGCTGCAGGGATATTTTAATCCATTTTCTACCTGCCGCTTCTGTCGGATGAGCCTCCAAGGGGTATTTTTGTTTTTTAATGAGGGAGGGAGGAGGAGGCTGAGAGGCTTCCCCCAGCTAAGTAGTTCACAGCCTATAATTTGAAATTCCGTTGAGGAGGGGGAGATGGATGATTTTAGTAAAACCGTTGCCAGTGTATTTGTTTTGCTGCAGTGCAGCTGAAAACTTGGTTATTTGCTGCCTTCGCTCTGATATTCTCTAATATCAGCAAGTTTCATTTATTGCTCTTGCACCTAATAAAAAATGCTTTGGATGGGATGAGGTGGAGAAAACTGCTTTATTTTTAAACTCATGTTTCTTTTCCAGAGTGCCCTCCTGTTGATCTGAGTTCCATAATCTTGGCTTGTGTTTGTTACTTGCAAGCCTAATGGCCTGCAGAAGTGTTAGATTTAAAAATAAATTGAGGGTTAGAATTGGCTGGTAGGAAGCTTGATTGTTAAAGGAGAGAGAGAGAGGAGAAATTACTTTAAATGTGTTGGAATAGTAGACAGTGGAATAAAAAATTAAGGTGGAGATGATACAGTCCTCCTAGCATGACTGTATCACTTCTGAATGTACATGGGGAATTGCTTGTTTTGAATGCTACCTTCCCCCCATTAATAAAACCTCCTCCACATGGAAAATTTGTATATTAAGGAGGAAGATTTAGCAATCAACCGACTGATGAGGTTCTCTGCATGTATGAAAATGATTTTTGAAGTGGGTCGGTGGGTTCTGTTTTGTCATCCAGCTCTTGAAACCCAAATGCTTCTCGTCTACAAAGATGATGGCTACAAATTGATAGCACCACATAATGGGTGTAAACTGATCCTATCCATCTGAGCAACATTTTAGCGGGCAGAATAGCCTTGAATTCTGGATGTTTGTAAAAGACCTTTCGGTATGACTGGCAGCAGCAAAACCTTCTGGGTGTAGAAATAAATTGAAGCCATTCAATTACTGGGGAGAAAGTAAAGTAGTTCAAAAGGGCAAAGCCATCTGGGGCAAAGTGAGAGCTAGTGTGGTGTAGCTATTAGAATGTTGGCCTAGGATCTGGGAGACTCAGGTTTGAATGACGATTGTCATGGAAGCTTCCCATGTGCCCCTGGGCCAGTCCCACACTCTCAGTCTAGCATACCTTTACAGGGTTGTTGTGAGGATAGATGAGGAGAATAATGTAAGCCTCTTTGGATCCCTATTGGAAAGAAAAGGGGGTTATAAATGAATAGAACCAATATGACTTTTTAATATGAGAGTGTAAAATGTGTTCCACTTTCATTTTTAATAAAATGAACAGTTACTCTTTGTGTGTCGCAGAGATGCCACATCAAATCTTCAGAGGAGGGGGAACTGTGGTTCTTCCTGGGCAGAAAAGATCTTGCCATTGTGATACATGCCCTGGCAACATCTATATTAGATAACTGCAATGTGCTCTACATGGGACTACCCTTGAAGACTATCTATAGGCTTGGCAGTCCCCAGGTCAGGGCAGAGGTTCCCCTGGTTTTCCGGGCTTCTCCCCGCCCCCAGACAGCCACATCCCCACATGACTTCCCTGACATGATTACATCATAAGAACATAAGAGAAGCCAATGTTGAATCAGGCCAATGGCCCATCTAGTCCAACACTCTGTCACACAGCGGCCAAAAATACCAGGTGAAAGAAAGAAGTCCATCACCCAGAAGTGATATCATCATGCCAGGGACACTCTTGTTTAAGGGCAGAATTCTATAGCTTTACCATAGAGTTTTGCCCTTAAACCAAAGTGTACCTGCATGACATCCCTGGTGTGATGATGTCACTTCCGGGTGACATCATCCCATCAGGGATGTCCCGGAATGTTCCTCCCTCAATCCCTGTGCCAGAGCGATGAGGGGACCTGGCAACCTTAACTGTCCAGAAGCTGCAGCTGGTACAGAATGCTGTGTCCTGAGTGTTGACTGGAATGGGTCCTAGGAATCCTATCACTCCAGTCTTGTTCCATCTACACCAGCTTCCAGTTTGTTTCTAGGCGCAATTCAAGGGTCTGGTTAGGGGTGTGCATTTGGCATAAATCATGCCAAACATTTTTTAAAGTCAGTTTTAAATTGGGGCTGAATTTTGGCTATCCGAAATGCCCAAGCCCCGAAAATCCCAACTAGAATAGCCGAACTTAAAAGGATCAGAGTCCCTTTAAATGCCTTCTCCAAGCCACATGACTCCTCAGTGAGTGAACTCCAAAGGCATTTAAAGGGCTCACAGTCCCTTTAAATGAATTCTGGGTGAACTGGCTGCTTGGAGGTGTTTAAAGGGACTGTGAGCCCTTTAAACATTTCTGGAGTCCATTCACCATGGAGTCCATTCACCATGGAGTCATGTGGCTTGGAGAAGGCATTTAAAGGGACCATGATTTAAAGGGACCTTTAATACCCTTTTCTTCTTCACTGGAAAAGATGGAGAATAGGGGAACCTTTTTCTGGGGCCCATAGATGTTGACCCCCTGGTCCAATCTTTTTGAAACCTGGGGGCTTTTTTTTAGGAGAGGCACCAGCAGCTATGCAAATTTGGTACCTCTATCTAAAAAACCAGCCCCCTCAGAGCCCCAGATACCCCTGTATCGATTCTCCATTATACCCTATGGGGATCATTGACTATAATGGCCCCCATAGGGAATAATGGAGTCGAAAAAATTCAGGTTTCCCGAATATTTCCCGAATCTGAGTACCATACTAGTATTGGGATTCGAGAATATCAGGAAGTACCAATATTTTTTGGGTTCAGTATACCCAAACTCGAAAAATACTGAGTGGGGGGTTGTACACCCCTAGAGCTGGTATTGAACTTTAAAGACCTGTGTGGTCTAGGCCCAGCATACCTTGAGAACCATCTTCTCCCACATGAACCTATCATTCACTCAGATCATCTTCAGGGGCTCTCCTTCAGTTGCCAGCCCCATCTGAGGCTAGACACGTACTGACACAAGAAAGGGCTTTTGTGGTCATGGTATCAAAACTTTGGAACTCTCTCCCTAGGGAGATTCTCCTGTCTCCCTCTATCAGTTTTTTCTGCCAGTGGGTGAAGACTTTCTTGTTTCATTTGGCATACCCCTCATAACAGTTACTGGTGCTCCTCTGGTATTGTTTGTCATATGTTTTCATTTAATTATTTTATAATTTTAAGTGTTGTTTTTAATTGTTCCAATGTTTTAATGCTTTTTATGTGAGCTGCCTTGGGGACCCTGATTGGGTAGGCAGGCAGCTTAAAAATGTTTTGAAAAAATAAATAAAATAATGGGTGGCCAGGAATGGGACCCCCACTTAGGTAGTTTTGTCCTTTAGAGAGTCTTGAATAAGGATACCTGAAGCCCAGTTAGGTGTAGTGGTTAAGAGCGTGGACTCTAATTGGGGAGAACCAGGTTTGATTCCCCCACTTCTTCAAATGCAGCTGCTGGCATGACTGTGGGTCAGTCACAAGTTCTTTCAGAGCTGTTCTCTCAAGGGTAGTTCCCTCAGAGCTCTCTCAGCCCTGCCTACTTCACAGGGTGTCTGTTGTGGGGAGGGGAAGGGAAAGGGATTGTAAGTCACTCTGAGACTGCTTCGGGTAGTGAAGGGCATAAATCCAATCTCTTCTTCTTTTCTTCCTCTAGTTAAGTAGCTTGCAGTGCAGCCCTAACCAGAATTTACACCTTACAATTTACAGTTGATGTCAGTGGACATGTAACGCTAGTTAGGATTGTACTGACTGAGCAAAACTTCCAGGTTAGATCAGTGGGACCCCACCTGTTTCTATACAGCCCTACAGTAGAATCCCTTCCCTAGATCTGAGGGTCTTGTATGATGGGTTCAGGCTCTTGCTTGCCCTGTATATGGACTGTTTGCCCTGTACACGGACATGAAGATAAACTGCCTTTTGTCCCCTACTCTCTATTTTGTTCCTCCTGCTCCATTACTCTTTCACTGCTTCTTTCATTTATTTGTTTGGGTCCTTCTACTTGCTATGTTCCATCTGTTTCCTCTCCATTTGGAGTACTCCACGGAAAAGAAATAGCCCAGGCTAGCCTGATTTTGTTACATCTCAGAAGCTAAGCAGGGTCAGCCTGGGTTAATATTTGGATGGGATACCATCAAGGAAATCCAGGGTTGCTAGTTTGGTGTAGTGGTTAAGTGTGTGGACTCTAATCTGGGAGAACCAGGTTTGATTCCCCACTCCTCCACTTGCACCTGCTGATGTGAACTTGGGTCAGTCACAAGCTCTGGCACAGCTGTTCTTGAAAAAGAGCAGTTTCTGTCAGAGCTCTCTCAGCCCCACCTACCTCACAGGGTGTCTGTTGTGGGGAGGGGAAGGGAAGGGAAAGGAGTTTGTAAGCCGCTCTGAGACTCCCTTGGGTAGTGAAGGGCGGGGTAGAAATCCAATCTCTTCTTCTTCTTCTTCTATGCAGAGGCAGGCAATGGCAAATGACCCCTGACCAGCTCTTGCCTTGAAAACCCTTATAGGGTTGCCGTAAGTTGGCTGTGACTTGACAACTCTTTACACACACACACACACACCTGAGGGTCCGAGATGTCACTGTGGTACCTCTCGCTGAGCCAGGCTCTAGGACTTCACTGGTAAAGCTCCCTGTGCTGTGCTCTAGAGCTTTGGTGGCTGCTTCTGCATTCCAGTAGCCCCTTTTCAAGTTCCTTGCCACCTGGTAGGGGCCAGCAACCTTTGAACTTCCTGGCCACTGCCCAGGTGGCAACTCGGTTGACATAAGCCATTCCAGAGACGAGGCGGCTGTTGCCACGTGAACTGTCTAGTAATACTGTTGAAAACAGTGTGTACATTATCTCAATACTATGCCCCTGTGAAGTAGATCAGTCCATCCATATTGTAGAGGGAATGGCTTTAAAGATTTAATTTTATTAAGTTTTTTTAAAAACTGACCTTCCTCCAAGGAGCTCAGAGCAGCATAAATGTTCTCATTTTGTCTTCACAACTCCCCTGCATGGTAGATTAGAGATGGTGAGCAACCCAAGGTTCACTGCAGAATAGGGATTTGGATCTTGATCATCCTGGTCCTAGTCCAGTTGTTATTTAGTGCAGGTGAGTAGGAACAGAGTGATCTAAGTGCGCTTCAATGAAAGTTCCATTGGTTGCAATGCAGACTGATGGTTGCTCCTGATTGTACTGGGATGCTTGCAAAGCAGTCTTACATTTTCTGCATGATGAAGCAAAGGAGGCTGCATATATACATGAAGAGAACCTTAAACTTACTACCCAGTGTCAGGGGTAGGACTGTTGAGGTAGGGACTGTTGAGGGACAGAACTGTTGAAGTAGAAGCAAAGCCAGCTTTGCTTGCACCTCAACAGTCCTGCCCAAGCATAGGAGGTCTCAGGAAAAGCAGGACGGAGGCAGGCGGTATATAAATGTTCTCAGTAAATAATAAAGTAATACCATAGGGGAGAATGGGTTACTGACTTGTCTAAGAAAAGAGGATGGTTGGAACTGTGCAGGGCCTGTAGGGAAACTGGAGGTCCACTCATTGCCTTCTCTCCTTTAACAAGGTACTTATCTGGTGTGTGTATGTCCTGTACACTGTACTAGAAAATATTTGACGCAAAGATGCAAGCAATCTGGCATTTTTTAAAGAAAAAGCGGCAAGGATCTCTCACACTTCATGAATATTTGAGTTAACAGTGCATGCATTAACCCATTTCTGAGTAATAAGAAGCAAGGACTAACGTGTGTTCTAAAATAATTCTATTTGGTCTGGTGATAGCAGCCTGGATAGCCCTGAATAGCCTGACCTCATCAGAGCTTGGAACCTAAGCAGGGTCAGCCATGGTTAGTACTTGGATGGGAGACCGTCAAGGATGATGGGGGGGTTGCTATGCAGAGGATGGCTATGGGAATTCACTTCTGCTCATCTCTTAACCAGTTTGTTGTAGGAGTGTGGACTCTAATCTAGGAGAACCAGGTTTGATTCCCCAGTCCTCCACTTGCAGCTGCTGGATGACCTCAGGCAAGCCATAGTTCTGTCAGAGCTGTTCTCTCAAGGGCAGTTCTCAAAAGAGCTCTCTCAGCCCCACCTACCTCACAGGGTGTCTGTTGTGGGGAGGGGGAAGGGAAAGGAGATTGTAAGCCGCTCTGAGACTCTTTCAGGTAGTGAAGGGTGGGGTATAAATCCAATCTCTTCCTCCTCTTTGTCGTCGTCAGCATCTTCTTGGAAACCCCATGGGACTGAGGTCACAATAATCTGGTTGCAGCTTGACAGCACACAATGATTATTCAGGTGAAACTTATCAGAAGAAGTGTGCATGCACATGTAAGCTTATACACAAAATTAAACTTTGTTGGTTTTAAAGGTGCCACACTGGACTCAGATTTCGTCCTGTTACTGTAGACCAACATGGCTACCCACCTGAATCTGTCAAAATGTTAGCTTATTCTTCTTGTTGCTATATGGTCTTACCATATTGTCCTCAGAAAATTATGCAGCAGAGAAATAGTGGTGGGCTTGTTCTCATTAGACTACTTTCTGTTGGTAATAGAGTTTTGGTTAACACAGAGTTCTTCTTCAGGTTGGTGAATCATACTCATTCAATCAGCTTTGTTCCCTACATTGCCAGACAGTCATGCTATGTAGGGAAGAAAAATATATTGCACTTCTGCTTATAAAATCTTTCCAACTTGACGGTCATTAAAAGGTGTTACTTTAGCTAATGTTTTGAATTGGAAATTGGAAGTAAGCATATATGCCTGGATCTTAAAAAGCAGAACAAAAATGCATTAAAATCCATGCCAAGGAACTGAATCGTCTGGTTTGTGTTACTCATGCAAAATAGGTGTTGGGCAAATTGTGCTAGTCATGGGGAGTGGCAAAGAGGTACGGTTGCCATTCTGGCTAGAGAAATTCTTGGAGATTTGGAGGTGGAGCCTGGGGAGGTCAGGGTCGGGGGTAGGGAGAGAACTCAGTGGGGTATATTACCATAGAGCCCACCCTCCATTTTCTCCAGGGAAACTGGTCTCTGAAATCTGGAGATCAGTTGGCATTCTGGGAGCTCTTCAGTCTTCACCTGCAGAGCACTGATGCCATACCCATTGGCCATTAGAAATCTGAATTCTAATAGCAGGGGAGGAAGTGGGGAAGACCGTGCTAGTTATCAGCAGCTGAGTAACATCTTGCTGAATTTGATCTTTTCTCTGAGTACAGGCCTGGGCATGCCCAGAGGTGCAAATCCAAGAGTTCTTCTCCTTCTGCTCTTAACATAGAGATCAGCTAGCTGAGAAATAAGACCTGCCTCCAGTCAGAAGTCCCCTCTCCCTTTCTTGTTTCTTCTGTTGTGTTGTTTTTTTTCTTCGTGTATTCTTAGCTGCTTTGAGTCCCCATTGGGGAGAAAACTGGGACATAAATATGCCAAATAAATTAATCCTGTGTATGTACATGTGCTCAGGCTTGCTATTGCTGTTTTTTGATAAATGACCAGGTATTGACTCCACATTTTGAAATGTTTCTGTGCCACCTTCAGGACTGGAAACCTGATGGTATTTTAAACAAATGCTGACAACTTCAGGTTCCTGAATCTTCTATTCAATGCAAATTTTCCAACTACGCAAAACTATCATATTTGGGGAAATAGTATTGACGCCGAATGTAACTGTTAGGTATGGCTGGAGGATTTGAGTTACGAATGACATAAATACAAAACACTTGAATGACTTGGAACAGGGAGGAATGGAGGTTTCATGTAAAAAAATGCAGCAGAAGAAAACTTCTTCCAACAGCAGACTGCGCCATTGGATAAAATATAGCTCGGCGCTAGATGGAGAGAGAGGAAAAAGACGGTGCTATTGATTAAGGGAGAAGATTTGTGTGTGGGGTTCAGCAGCCAGAGGAAGTCTTCTGGAGAAATGCATTTATTTTGCTAGCTTCCTGTAAAGTCTTCTGCTAATAGATGGGAAGACAAACCCAGACTAGACTAGTGTGAGTAGCTGGGATTATTAGCGCGCTGTGACTACAAGAAGTGTTCTGATAGATCAGAGCATCTATTCTAGTGCCCACTTTCTAACAGTAACCTACTAAATGCTTCTTGGAAGTCCACAAGTCTAGGTCAGAGTACTTTTTTAGCTCTGTTATCTTTATCTGAGTTCCTTTTAACTGGAAATGTTGAGGTTTGAACCTGGAATGTTGTATATATAAAACACAAGCTTCATCCTCTTAATGAAAATGATTTCCGGATCTAAATGTAGTGTAACAGCTGTGTACTGAAGCATTTGAGCCAGTGCAGACCAAGGACAGGCTAACTGAATGGTCAGACACTATAGGAAAGCTGAAAATTTGTGGGATAAGAATAAAATTAAACTACTGTATTCAAAAACCAGGCAGGAAATTTCACATAGTTTTTTTTATGTCTAGAAAGTATATACTCTGCCATTTCAACATTTTTAACCAAATATACATCTGGCCTGCTTTTTAAGATCTCCCATAATGGTGATTCCGGGTGTTAGCATTTATCTTCTTGATTGGTCAGTTACCTGAGGGAGAATGTTGTGCTGTGACAGATGCTGTTTGGACTTGATCAGGAAGGCCTAGGTTCAAAAACCCTGCAATGTCAAGAAGCTAGGGTTGCCAGCCTCCAGGTGGTGGCAGGAGATCTGGGATTACCAGTGATCTCCAGGCAACAGAGGTCAGTCCACCTGGAGAGAATGGCCACTTTGGAAGGTGGATTCTGTGGCATAATACCCCATTGAAGTCCCTCCCCTCCCCAAACTCCACCCTCCTCAGGCTCCATCCACAAAATCTCCAGGTATTTCTCAACCTGGAGCTGGCAACCTTACAAGAAGCTCACTTACAGTGCATTTCTAAGAGTTACATCCTAAATTTGGCATAGTGGTTAAGTGCACAGACTCTAATCTGGGAGAACCGGGTTTGATTCCCCACTCCTCCACTAGCACTTGCTGGATGACCTTGGGCAAGCCATAGTTCTGGCACAGCTGTTCTTGAAAAAGAGCAGTTTCTGTCAGAGCTCTCTCAGCCCCACCTACCTCACACAGGGTATCTGTTGTTGGGAAGGGAAAAGGAAAGAAGTTTGTAAGCCCTCTGAGACTCCTTTGGGTAGTGAAGGGTGGGGTATAAATCCAATCTCCTTTTCTTCTAAGTCCGGTGAAAGTCAGTGGGTTCAGATGAGCATAACTGCTTATGATTGTACTGCTTGGATGACTTGTGGATTCTGCCCCGAGAGTGCAACAGTTCAGGGTGGAGTGGAGATGGACTTGGAGACCAAGACAGCCATGGAAAAGGGCCTGCTCCTTTCCCCTGATGGAGGCAGCACCCACTGTGCAACTGGGTCTGACTTGGCATGAACATCGGCCATGGAACTGGCCCAAGTTTTCCTGGGGAGAGTCTGCCAGGAGGAGGGAAGGAGGGAGAACAGAAGACAGGTGGGCAGATAAAGGTACGTTGGCTAGTGGATGGGAAGGAGAGAAAGAAACAGGAAGCAGGGGGAGGCTGTGGAGGCTTCCAAGGAAGGGAAAGACGAAATAGTGGGGGAGGAGGATAAACGGGAAAAGGAGCTACGTCCAGCAAGTCCTTGCATGTCCCCCACTTTGTGTGTGTGCAGATATATCTTCAGTGCCTGGATCTCCCTCCCCACACATCCATGTGATGCTCCCTTTCTTTTTAACTTGCTCATCAAAATCCACTATTTTTGTGTTTGTGTGTGTGTGAGAGGGAGGGAGGGAGGGAGGGAGGGAGGCCTTTGGCAGGTCCCTTGGTCTCCATTCCCAAGAGAAAGTAAAGCTAAGCACACATAAATTGCATCTGTTTACTTTCAGTATCCCCTTAATTCACTCTTTCTTCTTTTATGTACATTAATTACAATAGTGTGTGAATTGTCCTCATCAATTAAAAAAAATGAATTTATGCTGGTTGATCTGGAAGTCCTAGCTGCAGTGATTTATCAATGATGCATCATCCAGACAGGCAAGTGGATGCTGTGGTTAATCAGTGATGAAGATATATGTTTGCTTCTGGTTTAATGAGCTAAAAGTTGGGCCCATGTGAAAAGACTAACCTTATTTTTTTTTTGTCCTGTGTAAGCAGTTTCCCATAGTAATCTTCTATGGTATAATCTGAATCTTGTTGGGTTTCTGTAGATGTGCATATTTTGGTAAAGATTTTTGAATGGGTTGTTGGCTTTATGGATACATTACTGCGTCATCCTTCATTTAGTTTTTCCATTGTGTGTTGTACAGCATACAAAGTATGTTCCTAAGTGTTTGTTCATGCCTTTTTCTAGTACAACAATATTTTCCCCAAAAGGAATAGAACTGAAGAGGTAACCATAGCTTGCGTTTAAGGGGGGAAGAACAGAGATCACATTGCTTAAGTGGCTGTTCATTGTGTCGTGTGAAAATTTGTTGCAGTGATAATATTAGAATATACTTGTCCTGCTGACACCTTCCGGAGGCTTATTCCAACTAGAAGAATGGCTGATCTTCCAGATGAAGAGAATCATCCCTGTAGGCATTTCATTATACCGTGTTTCTGCTTTCTACCAGTTGTTGCATGGCTCGGCTGATGAAAAGACCGTGAATTGCAGAATGACAACAAAAACACCCTGGAACAGAACCCAAATAATCACATTTTCCCCTTTGCACACTGGCTTCATCTTAGCTGTAATTCCTCTTGTTGAAACCTAAATAATACAAATTTCTTTTAAAACTGAAGGATTATAATATATTGGATTTTGTGAAGGTTGTGTGTATTTAAAGAATTTCACATTTTAATAATCTCAATATCAATAATATTGAGATTGTATTGAATCTCAGTAGTCCTTATGCAATACTGCAAGGTCAGTGCTGTTACTTCCATGTTACAGAGGGTGGGAGTGAAATGAGATTGGTTGATAGCAACTTATCCAAGACTGCCTTCAATGCAATTCTAAGCAGAATTACACCTTTTTAACTCCATTTAAATCAATGGGATTAGAAAGATATAATTCTTTCACGGACTGTGCTGTTAGTGAAGTAACGGCAAAGACATGAAAGATTTCCTAGTTTTTAGCAAAGTATCTTGGTCACTGGACTAGTTTAAGATTATGCAATATATTTTACAACTTCCCCAAAATGAAACAAAATAAGCTGCTTCCCCCCACAGTAAACTTGGAGGTTTCCAATTGGAGGGAACAGATCTATAAAAACCTAATTCTGTCCCCACCCCCCGAAATTCTATTTCTGCATGTATCATTTTAAGAGGAGGAACTCTCTACTTCTTTGCACTCTCATACTACATCTGACTTCCAGGGGATTCTTAATGGGGTGTTTGTGTGGAGCAAATTGGAATGAAATCTCAGAAGTCAGCGTTTCTGAACTATATTAAGCCTTTTGATTAAGGTGCTTGAAATACATGGGTTTTCCTCCTTGTTTCTGCAGTGCTGTGCATAATGAGGCAGAGATGTTTGTACTGCAGTGGCACAAACAGCAAAAAAAAGTATTTATTGAGCTGAAAATGATACGAAAAAATGGTGAGGTAGGGTGATCTGGCTCATCTATGCTGAAAGAATCTGTCTTCCACTTCATAAGTGTGATCTAGAAACAAAAGATTAAAACTCACGCAGTCATATTACCAACAACTACCGGTACACCCACTGGTAATGAAATACTTAAAAAAAACCAAACCCAAAACCACACACAGATTTTATCCATCATTGCAGTTATCTGTTTTAGACAGAAGGACGTGTACAGTTATATTTGTTGGTTTGGGGAAGGATTTTAACTGAAACCGAGTTGGCCGTGGTTTTGTCAAGTATTGGTATTCTCTGCTCATCCAAAAGGCACTTTGTAGATGCATTCCTTCTGCCACCACCTCCACTGAATTATCTGCCTACCCAGAAATGTCTCTCACCAGCGTTTCCCCATCTCCGCATTCCTTTCACCTTTCCTTCCATTTCACAGGAACCATTTTCAAAGCAATTTGTACAGAGCTCTGTGGCTTGTATAGCAAACTGTGTTACCCAGCAGAATGCTGGGTGTTTTTTTTTTTTGAAAAAAAATTATTTAGTTTTAAGTCTTGTATGCCACCTTTTAATCTTGAAAGTCTGTGAGGAGTTAAGAAAAAATTAATTCAAAACCATAAGAGCTTAACACATCAAAAAGAAGAACTGTAAAATTAACTATAAAATACAATAAAACCCACCAATGTTTATTTATTTACTTACTTCATTTATACCCTGTATTTCTCCCCAATGGGGACCCAAAGCAGTTTACATCATTCTCCTTTCCTGCATTTTTTCCTTACAACAACCCTAGAACTATAGAATCATAGAGCTGGAGTCCAATCCCCTGCACAGTCCAGGAAATTCACAAACACCTCCTCCTCCACACCTGCAGTGACCCTTGTTCCACACCCAGAAGATGAAAAAAAACCCCTCCAGGATTGCTTCCTGACCCCAAAGTGGCAATCTGCATTTCCCTGGGCATGTAAAAAAGCACCATGAGAACTAAGCACTGAGACAACCCATCCTGCCCTCCCTCTCATGATCTGCCTAAATTCACAGAATCCGCATTGCTGTCCGGTGGCCATCTAGCCTCTGTTTGAAAACCTCCAAAGAAGGAGAACCCACCACTTCCCGAGGAAGCCTGTTCCACTGAGGAACCACTCTGTCAGGATGTTCTTCCTGATGTTTAGCTGAAAACTCTTCTGATTTAAATTCATCCCTGTGAGAGAGATTATGCTCAGAGAGTGTGGCTGGCCCAAGGTCACCAAGTGAGCTTACATGGCATTGGGGGGGGGATTTGAACCTGGGTCTTCAAGATACTAGTCTGACACTCTTAACCCACTATATCAAGTGGTTCCTGCTTATAGTGTCCCTGTGACTACTGATACTGTTAACTGGTTGTGAGGTGGTTTTTTGTTTTTGTTTTTGGTCAACATCTAACCTACAGGGTAAGGGAAGGAAAAATACGTGAACAAAAGCTTGGGTTGGTAAGGGTGTTTTTTTTATCTTATACCTGAAATTATAGCAAGTAGGAGCCAAGTAGGGGGAAGGATCTGTGTCCACAGATAAAGGGCCACTACTTAAAAGGCCTAGTCTCTCATTGTTTCAGGAGGGTAGCCATGTTGGTCTACAGAAGAAGAGCAGAGTGGAGTCCAGTAGCACCTTAGAAACCAACAAGATTTTGGGGGTATAAACTTTTGAGAATCAAAGCTCCCTTCATCAGATGCCTGACAAAGGAATCTGAGTCCTGAAAGCTTACACCTAAAAAATCTTGTTGATCTCTAAACTGGTACTAAGGTGGCCTTGAATCTAGCTCTCCTCTGTTATGGACACTCACCTCATTTCAGGAGCTTTTATGGACAAGTCAAGTGAATAGCTGGTTACCAACTGAAAAAAAATTAGGTACTCTGTTGATGTCATGTTCCCAGTCAAATCACTCTCCACACGCACTTTCTATAAGGAAAGGTTTATTTAGGGATTTGAGATGTTCATGGGTTCAGACTCTTTGTCAGGACTGAGGTGCAAAGGCGGGAAAGCTGCGTATAATCACAACCCCAAAATTCCATTCATACACATCAGCAATACTACACAGACCATGAAAGATATACGGTCTATTACTAGCCGAACATGGACTCTACTCAAGGACACTTCCCATGTGAAAGATGTCTTTGAGGCACCATAGAAGAGTTACCGAAACTATCATAGAATCATAGAATGTTAGAGTTGGAAGGAACCTTGCAGGTCATCTAGTCCAACTCCCTGCACTCTGCAGGAGCATAGCTGAAAGATAGCTCTACATACCTACTACATACCTACAACATGCCCAAAAGATGGTTGTCCAGTCTCCGCTTGAAAACGTCCAGCAAAGGAGCATCCACCACCTCCCGAGGCAGGCTGTTCCACTGCTCAACCACTCTTACAGTTAGGAAGTTTATCCTGATATTTAGCCGGTAGCGACTCCCTTGTAATTTCCACCCATTAGATCTAGTCTTGCCATCATCCCTAATTCTACAGGCTCTCACTCCCCCCCTTAGGAATGCAATGGCAGGCGATAAGGATGCAGGAATAACAAAAGGCCAGGGGTGCAGGGAGCAAACGGGATACAGAGAGCATGAATACACTGGGTAGAAATGCAACCGGTACAGTTGGTCAAGTGCCCGAGTCTGACAGTTGAGAAGGATCTGCCTGTCTGGGGCAAAGGCAGCCAACCTCGAAGCTCAGGCTGGCCAAATTATTGATGTTGTGGAGGAGGATGGGGGAATCCTTTGTGGCATCAGAGGAGCGTGAGGAGCCAATGGAAGCCTCCAAGAGCCAGCTCCATATCATATTTGAAGGAGCAATGTCACTGATGAACAGGACAAGAGAAAATGGCCACTTCAAATTCCAGTGAGCAGGCTGGTGCCTTCTGTGGCCATCGTACATTAGCAAATTTTTATGGCACTCACCCTTGCCTATGGTGGAATCCAATAGTATGTCCCTGGAGTTGTACATCTCACGAGAAATTGGAAGCCTCACCATTTAGCCAGTGCTGAAAACATCCCTATCTAACTATCCTTATCTCCGAAGCTGCCGAAAAGAAAAGAAAGAACTGATCATGATATCTACTCCCTTGGCTTGTCCTCTGCTCCATGGATGTTGTCCTCCCTCCTCCCCCTATAGGAGGGAGCTGAAATAATGTAGCTCTTCAACTGCAATGTGTGATTATGTGCATATGTATATAAAGACAGAAATTTTAGTTGTATCAGTCAACGTCCTTCTTCTTGATGAGCCCCTGTGACAGCTGATATTGTTAACTGGTTCAGGAGGGTGGTCTTTTTTGGCATAAATGTCAGGTTTTTAAAAGGTGTCATATTTTTAGATTGTGCAGAAAGTTTGGTCATTGCAACATGGCTCGTCAGGGACTCTTTGTCTAAGGAACAATAACAGAAAATAACACGTTCACATTAATATGTAGTGAGAGGTCAGAGGCATTTAAAGCTCTCTGAAATGTTCACTCACGCTATTTTCTAATACTTAATTTTTAATACATATATATGGTTCCTAAGGCACAAAAAGGGCAATTACGTACCTACAGCACTTATTCGGCATTTAGAAACCCATTATGGTGCTACAAAAGGAGTCTTGGTTGTTGCAATTATTCCAATTTGAAACGAAACATTCAGTTAGGCAAGATGGATCTTAAGACACGTTAAGAAAAAATTACACGGCTACATCCGCTACTAGGCATCGCAGAAGACTTTTCGGTTGACCTCAAAATTTTTATATGTTTATTTAGTAAACAGTGATCTTTTGAAACAGATTAAGGCACAATATGAATATTAATAGGACAAGTTGAAGGAACCTGTCATTGGTGGGGGGGGGATGTGTTCACAGTACCACTGAGTTTGTGTGCATAATGTTTATTCTGCTATTCTCTTTCCTGTTTTTGCAACCAGAGTCATAAACAGCAAAACCTTGTCCCACAATAAACCTCATTCCACAGGAAAACATGGAAGAATTTAAAGGTTGCTACTGCAAAAATTGTCATGTGATTTGACAATAGCTGCTAGAAATTTTGCCACATGCAGGGTAATTTGTTTGAACCCAATAGTTTTATGATATTTGAACGTTATTATGTTTTACGGTGCTATGAGGGAGATACAGGCATGTTCATACATCGCATTGGATGCAATGCAGATCAGAAATTACATTAATAAGTTGAGAGTTTTTTCCCCTTCATCCAATACATGTCTCTGATAGTTCATGCTGCTGCCCATGGAATATGGATGTGTGTGTGTATAAAAAATAAAAAAGGAACACCAAACTGTGCTTAACATCCCTATTGAATTCAAAAGAACTTTAAAAGTGTTGTACTGTTTGCACTTATTAAAGTTGTTCTTGCTTGCTATATATGATTCTGTGAACTTAGGCAGATCATGAGAGGAAGGGCAGGAAGGGTTGCCTCAGTGCTTAGTTCTTGAGGCCCTTTCTTATATGCCCAGGGAAATGCCGATTGCCACTTTGGGGTTAAAGCAGTTTTTCTCCAGGTCAGTTTGCTTGGAGATCCTGGAGGTTTTTTTTGTCATCTTGTGGGCATGGAACAGCGGTCACTGGGGGTGTGGGGGGAAGGTATCTGTGAATTTCCTGCATTGTGCAGGGGGTTGGACTAGATGACCCTGGAAGTCCCTTCCAACTCTATGATTCCCGCTGCCATGAAGTCTGGTAGGGAGGGGGAAGGGATTACTTGGAATGTTACTTTCGCTTTCCTGCTGTCTGGGAGATGCTCCTTTATCTGTATGGTTTATGTGTATGATCTTGATACCTAGTTGTAACTTCATCCTCTAGGAACGAGGGGCCATTGTATTCTGGCGAGCCCCACTTGTTACCTTGACTGCCCAGCTGCCACCCAGTGACCCTCTTTTACCCTGTATATCTGTCTACCCCACGCTTTTTGCTTTAGTCTTAACACAGATCCTTCAGTAGAGATGCTCTGCCAATATTGATCAATAAACTTTCCTTCTAGAGAAGCAAGTCGTTGATTCTGATTGTTGCAGGAGTCTGACACTTTTGGTGAAAATTAGCTTTGTCCAGGTTTTACACAGCTATAAGACTGCTTATTAGTAAGTAATCAGTTGAAAAGATCAATTATATATGCTTTAAGTGTGAGTCTTCTTTTTGTCCATTTTCCCCCCAGTAGAGGGGAGAAGTCTGTACTCCCTGACAAACCTTTCTTCTTTTATTTTTGTACAAATTGTGGCTTCATAGATCTCTAAAAAATGTAGCGTTAGCAGTTGAACGAAAGAGAGCTCTTTTTCTCCTTATTAAATATGTTCATGTTCGATAAGGAAATCCTCAATAAATGATTGAACATGGAAGCAAAGGGGAAAAATCATCTGTTGATACGTTATCACTATATCCTTAGGATGCTCTGATGGCAGTTACCATAATTGGCTTTAAAAAAAAAGATTAGATATCAGATGTCGTGGTTGTGGGGAGGAACGTGTGACTAGATTTATAGAACTCAGAATGGATTTCATGTTTAGAAGCTGTATAACCCTAGAAAACAGAATAAAATTTGAGTTCAGTGGCACCTTTAAGACCAACAAAGTTTCATTTTGGGTATAAGCTTTTGTGTGCATATACACGAAAGCTTATACCCAGAATAAAACTTTGTTGGTCTTAAAGGTGCCCACTGGACCCAAATTTTACTCTGCTGCTTCAGACCAACATGGCCACCCACCTGAACTTAGAAAACAGAGTACGGCTATTTCAGCTATTTTGCCTTGGCATGCAAGTGAATCCTTTCGTGGTGTTGGTGGCTGTTGGAGAGCTAGTTGGGCTTTTTATTATCTGACCCAGCATAGGAATTCTTCTTTTTTTGATACAGTTCTGCTCCCGGTTAAACAAGCCTATTATGCCTTACAAGTTTCATTTGTATTATTTTTAAACATTTATAGCACAGCTTTCCTCAGCAGAGGCCAAGGACGCTGACAGTGATTGAAATAATAATAAAAAAGCTCTCTTTAAAATCAGCAAAATACCATACAAAACAGCCCAGACACCAGCAATTCATAAAACCATCAAGTAAACATGGCCTGGATTTCTTTCTTTCTTTCTTTAAAAGCCTTTTACAGCCCTTCTAAAAAATTTAGAGTGAGGCGATCTTTCAAATCTGCAGGAGTTCATTCCACAAGGGGGCTTTGACTCTCAAAATCTTATACCCTGGAAATCTTGTTGGTCTTTAAGGTGCCACTGGAATTGAATGTTACCATTCCACAACTGTGGAGCAACAGTAGGGAAATTATGGGATTGCGTTGTAGCCAACTGTGCAATCCAAGAGAGGGCAAATATTCAGCCAACATTGTTCCAGGGAGCATAGCAAGTATGCTGGGGTTTAAGAGCCTTTCTGATATATTGGGCCTTAGGTAATGAAAGGTCTTTGTTTGTTAGGGTATACCCTTTGTTAGGGTGTGTGGTTAGAGCCACCAAGACTGCTAGACACTACCTGTCCAGAGACCTGTTTTAAAGTAAGAACCAGCACCATGAACTGAATATATTTAGGGCTTATGCACATATAACTGGGTACAGGTCAGGACTGCAGTCTTGTTGCTAATTTTTGTTCACTACTATATATAGTTTTCATGGTTCAGGTTGTTAGTGAGGAAGCTCACAACCACAGGGCATATCTCTCACGCAGCATTTCAAGTCATTAATGAGTAGTATGGGACTGGTTCCAGTTTCTCTCTTAGTTAGGAAATATTTGATGCCAACTATTGGGTGGGAAATGTGTGGGGAAATGCTATTAAATTGACTGAGGTTGCACAAAGAGTGGGTCACTCTGGAATTTTATATATGGAAGCTTTCTTTGGAAAAGGAGGGGATGGAAGAACATTTTTCACCCATCCAGAACAGAGAAGACAAGGCTTCAAAAACAGAAGAGCAAACAGAAATCTTGCGATTCCTGAAATATTTTTTGCTGCACATGTTAGTTAACTCAGCTGCATATATGCCAGTTTCCTGAATCCAGGCCTTTTGAAGTGTGTTATCTATAGGAAAACAGAACAAACTGTGTTTTTTAACACCTTAAAAATACTTGCGTAGTACATTGTATGTACAATATAGAGGCATCTCTTTGAAAACTGAGGCTTAGATCCAGTGGTCTTGTTGTGTGAATGCACAGGTGACAGGAAGTGCAGGAGGTGTTCTAGTTTCCTTCATCTGAGCCTGCAGACATCTGTAGTGGGTCAAAGCAACCTGGGCGATTCAGGTTGGGTAAAAAGTATCCAAAGCCTCATCTTTGCAAACAGAAAATTGGGGCTGAATAGTGACTCTCAGCTAGGCATTTCCTTCTGCTTATTGGATGTGCGCCATTGTTCTCCAGTTTAGAATCCCAAAGTTGGAAGGGGTCCTACAGGCCATTTAGTCCAACCCCCCCTCAAAGGAGGATCAGCCTAGAGCATCCCTGACAAGGGTTTGTCCAACAGTTGCTTAAAGACAGCCAGGGAGGGGGAGCTCACCACCTCCCAAGGCAGCTGAACCCATTGTTGCACAACTCTGTCAAAAAGTTTTCCCCAAGATCCAGCTGGTACCTTTCCGCCCATTGTGCTGCAGCAACTGAATTTTCCTGTCTGGACAAGCTGCCACTTGCAAATGATTGCCACAGAAAATGTAAACTCAATGATGTGTGGAACGCATGCATTTAATTTGTGTAATAGGGGCAGCAACATTAGCCACAGTTAAGGTTAATAACTTGGATTCCCACTTAAAACACAGCATTTTAAAAAAAGTCTGGCTTCTGATCCTGTGTTAATTTTTAAGCAGATGCACTCTGTCCTTTAGCCATCAGGGTAGAGTAAGATACTGGTTTTTGTTTTTTTTTTTGTTTTTTTTAAATCTGGACAGCCTGGGAAGCTGTACAATTGCATCATTAGAGTAATCAGTTCCCATATTTCTGACAGGGTTATTAATGAATGATCAAAAGGAGCTGTAAGGAAACAACCTTGCAATGAGTCATTAAAGTGAAGCCGATATAATAATGGGTAACTGTGCTCTTCAGGCAGATTTGCAGTACTTATGAGGGAAGGGTTATTTTGACCACTGTGCTCTCCTTCAAGAAGAGGAGCATGTGTTGTAAGTCTTCTCTTTTTAAAAACAGAACATACACTTCAGTACAATACATACACTGTTGTTACCTATGAAGCCATCTCCCCAGGGATCCCTGTATCTTTGCAAACCCTAAGATCCTCTGAAATATCTGACACCTGGATAAAATACCGAGTTTGATAGCAAAGTAGGATCTCTGAGACTGACAGGAACCCCCACCCTCACATGTTCTAGGATGGGGTTAGCCTGCCTGCCTGTATGGTACAATGAGCATATTACTCAAAGACCTTTTTTCAAAGTCTCAAGGGCTCCTTCACACCCATGGCTTTAAAGAATGACTCATGTTTTCTGGACAGTAACCTGAGACAGAAGGGAAGACAGTAACGGAAGACAGAAGGGCCTGGCGTGATGTAGTCCATGGGGTCGCAAAGAGTCTGACTTGACTGTGCGACTGAACAACAACAACAACCTGAGTCACAGAAGTGCCTTTGCAATACAACACACACACCCAATTCAGTCACCATTCCATGGAAGGCCATCAATCCACTGCTCGGTCTTTTGTTGAACTGACCCTAGCTGGCCCTGCCTCTCAGGTAATTTACTCATTCTACTTAGATGGTCCTGCTGTTTTTGTCCCCTCATCTCCTCTCCTGCCATGCCCATATTTGGACTTCTACTTGCCCCTTGGTACCATTGTATATACTGGTACGTACCTCCCTCCTGTCACCCAGAAATCCAAATCCTCCAATAGGAGAGTAAGACCCTGTGCTCTGGACCCAATCCCCATTGCAGATTTTAACTTGGCATGGAATCTGGCCAATAACACAATGTTATTTGTTTATTTATTTATTTTGATTTATATCCCACCTTGCCTGCACAGGCGGGCTAACACAACCCCAAAGCACACACACTAAAGACCAGGCAACTCCAAATACATAAAAGGACACCTAAGCCCCCAGCTTTTGTAGCTGCTTTTTCTCCAGAACATTTGCCACTGCTGAAATCATGTTAATTGGTATCATCATTGGACTTTTCCTACTGCCAAAATCACAGAAAACCTGTCTCAATTGCTGTCTTTGTTCCCAGACAAGCAATTCTTGCTTCTGGACCTAACTGCACCAGACTCTACTCTTCAGCACAGAGAACCTATGACTTTCTTCCCTTCCCCCCTTTAGCTTTCCCATGGGCATCCCTAATTTAGGCAT
This sequence comes from Gekko gecko, assembly GCA_029375565.1. Lineage (NCBI taxonomy): Eukaryota > Metazoa > Chordata > Lepidosauria > Squamata > Gekkonidae > Gekko > Gekko gecko. Next base: position 92,310,352 of record JAPDNY010000011.1, on the reverse strand, counting down.
CAGCTCCAAGGGGTGCAATTAGGATTCTTCAAATACACAAGGGCTGATTTCCCACTACAGCTGCCTCGGTGTTGCGCCGCCGTTTGCCCTATACTATTGGTCAATTTCATACCCAAAGCTGCGGGGCTGCATTTGACCCGCGGCTTCACCCGATTTTCCCCGCAGTTTCGTGATCCTCAAAACACAGGATCACGAAACTGTGGGGGAAATCAGGCGAAGCCGCGGGTCAAAATGCAGCCCCACAGCTTCGGGTGTGAAATTGACCAATAGTGTTGGGGCAAACAGCGGCGCAACACCGAGGCAGCTGTAGTGGGAAATCAGCCAAGGTTTATTTGGCTCTAATATATATAATTGTCTTGTTGTAGCAAAAATCTCATTTTGCTTTCCCTTTCATATTTCAGCTCAGTACCTTGATAGGGAAATAAAGGCTAAGTGTATCTGTCTCTCTTTCAGTCTCTTCTTACTAAGAGGGTGTAATGTGATATATTAGGAACCATGTGTACAGTAGACTGGACAGTCCCAAGTATTTCCCCTGAAACATATATACAGTTTTGCACATCTATATGGTAAAGCAGGGCTTTTTTTTGTAGAAAAAGCCCAGCAGGAACTTATTAGCATAATAAGCCACACCCCTGACAGCACAGCTCATTAGCATATTAGGCCACACTCCCCTGTTACCAGAAATGTGGTCATCCAGCCACGGCCACCTTTTGCTTCTTATTCGTTTACCTTGTTTGTTGTCAAAAGCCAGGGCTTTTTTTGTAGCAGGAATTCCTTTGCGTGTTAAGCCACACACCCCTAATGTAGCCAATCTTAATGAGTTTCTGCTGTTGGGTGTGGCCTATTATGCTAATGAGTTCCTGCTAGGCATGGCCAACTCAGGAGCCAGCCGGAACTCTGTTCCTGTGCGTTCCTGCCCAAAAATAGCCCTGTGGTAAAGATTTACAAAGATTTTACAGTTAAGAAAGAGTCGATATTTGGGGGAGGGGTCATATGCCTCCTGGTGGAGTTTCAGAAGAACAAGTCTTATGGTGGTAAGGATGGCTGCTGTACTTGTTCCAGTTAGCCCAAGTTGTCCGTCCACCCATCCATCCTGTTCAGTTCCTTGACAGGTGGTTGGGATCAGTTTTTTGTGGAACCTGGAGGGGTCTTACTAAGTTCTCATCGTAGTAATGTAGAAGATGCTCTGATACAGGAACTTATTTAGATAACAACATGGATGGAAATTTACCCGTCCTCTAGTGCTATGAACTGGAAGCTCATTGGCATCAATAATATGTTAACCTGCTACTCTTAAAATGTGGCCCTTCTTGCATTCATGAGACTGCTTTATTGTATTGTAGTTTTCATACAGCACTGATAAGGTTTTCTTTTGTCCTGGGGAGAGAAAATACCCAATAGAAAACCAAAAGTCAATTTCTTCAGTGGTGTTTTATTCAAACAAGTGCCTCTACTGTTGTAGGTGACCCAGCTTTTGGAAACTATGCCACAAAAACATCTATCACAAGTGAAATGGGTATTGTATTCATCAAAGGGTTTGGAAAAGCAGTTCATTAATTCTCATGCTTGAAACCTGAGGGCACTGGTGTGTGTGTGTGTGTATTCAATAAAAGTCTATATGGAAATATACTGTAGAGAACTTTAAAAATAAACACACACAAATGTATCTTGAACACTTGCCTCCATTTTGCTCTTCCTTCAGTTGCATATGAGGACCAGAAGAGGCAGCTCCTTAAAAGTGGTCTTTTCTGGAGGCGCAGAGGCAGTTCAGTGGAAAGGATCTTGGGTGAAGAGAGGATCTTTAACTTCTTCAGTGTGAGCGTGACTGAATTATATCTAACTGCAGGATCTGTGGAGGGGCTTAGGTTGGCTCTTCTTTCTTCCCTGCTTGTCCACCCTGAAGTTTCTCCTACTGGAGGAGACAGTAGTGAGGCTTGCCTTCCCCTTCCTCGCCCCAGGTTAGGAGTTACCTAAACAGTGAGCAGAAGAGCCTTCCTTGCATGTTCCTGAACTGTTTTCCTGAACTGAAGCATACAAATAGAGAAAGGAATTCTTTCCTCATACGTCATTTGGTCATTCCATCCTCTTCCAGTTAGTCTTTTGTGAGGACAGGAGAGTAAACTGATACAAGCATGCAGAAATGAGAAGAATTTAATTCTGGAACATATTCTTAGTGAAATGAGAATACACAACATGTCCAAAAAGGTTTTGGGGTGTAGTCCTCTTTATTAAAGGTGAATTAAAGGTGGTGTCAGTAGTTGGAAAGTTCTGGGTGAGTAGCAATGATCTCTGTTGGTTTCCCACAATTCCTGGGCTTTTCTTTTTGGCTAGTAGATAATTCTTTTTCATTGTTCAGCAGTTGCACACTGCAAAGCACTAGGAGGAATTATCATTATCATCACCAGGGATGGGCACAAACAGTCTCATGAAATAAAGTTCATCACGAATTATGGGCAGTTTGTGATTCGTGAAAGCAATGTTTGTGGAAGGGCACCCAATACCAACATTTCACGAACTTTGGAGCTGTTTGTGGCAGTTTGTGAATGAATGCATTTCTAGAAAGACTGTCTCCACTCAGTTAAACTTTTTACAAAGTTCCTTAGCGATGTGGCGGGGGGGGGATTCTCCAGCCTTGGAAACACCAATAGGAGCCCTCCAAAGCTAAACAGGTGCTGCTGTCTTCCAATAACAGGGTTCCCATTCTGCTCTATGAGATCAGAATGCTATATATACACTCAGCTCTGCAGCCTCTGTTGGCAGGGAACTTGTTAAAAGCAGAGTACATTAATCATTTATTTCTGATTGTGAGCACCTCTCCCCTGCTGGGGCTAGGGAGACACAGGACACGGAGCCACCGTGTCTCTCTGCTCCCACCGAGTGGTGGGGCTTAGCTATTGGATATCTTGGCCGAGTGACGATGCACATTTTATACCATCCAGATGTTTTTTTTTCCTCTGCACAGTAGAAGAATTTGCCATGGTGTGTTTCGGTCCTTGGGGAGGGGAGCTGTGAGAGCTGGGGGCATGCTTCCCTTGCTCATCTGGTGGGGTTGGGGTGCCTGCCAAACTGTCATAGGGTAACTTTGGGGAACCTCCTGTCAGAAGTCTTGTCATGTCTGCCTTTATATCATTCCAAATCTGCCTTTGGAGACTGGGGTGGGCGGGCTGTGAGCATAGGGGGGATGCATGCCTTGCTTTCACTGTCTGGCTGTGGGGGATCTGCCCAGTTGACGTTTCCCTGTGAGTTTGGTGTAACTGGCTTGTTCCTGAGCTGTTTCATAGACTCCTGTAACTGCAGCTGTTTTTTCTAGAGAGAGCACTGGGAAGACCTTTTTTGGGGGGTCTGTAATTGGGACCCAGAAATTTAGTCCCCCCCAACTTGGAGAGCTTGTAGAAAAGCAGGCAGCAGGGGGGGGTTCCCTGTGTGTTCGAGTTGTGTAGCTTGCAGGAGGTCCATTCCATTTATTTTTGATCCTGTGCCTGACATTTTCCCCAAAAGTACTTTCCTGGCTCGACCTTAGTCTTGTTGGGTTTGCAGTGCTACAGTGGCACTGGTTCTGCTGGACACATTGCACTGGTTCTGCTGGGCTTGCAAAAATGCCCCCCCTTCAGTTTCTGCTGCAGAGATCCTCAGGGACTTTGATTCTGTTCTGCTGGGCTTCTATTGCCCTTGCTTTTTTTGTTGTTGTTTGCTGTTTCCCCTCTCCATTGGAAACAGTAGAGGATGGGGACAGCTTCTTTGGGAGACAGTAACTCGTCTGTGTAAATCCAATTGTCATAAATTTTGGAAGGCAGGTAGAGGACAGTAAGCTACAGGTCTGCTCTGAGTTTAATGTTTCTAGCTTGCAGAGGATCCATTCTATACACTCCTGAACCTCCTGAACTTGCGCTTGTTGTTTCCCCAGGAAGCAGTTTCCTGAGAGAACCTTCTCTGGGGGGGCCGTAACTCAAACCCAGTAAATTCAATCATCACCAAACTTGGAAGGCAGGTAGAGGAGAGTCAGCCAGAGATCCCCTGTCAGTTAGGTGTCTCTAGCATGCTGCGGGGGGAACGTTCTATCACATCACAAACTGAACTGGTTTGTTTGGTTCCCAGAAGTTTGTGATGATCTGTGGTTTGCGAACAGGGCACACCACGAACCACAAACCAAACCACGTTTTCTTGGTTTGTGCCTATCCCTGATCATCACTGCAGGACAGAAACGTGGACCGAATTCTACCAGTATGTACTGAATTCAGTAAATCTGTAGATGCAACAGAAGAATTGGGATTTACCCTTCCATGTCAATTTATACCAAACCAATGTTCCCTCTAAGCTGTGGAGTCTTGTGAGCAAAGATTCTACTTTGTGAGCTACTAGCATTAAAGTTGTAAGCGAGCGATGTGGCTACTGCATAAATTGTTCTGGAACCATCCTTCCTGAGCTAAGACAAAAATGTGTGAGCTGGAGGCTAAAAACTGTGAGCTAGCTCACACTAACTCAGCTTAGAGGGAACACTGCCAAAGGCCGAGGCATAATTGGGTAAAACATCTTTGGGCGAGGGCACAGTGTTGTATCTGAGGCACAGTGTTTCCCCACTCCCTCCTCTCCGCTACAACTTAACTATACTTACTAAGAGGCAGAGAACCCTTGGGAATGAAGTGGGTTGTGGTATGGTAGGTGAAAAGCTGTGGAAATTTGACTTCCTCTAGTGTGGAATTCTTGTTTTTTAAAAAACGTACTTGCATGAATTGGAGGTCTTTTAGAACTTCCCCTAGAGTAGAAGGGCCTTCTGTTTGCACAAACAGGGATCTGGATCCAGTCCAGTGGCCTCAACATGCAGGGCCCAGAGTTAGGGTCCATTGCAAAATTTTATTTTATTTGTCACCCCTTCTCACTTTTCAGAAGACTTGGTTCTGTATGAAGAAGCACGGAAACTAACGGTACTTTTCAACGGGACGGGTTGTTTTTTGGCACCTTGTAGGATTAGCTCTGCTTGGTGCACTTTGTAAATAATGATCTATTACATTTCTTTCTTTCCAAAACTCCTTGTTAATATGCGGCTGATATTGTATGTCAAGGATAAAAACCACTATGGTGTTACCAAGCTCCCTGCAGCAAGGTGTGTTAGAAATGATTCTCAAGCTGTAAGGCAAACTTGGGGGGACGGGGGACGACACAGCGCCTCCTGATACACTTTCTGTAATGCTATTATCTGCTGGAAGAATCAAGGTGGACTCAAGACCATAAAACACGACGCTGCGAGGAAGACGCATGATGAGAATATGAATATAGACCGTAGGGAAACTTGTTCTGCCTCTTTGTGAAAAAGAAGCAGAAAATACAGCCAAGGGAAATCTTGATTGCAAAGCGGTTCTTGTTTGAATATGCAAAATGGAATTATGTAACGAAGCCCAGTATTCGTGATACAGAGCATAACTCTCATGCCTCTGACTGTGTCGATTTGGAACAAATTCCACAACCTCGTAAAGGGGAATCTTTTTATTTAGTTGTAATGCTCCCTTCTAAGCTGTGGAGTCTTGTGAGCAAAAATTCTGCTTTGTGAGCTACTGGCATTAAAGTCGTGAGCAAGCAATTTGGCTACTGTGTAGATTAGTCTGCTCTGGAGCCCTCCCTTCTTGAGCTAAGACAAAAACGTGTGAGCCGGAGGCTAAAAAACTGTGAGCTGGCTCACACTAACTCAGCTCAGAGGGAACACTGGAGTGAGGTGGAATTCAATATACCACTTTTTAATGAGCTGATGTTCAGCACCAGCTTGTGCTGAAGCTTCCAGCTACAGGCCAGCCTTCCCATGCATTCTTGATCTTAAACACAAGCTTGATCATATCATGAAGTGAGAAATTCACCTTTTCAGGTGGCAGTTCCTGCCTCCAAGCCTGGGATGGATCCAGCTAGTGATGGGCGAATACCCTCGTGCTCACAGTTTCTTCTTTCATTAAAAAAGATGCTTCCCAATCTTCCCCCACATGATTTCCTGATGGGGCTTACGAGAATTGTAGTTTCACACTCTGCCCGATTGAACCAGAAGGCTGACATTTTCAATCAGCTCTGTAGTACTACTATGTTCTGAGTACGTGTAAATAGCTGCTGGGTGTCTGCCTATATAGAATGAAGAATGTGGACACCTGCAAAGAAGCAATGCTGTTGGTTTTAAATTGCGAACATACCATGAATGCGAGTGTATGTGATTCTCTGTTTGAAAGATCAGGGATAGCAAGTTGAATAGCTGAGATCTTTGAACATATTATTTGTAAGCACTGCAACATCACAGACCCTGATGTCCATTACAAGCTTTGAGATTCGGGCTGGATTATGACGTACAGATAACAATTTGGAATTGACTAGACAGAACAAGAGATTCTTGATATTTATACGGGGTCTGATGAACTGAAGCCTCATTGATTACCATTCATTGGTGCTGAGGCTGCGACAGTCCTTTTCCCTCATGAATCTGGAGGCTCGTAGTTGTAGCTGCTTTACCAGGTTATATTCCAATTCATCTCCAATCCATAAAGTCTCCACTTTGAAGCTTCAGGGCACCTGACGTAAGCCTTCATCTTAAACTGTGAAAAAAGAAAATGCAATCAGAAGAAACGGCATTGTCACATTGTTGAAGAAAGACACAAAAATAATTTCCAAAGCTGTTGAATTCTTTATTGTACAATCACAGGAGACAGCAAAGCAGAATTAGGCGGGGGGACACACCTTTCCTAAGTATATTTATAGTTCTCCAGATAAGCCTGCACAACTAGATCTTAAACATGGAATTTTCCAGGGAAACTTTCTTAGTATCTTTTTTCTGTACCTGCTATGGGTTTATCCAGACCAGTTAGTTCTAGTTTTGAGGTCACTTGCTCTCCTTTATTTTTGCAGTCACAACACATCCCACCTAGAATACATGACTTCATCATTCTAATATGTCTCCACCCTAGTTCATTTTTACTTCCACAACATGAGGGGTGAAAATATAAGTTCAGTGCAACTTGAGCTGGCAAGGAATTGTGGAACCTGTGTGGTAACGTGAGAGAGGTAGGTTTGAGTATTCAAATCTCAACACAGACATGAAACTCACTGTGTGTCCCATGATCTTTTAGCTTGAAAGTGCATCTCCCTTGTAAGAGGAGATGCACAACAATGACACTGTAAGCATCAGGTTTGCTTATTTCACCAGCAGCCTACCAATGGCACAGGCTGTGTGGGTAACTGTTGTCCTTGGGAATAGGGATGAGCCCTATGCCTGCGTTGCTGTTTTCGTGTGACTAACTGAAGGCCATCTGGGCTAGGTTAGTCCTGCCATGGAATGAGACTGAGACCGATCATCTGGTTTGCTCATACCTAACTGCTACTCACTGAGCACATCACACAGGATATTCTGGTTTTCACTTCTGTGTGCTCCCATTTCCCCTCCATCATTGCTCCTTGGGTTTGAACCTTTTGTGTGATTTGGCATTCTCAATGGCAGAGCACTGAGTTTGATACTGCTCACCCAGCCACCTTGCTCTGATAGCAGGATTATAAACATGCCTTGTGATGCCATTTCATCCTTTTCTCTTTATTGTTGACCTCAGAGGCCTGTTCTTGCTGCAGGCCAACTCTCAAACCTTGCAATAGGCCTGATATAATTCAAGATCTACACTTGAGATACTGGCAACTTGTTTGTAGCTATGATGGCCCTGTCCATTTCTTTCCCTCAGAGGGAAGTTTTTCCCTCCGTTCCCCCCTCCCCTTTACTGACTGAGCCACCCTAGAAGTGTGTTTTCTTCTTTGCTGAAGAACTCTGGCAGTCCCACACTGTTACGGTATGATATTTTGGCTGTTGGCTCAGCCCAGAAACCTGAGGGAAAGATCAGGAGTCCACTTTAACTTAAACAACTTAAATGGCACTTGAGGCATTTTGAAATTAAGAAAATAACAAAATATTTTATTTAACGTAGAGGGGAAAGGTCAGGTGAAATCAGGGGTTGAAATTTAGGAGGTGAAACCAGTACATGCACAGACTTTAGTTCTTATGTGTCAGGTTAATGAGAGTTTCTTAAGCTTTTCACAGGCTGCGGTCACATGAGTGAGATAATGCGGGAGGGGAAGCGAAGCTATTTGCTCCGTAGCAATTTGACCCTCATTTGCGCGATCACACAGTCCCGGTTCCCTAGTCAGTTTTCCAACACTGGGAAAATCAAGTACTTTCCAGGTATTTGTGCTCTGAATCCACGATTTTGCCTATCTGGACAGCCATCTCTCACAATGATTGCAATTAGGTCATCTGGATGTCCTTCTTCTGGTAGGTTTGTTTTTGTGGCTTTCACCATCGTGCATGTCATGTCTGTAACTGTGAAGACTGCCTATACCTTACCATGTTAAGCTTGATTCTGTGCAAGGATCGTAAGAGGTAACATTCTTCTTGGCCATTCCTATGGAATTGTATGAAGCAACCAATCACAGTGTAAATATGTTTTGTGGAGGAAACAGGCCTGATTGGTCTTTATCTCTATTATCCTATTGGTTCTTAACTTATATGTGGGCGTGGCTTTGACAGCCCGGACTGTTTAAAAGAGGGAGCTGTGCTCCACTTGTTGTTGTGTGTTGTCTGATCGTTGAGTAGCTGTTACAATAAAAGCTGAATCACTTTTGCTGAAATCACTGCCTCTTGTTGAGTTGCATACTTAGCAGTGCACATGCATGTGCATGCGCATATGTGTACATGTGCACATGTCCAAACAATTTTTTTAAAAAAAATTGGGCAGCACGGCTGTCTGCAATCACACAGGGGAAAGTCCGTCTGTGGTCCGTAGCAATCCATTTGATAGTGGACTTTCCCCAGTGTCTTTTAACTCCTCTCTTGCGGCGGAGTGAAATGGGTTGCTGACGGGTACGGAGCGCTGGTCAGATGCTCACATCTGATCGTATCCATTAAATCCACCTGGCATTTGCACCTATGGTGTGGCTAATTGTGCATGTGATTGGGACCACAGTGACTGAAATCTGTATTTTGAGAGGCTTTTTGTTCCAGTGTTTTCCCACACTCTCCAATATATTTTCTTTAAGTATTCTCTGACTCTTTTGGTTTCCAGAAGTCTGGTACACTCTTTCCAGTACCCAAAGCCCTTCTCTTGAAACACCAGCCTTGAGTTTTTAACTGACTCTTAAGTCTCTAAAGGCAGCTTCTAACCACACCAGACCAGGGATCTCTACACTCTTCAGAGCTACCTCCCTGTTTGACTGGGTAGGGAAATTCTCCTCTCGCTAGAAGATTTTTCCTCTTTCCTTGGCCTGAATAGGAGTCTTCGTCTACTTCGCAAATGCCCTTGCCAACTTTCCCCCAGTTCTCCTGTCTCTGTTAAACTGCTCTCAGTCAGGGCTGCATTCCAAAACTGTCAGTACTCTACTCTTCTCAGAGCTGAAATCAGACTGGATTCTCCTCAGCATCCAATTCAGAAGTCTTTCTCTGTTCAGCTGATGCTAACCTATCAGATCTCTTGGAACAGGCTGTCACTCAAGGCTCTCTGCTCTGTGAAGAATTAACCCTTCATAGTCCTTTACCTGTTTGTACAGAACTTCTAAGCTCTGTTGCAGTAGCCATTTTGCTTTTCCTTGCCCTGCGCCCTCTGTGAACATTTCCATAAATCACAGCATGGCTTGAATGATTTCACATTCTTCTTCCTCATTGTTCTGTTGGCACTGAATCTTCTTGATCTGATGTTGCCTCATCTTTTGCCCTTGGGCTTAATCCTGCTTGCTTCTTGTCTGGGAATGCCTTTATTGTCAAGGCCTGATTCTGCAAATGGTGTTAATTATTTTGCTATCTCCATATAAGTAATCCACTTTAAGGCTGGATTACATGGTAGACCGGGGGGGGGGGGCTGCCTTTGAAGAGTATGCAGTCCAAAATGCTGCCAATTGGAATGCTGAAGGGTACATTTCAGAATGCTCATATTACATCTCTACATTGGCTCTCAGCTTGTTTTTGAATACAATTCAGCACTCTAGATAAAAATCTTAAAAGGTTTGAGGCCTGGAGGTATCTGAAAGACCACCTGTTCCATGACCTGAGATTGTCACTGAGGTCCTTGTTTTATATGGCTCTGCCTACAAAACATGTGGGTGGTTACTCAGGAAATGGCCCTTCTCTCAGTGATAGCACCAAAAATGGTGAACATCCTTCTCTAAAAGGTTCACCTGCCACAATTGCTGTTGTTGTGTCAATGCCAGATGTAGACCTTTTTGTTTCATTTACCTTTTTGTTTTTGTGTAGGATTCTATGGTAGTTAATGTTGCTAAAATGAGATGCTGTGTTTTTTGTAACAGCTTGCTGTTGTTTCTTTCTTTTTTTGCAGTTACTTTCAGCGCTATTGCTGCTGTTTTCATTATGCGTTACAACGGTTGCTGATATGGTGGCTTAATATTGCCATCCTATTCCCAACATGGTTGCTACTGTTTTATTTAATGATTAATAGAATGTGGTTGTGTGTTTTATTGTGTCTGTTATATTATTGTTCATTGTCTAGCACATTTAACTTTTTGAAAATAATAAGTATGCACATAAAATAGGATTGTTAGCCTTGGTTGATCATGATTTCCAGCATCTTCTCATTGATTAATGCTAGTTTCTTTCTTATTAGCTAGAGGAGGGAAACATTTGCACTACAGTCTGAATTTGCGGAACATGTACATTAGCTCATTCTTGAGTTTTGTAGCTTTAGGCTGAATGTTCAGATTATTAAGATGGTTGGTATAACGAGAACTTATTGTGCTATTTTCTAAAATCCCCTACAGGTGGTATTAGATATTGATTTAGTCATAGTCCAGAAAGAAATAAAGCCATCCCTGCTTATTATGTTTGTTTCCTTCATATAACCATTTGTAGACCGACACAAATAAATTGAATTCTATTAAACCCAATGTCCCTGAAGGTCAAATCTTAGCACAGTCATGTGTCTCACAGTGTTGTGACAGAAAGGAATTTATCAGGTTTAGTCTTCATTCCAACATACTTGGGGGGGGGGGCGGGTCATAGAACCCTCATGTGGCAAATGTCATTTTAATGGCTACAGTGGGCTGTGTGGTGAATCGCTTGCCTGATTTTTTTCTCCCAGAGTACTACAAAATGAGGGGTGGGAGAACCACTTGAGCACTGAACCTGGAGATGGCTGCATATCAGAGCAATTATAAGAAGACCCCTGCTGGATCAGACCAGTGATCCATCTAGTCCAGCATCCACAGTAGCCGACCGAATACTCTGGTAGTTCAACAGTAGGGTATATGTTACAAGTATGTCTATTAGGGCCAGGCCTGTAGCTACCGTGGGGCCTCTCCAATCCTCGGTTCCCCCCCTCCCCCCGTCACTGCCCTCAGCCCAACAGCCAGTGACTCCACGCCGCCTGCTGCTGCTCATGGGAGCCAGTCTGAGCATGATCACTGTACTGCACGGCTAGACGTGGCTGGAAGCTCCGTGTCCAGAGTTCTCAGAGAATTTTAAAGCTTTGCTCTGAGGAGGCTCCACTCGGGTAAGAGTTCAGCGGGAGTCTTGGTATCTATCTAGAGGGCACAGACACTGCCAGCCTACGTGGTCCTCTGCTGAGGCAAAACATGGTCAATCCAGACTTTCATCAGGAGTTCCATGTTCGGAACTCTCTGCAGTTTTTCAAAAATGCGCCTCATGAAGCAGGAGGTACCGATGGCCTCCCAGCGGAGTCAGCACCAGCGGGCCTGGCGGGGGCTGAGGGGTCCTGGGCGAGGCGGCTGTCTGGGGAGTCATCTCCTGTCTGTCCATTTTCACCCTGAGAGGGAGGCCCCCTCCCCCAAAACTCCTTAGCTATGGGGCTGATTAGGGCGCACAGGATATGTTTGACACTCCATTTGGGAATTGCCCTCCCGATGCAACTGCCAAAATATCTTTATTGATTAACAGTCCCAAAACTAAGAAGAGCTTTTATTTTGGCAAGAATGAACATTCTTCCCTTGGCAGTTTTGGAGGGCAGATATAATAGAGTATCATACTCTAATAGTACATACAGATACTCATACGATAAAATTGAAGCCATCAAACGTGATTATGGAGTGCCCTATATTCAATAAGCTGTGGGCTAATATAGTCACCCTTTTACTTTAAGATATGGAATTGCTAAATATGCGAGCCCAGGTGTCATGACTACTATTGGATACAAATGATCGTGTCACCCTCTCAGTGGCAAAATTAGAGATGTGAAGGCCCAGAAAAAAACTGGAAAAATTCGGAAAAAAACCTGTTTTTTTCCTGAAGCCTTTTTTGTTTTTTTTCCCCCAAAAAATGGAAAAATTGAAAAAAGAAATTGATTATGGAACATGATAATGATAGACACAACAGAGTAGCTGCAGAAGCAGAGACTGAAACTGATAATTACAGCTCAGAAAATTATTCTGATTAAATTTCACGCCTATTCATTGACACTTAGTCCCACACTCCCTTCTATACACTTCCCCTCTCTTCAATTCTTTTTATGAGAATGGGTTTTTTTATTTTTATTTAATACTGTGGAGAGGAAATATGAATAATTGTTACTTCTAGATTTTTAAAAATTGTTTTGTGGAGGTTTTTTTGTCTGTTCCACATAAACTAGTAAACTAGTAAACAGTTCAGAAGAAGAAGAGAACAGTTTGGATTTATACCCCGCCCTTCACTACCCGAAGGTGTCTCAGAGCGGCTTACAATCTCCTTTCCCTTCCCCTCCCCACAACAGACACCCTGTGAGGTAGGTGGGGCTGAGAGAGCTCTGACAGAAACTGCCCTTGAGAGAACAGCTGTGAAAAAAATTGTGACTGACCCAAGGTGACTGACCCAGCAGCTGCAAGTGGAGGAGTGGGGAATCAAACCCGGTTCTCCCAGATTAGAGTCCATGCTCTTAACCACTACACCAAAAGATTGTTGCTCCATTTGTTTCAATTACAAATAAATATTATAAAATCAGTAAATTCTGTTTGTAATAATTGTTTGGATACGCTATATTTTTAATACGCTAGTTTTGATAATTTCATACCAAGTAAAATTGTCCATAGTCATATTTTATGTTCCTAAAGTAACAGAACAACTTTCAATCTGGAAAAGAAAAAATAAGAGCTAATGTAGCATTTTTTTCAATTTTTCTGAAAAATACTGGAAAAAACCCCGGTTTTTTTTCCAAGCTTCAACGTTTCAGGAGAGTTTACATCTTTAGGCAAAATTCATAGGTGCGATAATCAAATATAAGAGAAATAATACTGAATAAGGTCTTTGAAAATATTTTTTGGTTCTAATTTCTGCTTAAGGGTGATAGTCGTATGAGCAGCACTAGATACATAGACAGAACAATAGGGTATAGAGGCTAAGGCCTTCCCCTGATGTTGCCTGTAGGCACTGGTATTCAGAGGTTTACTTCTTCTAAATCTGGAGGTTCCCTTTAATCACCATGGTTAGTAGCCACTGATAAACCTATCCTTCATGAATCTATCTAAGCCCTTTTTAAAGCAATTTAAATCATGGCCATCACTACATCATCTGGCCATGAATTCCACAGTTTAATCACTCATTCAATAAAGAAGTATTGTCTGTCCAGAATTTACTGCTCATCAGCTTCATTGAATGCTCCTCAAGTTCTAATATCATGGGACAGGGAGAAGAAAATTCCTTCTGCCACTCTATCTATCCTGTGCATAATTTTATAAACACCTGTCAAGTCTCCCTTTAGTGTTTGTGTTTCTAAAGGTAGAAGCCCCAGGCTTTATTATTCTTTATCTATATGAACAGGCACCATCTCTTCAGGACGTTAACTAAAGATGAGTTTTGTGGCATCTTAGATTACATTTTTTAATTGTAGCATAAACTTAAGTATTGTATGCAAAAGTTATTAGCGTACTACAGATAAGGCAGAGATATCAGCAGTAATTAATAGTAACATCATAATTATAGCAGGTATACTTTTGAGTTTGCCACAGACATACAAGGCTTTTTTTGTCCGTTGTTCACAGTCTCCCCCCCCCCCTCCATGTATAAAAATATAGTTGAAAATGCATTTCACACATCCGATGAAATGGGCTGAGGGCCTCGAAGGCTTTATAATACAATAAATGTTAGTCTTTAAGGCACCACAAAACAGAGAGACTCTCTGTATATGTGTAACAGGGCTGATACAACTACCTTAAGGACAAACAACATTTCTTTCGATGTAAGGTTTCATGAAATAAATGTTGGTAGGCTTTAAGGTGCCACTGGTCTTTTGTTTTGTTTTGCTCCAACAGGCTAACAAAGCCACACCGTTGCAGTAATACAGCTACACCGTTAGAATTTGACTTCAGAATCCAAGACAGCATCTACTGTATGGAGCGTGGTTTGTTCAAAGGTTTTCTTGTAGTGGGTTAGAAGCACTATCAACACACTGTGTGCATATTCCAAATCACCTTTTTCTTTTGGCAGGTACAAAGTTTGGCATCTTCATAGTATTTATGTACTTACATACAAATACCCAGCTGAAATGCAATTAAAATTAGCTAGAGCAAAAGCATCCTAGGACTTCAAGCCTTGGTGCTCCCAAATCTAATTTCAAATACAGCAGTTATAAAAATTCCCAGTTTGGGCACTGAATAGTAAAGGGAAAAGATATCACTGAAATTTTCCATATTGCTGATGGCCAACATATTTTGGCAAGTGGGCTGCAAATCAGCTTCTCAGTAAAAGATGTTGCCACTCTAACACGCCTAGCACTTAATGTACACTTTCTTGTGCGGAGGTGTGGTTTTGTCTCTGATTGGCTGCTGCACAGTACAGGAGAGAGACTGGTATGCAGGCATAACTGGATGTTACATCGAGGCCCATGGGCTCTTCTCCTTCTGTCGAGGTGCACCAAAGCTGGTGATACTGACATCTTCTCCAATAACGTGATCAAAAGTTGAACTAACCCTGCTTGCCATCCTCGTTTTCTGTAGTGGTTAAGAGTTAAGAGCAGCAGACTCTAATCTGGAGAACCGGGTTTGATTCCCCACTCCTCTTCCACATGAAGCCAGCTGGGTGATCTTGGGTCAGTCACAGTTCTCTCAGAGCTCTCTCAGCTCCCATCTACCTCACAGGGTGTCTGTTGTGGGGAGAGGAAGGGAAGGAGATTGTAAACCACTCTGAGACTCTGAGTGAAGGGTGGGGTATAAATTCAACTCCTCCTCCTCTTTATTCACCGTTTTAAAAGAACAGTGTTTTGAGTGTGTTTTTGTCAACATCCATTGTTAGATAGGTAGCCAGCTTGGAACAAATTGGATTATCAGATTATGAAAGTTGTAGTTTTCCTGGCTTTCTGATTCAGCTTGGCATAGAGTCATGCTGGGTGGGACTAATTTGTATGAAAGCCTAGACCTGATCAGAGCCTGTCCTCTGTTTTAAGATATCCCCTGTGGCCAATTATTCTTCCTGCCTTTGGAAAGGTGAAGTTTATGGCATATGGAGGGAATGGGTACCTCTGTATGTGTGTGCGTGGACACACGCATGCACATGCATGTATTTATTTTGTGAGTACAACATCAAAGGCTTTTAAGCATCTGAACATTTTTGAGCACTCAACGGGGACACTCACAAAAAAAATCAAGTGGTTATGATTTGAGTATATCAATAGTTCAACTTTCATTAGCTACAACTCTTCCACTTTGCCATTTGTTCTACAATTTGTCCATCCATGTACTGTATTGCGGTTCCCAACATGGTGTACATGGGTGCCATGGACATTTTCTGGCACCCACCAAGTATTATAGAAAATGGGCAAAATGGGGCTTTTGCCCGGCAGGGCTTCTGATTGGCCACTGGAGACCTAATTGACTATGCAGATTAAAAGGTATCCAGTTAAGCAGAGCTTCTGCCTGTAATCTGAAAGAGTTACTATTAAGCTTATGCATAAACTTTCTTCCTGACATTTTTATGGTTGGCTCTACCTCTTTGGCAGCCATTTTGCGGTTGGTTCTAACCCCAGTGGCAACCGTTTTATGGCTGTGGTTTTGACAATTCCAAATGTGCCCGCAGACTCCAAAGCATTGGGTACTCCAGCTCTATATAATTAACAATATATGGTTGGCATGATTGTGGTCTGAGATCTTGAAGATCAAGGGACCAATAGCAGGAGGGAGAACACCAGGGGGCGGGAATGCTGGGGGGGGGGGAGTTTCTGCATACCATGCCTAGATGCCGATGAATGGCTGATTCAAAACAAAAGTTGCAAAGATAAAATATAGAATTATTATTATTGTATATCACCACTTTTTATATTCTAATATTTAAACCCTATGTGGGAAGTTTAAATTTTGTTTGCCATGCTTCTCCTCCCTTAAATGAGTTGTTAAAAATATAATTAAACTTCAGATCTAAACATTAATTATGGATAAGAGGAAGTTATGGGATTAGCAAAGGGCAGCCTATCATGTTGATGAATTATAAATGGATTATAAATTAGAGCCTAGAAGCAATGAAAATGCTGTTGAGAAATAAACATCGAAAATATTTACTTTCTTAGAAGGACCATATTTTGAAGTTCTCCCCATCCTCAAACAATCTGTAGAGTGATGAAGCTGCTAAATCTTTGGAACAGGGGTTCAAAAACCAGTTCAGCCATTGACTCAGCTGAAGTTCTTTGGAAAACCAGTGTCACTGAACTTTAGCCTCTCCACCGCATAACAGAAAAGAAAAAAAAGAATTACAAAGCATCTTCTTCCCTAATGTGGTCACAGGTATGACTAACAGGCTATTTCCCCCAAGGTCTCGGATAAAAGAGTCCCATCGCATAGAACTGAGATGGGAGGATCTGAAGAGATATTGCAATGTTCCAGTTTTATTTCTCTCCTTTTACCCTCCTGCGCTTGTTCCATTTAATCCTCAAGGCTTTAGTCCCTGAGAGTGAGTACCTCCTTTTCTCTTTTAATATTCCTGCTCTGTGCGGGCCCTGGCCATTTGAATTTTCGTTTCCAGTTCTCGTGTTGTTTCTTACACTCAGTGCAGCTCTGCCTTGTCCATCGAGCCAATTCTCATTCAGGTTCCGCTTCAAAGCTCGTGACTTATTTAATAAATAAGTCGCTCCTTTTAATAAAAGGCTTTCCTGAATCAACCAAGGCTCAACCCTGCCAACCATTCCACTGCTACCGGGTTCTTTGCTTCCAGTCTTGCCTGTATCGTGCAGCAGCCTGTAGGCTTTCTGGAACAGAGATAATGTTTTTTTGCAGTGCTCAGCATTCTGGATAGGAAACATTTAGATATTAAATAGGAGAGGTAACTTCAAAGAGTTCTGGGGAAAGACCCCATTTGTTTTCATATTTTCCTGTCCATTCATGAGGGCTAGAAATTGCCAGTGCAAAATGCAAGTAGAGAGGTACCCAGGATCTTCCATCACATACAAAATTCTGCCTTAGTGGCCAGAATCCATCATCCTTGCCATGATAACACTCATGAAGTCTTCCTGGAAACGGATTTTATATCCTGTGCTGAAGAACTCATTTTGAGATCAGTGGCACAAGACAGAGGTATTTTGTCTGATCTTAGGTCTGTCTGAATGGTCTTTCGGCCAGTGGTGGGAGGGATCACGCACCGTGAGGAGAATAAATCTACTTTATGCTTTCCTGCTGTCTTCATGGCTTCATGTTCCAGGAGAGGTGGTGGCCTTCCTTCTATAAGAAATTGATTAAAAAGCAGAACGATGAGCAATAAAGCACTCCACGTTCATGGGTGTAGCTTAGGGTTGCCAGGTGCTTTCCTCCTGGGGGTGGTGGGATTTGAGGGGCATTTCAGGGGTGGGCGGGGACGTGGGTGACGTGCTGATATCACTTCCGGAAGTGATGTCATTGGATCAGTGACACTGGGGGCGACGGTCTGCTTTTTGGGCAAAATTCTATGGTAAAAATGGCTACAGACCATAGAGTCTTGCCTAAAAAGTACAGCGTTGTTGCCGATGTCATGCAAGGCTGTCTGTTAGGGGGCAGGGTTTCCCCACTTTGCTGGTGGCAGGCCAGCAGTGGGCTGGAGCCCGCAAAAGCAGGGATCTCCCACCCCCACCTGGGCACTGGCAGGCCTAGTGTGGCTGAGCAATCGGAACACTTTGGTAGTCTTGAGTGTGGTTCAGTTGTCTCCATTCTTGCTGACTGTCAGAGGCTTAAGGAGAAGCTGAAAATACACAATGCATTTTCTTGACTCATTTTGATTTTTAAAATAGTGTTTGGAAAAACCATATGCCGTTGTGCTTGGTGTCTTGACTGGTTAATGAGGAACTGAGGCCAGCCAAAGACACAAATCACACTTGAAGTGCCAGGAGAGCACCCGGGTACAGCAAGCCTCTGGAAATTGTCAGAATGACAACTAATGCAATCAAGCTGTTTGTGGGAGTTGTGCTGCGTTTGTGGAAAACAAATGGTCATTTGATTTGTTCACCAAGCAACCAAGGAGGGGACAAAGATGCTTAACTTATTCATGGGAAACAAGTTGTTAGACTTGTTTTGCCACAAGGAAGGACAGGTTACCATGTGTGCAAACAAAACGCAAAACAAGAATAAGCATTTGCTTGAAGGACAGCAGTTACGTGTTCTGCCTTATTGACACCACATGGGGCTTCTGTCCCCTTTGCTGATATACCAGCAGCTGACTCATACTCATGACAGGAAATTACTGGAAGATAATTTGGTAGAGCAGTTGCATTTCCCCCCTTCCTGAATTGTCCTATCTCAGTTATGGCTTATATCTGTATTCTCTCTCTTTTCATTTGCTAACTGCAGGTCTTCGTTCTGCCTAATCTTGTGCTTTTGCGTGATTTAGGAGAAGAAGTCTGTTATGCACTGAGTTTTTGTAATGTAAGAGTGAGTGCTAAAATCCTATAATGCTAGGGTTGCCAAGTCTGGGTTGGGAAATACCTGGAGACTTTGGGGGTGGAGCCAGGAGAGGGTGGGGTTTGAGGAGGGGAGTGGCCTTAGCATGGTCCAATACCATAAAATCCACCCTTCAAAGCAGCCATTTTCTCCAGGGGAGCTGATCTCTGTCAGCTGGAGATCAGTTGTAAAAACGGGAGATCTCCAGGCCCCACCTGGAGGCTGGCAACCCTAATGCCATGTGGGTTTATTTATTCATTTATGTGCTTCATTTATATTCCATCTTTCCTCCCCAACAGGGACCCAACATGGCTTATGCCATTTCCCACTCCTCCATGCCCTTCTAACTATTACAGATACCAAAACCACTGTCTTTAAATCCATCTTCCAGTACTATGCTTTCTGAATTCATTTTTAAATGTATTTAAAGCATTTATGGGCTGTCACCCAGCAAGTTTCCATGGCAGAGTAGAAAATTTTAATTTTGGGGAACTAGCTGGTAATAAGGCAAGGACCACTGGTTCCTATGGGGTAGGAAGAAAGAAAAGAAAGGAGTGGGGGGGAAACTTAACCCAAAAGAATTGAATCAAGAACCAAAAAGGTTAGTTATGAACCAATATAGGGCCAAACCAATTACTACTTTATGCCCAATCAGTGCCACCAAGCTGGCTAACAATTAACAAGAAAATACATCTTAAAACCAATTAAAAACCAAAGCTAAAAATCAAAATGCCTGATTGAGAGTCAGTTTGGTGTAGTGGTTCAGACTCTAATCTGGGAGAACCAGGTTTGATTTCCCACTCTTCCAGTTGCACCTGCTGGATGACCTTGGGCAAGCCATAGTTCTGATAAGAGCTGTCCTTGAAAAAGAGCAGTTCCTGTCAGAGCTCTCTTAGCCCCCCCTACCTCACAGGGTGTCTGTTGTGGGGAGGGGAAGGGAAAGGATTTTGTAAGCCGCTCTGAGGCTCCTTTGAGGCGGGGTATAAATCTAATATCTTCTCTTCTTCTTCTACTAAAAACAATATATAATGCTTTTTACAGAACTACTTTCTTGGTCCTATATAAACTTGTATATTGTCTTTGTATATGGTTTTACTATTGTATCATGAGCCTTAGTGTACATTGTTTCACCATTGAAGAAGGCCAATTCGGGCCAAAACATGTCGGGTTGCAATGGTTCCCTTTTGTATACATTGCATTTTTATGCTGTAATGCCCCTAATTGTTTTTAACCATTTTAAAAAATAAATACTTGTATTTTTGATACTGTTTAGGTTATGCATAGAGTTTTTAGTAATCGGACCTATATTGGTTTGTAAGTAACCTTTTTGGTTCCTATGGGGTAGCACCATTTCTCAGAACAGAATCTAAGACTACAGAAGGACACTCCGGATATCTTTGACACTGACCCAGTTTTCCATAATATGTGGAAATGTATGTCTGACTTGGCAATCTGTGGACGATACAAGCAGTGGTGTGCTCCTCTGCTCAACACAGTGAATGTATTATAATAGATAATGACACCAGGTATAAAACAGGGAGAAAAACCCTGGTTTAAATTTCAGTTCAGCTTTGGACTTACTGGGTATCCCTAGGCAAATTGCTGTTTCTTGGAATCAGTGTCCCAATCCACTATCCATCATATGGGGATGATACTGATGTATGATAGGTGGTTGTATGGATTGCTCAGAATTTGAGCAATTAGGGGAAATGCTATATGAATGTTTATCACTTTTGTGTGTCGAGTAGTATTGGAAATAAAAAGAACAACCCTTTCAACTTTCTTTTCTCCCTCCACAGGTCTTTAGCTTCCCTTAAATCATTTTTTATACCCCATCAATGGGGCTGTAACCCTGAGGAAGCCTACTTCCTCCCACATCCATGTATACAGGGCCTTTGCACACATGCAAACATGCTGACTTTTTCGTCTTGTCACAAAAGGGTGCTGTTCTGAGCTTCCGTCTATACACATTTCTGGCCTTTAAACACAGTAGTAATATAGTTCCATCCCTGTAGTAATATAGTTCCATCCCTGTAGTAATATAGTTCCATCAGGAACACTCAAAGGGTATCATTCCTATTGCTGAGTTGGAACTTATATACATGTATGTATTGTAAGCACTGTGCCACATTTCGGTGAATCAGAGTAGGGGTTATATGGTGTCAAGTTGTCTGGTGGTTGCTACTGGGTCTGGCCCTGATGAATCCTCCCTCAAAGGCCAAAACAGCCATGGAAAGTGCCCTGCCTCTCACCCTTGTCTTTTACTGGCAGAAACCAAGGCTTAAAGGCTAGCAATACGGCGTGGTTACCTAGCAACAGCCACTGGAAAGGCATTCATTTCTTAAATCTGCAGGAGCTGCTTCGTTACTTTGTTTTTTTTATATTTCATTTTTTTCTGCAAATCTGGGATGTTTTTCAGTTTTATAGAAGCATCTGTCTTTTATTTCATTGCTCCAGACTCTAGATTTCAGTATTCACAGATTTTACCATGTTGAGAATTAGGTATTTTGATTTTTAGCTTTGGTTTTTATTGGTTTTAGGATGTATTTTTTCACTATGCTTGTTAATTGTTAGCCACCTTGGTGGCCCTGACTGGGCATAAAGTTCAGATATAAATGTTGAAAATAAATGAATAACATAGATAAATTTCTAATGGATAATTAGTCCTATGCTTAATGAGCATGAGGGTTCACCTTACATGTATTTAGTTTCCATGTTGACTTTGTGGGTAGAGTTTGCCAAGTCTGGGTTGGAAAGTACCTGGAGACTTTGGGGGTGGATCCAGGAGAGGGCGGGGTTTGGGGAGGGGAGGGGCCTCAGCATGGTCCAATACCACAAAATCCACCCTTCAAAGCAGCTGTTTTCTCCAGGGGGGCTGATCTCTGTCAGCTGGAGATCAGTTGTAAAAGCGGGAGATCCCCAGGCCCCACCTGGAGGCTGCCAACCCTATTTGTGGGCAATTTTATTGGGCTTGAGATAGTTCATAGTTGTTCTAGCACTTATAGGGATTGAGAACCCAGTGTAAAGGATATCTATCACTTTTATTTCTTGTATGGATATAACAAAATGGGTGATACAAATCTGAATGAACTTGGGAAGTTCGCCAGTAAGTGAAGAATTACTGAAGGCAGAGGATGCAGAAAGGGAGAGGAATGGTTAGGGTTGCCAACTCATGGTTGGGAGATTCCTGGAGATTTGGGGGTAGAATCAGGGAATGGCCAGGTTTGGGGAGGGAAGGGACCTCAGAAGGGTGTAATGCCACAGAGTCCACACTCCAAAGCAGCCATTTTCTCCAGAAGAACTGATTTCTGTAGTCTGGTGATCCATTATAATTCCAGGAGGTCTTCAGGCCCCACCTGGAAGTTGGCAACCCTAGAAATGGTTCTGAGTTTGTTTGTTTGTTTAAGCTGAAACTCTTTTACTTGTCAGTTTTCTCTTTTCCTGGAACAAAGGAGGGCCATAGCAGAAGAGGTTCACAAATTGTTAGGGGGGGAAAGTTATTTGTTGCAAGGATTTTCTTCTGAACCTGTAATGTTGTCTAACCGTATGAATAGTTAAACAGCAGTGGTATCGCACAATTTACACTGTCCATGGAACGGGGGGGAATAGTTCTTCAGCAGAAGCACTTAGCCATTAGTATTTTTATTAGCAAACTAATGGTTCTTTTTTTCTAAATTGAGTCCTTA
Source organism: Gekko gecko (assembly GCA_029375565.1). Lineage (NCBI taxonomy): Eukaryota > Metazoa > Chordata > Lepidosauria > Squamata > Gekkonidae > Gekko > Gekko gecko. The sequence continues at coordinate 92,287,841 of JAPDNY010000011.1, read as the reverse complement.
TCAAGTAAAAATAAAATGTTGAAGGCATTTGAGTTGGCTATGATGAATGAGTTTCTGTCTTCTCTTGGGAAAAAAAATCAATGAGTATGAAGGGAATAAAATATTGATAAACTATATTTAGAAGAAAAGTCTTGCTGGAATATAAAACATTTTCCTTCTCATTTAAGTGTGAACACTATGTACTACAGCTAAGATGTTTGAAGTTAGGACGATTTAATACTTTCCCCTCTTTAAAGTTTAAACAAAACAATTTAAAAAATAGTTCTATGAGATTCGGCTCCTAGTAGCTGCTTTGAACACCACTTTTCATTTAAATCCATGCCAACTTTGCTGTCACAGACACCCAAACAACACAGTCACTGGACCTAACAACATCAACTACGCCATCAGGGGCTCATTCACTTGCTCATCTTCTAACGTGATATGTCAACAATGCCCTTCGGTTCTCTACTTAGGACCAACAGGACAAACCCTACTCCAGATGATAAATGGACACAAATCTTACATCAGAAATCAAAAGACCGAGAAACCTGTAGGAGAACATTTCAACCTTCCAGGACATTCAGTGGGTGACCGCAAAGTAACTGTTTTATTACAAAGGAACTTCAGGAACAGAATGGAAAGGGAGACAGCTGAATTACAAGTTATTACAACACTTGGAACAAAACCTCCCCAGGACTCAACAGGGATATTGGTTTCTTATCTCATTACATATGCTAACTCATTCAGTCCTCACATGTATTCTCAACAAGAAGGACTATACATCCTCTGTATTTTTTTAAGAATAGTGTATTAGAATACTGAATGTAATGCAAGGAATGTTGAGATGTTTTGCTGACATGACATTGCATCCACCTCAAAAAATGCTGTTAAGTGATCTCTACGCCTGGGAGGACAGAATGGAGATTCTTGGTTTGCTTCCCACAATTAGAAAAGATACCTTTAGACATTCATCTGTTGACCTTATAACCTTAGCATGTTATTTTTGACTTAGCATATCTTAAACAACATCATGTAACATGCTAATTGGCTGTTCAGTCCTATCTATAAGTTTGAACCTTACCTACCATTCCAGTGTATTTGAAAAAGTGTGCATGCACAGGAAAGCTCATACCTTGTATAAACCTTTGTTGGTCTTAAAGGTGCTACTGGACTCTAAATTTGTTCTACTGCTACAGACCAACATGGCTGACCACCTGGATCTATCTTCCCAACTGAGTTTCTCAAGGTCGTTTCACACAAAGGGGCAAGAAATTAAAAATGTAATAAAATCCTTAAAACACAGTAACTAGATTTCAGCAACACTAGTAATATTAAAAAAAAGCAGCAGCAACTGATAAATCCACATACAAAAAGAGATGTAATTTCTTATTTAGATAACCTTTGATAGTTACAAATAGCCCTGCTTATTTTTAAAAAAGAGACTAATTGTTACCAGATTGTTGCTGGGAGAACAGAAATATCTTCTCCTGTTCCCTAAAATACAAAATGCAGGTGCTGGGTGGTTTGCTGCAAGGAGTGAGCTCCACAAGCAAAACGCTACTCCAGAAAGTCCTTTCCCTTGTAGGTATTCATCCTTTAATTTGTGGCCTCTTGTGTTTTATATAGCTTTTGTTTTATGCAGGGCTATTTTTGTGCAGGAACGCACAGGAATGGGCTGGCTCCTGAGTTGGCCACACCCAGCAGGAACTCATTAGCATAATAGGCCACACCCAACAGTAGAAACTCCTTAGGATAGGCTACATTAGGGCTGCCTGGCCTAACATACAAAGGAGTTCCTGCTACAAAAAAGCCCTGGGGTTTTGACAACAAACAAGGTAAACAGAATAAGAAGCAAACGGTGGGTGTGGCTGGATGATCACAATTCTGGTAACGTGGGGTGTGGCCTGATATGCTAATGAGCTGTGCTGTCAGGGTGTGGCCTAATAGGCTAATGAATTTCTGCTGATGGGTGTGGCCTATTATGCTAATGAGTTCCTGCTGGCCTTTTTCTACAAAAAAACCCCCTGGTTTTATGTTCTATTTACATGGTAAGCCGCCTTATGTTCCCTGAGGTAGAGAGGTGGCTTAAAATGTTTTATATATAAATACCCTGGAGCATCTTGGGAATCATAAGTCAATAAGGGTTTTTAGTACCATCTGCAATAAATCCATCGACCTTTTACAGAATCACAATCCCAGAATGCCCTGAAAAGAGAGAATGTCAATTCAAAGCAGTTTTTAAGCCAGTAATATGGACAGTTTGACAACTGGGACCAGTTTATTTTCAGCTCATACACATCAAAAGTGTGCTTGCTTTAGCCTGATAATATTAAACACCCATAATAAAGATATGAATTATCTATCTGTATCAGCTTATGCTACTGCGTCTCTTGTGAGGGTTCATTTATTTTATGGCACCTTTTCCTATTTAGACAACGAAAAGCTTTGAGCTGCGAATGAATGTCAGCGACCTCCACATTTTGAAACTTTCATCTCTACCTTTCTCACAAACATTCCTGTCCTTTTTAAACAAACACACACATTATCTTTGCTAAATGTGCTGAAGTCAGAAAAGAAAACCATTATTATAAGAATGAAGGGCTGCCCACCCATCGCTACAAGAAAGGAGAGCTGATTCAAATTAATCTTCTCTGCAAGCTGCATTGATGAAATTGGATGTCTGTAATTTTTTTGTTAACCTTTACACAATCAGTTCTATTTACTGTACTGCCTGAGATACTTTGCTCTCAGGTCTTCTAATAAATCTTGGCCCAACGTTAAGAGGAGGGGATCATTTTTCTAGGCCTTCTGTTTTCTTGGACAGAAGTAGGGCAGGCCCACATAGTAACTGGAGTGCAACAGATTTAAAAGAGTCACAGAATCCCTACTGAGGACAATAATGCAAGAACAGAAGGAGAGAAGCATGCTTTCAGAAAACTATGACTTTAGCTCTTTCTTCCCCCTTTCACATACTATTCATCACTTACTCAGGCAACTAACTGCCTTTGCTTTCCTGCCGTAACAAATTGTGAGCCTTGGCATTATCTCTTTTGTAGTTCTACAATGTCAGTGGAGTTGTGTGTGCAATAATAAGAAGTCCAATCTTGTGCTGTGCTTTTTATGCTATGTTATGCTGTGTTTTATTGCAGTATTTTATTGCAGCGTTCTCTAATTTTGTAATCCAGGTTTATTACGTTGTTGACTGCATGTAATATGTTTCACTGCATTGTTTTACTGTCATGTAATTCCTGCTTTACTTGTTTGTGTTACACTGTGTTTGGGCAATGTTTTCTAATGTTGGGAGGTGGATATGTTACAGTTCTTACTGCATGGTTTTTAAAAATTGCAGTCTGCCTTGGGTCCCAGGGAGAAGGCGAGCTGTGAATTTATTTTATTTATGTTATTTATAGTCCAGTCCACCTTTCTCAGTGAGACTCAAGATGAGTTACATAGTTAACTCAATCAATAGGATGAAGTAAATAAATGCATTCAGGTATGCCTAGTGTCCTGTTGCTTTGTATCCTAAGGGCCATTGGACTTTTCCTCCTTGGAATTTTCAATATGTTGAACATATCATCATCATCATCATCATCCTCATCCTCATCCTCATCCATTTATTGGCATTGTTAAAGGGGGAACATTCAACAAATACATAAATATTACGAGTTGAAATATCCCAAGTTTACAGTATTTTGCTTTGTATAAAAATGGCAACATATAAAATTTTTGCCACTGAATCAGTTATATTGTCACCAGTGTTGTTAAGTAGAAACAACAGTTTATACGCATCAGGAAAATTCATAATGCTGGATAAGTCTGGAGATAAAATACTTTGTCTGATAGTGTTATAATAAGGACATTCTAACTGTTATGTTCTGACTCTGAATCAGTCATATGTAATTCTATGTTAAGCTTGAGTCAGTAAAAGGGATCGTAAGAGTCGACATTCCCATTGGTTAGTTTCTGTGAAACCTTGTAAATAGCAAATCAGAACTGTATATATGTTCTTGGAGGGAACAGACCTTATTGGTCCTTACCACTGGATGTTAACTGAGTTATGGGCGTGGCTTTGACAGCCCGGATTATTTAAAAAGGGAGCTGTGCTCCACTGTTCTATGTGTGTTGTCTGATTGTCTAGTTTTGCTGTTAAATAAAGCTGAAATCACTACCTTGTTAAGGCTCATACTTAACACTAACAACATATAAAATACAACAATTGTCTCCTCTGTCAATTTTTTCTTCTGAAAGCCAATTGGACAGAGATAACCAGTAATCTGATGGTGGAAATGGCTTTATAGCTGCCCTCATTTTCACATTTCCCCCCTCTCAAGCTTTCCCTCCCTCCTCCAAGCATCCTCTAAACAATTATTTTGCTCCTGTTTGTTTAGTTTCCCTGTCCTGGGATAAAGAAATGTGGCATTTTTTAACATTTCTGCACATTACAAGATTCATAAATGTGTACCCATCAGATAGAACCTTCAAAGAAAAGGACTTGTATATATCAGCTATGCGCAAGAGCAATAATTTCTCACTTTGCACACTGGGCAGAAGTGGAGCTCCCTTGTGCTGCTGCTTGTATGGCTTTTTAAGTATAGATCAATGGGTTGAATCCAGTGCTTCTGTGGAGGAAGCCATTTTAGTGCCTTCCCCTCTCCTACATTAGTTCCTGATCTGAGCAGATCCTTTCAAACAATATGCCACACAAACTCCACAAAGCTCAGTTTTGTCCCAAGAGCAGAAGAGTGAAGCTTGCAGAGTTCTCCTCTTTTGAATCCTCCTGTGTTTCATGGCATTCAGTCCCTAATCCTCAGGAGTGGATTTCAAGAGGCTTCCGGAGAGAGTAGAAGGTATTAAAAATGCTTCTGTAAACTGGCTTCATTCACAGAAACATTTGGATTTGTGGGGCTGAAGGTTCTTAATGTCTGCTGCTGCATGGGGCCAGCTGAGGTTTGAGAACATCTGTTGGGGAAGTGAGCAAAGCTTGCTTTCTAGACTTTGAGAGGATGGATAGAAGAACCCCCTCCTTTTACCTGACATGCATGCTGTTTCTTCTAGGGCTCCCAGTCGCCTGGCCCAAGCTCCCATAGTCCGCTGCCACTCCAAGCAGCAGGGGTAAATTAAAACAAGAACACCAGCGTTGCGAATGTGATGATGTCGCTTCTGAGGAAAACCCAGAAACAATGGCAGTAGGTCTAGGAATCACTGGAAACTCTATGATTTTACTGATTTCCCCCCCTGGAAGTGACATCATTCATGCCTGTGCTGCTACTCCCCTATCCCTGTTCCCAACCGTCCCACCGGTTGCCAGGTTCAGTCTAGTAACCCGGTTCCTTTCCTAAGTGCATGTTGCTGAACTGGTTGCTTCCAGCCACAGCTCGCATTGATGATTCTGTCCTTATAAAGTAGGAGAAGCAGACTTTACATTTTTGGGAACTACTTAATTTGTGGGTTTTTTAGAGCCTTAAGAGCTACCAGTCACAAAATGGTGGCCTGGACACATCTTTCTGTGTTATACCTCTGAGGATGCTACTGGCGAAACATCAGGTCCTACAATGCCAAGACCATGGCCGCACAACCCGGAAAATCTACAGCAACTAATAAAATTTACAGTGTTTGAAGAGCAAGCCTGCAGTACTCAGGCAGGAAAGCCTTTCACCTGCTCTTTCCCCAAGGCAAAGCATTCTTCTCACTTACCCCAATTCTAACTTGTTCTGCAAGGGGAACATATACAGCTACCTGTATGTTTCCCTGGGCAACGCCAGTAGCAGCTTTGGTGCATGGGGAAAGAGCTGGATGGGAAAGAGTGTTTGTGCTGTCATTTCCTGATCCTGTGCAAAGGTGCATGCATGCACTGCCTCCCAATTTGCATGTAAGAGAAAGAGGATAAAAGCTGATTTGGTGGTTTTAAAGGGAACTGTAAGAAAGTGGTTACAGTGGCACTGGAGATGGGGCAGAGAGCTACTTTTAATAGCTTGGAGAGACTAGTCACTCCTGAGTGACCTTTACTTACTTACTTACTTGCTTACTCCATTAATACCCTGCATTTCTCCCCCGTAGGGACTCAAAACACCTTACATTGTCCTCCTCACTTCCATTTTACCCTCACAACAACCCTGCTAGTTAGGTTAGAGTCTGAGGACTTGTGACTGGCACAAGGTTACCCAGCAACTGTTGATGGCAGAGCAGCAATTCAAACCCGGTTCTCCAAGATCCAAGTCTGACACTGTAACCACTATGCCATCCTGGCTCCAATCAAGTGTCCACCCTTGTTATAAAGCACTAAACAGCAAGGGAACAAGGTGCTTGAAGGTCTCCTTTCTTCCATATGAAGCTGTCCAGTTTCTAGGATCTGCATCAGAGACCTTTCTTCTGAAGAGTGTCACCTAGTCAGAAATTAGGTGGAAGGCAGTTGGAGTGAGAGTCCTTTCTGTGGTGTGCCCTGTTTCTGGAAGACTGTCCCCAGACAGATTTGTGAAGCACCAATGCTACACTCACTTGGTGTCAGGCTAAACCATTGTGTGACCGGTGCTTTTGCTGTTTTTTGACATTTTTATCTCCTATCTACTGTTTAACTGCATGCCTCTTTTACCTTTTATTGGTTGATTTCTGTTTGTTTTTTCCAGTTTCATTGGTTCCTGGGAAAGTGTGTGGGGGTTATTCGTAAGTCACATTTAAATAGAAAAATTGCAAATAAGGAAGACTCTTTCCTTGTCCAGCAATGCAAGAGATACTTCTGTACTAGAGGTAGCCATGTCCTTATATAAACAGTTATGTCAGTGGACATAAACTTAGCATGGACTTCACACAGAGAGTTTACAATCCTTAGAATCAGAGCATTTCTAGTATAAGAATTTCAGATAACCAGCCTGAGAATGAGAGCTCTCCAAGGGCCTGTAAGAACTGCATATAGGAGGTACCCTCAAGTGAGGATTAAATTATAGGTTTGGTACACTACTGGCCTAGTTTCAGTGCTGCATTTACCACTCTTTTCTTTTGTCCTTTGAGAACACTGCAAACAGTTTAAACATATTTGTAGAACTATTAGCAAGACTGGTGTAGTCTCACTTCCATATGGTAGCTTTGTGTATTGGGTTTTTTTTAAACACAGCATAATATATACATCTTCAAATTTCTATGCAAAGGTGTACACACATGATATATGCAACCAAACTGAGTGCAGATGAGAAGCTATTGAGAAAATATAAACTGGCTCGATTTCCCCTCTACATCAGCTTATGTCTCCGCACTTCTCTAAAATCATTACCTTGTCCGTTCCATTTTACTGTTTTGTACTACTTGCTTTTCTGTACGGCCCTCCATAGGGACTCATCTCGTGTCTGTTTCCTCCTCGTGGCAGATACAATTCATATGCCCCCATTATTCTAGAATAGCTTGTAGCGAAAACAATCTAATAGGTAACTTGAAATGTTTTGCTTCACGGGATTTGAAGGGAATGTTTACGCACAACCTGAGTTTGAATTTGCGATGATTTGCCGCAGAAAGAGAAACATGGCTGCAATGTTCCATTTCTTGGGGGGGGGAGGCATTAAAATACCTCTTTAGCCAAAAGAGGGCACCTGGCAGCATAACGCTCAAGAAATGACTTTCGATGCAAATTCTTCTTACCTGAAACTCCAGTGGTTCAGGAGCTATTTTGCTGAAAGTGTTTCTCATTCTATAGGTTAGGGGCATAAATCGAATGAATTAAACTACTGCAGTGCAACCCCATGTTCAAGGGAAAGGTGGAAAAAGAACATCAGAGTACATCTTTAGGAACTGCATGAGCACCCTCCGGTGGTGATGCTGTCTGCATGTGCCAGTTTCAGTAGTAAATACTGCAAGCATGAAATCATTCTTTTCATGCATACATACTGACAGTCAATATCTGCGATTTTTCCCTTTAAAAAATCCTTGTGCTTATTTAAACCAACTGCTGACATGAAAGTGGAGATTTTTTTCAAGACATTGTGTAAGTATAGCACAGAATATATAGCACATAATCTACAGCCTGTGGGCACCTTTGGAATTTTGGCACAGCGTGGTGGCCACAGCCACAACATGGATGCTACATGAGGCGGAGCTAGCCACAAAATCACTGCAGCAGCTTACCTTGAATCACACAGCAAAGATCCTTGTGCTGTGGTGGCAGCTGTGGGGAAAGCAATGTCCTTTAAAAATCTGCTCAGCCAATCAAATCTCCAGTGACCAATCAGAAGCCTTACTGGACAAAAGCCACACTTGGTCCCATCCACTGTCTAAAAGCACTTGGGGGACTCCAGAAAAGGTGTCAGCAGGCGCCATGGTCCCCACAGGCATTGTGTTGGGGACCCCAGTAATAGAGGCTATAACAGGGGTGCCGAACTCATTTGTTATGGAGGGCTGGATTTGACATAAATTGGACTTTGTCAGGCCGGGCCACGTTTGTCATAAAATGTAATGCCAGGTGGTGGAGATATAAACTTTATAAAGGACACAAAGATTTTTTTTTAACTTAAAATAAAAATATGCCTGAAACATCAGCATTCTTGCAATATTTTGTTTATTTAACAGTCTCTGATAACTGACACTTCTTGCTCTGAATTATTGCATCAAAACGTCTGTGCTGCAGCAATTGGGGAGGGGAAGGAGCCTCAGCCCAGTGCAGGGAGCGGAAGCTTGCCTATCTATCTCCCTGAGCGATTGAGAGAGTCTAGGAAAGCAAGCTATGATGCAACAGCAGCAGCAGAACTGGAGGAAGAAGCAGGAGACAACCAGTCCCTTGCGGGACTGATAGCAGCCCTCTGGGGCCCTGATCCGGCCCCTGGGCCTCATGTTTGAGACCCCTGGGCTATAACCTATTGCAAAGTAGCTGACTGAATGTAGTGCTGCACTGTGTAATGTGCTCTACTGTTTTTATGCAGGGCTGGAATGCGGTCATGGGCACACAATTCAATTTCCCTGTGAGACATGCATTTCCAGTGTCTTTTAGGGCAAGTATCTAGCCCCTTTGGGTGTGAAGAAGATAGGTTTGAAAGTATCTGGAGATTCTTGAGGCTCCAAAGCCAAAAGAACGGGCTAAATATAATTTCCTTTGCCCTGTTGAATAGAGCATCAGTGCTCTGCAGAGCTCTTTATCTTTTCTCTTGCCTGGTAGAAGCAGGATAATTGTGCAAAACAAGCAAAAACATGCAGACTTGTTTGCTGGCATAATGTATACAGATTTCAGCACCCAGCATTATTCTTGGCACAGAGTCTGAGTTGCTAAAACTGAATGTTTTGGAAGTAGGCCAGAGCTGTGACTTCACAGTGGATGAAACCCAACCAGAACTCTTGGCCCCATTTAGGATTAGCTTCCCTGTCCAGCTTCGATAGCATTCTGTGGCTCTGACTTGGATAGCCCAGGCTAGCCTGATATTGTCAGGTCTTGAAAGCTGAGTGGGATTGGCCTTGGCTACTGTTTAGAAGGGTGACCTCCAGGAATACCAGGGTTGTGATGCAAAGGTAGGCAATGGCAAACCACCTCTGAAACATCTCTTGCCTTAAAAAGAAGTCTAGCTTACCATCTAGTGGTGCATAATGCTAAAAGAGCTAGAACTCTGGCTGCCAGACAATTGTCGGACCTTCTGGCTTTACAACATACAATGCCATACAACAATTAATTAATTAGCATTCTGTGACATCAGGACAGAGGTGATAAACTAGGAGAGTAGAAAAACACTGATTTCAAGGGTACTGCTCCAGAGTGAGTGCCTTAAGAAGAAGAAATTGAGTTTATACCCCACCCTTCACTACCCAAAGGAGTCTCACAGTGGCTTACGAACTCCTTCCCCTTCCCCTCCCCACAACAGACACCCTTTGAGGTAGGTGTGGCTGAGAGAGCTCTTTCGAGAACTGCTCATGAGGGAACAGCTCTGAAAGAACTTGTAACTGACCCAAGGTCACATCAGCAGCTGCATGTGGAAGAGTGGGGAATCAAACCCAGTTCTCCCAGATTAGAGTCCATGCTCTTAACCACTACACCAAGTGGCTCTCAATGCCATAAATAATTTTCTTCTTTAACATGAAAATGTGTACATGTGCTAGGTTTCTGAGGTTTTCATTTTCTTCACTAATAGTGGTCCTTTGTTCTAGGTTGTTGGGCCACCTATGGATGCCTCTAAGGGTCAGACTAAACCAGATGTTGTGATACACATTGCTAGGTTCTCCCCTGCTTTGTAATGGTAAATAGCCAACCTCAGGGTATGGTGCCTTTTTTCCAATGGGAAAAGGAAGTTCAGGATGGGGGTGATTAAGTGTGCAAAATAAAATGAGAGGAAGATGAATGACACATCTGTTCATTTCTGTACCACAAACCCAATTCACACTGAGCCTCTCCTACACTACCGTTTATTGTTTTAAAAAATTGTCTGGGAATTTCCAATGCCTCTTCCAATTATAAAAATGGTAAAAAAAATTATTCACTGACCTGTGAGGTGCTCTGAAGTATATTATCTTTTATTTTTTTTAATAATTTTTATTCTTCTTAACTAGTCTACAATACATACCACTGTCTGGTTCTGTCTGATCACTTGCTAAATTAGATTAGAATCACAGTATATTAAAGCACAACTTTTTCTCTCCAGCTAGGTAAGTAATGGGGAGTTCCCATAATGTGCTGAAAAGTATCCAAACTTAAGGCATGTTAAGAACATAAGAGCATAAGAGAAGCCAGTGTTGGATCAGGCCAATGGCCCATCCATTCCAACACTCTGTCACACAGTGGCCAAAAATACCAGGAGGAATTCACTGCCATCAGGAGGTCCAGCAGTGGGGCCAGGACACTAGAAGCCCTCCCACTGTTGCCCCCCACAAGCACCAAGAATACAGAGCATCACTTGCCCCAGCCTGAGAGTCCCTATCTATACCTTGTGGCTAATAGCCACTGATGGACCTCTGCTCCAGATGTTTATCTAATTCCCTCTTGAAGCCGTCCATGCTTGTAGCCGCCACCTCCTGTGGCAGTGAATTCCATGTGTTAATCACTCTCTGGGTGAAGAAGTTATGGACAAATGTCGCTAAAAGTTCTTGTCAAAGTTCTCCATACTTGTGTTTTTGTAGTTTAGGCTACTTCAGTCAACCATAGTTTCCTGTTTGTGTAAGAGGTGTAGTGAGGCCTAATATACAAATGTTGGGAAGAGCTTGTGGCTTTTTTCTGGCTATGCAAAGATATAAATGATTCTCCTGCTTACAAAACTTGGAGAATTGTTCATTCCAGCATCCTTGGATCATGATACTCTTTCTTTGTAAATCACTGTTACGGTAGTGAGTGTTTTCTTTGCACAGGAGCCAGAAAAACTAAAGCCAAACCTTCACATTTGGCAAGTACAACATTACAAGAGTCCTCTGTGGTTATTTCCATAGCATGGAAAGTAATTTTGTGCAATTAAACATAAAAGTGTATAGAGACCAATGTACATACTTAATTGGTTCCTGTTAAGAAGCCGTGATTCATTCTCTTTACTCCCCTAAAGTTATGTCATTGATCTTAATTTCTGAGTCCTTCTAATGGGGTTTTGGGCACTTGTTCTCGTGTCACTTGGGGGGAGTAGTAGGCTGCATTAGAGCTGGTGCAGTTCCCAGAAGGGTTCCACAATAGGTTTTGTTTTGTTCCAGAATTAGTTTTTCTCACCTGGAGTTATCAAGTACATCTTGTGATTTATTACAAGTGCTGCAGGCTCTGCTGGCAGGCGACTTGAAATTAGAAAATATAGCTATTCCATTAAGACTGCAAAAAGGTAGCTCTGAGAAATGTGTTTATTTACACCCTTTTGGCTTCAACCTGATGGGGGCGGGGAATTCCCTAAACGTGGTATTTGTTTTAGTTTGATAAACTCTAATGAAGTGAAGTCTGACCAAAGACAGGACAAACTAGATGGTCTGTGTTTCTCAAAAGGCAAGTTCAGTTTTGCAACAGAGTTCACATTAGACATTGTACCCATCATGGCTCCCTGGCGAGTGCAGTGCAGGGGTCTCCAATGGGGTGCCCGTGGTGTAGTGGTTAAGAGTGGCGGACTCTAATCTGGGGAACAGGGCTTGATTCCCCACTCCTCCACATGAGGCCTGCTGGGTGACCTTGGACCAGTCACAGTTCTCTTGGGACTCTCTCAGCCCCACCTACCTCACAAGATGCCTGTTGTGGGGAGAGGAAAGGAAGGTGATTGTAAGCTGCTTTCAGACTCCTTACGGTAGAGGAAAGCAGGGGTAGGAAAACCAACTCTTCTTCTTCTCCTTTTCTAGTATTTTTAGAAATTGGGTGGGGCTTTTGTCCAGCAAGGGTCCTGATTGCCCACTGGAGATTTGATTGGCAGAGATTTTTTTTTTAAATAAACATTGCTTTGGAAGCAGCTGCCAGCCCAGCACAAGGATCTTTAGTGTGTGACTGAAGATAAACTGGGGTAGTCATTTTGTAGCTGGCTCCAACTGCTTGCAGCAGCCATTTTATGACATACATTTTGTGGCTGTGCGGTGCCCATCACATTGTATCAGAATTGCAAAAATGCCCATAGGCTCTCAAAGTTTGGAGACCCCTGGTGTCGTGCGTCTGTATGATACATGGTTATGTGTATCCAGACTTCTCAATGAAGAATCTTGGATGCACACATAAACCAATGCATTATATTAAGATGCTCATACAGATACACTGGCTGCGAGTGAGGATGCATTGCACTGTTGGTCTGGTTACAGTGAGTGTGGTCCTGTGGTTCGTTTATTGGACTAGAACTGGGTAAACCCGAGATCAGGCCTGTTCTCATAGGGTAACCCGGGGCAGTCGTGCATGCTCTGTAATCCTAACCTACCTTGCAAGGCGGTTGTGAGGGTGAAAGAAAAGGGGGACTCATATGCATTGCGCTGAGCTCCTTGGGGGAGAGATGGGATACAAAACGGGACAGGGAGGCCACAGAGCTCCATCAAATGTACAGACTTCAGGACCAAGCTGCATGTGGTGTTTGTGAATGGATCTTCCAAGTTTTTAAAGGAAATAGCACCAATATGGATTCCAATTTTATACCACAATGCAGGGAAGAAAGGATGTATTCCTCTCCTCCCCAATCTGTTTTGCCAGACAAGTCTTCTTTGTGTATTGTTAGCTTAGAATGGGTGTGTGTGTGCGTGTGTGCATGCGGAGACCAGTGTTCCCTCTAAGCTGAGTTAGTGTGAGCTAGCTCACAGTTTTTTAGCCTGACTCACAGATTTTTGTTTTAGCTCATGGAGGATGGCTCCAGAGCAAACTAATTTATGCAGCAGCCAAATGGCTCGCTCCCAACTTTAATGCCAGTAGGTCACAAAGTAGGATTTCTGCTCACAGGACTCCGCAGCTTAAAGGGGAGCGTTGCTCCTGGTGGATCATTGGCAGAGACAATCACTTTCTCCTTGCTTGTCATTTTTCACTTCTGGGGATAATAACAGTGTATGGGGGGGGTTGGCCATGCCACATTGGATTTAAACATTCTCTTGCTGTGAATTGCAGCTTGAATCCCAATTGAGGTCAGCATTGTTGGGGGAAATCACTTCATAGAGATTCATAGAGTTTTCTTCCAGGCCACATTGGCCCCAGGGGTCTTGGAGGTTTTTTGCCTTCCCCTGGGCATAGAGCAGAAGTCACTGGGGGAATGAGGGGGAGGGGAGGTAACTGTGAATTTCCTGCGTTGTGTGGGGGATTGTATTAGATGATCCTGGGGGTCCCTTCCACCTCTATGTTTCTATTTGCCAGCATTGCACCCAATTGGACAAACCCGGGTATGCTACTGTGAATGTATAGAATGGTCCTTCCAGAAAATGCTTGGACTTTGGTGAGCATTCCGGGGGGGGGGAGTTTCACATTTGTGAGGGCAGCCACTGAGAACACCTGTCTGTTACCTCTTGGATGCATGAGCAGGTGTTATAGGTAAGAAAGTGCTCTTGCATACCTGAAAGTTTGTTTCAGAACATCGTTCAGGAGTCCATATCTCTGTGATGCCAGGTCCAAGCCATCGAGATCTCAACAGGCTAAAGCAAACCCTTCAGCTGTCCCCCGGATAATATTTTACATTTATGTGCATGGTTAGGTATGTCAGAATCAGACTGACCATGTTTTAGAATGGAATACGCAGTAGGTATCTTCTAACTCAAGGCCCTTGTTGATGGAGGGAACTTCTCCTCTGCTGCCCAGGAAGTAGCAGAAGATTAATTGCTGTTTTTCTTTATACCAGACTGGCCAGTGTAGGGTTTTTGAGGGGATGCCTGACAATCAGAGAGGTTGCTTGTGGGAACGCCGGTCGTCCTACTCCAACCGTGCAGATAGCAGTGCTCCTACCCTCAGACACGTGACAGGCGGTCTGGTTTGCTCCATATGAATTCTTTTTTTTTTTTTTCAAAAGATACATGAAAGATACATGAAAAGATACATATGAATTCTTGAGATGGAACTCTTCGCCTCAAATGGTCACTAACTTTCGTGCCTGTATTTTATTGTTTTTATGCTTCTGGGTTGTTTTTATGCTTCTGGCCTCTGAAGTGGCAGCATATAAATGTCTTTAATTAATTAAATTTATTCAGAATCAACAGTACTGGAGGATGGATTTAAAGGCAGTGGTTTTGATATTTGTAGTAGCTGGAAGGGCATGTTAAGAGTTCGTAAGGGCAACTAGGCATCCTGGGTGAGCCACCTCCTCCCCTCATGCGTGGGTGTGTGTTAAAGACTCCTCTTTTGTCAGACCATTTTGTTTGCTATCAAGGCATGTTATTTTTATTGACTATCAATTTGGTCGATGCTTCCCCCCCCTTAGGTAAATGCTTTATTAAGTCACAGCTACACAGCTACACAGAAATGGGAAACATTTTTTTAGATCCATCCATTCCAGGTGCTAGCTAGCAGACTCCGATCTGTTTTGTGACATTAATTTTAACGCAACGAGCAAGTTTAAATCTCATTGCCAAGTGCAAAATTAAATAGTGGCATATATTGTCCAGCAAAAGGGCAGGAAAGCTTTCTGTTCCATTTCTGCTACTTGGCAGTTGGTCACTGTGTAAAATAATCACGAAGATTCAAGAGGGAACTCTGACAGGTTTTATTTTCCTTTCTGCCATTCTGAGAAGCCTTGCACGCACACACACACACACACACAAAAAGTGCTTTGCATTTAGCACTGCAGTCTGTTGATTTTTAGATTTATCTTGATCCTCTGATGTTGGATAGACTGTAACCCAGGCCTTGAATTATTGAACATGTATGAACATATGAAGCTCCCTTTCTACTGAACCAGATTACTGGTCCATCAAGATTAATGCATTCTGATGTGAAATAGCTTTCCAAGCGTTATTCCTCAGGCATATAAAAGACTTACCCAGCACCTGATACTTAAGTCCTTTTTATCTGGAGATGCCAGATCCTATTGAGCCGTGTCACCTTCCTTCCGTATAGCAAGAATCAGAGACGGCTCTACCGTGAAGTAAGAGAAGGCAGCCTCCTTATGTTCCTCCCTTGAAGAAACAGGCCTGTAGTCTGGGGGTGCCCTTGGACCCAGGCTTACTGCTGGATAAGCAGGTAGGGTTGCCAGGTCCGGGTTGAGAAATACCTGGAGACTTTGGGGGTAGATCCAGGAGAGAGTGGGGTTTGGGGAGGGGAGGGGAGGGGCCTCAGCTTGGTACAATGCCATAGAGTCTGCCCTTCAGAGTGGCCATTTTCTTCAGGGGAGCTGATCTCTGTCAGCTGGAGGTCTGTTGTAAAAGAGGGCCCCACCTGGAGGCTGGCAACCCTATAAGCATGGCCGGCTCGCCTTGCCTAGGGCGCACCGGCTGCAGGGGCGCCAAACTGCGCCCCAGCCCCTCCCGGGAAAAGCCCCCCCGCTGCTCCCACCGCCTCCCCGAGTGCCCCACCAGGGCTCAGGAGGCGGCAGCGGAGCTTGCCCGCCCTCTCCCCAAAGCCGGGGGGAGAGGAGGCAGGGGCGGCGACTGGCCGCGGGGCGGGCAGGCGGTGGCGGAGCGGCTTCTCTCCCCCCCCCGACGGCCCTCCCAAGCCCACCGCAGGGCTGGGGTTGCTGGGCTGGGCCACAGGGCGGGCGGGCGGTGGCGGAGCGGCTTCTCCCCCCCCCCGGCAGCCCTCCCAAGCCCAGCGCTGGACCGCGGGGCTGGGGTTGCTGGGCTAGGCTGCGGGGCGGGCAGACGGGGGGCGTTCAGCTCGCCCCTTCCCCGGCTCTCCCCAGTAAGGACAAGGCTGGGTCCTCTCCAGGCCCCACCGGGAGGTTGGCATCTCCGGTGGGGTGGGCGCCCTAGGCTGTCCTGCCTAGGGCGCCCAGACACCTGGGGCCGGCCCTGCCTATAAGCAGGTAGCAGCTGAGGCCAGGAGTGACTTTTACCAGCTTTGATGGGTTAGGCAGCTGCATCCTTTCCTGGGCAGAAAAGATCTGGCCACTGTGGTACATGCCCTGGTTACATCTAGACTAGATTACTGCAATGCGCTGAACATGGGGGTGGTCTTGAAAAGTGTTTGGAACTTCATTTGGTACAGAATGTCGCAGCCAAGATATTGGGTCAAATGAACCATAACAGTCCAGCCTCAGCCCATCTACGCTGGCTTCCAGTCTATTTCCAAGCACAATTCAAGGTGTTGATCTTTAAAGCCCTGGGGCCAATATACCTGAAGAACCATCTACTCCCTTATGAACCTACCCAAATGCTACAGTCATCTACAGAGGCCCTGCTTCAGGTGCTGCTGCCTTCTGAGATTAGGCGGATGGTGACCTGTGAGAGGGCCTACTCAGTCATGATACCTGAACTCTGAAGCTCTTCTCACAATAGAAGAACTCGTGGGCACTCAATGAAATTGCTGAGCCGTCGGGTTAGAACAGATTAGAGGAAGTCGTTCTTCACCCAAAGAGTGATTAACACATGGAATACACTGCCTCAGGAGGTGGTGGCGGCTACAAGCATGGACAGCCTCAAGAGGGTATTAGGTAAACATATGGAGCAGAGATCCATTAGTGGCTATTAGCCACAAGGTATAGATAGGGGCTCTGGGGCAAGAGATGCTCTGTATTCTTGGTGCTTGGGGCGGGGGGGGGCAACAGTGGAAGGACTTCTAGTGTCCTGGCCCCATTGCTGGACCCCCTGATGGCACCTGGCATTTTTGGCCATTGTGTGACACAGAGTGTTGGACTGGATGGGCCATTGGCCTGATCCAGCATTGGCTTCTCTTATGTAACTCTGTCTCCTTGTCTGACCCCTTTTGTTGCCAGCCAGTGAAGACGTTTCTATTTCATCTGGCATTCCTTCAGTGATCACTCCTTCCTGCCCTATGCTTTAATTGTTGTTTTTATTTTGTGTGTGTGTGTTTGAGCTTTGGGGTTAATTTGTTTTTGTTTGTTTTTAATGGTTTTTAAAATGTGCTTTTTATTATGTATGTTTTTAATCTGCTAGTTGTCTTGGTGGCCCTAATGAAGGAAGGCATTTCGTAAATAAATAAAATTAAAAATTTTAAAAGTTTGCACAGCACTACATACTTACCAGTAATTAAGTCCCATTGAATTCAGCAAGACTGAATGAAACATTCAGGATCAGGCCATTAGCTTGCCTTTCCTTTGTGTCAGGATCACACTGCATAGGTCTTTGTAGACTTCTGTTATTTATTGCTGCTTTGATACTGTCTTTCAGAATTTTCTGGCTTTTGCATGTCTTTTGAAATGCTTTTTCTTCCTATAAAGCCTCTGACAAAGCTCCCATAAAACTTCACTAGCAAGCCATTTATGCCAGCAATTCATTCATTCTCACTCTTTGGTGAAGCTCATATTGATTCCTTGTCTTAAGGCAGACTAACATTTTTCATTATAAGACCTTGTTTTCTCTGGTTTATAACATTGCCCGATTTTTGGCTGGGGTCCAAAGAACAGCACAACTAGTTCTGTGCACTCGAGAAGGAATATTTCTCAAATATCTATCAAACAGCAGTACCCATCCCCGATATCACATCGCAAACCAAAACTGAAACTTATAAGGGGTTTGTAACAAGGCATGTAAATCTGCAAAGAAAAGGCATTGTAAATCCTGTTGCCAGTATCCAGACCCCCCAAATGTGCCTTAAGTTGCTCCTTACACCCTGGACTTTGTCTTCTTTGTGCTTAAAACTTCCACACTTGAGAAATTAAGTGACAGCCCTTTTGAAGGACTCCCATTCAAATACTAGCCAAGCCGACCCTGCTTCGCTTCCAAGATCTGATGAGATCGGGCTAGCCTAGGGTTACCAAGGTCAGGATTCAGCCCTCATTACCTAAAATTCTATGCGGAAGCAGGCAGTGGCCAGCCACCTCTGAACATCTCTTGCCTTGAAAATCCTACAGGGTCGGCACATTAGTCAGCTGCGACTTGATGGCACTTTTATATTTAGGAAAAGAGTGGAGATATAGAAAGAGGGAAAAGAAGAAGAAAGGGTTATACAACATAATTATGTTTGTCAAAGAGAATCATGTAGTACATAATGTATTTTCCCTTTCATCCCCTTCATTATAATTTTAAGATATTATCTATAAAATACAATCGTTCTTATTTCTGTTGGTGTACAATTGTATTCATCATTTAAGTTTTAAGTTTCAAACTTCATAACTAATCTATTTTGACAGCAGTGCTGGTTTCATCATTACTGTGGCATATTCAATATAATGTGTTTTCACAACTTCTTCATATTCATTAGAACCTTTAATAGATAAGTAGTATATCATGGTGTAAAAGAAAGTCTACTGTGTATCTCATATAGAGAATCCATTTGTATCTGTGATATTACATTTGGAACAGATTTTAATTCTATTTCATTATGATATATTTGTATATGATATCTTCTCACTTTAAGTTTGTCTCTTGCTAGCATAATACATAGGGCCACAGTGGCTCAGGGGTTCAGATGCTGAGCTGCAGACCAGAAGGTCAATAGCTTGGCAGTTCGAGACCCGAGTGCTGTGTGATGGAGTGAGCTCCCATCTCTGGCCCCAGCTCCTGCCAACCTTGCAGTTCAAAAGCAAGAAATTGCAAATAGATAAATAGGTACCACTTTGGTGGGAAGGTAACATTGCTCCATGCGCCTCAGAGTTTAGTCATGCCGGCCACATGACCACAGAGAAGTCTTTGGACAGCACTGGCTCTTCAGCTTGGAAACGGAGATGAGCACCACCTCCTAGAGTCAGAGTCGACTGGCTTTTGAGCAAGGGAAACCTTTACCTTTTTAGCATAATACACATAATACACATTCCATCACTTCTCAAATTTTGTAATACACCTGTTTCTCAAACAGGTTTTAATTTTGCCATTACTGCATGTTCAGCAAATTTATTTTCCCATTCTTCTAAATGTGAACAGACATCTAGTTTCCGTTCAGCTGCATAAAGAGTTCTAGCCGCTGTATTTGAATATCTCTTTGTCTCCAAATCAGAAGTCATGGTTTGAAGACAGTTTGCATAACGTGACTTGGAGTCAGTTGTGATTTGTGCTAACTGTAGTTTTCCCAGTTTCAGTGTCAAAGGGGGGGAAAAACTATGGCTGAAATAAAAAAAGAAATACAGATGTTATTTGGTGGGCTCATCTGGACGAGAGGAGGGCAGTACATGAGACCACAGCATGTTTCTGATCTTCCAGAGCCTGGTTTACAGATCATCTAATGTGACATCTGAATGGAGCGTACATGGTAATGTACCGTTCATCCTCTGCTCATACAAGATACCCTGTCAAATAGATCTAGAGCTCTATAGCATACATCGGGTAGCTACCACTTTCCACTGTGGATCTCTTTAGAAAAGTATTATTGCTACTAATTCTAGGGAGATTTGAACTGTGTAACCTTAAAGATTAATGTTTATTTTGTCACAAGCAATCATGAGTCAAAGCTCACTTTCTAAGTCTCATGAAATGGTCACCAAAGCAGGCAGGTTTACACACATACGTAGAGAAACAAAGACTTTTCTTTTTGGCACAAATTGACATAACAAGATAAAGCAGTGCAAGAAATAGCAGAAGTCGTATCCTAGTACTACACGAAACACAAATGAATACAATTCAAATCAGTGTGGGTGTTAACTTTTCCCTGACTAACAGCCACTAGTGATGAATAGGCAAAGCAAAAACCAGTGGGGTAATGGGTGCTGAGTCTCAAGTTCTAGCCCTGATTCCTCCAGGTATCTCAGTTCTTCCAGTGATCCCTGGCATACAGATGTTCAATGAAAGTGTCAAGGGAGAAGGGACCATGCCTGCACTGTAACTATGTGGTTCAGAAAGGCGCTTGGGGTAGAGCATAAGGGACTGCAAACTATACCACTCGGTTTAATTTGTACTATCTGTTGCTGTACGTAGGTTCCTCCTACTTATGTAATTTTTGCATTCATTTAATGTATCATGTTAATACTTATGCTTGGCTTCACCTCTAGTCGCATCCAGATTTCAATAAGTCAAAAACCTATGGCACTGTCTATGGGATGTTCCACCCTGACTGATCATACTGACTTATTCTGTGTAATCTGCCTTGAGTTCCCGTTAGAAAGGCGGTCTGTAAACAACACAAAACAAACAAAATGCCTCACACAATGCACTTTTGTAGGTGGAAATTGGGCAACGTGCCATTTTAAAATATGGTTCTGTCCCCTTGTATATGACTTTGCCTTACACAGTCTTTGGTTGGCTAGAAGGTAGGGCTGGATGCATGAAGGTGCCTAATGCTAAGGCAGATTGGTCCACTTAGCTCAGTGTTGTCTACTTGTGTTGGCAGTGGCTCACTCTGGGCCTTGGGCCAATCTCCTTCTAACTGGAGATTTATTTGTTTTGTATATTTATATACTGCTTTACCTCTTGAGGCTCAAGGCAGCTAAGAAAGCAGCAAGAACCGCAAGAACACAAAGACAACACAAGCATTCAACACCAAGATAAAAACAGTAGGCTGCTTTGTATGGGTGGCAGCCCACTTTAAATGAGACACTATGTGAACACAAAATTCCTGGTCTGAGTTCTTTTAAATCAGGCACCTGGAAGATGCGTTTCCTTCGACTTCTTCAGTTTGCCGGCTGTATAAGTGGAACCTGATTTCAGCAATTTCAACAGACTACAAGGTTCATAGTGTAAGACATGAATCATAGATGGCAGCCCACTTTAAATGAGACACTGTGTGAACGCAATATTCCCGGTGTAAGTTCTTTTGCCCGGCTGCCTCTCATTTAAATCAGGCACAGATACCCGGGGAAAAAGGGAAGCTTCCTGGGTTTGAATGGAGATACAGGTTCTCGAGATCTGGCCCTTCTAAAGCCTTGCCAAAATATCTGGCTGCTGGAAGCTCAAAGTGAGTGATGACCAAGGGTTATGATTCTCTAATTGCCGTTAGCTGCTCCTGTGCTTCCCCTGAAATCCTCAGTACTTGGCAGCGTCTGAGAAAGGAAACCTGAGGTAGATGGACCATTGGTCTGAATTACCATGGCAGGCCCCAATCTTTAATTAAATGATTAACATGCTACCAGTTCCAGATGAGCCATCTAGTTTCAGTGCACTGTTGGATAGTGAATGAGGCATGGAATTGCAAAATAAGGAGAAGAAGATCTTAGGTGGAAGGGGGGGAAATAAGAACAACTGCAGCTGTGCGCTGCCTTCCATAGCCTTTGCTTTACCAGGGACATGATTACTATTTAAAAGTGCATGCAGAGGCTAATTTGGGCTGTAGTTATAAAACCAAGTGTCACTCTTGTAAGCTTTTATTCACAAACAACTCTAACTATAATAGTTAAATCTGAGGTGCTTTGTTTATTCAGGGCCGGAAAATACGGTTCCATGCATGGGGGCAGAGAGAGAGCATTTTATTTCTGATGGGATTGTTCATACTATCAGTGTGCCTGTGCTTTCCCATTCTTACTCTCCTGAGGGTTCAGGCACCCTTAGTCCCTACTTATAAAGAGGGAACTGCTTTGAAGAAGGGGACTATTTTGGGGAGGGGCTGTGGCTCAGTGGAAGAGTCTCTGCTTTGCATGTAGAAAGTCCCAGGTTCAATCCTTCGTATCTCCAGTTGAAAAAAGACCAGGTAGTAAGTAGGTGATGTGAAAGACCTCTACAACATACCTGAAAGATGGTCATCCAGTCTCCACTTGAAAATGTCCAGCAAAGGAGCATCCACCACCTCATGAGGCAGTCCATTCCACTACTCAACCACTCCTGATTCTCCTGATATTTAGCCAGTATCAACTCCCTTGTAATTTCCATTCACTAGATCTAGCCTTGCAGTCCGAAGCAAGAGAGAATAGATCTGCTCCATCTTCAAATATTTGAAGACTGCAATCATGTCCCCTCTAAGCCTTTCTCTTTCCCAGTACTGATTTTGGCCCGATACTATATAAACCAGCTTCATGTGAGTTTCAAGAAAGATTTGCACAAGTGAGTCCATGGCTGAAGTGTGAGTTCCCCGCCTACAAAGACTCATTACCTCTTTATTGTCTTGGAAATCTCAGCTTCACAATAGTATTTGGTTTTGCTAATATACATTTTATTGCATGCAGTTTTATATCCATAGAGAATCCCGCACACCTTCTGGGTAGCTGTAGCACAGTTTCTCAAAGCCGGTTTGCTCTGCTTGGGTTTTGCCGCACTGTCCTACCACTTGGTCTGTATCTCTCCACTGCCTCAATTGCCTTCCCCTCTCTGTTGTAGCTATTAATTTCCCACCTACTATTCTTGCTTTGATCATTGAATATAGATGGCTTTTTGTGTCTCCGGTGGTGTGTGAGCTGGCTTGGTGTAGTGATTAGCATGTCAGGCTGGCATGTGAGAGATCTCCCCTCTGCCATGGGAGCTTGCTGGGTAACCTTGGGCCAATTACACTCTCTCTCTCTCTCTCTCTCTCTCTCTCTCTCTCAGCTGAACCTAGCTCACAGGGTTGTTGTGAGGGTAAAACGGAGGGAAGGAGCTGCTTTGGGTCTCTGTTTGGCAGAAAAGTAGGGCATTCATAATCCAAAAAGTATTGTTCTGTAGTCTGGCCAGTGTGTATGTTTCCTTTCTGTGGCTACTGTATATTTTTTTGAAACAACTTTTAACCTTCAATCTGTTTCTTTCTCTTTTTAAATGATTGTAAACTGCGGTGGCTCAAGTGGTTAAGACACTGAACTGCAGGCTGTGGAAGGTCAGTAGTTCAGCAGTTTGAGACCCGGGTGCCGCATGGTGGAGTGAGCTCCTGTCTCTAGTTCCAGCTCCTGTCAACCTAGCAGTTCGAAAGCAAGAAATTGCAAGTAGATAGATAGGTACCACTTCGGTGGGAAGGTAACAGCGTTCCGTGCACCTTGGTGTTTAGTCATGCCAGCCACATGACCACGGAAGCATCTTCGGACAGTGCTGGCTCTTCGGCTTTGAAACGGAGATGAGCACCGCAACCCTAGAGTCGGATTCGACTGGCTTTCGAGCAAGGGAACCTTTACCTTTATGCTGATTGAAGAGCTAGAATATGTATTGCAGAAAGCCTGTTTGGGTGGATACTGTTTTGGTTTTTTTTCCTGAAAGCTGCCCTGAACCTGCTTTGGCGGGGAGGGTGGGGTATGAATTTGATAAATAAATAAATAAATAAATGTGCAGCTCCTTGCATAATTATTAACTCAGAGCAATCAGGACCATAGCCAGTATCTTGTGACTTGTTGGACAATTTTTTTCCCCCTGGTGGGGCTGGTGAGGCTGCCATTATTTGCCATAATGAAGGAAGGTAGTGCGCCTCCCTCTTCCCCTCCTCCTGGAAGATTTAAGGGGGGCTGATCAGTGGGGAGCACCTGGCCCACTAATCAGCTGGAGGGCCCTTTAAATCTTGCAGGAGGAAGGGAAAGGGGCTGGCTCTTTAAGGACATGGGCGGAGCCCCCAATAATCCCACCATCCCTTCGGGCCAGAGACCAATTGTGGGTGAGGGTTTTTTTTTAGTTCATCTGTCTTCATGAGCACATAAAGCCCACCTTCCACTGCTTCCAATTTCATGCCACAGGAATCAGGAGGAAACACTGTAAGGTTGTTAATATTTTGCAGAAGAGGGAGGGAATCACAGGGGAAGAACCCACACAATCCCATTCGGGCCCTTTTGGAGATGGGATGTGAACTGAACTTGCTCTATAGAAAAAGCTCAGCCAGTATCCAACTAGCATATGGGCTGTCTCCTCATAAGAGAATCACCAAAAGACCTCTTTGCCTATGAATAAGCATGCAGCATCAAGAGGGAAAAAACATTTTCTCAGATCCTTAAAAAAAAAACCCTAAGTATTTAATGTCACTGAAGCCCTATTGTTTTCAAAAGTACATGTTTGGGTCTTCATGTTGCCTGCATGGAAGCTTTGTGATCACACTGGATTTTCCATTGGGTTATTTAAAAGGGGGGGAATCCCTTCTTCCCCCCTTTGATTTTCATGTTGTTCCTTGATTTTTCTGCTGATCTCCTGCCAAGAGATGCTGGAGTGTATTGCTTTGCTTGTTGCCTGGAATTTAGCAAAATAATTTTGCATGGGAGTTTTGTCTACAGAACAGAATGGCAAGAAGAATTCCGCTCCAGATTTCAGTCTGCTGGTGGCCCGACCATGAATCTGTCTCTTGGGCCACTAGTCTTGGGGAATGTTTATTGGTTTACATTTAGGTGACAAGAACCTTGAGATGGGATGCCTCACTTAATGCGAAGACCTTTTAGTTCTGAGAACGGTGGCTTCACTTCCTCACTTCCTTCTAATTAAATGTCAGGATCAGAGTCCCGAAGATCAAAACGATGGCTCTTTGCCTCAGTCAGGAAGGAAGCAGGGCCTGCTGAGCCCCTTTCCCCAGGAGCTGAGGCCTCCCCCTTTCATCTAAATGTTATGGCTTTACAGCCCACCCTTTGAAGACCTGAGCCAAAGACAAGCAGAATAAGCTCTTTGGGGTGCAGAGGAAAACGCTCTGTTATTAGGTAGCTCTTCTCCTTTTGTTCCTTTTTTTTAAAATATAGAGAAAGAAATATTGCAGTGATTGGTAAATAGATGGCTCCAAGCAACTGTAAATATATGGATGTTAAAAATGTACAGGGAAATGGAGTCAACAAGAATTATTTTCTTCAGTCAGGTCTTATCCTCCAGAGGCAATGGTCAGTTGGGGGGGGAGTGGGGAGTAAGCCGGAAGGCTCCGAATTATATGTTTCTTTAAAAAAAGTAATCCTATACAAGAAGCCAACTTGTTACCTTAATTCTCACCAAGCCCCGAGGAGAAAACTGAAGGGTATATTTGTAATATGAAATTGACATCTCCGGTCTCTTTTTCTCCAGTCTGGGCAACTCCGGGCTTGCTTTTATGTTTAAAAAACCACCACCACCCCCGAACCCAAAAGCATCTATTGCTATGGAGACCAGCCTCCCCTGATGCTTGGGGAAGGCTGCCAGGGCGGCCCCCCCTTTGCTCCCAGTCACCCGGTCGGCTCCAAGGCAGGGCCCGCCCGGCGCCCCGTCTCCCTGCGCAGGCCGCCCCTTCAGGAGTCCTCGGAGAGCGGCGGCAGGCGGGTCGGCCGTGCAACAAGCCGGAAGGCCCCGCCCGTCGTTTCGTCCCCGGCCGAGTCGGGCCGGCGCCGAGGGGGAGGAGACGAGCCTGCGCACCTCCCCGCCCCGCCAAGGATTCCCCCGCGGGGCTCCGGGCCGCCCGGGTCCCTCCAGGAGGTTTTGTTTATGCTGGGCTGGCGCTCGGAGCAGCAGTTCGCGCGCGCTTCCACACAGGGGCGCTGGAGCACGTTTTAATGCAGCAAAATGAATTAAGAGCGAAACGCTACGAGACAATTTGGTTGATTAACCAGGCAGCGAGGGCTGGGGGGGGGGAGAGCGCCTCCGGGGGGCAGCCGCCCCCCCGCCCGGTTATTGCCCGCTGCGCAGCTCATGCCCGGAGGGGAAAGGAGCGGACCGAGATCAGAGGACGGGAATTGCGCCGCGAGGGAGCCGCGAGCGCGCCCGGCGTCGCACGAGCAGTTTTGGCGCGGGTCTGTGGCTCGGAGCCGGCTCCCTTCTCGCCCCCAGCCCCGCCCCGCCCGCGGTGTCCTTTCAAGTTCTCCGGGGGGGGGGAGTGAACCCCCAAATCCTGCCAGCCTCCAAAGGGAGGGGGAAGGAGAGAAAGCAGCGCCCCCTCCTGCCTCCCCCCCCAGGCTGGGATGAGCAACGTGCTTGGAATGAGGCTTCCCAGCCCCGGATTCCCCCCCCTTCTCTCTCCCCCCTCGCGTCTTCCTTGCACAGTGCATAGGCGCTCGCCTGCGCGCACACTAATCTCTCCCCTCTCCGGCACAGTGCTGGCATGCGACCTCGGAGGCGGCTGCTCGGGAGCCCGGGGAGGCGCCGGGCGTCGGGCGAATGAGCCAGGGCCCCCCTTTCCCTCCACACACCCCCTCCCGCTGCATACCGACTCTGCCGGGCGCCGCCACCTGGATAGAGCCCCCCCCCGCCCGCCCGCCCGAAGAAGCTGGGCCGGTCCCGGATTGCACAGCACGGGGGGCGCCGCTCGGCGTGTGCCTGGGCTGCTCTTTTTCTCCCCTCGGATGCTGCTGAGGCAGGCGGGAGGGAGAGAGGGCGCTTCTCCAGCTCCGCGGCGGTGTTCTGGTAGCGCCGGGCGGTGAAGCCCGAGGGGGGGCCGAGAGAAAGAGGGAGGCGGAGGGAGGGAGGGAGAAGACCCCCCCCCGCGCCTGCCCCGAGCCCGACTCTTCCCCCGTCTCCGTCTCCGTCTCTCTCCGCCGGGCTCCTCCGCGCCAGCCAGCCCGCCAGCCCGCCCCGCGCGCAAACACGCCTCCCCGGACGGACGGAGGGACGGACTGAATGGCTTCCTTGTACCAGCGCTTCAGCGGGAAGATCAACACCTCCCGGTCCTTCCCCGCCGCCCCCGAGGCCAGCCACCTGCTGGGGCCCCAAGGCGCCGAGGAGGACCCCGCCGGCCCGGCCGGCGCGGGGAAAGGCTCGCGTCCATCGCCCGGCGGCGACAACTCCCGGCCCCGCTTCCACTACCAGGCGAGGCGGCGGGACTGCGAGGAGGAGGAGGAGGAGGATGTAAGGCAGCCCGCGGTCGGCCGCGCGGGGGGGGGGCGGGGAGGTGGCGCGCTGCCTGCTGCCCGGGGGCGGGGGGGGGGCTGCCCGCGCTTCGTGTGCTCTCTCCCCGCCGCCGCCGGGAGCCAGATTCTAGCCGGGCGCGCCTGGGTCTCCAGCCTGCCCGCGGGAGGGATCCGAAAGCGCGCTGGCGGGGGTCTGCGCCTGGGTCTTTGTGGCAGGGGCAAAGTGTGCGAGAGAGAAGAGACCGGCCCTGACGCGGCGTCCCCCCGGGCTGAGTGTGTCGACGCCCCCTAACCCCGCCGCCGCCTCTGCTGTAGTCTTCGGCTTCGGATCGGGGCGCGGGGGGGGGGGGGCCCTGAAACGTAAACTCCGTCTGGCAGTTTGGCTGGCGCCCAGTCACCCGCGCCTGGAGGGCCGCCGCTCCGAGGGCAACTCGCTCCCGCTTACTGCGGTTAGGGGGCCGATTCCGGGCACCCCCCTGGCGGGGAGGGAGTCCCGCTGAGCGCAGGCTCCCCTCGGCGGCCGCAGGGGCTGGAGTGTCCAGAGGCCGGGTGGGGGGGGTCCCTGGGGAAGGAACTTTCCTCCCCCTTCCAAGCCCTCCGTTCTTCTGGGGAGAACTTCTCCTTGATCAAACCTCTCCTCCCCTTTCTATTTAAAGGAAAACAAACTGTCGAGAAATAAACGACCAAATTTTTTTAAAAAAAATCCGAACAGCTGTACTAAGCTTTCAGAAGGTGCTGAAGTGTAAACTTGAGCAAACACGTTTTAAGTCGGGGTCCCCCCCATCCCCAATCCTTCCTTCCTTCCTTCCTTCCTTCCTTCCTTCCTTTCTTTCTGCTGTTGGGAGTAGAGATTTCAAAGGGTTTGTATTTGCATATTGCCTTAGTAACCAGTGACTCATCCAGGGCACTTGCTGGCTGCAGAAGCAGATGACAGCAAGAAGAAAAGTTCCAGTCCTTTTGGACTGATGATGACTCCTTGTCGCTTTAATGGGCAGTGGAGAGTCCGTGTGTGTAGGGATGTGTGTGTGTGATGACCACTGCAAGGTTTAGTTGGGGATAACATAGTTTTATTTGGGTTTTACTTCTCTAAAGCAGTCTCATAGTATTTCTTTTGTTTGTGAAATAAATATTTTTCAGTTATGAAAAGGAATGGGGGGGGGATGTCAGAATGACTTCAAATGACTAAGTCCCCTTCACTTCATCACGAAGAATTTGTATTGCTGGGGATTGTTTTCTCCTCTACAGGTTCCCATCAGATCAGCAGCTGTGCTCAGCCTTAATTATAGAAGTCACTAGTAATTATCACGAACTGGTGATTGCTGGGAACACAAGGAAGGAGGAGGGGGAGAGAACGGCGTTCTGTTTCACTCGCTTGCGGTCCCTGTGCTGGTGTTGCAAATAAGTCGTTGGGTTTTCTCCACGCCCCCCCCCCCGCTTATTTCTTGATTGAAGGGATGTTTTGTGGGAGGTAGCTTAAGAGGAGGGTGTGGGCTTGTTTTTTACTTACAAGGAAACAAGCATCCCTTAAAAGAGCCTATATCGTTAAGATTAAATATGAGGCAACGAAGAGGAAACATCCACTCCCTTTAAAAAGAGGGAAAGGCTCATTAAGGGTTCACAGAAACAAAATGAATGGAGAGGAGGAAAGGCTGAATTAAATTCACTTAGGCTCCTAGAATACTTAGTTTGAAAAGTGAAAGTATTGACTGTCCAGACTACTCCAGGCCTCGCCCACTAGATGGCAGTCTGAGAAAGCAAATTTTTAAAAGAAATCTCTCTCCCTCTATTGGATTTTTTTTTTCATGTGTAGCTTGGAACTGCCTTTCGCCTCCCCCCCCCCCGCGCCCCGTTTTCTGATGGTTAAAAGCATGGCGTTGCAAAACAAACTGAATTTCACATGTGCAAGTGATTTTTTTTTACGCTTCTTAAAAACTATCCTCTTCCAAAGTAATGTGGCTATCTAAAATAGAAAGAACAATCTGCAGTAAAAGCTTTAGTTGCTGTAGATTTTCCGGGTTGCTGGCCGTGGTCTTGGCATTGTAGGACCTGACGTTTTGCCAGTAGCTGTGACTGGCATCCTCAGAGGTATAACACATAAAGATGGAGTACTCTCTGTGTCAAGGTGAGCAGAAAAATGGTAGGCAGGTAATTTATATCTACCCTGGAATTTATATCTACCATGGCCACACAACCCGGAAAATCTACAGCAACTAATGAACTGCGGCCGTGAAAGCCTTCGACAACATAATAAAAGCTCTTCTCCCTCTCCTCTCTCTCTCTCTCTCACACACACACACACACACACACACAAAAGCATCTGTCCTCTTCCTTTCTTCCTTATGTTCTATTGCACTGTAAGCAGTACAGGCTTTTTTCCTTTCTTTTCAGTTTGAGTATGACTTATCTCAGGGCAGGAACTGACAAGAAGTGTTTAACTCTCTCGTTTCCATCCCATCCCATCTAATTAACTTTCTGTGTCTGGTTTTTACACTAATTCATGAATAAATAACTGGCTTAGGAAGTATTAACGCTCAAGAGCTGGGAGGCAAGCTATTGAAAGTATGTACAGATAAGACTGTATTTGCTGCAACCTTTAGATAATCTGTTTAGATACACGGAAGCTGTTTAGAAAGGATGACAGCAACTTGTGGCTGGGTGACGAGGATGAGGTTAATTCAAATACAAAAAAAAAAAAGGAAACTGAGATGTATGTGCCATGCTGCAGAAATCGTGAGTGGTCCTGCATTTTCCTCTCGCAGCTCTGAAGATAGGCATCTGCAGGAGCTGTCTCTGGTGCTGAAACGTTTCCAGGTCAGCCAGTCGGGATCATGTTTGCTGGCAGGCTTTCTGGGGCCATTTAAAGGGAACTGGCAGTTTTATTGGCCTTCTGTGGCTAGCTGTCAGCTAGTGAAGTGTGTTCAGTTATGGACCAAGGCAGGATTCTTGACCTTGGTAACTGGTTAAAAAAAAAGTCACAAAGAACAAAACAAAGTTTCTCTCCTCTTTCTTGTGAGTCTTCTTGTGAATTAAGACTGTGCTAGTATAACCTCTTTGCAGGACAGATTAATGTAGATCCCATCCTATAGTTCCTTTTGGGGCAAGAAATGGTTATGCAAGAACAAGGACAAAAATGATTAAATGAAATGCACATATGTGACTTCTGGACAGATTTATGCCAAATCCACTTTGCTACAGTAGCTAGAAATATTTCTAAATCCTGCTAATGCTGTATGTGGTTATGCTTGATAACTGCTGCTGGGCTGATGATTGCATTATAAACCCCTTTCTGGAAGGATTAGTCTTCTAATATAAATTTCATATTAAAGGCTAAACCTGAGCAAGGAGGCGTTTGTCTTTAATGAGGACATCCATATAAAAAGGTGGCTGAGCACACGGTTATTGCATCCAGTTCTTGGGGTCTCCGGTTAAAAGATCTCAGGATTGCTAGAAAAGCTTGAGATAAAGGAATTTTCAAACTTTATTTTCTTTTTACAATTACATTTGTCAGTTCAATATAAATGAATGGATGGCTAGGGAAAGGTTATGGCAGGGGGTCATCCCAATTTGAGTAGTTTAACATGTAGGAAGTTCTGTAACTATGAGGTGTGGATTTTTAGAACCCAGTCAATTTTCTATTAGCTGGAAATATTACTCTCATACTGTTTAACTGTAGAAATTCTTTTTTTCTTTAAGGATACATGAGTGAGTCATGCCCACAGGAAATTTATTTATTTATTTGTTTGTTTATTAAAACATTTTAATCCTTCCTTTCCTCTTGGCTCAAGATGGCTTATGATAATAGTTAAAACATCCCCAGTTAAAACAAAAGATAGACTAGCAAGCCCCAAATCTCTCCCTCATTAAAAGATACCTGCCCTCAAAAGCCCTGACCAACAGGTAGACCTTGAAGCACTTTGTGAAGATCTCCAGGGAGGTCCCCTTGTCACTTCTTAATAGCATGAGGGTTGCCTTACAACCCAGTAATGGCATAGAGAGCTGGAGTGTGTGTGTGTTTGTGGCTCTGATCATAAAAGTTCACACTTTATCATGATCATGATAAATCATACTGATCATACTTTAACCATGAACTACTAGGTGGCTTTGGAGAAATTTCTCAAATCCTTTCTTCTCCATTTGCAGTATGGAAGTAATACCGACCAACTACCCTGACCTGGATAGCCCAGGTTAGCCCAGTCTCATCAGATCTTGGAAGCTAAGCAGGGCTGGCCCTGGCTAGTACTTGGAAGGGTGACCTCCAAGGAATACCAGGGTTGTGATGCAGAGGAAGTCAATGGCAAACCACCTCTGAAATGTCTCTTTAAAACAAATCTAGCTCACTACCTAGTGGTGCATAGCACTAAACGACCTAGAACTTTTGGCTGCCAGACAATCTTAGGATCTCCTGCCTATACTAGACCCACTGAGTTGATATATCTGAAGCACTTTGGACTTTACCAATGGCTATAGAAATGCTGGTGCTGTTATTATCATTATTTGATTTAGTTTGCCTTACATGTTTTGTTTTGAGAGCCAGTGTGGTGTAGGGGTTAAAGCAGAGGTGTCAAACTCATTTGTGATGAGGGCCGGATCTGACACTAATGTCATTTTGTTGGGCTGGGCCATGTGTGCCACAAAATGTAATGCCAGGTACCGGAGATATAAACTTTATAAAGGACACAGGGAAACCCAATTAACAATATTGCTTTTTACTCAAAATACAAACAAAAGCAATTGATTTACTGAGGAACCCACAAAAGCCCCAATAAATGTGTTTAATCATACGCAAGACTAGGTTTTTTCAAAGGTATACCATAAAAGGGGGAGTACCTTATATTTCCATACATACCAGTTGCTTGTGGGCCGGGTAAGAGTCCTGGACAGGCCAGTTCCAGCCCCTGGGCCTTATGTTTGACACCCTGGGTTGAAGTGTTAGAATAGAGTCTAGGAAACCCAGGTTCGAATCCCCACTTACACCATGGAAGCTCGCTGGGTGACCTGGGACCAGGGTTGTTGCGAGGAAAAAATGGAGGGAAGTAAAGTGATGTAAGCTGCTTTGAGTTCCCGTTGAGGTGAAAGGCGGGACACGAATAAAGCAAATGAGTAAAAAAGTAAAATAACTTTAAAATGCAGAAGACCACCTAAGCACGATATCTGTGCATGAGGTAGTTTCAGACCCGCTTGCTCAGATTAATTGATATGGATATGATACAGTACCTAGTAATGAAAGAGGAGTAACTTCAGACCACTATAAGAGAACATTAATTTATAAATTTGGCATTGCACTCATACTTTTCCTCTTTGAGATTAATGTTTTCCATATTGGAATACAGATGGATGGTTTTCTGGGAGTTGGCATGGAACATTCCCCCCTCCCCCAATGAAACAGAGCTTTCTCTTTATCCCTCTACCCCCCCCGGGCCACTTACTTTTCTTTGTGGTTAAAATGATTAATGAGCTTAATTTCTAGAGGCAACTGCCAAAGTTGCTGAGTAAGACGTACACGCTGATTGTGTATAACCCTGTTCCTTTTAATTACTGAGATGATAATAATGCATTAATCAAGCACATAAGGAATTCAGCACTTCTCCCTAATGCAAAATATTGATTAATTTCATAAGACTTCAAGAATAAAAGTGATAATCGTGGTAATCCTTTTAAAATTAAATTCATGATAAGTTATTTCTGGTAGAGGGGGATTGAATGTCAGAGAGCAGTCTATAAAGCTGGCCAAATGCCTTGCAATCCTTTCCTTGTTCATCGTTCACCGTAATTCGCCTCCTTTATACACTGCAGTGGGAAGTTTCCATGAGTAAAAACCACAGAATTGGTCCAAAAAGCAGTAGGCTCATGTCTTATTCTAAGACTGGCTGAAAAGGGTCTTTGCGGGGGAGTAGTAATTTGTACGCTGGCACTGGGTCACCAAAAATGAGGATGGGTTTGGCACACCGTTCTGTTTTTTATCTGCCTCCATGGTTGGCAGTGACTATTGTAAATAAAATTATGTTGTTATAAGAACCTGATTTGAGAGTACACCATAAGCTAATTAACACTGCATAAGTATCTATGACATCTTTGTGCTTCTGGAAATCAAAACACATGAGATGATGCCACCAGTGAGACATTATGTTGTACATGGAATGATCTTTCACATGTTTTACCATGGCTTTCCTCTACGGAGCTCAGAGTGGTGTTAAGGTTGCTAGATCCCCCTGGCTGTGGGGGGGTTTGGTTGCCAGGTCTTGGTTGGGAAGATGGAACCTGGGGAGGACAGGAACCTCAGTAGGGTACAATGCCATAGAGTCCACCCTCCAAAGCATCCATTGTCTGCAGGGGAACTGATCTCTGTAGTCTGGAGATAAACTGTAATTCGGGAGGGTCTCCAGGTCCCACCTGGAGGCTGGCATCCCTGGTATGGTCTACATAGTTCTTCTTTCCTCCATTTTACCTTCACAACAAACCTGTGAGGTAGGTTAGAGTGTGAGTGACTATTCCAAGGTTACCCAGCGAGCTTCATGGCTAAGGGGACCTTGAACTTGGGCTCTGGAACATTCTAGCCACCATGCTACCCTGGTTTGATGATATAACATCAAGATGCTTTTGAAGTACTGTACAAATCAGTAGATAGAAAGGGGGAGCTAAATAAAACCTCCCCCAAAGTATTTGCAGTTTTTTGCATGCAATATGATGCAATTTTTTACATGCAAAAATGGATGGAAAAAATACATAAGAGGTAAAGTGAAAAATCACCTTCAGTGTTGGCTCCCCCCCCCCCGGTGTATTTGCAATCTGTTTAGCTGTTGATCTGAATTTTAATAGGGTGTTTTGAGTTCTAGTAAGTAACGTTGCTCATTCTAAGACTTCAGGAATGCTTTTCAGTTACAAACCACCCACAAAGTAACTGAAGCTTTAGTTGCTGTAATTACTGTAAACAGCACAACACAATTACAATCACTACAAGAAACAATGCAGCACAAGCATCAGTCAGCTTCCTATGCGTTCAGTGTTAGTGTGCGTGTTAACACAGGCTGGAAACTGTCCAGAATAGGCAATAGTTGTCCACAAGTCAGTTCCACTTTGTTCAGCGTGGCTTACTCTAAACAAAACAATCACTGTGAATAATGGCTACTGTGCTTTATAACGAAGTTATATCACATATAGTCCTTACACGTTAAATAGGTAACAACGATAACATAACAGAAACGTGATCCTGTGACGTAAATTAAGAAAAGTCCTAGCTTTGTAATGCTACAGAACAGTTTCTGGAATGAACTGATGAGCATTCAGTTGTAAGCCCATTTCACGTTTAATCTTCCTCAGAAGGATATTCTTAGTAAGTCTTCCTCTGTGGTTATTTCCCTATTATTTATAACTTTGCATTTATATAAGAAGCAAGCCAGTCCTTTAGTCTTTTCATAATCTGGTGAAAAGCCTTTTATCCTAACATTAGCCAGCAAAATGCTTTCAGAAAGACTATGAAAAGACTAAAGGACTGGCTTGCTTCTAATATAAATGCAAAGTTATAAATAATAGGGAAATAACCACAGAGGAAGACTTACTAAGAATATCATTTTGAGGAAGATGGATCCAGGAGATCAGCAGTGTTGGTCTGAAGCAGCAGAACAAAGTTAAGAGTCCAGTGGGGCACCTTTAAGACCAACAAAGTTTTATTCAAGGTATATGAGCTTTCATGTCCATGCACACTTTTTCAAATACATTGGAATACCAGGTAAGGTTCAACCTTATAGACAGGGGCTGAACAGCAATTTAACATGTAACATGATGAAGACGTCGCAAAGACAAACTAAACAACAAGCTAAGGTTATAAGGTCAATAGCTATAAAGCAATAAATATGTCAAAATAGCAGATAAATGTGTAAAGGTATATTTTCTAAATGTGGAGAGTATCAGTTCACTTCCCACAATTAGAAAAGATTCCTTTACACATTTATCTGATATTTTGACATATTTATTGCTTTACAGCTATTGACCTTATAAACTTAGCTTGTTATTTAGTTTGTCTTTGCGACATCTTCATCATGTTACATGTTAAATTGCTGTTCAGCCCCTGTCTATAAGGTTGAACCTTACCTACTATTCCAATGTATTTGAGAAAGTATGCATGCATGTGAAACCTCATACCTTGAATAAAACTTTGTTGGTCTTAAAGGTGCCCAACTGGACTCTAAATTTGTTATTCTGAGGAAGATTAAATGTGAAATGGGTTTACATCAGGATGTTCAGCGATTTATTCCAGAAGCTGTTCTGCAGCACTACAAGGCTGGGGCTTTTCTTAATTTACACCACAGGATCACGTTTCTGTTGTGTTATCATTGTTATCTCCTTAACATGTAAGGACCATATGTAAGGTAACTTTATTATAAAGTATAGTAGCCATTATTCACAGTGATTGTTTTGTTTCTGTCCTTTTACACTGTGATCCTGGTTTGTTGGCCTACTCCATATAAAAGCGTATGGTGCAGTGCCATACTAGTTGCCCTAGCAGGTTTTATGTTTCTGGCCTGCATTCATGGTGCCTTGCCTCCACCATTCCCTTTTTCATTACTGGAACCAATTCGACCTTGGCCTTGCCTAACTTCCTTGTGGCAGTCCTCCCCTGTTCCAGTCTCTCCTCTTTCTGAAGTAAAACATGTCATATGCATTACTACATGTGGTATGAATGAAGTAAGGGAATAATTAGGGAGTATTCTGTTTTCTAATCTTTGTATTCAGGGCTTTTTTTGTAGAAGAAGACCAGCAGGAACTCATTAGCATAATAGGCAACACCCATCAACAGAAATTCATGAGCATATTAGGCCACACCCCTGATGGCACAGCTCATTAGCATATCAGGCCACACCCCCATGTTACCAGAAGTGTGGTAATTCAGCCACACCCATCTTTTGCTTCTTATTCTGTTTACCTTGTTTGTTGTCAAAACCCAGGGCTTTTTTGAAGCCGGAACTCCTTTGCATGTTAGGCCACACACCCTTAATGTAGCCAATCCTAATGAGTTTCTGCTGTTGGGTGTGGCCTATTAAGCTAATGAGTTCCTGCTGAGGATGGCCAACTTGGGAGCTAGCCAGAACTCTATTCCTGTGCGTTCCTGCCCCAAAATAGCCCTGTTTGTATTACTACTTCAGCCTCTCACCTATCTTTGCTAGCCAGTTTGGTGCAGTGGTTAAGTGTGCAGACTCTAATCTGGGAGAACTGGGTTAGATTCCCCACTCCTCCACTTGCAGCTGCTGGATGACCTTGGGGAAGCCATAGTTCTGACAAGATCTGTCCTTGAAAGGGCAGTTCTTGAAAGAGTTCGCTCAGCCCCACCTACCTCACAGGGTGACTGTTGTGGGGAGGGGAAGGGAAAGGAGTTTGTAAGCCGCTCTGAGACTCCAAGTGAAGGGGGATATAAATCCAATCTCCTCCTCCTATCATCATCATCATCATCATCATCATCATCATCATCATCATCATCATCCTATTAAATAAGATATTTTAAGTGCAGCTGCTGCTAGGCTCAAAACTTCAGACATTTATGTATTTAGAATATTTCTATGCTGACCCTTCAGAGTTCTGCAGTAGGTGGCTTACAATTAAAAACCACAATATTAAAAAAGTCTAAAAACACAAGCCATTAGACATAAGCAGCATAAAAACTGTCCATAAAACAGAGCAGACCTGTAAAAAAACCCTGATAAAATAACTCCTATAATCAAAAGGATGCATTTTGGCCTGGCACCCAGAAGAAAGTACAGTAGGCACCAGGCACATCTCAAGAGGGAACAAAGTATTCCAGACATGAGGTGTTAACACAGAAAATGCCACCTGCCTTGCCTCTGAACAGAGAAATCAGGGCTTGAAAGGCAGGTCTTGCACATATTACTGTTTGTTGCTGGTCACCTGATTCCATAGAGACTCTTATAATGCTTTATTCCTACCTACCCATAATACAGGTCCTTGGAATCCTTCAGGAGGGAGCAGGCACGTGTGCGAATGACATTGGTCTCCTGTCATTGAAAAGTTTAATAGTGCTCACTTAGCATAGTTTGGCATC
This sequence comes from Gekko gecko, assembly GCA_029375565.1. NCBI lineage: Eukaryota > Metazoa > Chordata > Lepidosauria > Squamata > Gekkonidae > Gekko > Gekko gecko. The sequence continues at coordinate 92,250,800 of JAPDNY010000011.1, read as the reverse complement.
TGTTCAGATGTCTTTTGTCATTTATTCAGACTTCATTTAAAGTTCATGGAAATGCAAGGTGGTGTTGTATTTGTGAAGGTGGATCCATTTTTGACATGTTCATACTTGGGTATATTCACTATGTAACTTAAGTTTTTTTGCTAGGTTAGCTTGTAATTGTGGCTCAGTTCAAACCTCATGTTAAACCGTGTTTCCTTAGTATGATGTTTGGTATGGTACTGGTATAATATCCAAATTGATCCTGTTAACATTTTCTAACTATAGGCATTGGTCCTGTTCCTTTGTTGGTTTTAAAATCACTTTACCTATTAATGCCAGTCTTTGTAATAATAATCAGATTTGATGCTGTGTACACACAAATTCAATATTTTGTAATGGAACATAATTGCAAAAACACAAGCGAGGAGAAGCTGAGGTTTGTGTAGCGACTATATAAGGTGTGTTAGTATCAAGTTCTTAAGTTAAAAACAGTGCACCCTTTGGGCTGGGCAGGTAAATGGAGGAAGGAAGGATGGCCTCCCCAGGCAGAAACCAATCAAAATATCCTCTAAAACAGTGTTTTTAACAAACTGAAAGAATTGCTATGATTATGGACCAAGTGAAAATGCTAGCAATCTGGCAGCCAAGACTCTGAGCACAATTGCAAAGAAAATGCAGGTTTTGTGGGAAACAATCAAAAGATTTCCAGAAAGGTAACAGACTGTTGCAGTAAGTGCTGATATTTGGGACAGGAGAAGAATAACTAAAGCACGGGTCTTCTGAACATGGGCACTGAGACATCTACCTGCATTACTGGTATAACATCCTTGCAACTGCAGCATAAGCTCATCGTGACTTTCCAGATAACACAGTGAGTATTAGTATCAGTGAGAAAATCTTCATTACTGGAAACATTGGTCACAAAATGCTGCCATCTCCACAAATGTCTGGGCATTTTCGCTGTTTGTTTGGTGTACCTGGAAGCCAGTGTCATACAATGAATGGCTTCGTGTGCATTCCATTTTGATTTGCACATCTGAAATTTGGTGTGGGGTATTATTGGAGTGGAGTGGGGTATTAAGGAGGAGGTCATATCTCACTGAGTGGCTGAACCACCTCCTTTGAGATCACTGTATCTTGTCTTGAGAGTCCAGGATCTAATGCATCTTCATTCCCGGGGCAAGACATGTTATACCTCAAACACAAATCCTTGGATTGTGAAAAGGAGGATAAACTGTCATCCAGCTACGTGTGACCTTCCATTCAGAATACTATAAAGTGCTTTTAGATAAATTCAGTTGGGTAGCTGTGTTGGTCCGAAGTAGCAGAACAAAATTTGAGTCCAGTGGCCCTTTAAGACCAACAAAGTTTTATTCAAAGTATAAGCTTTCATGTGCAAAGCATACTTCTTCAGATTTTATTCCATTTGTCTGAAGAAGTGTGCTTTGCACACAAAAGCTTGCACCTTGAATAAAGCTTTGTTGGGCTTAAGGGTGTCACTCGATTCAAACTTTGTTCTTCTTTCAGATAGCCATTCATGATCTACCACCTTCCTTCCATGAAATGCATGTCAGTAAGTAATAAATGGGATCTGTGTGACCCAATAACATATGCAATTTGCCTTTGTCAGTAAGATGCCAAGATCCACGTAGTTTTCCTATCTGCTCCCACCCCATTCCACTTAGCTATCATGGCTCGTAATCCCTGACGGATGTACCTTAATGAATTTGTCTGGCTGTCTTAACAGGATATACAAATGAAACTGCCTTTTACTGTGTCAAACCACTGGTCTATTAAGGGCAGTATTGTGTCTGACGGGCAGAAGCTCTCTGGTCTCCAACAGGGTTCTTTCATGCCACGTACTACCTTGTTTTTTTAAAAAACTAGGGCCTGGAGGTAAGAACATAAGTACAGCCTACTAGATCCGATGATGTGCCACAAATAAAAAGCCTTGTCTCTGGTTGTCAACCCCCCCCCCAAGGCAGGGGGTGTGGCAGGCAGGGCATTGTGGGCCATTTCTTAACTGGCAGGCTGGAGAGTGGGGAAGGAGGCAGCCCTTCAAGTAAGTCCCAGTGATCTGATTAAGGATGTGGTCCCACGTACAACCTACCTGGGCAAACCCCGTTAAACTCAGTGGGACATGCTCTTAAGTGAAATGGAGCTGCCCTGAAGCTTAAGATTTTAGTTCCATTAAGTATTTATTTGATGTTCCTGTCATTCCCATCACAAATCTGCATATTTTTCTATAAAAATGCATGTGTGATATTTGTTCATGTCTCGTGGCTCTCAAACATCTGACATTTATTCTATGTGGCTCTTAGGTTAAGCAGGTTTGGCCACCCCTGACCTAGTATGACTCAGTGGCCCCCAGTTGTGCTCAATTTCTAAGTTACTGCCGCAATGCTCCCTCTAAGCTGTGGAGTCTTGTGAACAAAGATTCTACTTTATGAGCGACTGGCATTGAAGTTGTGAGCGAGTGATTTGGCGGCTGCATAAATTAGTTTGCTCTGGAGCCATCCTTCCTGAGCCAAGACAAAAATGTGTGAGCCAGAGGCTAAAGAACTGTGAGCTAGGTCACACTAACTCAGTTTAGATGGAACACTTGTTACTGAGTACCAAAACCCCCCCCTTACTGGTGCAATCTCTTATTGTCTTCTCCTAGCTTGTATAGCCATTTATCATATTTAGCATCTGGGGCATTCACAATCCCATCTGTTACACAGGATGATAGGAACGAATGCAAAAGGGTTTTGTAAGGCTTTACAGTGATATTGTCAATAAATATGGCCTACATTGAAACCACTGTTTCATTCAGTTGTAGCAGAGCTCGGCAATATGTGTGGTGATTTTTCACAAAACATTCAGAGCTACATAACTTTAATATCCGTAACCAGGGATGCATAGCCAATATGCCTTGGTCCATTGCTGCTGCTCTGTGAATAGCCCCTTTTGACCTGAATACTAAATTATTCAATCACTTTCACCTGTTTGCAAAACTATTGTGTTGGTTGCTGAGATTCTACCTTCTAACCTTCTGATTAAGGGATTGGAGTTTGGTTCTTTGAATGACTCCTCCTCAATGTCCCTAATTCCTGGGGCCTGCTTTTCTTTTCAGCCATCCATCCTGTTACTTGCAAAGTTCTACTCTGCAATGAAACCCCCATATTCCCCCCCCCAATTGTAATAGTCAATACAGAGAGATTTGCTTTTGTCTTGTTCTCATTACAGAATCTGGAATTTCTTGTCATTGTTTTGCCTTTTTTTCAGTGCAAAAAAAAATTAAAAATGGCCACTCCATACATAGATCAAAGCCAGCTAGATTTGCCTGCACTGGGAGGGTGAGAGGTCCCCCATTTGTTACAGTATGCCAGTAGAGCTGGGAGGTGATAATCACCCTAATACGTGCTTTCTTTTTATCTAACAAGAGTTAATAAGCATCTGCTGTTTGGAAAATGTCAGCCAGAGTCAAAGTGCATGCAATTAGAGCAGGGTAATGTAGCACAAAGAAAGGATATAAACGGTGCTGCTTCTTTTTGGCTGGAAAAAGTGCTGCGTTGCATGAGCAAGCGGGTTGCTGGCTGCTCAGCACAGGGCTGGGAGTTGTCAGAGATGGAAACAAGAGCTAATGTGATGAAGTGACAAGGTTAGACTAGGGGGACATGCAAACGTACTTTTCAGGCGCTTGATAGATGGAGAGTTGCCTGTGGTACAAGTCAGATATTTATAAGGTTAGTGGAAGTCAAGGAGGAATGAGAAGATTCAGAAGCTATATCTGGCAGTATAGATGTCCTTTTTTGCGGTTATGAATGAGAGATTTGGGGGTAAGGCATGTCACTATATTTTCAGAGTTTCCTTTGGATCATCTGGAAGCTATAGAGTTCCTATGAGAATCACTGATTTATTTCGGTGCCTGCCTGTATTCCCACTTTTTGTATTTCTGTGGCATGGATCTTATCAAAGCATATCCAAGGCAGGAATTGCTGAGAGGCATTGCCAGAAAACAGCATGAAAAGGATTTTAATTTCAAATTTTTTAGTGACTGCCACAAACGCTGCAGGAAATGGACTTGGCACATGTTTGTATCCATCATACAGTATGAAGACTCCCCCTCCCCCAGGTGATAGCAGTAAGCATCACTTTTTTGCCTCTGTAGTATAAGGAATAAAAGAAAGAAGAAAATCACAACACGCATTAAGACATGCTGATTTCTTGCAGTTTAATATATATTAAACCAAGATTGCCTGGATCTTTGGGTCCTGCCAAGTCAGTCTACCCCCCCCGACTCTGAAATGTGACTCTTAATGGAAAATGCCATCTGTGTGTTCCCTAATTCTTCATAATGCCAGGGCTATTTCCAGAGAAAGTGGCACTTTATTGGCCTATGTCAGGGGTGGCCAAACTTGCTTAACCTAAGAGCCACATAGAATAAATGTCAGATGTTTGAGAGCCGCAAGACATGAACAAATATCACACACTCGTTTTTACAGAAAAATATGCAAATTTGCTTTTTATTAACATTAAATAAGAAAACAAACAGATGGGGGAGGGAGGGAGGAAGGGGGAAAGAGAGAGAGAGAGAGAGAAAAACAAAGAAAGCAAATTTCAGCCACCCTGCTAGGAGCCACACAATATGTACGAAAGAGCCTCATGCGGCTCCTGAACCACAGTTTGGCCACCCCTGGCCTATGTGCTTTTCTTACGTGGCATCTTGTTAGAATGTCCCCCTTGTGGACATGAGAAGTAGGAAATTTTCGAAAAGACTTTGGAGCTACAGGAAGAGGCCATTGAACAGATTATTCAGTAGATGACCAGGAGAAGACAGTTGCCACCCTGGAGGAAGACCAGGAGGCTCAGGGGACACCTGACACCACTGGACCCCTTCTAGGCCCGTAGCCCCTTTCAGATCCAGAGCCGCTGGTCCCAAGGCCTCAACTGAAGGACCTGCCCTGGAATGCTTAGCTGCAGGCAATGCTGACAGCATGCCAGACTGCAAGACTGCCAGTTCCCTGCTGTTGTAGGGCATCATTCCTCCAGGTTTCCTCCTCCACCTACTCAGTGGGAACAACAGACATGGTGGGCCCATGAGGATGCAGCTCATCAACAATAAAGTACCTATAGTGCTTTGCAGGATTGGGGTTCAAGTCAAGCTCTGGCCAGATGAAGACCAGGAATGGGTGGGGCCCCTTGGTCTCAAGGATGTTTAAACCCTGGGATAAACAGAGAGCCTTGCTGGTTCAACCAGTCTGTAGGGCTAGCTTGCTCTTATGCTACCCGTGAGCCTGTACCTAGCACTGCACTACTGAGACTGCATCAAGTTCTTGCTATTGGAGCCAGAACAATTTTAAGTTGGAAAAGTTTTTCATAATTTCAGGAGGCAGTTGAAGGTGGTTTCATTGAAGGTGGTTGTTTGATTTAGTTTTTCCTGTTTATTGGCTGCCTTAAATTGTGGGGTTTTAGATGTATTTTTTTAACGGTTCTTGATTTGTTTACGTTATAAGGAAGCGATTAAGTCAGTGCAGGAAGGTGGGGAGGGAAGCGTTTTGGTTGCTTTATTTTAAGAAAATATGTTTTCTGTTTAAGGGCGGGTGGCTAATAAATGCTTAAACAAATAAATAAATGCCTGTCACCCGATCTTAACTACTCCAGGCTATGATATTGCCCTGCCCTGGCCCAGCTTTGACTTGGTAAGAACAGTCTTTGGACAACTCTTCAAGAGCTGAGGACGCCCCCCCACACACACAACCATCCACGGTTCCTACTGTATTATAGGCTCCTTGTACTCTAGAGCCTCCAAGAACCCACCCTGACCTTTTAGAAGAAGAGAGAAGACGAAGAAGAGATTGGATTTATACCATGCATTTCACCACCAGAAGGAGTCTCAGAGCGGCTTACAATCTCCTCCCCTTCCTCTCCCCACAACAGACACCCTGTGAGGTAGGCGGGGCTGAGAGAGCTCATCCAAGAACTGCCCTTGAGAGAACAACTCTGAAAGAACTTGTGACTGACCCAAGGTCACACCAGCAGCTGCACGTGGAGGAGTGGGGAATCAAACCCGGTTCTCCCAGGTTAGAGTCCACACTCCTAACCACTACACCAAACTGGCTCAGAAGCAAACAGCGCAGAAGTGTTCTTTTCAGGAACCACTTGAACAAGCAGACCAGGAACTTGCTGAGTGGACCTGCATCCCCAGAATCCCCTCTCACAGAACCCCATGAACAAGAAGGTGGCGAGCCAGAGCTGAAGCCTGGACCAGGCAAAAGAGTCCATTGCCTGACACCTCAGGGCATGCCACACTCTAAAGTCATCTGGGAAGAGAGCACCACTCTTTACATCTTTGCCAGATCCAGGACCCAACTCTGGCTACAGGAAGTGGCGGGATTATCAGCATCCCTTATCAAGCTTTCAGTTAAATTCATTGGCTCAAGAGCTCTCGAACAAAGCATGTTTTGGCGCTGGACAGCTCCCTGCAATGAGGCTCTTGCTCTTGTTCCTGCACTGAGGGTGTTCTCCAGCCTTCCTTGATCCTGGTTTGCCCCCCAGAACCTCCATGGCTTAATCCCTAGTTGTCCAGGTAAAGAAGAGGCAATTTCTGCAACTTCCCAAAATGAGTCTGCATTTATGATGATTCTGAAGGAAATAATCTATAGTTCTGTTGGAGCTGTTCTCCCAAGGACAGCCCTAGAAAGAGCTCTCTCAGCCCCACCTACCTCACAGGGTGTCTGTTGTGGGGAGAGGAAGGGAACGGAGCTCTGAGACTCCAAGTGAAAGGCGGGGTATAAATCCAAACTTCTCCTCCTCCTCTTCCTCCTCCTCTTCTTCATTTTAGGAGACTGTGTAAAAAGGTTCCCAGGAGAATGCTTGGAATGAGAGATTTGTTAGTCAAGAGGGTTTATAGAAACATAAAGCTTTAGGTTATAACCATGTTAGTAATATGAAATTAAAGATGAATACTGGCTTAAGACTCAGGTACTTGAGGGGTCCCTACACACTTGCCTGTTCAGATCTTTCATTATCTGAGGTCCTGGTGGGCAGGGAGGGAGGGAGGGAGGGCAGGGAGCTGTTCCTGTTGGCAGCAGAGGAGAGGACTTGCAATAATGGGTTCAAATTAAGGGTGCGAAGGTACTGGTTGGATATTAAGGGAAAACTTTTCTACAGTCAAGAGTTGTTCCGCAGTGGAATCAGCTGCCTAAGGAAGTGTTGAGCTCCCCTTCACTGGCAATCTTTAAGCAGTGGCTGGACAAACACTTGACAGGGATGAAGAAGAAGAAGAAGAGTTTGGATTTAAACCCTGCCCTTCATTGCCCAAAGGCGTCTCAGAGCGGCTTACAAACTCCTTTCCCTTCCCCTCCCCACAACGGACACCCTGTGAGGTAGGTGGGGCTGAGAGAACTTCTGGCAGAAACTGTCCTTGAGAGAACAGCTGTGCCAGAGCTTGTGACTGACTCAAGGTCACATCAGCAGGTGCAAGTGGAGGAGTAGGGAATCAAACCCGGTTCTCCCAGATAAGAGTCCGCGCACTTAACCACTACACCAAACTGGCTCGAGGGTGATCTTGCATTAAGCAGGGGGTAGGACTAGATGGCCTGTATGGCCCCTTCCAGCTCTGTGATTCTATGGTGTGGGTACCCTTTCCTGCCGATGTTAGGCGGGTGGTAGAGGTGGGGCCTTTTCATTTAAGCATCCAGCTTATGGGACCTCCCCAGAGACAAACACACACATCCTCCCTTCTGTTTGTTCAGCTTCAGGTGAAAGCTGTTTTGCTCTATCAAACCTTTCCCTCAGTGTTGGTATGTTTTGTTTAGTTGCCCTGTTATTGATTTTATCATTGGTATGCTGTTTGTTTTTGCTCAGTTTGAAAATGGTAGTTCAGATGTTTCATAATCATTTGTGAACTGCTTTGGACGCTTGAATGGGAAGGCAGAATAAGTATGTTTAATTCTTATTTACATATTGCATGTGTGTGGTACACAGAGAGCTCTAAATTCTACTGAACTGGTGGTCATTTGTATGTAAATTTATAAAGACTGCGCCCCCTTCCTTTGATTTTTGACATGTAAGGCCATTTCTTGTGTTTTGTTGTTTGTTTGCTGCAAATGCAGAAGATGCCTGTTTTGCACTGGAAGAAGTAATACAACGTACATCCCCTGTTAGGTAAAGCACCATAACATTTGCAGAAAATGTAAAAATGTATCTGCTGGTGAGGCAAACTCACATGTGCTTAATCCAGCTAGCAAAGATGAAACTTTGTGATACTGATGTTTCTTCTAGCAGTCCTGTATCTTTTGGAATTGTTGAATGCAAGGAACACACGGTGACATTCTGAGAAGAGAGTTACACCCCTCTAAGGTAGCCTGATTTCTTCAGATCTCAGAAGCTAAGCAGGGTCCGCCCTGGCTAGTGCTTGCTTGGGTAGGAGACCACCAAGGAAGTCTGTGGTTGCTATGCAGAGGCTGACAGTGGCAAATCACCTGTTTGTCTCTTGCCTTGAAAAATCTATGAGGTTGCCCTAGGTCAGCTGGAACTTGATGGCACTTCATGCACGCACACACACACACACACACACAAAGTGCTGTTTAGGGTGGCACTGAGAGCCCCTCTTTGTTGTCAAATTTGCCATGCCAGTTACTAGCTTATGGCAAAGCTCTCTGGCTCTTCAGGCCTTGCTTTCTTGGCCTTCTTTTTTTGTTGAGTATTGTGTGTATGCCTGGAAGTCATGTTGTGGGGCTTGGATGTCTCAGAGAGGTGGCTTGCTATTGCTTGCCTCTGCGTCCCAGCCCTGGTACTTGCCGGGGTCGGCCCTGCTTAGCTTCTGAGGTAGGGCTTGCCTGGGCTATCCAGGTCAGGGCTGTTTCTTGGGCTTCTTGTCTCTGCCGCAGTATTTTATTTCAAAACATCATCTTATAGGCTCCAGAATATTAAAGGAGCTTTGTCGGTTATACCAACCAGTAAGTTTATGAATTTAGAGTCCAGTTGGGCACCTTTAAGACCAACAAAGTTTTGTTCAAGGTATGAGCATTTGTGTACATGCACACTTTTTAAAATTCATTGGAATGGTAGGTAAGGTTCAAACTTCTAGACAGGGGCTGAACAAGTGTGCCTGCCCACGAGAGCTCATACCTTGAATAAACCTTTGTTGGTCTTCAAGGTGCCCCACTGGACTCTAAATTTGTTCTGCTGCTTCAGACCAACACAGCTGACCACCTGGATCTCTCTTCACAGTAGGTTTACAGTTATTCTCAGGAATTTCTCTGAGCTTCCTTTTGGTGACAAATGCTGCCTGCTTTTTTATACTTTGGAACTGTTTTATGAATTATTTTCAGCTTATCTATCATGTGTTTCTCATTCTTTGTCACTAAACAGTACAAGAAGCTCCATCACAAGAAGTGTATGTTACAGTTCTCAATAATACTGTACAGTCTATTTGTGCTTCTTTAGCTCACAGGTTACATTATTGTGTGGAATACTGCTACCTGTACTGCCATTTGTGTTAAGCAACTGCCCCATTTCTGCTTGGGTAATGGTATACTATGACCATAGAGTATACTAGATCGAGTGCTCTTTACTTTTAAAATGCAGCTGATAAGTAATGAGACCCATTTTTTAATCTCCTAGAATTAATCTATTTTGAGAAATTGTAGTAATGTTGAGGAAACTGATTCTGAAAATCATTTTTTGTTCACTGATTACACCCATCATGTATTTTTAGGGTAGAATGTTCTTATTTTCTGTAATCTTCCTAGGTTTTATTGCCCTGTGGCTTTTATTAATTCCTGGGCTAACAGATTGTGGATGTAGTGGCGCAGAGGAGTTATCTAAACAAAAAATGTTTTCCATTAAGCAGGGGGAAAAATCCCAAGAGGTCTTCTTTGCTCTTGAAGACATATATGAACAAACCTTGATGCAGGCAGATCATTTTTCAGAGCAATTTATGTAAAGTTCAGGAGCTTATTTTCAGCAGAGGTTGTGGCAAAATCTACCATTACACTTCTGTAGAAGTGCATAGGCCAAACCAACCCAATTGGGAAACGTGTATTCAGGCTAAAACCTTTGATTATTTATACTGTGCTTTATGACTTCAAAATCTATAGTTGCACTGTATCGAATGCTTGCCAGCTTTCCATTTTCTGTCTAAAAACTCAAGAGGATGTGTAATTTTTTAAAAAATTCCCCTTAATATTCACATTTTCTTAAGCTGTCCCACTGTTGTTTGTTACCTCTTTCTTTCCTGGCTTTGGTGCCAGGTTTTTTTCATCTGCTGAGGGTTCTTTCTCCTTCCCAGATCAACCTGAGCCAACCAGGAATAATGCACTGAATGTGATACTGCTATACTGCAATGTAGCTAAAGTGGGAATTAAGCTGACGGGAAGAGAACTGTGGGTTATTTGTGTGGCCAACTAAGTCAATAACTGTGCAGAGTTACACCTTTCCAAGTCCATTGCAGCTACCAACTAAGTCACCAACTAAGTCAATTACACCAACTAAGTCAATAACTGTGCAGAGTTACACCTTTCCAAGTTCATTGGAGCCAGTGGTTTTAGAAGGGTATATCTGGGGTTGCCAACCATGGGTTGGGAAATTCCTGGAGATTTGGGGATGGAACATCAGCACGGTATCATACCATAGAGTCCACCACTCAAAGCAGCTGTTTTCTCCAGGGGAACTCATCTCTGGAAGTCAGTTGTAATTCTGGGAGATCTTCAGGGTCCCCGGAGTTTGGCGACCCTAGGTATAACTGGGCTTACAATGGCACTGTGAATGCCATTTTTTATATGGACAAACCCTTTTGCAGTTTTAGTGCATTTCCTGTCCAGTCACCCGGGGGGTGTGGGGGTGTACAGTGCACACCTTGTGCAACTGCTGGAAGTGTTTGTGAAAAGCATCTCTGCCTTTGCGTCAGCACTCTCACGTGGCATTGAGCCAGAACAGCTTTACTGATGAGGAAATTAGGCCTACTGGATTGCATTTGGTCTAACGTTGCCTAGTGATTTCCTGGCATTGTTTCAACCCCTTTCTTCCATTTTTGACCACTTCCTACACTACGCCTGGTACTAAAAGTAAAGGAAATGAGAGTACCAAGTGGTCATCTGAACTGGTGCATTTCTGTTACTATGACTTGTCTGCCAGGAGTTTTCCTGTGGAATCCAAAAGGTCCAAATCCTTTAAAGTTAATTGCAAAGAAGAAACTAAGCGAACAGAGAAAATGAAGATTATTTCATCTGTAGCATGGATTTAGGTCTGTAGGGCTGGCTTGTATCTTCCATGGTCACGAGGTCCATTAACGAAGAAGGTCTGGCTGGAGAGAGAGGAAGTGCTTGCAAGAGGCAGTAATGATTGAAGTACAGAATACAGAGCACACCAGAAGGAAGTGAATGACGGCAGGCAGCAGTCCACAGCAAATATACCATTCCAGCTCATTTACTCCAGAGCAAGCCCCAAAAGGCAAAGTGCCTAAAATTAAGGGAAGAAAATGCATTCTTGATGAATAAAAATGCCACTAATTTTCTCGAGTACTTTATTGCTAGTGCTTTTCTTTTAGCTTACAATCATCTATCTGATTTGTTCATAATGTCATGGAACACAGTAGGGGGTTTAAGTACATCTGGCTAAGATTGCCAAGAAGCCTGAGATAAAGGAACTGAAAGAAACAAATTCGGCTTATGACAATTTTTTTTTTTAAAAAAAAAATGGTCCTTGCAAGATTTAAGAACAGCATGTAGCCATCAGGCAGCTCAAGGAAGCAAAAATCTTAATAAATTGTATTAGAGAACATAAGAACATAAGAGAGTCCATGTTGGGTCAGGCCAGTGGCCCATCCAGTCCAACACTCTGTGTTACATAGTGGCCAAAACCCAGGTGCTATCAGGAGGTCCACCAATGGGGCCAGACTCCAGAAACCCTCCCACTATTGCCCCCCAAGCACCAAGAATACAGAGCATCACTGCCCCAGACAGAGTGTTCCATCTTTAGCTTGTGGCTAATAGCCACTCATAGACTTCTGCTCCATATGGAGGCTCTGATATTGCAAGAGGTAGGTCATGCTTTGGACTAAACTGCAGGTGCCCATCCAAATTCCAAATAATTTTAGTACTCCATGGAAGGGAACCAAAGCTATTATTTATTTTTAATTTTAAAATCTGTATGCTAATTTTTCATAGTGTGAGTCAGCTTACTGTAATTGAAATTATTATATATAAAAAATCCAACCACTATATACTTTGGACCAAGTACGTCAGCTGACTAGAACTTTGAGGCTGATGTTGGGGAAGAGTGGTGTAAACAGTCCTGTAGTTCAAACTATATTGCCTCATCACATCAAGCCACATCAAGGACTACTGCTTGTGAGTGAATTCCCTGCATTGTGCAGAGGGTTGGACTAGATGGCTCTTGGGGTCCCTTCCAGCTCTATGTTTCTATGAAACAAAAATGTTCATTTGTCACTTGAGCCTCATACTAAACAGCACATTCATACATGCCTGCTCTTAACTTGTTGACTATGAAATAAAGGAATTAATTTATATGCATAAATAATTTGTTGGAAAGGCAATGTTGCTTCAATCACAATGCTTTTCCTTCATCTGTGAGTCATGAAGTGCTAAGGGATAGAGGTGTAAAATTTCTGGAAATTTTGAGGACACCGGGGGGGGGGATGCTTTTTCATGGCATTTTTCAAGGAGAACACAGAAATTTGGGGGGAAATGTTAGATAGAATTAATGTGGAATCTAGTGTAGGGTGAACAAGATAAGCAGATACACAAGGAAGTTACCAAAGTATAGCTGAACTAATTAGTATCTATAGGGGTTGGCATATGCAAACTATTTTTCACACACAGTGAATGAGAAAGGATAGTTCTTGGTAAAACCTGGTGGCGTGATAGTATTGCATTTCTGGGGGAATGTTAAATCAGTGACTTCCTGTTGGATTCTCCACTTCAGGTTCTTTTGTATTAGAATAGTGACTGGTAGATTGGCAGCAGAATGTCCCAGAAGACTGAAATGTTCATCCACTGGATCCTGAATATTGCTGTTTTTAGTGTTAGATTTTTAACATGCTCAGGTCATTACATTTATTAGTCTTTATCTTAATGCACACCCTGACCTGAAAATGGGTTCAAATGCTTAAGTGGGCTCATGATTTCATTCAGGGAACTATACCATTTCAGAATTCATTCCATTTCTAAATTTCCCAGGTGCATTTTCCATGTTGAGAAAGGGAGCAGCAGTTCTACCAGAAGCTGTGGAGAAGAAAAGCCAGCAGTAGAAACAACTGGGGTGGGGGACTAAGGAGACACATAAAGAAGATGAAAAAATGTGGTGGATGCCATATTGGTGTAGTGGTTAGGAGTGTGGACTCTAATCTGGGAGAACGGATTTGATTCCCCACTTCTCTACATGCAGCTACTGGTGTGACCTTGGGTCAGTCATAAGTTCTTTCAAAGCTATTCTCTCATGAGCAGTTCTCGGGAGAGAGCTCTCAGCCCCACCTACCTCACAGGGTGTCTGTTGTGGGAAGGGGAAGGGAAAGGAGATTGTAAGCCACTGAGAGACTCCTTCAGGTAGTAAAGGGCGGGGTATTTTAATATGTAGCTGTTCTGGCTTGGGAAATTTTGGCTGTCCTTGATTATGGGTAAATTAACCCTTAGCTGTAGCATAAACATTGGGTTAAGTGAGAGTAGAAAGCTCCCATCTGAATACCATAAAGTCAGTTTTTGCACAGCGGTATGAACTGGCCCTTCATCAGTCTGTACTTGAAGCAAGTATCCCTCAAATGGTGAGAAAGAGCCATCTTGGAAAGCACTTACTTTGATGGTTGCTCTTTAGGAGGACTGCTCTAGTATCTAGTTGTTGACAATTTAGGCACTTGGGGGGAAATGGGAGCACTCATTCAAAGATGTGAATGGCTTGGGAAGATTTTTTTTTAAGGAGAATAAAAGGGTTCCCAAGTACTGAAAGCTCGAGGACGATGGGGAGAGGTAATTTGTAAATGGGACTGTGTCGCAGCATAGCTTGCTGCTCTTACATGGTAGACCAGTTTGGTGTAGTGGCTAAGTGCACGGACTCTAATCTGGGACAACCAGGTTTGATTCCCCACTCCTCCACTTGCACCTGCTGGATGACCTTGGGCAAGCCATAGTTCTGGAACAGCTGTTCTTGAAAAAGAGCAGCTTCTGTTAGAGCTCTCTCAGCCCCACCTACCTCACAGGGTGTCTGTTGTGGGGAGGGAAAGGGAAGGGAGTTTGTAAGCCACTCTGAGACTCCTTTGGGTAGTGAAGGGCGGAGTATAAATCCAATCTCCTCTTCTTCCTCCTAACAGAAAAAAATCATATTTTGTGTAAAATGCATGGGTGTAATGGAGGCCCATTTCCTTACCTGGGTAGCCCAATGTCATCAGATCTTAGAAGCAAAGCAGGGTCGACCTTGGTTAGTATTTGGATAGTACACCACCAAGGAAGTCCAGGCTTGCTGCGCAGAGACAGACAATGGCAAACCACCTCTGAATGTCTCTTGCCTTGAAAAGCTATTGGGTTGCAATAAGTCAGCTGTGATTTGACGGCAATAATAATAATAATTGATAATAATAATGGGGATAGAGCATCCCCTAGTACTCACGAAGACAGCTGCACACCAGACCATTTTTCTTCACGGCTAGGAGCAGGTTTCCACAGAAAGAGAAGGAGAAGAATTGGTTTTTACTGAATTCTTTCAGTAATCACCACGTCTTCAAGGCAGGTGAATCCTTGGCCACTATGGCTTCCTGTTTTATACTTTTCAGATGTTAGGTGCAGCCCCTCAGTACTAGTAACACCTGGCAGTCATGGGCTTGGGGCTAATGCCTGCGCTTGTAGTGCTTAACCTTTGTTAGGAAGGCTGAATGACTAAGAGGAAGTAATCCTGCAGCCACTTGCTCATATGGAACCAGTTGCCAATAGGCTTGAAGCCAGGGTAAGGTCACATGACCATGTCATTCCTCAGGGGTTCTTCCTTGATGGCGTTACACTGATATTTGTGGTCAGTGGACAGGGTAAGAGCTGTTCTTTTTTTTCTAAAGCTGCTATAGTTTAGTGCATGAAATGCAAGAATGTGTGAATCTAACTTGTGCCTGATACAGCATAACTCACACTATTAGTTTGGCCAGCACTTCTAGTAGCCTCCCACATCACATGTAAAGATAGTGTCCATTACTATGGCTTTAATCATTTCTCTATTTGTGACTGTTGCAAATGAGATGTCTGATAATTATTAAGCGTACTAATTAATGCTCTCCTGCATGTGTGTTGCATGCAAAGTCACAGATACATGTTTAGTCATCCCCATTACGGCTCTACCTTGCTTGGCTTGCTACTAACACTTGTTTTTTTTTGTCCTGCCAATAAAGTTAACTCATCTTCAAATGCTTCCTCCTAACCCTTTTCTTCAGCAAATCCATCTAACATTTTTTTTGAATCCTCAGGCATCTGCAAGTCATTTTTTCCCCTTTATATGAGGAGTTGTGCTATCATAAAATCTGGTTCATCTCTGCTTGTCTCTGCCACTTCCAACATTACTTGACATGCACAAAAGCAGCTTGCATCAAATACAGAGAAAGTAATTTAAAATTCACATACAGGAGTCTAAAATCAACAACAATAAGAGCGGTGATAAAGTATCTGGCTGATACAGCACTAAAACATTTAATTGACCAAAGGCGCTTTAAAAAAAGAAATGGCAAAACCCACTTGCAAACAGTCACTCAGGTGGATTGAAACTGCATTATTTAGCACGTGTGAAAGTGTCCTTTTAATGACTGTGACCTTAGGGGGTATGGGCCTTGTGTTTGGTAATTGAGAAGATTTTGTTATTCTTGTTGTTTGATTATTACTGTAATAGGACCTGGCCCTGTCGTTCATGGCTGTTGTGCAGGTACAAAACTGCTTGCCGTGTTGTTGAACTCGCCATGTAACCAAGGATGTTTGATCCTGGTAAGTACCCGGCATGCCTAGACAGAACCAACTTTAATTCACTAGCCGTCTTGCCATATCATTCTGTACCAACTGAAGTTTCCAAACTATGTGTGAGGACAGCCCCACACTGAGCATGTTCCAGTAGTTAAGTCAGGAGGTCACCAAGAAGACAGTGTGGAAGCCTTTCAATGCTGGGATAGTGTAGCTGTCAGATGGTGCAGGTGTTTATTAGGCAAAGCTGAAGAAAGGCAGTTTAAGCCAGGGCTAACCCTTAGAAATCTAGAAACAGTGCTGGGTCCAACTACAAACCTGGTTTGGATTAAAAATCTGTTCCAAGGATTAACCTTTGAGGAAAGTTTAATCCAGACTAGGAATTTGTCCAATCCAACTGGTCTCCTGGCAGTACAATACTAGGAAGAGCTATTCCAATATAGGGCAATAGAAAGCAACATGCTTAGACTGGAGTAGCTGTGGATAGGATCGCACTTCCATCGTTGGCTCTGTGAAGCGCCTTTAGTCTCCTGATGGGCAAATAATGCCCTCCTGTGGCCCCCAGGCCATTTTGATTCTGAATAACAGCAGGGCAGGGGAGGCAAGAACTTCTCTTCCCCATGTGCCATGGTTCTCTGATCCAACTCAGGCCTGTGCCCTTTTATATGGGAGATGCCACCAGGGATTTGAAGAGAAGAAGAGGAGAAGAGATTGGATTTATACCCTGCCCTTCACTACCCAAAGGAGTCTCAGAGCAGCTTACGGACTCCTTCCCCTTCCCTTCCCCACAACAGACACCCTGTGAGGTAGGTGGGGCTGAGAGAGCTCTGACAGAAGTTGCTCTTTTTCAAGAACAGCTGTGCCAGAACTATGGCTTGCCCAAGATCATCCAGCAGGTGCAAGTGGAGGAGTGGGGAATCAAACCCGGTTCTCCCAGATTAGAGTCCATGCACTTAATCACTACACCAAATTGGCTCTCTGCGATATGGCTGCAAGCCCTCTCAAAGTAACATGTCATTTGTTGGTGGTTGTTTTTTTTTGCAAAACTGCTTTGGGCATAGTGCCATGGGAAAGTATTGTTAAGACTTTATAAATAAAGTATTGCAAAAAAAAAAGAAGAGAGGTATCTTTCAGAGAGTTAGGAAAACATTAAGAAACCATCTTGCTTTTTAGGTTTCGTTCCTTTAATATTTTCTGCTTTCAGTAAGGGTAAAGTAGTGTGTGTTCTGTGTGACATTTGTGGAAAATCCAGCAGAGGAGTATGAGGTCACTTTGTGAAAAATGAGATGGATTAATTTGAAATGCATAATTTTATACATTAAAAAATCCAGCCCTGTATTCATAAGTTTTGTATAAGAAAACTAGAAATCTGGCTGGAAGAGATTAATCTTATTTTTTATGCCTGATTGTCTTCAGATTGGAATATAAAAAACAAAAAAACAAAAATAAGAAAGCATTCTAAATAGCTGTTTTCTATGTTCTCGTTGCAATCTAAATGCAAATGTATGGTACGTAGCTGCAGAATTAAACAGATATTGCATAACTTGTTTTCAGTCAGCAGAGGGCAGAGTTTGCTGTACAGAAATCATCCTTAGTGTGAGAAAGGACAGCATGTGGAGGAGGAATTACTGTAAGAATTTTTTAAAATCCTTCATTTTAGGATACTTTAAACTTCTTTAAGATGTTGATACTGAAAACATGTTACTGTGAAGTAAGTGGGAATGAACCCAGCAGTGTGTACTTGTGGTTTTGGGGTTTCACACATTTAAGAATTCCTGCTTAATTCTCTGATGGAGGAAGTAGCCATCTGTCTACTATAAAAACATAGTTAAATAATTTGTCACATTAAATAACTGGTCATCAAAATTCTTGTCACTCTAACTCAGTATTTTATTTATTTATATATTTATACCCCGACTTTCTCCCTCTTGGGGACCCCAAGCTGGCTTACAACATTGTCCTTCCTTTCTCCATTTTAGTCTCACAACAACTTTGTGAAGTTGGTTAGGTTGATGGACAGGGACTGGTCCAAAGTCAGACAGTGAGCGTCCTGTATTCTCTTCCCAGCAGCAGCTTTCCAAGATCTTTCTCTGTCAGTAGTTGGCACTGGACCCTTGTTATCCACAAAACATGTGCTCTGTCAGGGGTATGATTGCCATCTCCAGGATGGGAAATTCTTGGAGAATTGGGGGTGGAGCCTGAAGAGGGCCTGCTCTGAGGAGAAGAGGGACTTCCATGGGGTATAGTGCCATATAGTCCACCCTCCAGTTAGAGCCAGCTTGGTGTAATGGTTAAGAGCGCGGACTCTCATCTGGGAGAACCGGGTTTGCTTCCCCACTCTTCCACATGCAGCTGCTGGTGTGACCTGGGGTCAGTCCTAAGTTCTTTCAGAACTTTCCTCTCACAAACAGTTCTGGAAAGAGCTCTCTCAGCCCCACCTACCTCACAGGGTGTCAGTCGTGGGGAGAGGAAGGGGAAAGGCAGGGTATAAATCCAATCTCTCTCTTCTTCTCTCTCAGAGCCGCCGTTTCCTCCAGGTGGTCTGATTTATGTAGTCCGGAGATCAGTTGTGTTTCTGGGAGGCCTCCAGGCCCCGCCTAGAGGAGGGGCAAACATGGCCATTGCTCCTCAGTGAGTCCCTTCCATACTCTGGTGGAAACCTGAAACTGACTTTCCTGAACAGGTGAGCCTTGCTGCCTGTTAAGTAGGCAAGTCAACAAGAGGCAGTGATTTCAGCAAAGTTATTTGTAACAGCAACTAGACGATCAGACAACAACGACAACACACAATGACTAGTGGAGCACAGCTCCCTTTTTAAATAATCCAGGCTGTCAAAGCCACGCCCATAAAGAAGTTAACAACCAATAGCATAACAGAGTTAAAGACCCATAAGGTCTGTTCCCTCCACAAACATATTTACAACCAGGGCTTTTTTGGTAGAAAAAGCCCAGCAGGGACTCATTAGCATAATAGGCCACACCCAACAGCAGGAACTCATTAGCATACTAGGCCACATCCCTGGCATCGCAGCTCATTAGCATATTAGGCCACCCTCCATGCCTTCCCTTGGCTTGCCTGTGCGCCCTGCGGCTGTGGGGAGCCCAGGCAAGCCAGCCCTTGCACAGGCCGCGGATGGCATGGGGAGGCATTTCAATGCTTCTCTGATCCTTCCAGCCCCCCCGCATCAGAGCCACCAGGAGGGGTGTCACTCTCCAGGCCTTCCCACAGTAGCCACGCACGCAGAGGTTTGGGCTGTGGTGGGTGTGGCCAACTCTGAAGCCAGCCAGAACTCCGTTCCTGTGTGTTCCTGCCCCAAAATAGGCCTGTTTACAACAGTGATTGGTTCCTTTAAACAGTTCCATAGGAACAACCAATAGAAATGTTACAGCTTATGATCCATAGTCAAGAATCAAGCTTTGCATAGAAAAGAATAGGCTCAGTTACAGTTAGAACATAACACTACTACCGTTAAAGAACAGGGCAAACTACCATCTCCATGGTGGCAGAAGTGAACTTCCCCTGCCAGTAAAGGGGGGAAAAATGGGATTGGGGTGGCCACCTGATTAAATTTTCCTAGCAGAAATGGGTGAGAATGATGGATGTTGATCATTGTATTGTTCTGTGTATGCCCGGCAAAACACATTTCCTAGTGTTCTCCCCCCACCCCATCCTGAATTGTAGGAGACACTGTCAATGTGGATTGTTTTTAGTCATTTCCCAGGAAGACTTTGGTCCTGCTCTCCCCACAAGGGAAGAGGGAGAGAGGGGGGAGGGGGGAGGGGATTGCATAAGCCCAGGAAAAAGTGACATTGATGCCAGTCAGTGACAGAGGTTTGTAGTGACGTCTAAAAGCTTTTGCCGTTGCCTTCAATAGGCTCAATTGTGAATTCATCTTAATTCAATCCACAGGATACTCTCTAAACAGGGTGTCCGAAGTTGACATATAGGCTCCAGTTAGAAATGTAATCTAATAGATAGGCTTTGTGGGCAGAGTCCCGGCAAGCCTATTTGTCTCCCGTTGATTTTAATAGATTGAAATCGATGGGTCTTAAATGCGCTTAGTGTTGGCTGGATGAAGCATTTTGTTCATGTTTCCCTTGTTTGTTTTTGTTTTGAAACCAGTCGCTTGTATTGCACATACGGTGGTAATAAACCTGGCACCAAGAACTAGTCGGTAAAAATACACTCGGTGAACACCAGAAGGAGCTGTTCGTATTTTCAACCAAAGAAAATTATTCTAAAAAGCCTTGTCTTTAAAAATACTATAATGAAAGTCCTAGTGCTCTCTTTAGAAGACAGGGACTGTAGTGTGATGCAGCAGAACTTCTATACTTGAGTTAAGCGTGTTAATGAATAAGGCCAGAAGGACCTTACATGCCCCGGGAAATGCTGATTGCCACTTTGGGGTCAGGAAGCGATTTTTTTCTGGACCGGTTTGGCTGGGGATTCTGGAGGGTCTTAAGTCATCTTCTGGGCATGGAACAGGAGAAACTGGGGGTGTGGGGGGTATTTGTGAATGTCCTGCATTGTGCAGGGGGTTGGACTAGATGACCCTTCCTGAAGGTCCCTTCCAACTCTATGATTCTATGAATCGTGAGGTGAGATGAATGTATGAGATGTTAAGGTCTACCCACCCCTTGCCACTAGATTGATCTATCTGGCCTCTGGAGAACAGGTCTACCCACTCTGGCCCATTATATTGGTAGACCTGGTCTTGGACTGTTGCCCTGTGCTGAGCCTTAGAAATCATACCGGTACCTGGGAACTCTTGCAGTGTACTTTGGGTTTTCTTTTAGTGAAATATGACAAATTTACAGGTCAAGTATAAACAGAGATAGGACACTAGAAAAGAGCCAGAGTCCAGTAGCACCTTAAAGACTAAAAAAATATGTGGCAGGGTATAAGCTTTTGTGAGTCACTGCTCATTTCTTCAGATATCTTTGGCTGCTGCTTATGGAGTAGGAGGCATTAAGCCAGGGAAACTGACAGTTATGTGGCTTTGTATTACTGGATGTTTCCCGAGGCTAAAGGCAGTGGCCAAAAGACAGGCATCCTGAAAGCCAACCAAACTTATGAATGTTTCCATGTTGCATTTTTATTGATAGATTGATTGATTGCTGTCAAGTCACAGCTAACTCATGGCAACCCCTGGTGGGGTTTTCAAGGCAAGAGATTTTCAGATATGGTTTGCTGTTTCCTACCTCTGAGTCCAGCCCTGGTATTCCTTGAGAGTCTCCCATGCCAATGCTGACTAAGGCTGACCTTGCTTAGCTTCTGAGATCTGATGAGATCAGTCTAGCTTTGGGCATTTATTCCCCTTTTGTACCCCATTTTTCTTTGTGTCAGTAGTTTCCCTAGTATTACCCATGTCTCAGATTGCTCTTCCACTTGACAACAATAATCCACATTCTTCCTTCCCACTTCTATCCTGCCCTTCAACCTAGGACCTTAGTTTAGTATATGTAGTTTATCAGTTCTCCACTATGCAATAGCCCAGGCAGGCCAACCGGGCTGAGAGACAGTGACTTGGCCAAGGTCACTGGGCAAACTTCATGAATGAATAGGATTAGAGCCTGGGTCTCCTAGCGCTTGTTAGATGCCCCAGGCATTGTGCCACATTTGTGCACATCTTCTCCACCTGCAGGAGTCTCAGATGCGTGGAAAGTGGAAAAATTACACTTTGGAACACTACTTCAGTCAAACATCTGAAGTAGCCCTGAGTATTCAAAATAAAATGGCATTTTGTACAATTCTACCAGGAGTTCAGTATTTGGCCATGAATACAGTACTTTTGTGCGGTGAGAGATACGGGGCTGGCACAAATGGGATTATAAAGAATGGAGTGGAAATGTTTAGGTTTTCATCTACGTTACAGCCACAAATGACTTCAATTTCAGAGGAACTCAACTTTGTGGTTCAAATCAGTATGTGGAGTTTGTTTTGTGTCTTATGTCTGAGACATCATGGTGGTTGTTTTTTATAGCCAAGCCTTTAACCAAAATGAATTCAGATGCATACCAGGTAGTGTATTTTTCAACTATTGGGCTGGAAGCTGCATTCCAAAATTAAGATGGACATTTTGTTAGATGTGTCAGGATTATGATACTCTGCAGTTCAGTGCATATTTAAAGGAAGTGTCAGGAAGGAAAGTATGTGTACAGTATAAATTAGATCTCCGTAGGGACAAAAAAGATATGTTGGACTTAAAAAGGGGGGGGAAACTAGCTAGCCTAGTATGGAAAAATAATGAGTAATTGCCATGGCAACCTCCCTTTCACATGGCGCTCACACACTGCACATACATAAAAAAAGAGGATGGTATCAAAGAAGGAATCAAACCTCAGCTTGTGATTTAGGGCTGCTGGTTTTTCTTTCTTTCTTTCTTTTTCTTTGAAGGATACCATGTTCACCCACCAAAGTGTTTGGTCACAAAACCCAAAGGAAATAATGTTTGTTATCATAAACAATTATGTTTGATAGCTGAACATTTTTAAGGGGCCAATAAGAAGAGCCAAATGGCAGAGATAAAAGATTCTCTCTTTTTCCGTAGCCTGTTCGCTGAGCAGAAGAGAAGCTTTTCAGTTGGCTGACATTGCGACTCTTTTCAAAACTTCCAGATATGTACATCACTTGTAACATGTTGGCTTCTGATCATACATTGCTGATTTTCTTTATTATAGATGGATAGTATAGCATGTGCAAATATCCTTGCTGGAGTCTTTCAAAGCTAGGTCTGCATTTAGCGATAAGCTAACTGTGGTTTGTGGTTTCCTCCAAGCAGAAACCTTCCTTCCTTCCTTCCTTCCTTCCTTCCTTCCTTCCTTCCTTCCTTCCTTCCTTCCTTCCTTCCTTCCTTCCTTCCTTCCTTCCTTCCTTCCTTCCTTCCTTCCTTCCTGACCACACACACCCCTCATCTGCCCCTTATAGTTCAGTCAGACTGTCTCACATCTCAGTAAGACTTTGTCCCAGTCTGAGGTCATCTTAACTTGGAATTTCTAGAGTCTGAACCCAGGACCTTCTACATGCAAAATGTATCCTCTGCATTTGAGCAATCAGCTTTTCCAAACTGAACTTTAGCCTCCCCCACTCCTCGTGCACTGGTGTTACTAGGGTTCAGAGTAGTTACCAGAGTTTTAGACAGAAGAAAGAACTGCCAAACAGGACAAAAGCTCATTCTGTCTTCTTTGTGGTATGCCCTCCAGTCCGGTCCATATACCATATGGGAAAAATAGGACTAGAACTGCCTTCTACTGTTTGTTTCTTCTTAATTATAGCTTCAGATGCAGCTGTGAAACTCATAGGCAGGTGGGACTTCACACACACACACACAGAAGATATTACAGGTTCACTGGAAGCAATGTTGTCTATGAGTATATGAGAAGCAGTGAGAAACTTGTTAGCTTAGCTATAGGCTCTCGCAGGCAATCTGATTCACCCTCTGGTGTGTGTGTGTGTGCGGGCAAACAACATGAGAGTATTATTTGCTGTGGGTTGGGTCCTATTGTGTAAGTTTGCATCATTTAATGTGTCATGTTAACACTTATCCTTTGATTCGGTTCTGTTTTTTAGACCCCTGGTTGCTTCTACAACCCAAATCCCATTTTATTGTATATTGTGTATTCATTCATTTATTCATTTCATTCATAAATGTATATTGTGTATTGAAACTGTCTGTCCATCTGTCTGCCTACCTACCTACCTACCTACCTACCTGTTGTTACATGTAATCTTTCTCATGGGGATTCAAGGCAGATTACACACCGTGAATATTTATATGATTATATATAATTGTATGTAATATAATGAATAATATAATATAATGAATATATGCGTGATTACTGGGGAGAAGGAGTTCTCAGCTGATTAATTGCAACAAAAACCCATGACAGAATAAGGGATGATGGAGAACCATATGTGTGAACCACTGAAGTGTGGTACAAAATTTTCCCATTCTTTATTTTTCCATTGAGCACTCTCAATTTTTAAAGGTTCATTGTTTCATAAAATTAGTAACAATGAATGGCTGCCATTGCCAATACAATATAGGCTAGCCTGACAATTTCAGTGTTGTAATTGATTTCCCCCCCCCCCGGGTGATTAGACCTAGGAATTATGTGAAAGAGTACATCCATGTTTGATTGATTCATAACTGGAGAGCTCAGAAAACCACAACTATGTATAGTAATCCAAATTTTTAAAAAAATAAAATTATGAATGCACCAAATTGGGTGTGCAAGTCAAATCAAAACAAAGCCGAAATTCTTATTTATATCTCCTCTCACATGGGTGGAAGGAATACTGTAATCACCAGCAGTGTTCCCTCTAAGCTGAGTTAGTGTGAGCTAGCTCACAGTTTTTTAGCCTCCGGCTCACACATTTTTGTCTTCGCTCAGGAAGGATGGCTTCAGAGCAAATTAATGCATGCAGCAGCCAAATCGCTCACTCACAGCTTTAATGCGAGTAACTCACAAAGTAGAATTTTTGTTCACAAGTCTCCACCGCTTAGAGGAAGTACTGATCACCGGACTGATATGAAACTAGCAAGCAGCTCCACTGAGTCTATATTGCTACAATGACCTCTGTGGAAGAGAGCTGAATTCTGTTTTAAAAGTTGTGCGGAGAACCACGTTCTCAGTATGTCGTGCACAGCACATTGGATGTGCTAAAATTAGTGCATCAATATCTTTAGAACTGTCATTCTCCCCTCCCCCCAAATATAAACACTGTACAGGAAGTATGTGCTGTGTTGTCTTTAGTTTTATTGGAACTATACTTGAGGAAAACAGTCCACATAAAACTTTGAATTTGAATATAGCATTTAAATTACACTGGATTTACTTTTTTTCTTAAACAATTTCAGTTCAAGTATTGCTTTTGGGACATGTTTTCTTAAAATAATTTACTAAATATAAAGATAAATCGTCTCTTAAGGTCACTGGAAAATTTTCCGTTTTCATATTTTTTTTTTCCTGGCAAACAAGAATCCATTAGATAAAAATGCAATGAATAATAAATTGTGGGTTATAGTTGTACAAAATGGTAAGTAACCACACCAGATCGCTCATAAATTCTCCAGTATGGAGAATCTTCCAGCTTGAGCACAGCAGGGGATAGAAGAGAGTCGGACTTTGAACAGAAGAGACCTGTGTTCAAATCCCCACGTAGTTAGGAAGTCCACTGGGTAACCAACTATTCTTTCTCAACTGATTTATCTAACAGGGTTGCAAAGTTGCACTCCTTGGAAGGAAGGTGGGATAGATGCATGATAAGAGTAAACAATAATTCCAGCGAGGTTTAAGCTCAGCATCTTTTCAATATTAAGCAGTGAAGACCTGCCAAGGTGAAGTTTTCCTCCACAGCTGTTTCCCACACCAAAGAAACCTCCCGACGTCTATTCCAGTTCTGCCTGCAGAGCTTGCCATCTATTGTAGATGCTATTAAATATTTAAACCAAAAATAAAATAAAAATAAAGAAACACCCAGGAGGATCTGGCTTTAAAGCTCACAAAAGCAAAATTAATAGGTGAGGCCAAGCCTTGTTCTAACCACTTATTAACATTTCCTAGCCCTTCTCAATATGTTATTTTGGCACTTGCCAGCATACTCGAGGAAATGCTACCTAATGCCAAATGCTAATTATTAGCAGGAATGTGCCTTTCAGTAGCCCCAGGAGAAAGCAGGTGTGTACCACATATAACAGGGGGGATTTTTTTAGGGTCATGTCATTACAATAACCTCATTGGATGCTTGGATAGCAAATATATCTATTAATTTGCAAGTGGCAACATACTTTTTTCATGGCAAATGCACTCTGCTTACGTGGGCCTTCCTTCCTTCCTTCCTTCCTTCCTTCCTTCCTTCCTTCCTTCCTTCCTTCCTTCCTTCCTTCCTTCCTTCCTTCCTTCCTTCCTAGCAAATAACTTACCTTGGCATAGATGGACCTTGTGGTCTAACTGATGATAGGAGTCTCTCCAACACACTTTTGTCACTACATTATCTTACAGTTTTTTTAGTATAACTCTAATGCATCATCCATTCCACTCTAATTGATATAGACTACAAGTGTGGACCTGTGAGACTCGCAGGAGGGATCCCATCCCTCCCCACCTTTCTCACAGTGCCCGGGCTCCGCCTAAGCCACCTCAGCTCCTGGGCTCCTTTAGAACCAAGCAGTGACCATACAGGGGATAGGTGTGTTCTCTGTACATGTGCAGAGAGTGATCTTTTATTTGGGGGGAATTTAGATCCCCCAATGTATTTTTTTTTAAGATTTCAGATTTTTCTGAAAACCTAAGGGTTCCCCCAAGTTTGCTGGAAAATCCCTTGAGTGTCAGTGTAGCCCCGTTCCACAACTTTAGATAACGGGAGATGGGGGGGGGGCACACTTTACTATTAGATTTATAGATGCTGTACCTCAGCAACAGTGATTATAGTGTTAACCATGGTTTACTTCATGTATCTGAAGAAGTGTGTATGCACATGAAAGCATACACCCAGAATAAAACTTTTGTTGGTCTCGAAACTTTGTTCTGCCGCTTCAAACCAACATGGCTACTCAACTGAATTGGTCTCTTACTTTGTTTTTTAAAAGCTGGTAGCCATATTGTTCTGTGGCAAAATAAAAAGGCAAAATGCTCGCAATACTTTTCATTGGGGCCGAGGGAAACCGTTCAGTTCAGTACCTTTCTGGAGAACTTGTACAGCATGTCATGTCATAGTAGTCTGGCTCAGTAAAAGTAATTACATGGATTGTTTTATGGTTTTTTAATTATTGTTTATTTATTTATTTATTTATACATTCCATTTCTACCCCGCCCTCCCCGCGAGCGGGCTCAGGGCGGCTTACAAAAGGGCAACCAGTGCCAGGACAAACAAGTTAAAACATAACACATAGGCATATAAATATCTAAAACATATCCACATCATAAAGTGCTCTTGTCTCAACCCGATGGCTTCCAATGATCATTAAACACAGCAATATAACCCAGCAGAGTTGTTCATGGTAGGCCCCAAGGACTTAACTCAGCTATCCCCTTCCTCCACCACACAGTTGGTAAAATAGCAGTGGGGGGGGGCAGGCAGCGGCCAAGGAGGGGGGAAAGGACAGCGGCGGCTCCTACTCGAACGCCTGGCGGAAGAGCTCCGTCTTACAGGCCCTGCGGAACTGCAAAAGGTCCCGCAGGGCCCTGATCTCCTCCGGGAGCTCATTCCACCAGGTAGGAGCCGCCACTGAGAATGATCTAGTCCTCGTGGCCACCAGCCTGGCCTCCTTGGGGCCAGGAACCGCCAGGCGATGTTGCGATTCAGACCGAAGTGCTCTTTGGGGCATATGTGGGGAAAGGCGGTCCCTCAGGTATGCCGGACCCTGGCCATATAGGGCTTTAAAGGTAAGCACCAGCACTTTGAAGCGAATCCGGTATGCTATAGGCAGCCAGTGCAGCGCTTTCAGCACAGGCCGGATGTGCCCCCACCTAGGGGTGCCCGTCAACAGCCTGGCTGCAGCATTCTGCACTAGCTGCAGCTTCCGGATTTGCCCCAAAGGCAGCCCCATGTAGAGGGCGTTGCAGTGGTCCAACCTCGAGGTGACCATTGCATGAATCACCGTGGCCAGGTCTTCGCGGTCGAGGAACGGGACCAACTGCCGAATCAGCCGAAGATGGTAAAAAGCCGACTTGACAGTGGCTGCCACCTGGGCCCCCATGGTTAGTGCGGGGTCCAAGAGCACTCCCAGACTCCTAACCTCCGGCGCCGGCACCAACGATGCCCCGTCGAAGGTCGGAAGCAGGAGCCCCAGCCCCCGGCCGGTCCGACCCAGGCACAGGATTTCCGTCTTGGCAGGATTTAACTTCAATCGGCTCTGCCGGAGCCACCCAGCCACAGCCTGCAAAGCCCGGTGAAGATCTTCCGGGTCGGAGTCTGACTGGCCGCCCAACATCAGGTAGAGCTGGGTGTCATCCGCATATTGGTGACAACCCAGCCCATACCGCCGAGCAATCTGGGCGAGGGGCGCATATAGATGTTAAACAACATCGGGGAGAGCACTGCCCCCTGAGGCACCCCGCATTCAAGCGGGTGCCTCCGGGACTGCTGCCCCCCTAGCACCACCCTCTGTCCCCGACCTTGGAGAAAGGAGGCAAGCCATTGAAGAGCGAGCCCCTGAATCCCCACGTCGGCGAGGCGGTGGATCAGCAACTGGTGGTCGACTGTATCAAATGCAGCCGACAGATCTAATAGCACCAGTGCCGCCACACCACCCCGATCCAGATGCCTCCGGAGGTCATCCGTTAAGGCGACCAGTGCTGCCTCCGTCCCGTAGCCCGGGCGGAAGCCGGACTGGAATGGATCAAGGACGGAAGTGTCATCCAGAAAGCCCTGTAACTGAGTCGCCACCGCTCTCTCAATCAGCTTGCCTAAATAGGGCAAGTTGGACACCGGCCGATAACTGGCCAATTCCGCCGGGTCCATGATTGATTTCTTCAAGAGGGGCGGACCATCGCTTCCTTGAGTGCCTCGGGGAACCGTCCCTCCGAGAGGGATTTGTTGACAATCTCCCCCAAGGCACCTCGAAACCCCTCGTGGCCCGCCTTAATGAGCCAGGAGGGGCACGGATCAAGGTCGCACGTGGTTGGGCGCACAGATACTAGCAATCTGTCGACTTCCTCCAGACTGAGCCGGTTAAAGCATTCTAAACCCAAGCTCAAAGATGCGCAAGGGGCCTCGAGTTCACTCACCGTTTCAAGTGTGGCGGGGAGGTCACGGCGGAGCGCCGAGACTTTATCTGCAAAATAGCTCGCAAATGCCTCACAGCCAATCTCCAATTCCCTACTATTATATCTGCCCTGCGGCAGAGTTGTCAAAGACCGAATTGTTCTAAACAATTGGGCTGGGCGTGAGCTTGCAGATGCAATCGTAGCTGCGTAGAATTCCCTCTTCGCAGCCTTGACTGCCATCTCATAGGCTCTCATAAACGTCCTATAAGATGCTCTCGTTGCCTCGTCGCGAGCACGGCGCCACCGCCTCTCTAGCCGTCTGAGCTCCTGCTTCATAAGCCGCAGCCCCTGGGAGTACCAAGGAGCTAGCCTAGAGCGGGTGTGCAGAGGGCGCCTGGGAGCGATCTCGTCGATGGCTGCAGAAAGTCGGCCATGCCAGTCTTCCACCAGCTCATCCAACGAGCCGCCAGGGGGCATCGGATCCCGCAGAGCCATCTGAAGCCGCGCCGGGTCCATTTGGCTCTGCGGGCGAGCCAAAACCGCTCGCCGCCTATACAGGGTCGGGGTGGGACATTCATACGGGCCTTCAGGGCATAGTGGTCCGACCATGGAACTGCCATAGCAGTCATCCGGTCCACTGAAATCCCCATCGTGAAGATCAAGTCGAGCATGTGCCCGGCCTGGTGCGTAGGGGTCGACACACATTGGGAGAGTCCTAGTGACGCCATGGACGCCACCAGGTCCATTGCCCGGCTGGAGGTCGCGTCATCGGCATGGACGTTGAAGTCTCCCAAGACCATAAGCCTAGGGTACTCCAGCGCCCAGCCTGCTACGGCCTCCAGCAGGGACGGCAGGCTACCATCCGGTGCGTTAGGCGGTCGGTACACCAGGAAGATCGCCAAACTCTCCTCGGCCTCCAGCACCAGCCCGACACATTCCATGCCCGCAATCTCCAACAAGGGGAGTGCCCTGAAGGAGTAAGCCTCCCGCACGAATAGCGCCACCCCTCCCCCCCGCCCCCTCGTCCGTGATTGGTGAAGGACCGAGAATCCAGGTGGAGCAAGCTGAGCAAGAGCTAGCGTCTCTCCCTCCCGCACCCACGTCTCGGTCACGCACGCCAGGTCTATCTGATGTTCCATAATAAAGTCCCGAAGGACCATAGTCTTATTATTTATAGACCTGGCGTTGCACAACACCAATGACGGAGGGGGTTACTCATCCTAGCCCCACTGCTGGCCACCTTTGGGATGGGTCGTAGGCTGGAAGGGCACCGAGCCCTTTTGTTTCTCAGCGCCCTTCCTTTGCTACCTTGCCTAGACCCACCGCTATACCTTCCCCTCCCCAAGAGCACCGGAATCTGCTGCCATGGCATTGCCACTCCGCACAGTCCACGCCGTGGTTCCAGACCGTCGGGGCCCATTCACAACAGCTCTCCTTCCTGGGGCTATTCTCCCTCACGTTCTCGTCTATCTTCACTTTGCTGATGCACAACAACCAGTTCCCTCCCCAATTAATTGGCCATATACATTCCCAACATACAAAAATACAATCTTATTATAAAACAGATACAAATTAATTACCCTAAGACCAATTAATTGGACAAGCCAGCTAAATCCCACCCACCTCCCAAAGCAAACACCCCTACCCACTCCCAGCCCCGATGGCTATAATGCTCTGCCTGGCCTACAACTCCACCTACACCTGCATCAGCTAATCCCCACTCCCTACACCCTTCAGCTATTCTCAACTCCCTCCAAGCCCCAGGTCTCTGTCCAACAGCTAACAGGAACGCCAGGTACCCCTATCAGTCTTCCTGCGGGGCAAACTTCTGTGTTGGTATCCCAAGGGCTGGCATCCCATTATTAGGACACCCCGCTCTCTCCTTCGCCAGTCCTTTTCAGGCCCGCCACTAGGGGCACTCCTCTCTTCTCGCTCTTCCTGTTCTCCGGCTCTCCTGCTCTCCGTGCCTGTTCTTCCACCTCCTCGGCCACCCGGAGAGCCAGTCGACCGTTGCCACCTCCCCTGGCGAAAGCATAAAATGCCGCCTCGTCTCACCTTCGCTGCAATGCTCACGTTGTTCCCGGGACCGCCGCAAGCCCTCTCACAACTGCGTCGGCCCACCGTCCAGTCACCCCTAGAGTCCAACCTAGGGGGGAAGCTGCAAAGGCCGGAGGAGGGGGGGGCACCCCCCTCAGCGTTTCTCCCCGCCGGTCCTCCTCTGCCACCGGAGTCCCCGCCACTGGAGTTCCCGCCGGCACTGTCGCTGGGAGGTCGACTCGGCCGCTCCCACCGGCCTCCGCCAGCCACCCGCCGCTGCGCCCGCCACTGCGCTCGCTCGGCTCCTGGCCTCCGCCCTGTTCCAGGTCCAGCTCCAGGCTCCCTCCTCACTCCAGGCCCATCAGCTCTTCCATCCACCCCCCCACGGCTCCGCTCGCCCCGGGCGGCGGCTGCCACTCCAGGCCGAAGCCCAGGCCGCCTCCGGAGGCTGCGGAGACCGTGGAGACCGCGGAGGTCCGGCCAGGTAAGCCGCGTCGGCGTCCCGTCTCCAGGGAGAGCAGTCGCGCCCCGGCTCCTAGATAAAAAGTCTGTGCTGTGCCGCTTGCCTCCCCTGGTTCCAGCATTTGTTTTCCGGTGGTCACAATATTATTCGTTGCTGTTGTTACCGCTGTTCGTTGTTGTTGTTGTTAATCGTTGTTGCTGCTGCAGGAGCGCGAGCACAACGCCCTGCTCAAGCCGCCATCTTGAGGTATTCTTCAAACATAATTGACAAGTGAGCTTATCGGGAACGAATTGCATTAATATTTGAAAAGCAAGCAAAGAAACAAGGAAATACCCCAAAAGAGAAGGAAAGGGGGAGGAAAACCGACACAAGGAGGGGGAAGGAACCATCAGTCTGTTTATCTTTGTCATTTAGTATTTTTCTCTAATTTTTTCTAAAGAATCCAAATACTTTCCCCACCCCCAGACCTCTGATCAGCTGAGTTTTTTTTCATAGAGAATATCAGTTCATATATTCAAATCAACCTTGATTTAAGCAGTACTCTGGAGAAATATTAAATCTAGTGGTGTAGCACTGCTCATATGTACAGAAGAGTCCACTTGTGCAGAACTCAGGTACTGTGTTAAGAAGTCTGACACCAGCGGTAGTTGATTTCCTGTTCAACAAGTGTACGTGTTTATTCCATGTTGTGCAACTGCTTTATTGCCTCTTGCCCAGAGTAGCTGGGCATTTCAGTTTGCTGCACATCTAGCACACAGTGAGGTTATAACAAGGCTTAACACCATACCATGACACATTCTGCCTTCCCAAAGCTGGTGTTTTTTTGTTTCGGTAACATCTATCCTGAAGATGCTTTCTGGAGAACTTGAAAGCTTGTTCACTGTCATGTGTCTTTGCCTACTTCCACACGCTCATTTCTGTCACTCTTTTGTTCCTATTGCTTTGGGTCCCGTCCCCCCTTTCCACATGTGTTTTGCTCACTCTGGGACTACTAGAGAAAGCAAAACACATTGGAGGGAAAAAAAACCCCATTGACTTAATAAAATGTATTACATGGATCGTATTCTTGATTTTTGGATTTTACCTTTGGACCATTGTAGCAGTTGTAAACAAACTCTTTCTGAGTCTTGAGCCTTAAGTAGTGGAGGGTGGGAGGGTGGATCTGCAAGGGAGTTGCATCTACGAAAAGAGCAAAGAAACCCTTGAAGACACTTCCTCAGAGTTAAGATAATGAGCACTGCAAAGGAGCAGCTGTCTTGTTTGGAATATTGCTGAGTCTCGTGTAATTAATTAAAAATGTTATGTAATTTCTGTGTATGTGCTATTAATTTGGAGACTCTCGGCGCCTTACCTTGCTGCAGAGTTGCAGCAGTTTCCCTGTTGCTGCGGCCATGGAGGATTTCTTTGCAGAGGGCTGGGTTCCAGACATGGACCAGGTAAGCTGCACAATCTGAGCTTTTAAGGAGCCTAGAGCAAGAGGGGCCTTGGTTGGAACGGCTATAAAGGGATCCTGTTTGTCATTCACAATATAGCAGGCAGCAATGTTTTGAAGTGGGCTCTTTCTTTCATTCATGAAACATTTCTTTGAAGAATAGCCTCGGGTATTCAATACATAGACAGGGAAGGAGATAATTACCTGGTTGGAAGAGAGTCAATAGATCATACAGTCCAATCTCTCATATCAAGGTAGCGCGTCCTATTTATAAAACATCTTTTGACAGGTGCTTCTCTATCCGTTTTGAAAAGCTCCAGAGAAGGACATTTCACAATCTCTCGCATTTATCCATCACGCCACTTTCATGTCCTTCCTCCAGGTTGCTGAGGGTGGCATACTTGGTTCTGCCAGATCTGGGTCCAGTAGCACCACAGAGGCAAACAAGATTGTCGGGGGGGTGAGATTTCAAGGTTCAGAGCTCCCTTTGTCAGATGTCTGTTATCTGAGGAAGGGAACTTGGACGCTTGAAAGCTCATACCCTGGATATCTTTTTTTAAAAAAAGTTTTTATTAATCATTTCAACAAATACAACATTAATACAATAATAATAGAACAAAAATAAACAACCAGCTTTCACGACCTAACACTGATTTTTGTCAATATATAGTTCTCTGGAATATTCTTTTATTACAACAGGGCTATAAATTCACTATTTCTGTTATTTTCAAAAGAATTTGGGTTTTCTCAATCAAAACAACATTTCCCCCCCCCAAAAAAAGGGTACCTTTTCTCCAGGTAATTTGAAGTAGCCAAGGGGTTTTCTGACCGCCTAATGTCTTCTGTAATTTTGTCTGTAATGGCATCATCCCAGATTTTAGAAGACCGGGCTTCTACTGAAGGGGAGTTTGGCATCTTCCAATTTGTGGCTATAACATTCTTTGCGGCCAGTATTAGTATCGAAATGAGCTCACATCGTATCTTGGGAATGTTTAACTCCTGCCAAAGGTTTAGTAGGACTAGTTGGGGACTCTCTGGTAGTGTGTAGCCAGTTACGGTGTGTTTATGTGTTAATACTAATTTCCCAAAAAAACCTGGATTTTTCTGCAAGTTTACCAAATATGAATATATGAGCCAGCTTCACCACAGGCCTTCCAGCACAGTGGTGAGGTAGCGGGAGTTATACGGTGAAGTTTTGTGGGGGTTGTATACCATCGTGCCACTTGACTTAAACAACTGAAAAAGAAAATTCAATGAATTTGAGGTAAACATAGGGGAGTGCCAGATAAGCTTCTGTAAATTCAGTTTTGCAGTCTGTTTGCCAAGCTTTTGTGCATGAAGGAAGTTTCGCTGATGTATTAAGAAGCAATGTTTTATAGATCCTGGATATTAATCCTTTTTGGGAGTTGTTACTATCCAAAAGCAGTTTCTCATACCCTGAATATCTTGTTGCTCTCTAAGGTGCTCCTGGACTTGAGTCTGGGTGTTCTACTGAAGACCAACACGACTACCCTCTGAAACGGCACTTGGCTCTGCTTCATGCAGAGTGCAGGGGGTTGGACTAGATGACCTGCAAGGTCCCTTCCAACTCTAACATTCTATGATTCCTCAGTGTTATTCTCACAGCAACCCTGAGAGGCAGATTAGGCTGAAAGAGAGTGTCTGGCCCAAGATCACCCAGTGAGCTTGATGGCGGGGTAGGGATGTGAACTTGGGTCTCACAGATCCTACTCTGACCCTCAGACCACTACACCAAACACAGTCTTATACCATTGCTGAGCAATGTTCCCTCTAAGCTGAGTTAGTGGGAGCTAGCTCACAGTTTTTTAGCCTCCAGCTCACACGTTTTTGCCTTCACTCAGGAAGGATGGCTCCAGAGCAAACTAATTTACACAGCAGCCAATCACTCGCTCATAACTTTTAATGCCAGTAGCTCACAAAGTAGAATTTTTGCTCACAAGACTCCAAGTTTAGAGGGAGCATTGTTGCTGAGATACTCTTAGGACCAAACTACCTGTTTAGGTTCTAGAGAGCTCTGTGCATGTGGAGCAGCAAAAACAGGGAAATAACTCCCCCCACAGTGCTGTTTTGGCATGGGAAAACAGGTCGGGGTGAAGACAAGAGACCCCCCCCCGGATGGCATTCTGAGCCCTTTTGGGCTCTTTTTTATTTTTAAAAGCCATTCCCTGCAGCTGCTGTTTGGCTGCATGGAACCCAAGTTGGGTCTGGAGAACCTGGACCCAGCTCTTTAAAAACCGAGATGTATAGTTTGGCCCGTAAAAAGCTGGTTGTAGAACCAGCCAGGTGTACCTTCACTGTGACAGTTTAGAGCAGATCAAATAACTCACACCCCAGAGCCAGTTTGGTGTAGTGGTTAAGTGCGCAGACTCTAATCTGAGAGAACTGGGTTTGACTCCCCACTCCTACACATGCAAATGCTGGTATGACCTTGGGCAAGCCATAGTTCTGACAAGATCTGTCCTTGAAAGGGCAGTTCTTGAAAGAGCTCTCTCAGCCCCACCTACCTCGCAGGGTGTCTGTTGTGGGGAGGGGAAGGGAAAGGAAGCTGCTCTAAGACTCCGAGTGAAGGGCGGAGTATAAATCCAATCTCTTCCTCCTCCTCTTCTTCTTCTCAAATGCCATTGGCTGGAGCTGAGAGCCCTTGGGAGGGATGGAGGGCAGTAACCAGGCAACCTGCCACTATGCCTGGGTCCAGTTCAGCTGATAATTTCCTCCCCAGTGGAATATTTTCTATTGGACTTCAGTTGCATTTGTATTCCTGTAAGCAGCTTTGCAAGGCAATTTTGGCTGAAAAGTGGGATAAAACTCTAATAAATATTTTGAATGGAAGCTCCTTGTCCATTTCTGCTTGACGTCTGACACTCAGCGCTAGAGAAACCTTGCTCTGACAGATTGCTTAAAATAGTATTGATATTTCGAAGGAGTTTATTTGAAAAGTAGTGGAGAAATATTAATAATTCATACCCTTTGTTTTAAATAATGGATGTATTAGAACACGGTAGAGACTCCATTCTGTCGTACTGGTAATGCATGCAGAGTTTTGTTGGCGCTGAAGATTGCCGTCCGCCTCTTTCTCTTGGTTACCCCCTGGATTCTCAAGCTGACAATGAGAGAATGGCTGGAATTTAATATTACACGATTCTGCATTGGCTTTTCCCTCCATTGTTTTAGCAAACCCACATTGGAACAGAAATTCCCCTCTACATTGCATACTACTTTCACTTTCTTTGATCATCAGCAGGGCCAGCCCCAGGTGTCTGGGCGCCCTAGGCAGGACAGCCTGGGGCGCCCACCCCACCGGGGATGCCAACCTCCCGGTAGGGCCTGGAGACCAGGGGGCGGTAGAGCGCCGGCTTTCCTGGAGGCTCCACAGCTGCGGGGGCCCAGGAAAGCCAGGGAGGGGGTGGCTCTTCGCTGCTGGCTGCCACCCCCACCTTCTCTCCCCCCCCAGGGCGGAGGGGGAGGGCGGGCAAGCTCTGCCGCCGCCTCCTGAGTCCCGCCGGGCGCTCTTCGCTGATGGCGGTGGGGAGGCAGCAGCAGTGGGGGGTGGCTTTTCATGGGGGCGTTTGGCGCCCCTGCGGCCCGGCACCCTAGGCGAGTGCCTAGCTCGCCTAGTGGGCGAGCCGGCCATGATCATCAGATTTTATGGTACCATCTGCATTGCATGCTGCTTTCATTTTCTTTGATCATCAGGTTTTTATGATACCTTCTGCATAGACTTATGGCCATTTTATGGCTGTTCAGGGATGACTTTGCAGTCAATATGGCATTACCCCGGGGTGTTTGAATGCGGTTTTGAGCTGTACCTTTTCCTTAGTTGGTGAGAAAATGTGGAGCAAATGCCAGATGCAGAAACAGCCACTGTGTTACTACATTCTAATACTGTGTTACTACATACATATAAGGTGTGTATCCAGACAGGGTTCTGAAGGGTTTTCCTTTGAGACATACTTTTCTGCGATCCTGGGAGAA
This sequence comes from Gekko gecko, assembly GCA_029375565.1. Taxonomy (NCBI): domain Eukaryota; kingdom Metazoa; phylum Chordata; class Lepidosauria; order Squamata; family Gekkonidae; genus Gekko; species Gekko gecko. The sequence continues at coordinate 92,214,257 of JAPDNY010000011.1, read as the reverse complement.
TCCCCCAGGATGGTAGAGGCCCTGAGAAAGAAAGTAAAGAGTCAGGAGCCTTATTTTAACATTTCGGTCCTGCCTTATCTCCTTGGGTTCAATAATGTCTAAGGGGGCGGGGGATGAACACATATGCATGCATACACACACACACGAGTTGCCGAAGCTGAAAACATGTAATGCAAAAACACAGTGAAACAGCAAACAAGCAAAATATTCAGGGATTGTCAAAAAAAAATATGCCAAAGTAGCACAGAGTGCAGCAGTTTGCAGCTCTCTCTCCAGTACTGGGTGCATTCAAAATTTTGTTTGTAGAAATCTAAGTGTAATCTTGACGGAGTTTGAAGGCTTAAAGAGTAATAATGTAGTAGCGTATAATTCTACCCAAGACTGCACCATGAGGCATTTATACTTTTAAATTTAATAAATATGCCATAAATATGCTAGCTAAGTTATAAATGCATTTTAAATGTTAAAGCGATAAAACAGGTTTCGATTTGATAAGAGAGTGTTGCAAGTCTTTCCACTGTTCAGTTAATCTCCATATATTTAGTGCATTATTTGTGCTTCCCCTCCAGGGAATCTGCCCAAGGCAGCTTACAAAATAAAACACAGTGAAAGCATAACATACCATAATTAAAACAAAGCATTAAAAACCATCTACTAGAGTATCAAAACAGTAAGGAGCTTAAAATGAATTTTCAACAGCTTACAGACTAAAAACCAGACTATAACAATTGCATTAAAAACCTGCCTTTTGAAGGGAAGGGCTTTTCAAGGGAAGGTACCACCACTGAAAAAGCTTTTTAAAAAACACTGGGAAAATTATCATGGGTTCAACATTTCTGGGAATATTTCTTTCTTTCAAAAATAAAATCATTTTTACTTGGCAACTAAATGATTACCTTGCTGGATCCAAGTAGATGTCTGTTCATATTCAGATGCAGTAAACCTCTAAAACCCAGGGCTGGGAGGCAACATCAGGAACCCTTGGCCGCTGTGTCCCATTCGTTGGCCCTGCAGAGTAACTGGTTGGCCACTGTGTGAACCAGAGTGCCAGGTCTAGATGGACCATTGGTCTGACCCAGCAGGACTGTTCTTATGGAAGGGCATTTCAAGTGGCAGTGCCACCACTGAAAAAGCATGACCTCCAATGATATTTGCCAAACCAGTTGGCAGTAGGGATGCCAGCCTCCAGGTGGGACCTGGGGACCCCCTGGAATTACAGCTCATCTGCAGACTACAGAGAGCAGTTCCCCTGGAGAAAACTGATGCTTTGGAGAGTAGACTCTATGGCATTTGTATCCCCCTGAGGTCCCTATCCTCCCCAGGTTCCATCCGTAAGTCTTCAGGAGTTTCCCAGCCTGGTTCTAGAAATCCTGACCCTCATTCCCCACTGGTGGCCGGGGGAGGACGGACCTGATAACCCTAGCTGGCAGGTCTTTAACAGTGGACCCTGCTCCACTGCCTCTAAATGAACTGGCAGGATCATATGGTAAATACCAGTTCTGTTTGTATTTTGATGTTTCTCAGCTCCACACTGTGGTTGGGAAATTACTTTATTTGAATGTCGATTCGCTTGATCTTAAGACAGCACATTTTGCCTTGCCAACTGCATGTTTTTCATAGTGCTTCAAAGCTTTATTTAATTTTAATGTTTCTGACTGTATGAAGTTTTTATTTGTATGTTCTTTTATGTTTTAGGAGCAATATCTTAATTGTTATATTGCTAATAAATTAGTTATTTTAAAGGATTTCGTTAGCTGCCCTGGAAACCAGATAGTGGCTTCAGGAAAAGATATCACAGAATCATAGAATGTTAGAGTTGGAAGGGACCTTGCAGGTCATCTAGTCCAAAATAAAATAAATATTGCATTGAATGTTGTTACGTGCCATCAGTTTGCAAGACCTGAGTGAGGCTGTCAATAATAAGACATTTTGGAAGTCATTAATTAATAAAGTCACCATATGCCAAAGTCAGTTTGACAGCATGTAACATACACACTAGTTGACAAGAAATTTACAGTCTAACTCACATTGGACTTGTGTAGCATTTGGGGCAAACTGTAAACCTCAAGGCCATATATGTGGCCAGGGAATGCCTTCAGTGCTTGAAAGGACTGAGAACTTGTGTGTGTGTGTCAGGAAGAAACACGAGATTAGATGGATTGGTAATGAACTACAATGTCTTTAAGCAGATTTATTTAAGTGATTTAGATAAGCCTGGTAATTCACACCACAAGGGCAAATGGGCTCTGTGGCTCATTTTAAGCTTGTGATCATCTGTGTATTTATGGTAGCTGCTGAACAGGACAAGACTTCACTTTGATGGAAGAATATATCAGAAGGATAGGATTTTGAAATTGCAAAAGTATAACTGCTTTGAAGAATTGCATGCCTCTTATGTCAGGGCTCAGGATGCTATTGAAGAAAGAATTAACACTGGCTCTCCTTATCTCTTCCCTCCTGTGTCAGAGGCTGATATAAGAATGTAATAAACTGGTTCCTTGAAAGGTGGAGGGGAGGGAGGAGATTTTTATAGGACTTCCTTAGAAATACAACCTGGGAATTCTCCTGTTTCTTCTTCGGCTAAGGCCCAATCTACACATTACAAAGAGGCCCCATATCCCACACTGTGACTGCCCCGGGGACTATATTTGCTTGGAAAACTGTTGTGTATGTTCTCCGTGGGTACAGGTATATATACATATATGATGATTCTCCCAAAAGATGCAGAACGTTTTCTGTCCATGGTCTGGATCCAGCAATCCATCAGTGGAAGGTGCTGGTGAACACCAATCTTTGGTGTGTTTCCCCTCTGGCCTGTAGCCCCTTTTGACATGGGGAAAGGCAACTCCCTGATTTGTGGGGTGGGGAGACTTCATGGGGGATAAAGCAGCAAAATAGCTCCTCATCCCTTTCCTTTGGGCCTAGCTTTCAGCTTTCTCAGGGATGGAAGTGATTGCTGGGGTTGAGTGAAGCTTTAAAGAGGGCATCATACAGAATCATGGAGGATAGTTCTACTAGTGGCTACTAGCCATGGTGACTAAAGGGAACCTCCATGTTCAGAGGCAGTAAATCTCTGAATCTCAGTGCCAGGGAAGCCCTTGGCCTCTGTGCCCTGTTGTTGGCCCTCCAGAGTAACTGGTTGGCCACTGTGTGAGACAGGAGGCTGGACAAAATGGACCACTGGGTCTGATCCAGCAGGGCTCTTCTTATGTGGCAAAAATCTGTGCCCCATGCACCAATGAATTGCTGGATCCAGCCCTGCATCTTTAATAGGCTAAGTGCCAATCCACACAATACAGCATTCCCAACTGTAGTTGGGCAACTAGTACATCCTGTCTCCACATTACATGTGCAGCAGTTACCCCAAGAAGGCATTGAAGTCTTAGAGGAAGCCATATATCTGCAGTGTGGCATGCTATTTGCTGTCCAGGGAGTGGTGATTTGGTTAAAACTACACTGTTGATTTAATTCGTCTGTCTATATTCTTCTCCCAAGAGATGCTGGAGGGGGTAAGGCTGGAGCATAAGGTTGAAAATGGTGCTAGGAAAGCTGAGGGGTGGGGAAGATCAGTAATTAGTGTTTTAATTACTAGAATGTGAGATTCCTAAATTACACCTGCTTGCAAGTCACTCCCTCCAAGCTAGAAATTATCTCCTAATACCAGGTACATAAATAGTATAGACTCTGTACTACAACTGCAAAATGTTTGTGGTCTCTGCACTCATAGCAGGGGTTATTCTTGGCTTATATTTAGTTGGATACTTGGATCTATCCAAAGACCTTGTTTTTTGGAGCTGAGAATGGAATCCGGACAGTAGTTGTATATCAGTGGTAAAAGGGTAGATATGAGGGTTGGTATGTCTTATATTTTATCTGTAGTGCATGCTCAAAGGCATACACTCTTTCCGTATCTAGCCAGTGTAAAAGGTGTCTTGAAATTAATGATTACAAAGAGGGAGGAGGCATTGCATCAATCTACGAGGGGGCACTGCCCCTGTATGTCCCTTGCAGTTATGGGCTAGGCAGTGAGGAGTGGACAAAAATGAAAATCTAGCACGACTAGTTTAAATGGATTTTGGAAAGGAGGAAGTGTGTCGGAAGCCATACCTGAATCTCTTTCATGTATTCAGGATAAGTAATGAGTGGCTGCCAACCTCAGCCTTGAGACGTGATCTGGAAATGAGGGCTGGTAAGTTTTACAATTTTGCCTGTCATCGTTTTACTATTATATCTGTAATACCTGTAATGTAGGGTTTTCCATGTCCCAGGTTCTTATGAGTTGGGCACATTCTGAACTCATTTCCTAGCATTCATAACAGCAACAGTTTACTACAAAAAGATACCATAAACCTGTGATAGCCAGTAACGTGAATTTAGTTCATTTCACAAAACATGGTGTTTTCAGATACTAACAGTGCAATGCTAAACAGAGTTAAGCCCATCGGCTTCAGTAAATTTAGAACGGTATAACTGCATAGGATGACACTGTAAAACCCTTATTGATCCGTGCATGAGAAATTAGTTGACAGATACCATACTGTGCATTTAAAAACAAAATGGAGATGTAGGTTGTAATTCTCTTATGTCTGCTGTCATTTAGTTGAAAATGTGATTGCATGCAAAGGCAAATCTATTCAAAAAATGTAACTCCATATGGTTTTTAGAGTACTCAGATCTTCATCAAAGGAAAGTTCTACAAAGTAAACAAGGCAATACTATTTTTTGAAGGAATCATGTTCATGGTGGTTAACAGAAATAAAAATAAAAAACCTAAATGCAAAACCCAGGCAGAATAATATCTTGGAAAGTTCTCCTAAGCCTTAAACAGGGAGATTTGCTGGTAGAAGAGCAACTTGGTTGCAAGTGGAGGTATTAAAAATTTACACCACTTTACTCTCAAGTAAATTAGGCCTTAAAGCATACTTTGCATGTGCCCCATTTCCCTGAGAGGGGAAAAGCCAGGAAAGCACTTCAGGGTTTACTTTCCTTTGAATGAGAAAGCATTGACTTTATAATATGTTCATTATTTATAAATATAGAAACAGAATGTAGCAGAAGAAACTTCTGTGCTTGGAGCAGGAACTGAAATGCTGATCAGACTTCTAAAGATTCAGTCTTGCAACATCCCCGAGACTACATCCCTGTTGAGCATTCTGGTTTCTCTCTCTAAATTCAAAACCTTCAGACCAGTTTGTAACTGTTTATGCTGTCCTTGTCTGTAGCTGGAGCTGGTCACATTGCAAAGACTGAAGGGAGACCCCCAAATATCCCAGTCATGGTAAATAATACTTTGGGGGAAGTCCTTGACTACTAATTAAAGAACCACCAGTTAAATGTAGAATTGGCGATCCAACAATATGAATCCATCAAGGGTTGGTGAAGCAAAATACAGACACACACACAAACATATAAAATTGCTGTCAAGTCACAGCTGGCTTATGGTGACCCTGTAAGTTTTTCAAAGCAAGAGACATTCAGAGGTGGTTTGCGTTGCCTATCTGGACTACACCAGTGTGGTGTAGTGGCTAAGAGCAGTGGACTCTAATCGGGAGAACCAGGTTTGATTCCCCACTCCTCCACATGAAGCCAGCTGGGTGACCTTGAGTCAGTCACAGTTCTCTCAGAGCTCTCCCAGCCCCACCTACTTCACAAGGTGTCTATTGAGGAGAGAAGAAGGGAAGGCAATTGTAAGCCACTCTGAGATGCCTTCAGGTAGTGAAGAGCAGGCTATAAAAACCATCTCTTCTTCCTTTACCTCTATGTGATGCCACAACCCTGTATTCCCTTGAGGTCTCCCATCCAAATACTAGCCAGGGCAGACCCTGCTTCCAAGATCTGATAAGATCAGGCCAGCCAGAGCTATCGAGGTCAGGAAGATCTATATCTATCTATAAAATGTGAAGTAATCCCCTGTAATCGAAAACTTTTACTGTCTTTTGTAGGAAATATAAATAGAAAATAGGAAGAAAAAGATGTAGACCTCCAAAGCTGCAAATAAAAGAAATCATTCTAAGGATTTCTTCCTACCCAGAAATTAATTATAGGGGGTTGGGTTGCTGATCTCCTCCATGATTTCCAGCTGGTTTCCAGAATGCAGAGATCAGTTCCCCTGGAGAAAGTGGCAGTTTTGGAGGGCAAACTCAATGGTATACCATCAGTTCTAAGAGAAAATCCCCCCAGACTTTGCCCTTCAAAGGCACCGCCCTCCAATCTTCCATAATTTCCTGAGCTGGAATTGCCATTGCTAATAGAGGCAATGAGAGAGCAAGGAGGATTACTTTGTTTACTTGCACTGTGGATTGAATCACACAGCTGCACGTGATGATCATCTTCTCCTTCACTGTTCTTTAGTCGGTGGAGCTGGACCTGCAAGCACACCATGCACTGGTCTATGTCAGGTTACAGCAATGATACCACCATCATCTTTGGGGTTTTTTGTGTGTGTGTCTGTTTCTATGTGTGTCTGTATGGGCAGGGAGTGGGTGAACCACTGCAAAGGAAGGCTGGCTACTTTCTGCTTTTAACATCTGCCTGGAAGAGCAAATTTCAGGACCAGCAGCTGTTCTCTCAACCCTACATAGCAAGCCACAGCTATCCAAATTCCTTCCTCTGTGGAAAAGGCATAGGAGCTCTGTCCTCCTTTACACCACAAGGAAAAGCAATGAAAAAATGTATGGTTTTTCTAAGAAAGAAAGAAAGAAAGAAAGAAAGAAAGAAAGAAAGAAAGAAAGAAAGAAAGAAAGAAAGAAAGAAAGAAAGAAAGAAAGAAAGAAAGAAAGAAAGAAAGAAAGAAAGAAAGAAAGAAAGAAAGAAAGAAAGAAAGAGTTTTTTAGAATTAGTCCTGGATAGGGATGGGCACGAACCCACAAATGAACCCCAGTTTGAGCATGAACCAGGCCAGTTCGTGTTTCGCGAACCAGGGGTTCGGGAGAACATGTCTCCCACTCTGTGATTCATGAAGGTTTTTCATGGACGTTCATGAGGGTCATGGGAGACACATTCTTGGTCTCATTTCCATGTTTGGGGCCCACCTCTGGGTCAGGCCAGCCCACCTGAGCTCCAAGAATGAGCTCTGAAGGCTTTTATGGGCCTTTGGAGCCCACTTCGGGGGGGGGGCTGCCCATATTAGGGCCTACCCATCTAAGGGCATTTAAGGCTTTTAAAAGCCTTCAGAGTTCACTCTCAGAGCTAAGTAGGGCTGGCCCAACCCAGAAGTAAGCTTCAAAGGCATTTTAATACCTTCAGAGCTCACTTCCGGGTGGACCGAACTCCGTGAACAATGAACCAGTTTGTTCAATGGCAGAGTTTGTTGGAGGTTCATGGTTCATGAAAACCCTGAATCTCCTACGAACCTCCATTTTCTCCATTCATGCCCACACCTAGTCCTAGTTCTATGATGTGAGACTATTGTCATACTCTAACCCAGGGTTCCCCAATGTGGTACCCATGAGCATCTTTCCTGGCACCCGCCTAGTGTAAGTAGGTTGGGCCAGATACAGCTTTTGCCAATAGGCCTTCTCTCTCATGGATTACTGCCTTGACGTGACAAGGGGGCTTGCGTGGTTTGAAGAGGCTGTGAGCTATGCCATGGAGGGCCACCCAGGGCAGACAGGCCACAGCAAAGAACTCAGACAAAACATGATCCACTGGAGAAGGAAATGGCAACCCCCTCCAGTATCTTTGCCAAGAAAACCCCATGGACAGTAATGAAAGGATAAAAGATATGATGCTGGAAGATGAGCCCCTCAGATCGGAAGGTGTCCAATCTGCTATTGGGGAAGAGCAGAGAACAAGTACAAGTAACCCCAGAAAGAATGAAGTGGTTGGGCCAAAGCTGAAACGATGCTCAGCTGTGGGTGTGGTTGATAGTGAAAGGAAAGTATAAATGCTGCAAAGAACAATACATAGGAACCTGGAATGTAAGATCTATGAATCAAGGTAAGTTGGATGTGGGCAAAAATGAGATGGCAAAATACTGAAGCTGAAGCTCAAATACTTTGGCTACCAAATGAGGAGGGAGCACTCACTGGAGAAGACCCTGATGCTGGGAATGATTGAAGGTAAAAGAAGGGGATGATAAAAGATGAGATAGTTAGACAGTGTTATCGATGCAATGAACATGAAGTTGAGAAAACTCCAGAGGACAGCGGAGGACAGGAGGGCCTGGCATGATGTGGTCCATGGAGTCACGAAGAGTCAAACTCGACTGTGTGACTGAACAACAACTTGATTGGCCATTGGAGATCTGATAGCTGTGCAGATTTTGAAGAAGTTGTTTCAGCAGCACCTGCCACCACTGCACTAGATGACTGAAGATAAACTGTGTATGCAAGAAAATATAACAACATCCTCATTTAAAAAGGCACCTTGTTAAGCAGAGCTTCTGCCCAAAATGTTGAAGAGTTACCAGTCAGTGTCAGAATTCCAAAGGTGCCCAGAGGCTCAGAAAAGGTTGGGGACGCCAACCCATAGATGGAATGGCTTTTACCCTTTTGTTGGCTCTGCAGTTTTTAGCTAGATCTCTTCCTGTAGCCAATTTGAACGTGGCATCTGGCATTCTCAGCCAGTTTCTGACTCTGTCATTTCTTCTTCCCTAGGGTTTGGCAAAGTTGCATATTATCTGGAGAACTTTTTATTTCAACAGCCATTTAGTAGTTGTGGATGAGCAAGGGATCCTTCTAATAGATTAATTTTTAATGCAACGTATATTTAAGTGTGTTTTGTTTCATTTTTAATGTAGCTAACATTGTCCATGAATAGTCTAGTCTAGATAAAGTATTGAATTAACTATCTTCCAGGAATTTGGTTCTCTGATAAAGAGACAGGCGTCTTGATGATTTGCACCATAAACCCTGCAGTCTGCTGAAGACTAGAGCCATCGCTTTACCCCAGGAAATAACAATTGTGCTTCAGATTTCATAGTAAATCATCAAACAAGATGATCTTTTGCAGTGTGTGTGGGGGGCTATTTTGTTTGGAAGCTTGCAGTTTGGCCATTTGTGGACCTTCGGAGGATTTGCTGTTTGAGAAATTTAGTCATTTTTATGGAGATAGTTTGTCAGTGGTTTGAAAATTGGACATCCTAGATTTATAGCTCCAGGAGACTAATGGTCTCTTTCTTTAGTGCTTTGTCAAAGTCTAGTATGCTGCCCATAAGCCAGTTTCTGCACCAGTAACTTTTGCGGGATGTGCACTGGTGATTAATAAGTGAATGCCGATGTTTAAAAAGTTATACTCACTAAAAATATTGGGAGGAGACAGCCTTCATAAATATTCAACATTGTCCGTTCATGGTATACAAGAACACTATCTGTTTGCCTGTCCGTTAGATTCACTGGTGGAAATATGAAATATTGTCCAGAAATATTGACGTGAGCACTCTTTGAGGAAGCATGGGAATTTGTATGGATGAATGGTGTGAGACATTTGCTATGTATACCTGAAGGAAAACCTGAAGGAAATATTTTATAAACTCAGATTAAAACACTCAGTGGCATTTGGATTGTTGCTGGAAATATTGATAAGATGAAGCTGAATTCATCCATGCTGGATGGAAATACAAAATGTTTCCAATTGAATAAGGTGTTAAAAAACTCATACAGGTAAATATATCATTCTGAAAGCATAGAATGCATTTTTGGCTGACATCAGAAATTCTTCCTTTCCTCTAATGTGAGGCTGGTTTAAACTGTAAATAAGGAATCCCCACATCTTGTTATTCCATTGTATATATTAAATTATATCAGACTTGCATTCCTGTTTGCCAGGGGAAATCCCTCCTCCTTCACCCCCATCTGCTGGTTAAATGCACCAACAGAACAACTTTCATACCTTGCTGCACTGTTATAGGCATATAAAGATCTATTTTTTTCATAAATTTGAGCTAATAGGAGGAAGCAGTAGTGGCTTGGGGTAGAAACACATTTTAGGGAAAATTGAAATATATGCAGTAGTTCTTATCAATCAAGTTGTTCGTACTATTTGGCATATTTATGAAACTTGAAAGTATAAATGTCATAGCTTTGTTTTTTAAAAAAATACTACAAATGTATCTCAAAAGGGGAACTAAAGTGTTGGCAGTATTCCCTACACGTGAGAGCCTGATACCCGGCATGGTGATGACAGCAAAGCTGCACTCCAAAATGAGCACCCTTGCAGCTGATCCATGGTTGCATTGCAAGTGGTTGCCAGTCTCCTGGCGGGACCCAGAGTTCTCCTGGAACTGTGATTCCCCAAGTTTGGTGTAGTGGTTTGGCATAGTGGTTAAGTAGCCAGTTTGGTGCAGTGGTTAAGTGCACGGACTCTAACCTGGGAGAACCAGGTTTGATTCCCCACTCCTGCACTTGCACCTGCTGATGTGACCTTGGTTCAGTCACAAGTTCTGGCACAGCTGTTCTTGAAAAAGAGCCGTTTCTGTCAGAGTTCTCTCAGCCCTGCCTACCTCACAGGGTATCTGTTGCGGGGAGGGGAAGGGAAAAGGAGTTTGTAAGCCGCTCTGAGACTCCAAGGCCGATTTCCCACAAACGCTGCTCCATGCTCACTCTTCCCTTTTGCCCCCATGGTACATGTCAGTTTCTCACTAAGTGCTGCAGGGCTGCATTTTGCCCCACAGCTTTGCGCGATTTCCCCCGTGTCTACTCAGTCCTCAAAAAAACAGGATTTTGGGGCCCAAGTGAAGAGCGGGGTATAAATCCAATCTCTTCTTCTTCTTCTTCTTCTTCTACTACTACTACTACAACCATCAGTTCCTCCAGAGAAAATGCCAGCTTGTAGTTCATCACATCCCTGCTGAGATCCCTTCCCAAACTCTGCCCTCCCCCGGCACCACCCCCATCTCCAGGGATTTTCCAACCTAGAGTTGGCAACCCTAGTATTGCACAGTCTTCACTGCCTGTCCTTGTGACTCCTCCCCATCATTTTCTATTGTTTCACTGCTTTGGATGCCCACTCTAATAGAGTGAGCTCTGACTCATAAAAGTTTGTGTTCCAAATTAATTTCATCAGTCTTTAAGGTACTCCTGAGCGCTTGTTTGGTGTAGTGGTTAAGTGTGTGGACTCTAATCTGGGAGAACCAGGTTTGATTCCCCACTGCTCCACTTGCAGCTGCTGGATGACCTTGGGCAAGCCATAGTTCTGTCAGAGCTGTCTTTGAAAGGACAGTTCTTGAAAGAGCTCTCTCAGCCACACCTACCTCACAGGGTGTCTGTTGTGGGGAGGGGAAGGGAAAGGAGTTTGTAAGCCACTCTGAGACTCCAAGTGAAGGGCGGGGTTTAAATCCAATCTCTTCTCTCTTCTTCTTCTCTTATTTAATCCTCTATGTGTTATGTTTGTGCAGACCTATACAGACTTGTGTGCTACTGTCTGTTGTATCTAACAGCCATCTATTATAGCTTTCTAAGTGCTTAATGCATTGCTGGTTTTGCAGTTCCATGAATTTATTTATTTATTTATTTAATAGATTTCTACCCACCCTTCCCGCCATCACAGAATACATGAAGCTGCCTTATATTGACTCAGACCTTTGGTCCGTCAAGCTCAGTATTGTCTATTCAGATTGGCAGCGGCTCTCCAGGGGCTCAGGCAGAGGCCTTTCACATCACCTACTGCATGGTCCTTTAAACTGGAGATGCTGGAGATTGAACCTGGGACCTTCTTCATGCCAAGGAGATGCTCTGCTGCCACAGCCCCTCCCAGATAGTAAGGAAGCCCTCTGGGGCATCACATCTCCACTGAGATCCATCCCTGCTGCAAACCCCACCCTCCCCGGGCTCTACCCACAAACCTCTAGGAATTTTTCAACCCAGAGTTGGCAACCCCACAGCCACCATATAACTGCAAGTTCCCTTTAGTGATCCCATTAAATGTAATATGTAGTTTGGGTCTTAGGCTGAGTAACTCTGCATAGAATCGTTACTTTACTATAGGCTTCCAGTTGGATTTCTATTTCTAATTGGTTTCCTATTTAAAGCAAGGAGATGGGTTTTAATACCGTGTCACAAACCGTTCAGTTTTAAAGCATAATGAAGCTACCTGCATTAAATATGTCATTCAGCTTTGCAGTTGTGCCGTGGCAATTTATGAGCCCAGTCACAGTCCAATGTCCCAACTTTTAACTATATGGGGGGAAGAATACCTAATGATGGTTTATGCATCGATCAAAAGTAATTACTTTCCCCAGTTGACTGAACTGAGTAGAATTAAGGTAGTTGTTAAATTCCTTAGTGGCAGGGTAGGGTAGGGTGAGGGTGCTGAGTTATAGAGTAGTCTTGTTCAAGTTTCCAGGACTTCATTAATTTACTGCTACTGTTCAATTTCATCTTCACTTTCATGGGGAAAGCCTAACTTTGCTGTGTCTTTTTTCCCCCATAGGGTAGCTGTGTTGGTCTGCAGTAAAACAGATTCAAGTCCAGTAACACCTTAGAGACCGAGGGCAATTCTGCACTGGCTTTTCCCTCCATTGTTTTAGCAAACCCACTTTGGAACAAAAATTCCCCTCTGCACTGCATGCTGCTTTCACTTCCTATGATCATTGGATTTTATGGTACCCTCTGCATTCCATGCCGCTTTCATTTTCTTTGATCATCGGGTTTTATGATACCTTCTGCACAGATTTTATGGCCATTTTATGGCCATTCAGGGGTGACTCTGCAGTCAGTATGGCATTGGCCCCGGGTATCTGAATGGGGTTTTGAGCTACACCTTTTCCTTAGTGCTGAGAAAATGTGGAGGGAATGCGAGATGCAGAACCAGCCCAACAAGTGTTTCAAGGTGTCAGCTTTTGAGAGTCAAAGCCTCCCTCCTTCATACATGTGTCTGACAAAGGCACTTTGACTCTCGAAAGCTTATACCCTGAAACTCTACTTGGTTTCTTTGCTGGTTTTGATTTTCCGCCTCAAAGTACCAGGCGTCAGAACTCTACCAAAGAAGCTACAACTGAAAATAATTATACTACCATTAAAACCGTTCTATCGGGTAATTGTTATTTGCATCTGAAAAGCTCCAGATTCTCTCCTGGCTTCAATTGTGGCCTGCCAGATTGCATTCTTGCTGTGCCGCGTGACATAGACTATTACTTTTCCAGTCAGAAGTTAGCATATGCATTGGTGGTAATTAAAAAAAAAATTAATAGTCTGTTTTAAATGTTTATGTGCCTGCCTTCCTTCTGAGCATCTCACGACCCAAGGTGGGAGACAACAATATAAAAACAATTAGATAAAACAGCAGATCAAAAAAAACAAACAAACCCAGAGTAAAAATTCCATGTACTCCTACCAGCAGGGCATTTCTACTTTCCCCAGACCGCCCCCAAAGCATTCTGCTATAACTCTGACTGATTTCCCAGAAGCAGCTGCATCGCCCTCACTCTTCCCTTTCCCCCAATTGTATCCATCAGTTTCCCACTACTTGCTGCACAGCCGCATTTTGACCCGCAGCATCCCCTGTTTCCCCCCGTAGCTTCTCGATCCTTGTTTTTTGAGATCGAGAAGACACAGAGGGGATTGGGGGATGCTGTGGTTCAAAATACGGCCGTGCAGCAAGTAGTGGGAAATAGATGAAATACAATCAAGGGAAGAGCAAGGGCAGTGCAGCTGCTTGTGGGAAATCGGTCTCTGTTTTGCAGCCTTGCCAGAAGGGTAGGAATTCCCTCTCTGACTTCTTCCATGAGACTGTTCCAGAGGCAGCTACTGAAAAGGTTTGAGCCAGTGTTTTGCCTCCCTCATTGAAGAAGCTGAGAAATGTCATTGGTAAGATTTAAAGTAGGTAGAAAATATAAACTTTGGTTACCGAAATGAACACGGTCAAGTGTTTGAAGTGAACACAGGGTGAGCCCAGCTTCATAAATACCTAATTGCTGCAACCACAATGAAATCAAAGTGCACTTGGCTGCATTTTCTCGCATTGAGCTCTTTACTATTTCCATTCCTCTGTTATCAGTTTCCATTGACAAGACCAGGTTGTAAGATCCCAAGGCAACCAAGCCTTTAAGGAGCTTCTTTTGGATGAATAGCAGCCAGGGATGGCCTGGCCACTTCACAGGGAAATTTCCTGATGGGCCACTAGTGGCCGGAGGCAAACAGAGCCGTGACCCAGCAACTCTGCCCATGCCTCAAGGGGCCTCTTGACTCAGATCCTCCATTGGCAATGGTAGTTGGTCCCCAGATGTGTCCTCTCACACTGCTGCCAGTCTGCAGGAGGAAGCGACGGGTGACTTAATGCCTGCTGTTGGTGCTCCTGAGCTGAGTGACTCCCTGCAGCACTGGCTTGTAGCTCCGCAGATGCCACTCAGCTTGGCTTGTTATAGGGCCATTTTCACTTCCCAGCGTGCTTCCTGATAGCACCTGCTCAGATTTAGAGAACCGGCACGTCTGGAACAAGCCCTCGAAGGATTTATGTGGTGAAATGCAATCGTACCCTTGGTAACCTTTTCTTGGCGGCACAGGGGAGAGAATTCAGGGTACCGCAACAACTATCCTTTAACATATATCCAACAAAACCACTCTATTTAATGTGAAACTGCGGTTGCACTGAAGTAGCGCGGCTCCCCAAAACAGCCAAACATGAGAGGTGTCATACAGCTTTCTTCCATTAAAACAATCAAATAGGCTGGAATCCCCCCGAGTCTCTCTTTATTGAGTCTCAATCTCTGGAGTTATGAATATAACACAATTGAATGGAATCTCAGGGGAAATGGAGCATTACTTGGGAAAGTGAACTCCTCTAGGTTGAATTGCCTTTAATAATTCTCTTTAAAGTCTATTGTATTGGTGCTATATCAAACAATTACATGGTTTAAATAATAATCTCTTCCTCCTCCTTTCTCTTAGTTACCCAAAGCTGAGGCTATTTTCCTTCTCTCCTCGAGGATGGATTCAGTTCCCTTCCACCCTGCGCCGGGTGCAGTCGCTTTACACCTTAGTACAGCACATTTTGAAAAGGCCTTGCATGGACCTTGGTACGGCTGAAGGGTGACATGATCGAGGTTTATAAGATTATGAATGGGATTGAGCAGGTTGAGAAAGAAGTCCTTTCCTCCCTTTCTCACAATACAAGAACTCGTGGGCACTCCATGAAATTGCTGAGCAGTCGGGTTAGAACAGATAAAAGGAAATACTTCTTCACCCAAAGAGTGATTAACACATGGAATTCACTGCCACAGGAGGTGGTGGCAGCTACGAGCATGGACAGTTTCAAGAGGGAATTAGATAAACGTATGGAGCAGAAGTCCATCAGTGGCTGTTAGCCACAGGGTATAGATGGGAATTCTCAGTCTGGGGCAGGTGATGCACTCTATTCTTGGTGCTGGAGGGGGCAGCAGTGGGAGGGCTTCTAGTGTCCTGGCCCCACTGCTGGACCTCCTGATGGCACCTGGTATATTTTGGCCGCTGTGTGACAGAGTGTTGGACTAGATGGGCCATTGGCCTGATTCAACACTGGCTTCTCTTATGTTCTTATGACCTTTCCTTGGTGCAGACGCTCTAAGGATTTGACAAATGCCCACTGCAGTGTTTAGTTTGGTGCTTGCAAGGTGGATGCAGTAGAATTTAGAATAGCCGGGGCGGGGGTCTTTTTAATATTATTTGGCTTGGTCCTTTTGTGATTGTTTTCCTTCAATAGTTCCTCTTTGTTTTTTGTGTTGTATGTATTCATCAACACTCATTGAGGAAAGTTGTCCCTGGCTATATGGACTCTGAGGCTGAATCCAGAATGGCCTCAGACTATAGCGGGGTGTCAAGCATGGGGCCCGGGGGCCGGATCAGGCCCCCGGAGGCCTTCTATCAGGCCCACAGTGGAACTGGCTGTCTTCTGCTTCTTCTTCCAGTTCTGCTGCTGCTGCGACATCAGATGTTTGCAGCTTACAGATACACACCTGAACAGCATACTCAAGACTGCAACAGCACAGACATTTTCATGCAATAATTCAGAGCAAGAGGTGTCAAGTTATCAGGCACTGTTAAATAAACAAAATATTGCAAGAGAGCTAATGTTTTAAGCATGTTTTTTAAGTGTATGTGTCCTTTACAAAGTTTATATCTCTGCTACCTGGCTTTACATTTTATGACATGCATGGCCCGGCCCAACAAGGTCTCATTTATGTCAGATCCAGCCCTCATAACAAATGAGTTCGACACCCCTGGACTATAGCATGCTGGTACCCGTTTCCAGTATCCATAGCAGGCCGTTAGCCAGTTTTGTTGTTGGGTATAATTGCATCAGCAAATGCACCTGGGTTAAACAAAATGCACCACAGGTGAAAGGCTGTTGTGTCCGTAGGGGAACTACAGTCTCTGTTCTGAAACCTGATGCTGAAGGTGGGATTGTTATGCCAGCTCTTGCATTCGGCAACAGTGGCTGGCAGTGCAAGTCCTGCCTACAGTGCTGCTTATGACCTTTTTCCAGTGCCCTACTGTTTAGGATACTGTCTGGACACTGGATTTTCCTAGGGTAATTAGTTCATGAGGCATGAGTTTGATTTGCTATTGCTATTTATTGTTTTACTGTTTTTATTGCTTCTTGATTTTGTGAAGCACCCTGAGCCCATTTGGGGGTAGGGGGTAGGGCGCGGTATAAATTTAATAGATAGATAGATAGATAGATAGATAGATAGATAGATAGATAGATAGATAGATAGATAGATAGATAGATAGATAGATAGATAGATACGTTAAGGGGGAAAGTCCCAGGTTTGGACCGAGGGCAGCAAATTATCTGTTGCAGTTAACTGTCATCAGTGATTTTGCTGTGGCTATGCCTTAGTTTGACACATAATATGTGCTGCACAAAACACAAATGATTTTAAGGGAAGAAGGGAGTTTGGGAAAACAGAGTTAGGTCTTTGTCCAAGGTAGAAGGGGTTGTTGCCTTTTGCCCTGGTAAAGCTTATAGCAGGTGCAAATTCAGATTCAGTAGGCTGAATAGCTCTCTGCCACCCTAAAAGCTATACTTGTTAAATTTCTGTTTGTCACATGGCTTACAAAACACCAAGGAATCTTCACAGAAATGAAAGTGGCGGGTTCACGCTATGATGCCCCTATACGGAGGAGTGACCCCTCTCACAGTCAATGTAATAAGATAGGGTTCAATCATATGAAGATACACCGAAGTAAAAATAAATGTAATAGTTTATTGCCAAGCAAACACTGTATTATCCTGGCTTCCCTGAATACTCTCTAAACCCTTCTGCCTACACCTCCTGTCTCCTAGCCAGCAGGGATCTTCTGTAAACACCCATCCTCTGCGTTCCTAGAGAGATGTGTCTCTCAATTAAAACAATCACTACAGTCAAGATAATATGGTAGTTAAGGCATTTAGTTGCAAGCCAGCACAAATTATGTATGGGAACTAGCTTGTTGAGCCCTGTATCATGATTTGGCTGCAGACTGTGGAACAATTAGCTCCTGTGAAGTTTATGGAGCTGAATTCCTTCCCACCCTTTTTAAACCATTGAATTTTTTTTTCCCCCCTTGTACAGTGGTGGGGCGGCTGGGGCCAAGAGGACTGCAGGAGAACAGAGCACATTAAGAATTCCTTGTGCATCTTTTGTGGTGAAAATCACCACTTTACCAGATTAATGCAAAGATACCCCTGGAATTGTATAAACTCTAGTCCATGAGCATTCTAACCTGGCTGGGGGGGAACTCTATTCATCAGTGTGGTTATTTTTCCAGCACTGCAGGTGTTCTGCAGTAAGCCATGAAGCGCAGCTGGCACAATGGTATCTGGTAGGCGTGAGTGGCTTCTGTCTGTGTAGCAGGCAGTCTAAATGAACTCTGTGAGCAAAAGGATAAGTCTAATGGAAAACGGGGGGGGAAAGTACTGCGTTGAAATGCAGGGCTTCGCTGCTGGTGTATGAATTGTGGAGTGCAGTGAAGATAGCTCCAATACAAATCTTGCACAATTAGGTTACTCCTTTCTGTTTTATATCCCCATTAAATGCTATTATATTTGACATTTATATGCAAGTACATCACAAGTGGTATTACTGAAGTAAAAAATGATATGCAAACTTGCAAGCGATAACTCACTTAAAGCTTTCTCTGTGGCTTTGGCTCACAGCGGTTCTGACTTACAAACCGCTTGGCAACTGTGCAGGTGGGTGCATCTAGTTATGTTAGAACCAGGGCACGTTGGAGGCTCGGAGGCAACAGGCATCCAGCCTTGTTGGTTAAAGGTTAAAAACGGATACATCTAAAGTCAAACCCGACATTTCATTATTCATAAGCATAGCATGCGTGCGTGTGCGTGTAAGTGCTGTCAAGTTGCTTCTGACTTTTGGCAACCGTATGAGAATTAATGACCTCCAGAATGTCCTGTACTTAACAGCCTTGCCCAGGTCTTGCAAACTGAAGGCTGTCGCTTCCTTGAGTCCATACATCTCATGTTGGGCCTTCCTCTTCTCCTGCTGCCTTCAACTTTTCCTCAAATCACACCCACCAAGGGAACTATATGTGCTCAACTATATGTGCTCAAAGCTGTATATTGTATTCATTGAACTACAAAGAAGGGTTACTGGTCATAACCCAATAGAATGTGTAGGCACTTATCCAGCAAACTGCTCATACACCAGTTTGGTGTAGTGGTTAAGTGTGCGGACTCTAATCTGGGAGAACCACTCCTCCACTTGTAGCTGCTGGATGACCTTGGGCAAGCCATAGTTCTGTCAGAGCTGCTCTGTCCTCAAAAGAGCGCTCTCTCAGCCCCACCTACCTCACAGGGTGCCTGTTGTGGGGAGGGGAAGGGAAAGGAGTTTGTAAGCCGCTCTGGGACTCTGAATGAAGGGTGGGGTATAAATCCAATCTCCTCTCCTCTTCTTCTTCTAACAATTAAGCATATTTTACAAAAAGAACACGTTCAAAATCAACAGTAGGCTGCTTTGTAACTCCATACATAGATAGTGTCCATAGACCTCCTAACAGAAAGTAACTGCTGCAGAAGACGCCCACTGTGGAAAGAATAACAGCCATACGTCTCTCCCAGGTATAAACCAAGGTGTTTCAGTGATCGTCAACAGCAGCTGGGAAAACGGAACCTGATTTCCAAAATAACATAGGGCACAGCTCAATAGCTTCAATGGAATCCTAGGATCCTCTCAACTTTTCTTAGCATTATTGTCTTTCCCGGTGACTCTTTTCTTCTGATGATGTGATCAAAGTACAATAGCCGCACTTGAGTTATTTTAGCTTTCAGGGAGAGTTCAGGCTTGATTTGATCAATAAGCATATTCATTTGACCCATGAACATATTCAGAGGGAAAGCCTTTCTGAGTACCATTTTGGTTATTAGCTTATTGGCTGTATCCCCCTCCCCCAATTTTGTGAAGGCAAAATAATGAAGAACGAATTCAGTGTTGTTGGGGTGTGGGGTTTCTGTGCACGTTGAAAACATCCTGTTGGTTTCTGTTGTAGAATCGTAGGATTGTGGAAGACCTGAAAGGCATGCATTTCTCCTGCTTCATTAAAGAGAGATCCCTTTTTATGAGCTGATGACTGATAAGTGAATAACTTTGCATGGCAGAAGGTGAATTATTGGTGGTCTCAACATTATGAAAGCCCCCCCCCCCTTTTTTTGGTACCACAAAAGCATCATAAGATCATTGAAGAATAAATCAGGTCACTAACTGTGTTCTGTTTCTGTGCTGCCAAAGGGAAATGTGTAATGAAATGTGGATTTTTCCTCCTTTTGTAGCTGGTGTCATGCTCAGTTATGAACAACTTTGGAGTCTGTTCATCCCCCACACTGGATTATCAAAGCACGTTCATATGTGTGTGTGTGTGTGTGTGTGTGTGTGTGTGTGTGTATTAAGTGCCATCTAGTCACTTCTAACTTGTGATGATCCTATGAATTAATGACGTCCAAAACATTCTTTCACTAACAGCCTTGCTCAGGTCTTGCAAACTGCAGCCATGGCTTCCTTGATTGATTCAACCCATCTCATATTGAGTCTTCTTTTCCTGCTGCCTTCAACTTTTCCTAACATTATTGTTTGTTTCAGTGACTCTTGTTTTCTTATAATGTAACCGAAGAATGTCAACCTGAATGTGGTCATTTTAGCTTCTAGGGAGGATTCAGGCTTGATCTAGCTCACACTTAGTTGTCTTTTTGGTGGTCCACAGTATCCGTAAAACTCTCCTACAACACCACATTTCAAATGAATCCACTTATGATTCAATCTGTGAACTTTTGGAAGAGAAAGATGAGGAGGGGGAAGAAGAAGAGGAGGAGGAAGAGGAAGAAGAAATGGATTTATACCCCTGCTCTTCACTCGGAGTCTCAGAGTGGCTTACAATCTCCTTCCCTTCCCCTCCCCACAACAGACACCCTGTGAGGTAGGTGGGGTGGAGAGAGCTCTTTAGAGAACTGCTCATAAGAGAACAGCTCTGAGAGAACTGCAACTAACCCAAGGTCATCCATCTGGCTGCATGTGGAGGAGTGTGGAATCAACCCCCCTTCTCCAGATTAGAGTCCACCACTCTTAACCACTACACCAAACTGTAACTTGTGAGTATGGCCTTTGAAAGAAACAGGACATCTGCATCTGCATGTGGATAGCATGTGCTGGGATGGATCCAACTATCCTCAACAGAGCCATCCTCCAGACTAAGGAGTCTTCCTCCAACTTAAGTGGCTCTTCCATCGGAGGAAGAGTCGCTTAATCTGGAGGATTGTTTCTTAGGCTGGGGAAAAGCTTCAAACTTTGCTCAGTAGATAGAGGTTGGATGTACCCCACTGGCTGGTGGTGGAGAATGCTGGTGTGTTGCAAAACTAGGCTGCAGAGTAGATTGGACATTATGAGTATTTTCTCCCATGAGCATACAGAGAATGTTGAAAATGCCTTTAAAAGGCTTGAAAATGCTTTAGATTTCAGCAACGAATTTTCAGAAACATGCCATTTTTCCAGCCCTGAATATGATAATGGAGCCACCGACTGGGGGGGGGAGGTAATGCCTGAATTGGTCAAATAAAAAGTCTTGTAGCATTTAATGATTTTGCATTTAAAACCGCTGTTTCCTACTTGATTTAAATTCTCCTTTCCATGGGTTGCCTTGTGCCGAGGGAGTAAAGAATGGCTTGGCTTTGCCAATATTTAACATCTTAGAGAAGAGTTCATGTGGATCAAGCATAACTCTTTCTGAGATACAACCTCCCAAGTCGCCCATGCTGCTGGGAATTGTGTTCCTCCGGCAGGATCCATTCTCATTGGTGCTAGGCAGGCATTTAATTAAACTGGATGGAAATAATGGATTTTTATTAATAAGCTGGCAGGATGTGTAATATTTCATTAAGTGTAAAATTAGTAGGAGATAGGCAAAAAGATTCATCAGACTTTTAGAGGTCCTTGTACCCAACACATTTCACTTTTCTAGCAGTAGTGTCTTTTTTGGACACTTAAAAGTGAAGTTTAGATGCACCCACCAGTAGTTTTCAAACTGTGCTAATAGTCATTCTGGGGTTCCTTGGGCATTTCTCAGAGTTCATTAACGAGTTCCTTAATCAGGGCTCATTAATGAAGAGGGGGCAATGGTGGACAAACCTCCCTGGAAGATAGCTAGCCCACAAATTTCAGTTTCCCCTGAAATGCTACAGGGAAGGCTGGGTACTTTGTGCTGGTCAACACTGATGCTTTTTATCAGGCAGGCCAGTGCAGGTTCTAGGGCAGTGGTTCTCAACTGGTGGGATGTGTACTACCAATAGGACACAGAAGTAGTCTAAATTGGATGCAGGGTTTTCATAACAATTCTCCCGCAATCCCCTTGTGAATCTGAAAGTGTGACATGCCATCTCCTGCCAAACCTTCTTGCCACAGTTTATCAACCCATGACCTTTTGGCATGCTAGTGGTAATCTTGGACCTTCGGGTTTCTCCTGATTCTCTCTTCCCCCTGCCCACCAGCAAGTGTCTTTGATTTGTCGCTTCCTGCCAGCCCTACCTGCCAGGGATTATCTCTTGTCACTTTGCAAAGTTTCCTTAAAACTTACTGTGAATGACAAATGTAATAAATAACAGGATACCTGTAAACATTTACATGCCCTTCTTGGGAAAAGTAGGGTTGTTGTTTCTATCATGGCGGGACCCAAGTTCTTTGGTAATTGGTGGGATGTAGGATATGAAAGGTTGAGAATCGTTGCTGTAGGTCCATGCCTCAGGAACTACTGTGCTGTGCTGGGTTCCTTGGCAGATGAGTCTGTGTGGAAGCGGTTCTAGGAACCTGCCACTTACACACACGATTGTTCTGCAGCAGCTGGTAAGTCCACTCATGTTATGTACATAAGTGCTGTCAAGTCACAACTGTCTTATGGCGAACTTGGCAAGGGGGTTTCAAGGTGAGTGAGAAGCAGAGGTGGTTTGCCATTGCCTTCCTGTGCTAGGTCTTCCTTGGAGGTCTCCCACACAAGTACCAACCTTGCTTGGCTTCTGAAATCTGGTGAAATCAGGCTATACCCTGCCACCTCCCCTCCTCACACATGGCACTAGCCCAAAAAAGTTTTGCCCACCTGCTTACCTACACATACCTGTATCAGTCATTTTTATTGCAACCTGAATGGAAACCAATGGAGCCAACCCTCTTCTAGCTTACAGAAGTTTCCACCCCGCTCCAGAACGTGCACGTGGCTCTTGATTGGCTAATGCCACTGGTAATTTTACATACTGGTCATTTCCCCACCTTTACCCATATTTTAATATCCCATAGTATTTTATTTAAAAATCGGAACAAATGTGTTCTCGGCAAGACAAGTGGGCTACCCAAAAGTAGTTTCTTGCTGCTTTTAGAAATGCAGAAGAATTGTAGATGTATTCCGCTAGAAAGTTTCAAGGTCACGGCAGGGACAGAGAAGACCTTCTGATTCTATATTTTCGTGAGACATTTTTTTCTCTCTCTTTAACACGCTGACTCAAGTGAAAATAAAGCTGCATGTCCTGAACTCAATTTAATTAAAGGGCAGTGGATTGTGGTGTGCTGCCTGAGGGTAGACATAGAATCTCCTCCTGTGATATCATTAGCCCTGCCACTTCAGTTCCTTTTTTTGTGTTAAAGAAGAGCTGTGTTGTGCATCCTGTGGAGCTGGGCACTGCTGAAAGCCAAAATCCAGAGAGCCACACAATACTCAGCAATAGTTGCTTATTCATTTGTTTTAGGGCAATGTTCAATAATCTCTGGGTTTTTTAATATTAACCCCACAATTATTAAATTCAACAGAGTTTAGATTCAGGAAACCAAAGGAAGTACTTCTTCAGTCAGTGAGTCATTAATTCACTGCCATGGGTGGTGTTGATGGTCTTTTGCAGGGGATTAGATAAATTACGGAAGAGAAGTTTGTCGGAGGCTATTATCCATGACAACTGAATGGAACCTCCGTAGTCAGAGGCAGTAACTCTGGGGGGCAATAGTAGGGGGAGGGTTTTGCCTGAAGGACTTCCATGGAATCTGGTTGACCACTGTGAAACAACATGCTAGACTGGATGGGACACTGCTCTGAGCCAGCATGGCTGCCCACAAGTTCTTAACTAAAAAATACTAAAAAAAACCCACTACTTGTAATAGGATTGCCATCCCCCTGGTGGGGCTAGGGGATCCCTTGATTTTTGGGGCTCCCAATGCACCGCTGGCCAACTGGCTGGTGGGGGAAGCCCATCCCAAACAGTAACGTCCTGCAGGGATGCTGCTAACACAATGAATGTCACCGGTAGTGACGTCATCATGCTGGGGCTGTCATGGAGTGACGCTCTAGCATTTTGGGGGCACTCTATGGTCACCATGGAATTTTTGCCCTGAACGCTAGAGTGTCGCCACACGACAATCCTAGTATGATGATGTCAGAGTCCCGGTGAAGAGCCAGGAGCCCGCCGTCACAGCAAAGGTGAGACTTGGCAACCCTACTTGCTACACATTTTGGGTTGTTTTAATGTTTGAGAGTGACTGGCCTAGGGTCACTCAGGAAGCTTCATGGTTGAGTACAGGTTTGAACCTAGGTCTCAGAGGTCCCATTCCAGCATTCTGATGCCTACCCCACTCTCTCGGTTTAGCATCTCACAGACATAAGATGCAGCAACTAGATTGGCACTGCCCTAACTTGAAAACAAGTGTCTCTGTGTGTTTTGTGGAGAGCTCTGTGGGTTCCAAAGATACAGTTAATTCTTCCAGTTTTGCTTGACACTGTGCAAACTGGGCAATTCTGTGTTCAGTTAAATAACCATTCCTTGCACGTTCTTCAGTGATGAGATTGGCCCTAGGCCAGGATAAGCATGTGAGAACCTAAGAAAAGTTTTGCTGGATCAGAGAGAGGGCAGAAGGATCCACGTACTTTAACATTCTGCTTCCCAAAAGTGGAAGGGGCTGTGGCTCAGTGGCAACGCTTATGCTTGACATGCAGAAAGTCCCAGGTTCAGTCCTTGACATCTCCAGTTGAAAGAATCAGGCAGTAGGTGCTGAGACCCTGGAGAGCTGCTGCCAGTCTGAGTAGACAATACTGACTGTGATTGACCAATGGCCTGATTCAGTATAAGGCAGCTTCATGTTTGGTGCCAGTTTGGTGTAGTGGTTAAGTGCGCGGACTCTAATCTGGGAGAACTGGCTTTGATTCCCCACTCTTCCACTTGCACCTGCTGATGTGACCTTGGGCCAGTCACAAGCTCTGGCACAGCTGTTCTTGAAAAAGGGCAGTTGCTGTCAGAGCTCTCTCAGCCTCACCTACCTCCCAGGGTGTCTGTTGTGGGGATGGGAAGGGAAAGGAGTTTGTAAGCCGCTCTGAGACTCCCTTGGGTAGTGAAGGGCAGGGTATAAATCCAATCTCCTCTTCTTCTTCTTCTTCTTCATCATGTCCAAAGTGGCCAATTAGATGCCTGAGAAAGGACCAAGAGAGGAGATGGTGGTCCTCCTCTATTGCTGAGGTACAAGAGGTAGCACAAAAATATAATTGCACCCGTTTACTTTTAGCGTCTGAAAATTGCATGAAAATGATTTTCAAAGGAGAGTCTGGCAGATGAGATCAAAGGATCTTCCTTGTTTGTATTTGAATCAGGAAAGTATGTTTCTCTGACCTTTCTAGAGGCATTTTTGAAGATGTCAGCTATTGTAAACAGGCTTTTTTCTGTGCTATAATATGGTGATTTAAGTAAAGTATACTTTTAAAACAGCTGAAGTGATTATGGTCACTAAGTACCAACAGCTGCCATGCATGTAAGCTATTTTCAGGGCTATTAACAAACTCAATTCCTGAACCAATGTATTCATGCAGCAAAATACTGAAGTCAAGTATACACATAACAAGCTCAAAGCTACCCTTCATAATCGTCAAACGTCACAAATGGTCAGGAATCATTTTAACCCAAACCAGCATTGATTCATCTCAGTTTTTTCTTACCGTTGTTCTTGGCTTGTGTCTACAACCCACGGTAAATGCTACTAGCAAAGTTAATCTTGGATTACCTTCTTGAGTTGCCAGCCTCCAGGTGGGGCCTGGGGATCTCCTGCTTTTACAACTGATTCCCAGCTGATAGAGATCAGCTCCCCTGGAGAAAATGGCTGCTTTGAAGGGTGGACTCTGTGGCATTGTGCCATGCTGAGGCCCCCATCCTCCCCTCCCTCCCCAAACCCCACCCTTTCCTGGATCCACCCCCAAAGTCTCCAGGTATTTTCCAACCCAGACCTGGCAGCCCTATTACCTTTGCACCTATCCTTTATCAAAGTTTAAAGCTTCCAAAATTATGATGAACATT
The DNA here is from genome assembly GCA_029375565.1 of Gekko gecko. Lineage (NCBI taxonomy): Eukaryota > Metazoa > Chordata > Lepidosauria > Squamata > Gekkonidae > Gekko > Gekko gecko. Next base: position 92,188,544 of record JAPDNY010000011.1, on the reverse strand, counting down.
ACTTGATCTGCACTTATACATGAGGAATTTGGTTGTTTGTTGGTATTAAGGGCACTGCACTGTGGTGGTTGTTACACCAATTTAAAAATGCTGGTATTTACTTTTAGAGTCCTTTATCGTCTGGGACCTTCAGACTTGAAGGACTGTCTCTCTGCATAATATCGCCTGGGGCAACTTGGTTTCTTGCACCGGCAGCTCTTTCTGGTCCCTTCTTGCAGACTGGTGACGTTGGTTATACAATATAGGCAGAAGAGGTTTGTGGCATTAATGCTGTTCTGGTTTAACCGTGTACGTGGCTTGTGGGCCAGAGTAAAGACTGATTGATTGACTGGTAAAGTTAGTTGTGACTTGCATGCATGGCTCTTCTATGGCGGCATCTCCGTTTGGAAATTCCTAAATTTGCCAGGAAGTTTAGAAAGATATGCAAGGCTAAGCTTTTTAGAAAGACGTTTGCCTAATGTCTCGATTTAGGTTTCAAATAATAATGGCTTTGGTTTTAACATGGTTTCTTCTGGGGTTCACAAAGAAGTTCAAAAATTTTGGATGTCTTGAAAAGGATACCACCCTCCAGGTAGGGCCTGGAGATCTCCTGGAATTACAGCTCATCTCCAGAGTACAGAGATCAGCTCCCCTGGGGAAAAAGGATGCTTTGGAGGGAGGACTCTATGGCGGGGGTGTCAAACATGTGGCCTGGGGGCTGGATCAGGCCCCCAGAGGGCTTCTGTCAGGCCCGCAGTGGAACTGGGTGTCTCCTGCTTCTTCTTCCAGTTCTGCTGCGTCATCGTAGGTTTGCAGCTTACAGAGACACACCTGAACAGCATACTCAAGACTGCAACAGCACAGACATTTTGATGCAATAATTCAGAGCAAGAGGTGTCAGTTATCAGGCACTGTTAAATAAACAAAATATTGCAAGAGTGCTAGTGTTTTAAGCATGTTTTTATTTTAAGTTAAAAAAACCCCTTTGTGTTTGTGTCCTTTATAAAGTTTATATCTCCGCTCCCTGGCATTACATTTCATGACACCCGTGGCCCCACAAGGTCTCATTTATGTCAGATCCGGCCCTCATCACAAATGAGTTCGACAGCCCTGCTCTGTGGCATCGTGCCCCACTGAGGCCCCTGCTTTCCCTAGGCTCCACCCACAAACCTGGAGCTGGCAACTCTACCCCTGATTTCCTGCCGATGGTCAGGGGGAACCTGGCAACCCTAGGACTATAAATAAAAAGTAGCAGCAGCCAGAAATTGTAAGTATACATTTGGAATGATGTCACTTAATAATTTTAGGTTTACCATGGGTCACTGGTAAGAAGAAGGAGAAGAGGAGGAGGAGGAGGTTGGATTTATACCCCGCCCTTCACTCGGAGTCTCAGAGCGGCCTACAAACTCCTTTCCTTTCCCTTCCCCTCCCCTCCCCACAACACGCACCCTGGGAGGTAGGTGGGGCTGAGAGAGCTCTTTTGAGGACTGCTCTTGAGAGAACAGCTCTGACAGAACTATGGCTCGCCCAAGGTCATCCAGCAGCTACAACTGGAGGAATGGGGAATCAAACCCGCTTCTCCCAGTTTAGAGTCCACTGCTCTTAACCACTACACCAAACTGTTTTGATAACTTTGTACTTTCCCTGGAGAGCTAGTTGGGTGTAGTGGTTAAGAGCAATGCTCCCTCTAAGCTGTAGAGTCTTGTGAGCAAAAAATCTACTTTGTGAGCTACTGGCATAAAAGTTGTGAGTGAGCTATTTGGCTACTGCATAAATTAATTTGCTCTGGAACCATCTTTCCTGAGCGAAGACAAAAACGTGTGAGCCAGAGGCTAAAAAACTGTGAGCTAGCTCACACTAACTCAGCTTAGAGGGAACACTGGTTAAGAGAGGCACACTCTAATCTGGAGAATCAGGTTTGATTCCCCGCTTCTCTACATGCAGCCAGCTGGGTAACCTTGGGTCAGCCACAGTTCTCTCAGAGCTGTTCTCTCAAGAGCAGTTCTCTCAGAGCTCTCTCAGCCCCACCTACCTCACCAAAGGGTGTCTGTTGTGGGGAGAGGAAGGGAAGGCAATTGTAAGCCACCCTGAGACTCCTCCTCCACCTCTTCTTCTTCTTCCTTCTGAAGGGTGGGGTATAAATCCTCTCTCCTCCTCCTCCTTTTTCCACTTAATTGTAAGGCCACCTCCATTCATACACAACATGGTTCCCAGTCAATGCATTAATAGTCCTTTATATTCAGTTCAGCCAAAACATTTAATACAATCAATAAGGAAAAATTATTCTCTTTTGGAAGTCGGGAATGGGGCAATAGCTGGCAAGTACACAGGTATGGTTATTTCAATAGAAGCCAAAGAATACTCCTATTTTTAAGCAGGGAAATGTTGTGTTTTGACTGAGGGAGGCATTAACAAGCTGTGCCATTGAAGCAGGGTTGCTAGGTCTTCTCCTCATGCCAGTGGGGGAGGGCTGAGGGGCGTTCCAGGACATCCCTGATGCAGTGACGTCACTTCTGGGTGATGTCATCACATCGCTGCCTGGGGCTGGCAGTGGGCAGGAGTCCCGAAAACCAGGGGAACCCCCTCTTGGGACCAGGGGACTGGCAACCCTACACTGAAGTCTCTCCTACCATGACACCAATGGTACAACCTGTGCAGGGTTAGTCCAGTCTATTGAAATGTTCAGTGCAGCTCTAAGAAGGGCAAAATCCTTCTAAATCATCAAAACCAAAAAAAAATCATTAAAACAAATAAACCAGAGCTAAAATACACGTTCAAAACATTAAAAATGTTTAAAAGATTAGGCAAGAAGGAGGGAATTGTCAAACAAAATGACAAGTCTTCGCCCACTGGTGGAAAGCAGTAACAAGAAGGGGACAGATGAGTCTCCCCGAGGAGAGAGTTCCAGAACTTTGGTGCCATAGCTGAGAAGGCCCTGGGTTCCCCGCTCCTCCGCATGAAGCCTGGTGGGTGACCTTGGGCCAGTCACGGTTCTCTCAGAACTCTCTCAGCCCTACCTACCTCACAAAGTGACTGTTGGGAAAAGTGGGTTATAAAAACCTACTCCTCTTCTTCCTGTTCTAAGCTGACCCTCTACCCCCTCCGCAGTTGCAGTTATCTCTATGGGAGAGGGGGAAATGCACAGGCTCTGTTTGTCTGCCCCACTGCCCCCACCAGAGCAAACAGAATGTTTTGGGGAAGGGAGGTGATTGAGAAAGTGGTATGAAAGGAAAGGATTATATGCCCTGGCCCCTGGCTCTGTTATCCTCTACCCACTCTCCTAAATTTCACTCAAACTGCTCAATATGCTAGTCACAGGTCATGTTTTGATAACTTTGTAAAAATCTTAAAAACTAATTGCAGATCTTCCCATGAAATTATGCTGGTTTAAAGCAGTTGATTCTAGAAAACAGTGGCAAAATTAATATCATTTGGGAAATATTAACTTTGATGCATGAAGTTTGAATACAAAGCAATTAAGTCACCACCTGTTTGTGCAAAAGGATATTGTATTCCCTATTGTAATAGACTGGTAGCAGGTAAATTCAAATTCCAAATTAAAGCGCACGTGCTGCTTTAATAACCTATATGGAGTGATGGTATCATTCCAGTCTTGGCCCATTTGCACTGGCTCCCAGTCTGTTTCCAGGCACAATTTAAGGCATAGGTATTGACCATTGAAACGCCTATATGGTTTTGGGACCAACATACTTGAAGGATCAGCTGCTACCTTATGAACCTACCTGAGCACTATGGTCATCTTTTCAGAGACCCCCACCTTCAGGGACCCCTACCTTCTGTGATTAGGCAGTGTGGATGGCAAACCAGGGGAAGGGACTTCTTGGTTATGGCCCCAGAGCTCTAGAACTCTGTCCTCAGGGAGACTTATCTGTCCCCTTCTGTTGCTGCTTTCCACCAGTGGGTGAAGGCTTTTCATTTCATTTGACATTCCCCCCTTCCTGCCTGATCTTTTAATCATTTGTATTGTTTTGCATATGTATTTTGGCTCTGGTTTATTTGTTTTAATGGTTTTTGTTGGTTTTGATGATTTTTTAACATGCGGTTATATTATGTATGTTTTCAATTTGTTATCCCCCTTGACGGTATGATGGCAGAAAGGCAGGATGTAAATTTTTTTAAAAAAAATATTAAATAAATCTTTTTTGTAGGTGCATGCTTTAAAGATGCCGTGGTGGGGCAGGAGAAGGGGGGGGATTGCCTGGGAAAGCACTTCCTTTCCCCTTTCTCCAGGCCACAGCTCACTGTGGCTAGGGAAAATGGGGGTGGGGATCACCCAGAAAGGGTTAAATGATTGCCAGCCATTTAAACCTAACAGCTGATCAGTGAACCCCACACTGCTTAGCTGCTCGGTTTAAATGGCTGGCTCCTAACAGCCAAACTGAACCAGCCAAAAGGCTGATAAATGTTCAGGGAAGGCGCCTTTGGTTCCCGGGCTCCAAACTGGCCCAAGTTCAGCCCAGATTTTGGCTCATGAGTCAGTTCATGCCCATCCCTAGTTATAAGCCCACAATCCAGTGCCTTCTCATCACGTTCTATTTGGAATTGAAACCTACCTATCTACTGTACCTAAATCGTGTGGTATTATTTCCCAAATGTATATTTGCTGCTGAGGTCTGATAATGCAAGCAACAATTAATTCAAGATGTCAGCCTCCCAGGAAGATTTTGCTTTGCTTGTTTTTGTATCCCTTCTTGGCATAGTTTTCTTTAATGATGGGTTGTTTTAGTAACTACATGACTCTGATCAGTAGGTAGGGTGTTTCTTATCTGATGTCCTTCAGTTTTTCACCTTTGTTTATTACACTTTGCAGGCAGGGCCTGTTAGGAATGTTAATGGGCTTCAAGCTGGGGCATTATTATTTCAGAGTTGTTTAAGCTTTGATCAAGTTTAAGAATCCTAGGAGTAAATTAGTCTCTGTCTACAGGCAAGCAAAATGTATTAAATACCTATCAACAAGAGAGCATGTACCAAGCAAGTGGGACTAATTATTTCTCCAGGAAAACAGCACAGCTGTTTAGAAGTGTGGATATTTTTAATTCCTATGTAGAACATTGAGCATTTCCCAGTTCTCATATGGTGCATCTTTAGGGCCAGTTCAGAAAACTGAAGCCCCGTATGAGGCCCACCACAACTTGTTTCCATGGGATTGGTGCTCCATTTCTGGGATGTAATATTTGCAAATGGATCAGCATATAAATTATATTGTATGCTCATGCATATTCATGCTTTTCTTGTTGCAGCCCAACTAAGAGCCTACAAAGGGATGCTGGATGAGGTCTAGCAGATAACGCATACTTGCAGCCAGTAGCAAGCAGTAAGACATAGTAACAAAGAGTGTGGAGGGCAGTTCTCAAACAGTAAAACTTAGTACAGATAGCAGGGAGAGTTTCCGGGAACAACAGAAGTTAATCTGACATCCAAGCCCATATATCTCCAGCCAGGTCCTGACCTTCTGTGCAAATAATTTAAAGGGGAGGCCATGGCCATCTAGCATTGAATCCTATGCTGCTCTTAAGTGGTTCCAGTTTATGCCCAGTGGCAATGCCTGGGAGAAGGAACAGCCTTGGGGGAATTGATTTAGATTATTCACCACGAAGTTTTGATTACTGAGCAGGTCTCTAGAGAGATTGCATGTAAGTTTTCTAAATAAATGATAACCTGAGCTGGAATTATTTACCTGTAAGGACTCCCCTGGATTGAATAGGATGATGCATGTGCGGTTGTTGCCGTAACATTAATCATCAGATGTGGGCAGGTAACAGCCATGCTGTTTAGTGGCTCAAAAATGAAACAAAACAAAACAGGAAGATAATTCCGTAGGACAGGTGCTGGTATCCATGCTTATTGAATCACTACCACTAATGAGAAATAACTTTGAGGCTTGGGACAAGATCTGAATGTAGGAATGAGCATAAAGATAGGAATGCTCCTATAGAATATGCCCCCACTGCTTTCCAGAGTGATCCAGAAAACACCAGGATCTAAAAAGGAGCACAATACAGTGGGCAGGGCTGGTTGTGACCGGTGAATGGTAATGCACACTGTAAACTTGGTACTGCAAGGACACTTCTTTGAGCTATTGATGCCATGCCTATGTGACTTCAGCAGGTGGAACTACAGTTGACATGACCAGCTTGTCATAGTCCGAGGAGACAACTTTGCAATAGGGAGCACATGCTGAGTGGGTGCTGTGTTAGTCTGCAGGAGCAGCCTAGCACTGTAATACATATTGGGCTACAACCCTGGAAAGTACAGACTTAATTCATACTAAGGATGGTATGTTCATCTCCATCCCTGGAGCACAGCAAAAAATTCAGTTCCCAACTAGTAGGGTTGCCAGGTGCCTACCTCATGCCAGCAGGGGGATTGGGGGGGGGCATCCCAGGGGAGGGTGGGGATGTTGGCGGCATGATTTCACTTCCAGGTGCGATGTCATTGTGTCAGTGATGTGAGGGTGATGCTCTACTTTTTTGGCAAAACTCTATGGTAAACATGGCTACAAACCATAGAGTTTTGCCCAAAAAGTAGAGCCTCGCCCCCGATATCACCAACACAATGATGTCACTTCTGGAAGTGACATCATCACATCGCTGATATCACACAGGGGCATCTGTTTGGGGGAGAGGTTTCCCCTGCCGGCCAGCTGGTCAGTGGCGGGCAGGAGCCCACAAAAGCAGGGGATCCCTGCCCCCAACTGGGGATTGACAAGTCTACCAACTAGAGTTGCCAAGATCCTGCTGGGGATGGGGGAGTCCCCTGTGCCCCCAGGCCCTTCCTGCTGCTGCTCAGCTGGGTGGTGAGAGGAAAATAAAGGGGAATGATGGAGGTGAAGGCCAGCCTCGCAAAGTGCTGGTGTCACTTCTGGTGTGACCAGAAATGAAGTCAGTTTGTCACCTGTGATGCTCTAGCATTTGGCCAAAAATCTATGGTTAACTCACAGAGTCTTGTCTGAATGTTACAGTGTCCCTGGTGATATGCTGATGTCAATTCCGGTCATACCAGAAGTGATGTCAGCACATTGTTGGTGACATCATTATTTTGCTGGAGAGAGTCTCCCAGTGGTTGCTAGCCTGTCCCTGGCAACACTATTTCCAGCCATAGCTAAGATGAGAGAGCTTTGAGCTTTAGTGGTTCCCCCCCCCCTTTTTTTAAGGAAGAGAAAGTTAAGACTTTGCTGACACCCACCAATTTTGAGCTTAATTTTTTTAAATGCACACTAGTGAATGACACTAGCAAGAGGTGATAAAAATTACTGATCCTTTTTACATTGTGTGTGTTTTGCTGAAATTCTAACTTAGTAATGAACTTTAAAACCAGCTGCTTGGGTTTTGTTTTATTTATATTCCTGCAGAATTTTGAGGTTTGGTTGAAACCACAGCATCCAGATAGCAAAACCACAGACTCTCTTTAGGGTATACATATGGCTTTTATTTCCAAAGGGGCTGCACTACAAAGAAACATCTTTTAATGTCTCTTCCCCAAGGTCACCAGTCTGAGTGAGGGGCGGTTTCCCCCCAAGACCTGAAGTTGATCAATTCCCACCCCCATGCACTTATTTATCATAATTATGTCAACTTGGTTCGTAATTCATACTCATAGCTCTGTGAGCTATAGGCATATCTGCACAAGAAGGTAAATGAGTTCCTACTTCAGCTTTAAGAAAATGGAACATAATAGAGGATAATAAAGTAGTAATAAAATTATGAATGTTGGAGAATCAAGTTTATCCAGTGACGGTGATTGACAGTAGTGGGTATGGGAGTAACAGGTTTAGGAGTCACAAAAAGGAAGTACTGCTTCCTACAATGCAGAGCTCACTTGCAGAATGTGCTAGTGATTGTCAGAAGGTGGCTTTCAAAATTGTTAGAGAAATTTCATGGAACAACACCGATCTCCACCTATTAGCCATTAGAGATAAATGGAGCATCAGTGTACAGAGGCAGAAAATCCCTGGTTAACAGGTAATGGGGGAAAACGTTAATTTTGTGCCTTAATTATGATCATCTGGAAGGCATCTGGCTGCTGGAAACAAAAACTGGCAGTCTTTAAGCAGCGCCTGGACAAACGCTTGTCAGGGATGCTCTAGGCCGATCCTGCATTGAGCAGGAGGTTGGACTAGGTGGCCTATGGCCCCTTCCAACTCTGGGATTCTATGAGTCTATGAAACCAGCAAACCCATTCTTAGAACTTATGTATTTCCTCATCAAAGTGGAAGGGGAGTCTCCAGTTTGGGAGTCTGGAGATGGCTCTGCTCTCCGACATATTAGAAGAACATAAGAACATAAGAGAAGCCAAAGTTGGATCAGGCCAATGTCCCATCCAGTATTTGAAACAGCATCAGATACATATCCAACTGCTCTCCTCCTCCTCCTCTCTCTCTCTCTCTCTCTCTCTCTCTCTCTCTCTCTCTCTCTCTCTCTCACACACACACACACACACACACACACCCCAATGTGAGGGATTTCCCCAATCAAGTTTCACTTAAACAATAGGGATTATGTTCTTTTGTTTCATTTATAGTCCACCATTCTAATTGATACTCAAGGCAGATTGAAAAATATAAAAACAATACATTCAGACAGCATAGGGCAACCTATGAATAATGAACAGTGCAGCAGGACTAGGATTATAAATTGGAAGACAATGCAGATCCACCCCCAAAACACATTTCCATATGGCGTACCATAAACAATGCAAAAATAGTATTACAAAAGGAAGAAGAGAGGGTAACAAAAGCAACACGGTAATACAATAACGCAGTAGACTACAATCGTATGCTTTTTATAAAGACACCTTCCTGTACCGCTCCATTGTATTACAACCCTGTTTCCTTCATAAAAATGTCCTTCTGAACATGCAAAAGCAGTGTTTAGCATCCTACTACCTGTGCATCCTTTATCTGTGGGAAATTGTGGACATATTGCAGTGAAAGAGGGCAAGGATGTTTTAATATAATCCAGTCATACTGGGAAGTTTATTAACTTTTAAATCACTCTCAATGTTACGAGAACTCCTGAAAGCTAAGCAAATAGGCAAGTGATTACTTAAGTAACCATAACCTTAAATTTCTTCTTCCTTTAAAATAATTTGCACAAATAACTGGTCAAAACCAAGTTCTCGGCCAAGCTCATAGGCTATGGCAGGTATTCAAATCCTCATCTCTGTGTTAATTTGTGTAACAGTTTGAGACAACTGCAGGACTCACAGCCAAAAGAAGACAGATTTATTCCCCTTTAGCCAAAGGGTGGGGGGAAAGGTGTTTAATAAAAACTCAGTGTACAAATTTGTATTCAGAAAGCAGGTAGAGGGACAGAAAGCTGCGGACTGGCACCCTACTGTGGTAAGGATGTCAATTGATGTTTCACATGATATTTGTGTTGGGTGATATAAGGGCACACAACAGATCTCTGCCTGGGAAGAAGAAGATGAAGAAGAAGAGCTGTTTTTATACCCCACTTTTCTCTACTGTAAGGAGTCTCAAAGAGGCTTACAATCGCCTTCCCTTCTTCTCCCCACAACAGTCACCTTGTGAGGTAGGTGGGGCTGAGAGAATTCTGAGAGAGTTCTGACCGGGTCTGCCATGGGGGGGGCCCCGCAAAACTGAGAGGTTTAATAACTCACAGCCATTTAAACCTAACAGCTGAGTGGTGCTGTGCCACTGTACCATTCAGCTGGTTTAAATGGCTGGTTCTGAACAGCTGAATGGAACCCACCACAAGTCTGGTAAATGTTTGGGGAAGGTGCCTTCCCCGAACATCGGTTTGCGAACTCCGAACTGCCCCAAGTTTGGGCTGAATGTTGGTTTGTGAACCGGTTCATGGCCCTCCCTAGTTGTAATACATGGTCCTTTCAGCTTTTAGATTCAACATAGAATAGGGATAGGTTTGGAGTGTTAGGTAGTTAAGCCACACCCTTTCATTTAATGAACCCAAGAATCCTGACAGTTCAGGCTAGAGACAGCCTAAAATATCATTTGTGATGGATTTGGGGCAGGATGCAAAATATGTAACCCAAAAGCCTGCATTTCTGACAGATCTTATACGAAGCATAATCATGAATGGATAAAATTCGGTGTGATTCTCAGTAAAGTATTTAGACAATCCATGCCACATCTTATTTTCCCACAGCTCACGTAGATTTGATAAACTTGCTAACATTTTTGTCGCATTTTGAAATGCTTAGTAGAAATCATCGTGTGCCTTGATTCTCCTTTTAAAAAGCCATTTTTTCTACTCAGAAGAAAACCACAAAATGGAGGGGGGCACACACCAGAGATAATGGAGAGATTATATAGATTCAAATCCAGTAGCACCAGAGAGATTAACATTCATTTGCAAAATGTGGTGCTTACTGCGGAATTTTGCATATATGCAGTACAGAGGGCCTTTATGGGAATCTGTGTGGTATGGTAAATTTGCAAAATAAGACAAAACTATGAGAAAATCCAGTCGAAATCTACTGATAATTTTATCACTGACATGAACGGCATCCATCAAATCATTCTAGACTGTTCAAGCTAACACAAGACTGGTTTTTATCCAGCAGACTGCAAGATATGATAGTAGGAAAGAAGAAAACCACCAAATTCAGAGGCATTTAGTACATTAATGTACAAACTTTGTATGCCACCTCTCCAGTCTTGCTTGAACCCAACTAGTTGACGTATGCTCCCACTGAATATGGCTACAGATAATCTTCTGGGATGATGGACCCTTGTTGCAGTTGATCCCTGACAGGCTGACTGAATTGGCCCAGTTTATCTCTCCTTCCATTTCCAGCAGCTGCTAGTACACTGAGGAATGGCTCTATGAGGGGGCATCATCCATGCTCTATGTGCGTCAGTAGGGAATGAGCTTTAGAGAGCTGTTGGGGGGTATGCGACACAGTGGAAACCTAAAAATCAAAATCTGAACCAAAATACAAACATCGGTAGGTACTGTAAATACTCTGAAAGCAAACTGGATTATTTATGACACTTGAGAGGGGCACAAAACTTTCCACTCTGACAATTATTCCTGTACAATTATTCCTGGTTTCATTTTTCTGGGAAGCAGAAACCAGAGAGAAAGGTGAGAGCAGATACGCACCCAGCTTCTGTGTTTCAGAAACGGTTTTAAGGGGGACAGTCTATAAAGACTTCTGTGAACTTCGTCTAGGTTATTTATGGTTAAGCTGTTGGTACGTGTTTGTGGTTTTGAACGCATGAAGTTGCCTTATACCAAGTGAGATCATTGGTCGTTCAACATCACTATTGTTGGCAGCATCTCTCCAGAATCTCAGGTGGAAGCCTGTCACATCAGCTGCTATCTGACTCTTTTAAACGGAGATGCCAGAGATTGAATCTGGGACCTTCTGCATGCCAAGAAGGTGCTCTATCACTGAGCCAAGGCCCTATCTTTTGTCTTTAGCATGTGGTTCCCATTGTGGTGCCCGTGGGTGCCATGGCACCTGCCATCACCTTTCCCGGCTCCCACCAAGGGTTTTTAGAAAGTGGGTGGGGCTCCAGCCCAGCATGGTTTCTGACTGGCCACTGGAGGTTTGTTTGACAGTTCAAATTAACGTTGTTTCAGTGGCCGCTGCCATTACAGTGTTGGTTTTATTCTCTCTCTCTCTCATTACTCTTTCCCAGTTAGGCTTGCCAGATCTCCTCAGCCCACTGACAGGGGTCACCGGATTGGCAGATTCAGGCTGGGAAACTACTTGAGATTTGGTGATGGAGCCTGGGGTGGACAGGGACCTCAGTGGGGTACAATGCCATAGAATACACCCTCCATCTTCCCCAGGGGAACTGGTTTCTGTAGTCTGGCAATGAGCTGTAATTCCAAGGAATTCCCAAGTCCCACCGGGAGGCTGGCGTCCCAATTCCCTTTGCATTTCTTAAAAAGATTCCTCTTGTCCCCTGCACTTGGACTTCCTTTGTGTATGACTCCTCCTCCCATAGCAACCATTTTGTGGTGAGCTCCACCCCCCCTGGTGGCCATTTTGTGGTTGCACCCACCTTCTTGTGTGAGAATTCCAAAGGTACCCATGGCCTCAAAAACATCGGGGACCCCTGCTTTAGCATATTGCTAGCTGCCTTGAGTTATTGGAGAAAGGGAGGGTATAATATATTTGAATAACTAGGTAATTGCAGTAGCAGAAGAATCAGTTTTAGTCTTTTGTGGGGGCTTTGTACCGAATCCTTACCTGGTTATTCTCACTGTGTGCGACAGGCACCTGTGTGACATGCAGGGGTTTGATTGTTGGTTGGCTTAACTTATTCGGTGATTTCCCAGCTGAGGCATGGGAGATTTTGCAGTGCTTAAAGGGTGCTCTGCTTAGCAGTGCTAACTACGTAACGTAAGAAGAGCCCTGCAGGATCAGACAAATAGTCCATCTAGTCCAGCATCCTGTCTCGCATAGTGGCCAACCAGTTCCTCTGGAGGGCCAATAACAGGGCTTAGAGGCTGAGGCATTCCCCTGATGTTGCCTCCTAGCTCTGGGATTCAGAGGATTAGTGCCTCTGAATTTGGAGGTTCCCCTCAGTCACCATGGCTAGTAGCCACTGATAGACTTACCCTCCATTTATCTATCTAATCCCCTTTTAAAGTTGTTTATTCCTGTGGCCATCACTACATCCTCTGGCAGTGAATTCCACATTTTAATCGCTCCCATATTTTTGGGAGAGGGGGGAAATTTTCTGTTTGTCAGCTCTCTCCATCCCATGCATAATTTTATAAACCTCTATCATGCCCCCCCTTAGTTGCCTCTTTTCTAAACTAGAGTTTCACCACCGCTGTCTTTGGATGGCCTGCAGTTTAGGAACAGCTGTTGCAGGAATAAAAATAAACAAGATACGACATCAAGAATCACTGCTGCTTTTGCTTCGCTCAGATCAAAAGATTATGAAATAGATTCTTTTCCTCCATCTTTACATTTCTAATGAGCTAGCAGATGAACAACATTGCTGGCTTGAGTGACATTTTAAATTTAGATTCCACCTTGAAATAACTGTATGAAATATTTCGAAATTCATTATTTATGTGAGACAAGGCATTTAATGAAATGCAATACTTTTTTCCCTCCCTGAGGTGCACATGTAGGGGTCCGTCTTTATTAAACCAGGATCCTATTATAGCTAGAGTTAATGAAATACTCCTGCACTCTTCAGGAATAATAGAGAGACAAACTTACCAACATATGAGTACCTTTATTAAACCAATCTGACTCTTCAATGGGGAGGGGCCATGCCTCATTGTTAGAGCATCGGCTTGGAGAAGGTCCCGGGTTCAATCCCTGGCATCTCTAGTTAAAAGGATCAGGTGATGTGAAAGACCTCCACCCAAGACCTTGCAGAGCCACTGCCAGTCTGAGTAGTCAGTACTGACCTTGATGATCGAGGTTTATAAGATTATGCATGGGATAGAGCAGGTTGAGAAAGAACTACTTTTCTCCCTTTCTCACAATACAAGAACTCGTGGACATTCCATGAAATTGCTGAGCAGTCGGGTTAGAACAGATAAAAGGAAGTACTTCTTCACCCAAAGAGTGATTAACACATGAAATTCACTGCCACGGGAGGTGGTGGCAGCTACAAGCATGGACAGTTTCAAGAGGGAATTAGATAAACATATGGAGCAGAAGTCCACCAGTGGCTATTAGCCACAGGGTATAGATAGGAACTCTCAGTCTGGGGCAGGTGATGCACTCTATTCTTGGTGCTGGAGGGGGCAGCAGTGGGAGGGTTTCTAGTGTCCTGGACCCACTGCTGGACCTCCTGATGGCACCTGGTATATTTTGGCCACTGTGTGGCAGAGTGTTGGACTAGATGGGCCATTGGCCTGATTCAACATTGGCTTCTCTTATGTTCTTATGGACCAATGGTCTGATTCAGTATAAGGGCAGCTTCATGTGTTCTCTTTTGGTCTAATTCTGATGTCATAGTATAGGAACTTCCTATCTAGAACAATTTTCGGTGGCTCAAGGAGGAAAGGAGCAGGGAGTATGCTAAGACTGTTAGTATCTGCCAATCCCCCTCTCAGTCATGGTCAAGGCAGTGAGATGTCTGGCCTCCTCTGTGGTGGCAACCTCATTTCCATCCTAGAAAAGTGTGCCGACTAACTCTGAATAACTTCTATGGACTAGCTAAGATCTTCCATTTTTAAGGAAAATCTTTGGTTTGTATTACCATTTGAGTGGCAAAGCTCTCAGTCTGCTCCATTAAAATCCTTTAATTGCTGGGTTTACCCAAAAGAAAGACTAGTTTTTTTCCCCCCCTCAGATGTGCCATCAAGAAAAGGAAGGGGGTTGTCTTATATTTGCATAATGTTCTTAATCTCTCCATTTGCTGAAATTAGGGCAAGGAACTTTAGCAGGCGGTAAAAAGCTGGTGCACGAGGAACATCTCATCGACACTTTAGTTCTCTGCAGATTATTTGGAACACTTCTTTAATAGCTTCTCTTCATCTTCATTTGATTTGAAGCAAATTTGCACTTTTTTAAAAAAGCCGAAAGTGTGATTAAAATAGTTTCTAAGTAAGTCTAGAGCTAAGCATGGTGGTGCCTGTAAACGGTTATAATTTCAGTTCATGATTCTTCTTAAGGTTGGACATCTGGCATTAGGACAACTTGATTTTTTTCCTAATGTAAATCCAGTGTTGGTTGGATGCCTGCTCTGCTTATGCTTTCTGTGGAAGAGATTTTTTTTTTTACCCTAATGCTTGGTTCAGTTATTGGCTACTTAATGCTGAGCTATGAAGTGTAGAGCTATTGGAAGGAGTACTAAAAGCTAGGGAGTGCATTCTTGATTTTCAAGAACATACTTAGCACTCTACTGTTTAATTTTTTTCCAAGCACTCTTGATTATAGAGTATACTTGCACCTATATAGGATACAGGTATATATACATCTATTGCAACTGAAGATCTTCGAGATGTACAGAGCAAAATTATCCAGAGTTAGCAAAATTAAGAAAATTTGGAGGGTAAGTGAAATACTTTTTTATTTTAAAAAAAATTATAATGAAATAGAGGCAACTCTGGGAGGAGGGAAGATAGTTGAATTTTTATTAGTAAATTCATCCTAACATGGGCATTATTTTATATAGTCACATTTTATATAGTGCTTTCTAAATAAATTCCATATTAATAAATCTCCTATTTGTCAGCATTGGTGTATAGTATTTCCTCTGTGTTTGATCTGCCAGGAGAAAAGCTTTGCAGTGTGTGAGACACTTTGAGGAACACTGGTTTGTTGTACCAAAAATACTATTATTATCTAGCACACGATATAATGCAAACTACAAAACAGTCCACAATCTAAAACCATTTGAAATCATCTTTTACATTCCAGAAACAATAAAGTTAAGAAGAATGGGTAAGACTGTTAAGGGGCGAAAAAAAACATATTGAGTAATTGCAATTATTTTCTGCTGTCACTGATAGAGGGGAAATGTCAGTTTGTAAAGATCCGGTGTGTATTATGGAACAGTAATGTGTGTCAGAGAATACTGAGAGACCCCCAGGAGGGGAGGTGCCTTCTTCATACAGAAACTTTGTTCTCATTCACTGTGATGCCAAAACTTGGCTAGGCTAAAATATAGTTATGTTCAGACTTTGAGGGTGGGGGGAATGTGGATTCAGTTTTAATGGCCAATCCTGTGACAAATGAATGTTATCCAGTGCAACAAGTTGGGTGATTAAATTTCTTTGAACTTTTGAAACTTGAGGGTATGCAGAGACCATCAATTTCATTCCAGTTTTCTAGAGCTGATATCATCACTGTATTTTCCAGAGAGGTAGTCCATGGATATATTTGCATGCATGTACGTATCACCATATATGCTTTGCTACCACTTGGTCAATGAATTTTAGAAGTGCAGAGGGACTCAGTTTAGTAACTCCAAGATCCCAGTTTGAGTCAATGAATTTAAACTGGACCAGTTTAACTCTTTGTACTTCCAGTTTAGGACACTGTTGTAGGATGCAGTTGTTAAAATGTGATGGGTGGTTGAAAAGCATATAATAGACTAAGGGTTGGGATTTGATTGAGAACTTTTCAGCCGCCTCTCCATCATTCAGCGGGCTGTTAAAGTTTGGTTGTTTGAATTATGTGGGTGTAGTGGGGTTGTTTTGCACCTGTGAGACGCCCGGATCTCCAACAGCAGATTTCAGAACGACTGAGTTCCTGGAGACCTACTGGCACTTGGATTGAGTCTTCATGGAGTGAGTTCTCAGTCAGTGGTTCCCTCTAAGCTGAGTTAGTGTGAGCTAGCTCATAGTTTTTTAGCCTCTGGCTCACACATTTTTGTCTTAGCTCAGGAAGGATGGCTCCAAATCACTTGCTCACAACTTTAAAGCCAGTAGCTCACAGAGTAGAATTTTTGCTCACAACACTCCACAGCTTAGAAGGAGCATTGCTCATGGTGGATGGATCATTAATATGTGTTACCAAGAAGATAGATCCAGGTAGTCAGCCATGTTGGTCTGAAGCAGCAGAACAAATTTAGAGTCCAGTGGAGCACCTCTAAGACCAAGAAACATTTATTCGAGGTATGAGCTTTTGTGGGTGTGCAAGGCACACTTTTTCAAGGACACTGGAATGGCAGGTGAGATTCTAAATTTATAGACAGGGATTTAACAGCAAATTAACATGCAACATGATGATGTTTAAGTTATGCAAGGTGGAGGACTGGCATATAATTCAATCCCTTCATAACCTTTCATCCAAATTAAAATGAAGGCATAACAACCTAACCAAGGTATGCCATTGTATTACTGGCAAACTGCAGCTGTTCTACCTGATTCTATAGCTAATTACGGTTTGAAAATATGAAAGCAAAAATATTCTCAGAGCTAAGATTACATTTTAATCATTAAGTTGCCTAGGACATGAGCTTTCACGATCCAAAGCTCCCTTTCTCCTATACCTTTTACTCTCACAAATTTATACTGTGAGAATCTTGTTAGTCCTTAAGTCATGACTGGCCTTGAATTGTGGTGTTCTACCGCTACCCACCTATTTTAACCATTGTAGCATCCCAACAAAAACAACCCAGTTTCCATAGAGATCAGGGTACATCCATTTTCCACAAGAAGACACTACATCACGTTAAGTGAAATAAAATAATTACCGCTGCTAGGGCTTTAATGAACAGTTAGGTTTTGGGATTTTCTTCTTGCATGGAACCAATTTTTTTTCTTTTTTTTTTAAAAAAAGCTTTATTTCCATTGAACTTTCTGTAGTGCTTTGCAATTGAATGCTTCACCTTTTCAGCACTGAGTGTCAAAATTCCTTTGTGAAAAGGAAATGCTGCACGGTTAAGACTGCTCAATTTAATGCTTTCTCCCCATATGGCTTTCTAAAGATTTTTATCCCCTGTTCAGTGCCATTGTTATATGTCACATTAAAATTAAATAGGCTAGCTTCTGGAGGACAAAAAAAAAGTTTGATTTCATTTCAGTTTTTCATACTTAAGGAGGAAGAAGCTAACCAGAAGGTAATTTTAACAGACTGCACTGGAATAAAATATACAGTAATCACACCTTTGAAAGATGTACAGTAACAGCTGGCCATTGTCTGTTGGTGTATCAGCTTAAATTCATACAGTTTATGTACAACTTCTTCAGCCATTTAATCCTTAACATGCTTTGAAATTTGGTCTTTGAACCCTAAACTATGTCTAAGTTCATTGTGAATTTTACAGCTCCCTATTCAGTCTAGTAAGACACTCAGGGAAGCTTAGATCAAATAAACCAAGTAAAACTATTCCTTCCATGCTCTTTCTTCTCTGGACAATAGTTCAGGTTAGTTCAGCCTTTTCAAGTAGGTTTAATTGCAGAAGTCAGTAGCAGAGGGCATCTATGGCTTCATTATTAATGAAGGCCACCACAAGACATGCCAATATTTAATTTGCACTGATGTTATGCCTTTACTGACATCAACACAAAGCCAATTTCATTCATTTGTGGGAATAGTTGTCTTTACATCTGTGACACTCTTGGGTATCACTTTCTCTCCCTACAGAAGCAGACTCTGAATGGAAGAACTCTTGCAGATATTAGTTCCACGTTTATAACTTTCAGGAGTTGATGAGTTGAAAGATTAAAGCTTTAAAGCTGGTTGCTGATATGAAGGACTTCTAATAGTGCATATTATTAGGGTGAAGACCAGAGCTAGTGCTGTTTCTTTGGGGTGGAGGGAGATTCAGAGTGGCCGTACGAAGGCTCTCGCCTTGGGTGCCATAAAGCATGGACGGTTTCTAAAAAAAAAATTTGGTTGCCTTTAAAAATGATTAAATACAGAGGATAGATTCATCAGTGGCAAATAGTCATAATAATTACGGACTATACTATACTACTGTGCAGGGCTTTTTTTGTAGAAAAAGCCCAGCAGGAACTCATTAGCCTATTAGGCCACACCCCTGACAGTACAGCTCATTAGCCTATTAGGCCACACCCCCATATTACCAGAAGTGTGGTCATCCAGCCACACCCACCTTTTGCTTCTTATTCTGTTTACCTTGTTTGTTGTCAAAACGGAGGGCTTTTTTGGAGCAGGAACTCCTTTGCATGTTAGGCCACACACACCTAATGTAGCCAATCCGAATGAGTTTCTGCTGTTGGGTGTGGCCTGTTATGCTAATGAGCTCTTGCTGGGCGTGGCCAACTCGGGAGCCAGCCAGAACTCCGTTCCTGTGCGTTCCTGCCCCAAAATAGCCCTGGGATGTCCCATCCATTGATTGTATTGACTCACTCTGTGTAATCCGCCTTGAGTCCGAGTGAGAAAGGTGGGCTATAAATAAATACATGACAGCTGCATGACATTATTTGAACTTAAAGTCCCGGAAGTAGGAAACCTTTGAATTCCCAATTCTGGAGACAAGGAACAGGGTGGGAGGAGTCTGTTCATGCCCTTTTTTTACACTTTCTAGAGGCTGGCCACAGAATGCTGGACCCGTCCTGGAACACAAAGGAAAAGAATGCTGATGGGCTTGAGCTGTTCTTGCTTCTCTCTCTCTTGTCCTTTTTAGTCCCTTTGACTCATCCAGGAACCCTTTCAGGACACACGAGACTTGCAAGTAGAGGAGCAAGAGTTTTGGGAAAGGCAGTGAAAGGGTGTGTGTATGTAGAACGTAACTCATGTGTATGTATAAGATAACTCATCACTAGGAAATAGGGTTGCCAGCTCCTCACGGCCACCAGTGGAGGACGGGGAGCTAGGACTGCCAGATCCAGGTTGGGAAACTCTTGGAGATTTGGGGGAGGAGCCTGAAGAGGACAGGGACCTCAGTGGGGTACAATGTCATAGAATCCACCCTCCGAAGCATCCATTTTTTCCAGAGGAAGTGATCTCCATAGTCTGGAGATGAGCTGTAATTCCAGGAGATCCCATAAGGTTGCCAGCCTCCAGGTGGGGCCTGGAGATCCCCCACTTTTGCAACTGATCTCCAGCTGACAGAGATCACCTCCCCTGTAGAAAATGGCTGCTTTGAAGGGTTGGCTCTGTGGCATTGTGCCATACCGAGGCCCCTCCCCTCCTTAAACCCCGCCCTCTCCTGGATCCACCCCCAAAGTTTCCAGGTATTTTCCAACCCAGACCTGGCAACCCTAGTATCCCTGGGTCCCACCTGGAGGCTGGGATCTCTAGGAAAAACCACTAGACTCAGTTTCCCTTTTACCATAAGCCTTCCTCTGTGACTTCTTGTCCTGCCTCCTAGTAAGATTCCTCACTTATTTAATTTCTTGTGTTTGGCTGGATTCCACAACCACAGGAACAACACCTTGAGCCCCAGTTTCAGCTTCCTTTTAAAGCCTCCATGCCCAACTGTCTCCTCTACCCCCAGCCATCCAAGCCTCACCAAATGCTAAGAATTGACTATCCCAGGACAGTGGGCAGAGGACCAAATGGAACAAGACAGTGGCAGCCACATTCCTTATCCCCTTGGCTGTCAGGTTCATGTGTACAATGATGGGGAACTGAGCCTTTTCACACTTTACCCTCCCTATTGCACACACTTGAATGTTTTTTGCACCCTTTCCAGCTCACACCCACAGTTTGCTATTTTATATTAGTAGCTTGAATAGCCCGATTGTGTTAGAGTCTTAGAAGCCATTGTTAATACTTGGATGGGAGACCACCAAGGGAAACCGGAGTTGGTCTGCACAGAAAGGCAATAGCAAACCACTTCCTGTTCTCCTCTTGCCTTGAAAACCCCATGGTCCTGGGGTTGCCTTGAATGGGTTGAAACTTGACAGTGTACTATAGTTATTATTCTGTCCATGCAGGAGAGCTGACAAGCAGTACTTCTCCTAGCCTGCTGTAGCCAGTCGTACATCTTCCTCATGCAAATGCAGCAGGATTGGAAGGTAGCCTTTGCAGCCCACTTTTATCAAAATATTGTCAAGAAGAACTTAGAAGCGGGGAGAAAGCTGTACTGGGCATCCTTCACTTCTACTTGTTATGCATATGGGTCAGTTGGTCAATAAATCTGCAGTGTTCCATATACAATGGAGTGCAGTGATTTTTATTGTTCATAATAATGGGTTCTATTAAGTATGACTGGCAGTGGGAAGGATCACGAAAGCATGCAGCACTTGTTCTGAAAGGGTATAATGACTGTTATGTACTCTGGTGGTCCTTCCACATCAGCTTTTGTTTAGAAAATGTTTAATGTACACTTGTGCATTATGTAGTCAAGTGCCTGTTGTGGTCAATCATAAAAGAGAAGTATTTAAGCACTGTTTTTAATGGATTATTTTACTCAATAGAACATAATGGCTTATCGTACATATGTATATAATTGGCTGTTCTTGCCTGCGGTGACAATTTCTCAAAAGGGATGTGTGTGCCGTACAAGAAAAGCTCTTGCGGTTTACTTTGAAATGAAACAATGGATCTGGATTTAGAAGAAGAGGCGGGGGGGGGAGATCTGCTCTTCAGCATCTAACCAAAAGGAACTGGCAACTTTAACATCTGAAACTTGTATTATCTTGGATTTATAATTTGCTCATTAGTGAATGTGAGATTGGATTTAGAGAAAATAAGAAAGCACAAGGTCTAAATCAATTTCCTACTCTTACTTCCCCAAGCAAAAACCTTTAGGAAAATATTGATTTAATTATTATAGCAGTGGCATACATCTGGGTTGTTTATTGCTTTCCTTTGAGATATTCTTGCATTTTCGTCTTTAGATGGTTTTTTTGTAATGATTGTTCAGTTACATCTGCCCAGGGGTCCCCATCTGCCCACCACTGGGACCCTGCTCATGCCCTATTTCCCACTTCACACTTGCATACCCCCACCTTCTTGTTCAGCCTTCTGCTGCTTGCACAGTTTTTACTCTGTGGTAAAATTTGTGGCATCCCAAATGTGTGCAAAAGTCACGTGAGAACCAGCTATCAGATAATGTCAGGTCTGGTCTTAGGGATGTTGCAGTGCTTTCTGCAGTCTGTGCATGGAATTTAGCTTCGGTTCTGCAAAATCGAGCAACTGAGTCAGACCTCAGAACCAAATCCCTTGAAAAGAAGAAGCCAGTAACAGTTTCTCCATTGACCTGAGATTTTACTTCTGCTACACAGTGACACTGTTTCTGAATGATAAGGAATCCCAAACATGGTGTCCCGTGGTCCCTTCCGGTCAAACCCTGTGTTAGTTCTGCCACCATTGTGTGTTGCCTTAAAAGCCTTGAGGTTAATGCTATGCATTATTTAGAATAAATGTACTTTTTTTTTTTGGACAACATATTAGATTATGTTTTAAGGACTGAGGTTTGTTTCAAGTGCTTTCCGCTGTCTCTTTCTCAGTCCAGCTTGCGGGTTGCTCATAAATTCTTTATTGCCTCAGGTGCTATCTCCCTGACAGCTTTTGCCCAAGAAAGAGGTTTGAGGTTTGGTTTCTAATTGCCCTGAATCTTGTTGCTGAAGCTGTTAGAGAGAAGTAGATGGAAGATTTAGTAGGGGAACGGACCTTTAGTGACACTGTTATGCATTTATTCTATCATGGCATGTGCCCTGGCATTCTTCAGTGTTCTCTAAGGAGTGTTTCGAGGAATATGCTTGGCATTTAAAGCACAGTGAACTGGTGTAGAGTCACAAAAGATACAGTCTAGAGAATCCCAAGACTGTTTTCTAGGGGAAGGGCGGGCGGAATCAAGGACTTAGCTGATGGAGTCAGCTGAGAAGTAAGTAGAGACATGGCTAAGATATGATGTCACATCACTGTTTGCCACTAAATGTATGGGTCATCTGCTCTCTCCCCCTTTCTTCCTCCCTTATGCATTTGAACCATGCATAATTCAATGGCATGGTTGAAACACTGCACGGAACATTAATTTAATTGAACTAACTGTGGATTGGGGTGATTGTCTGAACCTGGGCTACTCCACTAATTGTGGATCTGAAACCATGACTTGAAGCTGGTTTATTTACCACTTGTGATGAAGAGATATGGATATCATGACTTTAGTACTGGCTAGTCCCCTGGAGCTACTCATTTTGCAATGCACTCTGGGGTACCAACTGGGTCTCTGTGGGCAGAGGTGGGGCAAAGAGCGAAGGCGATGAAGCCATCATTTGTCAGGGTACATCAGAATCTATGAGCTGAATTCTGGTTTCACAAAGTAAACATAGTTTAAGTTATCTACAATTTTTGTTTTGTGTCTGAACTAAGCCAATAAATTCTACCAGTTTGGTGTGAGAGTCAGTTTGGTGTAGTGGTTAAGTGCACGTACTTTAATTCCCCACTTCTCCACATTCAGCTGCTAGTGTGACCTTGGGTCAGGCACAAGTTCTTTCAGAACTGTTCGTGAAAGAGCAGTTCTCTCAGAGCTCTCTCAGCCCCACCTACCTCACAGGGTGGCTGTTGTGGGGAAGTGAAGGGAAAGGAGTTTGCAAGCCACTCCGAGACTCCAAGTGAAGGGTGGGGTATATTCTCTTCTTCTACTACTATAAATAGACAAAACACCATACCATGGTTTGTATTTCTCCTCTTGTAATGCAAACTACAGTTTGATTGCAATTTACAATCATTTTTTGTGTGGAGTAGAGATGTGGAGGCCTCGGGGGGCAACATAACAAATGGGGGGCCTCCCTCAAGGCCTTTAAAAAAAACTTCCAGTGAAAGAATTGGAAATTTTGGGGAGTACTGAAAAAATAATCCTCCTATGAGATTTTTCTCTTTTTAGAGTGAGTGAAATACTTTTGAAGAGAAGGTGGTAGTGCTATAGACACATGTAGCTCTTAAATCCAAGATGCACTGTTGCATATAGGAGGATACCTAACATGAATGACAGGAGCACAGAGCACTTTCATGCCTTTTCAGCTGTTGCATGCCTTCTGTTGTCCTTTTGACCTGACTCTTCCCTTGCGGCTTTTTCACCTCTCGCTCAGACCACTGACACATATATCCACAGACTGGGTAACACGTCATTTATTGCCCTAAGGTAGCTTGCATGGATTCCATTGGAGATAAGAGCTGTGTGTAGACTGTTGTGGAAATCTGGTTCCATTTTTCAGCCGTGTAACTGAGGAAGAATGTTTTGAAACATCTGGCATACCTGGGGAGGACGTCTTTTGGCTGCAGAAGTTTCTTTGTTCTTTGGGACATCCTCTGCCTTGTTTGTGAACTTTGAGATACTTTGGACACTATTTCATGAAAGGATTCAGAGGAGTCTCTTGTTTATTACCGTTATTGTGACCATTATCTTTGAACTGTGACCACCAATTCTACTTTATTTATTGATGTAACGTCACCATGTTTCAATAGACTTGTGTCTACTGGCAACTTGTGAAATTTGTATATTTGTTGATGGTCTACCCTTGCGTTTTTGTTTCTTTATACTAAGGTAGCAGAGGGCACATCAACTTGCAGTTTTTCTTAAGTATTGGGTGTAGTTGCAATGTTGTTTGTAGAAAACTAAGGGATTTATAATTTTTAAATTCCATAAAATAAGTGAAATGCTGCAATTTTATATTCTAAGTCATAAATGGTACATTTTATGTTGTTGAAGCAGTAAAATTATTTTAAGTTTGACAAGGCAGTAAGTCCCATGCATGATTCAGTTTTTCCCAACATTTCAATTTCCCCCCAGGGAAAAATTATCCCCCCCCCCACCCAGCTGCTTAGAAATTTCTGGAAATGTTACATCTCTAGGGGGAAGTGCAAACATTATACGCTACTTCGGATGTAAAGGCAAGCTATAGTTGTGCTAAACTGGAAGTAATTGACTCCAGCTGTATAAGAAGAGGTGGGATTCTTTGACCACACACCGAATTTGTGGAAGGTAAAGCCATGATTTGGAATCATGTCTAAACTATGCCATGGGTGGAAATCCCTTTTCGGTTTTATATTAGTTGTACCACCAGATGATTAAGATAAACAGAATTTTAAAGAGGTTCATCTTAAAAAGGTAAATATTTCTTTTAATATACATGGTTGTTCAAAATTTATATACCTGAAATAAGACAGTTATAGAGATATTATAAGTATTTTAAAGAGGTGGGCGTGCTAGAAGTAAGGACTTGGAAGGAAGAACTCTTCTCAAGAGGTGTAAGCTCTCTATGGGCTACAAAACCTCTCTGAAGAGTGTGAAGTCATTTGAAGTAGAACTTTCATAGTGGGAAGATGTGTTTGATGTGTGAACTCCACTATGCACATTGGATGACTAGCAAAGAGATTGTGAATAATAACGCTATGCAGGAATTGTGAATAATGTTATGCTTATTCTTGGTGCCACATGCTCCCTCTCCCGTGATACATGTGCACCCATAAGTGTTAGTTCAGATACTGTTTTCTTGCTGCTTGCTTCCCAGGTTATTCAGCAGAACAGAATGCTGAATAGAAGACAGACATTTTGATGCAGGTAGTACATAAAGAGAGAAGAAACATTCATTCTTAAAAGCCACGCGTATCCATGGCTATATGAGGCAGCTATCCAAAGAGAATGGGAGGAGGACAGTTTGCAGGCAGAACTGGGTTCAGAACATTCCTACAGAAGTCAGGAGGACTATTTCTATTACGTTAGGCTACAATAAGTTGTACAGCAATGGTTCTTGGTTTCCAGAAATGCAGGGCTCTTTTTGTAGCAGGAACTCCTTTGCATATTAGGCGACACACCCCTAATGTAGCCAATATGCAAAGGAGTTCCTGCTCCAAAAAGAGCCCTGCAGAAATGTATGCCTCTGTGTTAAAAACACTAAGGGAAAATGTTGCATAACTAGTTAGGATGGTGGAACGGGCCCCTCTCCCGCACCCATTCTGGAAAACCATTCTAAAGGACTTGTTCTACCACAAAAAAAAAGCTTGTGACCAGGGTTCCCTCTAAGCTGAGTTAGTGTGAGCTAGCTTGCGGTTTTTTAGCTTCCAGCTCACAGATTTTTGTCTGAGCTCAGGAAGGATGGCTTCAGAGCAGACTAATTTATGCAGCAGCCAAATCGCCCACTCACAACTTTAATGCCAGTAGCTCACAAAGTAGAAATTTTGCTCACAAGCTTAGAGGGAGCATTGCCTGTGACCTGGCCATTGCGAAACAGACGGTCCTGAGAGAGAGCACAATCAGGATACGGCTCTCTGAATAGCATACCTGGTGGGTGGACGAATATCAGGAGGCGCACTTTGATGAAGTATGAGAGCCCTAGGTCATAAAGGGCTTTAAAGAAAAAAACTTCAATGAGAAGTTCTGATCCAGATTTTCAGGCCACCCGTTCTTCCAGACTCACAGGGGGCTTCAGGGCTCTGCTCCTTGCCAAGAGACAAGGATATGTATGGTATCCATCTCCAGGAACCTTCATACTGAAGACAGACATAACATTGTTGTGCATAGGAATGAAGCCTGCCAAGTCATCTGTAGAGTTAGTCAAGTGTTGGGCAATGTTTCTAGGCTTCCTTGCCACAGTGGCTGTTTTAATGTTTATTTACAAACACCCCAAAAACAAACAAACGAAAAACACAACTTTTTTTTAAGTCTTAAGGGTTGTGGGCCTGAGTGCCATTGCTTGAAGCTAAGGTTATGTATATAGAGGAAGAAAAAAACACCTGGAGGGGAGTCTGCAACATAAAGTATTTTATTGATGGTCAGACTGAAAATAACGGGGGTGGGGGAGGAATGGATGATGCAAAAATGGGTAATGTGGAGGAGATAGGGCTGATTGAAAGAAAAGGAACATCTCAATTAAGAATTTGTACTATGCAGAGGAGAATAATTTGCAGTGAGTAGCATGAAGCATTTGGAAGCCTTTGTTAAATAGATGCTGAAACCGTTTAGCACACAACACCTCAAAACATGGCAAAAATTGCAACCGACCGTCCATGTGCATACAACCTCAACTAAAAGTAAGCCTATGTCTGCAAAATTACCAAAAGGCAGGGGCGGGGGGGAATTTAAAATGAAGGAGAGCCAGTTTGATGTAGTGACTAGGAGCATGGACTCTAATCTGGGAGAACCAGGTTTGATTCCCCACTCCACATGTAGCTTCTGGCATGACACTGGGCCAGTCACAGTTCTCTCAGAGCTGTTCTGGAAAGAGCAGTTCTTGAAAGAGCTCTTTCAGTCCCACCTACCTCACAAGGTGTCTGTTGTGGGGAGGGGAAGGGAAAGAAGATTGTAAGACACTCTGAGACTCCTTCAGGAAGTGAAAGGTGGGGTATAAATCCAATCTGTTCTTCTCTCTGCTTGTTCAGCACAAATGCAGTGCCCCATCAGTTTTACGGAAAAGAAGGTTCTGATCTCGTCTAGCAAAACTACTGACTGCTATTGCATACCTCTTCTGGAATCTGAGTCACTTTTGGAGTGCAAAGTGAGGCTTATCACATAGGCAGCCTTTCTAGGGGAAGCCGACTGACAGATATGATGGAGGGATGCTAGAGAAGATCAATAAATAATGACTGGAGGACAGGGCAGGATGTTTTTTGGCTCGTTACAGAAAACATCAGTATCGTTGATGATGGTACAATGGAAATTCCAGAGAAGTATTTGCTTTTTGTCATGTCCTCATTGTTGCTTTTGCTGTTTTTACAAAAAACAAAACTATCCATTGGACCTCTTTAATTGCAAGATTTATGGTATCTTGCTGAACATCTGTCATCTCTTGATTTGCGTTGGTACATGTCTTGGAAGGTGAGGTGCTGTGAGATGAGAAGACTTTTAATTAGGATAAGAGAAATAAAATAAGGCAGCATCCATGTAAAATCATACCGTGGCATCAACAGCTGTTCTCTTTCTTACTCATGCAGCCTCAGACCATTAGACATTGTTTCTTTACCAAAATAGATGTTCCTACTCAAGGCCAGAAATTATACATTAAATTAGACTATAGGTAGAAATCTGCCACAAATTTCTTCAGCCTTTGTTGAAATGAGTAGAAACTAACAATAGAACAGCCATGCTCATTCAACATGGGGTCTGTAGCAGAGATTCATTCTGGATTGTGGCCATGTAACTGTATCCTAAAGCTCTTTTCTACTAAGTGAGGATTCTTAACTTTACCAAATTTCCATACGTGGAAGGAGTCCTTCCATTTGTTGGACAAGCCCTGGCGATGGACGGGTTCCAGTTCTGTTCTGATCCCAGGGTTTATAGGGATACCAGCCAATGAGAGGCTATGGATCCTCTTTGAGAGGGAGAGGAAAGGAGTTAGAGGAGGACAAACGAAGTCAGCTCCTCAGACAGGGCCTGGACAGGGATTTAAAAAATCAGAATAGAAATAAATATCCTGTGCAGGGGCAGTCTTAATTATTCTGGGGCCCTGGAAAAATGTTAGAATGGGGACCCATAGTTATTGCCACCCCAGTGCCAGCCCCCAAGCTATGCATGACCCTAGCCCCAAGTGTGTGGGGGGATGACCCACTGCCACAAGCCTGCTGCCCAAGCCCCAGCCAGGATGGGCATGAGTAGCAACAGGGGCCTGTTCTTCTTTTTCTTCCCCTTCTCTTTAGGGTCAGGGCTCTGGGTAACCAGGGCCCCTTCCAGTGTGAGGCCTGGGTCAGACTGCCTCTGATGCTGTGCTAGGCAACGTAGACTATTTCAGAAAGATAGTAGGTTAGGAAAAGGTGAAAGGATCAAGGAAGGATCCAGAGATCAGCTTTTTGGAAATGAGCTAGGGTTATCTCCTGAACAAAGCTGGAGTCCAGCAGTACTTTTAAGACTAACAAACTTTTATTCTGGGTATAAGCTTTCATGTGCATGCACACTTCACTTATCTCTTGAGACTGAGTCCATAGGCAACTGGTAGGGTTGCTAGCTCTGGGTTATATAAGAATGTAAGAGAAGCCAATGTTGGATCAGGCCAGTGGCCCATCCAGTCCAACACTCTGTCATACAGTGGCCAAAAATACCAGGTGCCATCAGGAGGTCCACCAGTGGGGCCACGACACTAGAAGCCCTCCCACTGTTGCCCCCCCCCCAAGTACCAAGAATACAGAGCATTACTTGCCCCAGAGGCCCTATCCATACCTTGTGGCTAATAGCCACTGATGGACCTCTGCTCCATATATTTATCTAATTCTCTCTTGAAGCCGTTCATGCTTGTAGCTGCCACCATCTCCTGTGGCAGTGAATTCCATGTGTTCATCACTCTTTGGGTGAAGAAGGACTTCCTTTTATCCGTTCTAACCCGAACGCTCAGCAATTTCATGGAGTGTCCACGAGTTCTTGTATTGTGAGAAAGGGAGAAAAGTACCTCTTTCTCTACCTGCTCTATCCCATGCATGATCTTATAAACCCCTCAGCCATCGTTTCTCCAAGCTAAAAAGCCCCAAGCGCCTCAGCCTTTCCTCATAGGGAAAGTTCTCCAACCCTTTTATCATTCTAGTTGGGAAATGCTTGAAGTTTGGGGAGGTAGAGTCTGGAGAGGGTGGGATTTGGGGAGGAGATAGACCTTAGCATGGCACAATGCCATAAAGTCCAAACTCCAAATCAGCCATTTTCTCCAGGGGAACTGATCCATGTAATCTGGAGATCAGTTGTAAAAGAAGGAGATATCCAGGCCCCACCTGGAGGTTGGCAACTGTACTGACTGGACTGGGGAGGGATGAGGACTGAACAGGTGACACCCATGGTTCAAGTATTTATTTTAGTGTAAAGGCAGCAGTGAAGGCACTGGGTATCCCAGGGTTGAGTGAGCTTTTCCCAGATAAAGTCAGATTCTGGTGGGTAGCCAGTTTGGTGTAGTGGTTAAGTGCGCGGACTCTTATCTGGGAGAACCGGGTTTGATTCCCCACTCCTCCACTTGCACCTGCTGGTGTGACCTTGGGTCAATCACAAGCTCTGGCACAGCTGTTCTCTCTAGGACAGTTTCTGTCAGAAGTTCTCTCAGCCCCACCTACCTCACAGGGTGTCTGTTGTGGGGAGGGGAAGGGAAAGGAGTTTGTAAGCCGCTCTGAGACGCCTTTGGGCAGTGAAGGGCGGGGTATAAATCCAAACTCTTCTTCTTCTTCTTCTTCTAGCCGTGTTGGTCTGAAGCAGCAGAACAAAGTTTGAGTCCAGCAGAACCTTGAAGACCAACAAAGTTTAATTCTGGGTATAAGCTTTTGTGTGCATGTGCACATTTTCAGATACAGTAAAACAGAATTTCCTCAACAGTCCTGTTTCATTGTATCTGAAGAAGTGTGCTTGCACACAAAAGTTTAGAATCATAGAAAGTTAGAGTTGGAAGGGACCTTGCAGGTCATCTAGTCCAACCCCCTGCACTCTGCAGGAGCATAGCCGAAAGATAGCCCTACAACATTCCCAAAAGATGGTCGTCCAGCCTCCACTTGAAAATGTCCAGTGAAGGAGCATCCACCATTTCCCAAGTCAGTCTGTTCCACTGCTCAACCACTCTTACAGTTAGGAAGTTTCTCCTGGTATTTAGCTGGTAAGGACACCCTTGTCAGTTCCACCCATTAGATCTGCTCCATCTTCTACATGACAGCCCTTCAAATGTACCTTGAATAATTTTTTGTTGGTATTAAAGGTGTCACTGGGCACAAACCTTGTTCTCCAGATAAAGTCAATCCACCTCTCACCAGGAGCAACAGCCTATCAGTTCTGTAGCCCTGTGGGTGTGTCAGGTATTGTAAAGATTGTTAAGGGAACTCTGACCCTGCTCAGCCATGAAAAGAGACACACTTTTACACCATTACATTACATTTGCGATTTATATACCGCTCTCTCCATACAGCTCAGAGCGGTTTACAGAACACCCATAGTTTGATCTATACTAGGGGCACAGTGATAAGGGGAGGTGTATGCCTAACACAACACCTGACAGCAGGATCTATTGGCTTCAGTGGTAGATTCTCTCTCTCTTTGGGCGAAGACATCTCGATGCCGAGGCACAAATCTTCTTGCAATAGCGACTTCTTCTGGAAACGGCCCCCTCAGTGTGTGATTGCAGAACTCGGCTTTTCGTCCAATCAGGTCCAGCCTCACTGTGCCGCCACACCTCTCCGGGACCAGTCTCCATGCTCACGCTCGCCGCTCATCGTTCGCTGCTGTTGCTGCCGCCATCTTCGCCAGCCCGTCGTCACTGCTTCAGCCACTGCTAACACCGATCCCAAGGGAGGGAGGGAAGGGTGCCCCCGCTCATAAGGAGCAGGTACCCATTTATCTACTTGCCCGTACGGGCTTCCGAACCTCTGGGTGGGCGGGAGCTGAGACAATGGGCCGGGAGCTCACCCCGGCCGCGGTGGGACTCAAACAGCCGTTGGCTGTTCGGTTAGATAACCTTGTAGGCTTTAACGGCTTGCGCCACCACTTTAACACCTTGCACCACCATCATACTTGCCAACCAAAATAAGCCGTTTAACCTGTCTGTGGAAGAGACAATGTATGTACTGTTGTTCTGTTAAAAGAAGGTGACTGTGTGAGTCCAAAAGGGGAGGTGGTTGTTGTTCAATCACATAGTTGAGTCCGACTCTTCACAACCCCATGGACGACATCATGCCAGGCCCTCCTGTCTTCCGCTGCCCTCCAGAGTTTGCTTACTTTCATGTTTGTTGCATCGGTAACACTGTCTAACCATCTCATCCACTGATCTGATTTAATTTATTACAGCAAGAGCCAGTAAAACAATACAACTCTGATATAAGAAAGATTAAAACAGTAATAACATAGCAATAGTATAAAGACATTAACAAGGGAAAATTAATACAATTAGAAAAAGAAAATAATATTAATAAAAGAATCATACAATTTTTTCAGCTAAAATAAGTTTACATTTCCTAATAGCTAAGAAACAAAATTTTGCCACAACGTAACTCACTGAGCTCTGGACATCTTCTAGGAGGAATTTACAAAGGACTTCGGGCCTAAAATCAAGATAAGACTGCAGAGGGCTAAATCTAGACAGAAGGGGTAGTATAAGATGATCTCGTGCCTCTTGATAGAATCTGCAGAACAGGAAGACATGAATAACTGATTCCACCCTATTAGCCATGCATGGGGAACCATCTCACCCTTTGCCGTCCCCTTCTTCTTTGACCTTCAGTCTTTCCCAGCATCAGGGTCTTCCCCAGGGAGTGTTCCCTTCTCATTTGGTGGCCAAAGGATTTGAGCTTCAGCTTCAGTCTCTGGCCTTCCAGGGAACAGTCAGGGTTGATTTCTTTTAGGATTGACAAAAGGGGGGGAGGGAAGTACAAATCCCCTCAGAAGCTGGCGCTGCCCTTCCGAGAGCCACCAGGGGACTTCAGCAAGTCCCCCAGTCATCTCACTGATCACGTTTAGCCTTACTGACCACTCACAACCAAACATTTATTCAAGACTGTCCTTCGCCAGTCAGTCAGTGAGGACTTGGGATTCTGTGGCTGGACCGAGGGGAAAGTTTAGCAGGGGCTGTATAGGATCTGCTATCGGTTTACCCTAGATCCGTCCATTTAGTTTATCCACGTCCAGATCTACAGTCCCTGAGGAGCCCTCATGACTGGAAGTAAAAATTAGCTTTAGCCGTCGAAGGTGGTGATGGGAAAAGGGGGGTTGAAAAGGAACCTGGTCACCACACCAGTCACTTAGCAGAGGGAACCCTTAGGACAGAACTCATATTTTTCTTATGTCTGTGCTGAGAAAATGTTTAGTATAAAGCAGATTCTTACATGATTTATTTGGGGGGGGGCCTCTTTTAGGTGCTTATGTTGGTTGGCTCAGATCAGCAATCTAGAATAAGTTTTCTCCATCTTTCAAAGGAAAAAAAAAGAATTGCATTGAGTTTAAAGTATGTCCTGTTGCTGTAGAGGCTAACAATCAATCCAGCTACGGATCACCTTCTTCTTTTTTTAGAGCATGGCTGTCTTTTCTGTTTTGGCTCCCCACCACGACCACCAAGTGCAGACACAATTCTGAATTTACTATCAAATGCTTCTCTTGTTTGGCACTGTGGAAAAGAGTGTGCGGACTTAGCTCACATGCTGCACTTTTCCCAGCGACGCAAACAGGTGATCAAAGGGGAAGTGGCAACAACCCATAGACCAGGTGTATGCTGAATGCAGCCCAACTATGTTATATGAATGTAAGCTTTGGAGTTGTTCGATTCATTGGCTACACAAATAGCTCCCAATGCTCTTTCTACGACAGATCATCCTGAAGGCCTGCAGATTGATATGGGAAGGTTCTGTGTGGTATATGTCAGAAGATTAGAGGAATGTTAGAGCAATTCCCCCCCCCCCATTTATAACCCTCTAGGATCCAGTCGCACCAAATTCACTGGAATGTTGCTTTGTTTGGAATGACAGTTAAATGCATTTTTGCCAATTAATTTTGTGAGTGGCTTCTGCTATTGCCCATTACTGTGTCAAGTGCTCTGCTTTGCCTCTGACTGAAAGCAGCCTGGAATAGTTTAATTAATTGTATGTTTTTATTTTTGCAATAATTAGCTGTCTGCGTTTTTGAGCAAAAGACACATTTGAGACCGAAGAGTTATGAATGCCAAGTCCGTTTGTTCCTCCTTACCTAAAAGACATGGCAGGTATCTTTTGGAAGTAAAGCAGAGTCAAAGAATCTTGTCATGAGTACTAGAACAATGTCCTGACCTGGGTAGCCCAAGATAGCCCAATCTTGTCAGATCTCCGAAGCTAAGCAGGGTCGACCCTGGCTAGCACTTGGATGAGAGACCTCCAAGGAATAACAGGGTCATGACACGGAGGCAGGTAGTGACAAACTACCTGTGAATGTCTTTGCCTTGAAAACTTTCTGGGGTCGCCAAAAGTCAGCTGTGACTTGGTGGCACTTTCCGCTGCCACCACACTAGAACAAACGCGTGAATCTGATTCTTCTGGTTTGATGAAGGAGCCATGGAAACTTATGAGGTGCCTTCCATCTGCAAACACCAGGCAGGATCCTTCCTTTGTTGATTACTAGGCAGTGGAAGGATGCTTGCAGGGCAGTCCTAAGCAAAGTTACTGTCACGGAATTAGGACTGGATTGAGCCTCGGTCCTCAGCTAAAACTCTGCAAAACCTTTGGTATTTTAATTCCTATAGTAATTAGCTTCTGTAGTTGAAACCTTGGTTCTCTTCCCAGGAAGCATCAGGACTCTGCTGCGTGCTGTGGCCTTCACTGTACATGACTTTGACTCACGTTACTTTTGCCTTCTGGGAATGTTTATATATGCAGCAGTCAGGAGTCACTATCAAATTCTAAATAGGTAGAGTATCTGCAACTAGCTTCCTTGATTCTCTGAGTCACCCTAGCTCAACCCAGCTTTCCTTGACTTTCCTGACCCCAGAGATAGAAAGAAGGGGCTGAGCTTTGTGGTATACATCGAATGCTCATCACAGACTTGACTGACAGTTACATTAGCTTCAGTGAGTGAAAAGGGGTATTTAATGTCTGAATTAGTTTTGCTTGTGGTTGTTCTGATCAACCACCCTGCCATTATGGGTCTTGGCAGAACAACCAAGGATATCCTTTATAGAACTTTGAGTGCCCTATTTATGTATTGGGGCTGTGTTGAAATATTCTTTGTTGAATACTGAAATGCTACAAAAACGTTTCCTGACTTAATTTTTAAAATTTATTTATTAGTTTAGATTTATATCCCACCTTGCCTGGCAGGCAGGTTCAAGGTGGCATACAATGAGTTAAAATTACAGTAAAACACAGATAAAATTCCAACAATGATATATAAAGTGCAGGTTAAGTACAAATAGCAAAAGTGCGGATGGCAATTGTTGTAAGGTGATCCAGTATGGCTAGACCAGTATCCCCGGTAGAATGCCGGTCATCATCTTAAAAGAGTGTGTAATGGAATAGTTTTGGTTTACAACAACTGTCTCTTTCTCTTGATGAAATTGGGAAGCCAGCTTTTCTCCCTTCCCATAATGAATACAGTGGGAATGGGAGTGCATGAAAAGGTTCCTGCACCCCTTATTTCCCTAAGAGTTACACCCTTTGAAGCCCATGGACTTCAGTGGATTTAGAAATGTATAACTCTGCTTAGCATTGTACTGCATGCGCGGCCTTTCAGCAGTACTATAGAGACATCCTTGCATGGATGTAGGATGGTGTTGGTCATAAGACTCCTCCAAGTGGCTATGAATGGTGGGGAAACACAGACATGGGGATCCACTGAGCTAAATAGTTGCATAACTCAGTGGTCCCACAGCCATTTGACTTACTTGCTTGAGCTAATTTAACAGGAACTCTGACTCCAGAACAGCAGACTCTCCTGGGCTGGTTCTTAAGGGAGAGAGAAGGTTTACATGGGTTCCCACTTTGTAGGGATGCCAGCTTCCAGGTGGGACCTGGGGATCCCCCGGAATTACAGCTCATCTCCAGACTACAGAGATAACTCCCCATGGAGAAAATGGATGCTTTGGAGGGTGGACTCTATGGCATTGTACCCCACTGAGGTCCCTGTCCTCCCCAGGCTCCACCCCCAAATCTCCAGGTGTCCCCCAACCAGGATCTGGCAACCACTCCCCCATCCCCTGCCTGTGGCCAGGGAGGACCTGGCAACCCTAGTTCCCAGCCAATCAGGAGCTCAGAACTGTGAATGCTGGGAAGTTTTGGCTGGTACTCTGGTCTCCCAAGCAGGCAAGACCCGCTTCAAAGGCCCAAGTTCTGGCCTTACAGGTATTAGCATCTGATAGTAGGCATAATTTATTTCAGAGCCAGGCCAAAGTTTTAAAGCATTCTGAAAAGGCAGTACTATATGCAATGCCATGGGCTCACAGCATTTTGAAGTTTCTTATGTATAAAATACAGTTCCTAGATTCTACCCATAGTCTGGCATATCTCAGAAATGGAGCTGAGGATGGAGTTATGCAGATGAAGGGGTGTGGCTGTCCAAATAGGAGTGCTCATTTCTTGGTGAATACCCGTTGACTTCTGTGAGACAAATTAATCCTTTTTCCCAAATAAGATTGGTTGCCGTTTAGTCTTGTGGAAAATTTAACATGTTGTAGAGCACTTACGTTGGAAGTGAATAACACTATTAAGTATTGGGGGAGTTTCAAAAGAGATGCATTGTGCCTTCAGAATTTCTTGCACAATACAGCCCCTCATTTATACTTGTTCTTATCACGATGGTTAGTGTTCCTCTCTGCATCCAAAATGTTCTGGAACTGAGCATAGCCTGTCACAGTGAGAGATCTCTTTCAAGCAAGGGACTCTGGTATCCATCCTAATCATTTGATTGTTCCCCGAGTTAATCACTGACATTTTGCATGGCCCTTGACAGTTTCTTGGCAGTAGTACAGAGCCCACAGAATAAGTACTTCAAGAATTGTGCCGTATACCTATTCAACAGTGATGTTTTGAATGGGTTTCTAGGCCAGAAGTAGCCAGCCACAATTAAAAGCACCTGGAAGGCTGCTTAGACAATTAGTTGAAATGGAACAGCTCACGTTGCTTTGCATAGGGCTGGCAGTGGGAGAGACTTAGTTCTGTATGGAATCAGAATGCAAAAGGCAAGGCAGAAGGTAACAGGCACTGTCTCCTTTCATGATTCTGACTTGGAAAGAGTGCATTCTACTTGACTTTCTCTTCTTCTGTCTCCTGCCGCTGATTTGATTCAAACAACCGTACACCAATTACTGTCAGCATAAATTGAGCAAGCTTGCAAAATTGCCTTCAAAGTCATCCAGGAAAGGCAACTTTTATCCTTCCGCATAACTGAAATGTTATGTTGATATTATATACAATTATTCTGGTAATTTATCAGTTTTTCTCTGGGGCAAGTTAAGTGCACTTTATGCGTTTTTAGTGAGACAGTTCTTAATGCATGGGATTCTGAATTATTCATCAGTAGCCTTTTGGTTTTTCAGAAGTTCTTTATATAGATTTGTTTGCTAATGCACTTGATAGTGTGTTTTGTGCTCTAAGGCATCATATAGGTGATGCCAACAGTAATATAAATGCTAAATTATACATTCTGGAACTCTGCATTCAGAGAGAGGGTGATATTCATCTTTCTTTCTTTCTTTTTTGCCTCCTGCATTCCTGTTTATTTACAAATCCACACACACGCACATTCATACTGCAAAATAATTTATCATCTCACACCAAGGCTGGTGCAGTTTAGCTGGGTGTGACAGTGCAGGATGGCAATTGCTGGTCATCTCAGTGTTATGAAAAAAGCAACTCAATGAAAATGGAATTCTCGATGGAACATCCAGATTTTATGAGCCAACTCACACAGCTCTGTCGGCAGGTTGAAAAAACTGATCTGCATGGATGTGCTGCAGCATTTAGCAAGGAGACTTTGGACTACTCGAAATTCATTTGGAGTGAGAGAATGTGATCTTGTGGAATTCTGGGGGTCTGCATTGAAATTGGATGGTATTTATTTTTCACCTTGCCTACCTATAATTCACATACATGCTCATGCTGCAGTCATGTCTTACCAGCTCAGCTCATCTCTTGAGACATTGGAGGGAAAGCGTCACTAGCCTATGCTACAAGATTTAAGTTGAGGAGATCCCGTCTTAGGCCACGGAGTTTTAATGTCCATTTCAGCACAAATTTCAGAGAGGAAGAAAAGTCTTTAAGTCTGGTCCCCCCACCCGACTCTGGGTACATTTCTCCCCAGTATTTTTTACAAATTTACAGATGCATGTTCTCCCAGGTGCACTGTTGACTGTTAGTGGTTTTGTGTGTTTGTGTTCTCCTGCCAGTTTAGTGTAGTGGTTAAGAGCGCAGACTCTAATCTGGGAAAACTGGGTTTGATTCCCCACTCCTCCACATGTAACAGCTGGTGTGACCTTGGGTCAGTTACAAGTTCTTTCAGAGCTGTTCTCTCACGAGCAGTTCTCTCAGAGCTCTCTCAGTCCCACCTACATCACAGGGAGAAAGGGAAGGAGACTGTAAGCCGCTCTGAGACTCTGAGTGAAGGGTGTGGGGTTGTTTCTCCTCCTTCTCCTCCTCCTCCTCCCCCCCGGTATGCGTTTTTAATACTGCTCTGACCTGGTTAGGCCTGTTGGTTTTAAGATACAATTTTATTAGGAGATTTCTGTTACCGACTCTAATTGTATTTCCCTTCCTTCTCTTAGGATTTAAAAAAATATATTTCTGCTAATGAAACAAAGTTTGAGTCTGGTGGCAACTTTAAGATTATCTGAAGAAGTATGCATGCACACAAGAGTTTATACCCACAGACAACATGTAGGGGACCGCACTGTAGGATAACTGGTGATAGGGTCTTGGGTAGCAGATCTAAGACCTGTGCTTGACAGCTTCTATTCAGCTTACTGGCTAAAATGGTCTAGAGAAGTGCCTCACAAAACAGCAGGCCCTGTATACGAGCAGTTTGGGTAGGAAAGATTCTCCTTCCAAGACTGGTAGAGAGCTTTGTAGTCAGAAAGCCAATATTTTAAACATTACTTTGCATGATAAAATATGTATCCACAAGTTGTATGTTCCTCATTCAGACTTGGAGATGGCAACTTTTAAATAAACGGAAAGACATTTCCATATTTGTTCACGAATTTGATAGTTTCCCCCCTGAGAGAATAGTAAGTGGCAAATGTGCCAGGCATCAGATCGGCATTGAATCACTTTTGCTCCTTTGCTGACTGCATCTTTGTGTTGCAGGGCAGAGACCCCCTTTCTGTTTGTGACCTCTTTCTGTTGGACAGACATCCTTCAGTTCTGAGGTCACAGGCAAAGATTCAAAGACTGTCTGTTGGAATAGCGGCAAGCCAGGCTTTTTGATAAAGTTCTCAAAATGTGCTTAACATGAATTCTGCAAACCACTCTGGCTTCAAAGTCTCTGATTTTTGCTAGACTCAGGTGGGTAAGTAATACAAAAGATCAAACTGTGCATAAATGACAAAAAATATATATTCAACATTCAATGAGTATAATAATCTAAACCTATATAAATAAAAGTAGCTTTTAAAAAATACAATATAGTAATCAGAAACTCAAAAATACGTGGTCCAAATACACAAACATTCCTATTAGTCCACCTTCAGAAATAGTCCAAGCCAAATTCCTCAAACAGTGAAAAGTCCAGGGCCGAGGACAGACTGGCAATTTGCCGCGGGATGGGACCCGGGCTGACAACGACTCAATATCGGATTAAATGGAATGTTCACACAGGCACATCTGCCTGGCGTCCCCCACCCGTAGCCTACCGGTGCTCTCGCGCTTCACTGCCAGATTAAAAAAACACCTGATAAAAGCCGGTGCAAATCTTGAAAGCCTGCGTTTGTCGCGCGTTTCTCTGCTTCCGGGGAGTCTGAACGCGCAGCCGAAAAGCCGGGAGCAACCCGCGTTGGGCATGAGGCAGCGGCGGTGTGATTGGCTGCACTCCGCTCCACTGCCCAATGCGGTGCCGGCGTTGCAGGGCAAAAAAAAAAAATCGGCAAAATGCGCTTATGCGCACATACGCCCACAGCCGAAATAATGGGGAAACAGCGAATATAGCGCGCCTCCGGCGCGGCAGTCTGAACGCTCCCACGCGCCTCCGTCCAGTATCTTCCGGCAGAGGCCCCCGCTGTGTGGACGGGAAAACCCGGTATCGTTTACTCCGGGGTTTTTTTGCCGCGACTCGATACCGGGGCAAATTGCCAGTCTGTCCTGGGCCCAGATAAAGATGTTTATGATTCCTCTTTTAAAAAAACAAAAAACAAAAAAATCCCTCATCTCGCCACTTGTGTATCCACTTCACAGCCCAACCAGCTTCAAGTTGCTGTATTGCCTTGCTTCCTCAAAACACCAAACCCGCCCAGTTCCAGAGTAAAATAATACACAGCATCTTTTTCATTCTTAATGCACATAAGACCAATTACTGTGACAGTCTCTATTCTATTCTAAGAATCATTCTCCACTTAATATGAGATGTAGCTTTCAATGAAGTTATTTACATTTTATTGCTTGTATTCTATGGAAGATCATTAAATTATGAATAAAATACGGACCTCAGAATGCTAAATCTTCCACGATTGGCTTACTTCTACTGTAATATTACTCTTTTACATGTTGTAACTTTCTATGAGCAGATCCTCCTCCAGATAACTTAGATAGACTTAGACATTAAATTATGAGACTCTTTTTCAAAAGCAATCTGCTGATTTCGGTGGTGTAAAATGGATGGCTCACCACAGATTATTGAAAAGTTGGGGAGAGAGATTACATGGGAGCTTTAATTCTGTCCCAAAAGTGATTGATCAATTCACATTTAGAGCCTAGTGATGTGCTTACATGATGCACAAGGAGAAGTGATCCCACCTTTTACATTTGGGCCTGCCCAAGATATGGAGCTTTGAAGCTTTAATCTGTTTATGAGGATGTCAGATGAAAATCATCAAACATATTCCTTGTAGTCTGTGACAGAAGTTGTAAGAATTATTCGTTTATTGTTAGTTTCAGGTGGGAAGCCATGTTGGTCTGAAGTAGAAGAGTAAGATTCGAGTCCATTAGCATTTTAAAGACCAGTAAGATTTCCAGGATATAAGCTTTCAAGAATCAGAGTTTGCTTCATCAGATCCAACCATGGGAGCCAGTTTGATGTAGTGGATAACTGCACAGAATCTAATCTGGGAGAACGGGATTGATTCCCCACACCTCCACTTGCAGCTGCTGGATGACTTTGGGCAAGTCATAGTTCTGTCCAGTGCTGTTCTTGAAAGAGCAGTTCTTGAAAGAGCGCTCTCAGCCCCACCTACCCCACAGGGTGTCTGTTGTGGGGAGGGGAAGGGAAAGAAGTTTGTAAGCTGCTCTGAGACTACAAGTGAATGATGGGGTATAAATCCAATCTCCTCCTCCTCCTCCTCCTCCTCCTCCTCCTCCTCCTCTTCGATTCTTGAAAGCTTATACCCTGGAAATCTTGTTTGTCTTTAAGGGTTGCCAGCTCCGTGTTGGGAAATACCTGTTGATTTTAGGGATGAAGCCTCTGAGGAGGGCGGGGTTTGGGTAGAAGAGGGACTTCAGTGGGGTATCATGCCATAGAGTCCACCCTCCAAAGTGGCTATTTTCTCCAGGCGAACTGATCCCTGTCACCTGGAGATCAGCTGTAATAGCAGGAGAACTCCAGACACCTCCTGGAGGCTGCAAACCAAAGAGAGAGATCACGGGATGGAAACTGAAAGG
Source organism: Gekko gecko (assembly GCA_029375565.1). Classification (NCBI taxonomy): domain Eukaryota; kingdom Metazoa; phylum Chordata; class Lepidosauria; order Squamata; family Gekkonidae; genus Gekko; species Gekko gecko. The sequence goes on along the minus strand of JAPDNY010000011.1, from coordinate 92,148,065 downwards.
AAACAAACAACCGTGATGTTTAGTGCCAAAAAAAACGTTCTTCACCAACTTATAAATTCTTGTTTCAGTAATCAGTTTACTGGAAGTAATTCAAACACCATCGACACCAACGAACCATGCATATGACATCTCGTTTCGTGTATACCTATATCAAAGTGGTTAGCATTGAAACACAAAGTTAATCCATTTGGCACACACTCTCAACATATCTCATAGTCACATTCATCAAATACATTAGTATTTGATGAATACGTTAGTGTGTATACATCACACTAAACTGTACTTTACACCAAAAGCATAAGTGTTCCTGCAAAGGACTCAGTAGAAGGACTTCTTCTCTAACACGCAGGCAGCTTCCCCCCCACACACACCTTCTCCTAGCATTACTGCACATACTCATCCTCAAGTTAAACAATAGAACTTGGTCACGACGGGATTATCTGAGCAGCCAAATGCACCCACTGCCCATCAAGATAACGCAGATGCAGATCATCGGATCATTGACTGGACAAGCACTTGGAATGGCTACCTTTTCTTTCTCTTTATCTTAAGCCAGCCATTCTAAGAGGTGTCACTGTTAAAGGTAAAGACTCCCTTGCTTGAAAGCCAGTTGAATCCAACTCTCGGGTTGCAGTGCTCATCTCTGTTTCCAAGTCAAAGAGTCAGTGCTGTCCAAAGCTGTGCTGTTTCTGTGGTCATGTGGCTGGCATGACTAAACAGCAAGGCGCACAGAACGCTGTTACCTTCCCACCGAAGCGGTACCTATTTTATCTACTTGCAATTTCTTACTTTCGAACTGCTAGGTTGGCGGGAGCTGGAACCAGAGACGGTTACTCACTCCGTCATGTGGCACTCGGGTCTCGAACTGCTGAAGTACTAACCTTCCAGCCTGCAGTTCAGTGTCTTAACCACTTGAGCCACCGCAGCTCCTGGTGTCACTGTTAGCAAACATTATATCAATAGCCCAACACTTAATTTCATTCTTTTGACTCATTAAGGAACTGGCAGCTTCTAGCATCTTCCTGGGGACTACGTGCTTTGGTGGCTCACGCCCAAGTCCCTCTTAGGGTATATAAGAAGAGCATCTGCCCATTGTTCTCTCTCTTCACCTGCCTACCTCACCCCATCCTATCTAGCTGACTCCATTCATAGCGCTGTCTGAAGTCTACCACATCTGCTGCTGGTCAACACATGACCCCTTCCCTAGAATTTTCCCCATTTTTTGCTGCAGGATCACCTCGTCGCATCGGACAGGTAGAGTATCACCCCACCAATGATACTTCCTGCTAATGCAACTCTCGCTGTATTATTCTATCGAATTTCCTAGTTCTGTATTACTTGAGTGTGTGATTGTTTTATTTTATATTGTAAGTGCTGTGTGTGTGTGTGTGAATTATTTAGTAAAAGAAATCACATTTAAGATCTAGTCTCCTGGTCTATTTCTGGGAATCTGAATAAATTGGACTCTGGTATGCACAGGTTATTGCTCCCTTATTAAAGCCATTGCCATTTAACATTCATATTCCCCCATTTTATTAAAGAAATAAGGCAATTTGGCTAACAATATGATCCCCCTCACTGCTACCAGCCACTCTGAAACTCACCTTGTTGATATTTTTCCCCCGGTGGTCCAGAAAATACTTTGCTCCCTCAGTTGTCAGTGAGCTCTTATTGTTAAGTCTTCCTTAAGTTGGTAATATGGCCACAGGGTTGTTCTTTCTTTTTTCTTTTTGTAGCTCTGTGTACAGCTGCAGGGCATTTGAGTAAATCTCACACAGGGAGCAAGATGGACCTTTCCCACATGGGGATAAGTTCAGATAATTAAAGCACAGCGGGGCCTTCCCCATCGGGTTAGTCCCTACTGCGCAGAACACTTAACATAATGGTTAATCTAGCCTTGCCTTCCCATTCCCTTTTCAGCCGCTGGAAATTCCATGCAGTTTCTCAGTTTCCTTTGTAAGTCTTCGGCAGAAATTGCCCAGTCAGGTTTTTCCTCAACAATCAAGAGGGCTAGAAACCTGCTGTTCCTTTTAAATGGCAACTTGGCTTTTCTTTTCTTTTTTGCAGTGCTCAGGTTGCTATTATCCAGTCACAACCAGTTGCAGATTTTTGGTACACAGGGCAGAGGGGTATCGCTGTTTTTCATAATAGGAAAACTACATTGTTTCCTGTTAATTTTATGATCAGGCTAACCATTGCCAGCTTTGTTGTAGTAGTAGTTGTTCATGTTGTTTTGCTTTTGCTATGCAACATCTGGTAACGTCACTGAATTCCACAATACTTCCCTTTCGCAGCAGGGCCATCCATATGCATTACAAAATTAACAATTATGTAACTTTAGAAAAATCAGTCTTGAGGCCTAGTGCCAACCTGTCAAAATATTGTGCAGAAAGGTAACTTCATATGCTGCTTTAAGGCTACATAACCAAAAAGGCAGTGAGACTGTAGAGAAGATGCAAGTCACAGCTGTATTAAAGGCCCACCTTGTACCAAACAAGTAGAGAGGCAACAGGCTGTAGGGCTGTGCATGAAACTGGCTGTAATTTTGTCAACCAGGGTAACAGGTTTTCTGTATAAACCATTTTGCATGAGGCTCGCAAAATGAAAGCCATATAGTGTAATTCCTCCATATGACTAAACTGGCAAGAATGCATATATCAGAGAATCAAATAAAGCGTTTTGTTTATGCCATCAGATTAACTTGGCTGCAGGAACAGACTGGAGAGCTTGAGTGAGCTTTCAGAGGCTACCATCAGTCAGTGAGCCCATGTAGTAAAGCGGACTGACAGCACTGTCCTCCAGTGACTCAAGAAGAGCAATGAACCATCGGAACAGACTGCCATTGGCTTGATTAATGTTGCAGCTCCTGGGACATCATTCCCTGTTGAAAGTTTCTTCCTTTTCGGTTAACCCTCCTCATGCTGTCCAAAATGCCGAAGTGACAACTGAAAGAGCGTTTCCACCATGTCAGTCCCTTTTGGTTAACCCTAAATAACCTCAGGCAGTTTTAAGAACATAAGAAGAGCCCTGCTGGATCAGACCATCTAATTCAGCATCCTGTCTCGCACAATGGCCAACCAGTTCCTCCAGATGGCCAACAGCAGGGCATAAAGGCCACGGCTTTCCGGAGATGTTTCCTCCTGGCTCTGGGATTCAGTGCCTCTGAATGTGGAGGTTCCCCTCAGTCACCATGGCTAGTATCCATCGATAGACTTATCCTCCATGAATCGGTCTCGCCTCCTTTTAAAGCTGTCTATTCCCTGTGGCCATCACTACGTCCTCTGGCTGGGCTAGATGGACCACTGGTCTGATCCAGCAGGGCTCTTCTTATGTTCTTAAGAAAAGCAGTATATAAATATTTTAATTAATAAATACGCATAAATGATAGGTTAGTAGCACTAGCAACTAACATGCTTTGCCTTATTCTACGTGGCTAACCATGAGTTAATGTACTCTTACAACTGAGACAGGCCCTGCTTGCAAAAACATTTTAATGTATCTCTTATCACTCTGTGAGTATGTCACAGTTTCATAATAGTGTTATTCATATTTATCTAGCTCAGAAAAGTTGGCATTTTTCCAAGTTGTAATGATGAATGCGTTAAGTGAAAAAAATATATATACTTTTTTAACCGCTGAAGAAAATTCTGTAGAGGTGAACAAAATCAGTTTTAAAAATAATTGAACAAATGCAGCAGGTAAAATGTAGGGGAAACGGCACGATTTGTAGCTTACTGAGCTAAGGACATGAAGAGAAGTGATAAGAAGCAACATGCAGCATATATAATAATATATTTTTAACAGATTGCAGTAGAAAAGAGCCAGGGATATTGGAATATGAGATGAGCTCTGGTTTGTACCAATCCACAGGAGGAGTTCGTCACCAGTAACAGAATTTGAATTATATTTTACTAGATTTCCTGCATATGTCAGAAATAAGTAATTGCCAATTACCTTGCTCGGAAGAGCTGGTAGGATACAATCATTTCACTTAGAAAAGCATAAAAGCTGTGGAGCCAGAGAAGAACCAAGGGAAGGTCTGTGTTAGGAGGAGATAGAGAGTGTCAAGGAACAGGTGCCGAGAAACGGAGAGTGGATGAACTGAGGCCAAAGCCGACATTTGCGTGAGCTTGAAATGTAGATGCCGGGATTGAGATGCCAGGCAATACTGGCAGGGGGTGGGGAATATCCCCCCCCCACTCTGCACACCTATGTAAAGTAAGCAATGCACAGACTTAGAGAAAAATTCCAGGAAGGATGCTGTTGAGTATATAACTTCATTGCTTTATTGGAAGGTTATGTCTCCTTGGTGTATTATCCTATGGAGTCGTCTTTTAACCGAGACGGGGGGGAGGGGAAGTTGTGTTTTCCCTTTAAAAGTAATTGTCTGTAATTAGATGTTATAATTTATTTGAAACATTGATAAGGCAGAAGCAAAATATTTCATCAGTTAGTACTTTAAGAGCCTGATCTTAAGAATTGCTGCACGAGCAATTAAGTACTTCCAAGGGAGTATTTATAGACCAATATAATGTTAAGATGATAGTGAGAGTGAAAAACACGGGTGGAAAGTTTTAGTGTATGGAAAATCGACATGTTCATAAAGTGCTTGGGCAGGGATCAGCTTAGGGTCAACAAATTGTGTTCCTGGCGGTTAACTCACCTGCTACAAGTCTCTTTAGTTCATTGACTGTATTATGTACAGTGGACATGGAAGCCATGCTTTTTAAAATGTATTTTATGGAACCTGGAGTGCTGCTTCCACTTCAGATGAAAGACAGGAGGGGGGAACCCTATTTCATCTTTTGTGAGGCACTGAAACGAGGTACAAGATCAAGGACAGCCAGATGTAGCTGCAGCTGATGATTTCAAAGAGACCAAGTTAAAGGTAAGCTTTCTGATCGCTGCTTGCCCCCAATTATTTCCCGAAGGAGTAAGTTACTTGCATCGATGGAATAAATAATAATAAATATTTCCTAGCACCTTTTGGAGATTCAGATACATTATCTTGATGTATAAATGGACGTTATCTTCTTGTAACCCTTGACAAGAACACTGTGATGTAGGCCAATATTATTGTCCCCATGAGGGTATGCGGGAGAGAGACTGGCTCACCTTAGTCCGCCAACTGAGTTGGTGGCAGAAGTGAGATTCGAACCAGGGATGTCTTCCGTAAATGAACATCCAGGAAAAATTGTTATTATTTTTATTATTATTATTATTATTTTTCCGGCTCTGGGCGATTTACGGCATTAAAACAGATAAAATGCAACCAGCATGACAAAATCATTACAGTGCACTAATAAAACAAGCAATCCAGATGGCAGTCAATCCTTTTTGCCAACTGCCATGCTTTCTATGCAGCAGGATGTGGAAGGAAATGCAGGGCCAAAAGTTTAAAAAAAGGAGGGTGCCAGTTTTAACCGTCGCTGTCCTCAGCCGAAAGCCTGGTGGAACATCTCTGCCTTACAGGCCCGGCGGAATTACATTACATCCTGCGGGGCCCTGGTGGAATTTGGCAGAGAGTAACATTTTAAAATGTTCCCCTACAGGCTCTTCTGGGTTGCCTCTCTTACTGTCAGATTTGTGACCATTTGTTTGTCCTATGCACATGGTATGTATATTTGCATAGGGGTCTTTTCATAGAAAAACAGCTGCAGGAGCTCATTAGCATATGGTATGCTAATGAGCTATTAGGCTATTAGCATATGCCACATCCCCTGACATCACCGGAAGTGATGTCAGAAGGGGAAGCAAAAGGGGGGAGGCATCTTCGAAAGCTGGCCTGGGTGGGGGAGCTAAGAGAGAAGGGGTTTAAAGTTTAAAGTCCTTCTCACTAGAGTTGGGCCACGGAAGGAGGAAAGAAGGAAGGAAAGACAGATAGTAGAGAGAAGGAAAGAAGGAAGGAAAGAGGGAAAGAAAGAGAAGGAAAGAAGGAGGGAAAGAGAGGGAAGAAGGAGGGAAACAGGGAAAGGAGGAAAAAAGAGAAGAGAAGAAGGTAGGAAAGAAAGAAAGAGAGAAGGGAAGAAGGAGGGAAAGAGGAAAAGGAGAGAAGGAAAGGAGGGAATGAAAGAAATTCGTTGGCAATTTGGCCCCATTATATCCAATGGGCCATTGAAGTAAATGGTGAAAACATAGAGTATATTCTGGGGACTGGAGGGGAGGGGGTTTGAGGGAGAGGCTCCAAACTCACAGGGTAGTTGATGGAGCCTCTCCCCAAGATACCCACCAAGATTCAAGAACATTTGACCAGGGGGTCCGATTCTATGGGTCCCCAAACAGGTTGCCCCCATTCCCTCCATTGTTCTCTATGGTGGGGGAAAAGTTACTTTTTTCTCACGATGCTTTTAGTAGCTCTGTGGGGGAGGGGGTTTGAGGGAGAGGCTCCAAACTTTCAGGGTAGCTTCAGGAGCCTCTCCCCCCGCATACACTCCCATGTCTCAAAGCAATTGGACCAATGGGCCTAATTCTATGGGCACCCAAACAGGTTACCCCCATTACCTCCATTGTTTCCAATGGGGAAACCCAGCCAGCAGCACTTAAGGCAGGCAAGTAGGCAGCGCCTAGCAGTCAGACTCTCCCAGAGAATCTCAGGGAAAGTGAACTGTCCTGGGAGGTGCTTGTTTGCCATGAGAACAAGTGGCACAAGTGGCACTGTAGCAGTGCAAGCATGCCACAGTGCCACACAGAGACCCCAAAAGACCAAAAGGAACAACATTTATACATGTATAAATTGATGGTGTAGCCTCATCGCAATCTGCCATAAAGAACACTGGGTGACTTTGGGCCAGTCACACTTTACAGCTCATTTTACAGGGTTGTTGTAGCAATAAAGTAGCAAAGCGAGAGTTATGTATGCCATCTGGACATTCGTAGAGGAAGGATGGGATAAGAATGTACTAGGTGGAATCCTGTGAGAAATTTTGCCTTGTAAGTTCTGTGAGCCCTAGCACGATCTCGTCAGATCTCAGAAGCTAAGCAGGCTTGGCCCTGGCTAGCATCTGGGTGGGAGAACACCAAGGAAGTCCAGGGATGCTGTGCAGAGGAAGGCAATGGCAAACCACCTCTGAACTTCTCTTGCCTTGATAAATTCCATGAGGTGTCATCATAAGTTGGATGTGGATTGATGGCAGGAAACACCCCCTCCCCCCCAGAAAAAAAAAATCCCATGGCTTTCTGGACAGATTTTGCTCCAACTGTCTTAGTGCCTTCCTTTTGCTTATGTATCATTGCACAGGGATATATATTTAAACAGTATTAAAACACAGGCTGCAATCACACACACTAAATAATCCACTTTCAATGCACTTTCCAACTGGATTTTGCCAGTTCACACAGCAAAATCCAGTTGGAAAGTGCATGGAAAGTGGATTGAAAGTGAATTGTTTAGCGTGTGTGACCACAGCCACAATGTGGGTCAACTGTAATAAAGGGCGACAAGAGAAGAGTTGGGGAAAGTTACTTTGAATGAACCAGGAAGTAGTCTAAGGTCTTGTGGGGCTGACCTCCTCTACATACTGACCTCCTATGAGGTGTTTGGTGCAGGAAAGGGTCTTTTCTGCTGTGGAACTCAGATTCTGGTGTTCTCATCCCCCAAAGTCATAATTGGCCTTCTCACTGATGTCCTTCTAGAAAACTCTAAAGACTGTTTCAGATGGGTAGCCATGTCGGTGTGCAGTGGCAGAACAAAGTTTGAGTCCAGTGGCACCTGTGCATGCGTATGAAACAAGTGCATGCGTATGAAAAATTATACCTCGAATAAAACTTTTGTTGGTCTTAAAGGTGCCACTGGACTCAAACTTTGTTCTAAAGACCATGCTCTTCTGGAGGGCCCTTGAGGTGGACCAAATCCCTGTGGGTTATTTTTTTATCAGTTTTAAGTTTTTAATGCAGTTTCATCTTTTAGGTATAAATGAGGTATTATTATTGTTGTTATTTATTTATTTATTTTATTCGACTTACATCCCGCCCTCCCTGCATAGCAGGCTCAGGGTGGGTTCCATCAAATTTGGTAAAAATACAATATGCAAAAATTAGCACAGTTAGGAAACACCAATAAAATACAACCGTATCCTTCATCTGGTGCAAGCTGTTGTTAAAATTAAGGCTTCACAGATGCCATCTCAGGTATGCAGTTCTGACCCTACTGAGGGGAGGCCCAGTAAAGAGGGAGGGACGTCTGTCACCTTGGCCCTAGTTGAGGTGAGACGGATGTCCCTGGGGCCAGGGACCACCAGATGATGTTGATTGGAAGATCATAAAGCCCTTTGGGGCTCATACTGTTTATAATGTTTGTCTTTTTAAAAAATTCTGGCTGTTTCTGGAGTTTGTGTGTGTGTGTGTGCTGACTTGTTGGATTTGTTTGTAAATTTTAATACCATTGTTCTAAGATTTATTGTTTATATTTGTTTATTGTTTTAATATCTTACATGCATTTTTCATGCTGTAAGCCTTGTAACAGGGTGGAGCATAAATGTAATAAATATTGTTTATCCACAAGACTACAATTTGGTCTAAAATTCAAGCTCCTATACTTTTCAGTTCTTTCCAGATATTCATAATGAGAGCTTTTGTCTCTTACAGAAGACAAACTATCAATAAACGGAAAGGGGATTAGAAAAAGAAGAACTACTGGATAGCCAAATCAGTGACCCACAATGAGGATTATGTTCATTTAATATTCATTATCATTGGAGGTCTCTGGTCTGGTTGCCTAGAGATCTTTTTTCTGAACGTGAGTTCTCCTAAATTAATGGATTAGTTTGGCATATGGCCCACGCCGTTTCCAAGTTTCAGAGCAGGTAACAATGTGTTAATTATCATCTTATCCACAGACATAAATAAAACTATTTTCTTTCCCTGCCAAATCTCTGCAAGAAAACAAGTTCAAAATTTGAGTTTTTGTTTTGTTTTTGCTGAGAGGCCTCTCAGTTTGTGCAAATAAAATATCCTTGAGGCAGTTCCCAAGTCAGTCTTAAGTGTCATGCTAGAACATAGGGGCTTGGGTATACTGAGCTTGGGCTATTATTGGTTCTCTGATTTATCACCAACACTGTGTGTTGACTTTTCAAGTCAATAGGAGTCACTGTAGATGGCTTTCCATTGGACAATATTATATGCATGCATTCTAAGAATTAGTTGTTGATTTGAATGCTCTTCCCCCCGTTTTTTTTTGCTCCTTAGTGCTCTGAATAACTATCTTTTGTTTCCCCATATTCTAATAAACCACACTGGTCTATAGCAAGAGCTCTACATTGGCCTATATTTTTAAAATATATGGAGGCGTATTAACTAGTATGGGCAACTTACTGCATATTGCACAGTATTCAAGCTGGGTTTTTTTTGTGTGTGTCTGTGGTTGCCCTTTGCTGCCTCTTAGTTCGGCTTTGTTCTTTCAAAAGTGCATTCTTGAAATGAATATTTCATATCCACTTTACAATATAAAGAAAGCATAAGAGGAGTAAAAACAAGCATTTAACTATTCTTCACAAAAGCTGAATGATATGATGACGTCGCCATGCATCCAGGGATCCGCTGATTTCATAGAGCAGGACTTTCTTGCTTCTCCCTCCTGCTGCAGCTGACTGAGACCCCCCAGCTTTCGATCCTGGGGATCAGCAGACGCCCAGGGACAGCACCGGGGGGGGGGGGGCAAAGTAGATGTCTGTAGTAGGAGGGAGAAATCAGCAAAAATCATCACACCGTTTTCAAAGTCTTAAGTACTCTTGGGTCTTCAGAACCACCCAGCTAGCTGTTTCAGTGTAGTGGTTAGGAGCGAGGACTCTAATCGGGGAGAACTGGATTTGATTCCCGACTCCTCCGCATGCAGCTGCTGGTGTGACCTTGGTCAGTCACAAGCTCTCTCAGAGCTGTTCTCTCATGAGCACAGGCCTGTAGCTAGGGTCTTTTTTGTTCAGGGGGCATTTAGATTTTTAAGGAGGCAGTTAACTTACAGGTAATTAAATTAATCTGAATGCCTGTCTTTAAAGGGGGAGGCTCCGATTGTTGGAAATGTATTGTTGGAGATGTATTGAAGGCCCTACTCCTGAGTGCCCTTCAAAGCTTTCTTGCCCTGTGGAAGGGAACTCAAAAGGCGTTTAAATGCCCTCTGAGCTTTCTTTTCCCAGGTCTCATGATAACCCCCCCCCCCAATTCCACAGTGCGAGAGAGAGGGAAGGCTGAGCTCTCACCCTGGCTGCTGCCAGCAGTAGACAGCAGGACATATCTCCTCAAAAATATGGTTTCTGGCATGGTTATTTGTGGGGCGGAGCTTTTAATTAAGGGGGCAGGCCCCCAAAATACCCCGCTGTAGCTACAGGCCTGCATGAGCAGTCCTCAAAAGAGCTCTCTCAGCCCCACCTACCTCACAGGGTGTCTGTTGTGGAGAGGGGGAGGGAAAGGAGATTGTAAGCCGCTCTGAGACTCCTTCAGGTAGTGAAGGACGGGGTATAAATCCAATCTCCTCCTCCTCCTCCTGCCATGCCTTCCTTTCACTGTTCTCCAAATGCTGTAATGATGTTTTGTCTTGTATCTTTATTGTGGCCTCCAAAATTTGGATGGGTTCAGATGCCAGTTTATGTCATCACAGAAAAGCTTGCTACCCATAATTATTATGGCAGAGACAGAATGGCACAGTGGTTGGAGTATTCTGCTAGGATCTGGGAGACCCAGGTTCGAATCCCCACTCATGTCATGGAAGCTCACTGGGTGATCCTGGGCCAGGCACTGTCTCTCAAACTGACCTACCTCACGGAGTTGTTGGGATAAAATGCAGGAGGACAATGATGCCCTGTTCACACAAGAACTGGGGGACCTCCCAGCTGCCCGGGCCCTTCTGACCACTGCAGAGCTGGGATGTGAGAAAAATGGGGGATAAATTACGGAGAGCAATCTGTTGCTGTCATATCTGGTGTGACTGGAAGTGACATCATCATGACACTAGCAATACTCTAGCATTTGGTTCAAATTCTATAGTTAAACCATAGAGTCTTGGCTGAATGGGATGAGGGTTAGGGCTGCCAGATTCAGGTTGGGAAACTCCTGGAGACTTGGGGATGGAGCCTGGGGAGGACAGGGATATCAGAGGGGTACAATGACCCACAGTCCACACTTCAAAGCATCCATTTTCTCCTGGGGAACTGATCTCTCTAGTTTGGAGATGAGCTGTAATTCCAGGAGAACCCCAGGTCCCACCCGGAGGCTGGCATCCCTACCAGCAATGTTACCACATCACTTCCAGTTGCTTCAGAAGTGACATCAGTGGATCACCAGTGATGTCATTATGTTGCTGGCAAGCCCCCACCAATGGTGAATCTCCTGCCAGTTGCCGCCCTCATGCTGGCAACCCTAACAAAGATCATTGTTCCGTCTTCCATTTTATCCTAACAACCCTCTGAGAAAAGCAGGCTGTACATATCTAAAAATATATATTTTTTTTAAAAGTGGCTTACCTCACTTCGGCTGCGGTCACACGCGCTAAATAATCCACTTTCAGTCCACTTTCCATGCACTTTCCAACTGGATTTTTACCGTGTGAACTGGCAAAATCCAGTTGGAAAGTGCATGGAAAGTGGATTATTTAGTGTGTGTGACCGCAGCCTATTGTGTTTGCCTTTACATAATCCCTAATAGAACTACCTTTTGGGTGTATTTCGTTTTATCCAAATTACTTTCTTTTTCCCTGGCATTTTGATTAAGCACACTGACTTTCTCCAGTTATCTCTTTACATTTTAGCCTTTTATATATTTCCCCACATCTTAGGGACATCTGAACTGCAAATATCTGCTGCAAAACAGATGAACTGTAAATGAATAAGCAGCCTGAAGCATGATGTTTAGAAAACAAAAGGGGGGAAAACAAATGAATATGTATGTAAAACAGCATCAGAGTCTAACTATGGTTATGGACAGTGTGGAATTGCTGCTGTAAAGCTTGACTGAGCCATCCAAGAAGGCAGAAGTCCAGATGAAAGCATGTGGTTGGCTTTGCTCTTATTTTCCTTCAGTTAGCGCTGTTTGCACATTATAAGCAAACCCCCTGGATTTAAGAAAGCAGCTTGTGATGTGTCCAGTGTCATGAACTGGAGGGGAGAGACTGCTGTGTGTGTTTGGGGTGTGTGTGTGTAATGCCGCTGGGACACAAATAGCTCCTGCTTCTTCTCTTGGCTGAATGAGTGGGCCGTAAACGATGGTGAGTACCAAGGAACTGCAAAAAGCAAGAAAAAGACAACAGCGGTGCCATAGCAGCACTAGGACAGCTGGAGTGAAGACAATAATAAACAATGGAATATGAGCAGATCCAGCAGAGTGAGTCTCCCTTGCTCAGAACAAGGTTGCCAGCTACGACTGGCTACCTCCCAGGGGAAATTGCGTGTGTGTGGGGGGGACAGGGCGAGCTCACTGTCAAGCTGATGTGCAACACCATTTCCAGAGCAGAGGTGGCCTAAGAGCGACCGTCTAGGGTTCACGCAAAAGAGAGTATGAGCCAAATCCTAAAGGGTCGCCCTAACACGATGATGTCTCCTGGTTTTGTACTAGAAGAGACGCTGCACATCAGTGAGATGCCAGTAAGACCCCCTCCGTTCCCCCTGCCAGCCAATGAAGCAGCAATGGAGAACAGGGGGCACTGCTGGGAAGTTTCCCGTCACAGCAGGAGACCCTCCCACCCCAGCTGTGAATTTGGGGACCAGGGGCATAGAAATCAGTGGAAGGGGGAGGCCAGAGATGGCAAAGATGCTGCAGGAGTCAGAGGCCTCATTGCTGAGAATGAGCAATGAGAAGGCTGCAGCTAGAGCAGGGGTCCCCAGTATTTTGGATCCTGGAGGTACCTTTGGGATTTTGAAAAGGGGTGGCGAGTGCCATCCTAAAATGGCTGCAACGGGAAGCGGAGCCAAACCCAAAATGGCTGCTGCGGGAGGCTGAGACAGATGCGTTCCTCCCTCTTCACTTTGCAAAAGGATCCTAGGAGAGAGAGGGAGAGAGAGAGAAGCTGGAGGGGGAGAGATGGAAAACTGAAAAGAAAAGAAGGAATGCCCGAGAAAGGGGAATAGATAGAAATGTAGGAAAGTCTGGGGGGATGGGGGGAGAAAGAGACAGAAGAAGAACGAGAACTAGAGCCGGAAGGGGAGAATGAAACCAGGCATTGACTAAGGAAAGTTCGCCAGTCCTTCTGATCATCCAGGGGCTGCAGGTGCTATTGAAACTGCGGAAAACCCTTTCCTCTGAACGGCACTCAGTAAAAAGCCCTTCCTTTAAATGGTTCCACCCTCTTTCTGAAAAGCTTAGTGGGTGCCCATTGGGGATCCCTGGGCTAGAGAAACTCTAACATAGCCCATTGTCATTTGCTAGGGAAACCCACATGCAAAGGTCTATTTTTGGCCTTGCAGAAACTTCTATAAGCACAGGCCTAGTCTCTGACATAGAGGAATTGTTCAGCCCGGTTCTCTTTGAACATCTGCTGGCTTCCCTTAACTTGCACATAAAACCGGGTCCCAAACATAACTAACTTTCATTGCCAGCAGTCTGCTTCTCTATTGCCCTAAGTAGAGATGATTCCTTCTTTATAGGCTCTTCGCGGAAAGTTTTCCCCAGTGCCCTTTAAAGATAATGCATCTGTCTATCTGCCCTTCTCATCTTTAGTCTTCCTCTAAGACAGTGCGATTAATACCAGCGTACAGAGCTGCAAAGATTTAAAATGTCCTTAAAGGGTAAGAGCTTGGCAAATTAACCTCTTCTTGGGATGCCCTGACTCTCAGTCTGCTTTTGTATTAATCTGAAGACAATGGCATCTGGATGCCGGCATCTGAAACCCGTGTTATTGGTTTAACTCACTGGATGAGCTAATGCAGCCACAAATAGGTGTTATTAGTTGGAGTGCATCTTATCCTTTTTTGCACAGCACTTAAGCATAACTTACAGCCACTGCAGCCCTTATTCTGCATCAGGAGACTGATAAATGCGCAAGCGTAGTTTGAGGTGTGTGAACCTCGGGTGGGGGAAAAAAGGGCTTTTTTGTTCCATTTTCCTGATTTTAACTCCTACTTAGAACCTCTTCATTGTAAGTCAAGGGAGAGGTAAAATTGACTGGGTCATACTGCCAGCAGTAGCTGATCCAGTCAATTTAACTCCTAAAGAGAAGGGAATGATTTTGTATCCACTGGAGAAGGGTGTGTAGGGTGTGTGTGCACATTGCTCAAAGACAAATGGCGTTTTGAAATTGTCTTGACAATCCTGGCGCACTGATGTGGAGGAAGAGATGATAGCCTTGCCAAAGATGTCCATGAATGCAGATTTTGTGGGTGATGCATATATCCTTCACCATAAAAGAGAACTGTGGGACATGGGGACATGTTATCCATACGCTGGTTCCTTTTCAGGTCACGTAAATCTTTCAACTTTTACGTGCGCTATCCATCACTACTGATGCTATCCACTAGGTGTCCGTGGCACATCTGTTACAGTAGTGCTGATCACAGAAATGGCTAGTAGGTAAATTTGTTTCTTTGTTAAAGGTAAAGGTAAAGGTTCCCTTGCTCGAAAGCCAGTCGAATCCGACTCTAGGGTTGCGGTGCTCATCTCCGTTTCAAAGCCGAAGAGCCAGCGCTGTCCGAAGACGTTTCCGTGGTCATGTGGCCGGCATGACTAAACACCAAGGTGCACGGAACGCTGTTACCTTCTTTGTTAGTGCTGTTTAAAATTCCAGAGAAAATTATTTTGAAAGCCGCTGTCATTTTACTACCTGGTATGTTGATTAAAGGTTGTTGGTAGAGTTTGTCCATAGAATACAAAAGCTATTTAGTAATGATGAAGCACTGAATTTTTTTTTTTTTTAAATCCTGAGTCTAAACATTTGGACTAGATCTTGGAAGACTGGATTACCATCTACTTTTAGCTATGAAACTCACTGGGCAATTTCAAGATAGTCAATCCAGAGGAGGGCGACCAGGATGGTGAGAGGGTTGGAGTCCAAGTCTTATGAGGAAAGGCTGAGGGTTGGGTATGTTTAGCCTGGGAAAGAGAAGGTTTAGAGGGGACACGATTGCAGTCTTCAAGTATTTGAAGGGCTGTCATGTAGAAGATGGAGCGGATCTATTCTCTCTTGCTCTGGATTGCAAGACTAGATCTAATGGGTGGAAATTACAAGGGAGTCGTTACCGGCTTAATATCAGGAGAAACTTCCTGACTGTAAGAGTGGTTGAGCAGTGGAACAGCCTGCCTCGGGAGGTGGTGGATGCTCCTTCACTGGACGTTTTCAAGTGGAGGCTGGACGACCATCTTTTGGGTATGTTGTAGGTATGTAGGGGTTTCGGCTGTGTTCCTGCAGCGTGCAGGGGTTGGACTAGATGGCCTGCAAGGTCCCTTCCAACTCTAACATTCTATGATTCTATGATTATAGCTCTCAGAATTATTATGAAGATAAAACAGGGGAGGGGGAGAACTATGTACACCATCCCCAGAGTGAACTGTGTGGGGAAAGGGTGGAGTAAAAATGCAATGTTTGGTTGGATGTTTGATCTTTTGCGTCTGAGAACTTTTATGCTTCGATAATGTACCACAGAGTTAACCCAGGATAATCATAGTGTGATCAGAAAAGTTCCTTGCCTTGGGTATGTGCCTGTGGCGTGGAGTGAGACCACATGACATTAGCTTAAGGGTAAATTAAAGATGTAGGGCCGTGGTGGCTCAGAGGTTAAGATGCTGAGCTGCAGATCGGAAGGTCTGCAGTTCGGCAGTTTGAGACCCTTGTGCCACGTGACAGAGTGAGCTCCCGTCTCTGGCCTCAGCTCCTGCCAACCTACCGTTCTAAAGCAAGAAATTGCAAGTAGATAAATAGATACCACTTTGGTGGGAAAGTAACAGCGTTCCATACACCTCGATGTTTAGTCATGCTTGCCACATGACCATGGAAATGTCTTCAGACAGTGCTGGCTCTTCAGCTTGGAAACAGAGATGAGCACCGCCCCCTAGAGTTGGATTCAACTAGCTTTTGAGCAAGGGAGACCTTTAAATTAAAGATGGAGAAATGCTGCAGTCCCAACTTCACAAAGCAAATGGGAGAGGCTTTGCTCTGAAACTGAGAAGAGCCACCTCTCTACAAAGCAAGACTCACAAAGGACCAATTTCTGTAATCAATTTCATACCTTTTTGGACTTCTATGAAATGGATTCAAAAAGATCTCAGCAGATAACCTCGATGGTACTTAATTTGAAATAATGTATACTTTTTCTTTTTAAAAATCATGATGCTGTTACTGGTTTTCAATTAAATTTCATTCACAGTTTCTAGTAAACCAACTTGATAGGTTCATGTAGAGTAGGGATCAGAAATTTGAGGTCTCTCGGCGATTTGTAGCCCCTTGAGCAAGCGACTTCAGTCCAAATATCCTTAGAAAGAACAAGGATGTAAATACATGAACAAAACGTCTTGAAGGAAGAGACAGCTCAGAAAATGTGGAGATGGACACAGGTTTGGTGATGAAATGTGCCAGCAGGTCGCATCCAACATATTGCAACCCCATATGCGGATGACACCCAGCTCTATCTATTGTTGGGTGGCCAGTCTGACTCTAAATCGGGAGATCTGGACTGGACGCTACAAGCCATGGCTGGTTGGCTTAGATTGAGCCAGCTGAAATTAAATCCGATGAAGACAGAGGTCCTGTGCCTGAGCCGGGGCGATTTGAGGGTAGGGATCCCACTCCTGACCTTTGATGGGGCCCCACTGCTGCCAGTGCCAGAGGTTAGGAACTTGGGAGAGCTCTTGGATACCTCCTTAAAGATGGAGGCCCAGGTAGCAGCCACTGCCAAGCCAGCCTTTTACCATCTCTGGCTGATTAGGCAGTTGGTTCCCTTCCTCAGCCGCAACGACTTTGGCATCCATTCCCTGCTTGTAAGCCTTCCAGGGTCATCTGTTTGGCCACAGCATGAAACAGGATGCTGGATTAGGAGGACCATTAGCCTGATCCATCATGGCTGCCCATGCGTTCTCTTACATTCTTAAGACATAAACCCTTTAAAATCTTTAAAAATCCTCCCAACTGTCGCACGTAAGTAAAATTTACTTCTTGCAGAAGAAAGAGATGATCACCCGTGTCAGTGCTGTGTTAGCTTTCCTGCATTCTCTCCACCACTTTTCTCTCGCAGGAGTCTGAAATGCAAATTTGATGAGGACAAGATGTAGCATTTTTCCCCCTTGCAGAAAATATATGTTGCTTGGTACTTTTAATAACACCATCTGTCACCACAGCAAGTGCCAAACTTGCAATATTGATTGTGTCACTTTGGGGAACAGTAGGATATTTAGGATTATAAATAACATTTTTTCCTTAGCTATGTTTGGGTGTTTATACATGGATTTTGATCTCCTGAAACCACTGCTCTAGTGCTGTCATTCAGTAAGTCATGCAGTTCTTCAGGATTCCTGGCAATTACACTGGCTACTGATCTGTTCCCGAACCTAATTCAAGGTGTTACTTTTGTCCAGGGCTATTTTTGGGCAGGAACACAGGAATGGCATTCCAGCTGGCTCCTGAGTTGGCCACGCCCAGCAGGAACTCATTAGCATAACAGGCCACACCCAATAGCAGAAACTCACTAGGATTGGCTACATTAGGGGTGTGTGGCCTCACATGCAAATGAGTTCCTGCTCCAAAAAAAGCCCTGGGTTTTGACAACAAACAAGGTAAACAGAATAAGAAACAAAAGGTGGGTGTGGCTGGATGACCACACTTCTGGTAACTCAACGTGTGGCCTGATATGCTAATGAGCTATGTTGTCAGGAGTATGGCCTAATATGCTAATAAGTTTCTGCTGTTTGGTGTTGCCTGTTATGCTAATGAGTTCCTACTGGGCTTTTTCTACAAAAAAAGCCCTGCTTTTGTCCTTTCAAGCCCTGCATGGCTTGGGACCAGAGAATCTGAAGGTCTGTCTTTTCCCATCTTGTTTCTGCCCCAGAATTAAGATCACAGGGGTCCTTTCCGCACTTGGATCCCATCCCTGGTTTTATCGGAGTTCAGCTCGGGACACAATACCTTGCATTTATCCCTGGTTATAATAGCATCCATTTATCCCAGGACAGGTAGGCGGGCGAAACCAGGGTGACCTCAATGTAATGTGGAAACAAAAAATACCCCAAGATAATTACAGGGGTGAACTCGCGTGTAGTGTAGAATGTAAGTTCAGGGACAGGGTTGAACCAGGATTTAAGGTCTAGTGTGGAATCATGCCCTCTAGACGGTCCCATCAGCCAAAGAAGTTCAATTGGTGGGTAGATGAGAGAAGGGTTTTTTGATGGCAGCTCCTTGATTATGGAACAACAGAAGAAGAGATTGGATGTATACCCTGCCCTTCACTACCCAAAGGAGTCTCAGAGCGGCTTATAAACTCCTTTCCCTTCCCCTCCCCACAACAGACACCCTGTGAGGTAGGTGGGGCTGAGAGAGCTCTTTCCAGAACTGCTCATGAAAGAACAGCTCTGAAAGAACTTGTAACTGACCCATGGTCATATCAGCAGCTGCATGTGGAGGAGTGGGGAATCAAATCTGGTTCTCCCAGATTAGAGTCCACGCTCCTAACCACGACAGCAAACTGGCTCCCGCCAGGCACCCTCACTCTCAGCCTTTAGGAGGCAGCCGAAGGTGGTTTTCAGGACAGCATTCAACTAGTTTATTTTTACATATCGGCAGTTTAAAACTGAGATTTTATTCATGCCCTTTTATGTATGTTTATGTTTTATGATCTGTTTACATTGTAAGCCTCCTTGAATTCCATAAGGCAGAAAGGCAGCTAATAAATGTTCTAACTAAACAAATAAATACATTTCCTTTACGCAGTTACGAACGATATTTCTCTACAAATATTTATATAATTAAAACAGCATGTGAATCTGTCTATCTGTCTATCGAGTCAGTGTGGTGTAGTGATAAAGAGCGGGGGACTCTAATCCGGAGAACTGGGTGTGATTCCCCAGAACTCTATAGGAAGCCTGCTGGGTGGCCTTGGGCCAGTCACGGTTCTCTCAGAACTCTCTCAGCCCCGCCTACCTCACAAGGTGCCTCCTGTGGGGAGAGGAAGTGATGGTGATCGTAAGCTGCTTTGAGACTCCTTAGGGTAGAGAAAGGTAAAGGTTCCCTTGCTCGAAAGCCAGTCGAATCCGACTCTAGGGTTGCAGTGCTCATCTCCGTTTCAAAGCCGAAGAGCCAGCGCTGTCCGAAGACATTTCCCGTGGTCATGTGGCCGGCATGACTAAACACCAAGGTGCACGGAACGCTGTTACCTTCCCGCCGAAGTGGTACCTGTTTATCTACTTGCAATTTCTTGCTTTCAGACTGCTAGGTTGGCAGGAGCTGGAACTAGAGACGGGAGCTCACTCAGTCATGCGGCACTCCCGGGTCTCGGACTGCTGAACTACTGACCTTCCACAGCCTGCAGTTCAGCGTCTTAACCACTTGAGCCACCGCAGCAGAGAAAAGCAGTGTATAAAAACCTACTCTTATCTCTCTCAGGAATTCCAGCATGCTAGAAGCCCCTGATGCTTGGTTTGCTGAGGTAGGGTTGAGGTAGGGTTGCCAGGTCTGGGTTTGGAAATACCTGGAGATTTTGGGGGCTAAGCCTGAGGAGGGTGGGGTTTGGGAAAGGGAGGGACTTCAATGGAGTATAATGCTAGAGAGGCCACCTTCCAAAGTGTCCGTTTTCTGCAGCTGAACTGATTTCTGTCACCTGGAGATAAGCTGTAACCCCAGGATATCGCAGCCCCCACCTGGAGGTTGGCAACCCTAACTTGAGTGTATTATCGACCATGGAACTCTAGGAGGTGAGACGCTTTTGTTCTTGTTGTTTGGTTGGCTGGTTTGTTTTTGGTCAAGTTAGTCAAGCTTGGAACCCATTCTTTCAATTTGCAACCTTCCGCGTAGCCTTTTGGGATACAGTCCTTGAAGACTGTGGTGCCCTCGTTCATGGCTGTCTGCCTCCTGGTGCTTTCGATGGTGGGTGGAGTTAGTTTTCTTATTTGCTGAACTCCTTAACTGCTCTTGTACTGAAAATATTCTGACGGTTCTACCGTTTAAATTTAAAAACAAGAAACCCCCATTAAAACATTTAAACAATCGCTATAAAGCCATTTCAGCAGAGGCATAGTAAAAACCACATTCCATAAAAGCACACGTAAAACCGGTGGATGAAGAGAGGTGTAATTCAGAACCTGGACCCAGATCATTCAGGGCTCTCAACATTAACAGCAGACAGAATATTGAATTAGATCTTGGAAACAAATGCGTGTTCGTTAAGTTGTTGGGAGGACTAGCAGTATGTGCTAACACTTGCTCATTCCCATCAAAAGGGGAGCACAAGTATTTTAGACCAACTGAAGTTTCTGGTGTGCCTTCAAGGGCCAGCCCCACATACAGCACTATGCACTAATTTAATCTGGATGAAACTAAGACATGGATAACAGTGGCCAGATATTTGTTCTGGTATCATGCAGAGCTGACAATGCATCTGGAAATTGGTAAAGGGTACACCTAGTCATGGATGCTGTCTGGGATTCCAGCAGCACAGCTGCTGAGTTCAGGAGCACCCCCTCAAAAGGGAACTAGATCATTCAAGCACAATGCAGCTCTCCATCTAGAACAGATGTTTTCTAGACAACCAGCCCATCAACCCATCCCCTGTCTGGTTTGAGCTTCAGTTTATTTACCCTCATCTAGTCCATCGTAGCCTTTTAAAACTGATTCAGAATCTTAATTGCCTCAGATAAAAAAGGCAAGTAGAGGTGGGGGTCATTTACATATTAATGATGTCATACTCCAGATCTCTGGGTCATCTCTGCTAGTATTTTAATAAAAATGTGTGTGTGGGGTTAGCCTCAGGGGAAGAAAGTCCTGTGATGAATAGCTAGGGCTATTTTTGGGCAGGAACACACAGGAAGGGAGTTCCTGCTGAAAAGACGGGTCTTTGAATATTCATCCACATTCTGATACAAGTCGCCACCGATGAATACCAATTTTACCTGCTACTGGAGTTGGATTGCTCAGTGTACTTGCATTACACTTGTTCTATAAGAACAAACAAATCCACTGTGAGCTTAAATATTTAGAAACATAGAATCATAGAGCTGGAAGGGATCTCCAGGGTCATCTAGTCCAACTCCCTACATAATGGTTATGGTCATTTACAGCCATGTTCTGCTTCAGCAGCCAGTGTCATTCAGGATATTTGAGAGCAGGGCTATTTTGGGGCAGGAATGCACAGGAACAGAGCTCCAGCTGGCTCCTGAGTTGGCCACGCCCAGAAGGAACTCATTAGCATAATAGGCCAGACCCAACAGCAGAAACTCATTAGGATTGGCTACGTTACAGGTGTGTGGCCTAACATGCAAAGGAGTTCCTGCTACAAAAAAAGCCCTGGGTTTTGATAACAAACAAGGTAAACAGACTAAGAAGCAAAAGGTGGATGTGGCTGGATGACCACACTTCTGGTAACATGGGGGTGTGGCCTAATATGCTAATGAGCTGTGATGTCAGGGTGTGGCCTAATATACTAATATATTTCTGCTGTTGGGTCTGGCCTATTATGCTAATGAGTTCCTGCTGGGCTTTTTCTACAAAAAAAGCCCCATGAATAGCAATAGATTCCCAGTAACAAACTTCTGGGACTATCCCACAGGTTGTACCAGAATAGATACCAGGAACAAATTTGCATTATTGTGTCACCAGTCACCATCTCTAATAGGGTCCTCACCCCTTTAAGCTGTGGAGTCTTGTGAGCAAAAAATTCTACTTTGTGAGCTACTGGCACTAAAGTTGTGAGCGAGCGATTTGTCTACTGCATAAATTAGTTTGCTCTGGAGCCATCCCTTCCTGAACTAAGATAAACATGTGAACTGGAGGCTAAAAAACTGTGAGCTAGCTCACACTAACTCAGCTTAGAGAGAACACTGGTCCTCGGCCTTCCGTGCACAATTTCAGATATGGAAAAAAATTATTGATTGAATAAAACATTTATATCCCTCATTTCCTCTTGGTTTGAGGCAACTAGGATCCAGTTAGATAATCCGGAACAGCTTGGATTCTGCATAATTACGACTACATTGTGTTCCGTATGACCAGAAGAATTGACCAAGATAGGTTATTCTGCTCCCCAGTAAATAGAGGTCACGTGTGCTGGCAACATTCATACATGCCTCCTCCTTGACTCTGGTCTTGGGACCTTTTAGAGCTGTATATATACAGGGACTTCGTGGACTGACATTTCAGGGGGAAAGAGGTTTTGTTCCTTAGTAATATGGTTTGGTGGAGTTTTTTGCCTGCAAAATTGATATAAAAGGCCTGAAAAGGGATGTAGATTCAAAATGCACTCGATCACAGTATTTAAGCAGTTTCTGTATCCACGTGTGTTCCACCCACAGTTAGTTTGCTAGAATCCTGCTGGGTGTGTAGGCACAGTGTTGCTGAGGGGAGGGGAAGCAAAGGAGGAAGAAAACAGGGCAGGGGAGGGGCACACGGAAGGACAAGCTTTTGGAAGGGGTATGTGTGGCAGGGCATGATGGCACAGAGAAGAGGGGAACTGGTAGGGTGTCTGCAGCAGCCGATTGCACTGGCAGACTCCAGAAAAGTGCAAGCTGAGCTTTGAGTTTGTTACTGGTCTGCCATGTTTATGCAGTGGGATGGGGGAGTATTCAAAATGACTCTTCTGCAGCTGGGAAACTCTCTGCTCATACTCTTAATCCTTTGCCCAGGAATCTTCTAGGAGTACTCCAAGACTTCTTCTTTTCACCAGCTTGTAGTACCTATTGAGGTTCACTGGGGCGGTTAGTCCAGTCACCATTTGTTAGCCAGAGTGCTTAAATAAAGCTACAAAGGCAGATGCATCACTTTACAAGGTTACTCAGCTCACAAAGCTACACAGAGCTTTTGGAAGAGAAATACTTCTCTCTTTATTTTAGAAGTACTCTTTGGGTAGGAAAAAAACCCCAGAGTTTGATAGATTACTAACTTGCTGGCTAAAGGACGGAGGCAGATGGCGAGAGGCCCATCTCTCTCGTGGTGCCAAGAGAGCACCGCATGTCCCTCTCTCGGTGCGTGCAGGCAGAGAGAACGTCTTCATCCAGAGCGAGAGAGAGAAAGAGGAAGGGGAAATTGATCCCTGAGAACACAATCTGCATTTCAAAGGGGATAGTGGTAGAAGAGTAGATACCAGAAGAAAAGTCAGTGTGCCTGTCTAGCTATCTAGTCTCTCTTGCCACTCAGTCTGGAGGTCTAAAATAGGGGACATCTCATCTGGAACTTCCATCAGTATCAAGTTGGCATTCTGTTGCACTCTTATTTCTAGCTTAGCATGGCTGTTTGCTCCTGAATAATCCTATTGATCTCAAAAGAGGATTCTTTTGAGTAAAGGGATGGACGATGGTGAACACCCTTTTCAATCCGCAGAATTTATTTCTAAATGGTTTTAAATGTGTTGTCACTTGCTCCGAGTCCTTGGTATTCGTTGGGATAAATGCTAAGAACAAACAAATATCCTGTGGACATGCTGATGGAACAAATGAGCTATTTTAATTTTGTTTTAGTTCCGTTTATTTTGTTTCAATCATAAACCATAACAATAAAAGTATAATTACGAAGGATAAGTCACAACCATACCCAGACCAATTTAAAAACAGAAGTTTGAAATAAAACAGGAAATCATCAGCAAAAGTTTAAAGGCATATGAGAATTACGTGCCAAATACACAACTTACTATCAGCTTTCTTCCTTTGAAAACCAGTTCGGTGTAGTGGTTAGGAGCGTGGACTCTTATCTGGAAGAACCAGGTTTGATTCCTTACTCCTCCTCATGCAGCTGCTGGTGACCTTGGGGCATTCATAAGGTATTTCAGAGCTGTTCTCCCATAAGCAGTACTGAAAAGAGCTCTCTCAGCCCCACCTACTTCACAAAGTGTCCGTTGTTGAGGTGGGGGGGAGAGAAAAGAGATTGTAAGCCTCTCTGAGACTCCTTTGGGTAGTGAAGGGTGGGGTATAAATTGAATCTCTTCTTCTTTTCATTGGTATCTCACAGTAGTCAAAACAAAAGATCTTTTTGTTGTTGCTACCAACTAGAAGGGTTTTTTTTAAATTACAAATAGAGCCAAAGCTCATAGACGGTCATTTAATAAAGGATGAAACAGCTTGTTCTCCACATTCCCATAAATTCAACAACAGGACTTATAATATGGTATATTTTCTATCATATCTTCATCACACAGATAACTTCTTAAGTAAAAGGCACCATATGGATCCATCTAACACATGCATACTGTGCACTCATCGAACAATGCAAAATTCATTTACTGAACTCTCTGCAGTGTGAAAGCTTTTCTCCAATTCAGACCTGGATAAATCAGTTGAATAATGTTGCAGGGTGGGATGAAATTGCATTATTGAACAAATAGGACAGGTGCTGTTTTATTGTTTGCTAAGGAGAAAATCATTCAAAACAGTTATACCTCTTAACTTGGCTTTAAATTTCAAGTTAGCAATTGATATTCCAGACTCCAAAAGATGGTTTGTGGAAAACCATGCCCTTGGATCGGCTGGACTGGTGTTCTGGAACCAACCAGGTCACTCGGGAGGGATTTAATTGAGTTATGTTAGTGACTTGTCAATATTTTTTTCCCCTGTGTGCTTCCCTCCCACCTCTTGTTTTCTCTCTTTTGCTTGAGTAAAAACACATAAAAGTTGAGATTTATAAATTAGAATGGAACGACTACTGGTTGTTTCTCTCTCTCTCTCTCTTTTTTTTAAAGTCTCACCCAAGTATATTACTCTTCAGTGGTTCAATTTGATGCACAAATTGAAGGTATTGTAGCTCATAAGTATTGTATTTTAATAGATTCTCCGTTGTTGTCATAAAACATCTCCCTTGAAAAGGCATTTATACAAAACAGCCAACGATGGTGATAAAAATAATCCTTTATGATTCCATTCCTCATCCCTGATGGGCTTTTAAAATTGATTTCACAAGAAAGTAGCAGACACCGTGAATACGATGGAAGCAGCTTAGCTTTAGTTTTTTGTTGTTGTTTTTTTAAAAAACTTTCCTGGTGTTGATAAAGATTTTTCTCTGTCATAATGCAGCTTTGGCAGAAATAAGAAGCCCAGTAAATTGATTACCAATTACCGTACCTTGTTGCTAACAGAGTAAGTTCAATTCAAATCGTATATATGGATTCAAGCATTATCACCTTCAGCACCACCCGTCACCACCGCAGGCTTCTGACTCTACAGCTTATTTGGATATTCACTGACTGCCAGGTTCCCTTGTTATGAGAGCTACTGTTTCCCATGGGGAGTGGAGAGTTTCTGCCTGGTCTCTCACCATCATACCTACCAGCCTGCAGTTCTCCAGGAGCTTGAGAAGTTCCTTCAAAAAATATGCACTGTACCTCCAGGGCCATCTTAACCTTGATTGGATGTTATCAGCTGACTCAGAGGATGGAACAGCCAGTCTGCAGCTGGCAAGAGGAGAGAAGTAGTATAAGAGTAAAACTGCTCCACTTTGGTGAGGTCGGGTATGATCACAGCTGTGATGGAGCTGACTTTAGAACGTTAGTGATTAAACTTGGGAGCACGGGCATTTCCAGCATTTCTCCTTTTCAAAACTGGCGTTCCTGCTTCCTTCACAGCGGCATCAGCATCAACAGACCTGAAATCTGGTCGACGTCATTGCCCTGTTGAATAGGGAAGGATTACAAAATCCTCCCCATTCTGAGATTATTTGCTTTTGATGGTGTACCCAAAGAAACATTGTGATGTGACAGCTAAGACATTTAGTAAATCTTTGCATGTTAAACATGGGTATTACATTATAAGATAAATAAATCGTTCACGGGGAGGGCGGGACAGAAATCTAAGAAATAAATAAAATAAATAAATATTTATCTGTAATGTAATTCACTAAATGTCTTAGCCGTCACGTTTTATTTATTTAATTAAATTACATTTGCTAGGCCGCCCTTCCCTACAGGTGGGGCTCAGGGCAGTTTACAAAAGAGCGATAACACAATTCTTTCGTTTAAAACAATGTTAAAACCAGTTAAAGACAGATCAATAAATAAAAACCAAGTACCTATACCAGACGGCAGAAAAATCAGCTCTCCTGGCCTCCTTGGGGGAGGGGTTGTGGGGGGTGGTGAAGTGTACGCGAGAGTGCCAGATGCCATACTAATCCCCTTGTTGCTGTCCTCAACCAAATGCCTGGCAGAACATCTCTGCCTCCCATACCCTGCAGAAAGGTAATAATTCCCACGGAGCACGGATGTCTTCTGGTGGAGAGTTCCACCGGGCGGGGGCCAGGGCTGAAAAGGCCCAGGCCCTGCTTGGTGACAGCCCGATCTCTCTTGGGCTGGGGACCACCAGCAAGTTCTTATTTCCCGAGTGCAGCGCTCTTCCAGGGGCTTACTGAGAGGGGCTGTATTTCCTGTAAGGGTAACTGTGATCCCTCGTGTGTGTTTTTTGTTGGTGGCTCAGAGGTTAAGATGCTGAGCTGCAGACTGGAAGGTCTGTAGTTCAGCAGTTCGAAACCCGAGTGCCACGTGATGGAGTGAGCGCCTGTCTCTGGCCCCTGCTCCTGCCAACGTAGCAGTTCAAAAGCAAGAAATTGCAAGTAGATAAAAAGATACCGCTTTATTCCGTGTGCCTTGGCATTTAGTCATGCTGGCCACATGACCAGAGAAATGTTTTTGGACAGCGCTGGCTCTTTGGCTTGGAAATGGAGATAAGCACCACTCCCTAGAGTCAGATTTGACTAGCTCTCGAGCAAGGGAAACCTTTACCTTTACAACAGTGAAACATTAGCAAACTGTTCTTTTTCACCTTGGAACTCTGTTCACACCACATCTTTTCAGATCATATTTTCCCCCTTACAGAGCAAGATGGCTATCAATGAAAACATACCCCCTCAAAAGTAATCCTGCTGTGATCACATCAAGGTTCTTTTATGTGCAGTGTTTTAATTGATGTACACATGAACTCACTACATATCAGTAACATGTAAGAAAGAAGGAAGATATGAACTAGAAACTGCAGGTACCAATTCTGAAATTAATGCATATCAGTAACATGTAAGATTTAATGCATATCAGTAACATGTAAGTAACATGGTGACTGCAGCCATGAAATTAAAAGACGCCTGCTCCTTGGGAGGAAAGCAATGGCAAACCTAAACAGCATGATAAAAAGCAGAGACATCACCCTGCCAACAAAAGTCTGCATGGTCAAAGCAATGGTATTCCCTGTAGTAATGTATGGCTGTGAGAGTTGGACTATAAGAAAGGCCGAGCGCCGAAGAATAGATTCTTTTAAACTATGGTGCTGGAGAAAACTCTTGAGAGTCCCTTGGACTGCAAGGAGATCAAATCATTCAGTCCTAAAAGAAATCAACCCTGACTGTTCCCTGGAAGGCCAGATCCTGAAGTTGAAGCTCAAATACTTTGGCCACCAAATGAGAAGGGAGCACTCACTGGAGAAGACCCTGATGCTGGGAAAGATTGAAGATCAAAGAAGAAGGGGACGGCAAAGGACGAGATGGTTAGACAGTGTCATTGATGCAACAAACATGAAATTGAGCAAACTTCAGCGGATAGCGGAAGACAGGAGGGCCTGGCATGATCTGGTCCATGGGGTCGCGAAGAGTCGGACTCGACTGTGCGACTGAACAACAACATGTAAGAAAGAAGGAAGATATGAACTAGAAACTGCAGGTACCAATTCTGAAATTAATTTTAGAAGTTCTTCAATCTAAACCAGAAGGTAGGCAGACTATAACTCAGGGCAGAGCCAGCCTACAGAATACTTACAAAACAGAATGAGGGACATCTGCGCATCCCTTGGAGTGAAGAAATTTTGGAAACCTTCACTCCCATCCACTTAAAAATATTCCTATTTTTAACGTTTAGATATGACAAAATGTTGCATACTCCAATATGTTAAGCATGCCAATTATGATAATTTTAGATGATATGTATAACTTTTAAAGCTGGTAGTAAAGCAAGAATATTGGTGACATGGTGCGCTGCCAAATAAGTAGTGTTGATTACATCGTTTCTATTAAAAAACGGTACTCCTAACGAAACAAACCAGTGCTGCGTCTTTGAGAATGTGGAGCAGTTGGGACAAACCTTTCATTCCATCTGATTCACTGTTGTGCCTTGTGAATTCTAGAAGTCATCTGGAGTGGAGGAAGGATGAGAGTCTTTCCATTCAGAGCACTGAAATTGTATTGGGGGAGGGAACCGCAGGAATCCCAGGGTACAACTACACATTTCACCCCACTCAAATGTGCAGTGACAAACACAGTGCCATATTTCTAACAAAAAAGCAGCTATTGAAGATAGGGATTGGAGCAAGGACAGGAGGGTGTTTTCAATCCTGCCCACCATTTCTCTCCTCCAAATAAATCCTTTCTGACATGTGGTTCCAAACACAAATTGTCACCTGTGTCACTTCCCTCTTTGAAATTTCAGTCTCCCAAACCTGCTTTTCTGCCTTTTCTTCTTCTTTTTCCATGCATTCCAAGCTACGAACCTGCTCCTTCAAGGGGGGAGTGCAGCCCCTTCCAGAACCGGCTAGCTTCCAAGTCCCAGAGCAGTTTCTCCATTGACCAAAGCATCTCAGCCTTATCGAGATTGAGCTTCAGTTTATTGGTCCTCATCCATCCCATTACTGTCTCCAGGCACCTCCAGGCACCAGGCATCCCATTACTGTCTCTAGGCACCCAGTTTGGTGTAGTGGTTAAGTGCGTGAACTCTAATCTGGGAGAGCCAGGTTTGATTCCCCACTCCTCCACATGCACCTGCTGGATGACCTTGGGCAAGCCATAGTTGAGGCACAGCTGATCTTGAAAAAGAACAGTATCTGTCAGAGCTCTCTCAGCCCCACCTACCTCACAGGATGTCTTTTGTGGGGAGGGGAAGGGAAAGGAGTTTGTAAGCTGCTCTGAGACTCCCTTGGGTAGTGGAAGGTGGGGTATAACCACTTCCTCCATCCACCTCCTCTTCTTCTTCTTCTTCTTCTTCTTCTTCTTCTTCTTCTTCTTCTTCTTCTTCTTCTTCTTCTTCTTCTTCTTCTTCTTCTTCTTCTTCTTCTTCTTCTTCTTCTTCTTCTTCTTCTTCTTCTTCTTCTTCTTCTTCTTCTTCTTCTTCTTCTTCTTCTTCTTCTTCTTCTTCAGGATTTCCACAGACCCTTCTGACAAGTTAAGGAGAAATAGAGCTGGGTGCCCTCAGGCTGCCTAATATTAGGATGTTGGATATCCTGGGGACTACCTGACCCAATGAGGTTGCAACCAGGGCTCTTTTTCTAGCAGGAACTTCTTTGCATATTAGGCGACACACCCCTAATGTAGCCAATCCTCCCAGAGCTTACAGTAGCCCCTGCAAGAAGAGCTCTATAAGCTCTTGGAGGATTGGCTACATTAGTGGTGTGTCGCCTAATATGCAGAGGAGTCCCTGCTACAAAAAGAGCCCTGGTTGCAGTTGCTGAAGAAAGGGAACTGCTGCAAAAGTAAAAAAGGGGTGGGAATAAATGAGAATCCTCCCAGTCAGCAGGTCAATTGGTTGGCTGGCCTGCCATGGACCTCATCATTATTGTCATAGCAAAGTAGCAGCAGCAATGGATACATTGAAGAAGGGAAAGATGGGAAATTTTCTGTAGCTTGGATGCAAGCCAGAAAGATTCCTGGAGGCTCTTTTGCTTGCCTTGCATAGCAGGCAGGCATTAGAAGCAACTGAAGCTTGTACTCCAAGCCCAAGAAGTATGGACTTTGGCCATATCATGAGATGTGACACACACACACACACACCCACTCAGCACTGTAACCACAATACCATTCCGGAGTTCCATTACAGGGTGAACTAGGCATTGCATGGGAATAGGTGTATGAAACCTGGCATTTACTTGTTTTAAATGAAAGACCACTTTGGGAGGCTGCACTTTTGAGCAGAAAACTGGCAAGGAAAGCAAATGCTTAAATATTTCCAAGATGGACATTATCCACTCAAAATTGCCTTTTTCCCTGTAGAGGTCCAGCTGCCATTTTGGTCTTATAAATATACATCTGGAACCCCCTGGGAGAGGAAAATAGCTCGGAGGAATGACTTTGATTGCGAAAATGGGTGTTTAGAATAGGGTTGGTATCCCTCCCAGTTCTTGGGTTGAAAGCGCTTCCTCCTGGGCTGTTTTGTTGTTGGCATTTTGTTATATGCATTTGTGTGTAGCATTGAAAGGGCAATGGATGGGCATGAGACACTTTTGAGAAACTGAAGTGCTCCCTGTTAAGAGATAATCCCCACATTCTTATGCCAGAGTCACATGTTGGTTGCCTTGTTTTGCCCATCAAATAAGCTTTTAAAGCCATAGCATAGTAGTAGCGACCATGTGACGGCTTCTTCAAGAACGCAACCAATGATAATCTAAGAGCAGCGGAGAATGGCAAGGAGTGAATCAATATGATAAGAGGATAAAAATCTTTTGTACTGTAACAGATCTAGTGAAAAAAAAATTGTACAATAATATAAGTGGCTCCACTGAGATGGGTACCTGTAATAAAGTATTATAGACTACGGGGTATCTAGCAGCTTTTTAGAAACAGACATTCTGAAATCCATATGGTGCTTAAAGATCATTTCATTTCAATTACGCATAGACTGAACTACAAAATGCAAAGAGGGGCAGGGAGGAACACCATTCCCCGGAGGAAGCTAATGCTGTTTTTATTATTCATTACATCTAATAGTAAAATTACTGGCCTTTGTGCCAGTTGTGACAGCAGAAAAACAGGCCACCCACAGACAAGGTGGGGGACTTTACATATTTGGGGGATTTCTTAGGAATGCAGAAATACAACTTTGTAGGTTAATCAGTGTGTCTGCGGGGGAGACACAACAAAATCCTAAAGAAGACTGAGCATGCTCAAGAAGAACAGACTACTAAAAACAGCTAAGAGGCAGTTAAAAGGGGGAAAGGAAGCAGGAAGTCAGAAAGTTTAGGCTCTGTTAGCTTATAAGAACATAAGAGAAGTCAATGTTGGATCAGGCCAATGGCCTATCCAGTCCAACACTCTGTCACACAGTGGCCAAAAATACCAGGTGCCATCAGGAGGTCGACCAGTGGGGCCAGGACACTAGAAGCCCTCCCACTGTTGCCCCCTCCAAGCATCAAGAATACAGTGCATCACCTGCCCCAGCCTGAGAGTTCCTATCTATACCTAGTGGCTAATAGCCACTGATGGACCTCTGTTCCACATGTTTATCCAATTCCATCTTGAAGCCGTCCATGCTTGTAGCTGCCACCACCTCCTGTGGCAGTGGATTCCATGTGTTAATCACTCTTTGGGTGAAGAAGTACTTCCTTATATCTCTTCTAACCCGACTGCTCAGCAATTTCATTGAGTGCCCACGAGTTCTTGTATGGTAAAAAAGGGACAAAAGTACTTCTTTCTCAACCTGCTCTATCCCATGCATAATCTTGTAAACCTCTATCATGTCACCCCTCAGTTGTTTCTCCAAGCTAAAGAGCCCCAAGCCCTTTAACCTTTCTTCATAGGGAAAGTGTCCCAACCCTTTTATCATCCTAGTTGCCCTTTTCTGCACTTTTATAAAGTCCTTGGTGGGGGAGATGTGAGGATTTTTTTCCAAGCACTTGTTGAATGATACCATTTTGACTGGAGATTTCTTTCTGGTTCATGGCAAACCATAATTTGCTGTTGCAGCTGAACCCACCAACTATGGTTTGTACTTCCTTTCCTCCGGTTCTGGAAACTGGGATCAGAAACTGGGAATAGCAAACCAAGCTTGTAAGGTAAGAATGGATCAGTCAAAGTTTGCCAGTTCAGATAGAATATCACATTGTGGTTTGCTGCAAACCAAGATATAATTAAGTAGTTTGTGGCACATGAGAGACTGAGAGGGGGGTAGATGAGTGATTCTAGGGTCCTTTAAGAGTCATTATTTTAGTACCTAACCATGCTGCATCTGAACCTAGCCTAAGGCTGCTAAAAAATGGCAGCTTCCCCATGGCTAGTGTAATGATTTATGTAATGCTAAACTGGAGGAAAGGAAGAAGAGAAGAAGAAGAGATTAGATTTATACCCTGCCCTTCACTCAAAGTCTCAAAGTGGCTTACAATCGTCTTCCTTTCCTCTCCCCACGACGGACACCCTGGGAGGTAGGTAGAGCTGAGAGAGCTCTGAGAGAACTGCTCTTGAGAGAACAGCTCTCAGAGAACTTTGACTGACCCAAGGTCACCCAGCAGCTGCATGTGGAGGAGTGGGGAACCAAACCTAGTTCTCCAGATTAGAGCCTGCCACTCGAAGAAGAAGAGGAGGAGGAGATTGGATTTATACTCCGCCCTTCACTCGGAGTCTCAGGGCAGCTTACAAACTCCTTTCCCTTCCCCTTCACAGGACTGAGAGAGCTCTGGCAGAAACTGCTCTTTCAAGAATAGTTTTGACAGAACTATGGCTTGCCCAAGGTCATCCAGCCAGGTGCAAGTGGAGGAGTGGGGAATCAAACCTGGTTCTCCCGGATTAGCGTCCACACACTTAACCACTACACCAAACTGGCTCTCTTAAGAGAAGACACCTTAAAAGAAAGATATCATCTAGGGAGAAGCTATTGGTGTTAGTTATTTTTCTTTATTCTTATTATTCACACTGATGTGGCTCTGAACTAGCAGTGTTCAGCACAGTTCCCCAGTTTGATTTGCAAGTGTCGGACTTGCTGATTCACCACGCCTGACACTTGACAAACTGTCTGGAAGTACCCTAGAGACATCACTGGCAACCTGTCAGTCACAAGGGCAGAGGGGCAAGAGCAGCTGACGTAGCTGAGAGGTTTAGTGAATACCTTTCTCGAAGTGTTAGCAGAAAAACCAAAGGGCACCCCTGCAAGTCTAGTATACATTTTCCTCTGGGCAACAGGAAATGTTAGAAGGTTTTCACGATTTTGCCATAGAAGATAGTTAGGCAATTAGGACCACTCAAAGTTGACAAGGCACCAGGTCCAGATGAATTACATCCCAGAAGTGATGAGTCAAAAGCAGCAAGTGAAACTGAAATCTGTCGGCAGAGACTTCTGATCATGCTGCAAGAACAGGGTGGCTCAGAAGTGCTGGAGAGGAAACGGTGGGGTGGAGGGGCAGAAACAGAATTAAAGGGAGTCTCTAAGTAACTATTGAGAAAAGATCCAGGAAATACTAGCCCTTGCATGCCAGGCTAATCGACTGCAGGCAGGAGTTCAGAAATATTGATCGTGATAAATGAAAGGCAAGTTCATCTGCTGGGAAGGATTATTCGGATAATAGGCTTTCTCGTTCTGTTTTAATGGATTCCTGAAGAACAATCTCATGATTGATGGATGTGCTTACCTTTCTAGAATGCAGTTGTGTCAAACTCCACCAACTCTACAGCTTGTCTTCAGGAGACAGGCCATTTTCATGGTGTTCATCCTTCCTCAAGCTTTGAGTTTGATTCACACTTTCTGGCTCCGATCACTGTCATACCTTGAGTCTTTGTTGTTCTCATCTGCTGCGAGTTTCCGTCTCTCCCTTTACCACCCAAAGATAATGCCATGTACTTTGCAGAAGGTCTGACTGGATTGGAACTGGTTCTAATGTTGATCAGTGTTAATGAAACTTCATTGAGGAAACTTCTTTATTATTTATTTCGATTATTAGCTGCGTTCTCCATAAAAAGTAACAGCAAAGAAAAAAATGTTAGAATAAAATGGCAGAATTAAAAAAGCATTAAAACGCTGAATAAAATAGCATTAAAAGCAAAGTGAACATCTTTATCATGGGCAGATCATGATGGTGGAGAGTGTCACTGTCAAGTGCTCAGAATCCAAATCTGCTCAGAATCTGAATGTGGTCTACTCAATGGGACTTATCCCAGAAAAGCTTTCTTAGAATTTATTCATTTATTTTGGGATTTATATCCCGCCCTCCCCAAAGCTCAGGGTGGCTAACAAAAAGGCATACAAGCCGAGGTTAAAACAAATAAAAACAGAATAAAACAGTACAATAAAACAATACAGTGCTATACACTAAAGTGCCGGTGCTCTAGATGTTACAGAATAATTAGTTACGAGATGGGGATCCTGGCAAAAGTTATTAAATCCAGGTAACACAACCATCACCATCTTTATCCAGGGATGTCTCGCACCCCAATGGTGCCCACACAAATGGTGGTGGAGGTGCGATGATGGACAGTAACAATAGTAGAATAATGGTGGTGGCGGCCCCTACTCAAAAGCCTGGTGGAAGAGCTCCGTCTTACAGGCCCTGCGGAACTGAATGAGGCACTGTGAGACTCCAGTGTTATCATTATTATAAACTAAATGGCTTCTTTGGTATTAGAAGCTGAAGACTGCTTTCTTGAATTGTTTGATTAGTGTAGCTGAGCTGAGTTAGTAAAGGGCAACTTGCTCTTCTCTTCAGTCCAACAAATGAGTTCTTAAGATGCATTCTGGGAAAAATACTGCAATCTTTCTTTTTTTAAAAAAATAAACCTATCCATGCTGTGGAGGAAAGAAACAGGTATGTTCTTCTATGCAGTTTTTTGAAGACCTTAGACCAAAATTGTGGAGCCAAGGTAGTTCATGTATCATTTATATGCGTAAAGTGCTAGCGATTCACAACAGACTTAAGGTGACCCTGTAGGGTTTTCATGGCAAGAGACGAGCAGAAGTGATTTGCCATGAGCTGGCCTCCACCTGGCGACCTTGGACTCCCTTTGTGGGCTCCCCTGCAAGCACTAACCAGGGATGACCCTTCTTCGCTTGTGAAATATGGATGAAATCAAACTGGCCTGGGCCGTCCAGAGAAGGGCAGGCAAGTTCTAGGCACGGACAGTTTTATCTGGCTCTTTGGAGTCAGCTGTCATCATCAGAAATGTGCTGATGATCTTCAGCTCCATCTTTTATTATCTGAGTAATGTGGGAGCCAAGCATTGGTTGGGAATCAGTGCTGGGGAAAGCAGATGAGGCAGAATCCAGACAAGGCAGACATAATGTGGGCACATGCTCTTGGAGTGGTGTGTCTGCCTGGTTTTCGTGGTGCAAGTGCGTATGCTCCTGGACAGAGCTGTTTACCAGGCACATGTTTTATAATTTTATTGCTAGTTGTGTTGAATCATTGGTGGAGAATGATAGATTTTTTTAAAAAATGGTTACTTTAGGCAGTTCATGACAGGGAGGGCAGGAAGGGTTGCATCAGTGCTTAGTTCTGGTGGACCTTTCTTTCACATCAAGGGAAATGCTGATTGCCACTTAGGACCAGGAAGCAATTTTTCTTCAGGACAGTTTGGCAGGAGATCCTGGAGGGTTTTGTCATCTTCTGGGCATGGAACAGTGGTCACGGGGTGTGTGTGTGGGGGGGTATTTCTGAATTTCTTGCATCATGCAGGGGGTTGGACCAGATGACCCTGGAGATCCCTTCTAACTCTATGATTCTATGAAAAACAAACTAATATTAGCACTTAATGCTTAGTTTTTCTGGAAGGCAGGTATCTTCTCATCTCCTATTCCCAACGGGTTTGCCCTTCTTAAATGGGAAGGGTTGAGATGGTTGATCATGTATTATTACACTGCCTGTACTATAAAGTTATATGTTCCCAATATATTATGCTGATTTTGATAAATTCCCCAGGCAGGTCAGGGCAATTCTACCCTTCCCTCCTTCTTTCAGACTCATCTAAAAAATTACTCATAATGTAACAAAATTTTGTATAATGGCAGATGGTTGAGTCTTCAAAAAACCTGACCTCCTCAGTTGTGAAATGTGTGAGAGAATTTTTAAATGTTGGATTATGATGACACACATAAGTCCTGTTTATTGGTATTGGTATTGTACGCAGCAGTTTTTATTTTTAATTCACACTTTTTTGAGCTGATCATGTATTGAAATATATTGAACTGAAATGAAGCAGTGCTTAATCCTTGTACCTAAAATGTGTCCAGGTATGCCACATACTTCCAAGGCTGATCCCACAATAAAGGCCAGCATTGTCATACAAAACATATGTCATCATTCTTCGCAGCAGGAACACGCTGGTGTCACCGAAATGTTTCAAATGTCTTTCTAAGCAGCAATGTCTTTTTGCATGATGGTCAGCAGGCAAAAGTCACCCCTGGAGTGAGCGTTCCAGAGACTTGGACCTGGACGAACTCAATATATTTTGCTCCCCCCACCAGCAAACCAGCAGCAACAGAACTAGTGGGGGGAAGGCATGCCTGCTCCCATGCTGCCCCCACTGGCTTCAGAGTGTGTCACTCATTTTGGATTATGCATGGGACAGAGCAGGTAGAGAAAGAGGTACTTTTCTCCCTTTCTCACAATACAAGAACTCATGGACACTCAATGAAGTTGCTGAGCGGTAGGGTTAGAATGGATAAAAGGAAGTACTTTTTCACCCAAAGAGTGATTAACACATGGAATTCACTGCCACAGGAGGTGGTGGCGGCTACAAGCATGGACGGCTTCAAGAGGGAATTAGATAAGCATATGGAGCAGAGGTCCATCAGTGGTTATTAGCCAAAAGTTATCGATAGGGATTCTGGGGCAAGTGATGCTCTGTATTCTTGATCCTTGGGGGGGGGGTGGTCAACAGTGGGAGGACTTCTAGTGTCCTGGCCCCACTGGTGGGACCTCCTGATGGCGCCTGGTATTTTTGGCCACCGTGTGACACAGACTGTTGGACTGGATGGGCCATTGGCCCGATCCAACATTGGCTTCTCTTATGTTCTTATGATATGGTAACAGCTGCATACGTGGGAGGAGCATGCCTCATCCTGTGATGCTCCAAGACGGAGTACACTTTGCAGATGGCCTTGAATTGAGTGGCAAGGGCAGTCTTTTACTGATACGGCACCCCAAGCAGTCACTTGGATGGGGAAGCAGCCCTGACTTGAGCCACTGTGGAAAAAGCCCTGCTGCATGCATTCTCTTGCCGCCTCAACTGCGGAGGATGCCAATTGGCCCTCTGCTAAATGATCTATCTGAATGAGGAGTATGCTCGTAGGGTGAGCAGAGCAGCAGGACTGGAGAAGTTTGTTCCTTGCATACTGGGATGATGTTGGAGTGAGCATGCCTGGACATTGGAGGGCGCTACATCACTCTAAGTGTATATAGGTGTTATCTCTTTGATGCCTCTCTTTGTCTTAACCTGGGAGCTGCCCTCTGACCTCTCCTCTCTATCTCACTTTGTCCTCTCTCACTTCAGATGGCCTTCCATGGAGACACATGTCTCTACACAGATCTACAATGACCTCATATTCCCACACACGTGTTGCTGGACAAGATGGCCATTTGCGATAGGGAAAGTACTCTTTAGATTAGGCTTCTCTTTCTCTCCTTTTGACTGCATCCTGAATGTGAACTGGATTTACTTGACTAAATCTAAGTTTACCTTTTTTGCAATATACTTCTTGGGAGATTTACTTACTGCTCTCGGTATCACGCTTCCACGGCTGGGCAAACTCTGCTGTATTGCCCAAATATCCCAGTAGATTGCCTCCTGTATGAAAAGCCCACCCAAATAGATGCATCTTCTCAGAAGCAAGGATGGGAAAACACACTTTTCGCTAAGGAAAATTCCCAAAGAAGAACTACAAGGTGCCTGTGGCACATTTCCAACCATTGGGTGGGAAAGGCTCACAAAGATTATACAACACTTTTCTTGCCGTCGTTGAGCTCTCTTCTTTCTTCAGGCTTGTGTCATAAAGGCCCAGCACTGTGAAATTGGACTGCAGTTCATAAATTTCTGTTCTCCCTGATGCACCTGGATGATAGTCCTTGGGATGCCCCCTAGTGACAGGAAGTTAGCTCCTGGCACAGAGACATTTTTTACAGGCCAAAACGAAACGAGGACTTTTTGCTCGTTGGGATGTTCAAGACCCAAACAGAGCCCCACATCCTGACTATTGTTCTGTTTGTTGGTGGTCAGTAATATTACTGCCTCGAGGGCCCTAACTGGGTGGGCAGGCAGGCGGCTGCAGGGGTCCTTAAGTAGTGAGTCTACCCTGTAGTGGTGGAAAGTGCCATCATGTTGCTTCTGACATAGGGTGACCCTATGAATTAATAACCTCCATAATCTTCCATCGTTAATGGCAGCCATTTCCTCCAAGGGAATGGATCTCTGTAGTCCAGAGAGCTCCAGGCCCTATCTGGAGGCTGGCGACCCTATTTGGGCACCTGCATAGGGATCGGTGAAGTGTTAACTAACTGAACTGCGGTGTTGTTGTTTTTGTGGCTTGGTTTTTGAAGCGGAGCATGGGGAGGTACCTAGAATTGGTTGGCTCTGGCTCTGCTTATTGTGGACCATCCCACCCTCCCCCGGCCCCAGTTGGTTCCAGCTACCATTGCAGAAGTGGTTGTTTAATCTAAACCGAAAGCTCCAAGGGATATTTGGTCATGGGATTGCCAGGCTGCGGCTGGCAGTCCCTGGGAGGTAATGAGCTGTTGGGGTAAAACCACAGAGTTTTTGCCGAATAGGGTGTCTGCCATCTCGCTTATGC
This sequence comes from Gekko gecko, assembly GCA_029375565.1. Classification (NCBI taxonomy): domain Eukaryota; kingdom Metazoa; phylum Chordata; class Lepidosauria; order Squamata; family Gekkonidae; genus Gekko; species Gekko gecko. The sequence continues at coordinate 92,109,528 of JAPDNY010000011.1, read as the reverse complement.
TTTTTACCAGAAATGATAAGAAGCGTACCAGCATGATACCAGTGCATGTTCCTTCCCCTGTGCCATTTCCTCTTGCAAGCAACTGAGACACCGGCAGGCAACGGAAGTGGATACTAGGAAGCCTGGTATCCCCGTTTGTTAATTTATAGTCCACCCATCTCACTGAGACACAAGGCAGATTACAAAACATTAAAAACAGTGCAATAAAACAGTATAAGGCGTACAATAAACAATGTGAAAACTGGGTTAGAAACAGGGCCTTTTTTAAAAAAGAGAGAGAAAGAGAGATGCTGGAACTCTCAAGAGGGAAATGACGTTTTCAGTCTGTATACTGAAAACTCATGAACTTTTAAACATTTTGAAAAGAATTTTGTCAAAGAGGTTCCGGAACTCCATTCCAGCACGTTCCCCCCCAAAAACAGCCCTGGTTAGAAACATTAGGAAACAGTGTGATAAAACCAAGATAATGCATGCAATAAACAGTGCAATAAACTACAATTCTGTTCCCTTTATAAAAAGTGTCTTCCTAAACAATACTCTCCCCCCCCCTTCCATTCTGTGGAATGACAGAAGCATGAGAGCCTCATTGACCTCCTCTGGCAAGCTGTTCCACAAGGCAGGCTCCAGAACAAACAATGCATGACTATGAGCAGCTGCCAGTCTTTTTCACTGTATGGGGCAGCACTTTCAGAAAGCTTTGCTCAGATGAGCCCAGCTATTGTAGAGGAGCGTAGCCGGAGTGACAGTCCTGCAGGCAGGTGGTCCAAGAGCATAAAGGACGATAACTAGTACCTTGAATTAAACCTGGAAGCTAATCTGTAGCCAATGGAGTGATAGCAGAATAGGTGTAATATGCATATACCACTTAACTCCTGATAGTAAATGGGGAGGAGGAAGAGGAAAGAGGAGGAGGAGGAGGAGGAGATTTGATTTATACCCCACGCTTCATGTGGAGTCTCAGAGCAGCTTACAGTCTCCTTCCTTTCCTCTCTCCACAACAGACACCCTGTGAGGTAGGTGGGACCGAGAGAACTCTTGAGAGAACTGCTCTTCAGAGAACAGCTCTGAGAGAACTGTGACTGGTCCAAGTTCACCCAGCTGGCTGCATGTGGAGGAGTGGGGAATCAAACCCAGCTCTCCAGACTAGAGTCTGCCTCTTTTAACCACTACACGAAACTGACTCTCTTATTCACTTCTAGTCCTGAATACGATTTGACTTCATAGTAAATTAAATTCCATGTGCTGCTAAGTTTAGTGGCGCACAAAAAAGAGAAGCCAAAAAGAGAACAGGTAGAGATAATCTCACTGAAATCATGTGAGTAGAAGAAACTGTTCCGTCAGGTGAGGAAACTAATTGCAGCGAAGAGCAACTTGAATAATGACAAAACGTTCGCCTCATGGGAGGACTTTTACTCCTGTGTAGGTTCTTCAGTGCCGCTGATATCATAAAGCTAAAAGTAGTTAAAACTCTCTCTCAGGATAAAATGTCAAGGTCCCCACTGAATAGCGTTTAGCAGCAAGAAATATGATCTAACTTTGCACATTGTCTGTAATTAAAAAAATGAAAAGAATTGTGATTATTGTAGTGGATGCTTGCCCAAAGCCAACTATGAGTCTAGGCATAGGTATAGCTATGAACAACTTATAAGGAGGGTCATGTTTGTGCCGTATTTCACAGTCCTGCAGAATACAACACAGAATTCAGAATTATCTTGAAAATCTTTTTTTTTGGAAAGCAAGTTTGTAATCCTTAAGACTGCTTATTTATACAGCACTGTCAAAAGTAAAGGTAAAGGTAAAGGTTCCCTTGCTCGAAAGCCAGTCAAATCTGACTCTAGGGTTGCGGTGCTCATCTCTGTTTCAAAGCCAGCACTGTCCGAAGACGTTTCCGTGGTCATGTGGCTGGCATGACTAAACACCAAGGTGCACGGAACGCTGTTACCTTCCCACCGAAGTGGTACCTATTTATCTACTTGCAATTTCTTGCTTTCGAACTGCTAGGTTGGCAGGAGCTGGAACTAGAGACGGGAGCTCACTCCGTCATGCGGCAGTCTCGGGTCTCGAACTGCTGAACTACTGACCTTCCACAGCCTGCAGTTCAGCGTCTTAACCACTTGAGCCACCGCAGCTCCTGTCAAAAGTACAGGGGTTCAAAAACAGGTGCACAGTACCTTGTGAAATCTAAGAAGTGGTGGGGAGGAAGAGAATTTACAGTGGCTTGATGGTGTTTCGATACTCTGAAGAGTCCCTTGAATCATTTCCATGCCTGTCAGGAAAAAAAGACCAAATTATGCTGACTGAGCACTTACGTGCTTAATTGTACATCTGCTTAATGTAGATGTTTTTTCAAGTGTCAAGCTTTCCTCCCCCAGAGTACAGTATCTGGATTTGGTGCAAAAACTTTTTATTACAGTATTCTGTCCTGCTCATAAATATTATATAAATGAACAGCTGCCATATTGACACTTAAGTTGATGCGGCACTTGTAAGACAGCCTGTGAAAAGTTAGCTGGGGGGAAAATGGTGTCGGCAAGTTAGTAAGATAATGAGCGTAAAGCAAGGAATGTCAAAGCAATGAAACTGAACTAGGTTTAGGGATGCTTTTGTACATGAACGTTGTTTGTTTTTGTTCCCATCTGTCTCCAGGCACATAACATTGCTCACCAGTCGGTCTTCACTTGCTTGAGACATGGCCAACTTCTTTTAAATATTTTCAGGCCGTGAAGGACAAGCTTAGTCGCTTGTAGTTGTGCAACTTTTAATTTGGTGCAAAAGGACTAAATTGAATCCAGCTGCTTCCAGACTCTCTTCCAGATGATGAAAAGGAGCTGATGCAAGATTGGGGGGGAGGGGTTTTGCAGCTAAAGTTGTCTAGTAGTTGCATTCAGATTCATACCGGTATTGTACTTTGTATTTTGTATTTTGTTTGTATTTTGGTCCAGATCAATAGAGCGGGAGCAAAGGACTATCTCTGGGGCACTAGTCTAATGCTGCATTTTGTCTGCTGTTGGTAGCTTCGAGCAACCTCCATCTGCACCATTTCAGACTGCTTCCTCGAGTGCCCACAGGCTTTGCTTGAAGCTACAAAAGCACACAAAACCATGCGAAGGATTAGTATCGAATAGATGTCTATAATGCAAGGGGGGGGAATTATCGCAGAACAGAATCTCCACCATTTAAAAAATGCTGTCTTGTGATTCCCACTAACCTTTATCAGGATCTCGGTCAGGTGAGACTCGATCCTACATCTCCCTGGTAAGCTTTGTATCTTAAAAATGTGAGCAGCTGGTGATTTTTAAAATTATTTTTTGGGAGAGAAAAAATGGTAGTATTGGGGAGAGGGCGCAGTATATGTGATGAAGGTTTATAAACACGTGGACAGTGTGAAGAGCATGGAATGTGGCTCGATACTGCTGACTGTTGTTTTTCCTGTGGTAGGTACCAACCGTGTGGTGGCTCTAGTCAGAGGAAGAGGTGGCCCTCTGTAATCTCAACTCTCACAGTAAATCCAAGATTTCTGTGCTCAGAACCATGAGGGAATGGGGACTAGGGACACAGCAACTCTGGGTTTACCAAATGGGCAGATGGAACAATTGACCTGTTTTTCATGTCCTTGGAGCTTTAACTAACCTTTGTGTTGTTGCCATGAGGTTAGTTAGCAGTCATTTTGATCCATCCAGAACTCAGGACCATTCAGTCAAACTGGCTGTCATCAGGCGCAGAAGGAACCAAAGGAGATTATGCTTTTTCTGCTCAAGTAACCTGTGGAATTAATTTCTAAAGGACATTGTATAATGGTTCATAGCACAGATGCTTTTTTTAAAAAAAGATATACTTATGGAGGATTGTCATGTAGATGAACATAACAGTGCAATCCTAAGAACATGTTTCTAGAAGTAAGACCCTGTGACAGACTGTCAAGGGTTAATGCCTAACTGAGTCTGAGAACCTTTGAGTGACAGGCTGTTCGAACAGAATTCTGTTGAGACAGTAAGTTAAGGAATGACATTTGGGAACTGACAGTTGAAGAAGAAACAGTTAGGCATTGGCTGTGGACTGGGAAGAATAAGAGAGTGAGTGGATCAAGGAGGATCCCCATTCAAACCAAAAAGGGAAATAGCTTTTGGTAAAGAGAAGTGAACCCTGCCTAGTTAAGAAGGGAAATAGCTTCTAGAACAGAGGAGTGATCTCTGGTCTGTGCATAAAGAAGGATTTGGGGAACTTGGTTGCAAGTTCCTGCCTTCTAAACTTTATGTTCCGGTGAAACTCAGAAACCTATGCTTGGGTATTTAAGCAGAAACTGGGGGGGAGGGGAAGCCTCTCTCCTTTAAATATAGAGATATATAGATACAGATGCTGGCCCTCCCCAGGGAACTTTCTAGCTGAACATCCCCTTTTTCTATTTTCTTCTTATTTGTTTGTCTAAGGCTGTCCCACCCAGTCACACTCACACACACACACAGACAGACGACTGGCTGGGACAGCCTTAGACAAACAAATAAGAAGGAAATAAATAAAAGGGCTACTCAGCAAGAAAGAAGACAGAAGGCAAAATCCTGTGTGTGAGGGAGGGAAGAGGGCAAGATCACCATAGCCCCACTGAGTAGACTTCAGTAGGATTTTGAGTAGACCTTCTTAGGACCACACTGTGAAACCTACATCCAATGCAAGACCAGGGCTCCTAAGGGAGAGAATAGGGAAATCTGGAATAGCGTGGTGTGTGTGTGTGCGTGCGCATGTGTGTGTTAGAGCTGGTTGTACTGACTGTAAATCACAAAGACACGGAAGTTCACAGAGGCAAAGCAATATGGTGAGAGGAGCAGACAGCAAGACTTGATCAGGTCCCATCAGCAGTTTCCCGAAAGTCCCTCAGGGCCTGAGTAGGCCATCAGTAGTAGTGAGCCATGGCAGAAGCCCAACCATCACATTCCTAGACACCACAACAAAACATTTAACAGATAGGTAGTAAGTCTCTGAGTCCTAAATGCTTTAGACATACAACACTGACATGCTAGCATAGTGGTACCCACTCTGTAGATTGTAGAGAGCTACGTTCACAATTCCAATAAACCACAAGAGCTACACGATTACCGTATGCCCCACGCATCACCCCAGATGGATGCAAATAATATATAATATAATCCTTTTAATTAACCCAAGTACCACAGAGCATCTAGGATTGTCTTTCCCCAATTACTGGGTGTTGGGTTTTTTTTTAATGAGTTAATGTCCAAGAATGATGTTCCAATCCACCAACCTTATTCAGCTGTATATGTTGACACAGCTTCAAACACAGAATCCCTACATCTGTACAATGTTGATATAATCATCCTGGGTAAGTTGTGTTGCATTTTTAAAAATATTAAAGTGGTTTTATCTTGGGGCCATAGTTGTGATAAAAAATTTTCTAATTTCTAAAGAAACAGTCATCAGAAGAGCCAGAGTTGGAATATTATAGAGCCACAGGTGTTTCCTGAGCCACTGAGTGAGTATCACTGAGTTAGCACATAACCATACCTAGTGTGTGATATGGCTAGCCCCATCTCATCAGATCTCGGAAGCAAATCAGGGGCAGGTCTAGCTCATATGTAGTGGTTCAGTGCCCGGACTGTAATCTGAGAGAACTGAGTTTAATTCCCCACTCCTCCACTTGCAGCTGCTGGATGACCTTGGGCAAGCCATAGTTCTGACAAGAGCTGTCCTTGAAAGAGCAGTTCTCTCAGAGCTCTCTCAGCCCCACCTACCTCACAGGGTGTCTGTTGTAGGGAGGGGAAGGGAAAGGAGCTTGTAAGCTGCTCTGAGACTCCAAGTGAAGGGCAGGGTATAAATCCAATCTCCTCCTCCTCCTCCGGATGGGAGACCTCCAAGGAATACCGGGGTCATGATATGGAGGCAGGCAATGGCAAACCACTTCTGAATGTCTCTTGCCTTGAAAACACTACAGGATAACCATAGATCAGCTGTGTCTTGATGGCAAACAAACAAACAAGCTTGTGATTTCCCTGCAAATATTATTAACCACAATTACAGAGAGAGTGTTGGGCTGGATGAACCTTTGGTCTGGTCAAGTGAGGCAATTCCCATGTTCCTAACAATTCATTGTTTCACTAGAATATCTTTTATTTAGGATGTCAGTGTAACTTGTAATAGATTTATTGGCATGGACTCAGTTCAAGCAGTTTTATTGCAGTGTCTGGCAGCTTTAATCATCTGCAGGATTTGGCATTTCTGCCTTTGTCTGAACCCAGTGTACAGTTTTGGATGGAGAAAAAAAGGAAAAAAAGGGACTGTGCCTTTTAAATTGTAATATATTTTGCTTATTGGAAAACAAGCTTAACATTGTTGTTTTGGCCAGAGGGCCTTCCCTGAACTATTGGGAAATGTGTTTAATTCGATTAAACTACATCAAATCATGTTTTGTGTTGTTTCTTCTCTGCCCTGTCCCTTGCTAACAGGAAGAGCTATGACTCAAATTGTTTTCTCTCCTGTTCTTTTAAAATTGAAAAATGGATAAAAATATCCCACGTGAAATATTATTTCTGGGCTATTCTGGTTGTGAAGCAGGGCAATACATGAACAAACTAAGCATGTAGACATTTTGCTCAGCTTCTGGCGAGGCGTTTGTATTCCTCCTGTCACCAGAATATAATTAAGGGAGAGCTAAGACCTGCTGGAGAATCATGAGGTGTGGCTAGGGTTCCCAAGTACTTACCGTATTTCGGCGCGGGATGCACAGTCCCTGACCAGAACATTCCCCGGGCAACACCCACGCCGCATGATGCCGTCACCAGGAAGTGATGCCGGGTGACACTCTGGCAATGGGGCTGGAAACTCAATGGTACCATCGAGTTTCCAGCCCCATTGCCAGAGCGTCGCCCGGCGTCACTTCCTGGTGATGGCATCGTGCATTGCATCTTTCCTTCCCCCAGGGATGGTCCTGCCAGGACGTATCGGTCCCCCGCCAGCGTATGGTAAGTTATTGGCAAGCCTGGGTGTGGCATTCTTGAAAGTGAGGTGGTGGTGGAAAGTGCCAAGTCACAGCCGACCTATAGTAACCCCATTACTATAGGTTTTTGTCATTGCCTGTCTCTGGGTAGTAACTCTGGACTTCCTTGGTGGTCTCCCATCCAAATATTAACCATGGCCAACTTTGCTTAGCTTCTGAGATGTGACAAGATTGGGCCAGCTGGAGCCATTCTACTGCTTCAGGATGAGTGTGTGGGGGGGGCAATCACATAACAGAAGCAGAAGTTTGTGAAGGAACTGAGTTCTAACCTTGCGTCTCCTCTCACATTTTAGTTTTCTGTACATTTCGTAGTATAGTTTCCTAGTATAATTTTCTGTATAATTTGACAAATCGTTAATTGCATCCAGGAGTGGATCTTTTTATCTTATCCAGGAGTGGGTTGTTTTTTTAAAATAAAAACATTTGTGTGGGGGGGAGGTCATCTGAGGCACTGGCTTTATCCACTTTCATGTGTTTACCTCCAATACTGATTATGCTGAAGTAAATGTAGACTGCTTCAGATCGGTCTCTTTAATTTTAGGGATGTTCACATTAGCTTAAAAATGTTTGATCCCATCCTTTGATATATTATCTGATTTGTTTAAATCTTGGAAATCATCCTTGAAAGCATTCCGTAGTTTCAGCTGACTTCTTCCACTTAACTGAACACAGAGAAACTTTATTCTTTTTAGGCTGATGACTCAATAGCTTTGTTAATTCTCTAGAGGGCTTTATATGAAAGATAGATGGCTTCCTATTAAAAGAAAAACCTTTGGCTTCCTTGTGAACCATGGTTGCAACTCCTAGATGACAAATTCTGTACTTGCCATGAGATAGCCTTATTTTCAACTGAAATTAAATTAGAAAGAATAAGCAGAGAGGCAAAAAAGGGGGTTTATCCTAGAGTAGGATTTAGAAGGGGATGAGAAAAGAAGCACAGTCCTTTGTGTCTTTAGGCTGACAATAAACCGAGCCTTAATAAACCAATATGGAAGCAATCAAGACTTAAGAGAGTGAAGTTCTATGTGAAGCTGGGTTTCCCAATTACAAGGAGCATTTTGATGTGATTCCTGTAAATACGTAGCTTGGCTCTGCCAGTCTGACATTTTAAAATAGAATGCTTTGGCGCTCTGGTGTCTATTGCTTATAATGAGCAGGCATAACACAGTGACTGTGGTATGAATCAGGAAGTCCCTGGTTCATATCTCTCCATCCACTCAAAAAAACAACCCAGTTTGCTGGGGAGTTGTAAGGATTTCAGAAAAGAGACGCATTTTGAGCACTTTAAAAGAAATATAACTTGGATATTACACAAGTGCTAAATAATTTGTATTATTATATGGTGCTGGGAAGATCACTGTATTTTTGCTAATAATTTAGTGCTAGCAATGTACAAGGCACTGCATGGAACACAGAAATATTTCCCAGATGTTGAAAGCTGAGGCAGTGTGGTTCTTAAGCTCCATATTTCCCCTTCCTCACCTGCCAAAGTTTAAGAGCCAAGAGAGGGGGATGGATGAGTGACGGGCAGGCAGCAGCTGTTCTTACCCCCTGTGCTCAGGATGATGGGGAAGGACCAGTTTTGAAAAAGGTGGGGTGCCCAGGAAAATGATGTCAGCGATTGGTGGATGGTAGAGTGGCATGGGAACTTTCAGGCACAGTCAGCCATGATTCTGGTGGAACTTCACAGGGTGCCATCCTTACTAGCCTTCCACAGACTTTGCAAGGAGATCTTGTGGCTCGTGGATTTCCCAGGTTGATTCTGTGGCCCTTAGTGCAAAATTTCTTACCGGTGGTGAAAAGTGCTGTCGAGTAGCAGCCAACTTGGTGACCCCCTTGGCTGGGTATTCAAGGCAAAAGATGAACTGGGGTGGCTTGCCATTGCCTGGTACCCTGGACTTTTTGGTGGTCTTCCTTCCAAGTACTAACCAGGGCTGACTCTGCTTAGCTCCCTAATATCTGATTAGCCTGGGCCATCCAGGTCAGGGCAAAACTTCATAGTGTTCTTAGACAATGTTGGACGTTGATTCTTGAGCCAGTTTGGTGTAGTGGTTAAGAGAACGGACTCTAATCTGGAGAACCAGGTTTGATTCAGATTCATATCTTTTGATGGTTGTGGGCAAGGCATATTCTCTAAGCCTTTTCTCTCAGTTCACTAAAAACAACGTAGTTTGCTGGGGGTTTGTATGTTTGGTGTAGTGGTTAGGAGCATGGACTCTAATCTGGGAGAACCGGGTTTGATTCCCTACTCCTCCACATGCAGCTGCTGGTGTGACCTTGGGTCAGTCACAAGTTCTTTCAGAGTGGTTCTCTCAAGAGCAGTCCTTGAAAGAGCTCTCTCAGCCCCACCTACCTCACAGGGTGTCTGTTGTGGGGAGGGGAAGGAAAAGGAGACTGTAAGCTACTCTGAGACTCCTTCAGGTAGTGAAAGGTGGGGTATAAATCCAATGTCTTCCTCTCTTGTTGTTGCTTTATTTGGTTCTGTTTTGTATTTAATTTTATTTTTCTATAAAATAAAGCCAGTTTGGTGTAGTGGTTAAGTGCATGGACTCTAATCTAGGAGAACCGGGTTTGATTCCTCACTCCTCCACTTGCACCTGGCTGGATGACCTTGGGCAAGCCATAGCTCTGGAACAGCTGTTCTTGAAAAAAGAGCAGTTTCTGTCAAGAGCTCTCTCAGCCCCACCTACCTCACAGGGTGTCTGTTGTGGGGAGGGGAAGGGAAAGGAGTTTGTAAGCCACTCTGAGACACCTTTGGGTAGTGAAGGGCAGGGTATAAATCCAATCTCTTCGTCTTCTATATTCTAACCCTCTTTGAATGACGCAAAGAAGTAATTTATGCATTTTGTTTAATGTTTAAATGAGGATAAACTATGGGAAGGGAGGGCCATGAACTGCTTGGTTGGAAAGGTGGGATCAATATGTGGCAGCTGAATTGGCCTGACACTTGCCTGGCATCAGGCTGCCTTCACCATTTGGAGAATAAGTGGGTGCATCAGTTGGGGTGGACTAGGGTTGCAGATAGGACTAAAACTCTGGGTCTCTCCCTCCACCACCATCCATCAAACTAGATGAGCTTTCTGTCTGGTACATTATGATAACAGTAGGCACAGGAGCTGCTAGAACCAAAGAAGACTTGCAGAGGCGAAATTGGCATTTAAACTTAGCTACTTTCTGAGTATAACAACAGCTGGTAACAAGCTCTTAAATCCTCTGGGTTGTTTTTTTCCCTCTCCCCACTGGTTGACATTCTGGCTCTTTTGAATACTGTTCATCAGATTTGTGGCATTATGTTAAATTACTGCGGCCCTGAAGGTACATTACAGCTCATTGCAGAAGGTGGTACTCTTTTCTTTTTTTTCTTTTTTTGCTAATTGTGGTTTTCCTAAAAGAACAATTTCTTTTGAAAAGAGATGGAGAGAGGGAAAGGAGGAGGGAGGGGGAACAGAAAGGTTGCCTTTTTGAATTACTTCTTAAACCCCAAGGCTTAGGTTAGTAAATTCCACATTGACATTAGGGATTCTACTGCAGCAGGATGAGGAAGGCCGGCGCAAACATCTGGCAGGATTGCAAAGCACCTGATCTGTAGTGGGAAATATCAATCAAGTAGGGGGAAAGAAAAGAAAAATCATTGCCGTAGCACTTACAATATGAGTCCTCTTCACTGCAAAATGCCTTGCAGCTCTGATCTCATTTATGCAATTGAGCACGTGCCGTCTCATATGTGATTTCCCTTGCAATGCCCACTTTCACATAACTTGTATGTTGGTTGTCCTAAGCTGGGGGTTAATAAGAAGTATAACCCTTTGCAGGCAGTCTAGTAGAGTAGATAATGTCACTTACCACCTCCTTCACATAAGAGGGGGGGACACATTTTACAGGATGTAGCCTAGTGAGCGGAGAAAAAAAAGTTTTCATCATTTGTTAGGATGAAATTAGAGAACTATATTTAGGTTGTAATCTAGTCCCTGAGCTCTGCTACGTGAGGGGTATTATGCTCTGCATTACAAGAGTAATACTGTGTTGATAATAGACCCAGACTCATTCAGAGTAGTTACATAAGGTCATTTTTTACACTGATTTGAGGGGATGCTGTCTTTAGTGAGTCTTGATTGACTGGCGCACAAGGAAACCCGGACTTCAATAAAAGCAAGCTATAAAATTCCACAAAGGATTCAGAATCAGTTTTAATTTTCATGTATGCTAAAGCAGCAGCTTATTTAGAAATATAATTGATAACCAGCAAGCTAAATTACAATTGCTGGAGTACATTAAATGAGATAAGACATTAAAAGAATATCCGATTGAGGGCAGGCCAGTTTGTATCGCCTAATGGATTTCTGCAAGGTAAATGAACTGAAGGTGCGGATCCGGAGTTCTTGTTCCCCATAAATGAAGCTCAACACATTTTATGCCCATCTTTTCACTGCCAGAAATAGATCTAGGCTTAAATGTGTCTTCTAATATTTTCCTCAAAGGGCTGGAATGGTCCCAGATTTAATCAAAGCCGACTTTCCTCATCCCTTACCCAACTGTCCTGGCAGAATCCATTTCCTGATCACTCCTTCACAGACTAACATATATAATCCAGAGCACCCTGTGGCTGAAGTTGAATCTGGAATATTTTTATTCTTCATGTAACTGCGGTTCCCTCTGAGCTGCTGCCTGTGGGGCTTTGGGTAAAAGCAGTGGGGCTATTCCTCAGGAATCATGGTTCAGATTTTGCAAATGCCTGGGAAGCTTATTGGATACTGAGGCTCTGAAAGGTGAGCTGCAACGTTTGAAATTCAAAATCCAAAAAATGTTTCTACTTTGCGAGTACATGTACATAGTACTTCGCTTGTGTATACTTCTCCCCCCCCCCCAGGTTTGGGCTGAAGGTTACAAAGTCGATCCAAGTTATGACCTCGCAAGGGGCATGTTGGGGGTCCCAAGCATCTGACCATGTGAACTGCTGTGCTGTTGCAGCTGCTTGTGAAAAAGGTCCAGCCACCGTGCATTAGAGCATTTCCGTGACGGGAAGAATTATGGGAAAGATTATTCAGCGCATGAAAGCAATTTCAAGAAATGCCCCTGCAGTGGCACACAGGAATATGCAAATAACACTCCCATATTATGCAAATGAAATATCCCCTATTTGGGGGGGGGTTCTGGGTCTGGCAGCCCCAGATAGCTGCATATGAAGTCACTGCACTCGGCTGAACTCTGTGTAACCCTTTCGTTCTCTGCCTCCTCCCCTCTTCGCTCAGATGTTATTTTACAAAATGGGAAGGAGGTACAAAGGACTAATGTGATGTGCCATTTAGAGATGTGCTCATTAGTCTGCCCTGAAGTGTCTTGAAGGAATGAACGTACTCTAATTTCACCTTTGCTGTCCTCATTACACCACAGCTGAGAGGGAGTTCAGCTTCTGTCCAGCGGCTGCTAACATGTCCAGTAAGACAGCCTTTTGCGGCACAGACCTGATAGTTTCATAGTAATTGCCCCCCCCTCGAGATCACACTGAGGTCATCTGCTGCTAAGAACATCATTGCAACAGGCATGTTATAAATGTCTATCATTCATGCAAATGGAAACAAACTAGTGGCTTTATGCTGATAGCATAATTAGGCCCCCTAACACTCTTGAGACGTGATCTGCTTTGAGGCCTCAGCCCCTGAAGTGGAATCGTCTTCATGACACGGCTGAAGGTGCTTGAATTATATGCAGCAGATCTGCTCTGATTTAATCTATCACTATTTATCCTCAGTGCGCTCTGGTCACAATAACTCAGTTATGAGTTATTCAAGAGTTAATTAAGAGTCAGTTAGGAGCTAGTTAATCATTTCATGTTGGAGTTTTCATGTCACTTTCCCACAAAAGTATTGTCTTTTATCCCATAGCCGTCTTGTTTTACTTGGTGTAAGTGGACATCACCAGTAGCAGGTGGATTGGGGGGCATATATGTTGTTGGGATTCGGAGAGCTGTGCCTCTGTAATCTGGGCTGTCCATCCCATATCCATGCATCATACAAGATCCTAGCTTGTTTACATGTGTGGTTAATTTCTTGATTGGCTATACCTTTATGCCTCATTTGAATGTGCAACTTGAATCAATGGGAAAGCAGTAATATTTGAAGTGATAGATAAGTTTCATCCCTGGTTTCAGACATGAGATGGATTGTTTAAAATGTTTCCATAAGACTTCCATACCACTAATGCCTGGTGCAGTTCACAACGATTAATTGAAAGCCAGGCGAAGAAACAGAACAATCTAAAATCAGAATACCAAAATCAGCCAAGCCCATTTTGGTGAACTACTCCAAAATATTATACAAACTATTTCTTCTTGTGTGTGCTTCCTTTTAACTGTTTGAAAAGACATATTTGGTACAGATATAGAAAATAAATTAAAAAAAAAACTTTCTGAAACCTCATCCTTGTGTCCTCATCCTTACACAATTTTCATAGGAGGAAGGCCCAATATGAGGAATTTTCATAGGAGGAAGGCCCAATATCTTATGTTTGGTGTAGTGGTTAAGTGCGTGGAGAGCCAGTCTGGTGTAGTGGTTAAGTGTGCGGACTCTAATCTGGGAGAACCGGGTTTGATTCCCCACTCCCCCACTTGCAGCTGCTGGATGACCTTGGGTGAGCCATAGTTCTGTCAAAGCTGTTCTGTCACCAGCAGTTCTCAAAAGAGCTCTCTTAGCCCCACCTACCTCACAGGGTGTGTGTTGTATGGAGGGGAAGGGAAATGAGTTTGTAAGCCGCTGTGGGAATCTGAGTGAAGGGGGGGTATAAATCCAGTCTCTTCCTCTTCTTCTATGTGAGCAGCATAGTACCCACCAATGTTCCCTCTAAGCTGTGAAGTCTTGTGAGCAAAAATGCTACCTTGTGAGCTACTGGCATTAAAGTTGTGGGTGAGCGATTTTGCTGCTGCATAAATTAGTTTGCTCTGGAGTCATCCTTCCTGTGCCGAGACACAAATGTGTGAGCTGGAGTCTAAAAAACTGTGAGCTAGCTCACACTAACTCAGCTTAGAGGGAACACTGGTACCCACCTATCCCTCCTAAACAAGAGAGAAAAGCCGCTGGTTCTCTAAGCTTCTAGCTCTGTCGGTACTACTGTGAAACTCTGCTTGTGTATTGCACCTTTGTTAGTCCCACTGTTGCTGGCAGAGGAATTCACCATCTGATCTCGAAAATACAACTTTAGTATTCCCACTCTACACCAGTACAGCATTGGTCTTTTGGGTGGCTCTCAGGCCAGGTCAGCAGTAGCAACCTAATTATGCCTTTGTCCCATTAAACCGATGGCACTGACTTCCAGACAGATGTGTGTGGTAACTCTGTTCTTTTACAGAAGAGCAGGGAGAGTAAATCAGATCGCAAGAGGACTAAGTCCAGGGTATTGTTGTATAACTGCCTGATAAGGCTGCATTTGTGTAAGAGGCCTCAAAAGTCTCCCTAGCGTAGACAGACAAGCCAAAACCAGGCCCATCTTGTGTTGCAGCTGTCAAGGTCACGTCTGCTGGAGCAGAGGCAGGAAGCCCGGGGAAAGCTGCCAATGTGGTCTGAGCGACGGCACTGGAAACGCCAGGTGCCAAGTATTTACTTCTGCAAGGTTTACACTAAAGACAAGACAAGCACGAACCCTGTACAACCTTTTCTTAAAACTATTCAAACGCCAGGAGCTCTTATATGAGCACATCCCATTCATCTTCCTCTATCATTTATTTTATTTACCTATGGCCCACCTTTTTTTTTTTGCCGAGACTCGAGGCAGATTATCCTGGCAGACGCATGCATCAGTTGGATGGTAGTGCTGCTGAGCCAGAGGAAAGAGGCAGGAAACAAGAGCTTTCTTCTGTTTTCTATGGCATATTTGGAAAAGTTTTGCTAAAGGAATAGAACTGATTTCTGTCATTAAAATGGTTGGCCTTGCCTGTGTTGGGAGCTGAGCAAATAAAAATGACCAAAGACAAATTTTATGCAAGTGTTTAGATCTGCTGGATATAATGAAATGCATCATTATTTATTTATTGCTGACCTCTTGCCAAGGTGGTTTGCAAAATTTACTGAATTTGCATGGCCGGGGATGGCCCTGTGGGGATGCAGATGTGATCATGAAGAACAAACAGAGAGGAGTGGGTTAGAGAAAGGAATAAGAAGAAGTAGGTGAACAAACTGTGGGAGAGAGAACAGAACAGGTAAAATCCATCATGGTCCGGGAAAGATTTGCAAATGCAGGGGATCCTGAGGAAGATCTTAAAGGGACGGAGGTGGAGATGATGTTCTGAGCACTGGAGGTGAAAGCACTGAAGTAGACAGGAAGTAAAGGAGTTATCAGGTTTAATCTGCGGGCCAGACAGGCTTGGTTCCTTTTAGTTCTTCCCTGCCCAGGATCCAGCCATTGCAAGAGCAGGCAGAATAATGAATGTATACGAAGGGCAAGGCTAATGCAAGATAAACCTTATTAACACACTTCATTAAATTGTGCTGCTCTCCCCCTCCCCCTTGGAGCAAAAGACACTTAATGGAAATAGAGGCCCCTTAAAACAACCATACATGTGAGAGGAATGGATATTGCTTTGTGAGCCTGGATAAATGTTTATTAGGTGTCTACTCCACCACTGTAAGCAAGATTTATAGGCTAGCAAGCCGAGTAGGAGGCAGTAGCTAGGTAATCGCTATAAATACCCACTGCCCTTCTCAGGTGTGAAAATGCCTGTCTGCTAAGCTTAACTCAAAGCCTTCCAAGCTTCTTGCTGCAGCTGCTGCCACTACTGAGTACTGTTGCTGTACCATTTTCCTGAATCAAGAAGTGGTTCCCAAAGGGTGGGGTTGCCTGTTGCCTTCTAGGGAATGCAGAACACCTGAGATCAGAGGGAGGCAAGATCCAGGGAATGACTCTGAAGAACCAGATGAAAGCACCGGAGAAAAAGATGGGCTGAATTGTCTCCTAGCACATAATGTTCACTTGATCCCCACTGGACATGCAGGGTTGACTGCTCCCCCTGACACCACCAGACCTGTTCCAGTTTGTTGTTTAATTGCCAATTGAATATCATTACATTGCTAAAACAATATAAATAGCAGGCTATTTGAATTCCCAGTTTTTAGTAAGTCCTATTGTTGCAGAGATAGGCATTCTCTTTGTTGGCAGAGTTTAAACATGCAGAGGAAGGGAGCACCCAACCGTTCAAAGAAAATAACTTGGTTTATTACAGAAGAAATAAGCTCTGATAGAAAAGAGGAGAGGCAGAGAGGCTTAACTGACTGACTAACTGCTGTGGCAAACAGGAATAAAGGGGGAGGGCTCTGTTGGGACAGGAAGTCTCCAAAAAGCCAATCAGGAGACTGGAAGGACATAATTTGAAATTGTGGGAAGTCCCTAATCTAGCTATGCTAAGTAGAAATCCTTCAGCTGTCCTCTATAGGCTGTTCTTCTGATCTTCTTCAAGTTGGTGCACTATAGATATATACTCTTTTATATCTCTGCTATGAAAGGTGCTACATGTGTGCCATCAAATCACTTCTGACTTATGGTGACCTTATGAATGAGTGACCTCCCAAACATCCAATCGTTAACAGTCTTGCTCAGGTCTTACAAACTGAGTCGATCCATCTCATGCTGGATCTTCCTCTTTTACCTTGAACTTTTCCTAGCATTTTTATCTTTTCCAGTGACTCGTCTTCTGATGATGTAGTCTCACTTTAGTCATTTTCGCTTCTAGGGAGAGTTCAGGCTATAGTTCAGATACCATAGATCTTGTGTTGTTTTAAAAAAAAATCAGGGCAGGGAGTTCAGAGAACTGGATATACAGATTGTTATGGTATTATATTGATTTAGTTGCCAATTAAAAATAAAGAAATAAAAAGGCAAGGGGAGGAAATGGTTGCCTTCAGTGTTCCCCCTAAGCTGAGTTAGTGAGAGCTAGCTCACAGTTTTTAGCGTCCAGCTCAGAGATTTTAGTCTTAGCTCAGGAAGGATGGCTCCAGAGCAAGCTAATTCATGCAGTAGCCAAATCGCTGGCTCACAACTTTTAATGCCAGTAGCTCACAAAGCAGAATTTTTGCTCACAAGACTCCACAGCTTAGAGGGAGCATTAGTTGCCTTATGGGCAGGCCCACATGGTAGCTATCCAGGCTTTGCACTGTCTTTTCCAAAACTTCAGAGCAAAGTAACTTTGGGAAGATCCAGGCGAAGCCCCAGGAGGGGCACAAATGTGCCGGGTTGATGTGGGGAAGCAACAGCAGCAAACCTGGGGCAAATGACCTTTCTGGAAATGGCCTTTTTTGTAGTTTTAGGAGGAGTCAGCAATATCTCGTTAACATGCCGTTTCTAATGCCAGTGTTGGACTGGTGCTCTCGTGTATAGATACTTGCCTCCCACCCTCAGGCCATATGCATGCAACCACAGTAAGTATCTCCTGTGGTTGACATTGGATTGGATGGGTGGAAAGTAGAGTACATTTAGAAAGCAGGAAGCAAGAACTCAGAAAGACACTGCAATAAGGTCATTCCAGTCCCAGAAAAGAGCAGGGCTGTTATCAAAAGGCAGAAACAACTATTTTTTGCCTCCTTCAGAGAAGCAGAACAAATGAGAAAGCTGAAAGAAAACAATCTTGGAATTGTTCAGCTCTCCCCTCCTTCCGCCATGACGCAGAAACCACTTGAAGCACTGAACAATGGTAGCTTTATTAAGCCTTACAAATAAGTTGGGATTTTTTTTTTTTTTGCTATAAAGTCACAGCTGATGTATGGTGACCCCATGGGGTTTTCAAGGCATGAGACATTCAGAGGCAGTTTGCCATTGCCAGTCTCTCTGTCATGATCCTGGTATTCCTTGGCAGTCTCCCTTCCAAATACTGAACAGGGCCAGCCCTGCTTAGCTTCCAAGATCTGACAAGATCAGGCTAGCCTGGGCTATCCAGATCAGTTTGGAAAAGTTACTCACCCACAAAAAGTTACTTGCTCATATCCTGCCTACACTTATTTATGTTAGTCATTAGCGGCACATTGACATCCAAAGCAACCAGGAACCAGAAGTACCTCTCTTTCAGTTGGCAAGACTCTCAAGCTTGCAGATTCCCTACCCAAGTTTTTCTTCAGACCTCCCTTTAGTTATGAATAGGATACTTACCAACTTAGAATGAAAGGACCATAATTAAGACTTTTTTTCTTGGCCAGACATAATGCCATACCCCTTAATGAGTTATTTGGCAGATTCTCAGATAGTCTGGTCGAATGGACAGTATGCCAGTATGGAAACGTGAAGACAGAAACAGTCATTTTTTTTAATTCAGTTGTGATTGATATTCTTCTATAAGGTCTCCTTTTATTTCTCCATTGATTTCGCACTTCCCAGTACATTCACATGATTTCCATTTATTATGTTTGTTATATGGCAAAGATAAGGCTGTGTCTGTAGCTCATTATTTGACTGCAGCCTTGAAGATTCATCCAAAGGTATAACTAATTCATGCCCAAATGCTTATTTGCATACAGGCACTCTTCTGCCCTGGAACTGGAACGTGAAGCTGCCTTATACCAAATCAGACCATTTGTTCCGTCAAGGTCAGTACTGTCTTCTCAGACTGGCAGCTACTCTCCCTGTTCTCAACTAGAGGTCTTCCACATCACCTGCTGCTTGGTACTTTTATCTGGAGGTGCCAGGTACTGAACCTGGGGTCTTCTGCATGCCAAGCAGATGCTCTACTGCAGAGCCACTGCTCCTCTTGTATGAAAGATCCCTGTTCCAGCCATGCCCTCCCCTTTAAACTCTTTTTAAAAACCATTGCACGATTCACAGCGTGTGTCTGTGTGTTAAGTGTCATCAAATCACTTCCAATCTATGGCAACCCTATGGATCAATGTCCTCCTTCCCTTTCATTAACAGCCTTGCTTAGGACTTGTGAACTGAGGGCCTTTGTGGCTTCCTTTATAAAGTCCATCCATCTCAGGTTGGGTCTTCCTCTTTCCCGGCTGTCTTCAACTTCTCCTAGCATTAGTGTCTTTTCCAGTGACTCTTGGCTTCTCATAATGTGGCCAAAGTCTCAGTTTAGTCATTTTAGTTTCCAGGGAGAGTTCAGTATCAGATGACATAAGGTCAGGGGTCATTTTGTAGAAAAAGAGGTGCAGGAGCTCATTAGCATAACTAATTAGCATAACTAATTAGCATATGCCACACCTCCTGACATCACCGGAAGTAAGAACATAAGAACATAAGAGAAGCCAATGTTGAATCAGGCCAATGGCCCATCTAGTCCAACACTCTGTCACACAGCGGCCAAAATACACCAGGTGCCATCAGGAGGTCCAGCAGTGGGGCCAGGACACTAGAAGCCCTCCCACTGCTGCCCCCTCCAGCAACAAGAATAGAGTGCATCACCTGCCCCAGACTGAGAGTTCCCATCTATACCCTGTGGCTAATAGCCACTGGTGGACTTCTGCTCCATATGTTTATCTAATTCCCTCTTGAAACTGTCCATGCCTGTAGCTGCCACCACCTCCTGTGGCAGTGAATTCCATATGTTAATCACTCTTTGGGTGAAGAAGTATTTCCTTTTATCTGTTCTAACCCGACTGCTCAGCAATTTCATAGAGTGCCCACGAGTTCTTGTATTGTGAGAAAGGGAGAAAAGTACTTCTTTCTCAACCTGCTCAATCCCATTCATAATCTTATAAACCTCGATCATGTCACCTCTCAGCCGTCGTTTCTCCAAGCTAAAGAGCCCCAAGCATTTTAACCTTTCTTGTCAGAAGGCAACACCCACCGCTCAGGCTCCACTGGACTGTTTTGGATTGCTAGCTATGGGGGGGGGGGCTGGAAGCACGCAGATCTGCCCTCACAGAGGAGGGAGAGCTAAATCTTGGTCTTAAAGGTGTCACTGGTCTCTTTTGGATGGGGGGGACACTCAGATCTGCCCTCACAGAGGAGGGGGAGCTTGTACCTGAATAAACTTTGGTCTTAAAGCTGCCACTAGACTCTTTTGGATGGCCGGCAAGCACAGGAAAGTGTGTGGCTGCTCGTGGGTCAAGGAGGGCGGCACGGAGGATGCACATGGCCTTGAGCAGGTAGGGGGCCAGAGTGGTGGTGGGGCAGACGCACAGGAGGGGGCCAAGTAGGCACAGGAGGCTGGGGTGGAGCTCCTCACAGGCCTCGCTGGAGTAGCCAGGGCGCACCTTGCAGCGGTGCCGCGCCAGGGCCAGCATGAGGACGGGCAGAGCCTGGGCAGGCTGGCTGCCGCGGTCCAGGCAGTGGCGGAGCAGCTCGAGGGCCAGCTCACGGCAGCACTCTGCTGGGTCGGCCAATGGGCCGGGAAGGCGAGGGGGGCCTGCTGGGAGCAGGAGGTGGGGCTTGCTGCATGTGCCCCCCCCCCCGGGATCCTTACTGCCGAAGCTTCGCTCCTGTGCGCTCCTGCAGGAAATGAGCCCTGCAGAAGGTAATCAGATCCCTAGTCACAATACAGGATGTTCCAGTACAGAATGAAATTATGAATTTCAACAGGTCAGCCAAATGTGGCAAGAACCAGCTAGCAGATATTTAATATATGTTATACAGTAAGTGTTTTCCATAACTTATATGTGAAAGACCACTTACTCTGTATGTGGGGTTTTTTTGGGGGGGGATGTCTCAGTCCTTTAGAGCATATACCACATCTCCTGTTCAAGTCAAACGGTTAAAAAAGGGAATTTGTTTTTCTATATAGTTATTTATATGAGAAATTTTTGCGGCTTTACTTTGTGTGCCCGTTTTGTCAGCGATTAAAATTTCCCACATCATATTGCACCAAGTATATAACAGGTATAAGTTTGCTCTTCCAAGATTTATCCATTTGCATTTTTATAGCTAAAAGCAATAAGGATTTTTTAATTCCCTGCAAATCTTTGAAATATAGGGGTCTTCTTTATGAGCCAAGTTTTATTTAGTTAGAAATGCTATATGCTGCCTCTCCAGGGACCTGCCTGAGATAATTACACTTAGGGAGGCAGGTGTTTTTTAAAGTTTCTTCCAGCGTGGAAGGACCCTGGCTTTAACTTGTAACTTTTGTAGGGAGGAGGAAGATACGGTTGCCAGCCTCCAGGTAGGGCCTGGAGATCTCCCATTTTTACAACTGATCTCCAACTGACAGAGATCAAATCCCCTGGAGAAAATATGCAAACCAACAACAACAAAAAATCACTGTACACATAAAGTATTAGACAACAAAATGTGTCCTTAAAATGACTTAATATTTTCTTTTATCAGTCCTTTTTCTCAGAAGTTATCGATCACTCCCTTTTTGAACCTGAACACAGTCATAAATAAAGCAGCTATGGATCACCTAGGTTGCTGTCCATTTCTTCTGACTTCTTCAGGCCGCTGTCTCAATGGTGGAGCCCCAAAAGCTCTAGAAGTTAACTCTGACTTTGCGGTCTATCCTGCTTCAATTCCGCTCTCCTGCTGGGCTCTGGAGAAAATGGCTGCTTTGAATGGCATTGTACAATGCTGAGGCCCCTCCCCAAACCCCGCCCTCTCCTGGATCCACCCCCAAAGTCTCCAGGTATTTTCCAACCCAGACCTGGCAACTCTAGAGGAAGAGGAGATACCAGTAGCCACCCAGACTTCTGATAGGCAACCGGGCCACTTTAAGGCTGCCCTGGTGGATGCTTTGGGGGCAGAACCTCTTGAGGCTACAAAACTGGTCAATGACACTGGGGAATGGGGGGGGTAAGGTAGCCTCTCACGGCCCAAACAAGGACTGGGGATGGCATTCTTGGCCTCCCGGGGGAGCGAAAGGGAGTATGTACGGCTTGCAAGCCTGCCTTCATAAGCAGCGATGATCTAGGATGATGAGGGTAATCCAGTGGTGCCTTCAACCCCCTTCCCTCTCATGATTTATTTATTATATTATTTATTTATTAGATTTTTACCCCATCTTTCCAGCAAGGCCGGCTCAGGGCGGCTTACAACAGTATAAAACTGTACAATAAATAATAAAACCAGACAAGCAAAGATTTAAAACCATAATTATACAACTTAATAAAGTGCTAGCAATAATTCCTCAGGCACAGTCAGCATCATATTTTACTAAAGATATCCCAGGCACTCGTGTCAGGCTATATTTGGGGGGACCAGGGGGTTGGGCTCGCTCCCCAAGAACTGACAGATATCGGTGGTGGCCGTGGTGCTGGCGGCTCCAAAAGCCTGGCGGAAGAGCTCCGTTTTACAGGCACTGTGGAACTGCAGCAGGTCCCGCAGGGACCTCATCTCCTCTGGGAGCTCATTCCACCAGAATGGAGCCACCACTGAGAAAGCCCTAGCTCTCGTTGAGCAACCCTGGCCTCCTTGATGTTTGGGAGGACCAGCCGGTTCTGTGTCCCCAATTGCAGTGCTCTCTGGGAAACATATGGGGAAAGGCCTGTTGAGGCCTTAGGGGGAACAGAGGACCTTGCTGGGAGACCTGTGACTGCTTGGGAGGGAGGGAGGGAGGGAGGAGGAGGGAGGGGTCATTCGGCTTCGCTCCCAAAGCAACCAGTTATCTTACACAGAATATTTACAACTTTGGACCAAATGGTGACGCAGATAACAACTGTTTCTCCTACATTTTCTCCATCGTGTTTTTGGTGTTCACGAAGCCTTGACTGCTCTTAGGTTTGTTCCGAACTTCCCTGAAATAACCCGATAACCAGATTTCCAGGAAATGCATATTCTGAAGCGAAGTTTTCGGAAACTGTTCAGAGAGTGCTTGCAGTACAAGAGCTCGCTGAAGGAGCTCCTTCTCTGTCCTTCTCTTTCACATAAGGCAAGCTAAACTGATGTATTTAATCGAAAAAAATTGTTAGAGGTGCAGGGTCCCCCGTTGTTATTGAGCTAGTGCCCTCTACAGTTGTTGTCTCCTCTAAAGTGGTAGCGGTGAACAATGGAGATTGTTTTAATCTTTCGTATGCCTGTTTTCACCAAGTATAATCATTCTCCTGGGTTTTCCTTACATTCATACTACGAAAGCTATTATTACCACTCCACTGCGGCCTTGGGAACTTGAATCAGCGGATGCTGCTTAGATTTACAACACCCCCTATATTCAGAGCTTTGGAGGGTCTTCATAACTCACATTAGTAGCTTGCAGTCAAATAACCATATGCTTAGTTCAAATCAGCCTGCAGTCTGCGAAGATATGTGAATTTACGTATTTCTTAAAGCAGGGGTCCTCAAACTACGGCCCGCGGGCCACATGCGGCCCACCGAGGACATTTATGCAGCCCGCCAAGTGTTTATGCCCACCCCCACCCCGCCTCCTCGAGGAGCACAGCAGCAGCGCCCCCGCGGCCTCTTTCTTCCTCCAGCAGCCCTGGGTGGCAAGAGCGCCCAGGAGCTGAGGAGGAGGAAGGGGCGAGCAGGCTGGTCGTGGGGGAGTGGGCGAACGCAGCGGCGGGGCGAGCAGGCTGGTGGGGGGGAGCAAACGCGGCGGCGGGGCGAGCAGGCTGGTGGGGGGGAGGGAGCGAACGCGGCAGTGGGGCGAGCAGGCTGGTGGGGGGGAGGGAGCGAACGCGGCAGTGGGGCGAGCAGGCTGGTGGGGGGGAGGGAGTGAACGTGGCAGTGGGGCGAGCAGGCTGGTGAGGGGGAGGGAGGCGGAACGCGGCGGCGGGGCGAGCAGGCTGGTGGGGGGAGGGGCGAACGTGGCGGCCCTCCAACGGTCTGAGGGACAGTGAACTGGCCCCCTGTTTAAAAAGTTTGAGGACCCCTGTCTTAAAGCAATGGATCTTCAAAAAGTAGCTCTGTGACTGATTTTGGTGGTACGTTACTTTCAACATGTTGGGGTGTTGTTGTTGTTTTTGTATATCACTGTACGTGTGAGGAAGGGTACCAAACCTGTCCAGACCCCTGAACTGTGGTGTAATTAGGGTCTGGGTGAAGCTGCAGACATATTACCAAGGATGAAGATTCTTTGGACCCTTCAGCACGTGGCTGCCAGAGGGAAAGATGGGAGCGGGCTGACCTCCATCCCTGGCACTGCAGAGAACTAATTCGTTTATCTTGCTGTCTCACTTTCCCTGTTGATGTCTTCTTTCCCCATGTAGTCATTATTCCAGGGGAGGATGAGTAGGTGCGCTTGGCACAGGTAAAACTCTAGGTTGTGAAGTAGCAGCAGATGCTGCAATTAGTAGAAACAGGATGGAAGCTAAAACAACTGACAAGGAGACTTTGTTGATACCTCTTCTTTCACATACATCACAGAGCCGAGCCTGGCCAGATGGCAACCAGTGAGCTTGTGGAGGGAAGGCTGTGAGTATTAGTCCTCTCTTTCTTTACAAGGTCCTGCAAGTGGCAGCTGTCATTCTCTTGTGCGCTACCCATCTCTTCCATCTGTATATTTGGTTTGTTTTAGGGTGTATTCATGCTCCTTTTTTTTAACCGTCAGGTTGCAGCCAACTTATGGTAACCCCTCTGGAGTTTGCCATTGCCTTCCTCTGCATAGTGACCCCAGACTTGCTTGGTGGACTCTTTTCTACTGCTACAGACAGACTAACACAGCTACCCCTTTTCATTTTTTTGGTGATTAAAGGCAAAGGTAGATTATCAGCAGCCTCATACTGTGTGCTTGATGTTGGGTTCTACCACATACAAGCCTTCTACACATGACTCCTACACAGTGACTCCATGTGCAGACAAGATGAGCAGGTACTAGTGCGCTGGCTGTGCCTCCACCTCTATGTGATCACCAGCCTCTTCCTCTCCATGTGTTTTGACTTGCACCAGCTCTCCAAGGTCTTGCTCTCCAACACATGCATAAAAAAATTAATCATTTCCAGTTTCACAGCAAGCCATATTTGTTGTTACATACAAACTGTAAACTATGGTTTGTTCTTTTCCATTCAAACCAGGGTTGCAAACCAGTTATGTACATTCAAATACTAACTACTCAAAGTCCAAAGCAGAAAAGCACTATTTGTTTTTATAACACACACACACACAGTGATGCCCTTTTGCTTTGGATATATAACCAAATTTAATTGAGACAGTAATGAGAATTCAGAAATCTTCACTTCCTCTTGTAATTCTGGCGCCTGCTCACATATCTAGAAGGCCAGAGGGGTTAAGGACTAGCTCTTTAGCAATACTGGAAACCCAAAAAGTGTAGTTTTCTCAATGTGAGTTGAGTTTTTGCTGTTATCTTTCAGTGAAAATCCATTTATCAGCAGGAAAAGAAAATTCCTGAAGTTGCAGCCTTGATTTAGATGAAAAACAGACTTATAGGGCTACAGCTGAGAGCAGAAAAAGAGATGGCAGGAAAGGTTTCTTAATCCATGCATTTCTACCATCCTTTCAGTGCAGTTCTAAGCATCCGTCCTCCTAAGTCTGTTGACTTCAGTGGGTTGAGAAGGGTGTAACTCTGCTTAGGATTGTAATGTACGGCTCAAACTTGCACCCAGTGGCTTTTCCACCCAGAGCGAAAATGTGTGGGGTTTCAGTATCTGATCCTTTGTGGATAGGAAATCAGTTGGGGGAGGGATTGTGGGTAGACAGCAGGAAGGGAAAGGGTTAAGCACTCCTCTCATTTCTCTTCCTGTTCTTCATTGTTGCTTCCAACTCTAGCTTTAATTTATTTTTAAACAAATCAAACAGACCTTGCAACTGAGAATCACGTAATCATGTAGTTTAAGCTTCAGACCATATATGGGATACGGTGCTCGGTCTGTTAACCCAACACAGTGGAGACTTATTAGTTATACCTCTTTGCAGGTTTAAGCCTTGAAGCTGTACAGCCTCTGGTGCTGAACTTTAGCCCTACTGAAAATTCCCTTAACCAGCTCCCAGACTGCACTTGTATTTATTTTATTTATTCATGCAAATATTTATACTCTTCTATTTTAAAATAAATATTCAACATCACTTACAATATTAAAATCCATAGCAAACAGCTAAAGACAGACTTGAATAAAACTTTGTTGGTCCTAAAGGTGCCATTGGACTCCCAACTTTGTTCTGTTGCTTCAGACCAACACAGCTACCCGCCTTGATCTAGCTAAAAGCAGCAGCTGTTTTAAAAAGGGGACAGATTTAACTTAACTTAAAGGCCTTCTGATTTTATTTAAGTTTCCAGTTTACTCCAGAAGGCATCTAGAGAAAGAGCCACCCACAGTGAAGAGGGGCACAAGTTGCAAAGAGCAGCGGTGGCTGCTGAGGAAGCCCCCATGTGGATTCCCACCAATCAGATATTTACGACAGGGGGGTTGTACAGCAATGCTTCTTTAGCTAACTTCAGACAGTGAGCCAGTTTGTACAGGTAGAGGTGATTTACCAGTGACCTGGGATCCAAGCAACTTAAGGTCCTGAAAGATTAACACCGTTGATTTATATGGACTCTGGAAGTGTACTGGCAGCGAATGTCATTTATTTATTTATATATTTATTTTTTAAAACGTGCCCTGCCTTGCCTCTTGACTCAATTGATGCAAGATGCTCCTAATGTGGTCACTGTGGTCAGCGCCCTTTAAGCATTTTGGTTACCACATTCTGAACCTGTTGAAGCTTCCAAGCCATCTTTAAAGGCAGCCCTGCATACTATGTGTCACTGTAGTCTAACCTGGATATTTAAATGTAGCCAGATCTATCTTTCCCAATTAAAAAAAAATGCATCTAGGGAATCAACCTAATTTGGAAAAAGACACTCTTGGCTTCCTCTATCTCCTGGGCATCCAAGGGTCAATGAAGAATCCAAGAGCACACTCAAATTGTAAGCTTCTCATTTAGGATCATTATAGCCCCATCCAGCACTACCTGAATGCCTAACTTTACTCCTGATCCATAGCATCTTCATTTTGTTTGGATTTCATTTCAGCTTGTTTACTCTCACCGAGTCCCTTACAGACTCCGGGCACTGGTGAAACTCATCCAGAGTTTCCATGAATCAGGACAGGAAGGAGAAGAGTGTCACTTGCATCCTGGTGACAAATGATCCCAAATGCCTGGATGGTTTCATGTATATGGAAAAAAATAGGAAACGAGGTGGAATTTCACAGGACTCCTGTAGGACAAGGATCCAAGTTGAAGAATTGATTCTTTAAAGGATGCACTGATATTTGTTATCATAGATGTAATTAACCATGAAGGACAGGCTTCCAGTAAACATGTGGTAGGTCTTCTTGCTCCAAGTACTCTGCCACATTCTTAGGGAGTACCAGCTAAAAAGGGCCAATTCAAATATGACTGATGGAAACCTCAAGAACATTCAGAATGTCTACAGCTATTGTGGTATTCAAGTGGATTCAGATATGGACAATTTTTCCCCACAGCGTGTTCAACAAATTGATGACAGTGAGTTTCTGAAATGCCTTCTGTTGGGTCCCAGGGCCCTAGATGTAGGAAGCCTGTTAAAATTCAGAATAACATCACTAGTTGATGCTACATGTAAGCCATCATCACTGCAGAGTAGGTTCTAAAGCTGGCTTTTGCGGATTTGGCTCAAGCCTCCCTCCATTGCTCTCTCTTGTCCTTGTCCCAACAGCCTCATAGCACCTAGTTCTGCAGAAAACCAAGGTGCTTGATGGTCCTGAGTAGGTGGGTGAGGGGGCTTAGGAGCAATTGTGTCCACTGCTCTCTGGACCTCCCTGTTCCAGAGACCAGCTATATCTCTGGCATGCTTGTCAATTATGTGTGTGTTATGTGCCATCCAATCACTTCTCTATGAATCAATGACCTCCAAAACGACTTGTCCTTTTTAGCCTAACTTAGTTCTTGCAAACTGAGGGCCGTGGCTTTCTTCATTGGGTCAGCCCTTTTCATGTTTGGTCTTCCTCTTTTCCTGCTGTCTTCAATTGTTCCTAGCATAATCGTTTTTCCCATGGAGTCTTGTCTTCTCCTGATGTGATGGTGGCCTCAGTTGAGTCATCTTAGCTTCTATGGAGAATTCATGCCAGCTGGAAAATCCCTCAGAGCTGTTGGGAAACCGTCTGGGTTCATTGCTCTCCATGGGTGGATCATTTCCATTAATCCCCCACATGTTAAACTTCAAACCATCCAGATACTGCTCTGTCCTTCATAGCTGAGTTGCAGAGGACTACCTCAGACCTAGACATCATTACTATGACTTGCCCAGAACAACAAATGCAGGTGTGACCCGCTGTATGTGTCGGGCTCAACGTCAATTGTGGCAGATCCATGGCCAACATACCCCAGAGAGTGAGGATTCTGCATGGATGTTGAAATTCCCAATACTTGACAGTCGTGGGGATTTTCCACACCAACACCAAACAGCTCAGTTCAGGCAGGAAGACTTCGAGGCAGTGGGGTGAGCAATGTGCCAAACAATCCCAATTCCAACTCAGGAGCCTAATATAAGGAGAAAGCACTCAGAATTAAGTGAGCTTGGTACCGACTGTTTGGTCAAGTTCATGACACTCTAATAGACCAAGGCAGCGACACCACTCCACCTTCCAGAGCACACCAAGAACACTGAGAGGAAAAGCTGAGATAAACCCATGTCCCCTTCCATGTTCCCTCTAAGCTGTGGAGTCTTGTGAGCCAAAAGTCTATTTTGTGAGCTACTGCCATTGAAGATGTGAGCAATCAATCTGGCTACTGCATACAGTAGTTTGCTTTGGAGCCATGCTTCCTGAGCTAAGACAAATATGTGTGTGTTAGAAGCTACAAAACTGTAAGCTAGCTCACACCAACTCAGCTTAGAGGGAACATTGGTCCCCTTGCTCATCCAACCGGGTTTCAGTAACATATGTCAGGTGGAAATAATATATGCATATGACTTAGCACTAGTTGTGATCAGGGTGCTGAAACAGAAGAGCAGATATCATCCACACTTCCACTGATCTCACACATTGTCGTAGATACTCTTTTCTGCATTGGTGGTTATGAGCATAGGGCCAGTTCCAGGTGAATTAATCTGGAATTTAAGAAGTATGAGCAGAAACACTTTTGTTGCCACATTTTAAATATTTAAGAAGTAGAAAGGGGACTTTATCTTGTGCATTTGGGCGTGTTTCAGAGGCTAGCCATGTTGGTCTGCAGTAGAACAGTGAGACTTGAGACCAGAGTTACCTTAGAGACCAACAGGAATTTTGAGGTGTAACCTTTCAAGAGTCAAGGCACCCTTTGCCAGATACTTTGGCTTTCAAGCTTATACCCCCAGAATCATGTTGGTCTTTAAGGTGCTGCTGGTCTCAAATCTGACACTATTCTATATTACGTCTTAAGGTTGCTGCAGGAAAGCTGTTGCAAATGGCTTTTCCATGGTGAATGGCACCCTTCTCAAACATAAAACATGCAATATGTTGTCAAAGGCTTTCACGGCCGGAGTTCATCAGTTGCTGGAGATTTTCCGGGTTGTGTGGCCGCGGTCTTGGCATTGTAGGATCTGATGTTTTGCCAGTAGCTGTGACTGGCATCCTCAGAAGTATAACACAGAAAATATGGAGTACTCTCTGTGTCAAGGTGAGTAGGAAAATGGTAGGCAGGTAATTTATATCTACCCTGGAAGGTGAGGTAGGGCTGAGTCATTATCTTGTAGTAGGTCTCCAGGCTATGACCATGCTAATGGAGGAGCTTTCCTGAGGAGGTCCTTTTGTCTATGGAGTGTTTCCGGAGGAGGTTTCCTGTTTCTTGAGGAGGTTCTTTTGTGTGTGGAATGGCTATTGAAACTCTAATCTTATCTGTAGTGCTATTGTCAGCTGTAGAGCATTTTGTGTTTTTCAGGAAAGGAAACCATGCCCTATTTATTTTTAAACTCTCTTCTTCCCTGTTGAAATTGTGTTTATGTTTATGAATTTCAATGGCTTCCCTGTGTAATTGGAAGTGTTGTCCAGTCTTTCAGTGTCTTGGAACCAAATGCTGTGTCCTGTTTGGGTTAGGCTATGTTCAGCCACTGCTGATTTTTCAGGTTGGCCAAGTCTGCAGCCACACAACCCAGAAAATCTACAGCAACTAATAAAACATGCTGATGTTCACTGTATCAATTGTCTCTGCCTGTGGGCTTCCATCCTTCTTTTTGTATCTCCAGTGGCTTTTGGCGAGGGCATGAGATCTCCCAATAAGATGTGGAAAGTGCCACATAATTACACATAATTACTTATAATTACACATAATTACAACAATGTGGCAAATGAAGTTCAGAGTTGTTAAGTGTAAGGTGATGCACATTGGGACAAAAAAGTCCCAACTTTAAGTATACACTACCGGGGTCTGAACTTGCTGAGACTGAGAGGGGGAAAGATCTCGGGGCGTCGTAGTGGATGCCACAATGAAAGGGTCAACCCAGTGTGCTGCAGTGGTGAAAAAGACAAACTCCATGTTAGGGATTATTAGGAAAGGGATTGAGAATAAAATGGCCAACATTGCAATGCCCCTGTATAGATCTACACTGCTGCCTCCTTTGGAATACTGTGTACAGTTCTGGTCACCATATCTCCAAAAGGACAATGCAGAGCTGGGGAAAGTACAGAGG
This sequence comes from Gekko gecko, assembly GCA_029375565.1. NCBI lineage: Eukaryota > Metazoa > Chordata > Lepidosauria > Squamata > Gekkonidae > Gekko > Gekko gecko. The sequence goes on along the minus strand of JAPDNY010000011.1, from coordinate 92,079,100 downwards.
AGGGGCAACCCAGGCTGCAGTCACACACACACTAAATAATCCACTTCCAATCCACTTTCCAACTGGATTTTGCCAATTCACACAGTAAAAAATCTAGTTGGAAAATGCACCGAAAGTGGATTGAAAGTGGGCTATTTAGTTTGTGTGACCGCGGCCCAAGATGACTAGGGGGCTGGAGCACCTTCCCATGAGGAAAGGCTGAAGAACCTGGACATTTTCAGTTTAGAAAAGAGACACCTAAGGAGGACATGGTAGAGGTTTATAAAATTATGCATGAGGTAGAGAGGGTTGACAAAGGGAAACGTTTCTCCCTCTCCCAAAATACTAGAACTTGAGGGCATCCACTGAAACTGATGAGCAGTAGATTCAGGACAGACAAAAATGCTGTTTTGCACAGAGAGGATTTAATTTGTGGAATTCGCCGCCAGAGGATGTAGTGATGGCCAGGGGAATAAACAGCTTTAAAATGGGACTGGATACATTCATGGAGGATAAGTCTATTAATGGCTACGTGCCATGACGGCTGAGGGGAACCTTCATGTTCAGAGGCACCAAACCTCTGAATCCCAGAGCCACCCAGGAGGCAACATCAAGCCTCTATGCCCTGTTGTTGGCCCTCCAGAGGAACTGTTTGGCCACTATGTGAGACAGGATGGTAGACTAGATGGACCATTGGTCTGATCCAGCAGGGCTCTTCTTACTTGCAGGATTATTCCTGTCGGAGACTGTAACATGAGCTTCAGTCCACAAACCTGCTCTTCTTTCACCATAAAACCATCAGGAAGGAAAAGGGTAAAAACCACTAGGTGCACACAAACTGCTTCACCACTACCCGGAAGTGCCTCCATGGCTTCTTTTTAAAGAAACCGCATACCAAAGTGAGAGAGCATCACAGAGCCACAGTTTCTAGGAGGTGCCTGCTCAGCATTTGTCCCTATCGATTCCTTCTTGCAAAAAGCTGGGTGCTAAATGGGCCGCTGAGCTCTGTTCCTCACATTCTGTTACAATGCTGCCTTTGGAGCATGCGCGGCTTCCTCCTAGACTGGCTGGTGGAGGTGGGAGGGGGAGTACCACATCGCGGTCTTCCAGCGCTGAGCTGCCAGTTCCTGGTTGCCAAGCAGTTATTGTTTCTGTGACGATTGCGGAGGCTGTTGCTAATTGAAGAAGCCCTCTCAGCATCCTGCTTTCTCCTCTTTCATGCTCCTCATTTAAATTTTAGAGGCAAGAATTGGGGGTGGGGGGAGAAAAAAGAGAGAGTGAGAGAGCACGCAGATTCAGGGTTGTGTGTATATATATATATATATATTTGGTGGCATTAAATTTTCATTGGGAAGGGGGAAGTGTGAGTAGAGCTCTCTCAGCTGGTGATTAAGTGATGGGCTAGTTACTCGTTTATATTCCTTTAGCTTTCGTGCCTCTAAACACTTGCACAGTTGAACGCACGCTCTCTCTGCCTCTCTCTCTCTGCCTCTCTCTCTGCCTCTCTCTCCCTCTCTCTCTCTCTCTCGCATGCTCACACGCTCACACACGCACACTCTCAAACCCGTACACGCAGACCTGTGAGATCTTCTTTGCCACTGCAGTGGACCCCAGTAGGTGAACATGACTACAGCTAAAGAGCAAAGTGCTTCAGCAAAACAAGCCCAACAAGAGCAGGTAACACTGTTGGCTTTCTTTCGTGGAGGACAAATATAGATCTGTATGCCTTGAATGCCTTGTCTGTTTGATTGCTTCTCTTGCTTTTCATTGCTGGCCGTGTGTGACTCTTAACATTTCCAACCGAGTTGCCAAACCGGCACAGTTGCGTTTGAGCTGCACTTCGCTATGCTTAACGTGCGTATAAATATGCTATCTGTGATGGATCGTTGTTCCTTTTAGTCCGTATGATGTCCACATGCATTGGGAGAATTTCGTTCCGGAGCTTGCTGGAGGGGTTTTTTTGTGCCTTTAAAAAAACCACAATGAGGTGGGACAAGGGGGTCTCTTCCTGTTGGAACAAACCTCTTTTCTTTTTTTGCATTTGCATTTGCAACTTTCCTGCAAGGTGGCCATCCTAAACAAGTCCCCCTCCCCCAAGTGTGCCCCAAATGATCGAAAGCAGATTTGCCTCGGTTTGCCTTGTGATGAAATTGCAGTCTTGCACTGTTGCACTGGCAGCTTCAGAGAAACCTGAGTTGTATCCATTGGCCAAATTTAGTTAAGGTGTCCCTGCAAGAAACAGGGGGGAATCATTGCATGCTAATTCCATCCTAAATGATACTTACAGTCTCTTTTCATTTGACTTCGCAAACACACACCAGCTTAGCAGAGTTATCATTTCTTTCCCCCCCACCCACCCTGGCCCTACTCCTGAAGAGACACAGCACCTCTGACAGCACCAACATTTAACAAGTGAAGCTTTTTTTCTGACTATGCCGGGGAGAGCTGCCACTGCTTTAATTTCTGTGCGCTGCTGTTGGAGGCATGGCAGAAGCAAGGTCAGTAAAACTATCTGCCAGCCCGAACAGTCACCTCCCTTTGTTTGACCTACCGATGGACATCTGCTTGTCTAATCTGTGGTCTGTTTCATAAAATGTGGGCTTCTCAGCTCACCTTCGTCTTGTCTCAAAACAACTTTCCACGGCTGCCAAGGCACCAGTCACTTCACCGGGGCTGAGTAATAGGCGCAGATAAGAAGAGGTGACATGTAGGGAAGGCACCTGAGATGGAGCTGGCAGGCTGCAAAAGATTTCAGAGATGCTCTTGTGTAGCGGCGGAACGGGAGAGCGCTCTCTTTCTCCTCCTCCTCCAACAGACCCCGCTCTCCTTCCATGTGTTCACATTATCAGAGGCTCTACTGGGAAATAAAAGATTAATCTGGTTGCTCTAGATTTCAGATTCCTGCGTTTCCGTCGTCACCTAAAGAGATTGTGATGTTGCTGCTGTAGCCATTGGCTGAGATATAGTTTGGGACTAATTAAAATAGATCTCCCCAGAGGCTGGTAATTCTTAAAATAGTTTTCTTTCTAGCTTGGTATGCTGAGAGTTGCAATGTTTTCTTCCTCCCCCCCTTCTCTCTCTGTAGATGTTTGTGTGTGTTTTAAAGGTTGTTTTGGGAGGGGGAAGCAGATGGTTGAGCCATCATTAGGTCCAGAAATCAGAAAATAATACAAAAGGATCTTGCTTTTTCAGGGTGACATTTTATTAAAGGGGGGGGTAAACTTTATCAGCCTTTCTGCTTAAATGTGTGTGTGTGTGTGGGGGGGAGCCTTACTTTTGATTCCAAGAACAGAGAGATTGTGCTTTTAATGAGCAGGGGTGGAGGAGTTTACTCTGTTTATTGTGGGACAGGATTAATGTTTTGGGCGCATAAAGCAAACCTAGGAGATGAATTAAAATTAATAATTAAGCTTAAAGGAAGGTTGTGGGTCTTTGCAACGTTTCTGTAACCTCCTGGTGTTTTAATGGGCCCTCCACATCTCTACTAAAAGCTTGGTGAATAAACCACCACCCAAAGTAACACCAAAGACCCCTTTGCATCTTTCATTAGCTTTGCTCAGGTTTTCTCCTGATGCCTCAGGTTTGCTCTCATTTCTGTTGCAGAGTCCTGAAAGAAGTTGCAACAGTATTGTCAATCAAGGTGATCCATTACCTGTTCAGCCTGAAGAGTCCTGTGTCAATAGAAAGCTTCCATATGTTGACAAGCAGCACTGGTCAATCCAAAGTGATCCACTACCTGTATGTATTTCTTGGGAATGAGAAGACGTGTAGGCCTCATTCTCCAGATCTTTATAAAAGTTTCCTTAAAAAAAAAAAATGCTACAAATAAGCAAAAGAAACCTAGTGATGTGTGTTAAAGGCGCTCGTCTTTATTTTTATTGTAATATTTATGAATGGATTCTCTGCCAGCACCTGCGTTAAGAAAAGAGATGCTGCAGATATTCTTAAAAAGAAAACTGTTCTCATAAGTGAGGGGCGAAGGAGCGATTGTGTCCGTATGTTCTGAGTAATAGTGTGGGTTGCTTATACTGCCTCAACCAGAGTATCAGTGTGGAACAGAACTATGAAGCATTCACTAAATATAAAGCATTGACCTTGGTAACTGGCGGCGAGCCTGTGTGTTTTGTTCATCCACAGAGAAAACATATATATATATTTAAAAAATTGAAGTATTTTTGACTGGTAGTTGCAGAGAAAGATCGTTTCAGCAGGATTAGTGTTGATCTATGCTAAATATCCTGGATTCTTCAGAAAGCAAAAGAATTGTGGAGTTCACCAGTTAGACTGCCAGGGGAATTGTGGGGGGAAGGGATGGGGGGGTATTTGAACATTGTTTTGAAATTAATTGAAGATTTCATCTGTCATAAAATGGAAGCCCAGAAAAGACTGCTTTGGGGGTTGTATTGAGGGCTGTGTCATCATTAGACGCGGGGTTTTGTGAGCATTTCCTTCTTGGCGTTTCTCGTGATGAAACTGCCTCGGTATCGAGGCATTCCGGTTAGCTGAAGTATAACTGGGTTTTCTAGAATGCTAAAGTGAAACTGAAAATGATCCTGTAAGTGTCACCAGGAGAGTGATATGCACAAGTGTACGTTTCTTAATTTCCCCAGTGCTTTCATATAATAATCCTTGTTTTATCTTGGTATGAAAATTAGTTTTTGGGCTGAGATGCAAAGATGTGAAGCTTTACACTCAGAACGGAAGGGGATCAAGCTGATTCAGGCTACTTGTTAATTAAACATGCTAGTCAGGGTTGCCAGAGGTGGGTTGTGGAATTCTTGGGCATTTGGGGGTGGGGCCTTGAGAGGGCGGGGGTGGGGAGCGGAACCTCAGCAGGCCCGTATAGGGTTGCCAGGTCTGGTTGGGAAATAACTGGAAATTTTGGGCATGAAGCCTGGAGAGGGTGGGGTTTGGGGTGGGGAAGGACCTCAGCATGGTCCAATCCAATTGATTCCACCCTCCAAAGCAGGCATTTTCTCCAGGGGAATTGATGTCAGTCATCTGGAGAACAATTGTAATAGCAGGCGTTCTCCAGGTGCCACCTGGAGGTTGGTAACCCTAGCAGGGTATAATGCTACAGGGTCCACCTTCCAAAGGTCTCTGTTGTCTCAACATCATTTGTAATTCCAGATCTCCAGGCCCCACATGGAGGTTGACAATCCTACTGTCAGACCTCATGTAGAATACTTCGTCCAGTTCTTGGTGCCATACTTTAAGAGAAGTTTAGATGAACTGGAAAAAGTTCTGGAGAGGGCAGTGAAGACTGGGGGGGGGGGTCCTGGAGGCAGGGTTGCCAACCTCCAGGTGGTGGCTGGAGATATCACAGAGAGAGAGAGAGACCTTTATTGGCATAGAGACCTTTATTGGCAATGCTCCCTCTAAGCTGTGGAGCGATTTGGCTGCTGCATAAATTAGTTTGCTCTGGAGCCCTCCCTTCCTGAGCTAAGACAAAAATGTGTGAGCTGGAGGCTAAAAACTGTGAGCTACCTCCCACTAACTCAGTTGAGAGGGAACACTGCTGGAGATATCTTGTTATTACAACTGGTCTCCAAGCAACAGAGATCAGTTCGCCTGGAGAAAATGGCCTCTTTGGAAGGGGGACTCTGTGGCATGATACCCCATTGAAGTCTCTCCCCTCCCCAAACCCCACCTTCCTCAGGTTCCCACCCCCCCGAAAACCTCCAGGTATTTACCAACCCGAAGCTGGCAACCCTATCTAGAGGATGTGTTCCTGTGAACAAAGGTGGAAGGAACTAGATATATAGCTTGGAGAAGAAAAAACCAACCAGCCAACGGAAGGGGACTTATAGGATCATGCTCTTCAGATACCTGAAGGGCTGTCCCATGGAAGACGGCAAAAGCTTGTTCTCTGGTGCTCCAGTGGTCAAGATTAGATTTAACCTGCTGAAGTTACAGGAAGGAAGACTTCAGTTACACATTGGAAAAAACTTCCCAACATTAAGAGTAGTTACAAAACTAATTAGTTAGGTGTTAGTAGGCTCTCAGGAGCTGCGGTAGCTCAAGTGGTTAAGACGCTAACTGCAGGCTGTGGAAAGTCATAGTTCAGCAGTTCGGGACCCGAGTGTGCCACATGACGGAGTGAGCTCCTGTCTCTAGTTCCAGCTCCTGCCAACCTAGCAGTTCGAAAGCAAGAAATTGCAAGTAGATAAATAGGTTCCACTTCGGTGGGAAGGTAACAACATTCCATGCGCCTTGGTGTTTAGTCATGCCAGCCACATGACCACGGAAATGTCTTCAGACAGTGCTGGCTCTTCAGCTTTGAAATGGAGATGAGCACCGCAACCCTAGAGTTGGATTCGACTGGCTTTCAAGCAAGAGAACCTTTACCTTTACTTTAGTAAGCTCTCTGTGCCTGGAGGTCTTCAAGCTGAGGATCTGTTGAGAGCCCTTCAGCTTTGGCTTTCTGGCATTGTGCAAGGCCTGTAAGACCCAACTGTAATCGTTGCAACATCTGTAACTTTCTGATGCCCAGCCTAGCTAGAATATGAATAACCCCTTAGATCATTTGGGTTACAACTTTCTCTTTGACAGAGCCATCCATCTGAAGCCAGTGGCCTAATAATCCACAAGGTAATAGCTGCCTGCGTAGCACAGATACTAAATAACACGGCCTCAGATGACTCAAGATGGGCTGGAGGTAGAAGTTTCTGTTTCAGGACTGAGTTTGGAATGGGTGGCCTGTCCAAGTTTCAAGGCTATATCAAATTAATCATTTCTGATGCACATGTATAGTGCAGAGGGGTTTTCTGATAGATACAGCATTTATCCCCCCAATTCTTTTTTCTATTCCCATTTTAGAGAAGAATAGAAACTTTAAGACAGTGACTTGCCCAGCTTTAGCCACTAAGCCCACGATGAAGCTACATGTTTAGGCAATAAGTTTTCCGCATGCCAATATAGTCCATGACACAAAGAATAATGCAATTTAAGGGGATTTGGACTTCTCAAAGAGAAGGTCTCCCCATGCAACATGACAAACTGTTTTTGAAACCGAGGGTTTTCAAACTGAGCGCCTATATGATTCTTGTAAAAACTCTTGGCAAGTATCACATTCAAGCCCTGAACACTGTTACACCTTGGCTCTGTGATTTTATGAGCTGCATAACAGACAGAGCATTTTTCTGGCATGGAATGCAGTGATGCGAGAAGGCTTGCTTGCCGTATTTCTACTTGACATCCAGCTCTTAAAGTGTACAGTGAAACTCTAGCCATTAAAAAAATCAACAGTATCTAGATAACTGACTATTAAGAAATGAGCAGCTTGCCTTAAACGTTTTAGCTTTGCTAATGATGTAGCCTTCATGATTCCTTATTGTACTTGATAGCACATTTATTTGAGTTATCCCCTATTTGTTTATTTATTTATTTATTGTATTTGTATTCCGCCCTCCTGAAAACAGGCTCAGGATGGGTCATATCATCTTTCAACAATGCAATGAAGTTTAAAAGCACAGTATAAACATTTAAAATCAATAGTTATCAATAGTTTTAAAATATATATCCCACCCTGTCTCACAATCTAACATCATCAGAACAAAACTCTGAAAATATTTGGAAGCAGAAACTCAGCCAGCCCAATTTTTTTTGAAGGGGTGTTTATCACCAACCTTGAGCAAGTTGGATTTTTTAATTGGAACATCCTTGAAATCTATAAAATCAGAATGAGTCCTGCTAATGGAAGTGCTGGTCCAGGATTGTCTAAGCATCTCAGGGGCTGATGGAATGGGTGGCAGTGAAGAGGGAGAATCACACTATGATTCCAGCTTGCCAGAATAGAATGAACCTACTAAGAGGTTCAGTAGGGCTGCAGTGGCTCAGAGGTTAAGACGCTGAGCTGCGGACTGGAAGGTCAGTCGCTTGGCAGTTCGAGACCCGAGTGCCGCGTGACGGAGTGAGCTCCCATCTCTGGCCCCAGCTCCTGCCAACCTAGCAGTTCAAAAGCAAGAAATTGCAAGTAGATAAATAGGTACTGCTTCGGTGGGGAGGTAACCAATGCTCCCTCTAAGCTGTGGAGTCTTGTGAGCAAAAATTCTACTTTGCGAGCTGCTGGCATTAAAGCTGTGAGCGAGCAATTTGGCTACTGCATAGATTAGTTTGCTCCGGAGCCATCCTTCCTGAGCTAAGACAGAAATGTGTGAGCCGGAGGCTAAGAAACTATGAGCTCACTCACGCTAACTCAGCTTGGAGTGAACACTGGAGGCCACAGCATTCCATGCACCTCAGTGTTTATGTTATGCCGGCCACATCACCACAGAATTGTCTTCGGACAGCCCTAGCGGTTTGGCTTGGAAATGGAGATGAGCACCGCCCCCTAGAGTTAGATTTGACTAGCTTTCGAGCAAGGGAAACCTTTAGCTATACTAAGAGGTTCACTAGAGAAATGGACTGGGAGGAGGGAAGGCGTTGGCTTCTGCAGGTCAATCCTACAGAAGATGGAGCTCATAGGGAACTTGGTGACTCGTGGGGGCGAGGATAGGGAGCAGATGCCATTGTGTGCGCAGAGTTTGTCTGCAAACTGTGTGTTACTTGCATGTAGGTCTGACAATTTGTGAGTCAGGAAATTCCTGGATATTTGGGGGTAGAGGCTGGGGAGGCTGGGATTTGGGGCGGAGGGTCTTCAGCAGGGCACAATCCCATGGGGCCATTTTCTCCAGTGATCTCTGTAGTCTGGAGAGCCATTATAATTCTAGGAGATCTCCAGGCCCCAGCTGGAGGTTGGCAACTCTACTTGCATTAGGTAACACCCACCAAGGTGCATGTGTCTCCCCTGTGGTGGAGGTGGTAAGTAGGCAGGAACGGTTAATTTTGCATCTATGCAGAGCATCGACACTGCCGCTATTAGTATTACAACTGTCTCTTGCAGAGATTTGCCTATAGAGAAACAGGGATAAATTAGAAATTCCATCCCATATGCTCTTAGCAGGGTCATCTCAAGGAATTTTACTGCCTGAGCAGCTGTACTGGGTTATACAAGAAATGTGTACAGGGACCTCTTGCAGTGCCACCGAGGATGCCGGATTGCTGCTCTCTGATCACATGGCGCTTTATTGGCACTCATCAAAAAGCACTGGTGCCCAAAGCGACTGTTTGAGTTGCTTGTTCATCTGAGGTGGGCCTGATTCTATGGCAGTGCTGTAGGCATACTGCTTTTTACCAACCAGTGTGATTGAACTAACATCATGGTAGACGCCTAGCAAAGTCCTTGCTTTCTTGACCTTTTTATGGTCTGGGTTAAATGACTGGAGAGGTGGCCAGAAGGTGCCTCTCTGCCTCCTTCCCTATCTGGAACAGGCATCAATTGCTGTGCTTTTTACGAGAGGGCATTTCTTGCCCTTGTGATTTACAGAAGAACTTCAGAAGGCTGTGATTGAAAAGACTCAAATGCCGCTGGTGATCAGAACATTGCTTCTAAGTGGTGTGCTGTAACTAACTCTCACCTAAAAAAAAACAAACCCAACTACAAAGAGCTATGTGGTGGCGTCCTTCGTGTGTTGTCTTGTACTGGTTCACAGTTCAAGTAAAGGTGCTTCGAATTTCACCACGAATAAGTTCTACGGTCAAATTCATCCTGTTCAGAGGTGGCAATCCAGCTTGTTGGGTTCATGCCGAACAGCCGCGAATGCCTGCCGGACAGGTTTGAACTGGGCTTCTGCAAAGCCGCACAAAGATTCTGCTGATTCAAGCTGATCAACAACCATTAGCGTCATTCGGAATTAGATGAACACCAACAGGTAGCATTTTATTAAAACACAGGGTTTATTTATGACACATAGATGCATGTGTGTGTTAGGCACCATCAAGTCGCTTCCAACTCATGGTAACCCTATGAATTAATGACCTCCAAAATGTCCTGCCGTTAACGGCCTTGGTCAGGTCTTGCATGTAATCTGCCTTTCCCATTGGGATTCAAGGCACATTACAAGAGAACTATTAAACATGAGTGAAAAGCCAGCTACAATGCACTGCATGGGTTAGGGATGAATACAGTGAAGCAACTTGCTGAACAGCTGTGAATGGGTTAGCACATTGAGAAATCAGCTTCCTGTTCACAACTACAACAGAAGAGAAGAAGAAGAAGAGGAGATTGGATTTATACCCCACTCCTCACTACTTGAAGGAGTCTCAGATCATCTTACAATCTCTTTTCCCTTCCCCTCCGCACAACAGACACCCTGTGAGGTAGGTGGGGCTGAGAGAGCTCTCTCTCGAGGACTGCTCCTGGGAGAACAGTTCTGAAAGAACTTGTGACTGACCCAAGGTCACACCAGCAGCTGCATGTGGAGGAGTGGGGGATCAGACCCAGTTCTCCCAGATTATAGAGTCCATGCTCCTAACCACGACACCAAACTGCCTCAAAATAGCCAGTGTTTGAGCATCCCTAAATTCAAGAGGGGGAGTATATTTTCGGCTCATCCTGTCACATATAAATCCTTGTACATAGAAAGTGAGCATAGCATGTATATTAGGCTTATCATGGGGATTGCGTGTGTGTGCATGTTTGCACGAGAGGGTTATGAATCCCTTGACCGCAGCCTGATGTGGAACAGTAAAGGGTTTACCATGGTCTCGGTTCAATGTTCAAGCCTAGTTTAGAAGCTGGTGAGCTAAGTCATTTGGGAAGTTTGCTGAATCAGCCTGTCTCCCACTGGCGGCTCTGTGATATCAGGAGCCCTACTGAAAATCGGTCAGAGCTGTCCTCTCCAAGAGGTGAAACTCAGCTTGTGGGTGTGAAATTTTCTTGCCATATCTCTAATGCCCTTTTGGCTCTATTTTAATGTAGCTATGGAGCAGAGGGATTAGAGTCCTCCTGCAGATAGCAGCATTCCGGAAGCAGGGAAGAGAAGAACAAGCAGAAATTGAAACTGGCCTTACCAGAAAAGCTACAGAAATGTGGTGAAAAGTGTGATCTTTAAAAGGCTGGGCAAATGCTCCCTCACTTGGCAATTGCAAGAGCCTCTCTGTGGCTGCGGTCACACACACTAAATAATCCACTTCCAATCCACTTTCAGTGCACTTTGCAACTGGATTTTACTGTATGAACTGTCAAAATCCAGCTGGAAAGTGGACTGAAAGTGGATTATTTAGTTTGTGTGACCACAGTCTGAGTCAAGTAACCGATGGTTCAACAGGAATTCCCAAGTCTGATACTGGCATATGAAAGAAAAATTGCTCTTCTGGAGAAAAGTCTTCTGGTCCTATAGTCCATGGCCAAGGAGATGAAAAGGAAAAAAGTAGTGTAAGAATATGAGGTCTATAGAATGTTTTAAAATTCCTGAACTGGGACAAAAAAAGGGGGGGAAACTGAACCTGTTAATAAATACATGTATCTTTAAATATACTATAATATGTTAAGCTTTTATTGTTGGCCCTCTTTTCTATTTGACTAACATTTTCAGGTTCTGGATTTAAAATTCCTGAAGCCACCCATAAAAGTTCCTAAATCCCCAAGCTCATCCATATATTTAGTATTTATCAAATTAGGTTCCATATCATCAACTTTATGAAATTAAAATCCCAATTTCTTCTGAATTATGCATAGAAAATGACTGTACCCCTGCAGCATTTTTAATGTTTAGACCCCACAATGTTGACAGGTGTGGTGGCTGTACTTTCATTGGGTAACTAATCCACATTCATTGGTATGTGTATATGTGTGTGTGTATTTGGGAAATTTTTATGCTGTTTCTCCAGATTCCTGCTCAAGGCAGCCTACAACTGAAAACAATATCATAAAATCAGCATAAATTATCAATACAAAAACAAAGAAAGCCATTAAAAGCGAACAAGAGATACAAAAACAGCATAACAATGTCCATAAAACAGATCTTAGACCATAAAAGAGCTAAAAGGATAAAACCTCTTAATTAAATGCTTGTGTAAAAAGAAATATTTTGGCCTGAAGCCCAAAGGGGCATGAAGCAGGCGCCAAACAAGCCCCAAGAGGGAGGGCATTCCAAAGCCTGTGATGCCATTACTGAAAATGCCCTGTCTATAGTTGCCACCTGACTCACCTCCAAAGGCAGAGGCCCAGAGAGCAGGATTTGGGAGGCAGATCTTAGTTGGCAGGATGGATAGTACAGGAGATGGGAATTTGTCCCCAGCATGGGCAATCAACCCAAGAAAAGATATTTTTATGCCCATTATCTTTAAGGCTGCCACTATGAGTCAAGAATACACTGGTCTTGAGTGCTTCACATTTTTGGAATTGGAGGGGGTGTTGCATGGGGCCCTGCAAATCACATCATGGGGCTTTGTCAGCTCCTGGATAATCGGGTGGATTCCAGTGTTCTAGAACCATTTGGTAACCACCTTTAAAAAGTTATGAGGTGCCTGTAGAGTCATTCCATAATGTCCTCCTAGCCCATCAAGGAGGGTTCCATTAGGGATGTGCACTCAAATATAACCGAGCTGAAAATATATCTGAAAAATTCCTTATCAGTACTTTTTTCTGATATAATTGGGTCTCCCAAATATATCCAGAATTATTTTTTTTTGAATATAGAAAAATGGGTCCTAAAAATCATGGAAATGTTTGCCTTATAAATGGGAATATCGGGAGCCAATATCAAGCTCCCAGAACTTCTTTTTCCTCTCCCCTCCATTTTTCTGTGTCTCCCAGGACTTGGTATTAGCTTGCCAGGCTACTTTAGGTAAGATTCTGTCAGTTTCAAGTGTTTTTGTTTTCAAAAAATTATTCTTTGGTTTGTTTAAGATTTGCTGTTTTTGTGGATTCTTGCATTTTACATTGGGATTCTTGTGTTTTTAGGTAGTTTAAGATTATCATGCATTACTTGATTTCAGATTCTTGGGTTTTACAAAGGTTCAGATTCTCAGGTTTTATATTGGTTGGGCTTAGCAGTAGCTTGCAATAGCCTTCGTATGTGGGGGGCATTCTTGGGTTTTACATTTTTCTGAGTGTTTTTCCCCCCTCTCCTCCATAGGAGACAGTGGAGAATGACTGGGAGTACTTTGTTCACCTGTGGAAACATTGCAAACAAGTAGTTGGTGGCAGTTGCAGGGGAAGGCTCTCTTCCCCTGCTTGAGAGCTTTGGGGGGGGGGCACCTCTGAGAAACTAGATGCCGGACTTGATGAGCCATTGTTCAAAAGTACCAGGACTTTTCATGTGTTATCAATTTATGAGAGAACACCTTTCTTTTCCTCTTCTGTATATTCCTTGGCATTTTTAAAAAATGCTGTCAAGTTGGTATGAACTTTTGGCGACCCCATGAAGTTTTCAAGGCAAGAGATATTCAACGGTAGTTTGGCACTGCCTGCCTTCACTTAGCAACCCTGCTTCACGTCTAAAGTCTAATGAGATCAGGCTAACCTGGGTGAATCCAGGTCACCCTATTCTTCGCATAGGTGGGCTAAATACAAGTTCCCAAATCATACAAAAACAAGTCTGGGAATCGGGAAAGTGGGGGTAAGCGATGTATTTGGAAGGAGAATCATTGAAAGGTGAGTGCTTGACACCCTCCCCCCAAGCCTCTCCTCCATGTGCACACGTCTGCAGTTAAAGTCTGGTCTTGTAACCAGGGAATGGGGATAATGGCTGAAACAGTCTTCCAAGAAGTTGCAGGGAGAATTTGGATGCAAGGTGAAAGACTTAACAACTCTTTCTCAGCTGCTGATTCTCCCCTACGAATATAGTCAATGGCTTTAATGTCACAAGGCAAGCAGAGATGGAAATCCCCTGTTTGTCTTGTGATGTATCATTCCACCCTTAGCTCTCAAGTCCTCATTGTCAGCTGCAAAAAAAAAAAAAAAAAGCCTAGATTCATGTGGCTGTTTTGGCTCACATTCATCCCTTGCCTCATCCTTGCTTGTCCACGGTCTAAATTTAGATCGGAAGCTCCTTGGAGAAGGGTCCTGCCTTTGGCATATGTCACTCTGTACACAGATGCCATTAGATAAATCGGAATAAGAACTGAGACCTTCGGCCCCTGGTCTTGGTACCTTTCCTCCTAGGATCAGACTGTACAGTATATATTTACACTGTGGTTAGATGGTGCAAATGAAATCTGCAATTTAGCAGGTGTTTTATTGTTGATATAATTCTGCAGAGATACCGTAACACATGCAGAGCTGACTGTTTATGAATGCTCGCCGTGCTTATTACACACAGCCGATAGCATAGCTCTAATTTAGCATAATCGAGAGTAGTAACCAGTCTCACATCTTGTCTAGTGGCATGATACTTAACCTCTGTACAGTTATGAGACTTCATTTGCATATATTAACTTGGCATCACTTACTCAGAATATGTGGGCAAGTTTAAAGTTTGGATGTTTCCATTTTGGTAGCCAACAATGAAAACATCATATTTATATGCATTGGAACAGAAGAGATGATGATTTTTTTTAAAGTGACCATTTTTTCTGTTTTCAAATGCAAAAGAGGATACTTCCATTTTCCCACACCAGCCCAAGTGACTCATCCTGCAGTTGGACACATTTCAGGTGCCTGAGTGGTTCCAGTTCTATATGGGCAGCTGCTGAGACTGCGGACACTGAGAGGTTTAAAGGAGAGCCATATATGAACTGTTCCCTCAGTGATGTGTATATCTGAGGATAGAACGGGATAGTTTGACAGTTGCATTGGGGCTCCCACTGTGAGGACATGCAGATTCAAGTCAAGCTATTGTTCATCGGAACAACATCTGAAGAAGTGAGCAGTGACTGATGAAAAGTCATACCCTGTCACATATTTTGTTAGTCTTTAAGGTCCTACTGGACTCTTATTACTTTCTACAGCCACAGACAGACTAACACAGCTACCCATCTTGATCTATCGTTCATTAATTTTGCAAAGGGCTGATATTATAATTTGTTGGGGGCATCCCCTCCATCAGTCTGGCCAATTTGCCATTCATTTCATCAAAAAAAAATTATACTTCACTCCTTACATCTCTCCAAATTAAGCTTCGCTTTCTGCACATCCAGTGAGGTAACGTTCACAGTGGCTGGGGTCAGCAGTGGCCTGTGTCCTTGTGGGTGGTTTCTACGAATTCAGCCTTCTCCAAGATCATCTGCCCATTGCTGCTTTCCTTCCTGCCTCTCCTCTTGCTGCTGTGTTACTTGAATATTCTCTTCTTCTTGTTCTCAGCATCTAGTTTATCTTTTGTTCCTGCATATCGCTATATTGGTAGTGACAGTCCGGAGCGTATTTCATTGATTGCATCCAGTCACGTTTGCCTGTGTGGTCGCAGGGACCAGTTGAGAAGCCTACGCTTCAGATCCCTATTCTCGGCTCTCTGTGCCACTGAAGGCAAATTAAGCTGAGAGAATCCTCCGGGCCTGGAAAATCCGAAGATGCAAAAGGGCTTGTATCCGATTCCACTCAAAGACCTACTGCTCTACCTTAGCCCAAGTGTCTTGTCATTGACAGAGGCTCAGGCTGCCAGGATCCCCTTCTGTCATTCCCGCTGCCTACCATCTATGAGCCACAAAGTATAGATAGGGACTCTGGGGCAAGGGAGGCTCTGTATTCTTGGTGCTTGGGGGGGCGGGGCAACAGTGGGAGGGCTTCTAGTGTCCTGGCCCCACTGCTGGACCTCCTGATGGCACCTGGTATATTTTGGCCGCTGTGTGACAGAGTGTTGGACTGGGTGGGCCATTGGCCTGATCCAACATTGGCTTCTCTTATGATCTCTTATGCACCTGTCCTCCATCTGAATGACTTCTGCCTGTCTGCATGCTGCCTGTCCGCTGCATAAATGATTTGGCCTGATGTATACTAGGTTGATTAGTAAAATTAACTGATTCAAACTCGTATTTTTTGAAGGATAAAATTAGTAAAGTAGCAGAGGTGTGTTTTTTTTTTAAAGAGTCATTTTTAATAGAAATAATTACAAAAAATACAGAGGGCAGGTGTCATCACAGAAGAGGGAAAGCTTTCTCCTCTTTTAAGATGCCACTGTTTGTGACATTATACAAACATTATCTAATTTTTAAAAATGACAGTATCATCTTTTCCCCTTTCAGAATTGTTTATTCATAGGAAAATTTATGGGAATGTAATTGATTAAAACTTGTTCGATTGATTAAAATTTCTTTTATTGGATGGCAGCAGTAGTAAGCATGTTATTAATATTAAATAATATGTCTGATATTAAATAGTAAAATAGCATTCAAGCTCTGCTGATTATAAATTAAAACTTTTTTAAAAAAATGTCAGCAAGCTATCTCAACAACAGGGCATTCCAAATAATGCACAGTTTTTCCCATAAAGATGGAACTTTGGGTACCCGTTTCATCACCTTTTCTCTAAAGACAGCACACCATATAGCACAATAAGTGAAATGGTAAAGCCGTTGTTCCTTGTTGCATTGCGTGTACCCTGGGTCACTTATGTGCCAATGGTTTCATCCCTGCCCTTCACATTGTTGGTCCCCTTCAGTAAAACCATTAAGGTATTAAAAATCCATTTCTGCTTCCCCTTCCTCCCCACTCCAGTGCAGTTAATGAAAAAGTTCAACATACTGTCATTTCTTGGAATGATGATCTTCTGGAAGTAAAGGCTTAGAGATTAATCTTGACAAAGCTTAATCAGTACAAGTTTCAGTAGAATTAAGTCCAAATGCTTTTTTTTCTGCAGCGGTCTTCCTTTTAAATTACAGTGCAATGATTTATGTAGTTCATAAGGACACCTGCCTTTTCCTGTTACATTTCTTTTCTAATGCTAATTTAAATTGCCCCACATTCAGAGTATAAGCACAAGAAGAAGGAAGGGGGGTGGGGCCCTGTCTTGGATTTACAAGACAGCAAAATCCAGGGAGAAATTGACTGAAACATCCTCGGAAAGTACTTAGCACATAAGGCTTGTCCATTAGTAAAATGTTTATTGATTAGCAAACCTTTTAACTTTTCTTGTAGGGAAGGTCGAACATTTCTTAGTCCTCCATTGTTACTTTAAGCATCCAGCTTCCTCTTGGAAGCAACTGACATTAAAAAGTACAGTATTTATTTTACTGTCTTATGGTGGCAAAAATATTTGTGTGTTATGTATATGATGTGTGTGTGTGTGTATGTATTTATGTATATATCAAATATACACACACACACACCTTGCAGTGCCTATCAAAGTCATATAAATAAGCTAGGGGTGCTTATTTTATGTGGTCATAAATCAATGACCCAGTAAAGGTGTTTACCGAAAGTAAATATCAATAATAAAGGATGCTAAATTTATTAGTCCAGGTGGTATATACTTCCAGGTAACAGGAAATGGGGAATGCTAGCTGATGTTCTGGATTACCTTTTAACTACCTCTGTGTTCTCAGAATCATCTGAAAGGAAACCTGTGCTTTCCATAGTTCCTGGAAATGCCACAGTTGGTTAGAATCATATAGCTTTCTTAAGGGGAGGGGAAGATCAGTAAAGATGGACAAGTTTCCTTCCAGGAATAGTTCTCTGCAATTCCCATTCCTCAGCTGCAAAAATTGATGCAGAAAGATTATAGAGAGCATAGAGTCTGAAAACAGGGTTGCTTCCCTCTGGGTGGGGTATGGAGATCTCCCAGTATTGTTCCCTGGAGAAAACAGCAGCTTTGGCAGGTGGACTCTATGGCACAAAAGTCCTCTGGAGTCTCAGGAGGAGGAGGTGAATTTATGCCTGCCCTTCACTTGCAGTCTCAGGGGCTTACAATCACCTTCCTTCCCTCCCCAGAACAGACACCTTTGAGGTAGGTGGGGCTGAGAGAGCTCTGGGAGAACTTGTAACTGGCCCAAGGTTGCCCAGCTGGCTTCACGTGGAGGAGTGGGGAATCAAACCCAGTTCTCCAGATTAGAATCTGCCACTCTTAACCACTACACCAAACTGGCTCTCAGAGTCAGCAGAGTCACCAGCCTCAGCGCAAGCAGCCACATCCACTTTGACTGGTATGACAGTGGATAGGTATAGAAGCCAGGACAAGGAATACCAAATGAATAATTGGAAACTCCAGGAATTTGGGGTGAATCCAGGAAAACCCTCTATGGGTTTCCTGGCCTTGATTGAGTTAGAAGGGTGGGCAATCCTGGAAGGTGAATATCCTGGGTTGACAAGGCAGCCAGCAGGGTAGAGGCTGCAACCATGCCTGAAGCAGGCTGGTAGGAGACATTCAGGCAAGGTAATCCAGAGCACCAGCAGCATGATAGGAATGAGACTGTGCAGTAAGGAGGACTTGGCGTTTGCTGACAAAATTACGTTGATAGACGGAGGTGAGTGGCTGGCATTGTCAGCTCTCATGGGGATGGGTAGGCACATGCAGATATCCCATCAGCGAATCAATCTCCCACCGAAAGTTTTGGGCCACTTGTTAGCATAACCAGAGGAGAGCCATAGAATCATAGAATATTAGAGTTGGAAGGGACCTTGCAGGTCATCTAGTCCAACCCCCCGCCCTCTGCAGGAGCATAGCCGAAAGATAGCCCTACATGCCTACAACATACCCGAAAGATGGTCGTCCAGCCTCCACTTGAAAACGTCCATGTCCTCGCCTTCTCCAAAGTGAGGCATTGCTAGCTCCTTCAGTAGCTGCCAAAGAGAATTTAGCAAAGATGGAGTTGGGGCAGAGAGTCAATTTCTAGGAAGGGGGTCCTTAGTAACACTGAGGGGGGGAGACCATGGCTCAGTGGTAGAGCACCTGCTTGACATGCAGAAGACCCCAGGTTCAATCTCTGGCATCTTTAGTTTACAGTATGAGGTAGCAGGTGATGTGAAAGACCTCTACCAGAGACCCTGGAGAGCCACTGCCAGTCAGAGTAGACAGTGCTCTGATGCAGTACACAGCAGCTTCCCTGCGTTCCGTGCTTGCTGACGCTTAGCACAGGGAAAAGATGACTCAGCAGAAGTGCCATCAGTGCAGAGCTGAGGCTAGGAATTCAGACTTTTCAGTTCTCTTCCCCATCGATTCGCCTATCTCTTTGTATTTCTGCCAATAGAAAAATAACCTTTGAAAATCCCAGGGCTGTAAACTGATATAGATTCTGTGAACTGAAGAGTTTTGTTTAGAACTTCCAAGGCCCCGTGTAGGAGGCACTCAAACTTCCCAACTTATCCTGCTTGTGACAACAAGAATCTAGTTCAGCTTTCTGAAACTGAGGCTGGAATGGCTGACCATAAGAACATAAGAACATAAGAGAAGCCAATGGTGAATCAGGCCAATGGCCCATCTAGTCCAACACTCTGTCACACAGTGGCCAAAATATACCAGGTGCCATCAGGAGGTCCAGCGGTGGGGCCAGGACACTAGAAGCCCTCCCACTGCTGCCCCCCCCAGCACCAAGAATTCAGTGCATCACCTGCCCCAGACTGAGAGTTCCCATCTATACCCTAATAGCCACTGATGGACTTCTGCTCCATATGTTTATCTAATTCCCTCTTGAAACTGTCCATGCTTGTAGCTGCCACCACCTCCTGTGGTGATGAAACAGAGTAGTTAAACTTCTTCTTTTTGTATTTGTGTATGTATGTGTCTTCACCTGAAAGCCCTGGCAACCTCTGGTGACTGCCCCTACTGGGGGCCTGGAGAATATTCAGAGAGGTAGCTGAATAAAGCCGGCCTCTGTCCTCTCGGCTTGGTATCCCAAGGCAGTCTCCCATCCAAGTACTAACCACAGTTGACCCTGCTTAGCTTCCAAGTTCTGTCAAGACCAGGCTTGCCTGGGCTATCCAGGTTAGGGCAGAGTTGTTGAACTTCTTAAAGCAGGGAATCTGCACGGGACCTACTAAAACGTATCCAGAGACTTAGCTGCATGCTCGTCCTGATGCAGAAGTTGCCGCTGATCTGCTTTTCTGCCATGAGGCTAGCCCAATTAACTAACAAACAAGCAAACCAACTAACTTCTCATCCTGAACTGCCATCCTCATCAGAGCTACATCCGTCTAAGCTCCTTGACGGCAATGGGTTTAGAAGGGTTGTAACTCCATTTAGGATTGCACTGTGAATCTCCCGTGTGACTATCAGCCTTTAAAACGTTAAGGAAGGCACAGATTCCACCAGATGCACTCAGCAGCTGCTAGTCTGATGGTCTTCATCATAACAACTTCTTTGAAAGCCTCCAGAGAGTGTGTGCGATGATTTTCTGTCCCAGAAAATGTGCATGATGGAAGGAAAAAAATAGGATATAATGGTCTGATGATGAATCTTTCTATGGAAGCTTGCAGGGAATCGACATCGTGAGCTTAGCGATAAGAGGGGTGCATATATCTGAAACTTCAGAGTGGTATCTTTGTGTTATTTTGGCCTCCTGGGGAAGAGAGGAGGATTGCTTGCACTGGGCCTGCTTTCAGCCTCCGCACATTCTGTTTTCTTGTCTTTTGTACATCCTACAAGCATATATGGGAGCTGCGGTGGCTCAAGTGATTAAAACACTGAACTGCAGGCTGTGGAAGGTCAGTAGTTCAGCAGTCGAGACTCGAGAGTGCTGCATAACGGAGTGAGCTCCCATCTCTAGTTCCAGCTCCTGCCCACCTAGCAGTTGGAAAGCAAGAAATTACAAGTAGATAAATAGGTACCACTTCGGTGGGAAGGTAACAGGGTTCCGTGCACCTTGGTGTTTAGTCATGCCAGCCACATGACCACAGAAACGTCTTCAGACAGCGCTGGCTCTTCGACTTTGAAACAGAGATGAACACTGGATTCGACTGGCTTTCGAGCAAGGGAACCTTTACCTTTACTTTTTACAAGCATATATAGCCCTCTCTGCACAAGTATGAACCCAGGGGATTGTGGGCACATGTTAAATTAGACATGTGGATGTTCAGGGAAGGGACAAGGTCATACCCTCTACCACCACCCATACAGGGCCTCAGACCAATATTTATGTGGTCCTTTTCCCCAGTGTTTCAGAAGGGTCCATAAAGGTTGCCATCGTGTTGATTTGTGCAGCACATCAAGCACTTGTGCCCATCCATTTTACAGGGCTGAGTTCTGCAAAGTTCCTGGTGCTTAGGGTTGCCAGTCTCCAGGTAGTGGCTGGAGATCTCCCAGAATTACAGTTGCTCCCCAGGTGCAAAAAAGATCAGTTCCCTGGAAGAAAATGGCTGCTTTCGAAAGTGGACTCTATGGCATTATACCCCACTGAGGTCCCTCCCCTCCCCAAACCCTGCTCTTCCCAGGCTTCCCCCCCAAAAAAAAACCCTCCAGGAATTTCCTAACCCAGAGCTGGCAACCCCACCTTCAAAGCAGGGAG
Source organism: Gekko gecko (assembly GCA_029375565.1). Taxonomy (NCBI): domain Eukaryota; kingdom Metazoa; phylum Chordata; class Lepidosauria; order Squamata; family Gekkonidae; genus Gekko; species Gekko gecko. The sequence continues at coordinate 92,057,924 of JAPDNY010000011.1, read as the reverse complement.
TTGTCCTGTGCAAATCTGATTGGGGGAACACTAACAGTTTATGATGCTAGATCCAAATTTGTAAGGGCAAATCTGTTTGTGGCATGCTTTGCACAAAGGACAGGGCAAATCTTTGGTTTGTTTTTTTTTGTGTTTGCATTTGTATGTGTCTGCACATGGAAGTCACGCTGACTTCTGGTGACTGACCCCTATTGGGGGCCTGGAGGATATTCAGAGAGGTGGCTGGATAAAGCCGGCCTCTGTCCCCCCGGCTTGGTATTCCAAGGAAGTTTCCCATCCAAGTACTAACCGCAATCGACCCTGCTTAGCTTCCAAGATCTGATGAAATTGGGCTTGCCTGGTCAGGGCTCCAAGGCAAATCTTAATGTATTCATCTGGATAAAGTTTGAGTCCAGTGGCACCTTTAAGACCAACTAAGTTCAGTTCTGGGAATACGTTTTTGTGTGCATGCACACTTCCTCAGATATCTTGAAACAGACTTTGCCAACATATAGACTGATATTTCCTTTCTTATACTACTAGGAATAAGGCCCGTTGTGGAAATAAATACAACGGGCTCTAGAAAGAGGCTCTGGGAGAGTGCCCCGGCTTTGGGCACTCAGTGACAATTTGCTGTGGCAATCTCAGCAGGGTATAATGACACAGAGTCCACCATTTTCTCCAGAGGAACTGATCTTTGCTACCTGAAGAGCAGTAGTAATTTTGAGTGATCTCCAGCCCACCCCCAAGATTGGTAACAGTGGTTCCCCAGGAGGGAGTGGCTGGTTTGGAGGGTGGAGTCTATGGCATTGTACCTGTCTGAGGTCCCACCCCTCCTCACACTCACCCTCTCCAGGTTTGACCCCTCAAATCTCCAGGAATTTCCCAACCTGGAGTTGATAACCCTATCTCCCTCCCAGCCAACCATCAACCTACCTTTAGTTTTCCATCTCTTCCCCCTTCCCTCCTAGAGAGCAGTTGTAATTTTGAGTGATCTCCAGCCCCCACCTGGAAATTGGCAACAATGGTTCCCCATCAGGGAATGGCTGGATTGGAGGGTGGAGTCTATGGCATTGTACCTGTCTGAGGTACCACCCCTCTTCAAACCTCACCCTCTCCAGGCTCCATCCCTCAAATCTCCAGGAATTGCCCACCTGGAGTTGGCAACCTGATCAGGACTGGGCCCAATGAGTTTTCTCCCAAAGGCCAACATAGGTGTGGAAAGGGCCTTTTACTGACAGAGGAGAAAGTACAGGTGCCAACTCTGATTAGAGAAATACCTGGAGATTTGGGGGGGTGGATCCTATGGAGGGCAACTTTTGGGGTGTGTGTGGAAGGACTCAGCAGGGTATAATGCCATAGAGTCTACCCTCCAAAGCAACCATTTTCTCCTGGGGAACTGATCTCTGTCATCTGGAGGTCAATTGTAACAGTGGGAGATCTCCAGGTCCCACCTGGAGATTGGCAGCCCTAGGGGAAAGTCAGCTGCACAGCGGGGAGTTGAAGAAAATGGTTTGATGGTTGCTGGCCCACCTCATTAGCCAGCCAGCCATGCTGAAGCTAAGCAGGAGAAAGAGCCTTTTTCCATTTATTCTGACAGGAAAGTGGCCATTGGGGAGGGGGTTATGGGCGGGGGAGGAGGTTATGCTGAAAGTCCTTTGTTTTTTTACTCACAGAACCAAGCTGGGCTGCCTACCAACAGCCACTGAGGGGACAGTCCCTCACAGGAGTCAAGAGAAGTGTCTTCCTCAGGAGAGAGAGCTGTCTGCCAGTAAATCTGACATGCAGATCTGTCTGAAGGGAGAGTGGGTGGGGAAGAGGAGCAGACCCAGCACCCGGCCAATGGCACACGAGTACTCTTGAGTGGCGGCTGATGGGCCAATGGCTGAGGGAGGGCATTTTACAGCCAATGGGAGTGCATGGAATCTTACGAAACCAGAAGATAATTATTATAAGGAGAGATATGTAATGATTGATGGAGTCTGTTGCAGTGTATCTGAAGAAGTGGGTATGCACACGAAAGCTTATACCCAGAATTAAGTTTTGTTGGTCTTAAAGGTGCCACTGGACTCAAACTTTGTTCTGTTGCTTCAGACCAACATGGCTACCCATCTGGATAAAATTTCTAGGGGGACTCTGTGTGTGTGTGTGATCAAATTCTCCCTGAATAGCTTACCTTTTAATATAAATGCACGGAGGCTGTTTCTAACTAGTTATTCAGTCCACACAGAGCAAAAATCAGCCTGCACATGAAAACAGGCCGTCTCAACTCTATAAATTCCAGAGTTGAAGTTTGGAATCAAAACCAAGTGCTGAAGCCACCGTAATAAGCTCTGGCTCACATTTCAACCCTCCACCCATTGTCCGCCCTCTCAAAGAGACACTAATAATACGTATAACTCCTTGCTCCCGGGTTCCTTAAACATTTCACCGCTGAAAAATCTGGATCACGTTTGCAGGGACTGGAAGTAGTGCTCTAGTGTTTGACGTGTTACCGGGATCATCCTGTACCGGCCATGGAGGTTAGGAGTACTGGGATGGATAGACCTATTAAGAATGCTCCTTCATGTAGCTATAATGTATCAATTTGGGAGGGATTTGCTGTTAAATAATGCAGAAAAGGATGATCTATGAGTGCAGGGCAACGTATAACGCTATCAGGTGAAGCCAACAGGTGGATGGGTTACACACAAGAGAGCCACGTTACGCTTCTGTTTCCAGCTGAGACAAACGGGAATGGTTAACATTTCATATACAAGAGGGGCATGAGTGTTTCAGTCTATTAAGTGTGAGGTCCTACTCCTGCGAATGCTGATTATTGAATGGGTCTACTTGTTTCTTTCACTCTAGATTTGCTGTATGTTTTGCTTTGGGGGGGGGGGGCGAATGTTTTTCCCACTTATGGGAAAGCTGTTTTAGCTTCTGGAAAGGAATTCATTTGTTTCAAGGCTGCTAGCAAATCAGTTAGCGGTCTAAAATCCCCTTCTCTCCCCCCCACTCCAATGCACTGCAGAACTATTTTGCAATTCATTTCCTACAGAGAAGTGTTGATTTTAAAAAGAGAGAGAGAAAGAGATGGCAGGTAATCTAAGGAGAATGAATTCTTTGACTGATTGCATTTGACTTTCCATCCTGGGGCAAGGCTTTGCATAGGAATCCGGGAGACCTCCAAAACGTCCTATCGTTAACAGCCTTGCTCAGATCTTGCAAACGGAAGGCCTTTGTGGCTTCCTTTATTGAGTCAACCCAACTCATGTTGGGTCTTCCTCTTTTCCTGCTGCCTTCAACTTTTCCTAGCATTGTTGTCTTTTCTAATGAGTCTTGTCTTCTTATGATGTGACTGAAGTACGCTAGCCTCAGTTCAGTCATTTTAGCTTCTAGGGCAGGGGTGTCAATCATAAGGCCCAGGGGCCAGAACCGGCCCATCCAGGACTCTTATCTGGCCCGCATGCAACTGATCCAAGGGAGGGAGTGCTGGGGGAAGTGGGTGGAGCCACTCCATTGTGGCTTCAGCACAGCAAAACAATTTCGTCTGCAGCAGTCAAGCAGCGTGGGAGCATCTGCCCAGTGGTGCACTGCGGCCTCTCCAGTCTGCCCATGTGGGTTTTCCTCTGCACCCCCCTCCCAGCCCACGGGGCCTTGTAGTGAGGATACACCAACCCAGAACTCATCATCTGCTGTCCTTTATACAGTTTCTATCTCCAGTACCTGGCATTATGTTTTATGGCATACATGGCCCGGCCCGACAAAGTTACATTTATGTCAGATCTGGCCCTCGTAACAAATGAGTTTGACACCTGCATTCTAGGGAGAATTCTGTTAAGACTAGCTGTGGTTAAACTAGGTTCAAACCACTGAAATACCTTAGCTAACCGCAGTTAGTGGAGTGGCTTTCATTTGGATACTTGTGCTATCCATAGTTAGTGTAATTAAACGTGGTTTCATGTTCTGTCTGAACTGAGCCCATTTTGATGTTTCTGCTGTATTACTATTCTGTCGAAACAGCTGATTCCTAAGTTGGCAATAAACTAAACTTGTACTTCATTACCTTTGATTGCTACTTCGATAGCTTCTGTAATCCCTAAGTAACTAAATGAGGGTTAGTACATGACTTTAGGCCAGCAGAGTATTGAAGTGGACATCCTCGTTTTTAAAAAATGAACTTCAATAACTTGGCCATTACAGCTGATTTAGGAAATGAACAGAGTCTACATAATGTTGAATTTCACTTGTCTTTTAGTATGCAGAGAATGTTCAGTATAAGGAAACTCACCAATTTGTAGCAGTCTATTATAATCTTTCCATATAGAAATATATTTGCCACTTAAATGGGAGACCGCCACGAAGTCCAGGGGTGCAGAGGCTACACAGAAGTAGGCAATGGCAAGCCACCTCTGTTCATCTCTTGCCTTGGAAATCCTGTGGGTTTGTTGTGCTGTGACTAGACAAGGAAGGAAGGAAGGAAGGAAGGAAGGAAGGAAGGAAGGAAGGAAGGAAGGAAGGAAGGAAGGAAGGAAGGAAGGAAGGAAGGAAGGAAGGAAACAGTATGCTTACCAGGCTTCTAAGCTGGGCCAGTTTTGTTTATTGACTAGTTTGTTTATGAAGGCTTGTCTGTTGACCCAGATTTTTGACTGTGTTTGGCTAGTTCTTTTTCTTCTGCTGCTGCTGAATCCTGGATTGAAATTGGTTGTGTTAACCACTGGCTGTTTGTGTTACTTACAGTGAAATCCTAAGCATCCTTATATGCTTCTAATTCCATTGAAGTGGAAACTTGGAAACTTTCATGGAAACGTGTTCTGTGTGTTCTCAGGGACAGCTGTATAATATTATCATCTCCAGGCTACATCATGCTAGAGAGTTTTTGAGTCTGACTTCTCACTGTGGTGTGGTTTAACCCTTTGCATGGTTGTTTTCTAATAGGAACAGTGCAACACTTTGGTACATGCTACCCTCCAGTAAAATTCTGCAAGTCTGTCTGTCTGTCTGTCTGTCTGTCTATCTATCTATAATACAGATGAGAGACCACCAAGGAGAAAAGTAGGGGAAATGAGAGGTCCCCTCCCCTGCTATTTTTTGTCTCCTTTCCCAGAAAGCCCAGAAAGCTTCCCCTGCTTTTTGCTTCCTTATCTCCTTCCCACCCACCAAACTATCTTTACCTACCCCCTGTTTTTAGCATTCCCTCCTTCCCTCACTCTTGCAGCGTCTGCCCAGGAAAACCCAGTTGTGCAGTGCCATCTGCCAGTCTGGGTCCAGTTAAAGAGGGCCAGCTGCCAGGCTGGGCCCAGTTGTGGTGGGGAACTCACAGGAGAGGGACCATCTTATTTCCTCTTGTATCCACTTCCCCACACTGTTTGCTCTTTTCCCTCCTCCTAGCAACCCTCATATCCTCACTTCTCCTGCCTCCTTCCATCCTTCCTGTCCCCCAACCAACCTCCTTCTCATCTGCCTCCCATCTTCAGCTATAATTATTTATTTACTTCATTTGTACTCTGCCTTTCTCCACAGCGGGGCCTAAAAGCTGCCTACATCATTCTCCTCCCCTCCATTTTATCTTCAGCACAACCCTGTGAGGCACGTTAGGCTGAGAATGTGTCCCTAGCCCAAAGCCACCCAGTGGGTTTCCATGGCAGAATGGTGATTCGGTCCTGGGTCTCCCAGATCCTAGTCTGAAGCTCTAACCACTGTACCACACTGGCTTTTGGGTGGGGGCTGCTGTTGAACAGTGGCAAGCAGCCAGTCCTCAGTGACTCATGCAGGCCACATGCTATCAAGTCTCCTGGTGGTAGCTGCGGAGCCTGACCCCAGTGAGTCCTCTCTCAAAGGCCAAGACAGCCCCGGAAAAGGGCCCTGACCCTCCCTGCCTTTTACTGACAGAAACCAACGATTAAAGGTTGGCAGTACTGTTGTGGTTGCCTAGCAACGGCCACTGAGGGAATTAATTTGTTAAACCTACTGGCACTGCTTCTATTATTTGGAGGCGGGGTTAACCCCTGGTGTATATCTTTTGTTTGCTTTTAGATTTCAGATTTTTGTGCAAAGCTGGGGTATTTTTCCGGTTTGTAGAAAGATCTGTCTTGTCCATTCCCAGCTCCAGTCTCTGGATTTCAGTATCCACAGATTTGGCCATGCCGAGACTTAGATATATTGATAATCCAGCAGAAGCATATTTAGGTGTCTGGAGTTTGGCCCAAGCTGACCAATTAGCTTCAGAAGTCAGGGAAAAACCAAATAGCTGTGGGAAATATTGAAGGTAACAGATGAGAGAAGTTTGCCTCTGGAATCTTGATTTAAAAACTATAAATTATATCAGCCAAATTGAACCTCTGCCTCGTTTTCAGAGAGCTGGACATGCTGCATATTTTGGCTCGGCAGCAAATTCGCTTTCTCTTATTGACAGGCAAGAAAATCCAAATGGGGGGAAACACTAATTAATCATTGCTTTCCTTAACCTTTACTAGAGACTTATTGGTCTGACATTTTGAGTCCCATTGCACAATGTTGATTTGCATGAAGTATTTTTAATATGAAGGAGGTTGTCCAGGAACTAGACTGGTAGCCTGGAATTTTAAAGATACCATTTTTGTTCTTCCCGCTGTTGTGACCTTGGAAGTTTGCTTTCAGCGTTTCTTTTTCTAATGCCACTACAAAGAGCACCTTTGAACGTGTCTTGCACAATTTGTGTAATGCACAATAGACATACTTTGAAGCCAGTGTAGGTTTTTCACTCATGTTATATATCAATTTAAGTACAAACGGATTTAATCGTGTTTGAAAGCTGTACAGCAGGGGTCGCCCACCGACATCTCACCTGGTGCCCACCAAGTGTTCTCGGAAAGCGGGTGAGGCCAGGTATGGCTCTTGCCCAGCACGGCTTTTGATTGGCCATTGGAAACCTGGTTGGCTGTGCAGATAAAAGTAACACGGCTTCAACAGCAGCTGGTACCACAGTGTTGTTTTTATTTTCTCTCTCATCCCTCTTTCCCAGGTGTGCAGTCAGATGTGCAGTTCGATCCGCTGTTGCCCCACCTCTAATTGATCCAGGTTATTTTGTAACAAAGAGTCATGTTCAGATTCACCCCTTTTAGCACTCTTCAAAGCGCTTTTACCCCATCCTTGAACAATCAGACCAGCAGCCAGGGAGTGAGGCCGTTAGCCCCCTTTTTTTGTCCTTTGAGCATGCACACAAGTGCCAATGAGCCTGCTGGGATATGTAGTTTGTGGGGCCATCGGCCATTTTTTAAAGAAGTTTGTCCTCTGAGCATGCGTGCAAGTACTGATTAGCTTGCTGGGATATGTAGTTCACTGCCATCCTCCCTCTCTAAACTTTTCAATCCCCATCCCCAAAGCACAGAAAAAAGTTGAAGTACAGAGGCATCTTCCTTTGAAAGTTTTTATAAAGAAAACAAAGTTTTGGGCAGCCACTGTGGAAGAGGGAGAAAGAAAGAGAGGTGTGAATATCCAGTTATGCGCACATTGCTGACTAGTAAGAAAAAAAATAGCAGTCAGAAAACAGGCCTGCCTGACAGCTTGGGTGCACAACAGAGCGACCAGACAACAGGAAATCCATTTTGGAACCACCTCAGACCAACAGGACTGGACTTTCACGGATATCAAAGAAACACACAGTAAATGGGGGGGGGAGGAATGGGACTCAGATGACTGGGGCATGACAGGCAGATGTTGCTGTCTGATCTTGCATTTTAAATCCATAAGGGAACAGCAATGACAATGGACCAAACTGCATGTCTGATCACAGCCCCAGTGTATTTTTAAAATGTCCCCACTTCTCCCTTGCATTGGACTTCCTCTATGCAGCCATTTTGTGGTCAGCTCCGCCTTCTATGGCAGCCGACTTGTGTTTGCATCCAGCACCCCATGGAAGTATCCCAAAGGTGCCCACAAGCTTAAAAAGGCTTGGGACAACTGCTGTACAGTATTGTGTCACCTGCTTTGTAGAGTAGCATGTTATTTTAATTGTTGCACACTGCCCTGAGCCCGTTTGGGGAGGGTGGTATATAAATCTTCCCTTGGTGCCTGTTGGCAAGCAAAGCAACCTAGCAAAGTTTCTAGCTCTTATAGAGTCACACAATAGTTTGAAAATATACCATGGGAGAAAAAAAGTTCAGTGAGCAGAAACATGGGAGGATGATCAAAGAAGCACAGCGTTTATACTTGTTATGATTTCCAACAGCATTTTTTTAATGTGACTCTTTCAGGAAAACTGATGTGCTTTAGGAGCACAGCTAGTTTACATGTGCCTGGAGCTTGCGCACATGCTGGTCAAACCATTCGCCCATCAAAGTCAGCATTGTCTACGCTGTTGGTGACTCTCCAGGGCCTCCGCTAGAGGCCTTTCACATCATCTACTACCTGATCTTTTTAACTGGAAATGCCAGGGATCAAACCTGGGACCTTCTGCATGCCAACCAGAAGCTCTGCCACTGAGCCACAGCCCCTCCCCAAGCCCCTCCCCTGAACTGAAATGGCCATGTTTGGAATGCATGCTCTTCAGCTCATGGCCATTTTCTCATGTAGGTCTTCATTACCTTCTCCTGCTATAAAGAATAGTTAAGGTACAGAATTTCATTTAATCATGGAATCCATGACCCGGTCTTCAAGGCAGATAACTTTGGCATGGTATTGGTCCAGTGCTAATAAAGTAACTCCTGTGAATCTGCCCGCATATTTCTAAAGAGAAGGGTAATATATCTTTTCATTGCATGAATACCTGCTAGGTAATTAATTAGGAAGTCTCAGTACCATTTTACCACCAAAACGTGCATGCCTTTATTTGCAGATTATACTGCTTAGAAAGCTGAGGACTCTGTTGGCCAAGGATGCCTCAGAAAAATAATAGCACTTGGTCATTGTAATAATTATTCAAAAATAATCATATTATTATTATTCTACTGCACTTTGGTGTTAACACAACTTTCCCTCTCGAGGGTAGACTTCAAGTAGCCAAATCAAGAGAACTTCTGTATGACTTACGGGCATGTATTGCTAGCTCATATCAAGTCAGAACATTGGTCTGTCTATTTGGGTACTACTGTCTACCTTGGCTGGCAGTGGTTGTCCAAGTTTTCAGGCTCAGAAGTTCTTTTCCCAGCATCGGCAGGGATTCAACATAGAACCTTCTGCATACAAAGCAACAGCCCCCTCCTCAATCAATTTGTAGAGCATCTGGGGTTGCTTAAGATTTGGGGCCTCCTGGAGGAAAATGGGAAGGAAGATGGCAGTGATGTTAGGTTGCCCAGCTGGGGATTGGTGAAATGGCTGCAAAATCAATAGTGTATCACCTGAGCACCTTATTCCAATAACTACTCTGCCAGCTGTATTCTGGACCAGGAACAGCTTCTAAGTGCACTTCAAGGGCAGTCCCCTGTGGGGGGGTCATTGTAGTAGTCTAGTTCAGATGCCACTAAAGCATGAAGAAGAAGAGGTTGGATTTATACCCCACCCTTCACTATCAGAAGGAGTCTCAGAGCAGTTTATAATCTCCTTTCTCTTCCCCTCCCCACAACAGACACCCTGTGAGGTAGCTGAGGCTGAACGAGATCTCCCAAGAACTGCCCTTGAGAGATCAACTCTGATAGAACTTATGACTGACCCAAGGTCACACCAGCAGCTGCATGTGAAGAAGTGGGGAATCAAACCCAGTTCTCCCAGATTAGAGCCTGCACTCCTAACGACTACACCAAACTGGCTCTCATTCTTCTTCAGGAAAGAGACTTTTGTTTGCTGGTACAGAGTGCCCTTAAGCTAGCACAGGCTTAAGCATCAACACAGCAGGGACACCCAGGGATGTCTACCAGCACCACAAAAACCCCCAGTGAGGATGACCCGTAAGGGCCAAACTAGACACGACAGCATCCTCATGGCCACCACGAGGATGCTGTTGCCATTTTAAAGTCATTTTAAAATGCCACGAGGGGTCTAATCCTGATTGGGCCCACAGTGTAGCAGGCTGAGGCACTCTTGTCCCCCACATACCTCATCAGCTGCCAAAATGACCCTGCCCCCAGTCCTGATCAGGGTTGAGCCCCCACGTATATTTTTAATAACTTTAAAATGGCGGCACTGTCCTTGTGACGGCTGTGAGGACAATCCAACAGAGAACAGAGGTTCTCCGATGAGGAAAAAGCAGCAAATAAGGACCTCAACAAGGGCACCATCACGTCTAGTTTGGCCATAAGATGCATTGGTGTGAGACACTTCTCTCCTGGTGTTCAGGTCCGACATCAATGTACCCTGAGGTGGGCATCTGCTGAATCCCAGGTCTTCTGGAGGGGCCCACTGCCACCTCTCCCTACCCACTTGTTTCCCCTGCTGCCCATCTACTTGCTGGCAAGCCCTCGCCACCACCCATACTCCCATCTGCAGGGACTGCCATGTGCTGCTGGGGGAAAGTGCATGGGAGGCGAATGGCAGCAGCAAAACTCCCAGCAGCCGTGTTCCCAGTTGCACACACTGCTCAATACTGCTGGGGAAGGGCGTACAAGCTTTGGGAAGGCTAGCAAATGCACAAGCAGGTGGGCAAAGGATACATGGGTGGGTGGCAGGGAGGAGGATGCAGGCAGGAGAGCAAGGAAGTGGGAGTGGGAGGCACAGTGGTGGTGGGGAGGAGAGGGGGCTTCCGAGAACTCCCACCAAAACCTGGAACTGGCTCAGCTGGTGTTGATGGCTGGACTGGGTGAGTTCACTTGGTCTACCCAAGAAAAGTAACCATGACATGCCCAGAGTCGGAACAAGACAACACACACATTGCTTTGATTTACTATGGAGGACATTCAGCGATACCAGAGGGGAAACTGATTGGTACTGATTGACTTGCAGAGCATTGAGCGTACAGAAAGTCATATTCAATATGTTGTGTATTGTGAGCTTCGAGTGAACACTCATTGTTCGAGAGGCTCCTTGCAGCTACATTTGGATTGGCTGCCACAGGAGGTCGTGGCAGCTGCAAGCATGGACAGTTTCAAGAGAAATTAGATAAACATATGGAGCAGAAGTCCACCAGTGGCTATTAGCCACAGGGTATAGAATGAGAACTCTCAGTCTGGGGCAGGTGATGCACTCTATTCTTGGTGCTGGAGGGGGCAGCAGTGGGAGGGCTTCTAGTGTCCTGGCCCCACTGCTGGACCTCCTGATGGCACCTGGTATATTTTGGCCGCTGTGTGACAGAGTGTTGGACTAGATGGGCCATTGGCCTGATTCAACATTGGCTTCTCTTATGTTCTCTTATGTTGTTCTTATGGCTGCCCTTGCCAAGCCGGCCAATCAGGTAACAGAAGCTTAAATGATGCCCATGCAAATGAGGGTTCCAAGCACCTATGTTCCTATTGGTGTACTTGTATTTGGTGGGTGTGTTTTGGGGCTTGGGTTTGTGCATATAATTGCAGCTTGCCACGTGTGTTGTATGTCATATACTGAATAAAAGAGCCATGCTGAAATCACAATAGTCTCTTGAACCCACTATTTAACATAATGCCTGGGGGGGGAAATGTCTGTGTTGTATGTGTAGTCCTTTTTATATGTGTTTCCCCTTCTAGTAAGAACTGAATGGGTTAGGGGATCAGTAAATTCAAGCTCAGCTGGGAGAATTTATTGTGTGTTTTCTGTAGCCACATAAATAGAATTGCGCTCACAGAATTGGCCACAGGATACAGAGGAATCTTAATAGGAACGACGTAGTAACTATTCTTAGGAATCTAGTGTCCAAATTGTCCTACATCTGACTAGTTGCTACCTTTTCCCAACCTAATAGGGAGAAAACCGACAGATAAAGCTTGTCCCAGTTTTGGGAGACTGTTAAGGGGAATCTGTGCTTGTTGAGTAATGAGGGGAGGTGGTCATATGGGACCTGCAGTGGTAAAGATCCTTTTTCTGGACCCTCCGTTCAGTCACAGTTCTCTGAACTCAAGTCTGGAAATCAAAAATAGAAGAGTGGCAGGTTGCATTAACACTGTGCCGAAAAAGATGCATCAGGTAATTCAGAATCTCTAAATCTGGGTGACATTTTCCTATCGGTTCCTGAACAACCCATTTTGATTCACTGAATCGGAAACATGATATGGGAAGATCTCAAGTTGCAAGTTAGGCTAGCTATGTCAGGATGTGCCAGTCAATTCACTTTTTTTTTTTGTTTGCGTGCACCCCTCCCGCACACATTTACATGTAAGCAAGAGAATGAGTAAGTTTTTAAGGTCGATCCAGCAGTACTAAGTTTTTTGAGTGCTATTTGCTCCCCCCCCCCCAATATTTCTAGCAATGTGATGTCTTTTTTAAAACTCAGGCAAATGGGGATCATTCTCTTCTTTTCACAAACCAGACTGATTACAATTATTATTAATCTTGCATTTCCATGTATCCGTTCCGCGCACCCCCCTCTCAGTTTGAACCCTTAAATAACTGGTAATCAGACCGTAGTCAGGTTTGATGCAATCAGGAATTGCTACACATGAAAGACCAGAGTAATGAAAATCTATAATTTGATGTGATGATTTCTTTAATGATATCCTGCAAATGTTTTTTGGCTCTAAGGAGCGAACTATTAATTATAAGCAGTTTGTTATGATTTCTATTGCCCAGTATACGTTCCTTAATTCGGTATTCTTTTCATAGCAGCAGCAAGCAGAATCATTCCTTGCTGCCAAGCCTCACTCACTGCACCTGCATTGGCCATTGGAAAAAAAAAAAGTGGAAGAGCATGTTTTGATTTAGTCCTGGCGGACTTCCATTTGTTCAGTAAAACCATGTGGGCCACCTTACTGTGTTTGCGTCTCGGTCCATCCACTGCCAGCAATCTCAACATGCATTCAGTACTTCAAACTGTTAAATAGTTGCTGGAGATGGCATAAAAACCCAACTTTTACCCAATATGGTATCATAGCCAGAGTAGTGTAGTGGCTAGAGTGCTGTGTACTACCTTTCAGAGAGCCAGGTTTGAATGTTTATTTGTCATGGAATTCATTGGGAGACCTTAGGGCAGGGGTCCCCAAACTTTTTGAGCCTGCGGGCATCTTTGAAGTTCTGACACAGGGGGCGACCACAAAATGGCTGCACAAGAGGTAGCACCAACTACAAAATGGCTGCCACAGGAGGCAGAGCCCCACACACACAGAGGAAGCCTCTAGTTTGGCCATAAGATATAGGGTATATGGGTATAGGGTTGCCAGCCTCCAGGTGGGTGGGGTCTGGGGATCTCCCACTTTTACACCTGATCTCCAGCTGACAGAGATCAGCTCCCCTGGAGAAAATGGCTGCTTTGAAGGGTGGACTCTATTGGCAGTGTACCATGCTGAGGCCCCTCCCCTCCCCAAACCTCACCCTCTTCTGGCTCCACCCCCAAAGTCTCCAGGTATTTTCCAACCCAGACCTGGCAACCAATGCTCTCTCTAAGCTGTGGAGTCTTGTGAACAAAAATTCTGCTTTGTGAACTACTAGCATTAAAGTTGTGAACGAGCAATTTAGCTACTGCATGAATCAGTCTGCTCTGGAGCCATCCTTCCTGAACGAAGACAAAAATGTGTGAGTAGGGTTGCCAAGTACTTACCGTAATTCGGTGGGGGACACACAGTCCCTGGCTGGAACATTCCTCCTTGTAACACCCACGCCTCACGATGCCGTCGCCAGGAAGTGACGCCTGGCAATGGGGCTGGAAACTCGACCATTGCCAGAGCATCGCCCAGTGGCACTTCCTGGCGACAGCATTGTGCACCGTGTCTCCCCCCCCCCGGGAATGGTCCTGCCAAGAAGTATGCGTCCCCCACCAAATTACAGTAAGTTCTTGGGAAGCCTGTGTGTGAGCCAGAGGCTAAAAAACTGTGAGCTAGCTCACCCTAACTCAGCTTAGAGGGAACACTGTTGGCAACCCTAACAGGGTAGAAGAGAGATCATTTTTAAAAAATACACCAGGGAAGAGGAGTGAGGGAAAGTAAAACTAGCTCTGTGGTAGCAGCTGCTGCTGAAGCAATATTATTTTAATTTGCCCAGCCAGTCAGATCTCCGGTGGCCATTCAGAGGCCTTGCTGGGCCAGAGCCCCATCTGGCTTTACTCACTTTCTAAAAACACTTCATGGGCACCAGGAAATGTGCTGACAGGAATCATGGTGGCCCCAAGGACCTGGTGGAGGACCTCTGCTTCAGGGTAACTCACCTCACAGCTTTGTTGATAAAATTGAGGGGAGAGGAATAATATATGCTGACCTGAGCTCCTTGGTGGAAAGTTGGGATAAATATTCGATAAAATGATACTTTGTATACATCTTGTTTGGGTGTGACCTCATGATACAGACCTGCCCCCATGGCCGTTACCTAGTAAGTATTCAAATATTCTTTATAACCAGCAAGAGAGAAGAAGAAGAGAGAGAAGAAGAGATTGGATTTATACCCAGCCCTTCACTTGGAGTCTCAGAGCCATTTACAGTCTCCTTTCCCTTCCTCTCCCCTCCCCTCCCTACAACAGACACCCTGGGAGGTAGGTGGGGCTGAGAGAGCTCTGAGAGAACTGCCCTTGAGAGAACAGCTCTGACAGAACTATGGCTTGCCCAAGGTCATCCAGCAGCTGCAGGTGGAGGAGTGGGGAATCAAACCTGGTTCTCCCAGATTATAGTCTGCGCACTTAACCACTGCACCAAACTGGCTCTGGCAATAGCCTGCTCATATTCGACAACTGGTGTCAGTAAAGGCGGTTAGATGAACACTGAAGTAGAGATGCTGAAAAGTCAGGGGACTTGAGGCAGCAGGTGGTTCTTCCCAGTTTGTGGAATTCTGTTGTGGGATGCTGCTGCTGCTGCTGCTGCTGCTGCTGCTGCTGCTGCTGCTGCTGCTGCTGCTGCTGCAGTTGAAGTCGCTGCTGAGAACTGGGGTTCTCTAGCTATTAAAGTCCCATTTCCTTAAGGGGCACATAAGGTAACTTCAATGAGAGCCAAAAAAATCTTGCCCTGTAGCATGGAATTCTGGCAATTAATCTCCAGTCTGTTTAGTCATTAGAAGACCTGATTCCTTGCAGAAACTGTGTTTGATGCGGCAGTGGATAAAGGGAAGACTGTTTTCAGAAGTCAAGTATTAAAGGCATCTTTTTTCATGTGCAGACACCACTGAGCACACGCCATTCTTCTGCCTGTACATATGGGTTCGGTGTTACAATAGCTCCAGATGTGGGTCTTTGTGCCTGAAGGCAGAGTGAAGCTGAACTACTTAGCATTCTCAAGTCCCCCTCCTGTGCGTGCAGTTCATGTGTCTCTGTTAGCATTATTAAAGCCATTGTACTGCAGGCTTCAATACAGTCTTGTCCTCAGCTGAAGCTCTATTTAAACAACAAACTCAGGGCTAGATCATTATGAAGGCAAGTTTTAATCCTGGGAACTAGGACGGCTTGCTATTTAATGAGAGAGGGAAAGAGAATGCCATTTAACCAGTAATTACATGTCAAGTTTCATCAGATGGCTAGATTATTTAAAAGCCATCTATCAGAGAAGCTGATACTGCTGCAACCACTCACCCTGGTTACTCCTTGAGTAGCAGCACTTTCCTTACTCATCTTTCCCAGCTTCTCTTACTTTCCCAGCTTCTCATTTATCCTTCCGTGAAGTCATGCTGATAGATAATCTTTTCAAGCTTGTGTCGGATATTTTTGCTCCCAAAATGTGTATTGCCAGTCTTTGTTAGTGGAGAGCAGAATCTAGTTTTGAAACATCGTTATATACACAATGCAATTACAACATTTAGGCTTATAGACAGTCTGGACTTGTGGGCATGTTTGACTGTCTCCATCTCCTCCCAGACTGAGGTGGCAATATTCATCTCAATCCTGTCAAATCTGGAGTTGTGAGGCTTGTAAACCCCATCTACAGAAACCAGACTGAGGATTCTCGAACAGTAAGGCAACAAATTCACTAGGATGGATCTGGCCTGGTCTAGGTAGCTACCGAATAGCTAGTTGTCTCTTCAGCTTCACCCATTCCTGGTACAATAGCAGAGAGGATCCTGGTCACACTGAAGTACAAGGCCTGTTTTCAAAACTAGTATGAAGATCGGGATGGTCCCTTCCTGCAAGATGGACAAGTGCTTTATCTCTGGCTTTTTGTTATCTTTGTTCCTGGGAGGGCCTGGAGGCAATCCTGTGTTCTTGTATTGGGAGCCAAAACATAGGGCGATGGGCATGCCTATTGCTCTTAAGATTCAGCAGGTCAATTGTTACATCTTCTCTGGTTGGCCTCTTAGGAAGGAGGTGAGTCCTCCTGGACCAGGAAAAGGCTTCTTTTTAGGATGCAAAGTGTCCCAGGGGCTCACTCTTCTCAGTTTCTGGAGATATGATGTGGTGAGACGCCGGGAAACAGGATATCATCTGACATTTTACAGATGACAAAATGAATGCCCTTGTGTATTTCTGAGATCCCTATTTTCTCACCAAGGATCACTATGAACATAAGAAGAATCCTGCTTGATCAGAACAATGGTCCATCTAGTCCATCATCCCATTTCATGCAGCGACCAACTAGTTGTCCTGGACATCCATCAGGAAGGACATTGAGGCCAAGGCCTTCTCCTGACGTTGCTTCCTGGCAGTGGGATCAAAAGGTTTGCTGTCGCTAAATGTGGAGGTTCCTTTTAGTCACCATGGCTACTAGTCACTGATGGATCTCTCCTCTGTCTGATCCCCTACCAGGATCATCCTCTGTTAAATATTGCTGAAGAGGCTTCTATGCCTGCCATATGTTAAGATATACTTACTCTCAAACAAGGCTTTTTTTGTAGAAAAAGTCCAGCAGGAACTCATTAGCATAATAGGCCGCACCCCTGACAGCATAGCTCATTAGCACATTAGGCCACACACCCCATGTCACCAGAAGTGTGGTCATCTAGCCACACCCACCTTTTGCTTCTTATTCTGTTTACCCTGTTTGTTGTCAAAACCCCAGGGCTTTTTTTGGAGCAGGAACTCCTTTGCATGTTAGGCCACACACCCCTAATGTAGCCAGTCCTAATGAGTTTCTACTCCTGGATGTGGCCTATTATGTTAATGAGTTCCTGCTGAGCGTGGCCAACTCGAGATCCAGCTGGAGCTCTGTTCCTGTGCATTCCTGCCCCAAAATAGCCCTGCTCTCAAATATCCTGAATGACACTGGCTGCTGAAGCAGAACATGGCTGTAAATGACCATAACCATTATGTAGGGAGTTGGACTAGATGACCCTGGAGATCCCTTCCAGTGCTATGATTCTATGTTTCTAAATATTTAAGCTCACAGTGGATTTGTTTGTTCTTATAGAACAAGTGTAATGCAAGTACACTGAGCAATCCAACTCCAGTAGCAGGTAAAATTGGTATTCATCGGTGGCGACTTGTATCAGAATGTGGATGAATATTCAAAGACCCGTCTTTCAATGTGCATCAAGTTTTAAATAACTCAGTGTGCAGGGACAGAGTCTACGTTCGGCGTGCGCGTGGAAGATGTCTTCACGCTGGTTTACTCTGCAACTCCCACTGTGGCAGCCCCTAACACCGTTCCTGCAGCCCTTCAATTGGGCAAGGCCGGGGGAGGACCTTGCTCAGCAAAGCTTCCGATTGGCCATTATAGGTTCGATTGGTTATGCAAATTTTTAGAATATTGGTTTGGCAGCTGCTGCCACAACAGTGTGTGACTCGAGACATTATTTATTTATTTACTGAATATAATTTATATGGCACCCTCCCTTCCAAAGCAGGCTCAGGGTGGCTTACATAGGATTTTATTGAACAGATAAAACAGATAATTAAATAAAATATTATTAATATAAATGTAAAAACGCTACACAAAGAGCTAGTGCAGACCGTAATGCGATGGCGAGGCGTTAGTAGCATCAGCATCAAAGTACAGTCGGCTGACATCTCAGTCTGGGTCGTATCGACGGAGGACAGGCTGTCGATGGTGGTGTTAGTATTGGGACCAGGGCCTCAGTTTATTAAGTGCGTCTCGCTAGTCAAAGGCCTGGTGGAAGAGCTCCATCTGACTGGCCCTGCGGAACAGTAAAAGGTCCCACAGGGCCCTGATGTCTTTCGGGAGCTCATTCCACCAGTACGGAGCCACCACTGAGAAAGCCCTGGCCCTCATCGAAGCCAGCCTGGCTTCTCTGGGACCCGGAAGGGCCAAACGATTTTGGGACCCTGATCATAGTGCTCTCTGGGGAACATGCGGGGAAAGGCGGTCTCTCAGGTATATAGGCCCCTGACCATAAAGGGCTTTAAAGATGAGAACCAGCACCTTGAAGCAAATTCGGTATGCTGCGGGCAGCCAGTGCAGTGCTTTTGGCACAGGCTGAATGCGTTCCTGCATGAGGGGGCCCAACAACAGCCTTCAGGACAGCGGGTACCTTTGGGACAGCTGTTCCCCTAGGGCCACCCTTTGTCCCTGACACTGAAGAAACAAGGAAAGCCACTGCAAGGTAGACCCCTGGATCCCAGTGTCAGCAAGGCAGTGGATCGGTATTTGATGGTCGACCATGTCATACGCTGCCGACAGGTCCAACAACAACACCGAACCACCCCAATTCAGGTGCCTCCGAAGGTTGTCCATGAAGGCGACCAATGCTGTCTTTCCATCCCATGGCCTGGTTGGAAGCTGGACGGGAAGGGATCTAATGTGGATCTAATTTTGTGGCTGGCTCTGCCTCTTGTGGCAGCTGTTTTGTGGCTTTGCCCACCACACTGTGTCAGAATACCAAAGGTGCCCACAGGCTCAAAAAGGTTGGGGACCTATGCTCTGGAAGGCCAGCTGTGCAAGTCCTGCTGATATATGTGCAGCCTTTGTCTGGACTGGGAGTTCCTAACTGAATCATCAGATCTTGAAGCTGAGCAGGGTTGGCCCTGGTTAGTACTTGGGTAGGAGACCACCAAGGAAGTCCAGGGTTGTTACACAGAGGCAGGCCATGGCAAACCACCTTTGAATATCTCATGCCTTGAGAACCCTATTAGGGGTCACCATAATTTGGCTATGACTTCACAGCACTTTCCACCACCAATGGTTGGTTCCATTTGAAGGGCCCCATTGATTTCAGTTGGAGAGTCAAGCACATTTTTTGTTTTCTTTGTTTTATCCCATTGATGTGAATGGGACTTTAAAGTACTTAACTATTGCAGGATCATACCTACATACATACATACATACATACGTGCTGTCAGGCTGCAACTAACTTATGGGTGACCCCTGCAAGAGGCTTTCAAGGCAAGTGAGAAGCAGAGATGGTTTGCCATTGCCTTCCTCTGCAGTCTTACTGGGCAGCCTCCCTTCCAAGTACCAACACTGCTTCTAAGATCAGGTTATGCCACGCTGCCTTCCCTCCTGTTGTGTATTAAACTGTAAATCAAGTAATCATGTAAATCATGTAAAGCTTGACTCTGAATGTGGCTCTTCAGCTGTCACATTACCATTGGCTGGTTTCTGCGAAACCTCTGTAAATATCCAATCACTGTGTGAAAATGTATCTAAGAGGGAACGGTCCTGATTGGCCCTTATCCCTGTGTTTTGATTGGTCTTTAACATGTTCTGGGAGTGGCTTTGAAAGCCCGGGATAGTTTAAAAAGGGAGCTGTGCTCCACTTGTGTGTTGTGTGTTCCTGAGTTGGTGCTGCCGTTCAATAGAGCTGAAATCACTTGTTGAGCTTATTCCGTTGTTGAGTCTCATACTTAACACCTCCCTTAGTGCAAGATCCTGCATAAGTTTTTATTTGGAGTATATCCAATTGAGTTTCAAATCACACAATGCCAGTTATTGCCACCATTTTGGGATATTCGAATAGATTGGCCAGTTTGTGCCTTTATTCTGAGGCACCTAAGCTGGCGTCTGTTAATTTCATTTGATAACAGTACAGTAGCAGAGTTTGCTTGTTGTGAGGGTTTCCCAGCCCCTTTTTCTTCACTCCTTCTCCCGGGCATTCCATGAGGCAATTCCAGACAATCTTTAGGTTGTTTACCAAGTATTGCATTCATTTCTGGAAGCGGCTGAAGAGTCTTCCAGTCTACTGCCGTGTGTTTTGATTCCGGGGGAGCCTGGTTGTCAATGTGGGAGAAGGAGGCGTCTTTCGGGAAGGCAGCAGGTGTTGGTCTCCAGGCACTCACGGGACTGAGCCGGCAGAGGAGGATAGGTTGTGCTTAGGTGACACCGTCAAGCACCGCGCTTTGCATCTCCTCGTGCCCAGAGGATTTTTTTGAAGCTCTCCCCTGCCCTCCCCGGTGCATTCTCCGTCAGGAGTGCAGCCTTCTGTTCTCTGCAGGGGCCCCCCTCTGCTGTGGCTGCTCCCGCCGCTTCCAGATCCAGCCCCCCACCAAGAAGATGCCACGCCTTCTCCTGCAGGGGGTTTTCTCTTAATCAGGCGGATTCTTTCCTTCCAGGGTCAAAGCTGCAATATCCTCCTGGATGATCAATTAAAGATCATGAAAGGATGTCTTCCCTCGTGCCCTCTTCTCTGGAAACGAGAGAAGTCCCGATGATCTTACATAAAATGGATAGGAAACCATTTCGGGGAGGGGGAAGTCGCTGTTCCTGCCTCTCTCTTTTTAAGCGGAAGGTGATTGAAGCAAAAAAAGGGGGGGAAAGTTACTCAAAAGACATCGGTCTTTCTGGCACTGATTAACTGGGGATGTGGCATTCGCGGTGATGAGTGTCACACAAGGGCCTGCGTGTAATGGGACATTTCAGGACGCTGCAGCTTCCTCCCACTGGGCCGGCACGACTGGAGCACTTTTCGTATCGGGAATTAGAAGCATTCAGGATCATTTAGCCTGCAGAGCTGTCAAAAAAAAAGAATATTAACTGCTGCAGGACCAGGTTTTTAGTCACAATACATAATCAGTCTGGGGAGAACGCTGCCCTAGGAGGTCTTATTAGACAAATACAAAGAACTTGTTTTTTTGAAAGGTCAATTGTATTATAGAATGACTAATAAAAATATTTCTTTGTGCCAGTAGCTCTGCAATGTTAGGTGCGCCATTTCTTAACAGAATGCCATTTCTCCCTCTAATCTGGCAGCACGGTGAGCCGTGATTGGGTCTATTCTTGTAGAGCACAGCGGCAAATGGGACAAGAAATGAAATGCAGAGTAGAGCGAGCCAGGAACCGATGATGCTCCTTCCTCCCCAGTATTCCTCGGCGTGGATGCTACTTTCTTTGGAAACAAAGTGCCCTTCCCTACTTCCACTGGCATGTGGAACAGGAATAAGATTGGCTTGTTTAAATTGTAGGCTAGCTGACTGTTTTCCAGTTCTTGCTTTCTGGGCACCCAACTCGTTGACCAGGAGTGTGGTGTAGTGGCTACAGTGTCTGGTTAGGAGACCCTGGTTCAAATCCCCGCTCTGCCATGGAAGCTTGCCGGGTGGCCTTAGGCCAGTCACTTTCTCTCAGCCTAACCTACCCCACAGGGGTTTCTTGTGAGGATAAAACGGAGGAGGAGAGAACAGTTTCATAAACTGCCTTTGGGTTCCCTTTTGGGAGAGAAGCAGTGTCCATCTATCCGCATTTAGGTGTCACAACAACTTGCAGTTAAAATGCACTTGAGTGTAAACGCAGCTTACTGCAGTACTGGTTTGTGCACCTCGCTCCTATGAAATCCTGCCTCCTTTCTTCTGGGCTATTTCATGCAAAACTTTCCAACTTGATCAAGCTGAGGAGGAGGAGGAGGAGGAGGAGAGTAGTTAGATTTATACCCCGCCCTTCACTCGGAGTCTCAGAACAATTTACAAACTCCTTTCCCTTCCCCTCCCCACAATAGACACCCTATGAGGTAGGCGGGGCTGAGAGAGCTCTGACAGACACTGCTCTTTTTTTTTGTAGAAAAAGACCAGCAGGAACTCATTAGCATAATAGGCCACACCCAACAGCAGAAACTCATTAGCATATTAGGCCACACCCCGATGTTACCAGGTGTTGTCATCCAACCACACCCACCTTTTGCTTCTTATTCTGCTTACCTTGTTTGTTGTCAAAACCCAGGGCTTTTTCTGTAGCAGGAACTCCTTTGCATGTTAGGCCACACACCCCTAATGTAGCCCATCCTAATGAGTTTCTGCTGTTGGGTGTGACCTGTTATGCTAATGAGTTCCTGCTGGGCGTGGCCAGCTCGGGAGCCAGCCGGAAATCCGTTCCAGTGTGTTCCTGTGCCTTCCTGCTCCAAAATAGCCCTGGGCAGAACTATGGCTTGCCCAAGGTTATCCAGCAGCTGTGAGGAGAGGAGTGGGGAATCAAACCCGGTTCTCCCAGATTAGAGTCCGCGCTCCTAACCACTACACCAAACTGCCCTGATGATATCCAAATGCAGGTGTCTTAGTGCAGTGGTTCCCAACTTTTTTGGTATGGTTGTCCACAAGTCCAAATCTACTTGGTATGGTGACCCATCCAGGGCAGGCAGGGCCAAGGTACCATCAGGACACGTTTTGCTAGATCAGCATGTACATGCAGTGAAGTAAAAATAACATATGACATGGAAGAAGATTATTATTATCATCATCATCATCATTATTATTAATAATAATAATATCCCACCCTCCCGGCTTTCAGCGGGCTCAGGGCAGCTAACAACATAGATATAAATAAATACATTAAAACTCCAAGAGCAACAACTACTTTATAAGCACTGTATAATCTCCACACTTGGGTTTTTAGTTAGGTTCTTTTTACTTTCTCCTTTAGATTGTAGTTTTTTCCCTCCCCATATTCTGTTGTAGTTTTATAGAAATGCAAATAAAAAAATTCCCCTTCGGGGGGCCAAAAAAACAAACAACCCCCCCCTCCAATATATATATTAAAACCAATATTCCATTAAAACTACAATATAGGCTATAAATACACTGCACATAGCTACAATACAGATGGCGACATACAACTCATCATTTGAATGACCGCCTCCAGGTTCCTGCCAGGCTGTTTATCATCTGGCTGGTGGTGATAATGATGTTAAGACCAGGTTGTTGGTGGTATTGATATTAGGGCCAGAGGCATGATGTCAAGGCGGCACCCTACTTGAAAGCCTGGTGGAAGAGCTCCGTTTTACAGGCCCTGCGGAACTGCAAAAAGTCCCACAGGACCCTGATGTCATCCAGGAGCTCATTCCACCAGTGAGGGGCCACCACAGAAAGGGCCCTGGCCCTCGTTGTGGCCAACCTGGCCTCTTCTTTCGGGCCTGGAAGGACCAGGCGGTTTTGGGATCCAGATCTTAATGCTCTCTGGGGCACATATGGGGAAAGGCGGTCCCTTAGGTAGATACTGTTTCCAGGGTTGGATCTCAGTTTCCACAATACAAAAGAGAGTAGTGGAAAGAGCAAGGGTGGCTATTAGGGAGGGCTGGCCCACGACCCACAGGCAGAGGCTTTGCGACCCACTTTTAGTTCCTGACCCACAGGTTGGGAAACACTGGCTTGGTGAATTTACTCTGCAGAGACTGGGATTCTAAATTTTGATTTAATCCACGAATCCTGGCCCCAGTTTGTGTGAAGTTAAAAAAAAACCAAAAAACCCCTCCAGTTCACCAAGGCACCTGCTGGCAGGTGACTTTGCACCTTGATCAGGCCAGGAAGTATTCCTTCGAGCTCCGGGCACAATGGGAAGAGGACGGAGAGGAAGGCAAGAGTGCTAAGAGGCATGTGTGAGCACAGCAGCACTTTGTGTCTGGGCACAATCGGAGTTTAGTTGCAGCTTGTCACGATTTCTGAACGCACCTTACTTGGCACAACAGTTGCTCCAGGCCTGTGTAACACTGTTGGAAACCATCTCTCTCTCTCTTTGATGGGAAGTATTTTGTAAAACTGCACCTCCTGGGCACTTTTTCCTACTAAATATTAGTAATGTGCTGCTGGGTAACATGGGAGACACTCCTTTACCTGCTCTTGTTTTTCAGGAAATTGCTTCATGTCTGCTGATACAGCTGGTAGGCTTCCCCCACCCGCCCACCCCCTTACATAAGCAAAGTACAGTAACTCTGTAGCTGTCTGGTAAATTATTTTCTTAGTTTGCCTGGAGGATATAGCCTTTTTTAAAAAAATTCCGGAGCCAAGGATAAATCGACATCTCATAACTTTCTTTGTTCTTTGGTGTTTTGGGGTTGTTGTTTTCTTTAAAAACTGTGCCTGCATGTTTCCCAGGGCGTGTAGCAGCTGGATGTGCCACTAATTTGTAGTAGTAGAATTAACATCCCATTAACCCTTTGAGGAGGGCTAGATAAACAGGGTCATTTAACCAAGGCTAGTAGCTACCAGTTGGGGTTCACAGTTTAATGTTAATGAGGAATGAGAGGGGGGGGAGGCATTTGGCTCCCGCAGTAGGAGAAATCTTACTTGCTGTTTGCTGAAATCCTTGGGCCAATGGAAACCCTAGCCTGGATCCAAGCCCTGGACTTGTGTCTTTGGATTGGACTCACTGGTGAATACATTTTAATCAAGGGAATGGCTGTTTCCAGATCATCTCTTGATGAGGGTTTCTTTTTAAAACTGTGCCTGCAGGTTTGAGGAGGGGCCATGGCACAGGGATAGAGTATCTGCTTGGCATTGTGAGGGTCCCGGGGACTGATGGTCTGAGTTATTATTATTGTTATTATTGTTGTTGTTGTTATTATTATTATTATTTCTCTTTTTGTAGCAGAAACTCCTTTGCATATTAGGCGACAACATACCCCTAATGTAGCCAGTCCTCCGAGAGCTTAGAGTAGCCCCTGTAAGAAGAGCTCTGTAAGCTCTTGGAGGATTGGCTACATTATGGGGTATGTCGCCTAATATGCAAAGGAGTTCCTGCTACAACAAGAGCCATCATCATCATCATCATCATCATCATCATTTCTGAACTGGCCAGTCCCTGCTTACTGCAGGGCTCTGGGTGATGTACAACAATAGATAAAAACATAAAAACCTTAAAAAATAAAATATGCAGACAACACTGGTACAACAGATTGAAAAGAATCCAGATAGCGAGCTACACATTACTTCCCATTCTGGACTGCCCAGTCATCCTGTGGGCAGGGGAAGAGGAGGAACAAAATGAGTCTGGAGAGCAAGGAGAGGGTCCCAACCAGAGTGGAAACCATTGCTGTCCTCAGCTGTTAGCCTGGCAGAACATCTCTTCCTTCCAGGCCCTGCAAAATTTCATAAGATCCCGCAGGGCCCCGATGGTGTTCAGCAGAGAGTTCCACCAGGTCAGTTTCTACCATAGAGTTTTTGCCCAATGACCAGAGCGTTGCTCTGACATCCCAGGTGTAATGATGACACTTCCAGGTCACGTGGACAGTGACGCAGACACATTGCTTCACATTGGATGGATCTCCCTCTTTTTCGGGGTAAGTTAGCTGATTGGTGGTGGGGAGGTAGGGCCTGGCAGCAATGCAGTAATATAATATAACACTTAAAGAGAAACATGCTCTTTCTATACTGGGAAAGAAACTCCCGATTTTGATTGAGTCCAAATTCAATAGAATTGTATTCATGAATCAGTTCTCTTTCAGCAAGATTCACACTAGATTTTCCTTAGCTCAGTGTCAGCCTTAGTGATCCATACTGGTTCCCTGGGGGTACTTTAAAGGGACTGGATCAAAATTGAATTTGTCTTGCTAATTGGTTCAATGTGAGGAAAATGTCCTTTCTTTGCCAGATAAAGGTTTTTTTTTTTAAGCTATCATTTACATGGCAGAAGAATTATCACTGTTAAAATATCCCTAAACTGTCTCTGACCAAGCTACAACATAAACACAAAATGAACTGTAATTAATCTTAGATGACTGCTAATTACCTATAATATCTGATTAGTGAGGAAACTGAATTCAGCCACAGTCGTTACTGATTATTTTGATTCTCAGGTGCACTGCTCATACGCAGCCTCCCCACCTCACTTATTAATTTGTTGCTTGTCCTGTTTTATAAAAGTTTCATTTCCCTTATTCAAAGGTTGCTGAGGCTGAAGGACAAAATTATAATAACGAATGTTTGTTGTTGTAGCAAGGAAACAAATAGCATACAGACATTTTATAGACTCCCAGTGTTATGATACTGTCCAAGGAACATAACATTTCCCAACGTAATTAGCATAGAAATAGCTTTGTTTCCTATTACTTGAAATAGTTTTCTTTGCTCCTTCTTTGTCATTCAGCTGTCAGAAGTTAAGCAACAAGCCTTCAGTGTGAATTGACCCCCATGGAAAGGTCTGACAAATGAGTCTTGAAATATGCACATAATGAAATCCTCTGAGCTCCCAAACCTCAATAGCCCAAGGGTTTTTTTAAGGCAGCAAAAACAGGGAAAGCACAATCAGCCCATGTTCTTAACAACAACAACAACAAAAATGAAAGATTTAGTAGCATGGACGAAGTGCCAGGATATCATTGCCATTAAATTACATGCAGCTATGGGGTTTGTGTCGCTAAACAGATTTGTAGCCCTTGGCCTTAGAATTTGATTCTGTCCGGGAAGTAAAGGATTGCCTCGACCCCCTCCCCCTCTCCCATCGCTGCCTTGGTCTCAGTCAGCCATCTTGCCCTCTTCTGCTCCACAGTCCTGTTCTCCGGAGGCTGTTGTCTGACTTCCTTGGGCAAGAGACTGTGGGGCTTTACGGTGTCACGACTGCTGCCATGTTGCTGGGTCAGTGTTACTGAAAAGCCATCGACACGGCCATTTTAGTTTTCTGTGCAGAATATTCTAGATGCTGATGACTGGAAGATAGCAACTCCCTCTCCACTATGCCTCAAGGGAGAAAGCAGCTTTTATATAAACTAGTTTTTCTTACGTTGAGATGTGGTGGTAGTATTATTTTTACATTTTAAAGCCTATTCCCAGCCATGAAAAGGTTACCCCAGAAGGGGAGGTAAATATTATCCCAGCTCAGGCAGAGTGAAATCAATTCACCATGTAAGAACTCTCCTCGCTGTACTTTTGTTTATCCAGTTGTTGAGTAATGTTATATTTCTTTCTTAATACTTGGGCGGAACTAGATGTTGCAGAAAGCACAGAGGTTCAACCTCCCTCATGCTGTTTTTATTTTCTCCTAGGAAACATCTGATATAAAGCCATGCATGATATGGAGCCACCATCTCTCCATCTAGGGTTGCCCAGCCTTCAGGTGGTAGCTGGAGAACTCCTGGGATGACAATTGATCTCCAGGTGACAGCAATCAGTCACCCTGGAGAAAATGGCCACTTTGGAACAGTAACCCCTCTAAGCTGAAGTTGTGTGAGCTAGCTCACAGTTTTTTAGCTCACACATTTTTGTCTTCGCTTAGGAAGAAGAAGAAGAGATTGGATTTATACCCCGCCCTTCACTTGGAGTCTCAGAGCGGCTTACAAACTCCTTTCCCTTCCCCTCCCCACAACAGACACCCTGTGAAGTAGGTGGGGCTGAGAGAACTCTGACAGAAACTGCTCTTTTTCAAGAACAGCTGTACCAGAGCTTGTGACTGACCCAAGATCACATCAGCAGGTGCAAGTTGAGGAACGGGGTATCAAACCCGGTTCTCCCAGATTAGGGTCCGTGCACTTAACCACTACACCAAACTGGCAACTGAAGGGATGGCTCCAGAGCAAACTAATTTGTGCAGTAGCCAAATTGCTTGCTCACAGCTTTAATGCCAGCAGCTCCCAAAGTAGAATTTTTGCTCACAAGACTCCACAGCTTAGAGGGAGCACTGTTTTGGAAGGTGGGCTCCAGGGCGTTAATACCCCATTGAAGTCCCTCCCCTCCCCAAACCCAGTCCTCCTCTGGCTCCACCCCCAAATCTTCAGGAATTTCCCAATCTGGGGTTCCCCTCCCCACCAGGTTGTCAACACCCAATGGTGTGAGATATGGGTAGCAAAACTTACAGCAGGATGACAACACAAGGTGTTATAGGAGACAAAACCAGGAAGCTGATGGGTGGGGGGGAACAGAACAGTGGCAGCTCCAAAACTATTTCTAGGGTTGCCAGCCTCAGAATGGGGCCTGGAATCCTCCCAGAAAGACAGGTGAACTCCAGATAACAGGGATCAGTTCCCCCGGAGAAAACAGCAGCTTCAGAGAACAGACTCTATGCCAGGGGTGGCCAAATTGTGGCTCAGGAGTCACATGCGGCTCTTTCACACAGATTGTGCGGCTCCCGGCAGGGCAGCTGGGGAAGCGAAGGGGAGGCATCCTTTTTCTCCCTCCCTCCCATCCATTTGCTTTCTCTCTCTCTCTCTCTCTCTCTCTCTCTCTCTCTCTCTCTCTCTCTCTCTCTCTCTCTTAGACAAATAAATATCATTAGCAATATCTGTTTTTACCCCTTTTGTTTTTATTTTTGGCAGTCTCATTTAATGTCGATAAAAAAGAGCAAATTTGCATATTTTTAAATAAAAATGTGCGTGTAATATTTGTTCATGTTTTGCGGCTCTCTCAAACATCTGACATTTATTCTATGTGGCTCTTATGCTGAGCAAGTTTGGCTGCCTCTGCTCTATGATATACCATAGATTCTGGGTGAAATCCTTACCCCAATCCCGCTCACCCCCTCCACAGGCTCTAGAACCAAACTTCCAGGAATTTCCCATGCAGGAGTTGGCAACTTTGTTTGTAACATTTCATTATACCCTCCCTAACCAACCGTGGTGGGATATGAAGGAGCCTAAGTCCAGCTCCTGCCAACCTAGCAGTTCAAAAGCCAAGAAATTGCAAGTAGATAAATAGGTACCACTTCGGTGGGAAGGTAACAGCGTTCCATGCGCCTTGGTGTTTAGTCATGCTGGCCACATGACCACGGAAACGTCTTTGGACAGCGCTGGCTCTTCAGCTTAGAAACGGAGATGAGCACCGCAACCCTAGAGTTGGATTCGACTGGCTTTCGAGCAAGGGAACCTTTACCTTTACCTTTTAATGATCACTTACACCCATTCCAAAATTTAAAAGTGCTCTAAGTTGCCCTGGTATTTGAAAGCAGCAAGGATGCAAAATATATGTCCGAGGGGACTGGGGACAGAAGCTCTCTCTGTGGAGCTTGTTATTTAGAAAGAGATAACAGAGTTTTGTTCAGAGTTTTGGAAAAATGCTAAAGCCTTCCTAAAGAAAACAAAAAGTTTGGAGTGGCTGGTGGATGTCTTTGCCCCCACCGCCAGTTGATATTTGCTGCCGCCGTGCTGCTTTTATCTGAGACGGATTTTTGCATGTTTGTATTTCGTGTATTTTCATTCTAAGTTCCATCGAGGGGTCCTGTTGGGCCAGGAAAGCGGGGCATGCATTTTGAAAACAAAAGAAATAACTCCATCTGAAGGTGAGGTTTGGAGAAAGGGAAGGGAAAAAAAACAACCACCCAGACTGGTCTCCTGTAATGATGATGGCTTCCTTTTAAGCAGCCCGTTGAATTCCTCTCTCTGGAATTGCAGCACTGAGCACTAAGGCAAACTATAGATTTCTGGATCTATGCAGAGTCCTCTAGCATTAGAGGATCTGAGTTTGCACATCTTTAGCCTAGGAGGAGGGTTGTGGCTGGAAGCTCAGCGTTTAGTGTTGCGCAGCCAGAGTTTGCGCACTGGATCATGGAATTTCTTACTTAAGAACAATGCTTCCTCCTGTCCCAGATCGTGCTGGCGTGCTCAGAAAACAAAACAAAACCAAAAGCTCATATGAAAGCATAAAAGGAGAGATCCAAAGTGGTCACATGAAACGGTGTTGACTTGGAAGAGCTGTTAGGTTGCTCATGGCAAGCCATTCAAAATGCTAATTTAACCATGCATGTAGCAAACATCAGGACTTTCTTTCTTTCTTTCTTTCTTTCTTTCTTTCTTTCTTTCTTTCTTTCTTTCTTTCTTTCTTTCTTTCTTTCTTTCTTTCTTTCTTTCTTTCTTTCTTTCTTTCTTTCTTTCTTTCTTTCTCTCTCTCTCTCTCTCTCTCTCTCTCTCTCTCTCTCTCTCTCTCTTCCTTTCTTCCTTCCTTCCTTCCTTCCTCTCTCTCTCTCTCTCTTTCTCTCTCTCTCTTTCTTTCGCTTGTCAAGCCACAGCTGACTCATGGTGACCTCGTGAGGTTTTCAAGGCAAGAGACATTCAGATGTAGTTTGCAATTGCCTGCCTGTGCGTTACAACCCTGGACTTCCTTGTAGGTCTCCCATCCATATACTAACCAGGGCCAACCCCACTTAGCTCCTGAAATCTGATGAGATCAGGGTAGCCGGAGTCATCCAGGTCAGGGGAGAACCTTAAACTGGCCACTCCAGAACAGACCCATGAATTGATCTGGCTTTTTTTCTAAAAACTAAACCATATGAGTTAGCGTTGGTGCTGTGGGTGTTGGTTGCACATATGTGGTTTCATCGCTTTGTGATGATGAAAGAGAAGCAACCCTCAGTTTGCAAATGGTTCCAAGAAAGAGCAATTCCTGGAGAGACCTAGAGGGGAGGATGCATAATTCAGCACTGGGGCGGGAAGAAGTTATAGCATCTCTATGTCTGTATACATTTGAGGTATTTCTTTCCCATCACTCCGCAGAAATATCCCTGAGACATTTCTGTCACGGGATTCAGCACCACAGTTGTTTACAGCGGCAGTGGCTTTGCTACCCTACAGATGCCTCGTGATGCTCTCGTATCTCCAGCGTTGCGCATGCTGAGCCCTAATGACAGCAACTTTGTTCTCCCAAGGCAAAAATCTTGCTGGGAGCTCTTTGAAACTGAAATTTAGGCTGCTGAATTTGGGAGGAAAAGAACCATAACTTTGTTGTTTTCTAACTTTAAAAAAACAAACCCCTCAAAGAAGTCTAGGAACATAAGAGAAGCCAATGTTGGATCAGGCCAATGGCCCATCCAGACCAACACTCTGTCACACAGCGGCCAAAATATACCAGGTGCCATCAGGAGGTCCAGCAGTGGGGCCAGGACACTAGAAGCCCTCCCACTGTTGCCCCCCCCCGCCCCGGCTCTGAAGTGTTGAAAATTTCTCCATCTCCATTAAAGAGTTTTGCATTTGCATGCGCAAGCTTGGAGCATTTGTTTCCTATGTGAATCGACGGCTCTCAAAGTGGTGTCTTGGGACACCTAAAGGGCTGCCGGTGCCTCCCGAAGGGTTCTTGCAGATGCAGGCCCTTTTTATTTTCTTCATGCATCATAATAAAATGAACACAGTTCCATTTATTTAATGGAGAAA
Source organism: Gekko gecko (assembly GCA_029375565.1). Lineage (NCBI taxonomy): Eukaryota > Metazoa > Chordata > Lepidosauria > Squamata > Gekkonidae > Gekko > Gekko gecko. The sequence goes on along the minus strand of JAPDNY010000011.1, from coordinate 92,026,859 downwards.
GGGGAAGACCTGGCATTAGGAGAAGGAAGATGCTGTAAGTATCTCCTTAGGCACAGCTCTGAGGATGTCTTCCCCCTTAATCACAGAACCACAGAACTAGTCTGAGCTGTTACGTCTAGTAAATATGTGAAATGAAGCCCATTGCATGTCCCCCCCCACATGGATTCTCCTTCCCTGGGATGTGTGTATTGTAGGGTTGCCAGATCCCACCTGGCTACCAGTGGGGACAGGAAAGTAAGGTTGCCAGATCCAGGTTGAGAAACTCCTGGAGATTTGGGGATGGAGCCCAAGGAGGACAGGAACCTCAGTGGGGTGCAATTCCATGAAGTCCACCCACCAATGCATACATTTTTCCAGGGGAATTGATCTCTGTAGTCTGGAGATGAGCTGGAATTCTGGGGGATCCTCAGGTCCCACCTGGAGGAAATAACCAGTCAGTGCTGCTTTATTGAGCTCCATGTTCTGTGACTTGACCCTTTCTTTTACATAGTTAAAACTGTCAGAGAAGAGTTTGATCACATCACAGCTGCTTGTCCAGTGGCTGTGGAGAGGAGAGCTTGCAGCTGATTGAGAGCATTATAGCAGTGACTGGGCCTGTGTATTGAAGGTCAAGCCCTATCAAAAGACACATTCTTCATTTGGTTTGGGATACATGTCAGGAGCTCCATTAGTGAACTCTCTGCCATTCTCATGAAGAAATAGGGGCCGAGTGGCAGAATGGGGTTTCGAAGTCAAGGCTTCTTGGGGTGCTCCTCCAGTTATAAGCATTTCTGGTGCTGGCATATGCTGAATGCAATAGCCTTGCGGTCGTGGTTCAGCAGCGTTATACCAGTTCTATGTAGAAAAATTCATCATGGCTGCGTTCAACAACAGAACTTGCCAAAGGTGTCAATCAGACATGAATATGAACCAGTCATCCAAGCTGTTCAGTTCATGCTGAATAGCCGCAAATGCCTGCCGAACAAGTTTGTGCTGGATGGCTGCGAAACTGTGCATGTGCAGATGTTGCTGATCCCAGCCAATCAACAGCCATTAGCATCACTAAAAACTACTTGAATACCAAACAGTAATATTTTATTAAAACACAATTATTTCTGACTGATCTGTCTGTTTCATGACTGAAATGACTGACTAAACAATTGCCTGCTGGGCTGGGCAATTATGCGGCAAAGAGGGGGAGATACTAGACCTGAAATGGACTGTGTGAGAATGCACATGTGCAAAAAGCCGGTTTTGCAGTACTGCATGGATGGGAGGAATACAGTGAAGCAAACTGCTGAACAGCTACAAATGGGTTGATAAACGGTTGAACTGCTCTTCGAAAAGTCAGCTCCTTGTTCATGACCGGCGAGCAGGATTTCAGCCGAATGGATGGCTTTTGGGACTGCCTATGGTTTCCAAGACTCCATCTTTCGTTGTGTCTAAACATTTGGTGCACAAAAGTGCACTGTCTGTTGGGGTGATTCTGTGCAGGTGTAGTTGGGTGCTAGGCCTTCTTCTGCTGGCCAGTAGGTTTACACAGCTCAGGGCATGCTGAAATTGAGAGACTCCATTGAAAGAGAAGCACTGCCTTACCTGTGATAGCTCGCTTGGCTGCCTTCAGGGACTTGGATGACTGATAGGTGAACTACTCCAGACTGTCAATATCGGGAGCATCTTGCTATCCAGAACTCCCCCCTCAGGCAACATTATAATGGTAATAACAATAATCAGGCGCTGTGCAAATGCAGTCTGTAATTAAGCTGAAATAGCCTTTCATTTCCCCTGATAAGAGCAGTAGCAATAATATATTTTTTTCATCTCATTAAGAAAAAAAAAGGAATCCAAAAGAGAGGGTGTCATTTCCATTGATGCGGCAATTAGAAATCTGCCAAACATTTGAAACTTGCAATTAACACATGGAAATGCTTTATGGCTAGTCTTCATATTTAGTGTCACAGAAACGTGTGGCATTGCTGTGTGTTAACAGGGAAAGTCTATGAAGCATCAGTTATCTGTGTGCAAGCCTCTGCAACTTGAGCTCCCTCCCATCAATCAAATAGAGAGCACCAGCCTTCCATTGTGGTCTTCCAGGTGCAGAACAAAGTCCTCATTCTGTAGTTGCAGGTCACCATCAAAAACTGGAGATATATCTGGGGTGGCTTGGTGGTAGGGGCATCTGCTTTTTTTAAATTATAATATTACAATATGCAATGTTATACACTGCAATATACAGTGGAAAGTAGATAATAGTATAAAGTACAGCTGGAAGTAGATAATGGTATAAAGTACAAAATTAGGTACATATCATTCAACATTACAAAATGTCAACAGAAGCAACGTTGTTGAATAGGTCTGTATTTGCAGGCTATAAAATCTAGGACTGGATACCAAAAAGTAAAATAGTTGGAGGGTGATGGAGACTGATCTTGTTGGGATAAATTGATCAAGAATCTTGTCCATTGTTACATAGTTCCAGAGAGTCCTGTACCAAGATTTCAGAGAAGGGGAGGTGGGTTTCTTCCAAACAGATGCTATTACTGAATGAGCAGCTGCACAGAGAACCAGAATTAAATCCCGTCATATTGGAGGAATATTAGGCAAATTCCACATATTTAATAACATTAACTCAGCAGGTAAACGGATAAGATAACCTGTAATAACAAGTATTTGTTGCCTAATGTTGCTCCAGAAGTTGAAAATATTTGGGCAATGCCACCAGCAGTGTAAGAAAGAGCCCAGCATACCGCTTCCAACAAAAGGGCGAGTAAGCTGAATTAATATGATATAATTTTGTAGGGGTGAAGTACTATTGAGAGATAGTTTTAAAGAATTGAGTTTTGATGTTGATCACTTTTGATTGATTAATACATGAGTTCCAAATCGCTTTCGGGGCATCTACTTTGAATGCAGAAGGTCCCGGTAGAGTCCCTGGCATCTCCTGTTAAAAGAACAAAAATCTTGTGATGTGAATTACCTCTGCTTGAGAGCCTGGCGAGCAGCTGCTAGTCAGAGTAGACAATAAAGGCCTTGATGGACTGATGGTCTGACATAGAGTAACAACATATAGTATTGTAGTGACTCAGCGGCTGCACACCTTTGAACCCCACCTGCCCGTTCCTTGTTTGGCAGTGTTTTGCCTTCTCGCTAGGGGCTGGAGCTCTTTTAAGGAGGATCACATGAAGCTTCCTGAATCAGATCCTTGGTCCATCAAATTCAGTATTGCCTACTCAGACTGGCAGCGGCTCTCCGGGGTCTCAGGTGGAGGTCTTTCCCATCACCTACCGCCTAGTCCTTTTAACTGGCAATGCTGGGGATTGAACCTGGGGTCTTCTACAAGCCAAGCTGAGACTCTTCCACTGAGCCACAGCCCCACTTCCATGTTGTAGCGTGCAACTAGAAGATACGGAATGTATTAGAAATCACAGGAACCCTTCGCTCATTGCTGAGTGCTTGCTTGCGGAGTTCGAGAGACACGGTCTACAAAGAGCTAAGTATAGTTGTTAACTAGTAATTAACTAAGGCAAAACAAGATCAATATTTGCCCAGTAGTGCAATAAATTGGAATGTCCTGAAGAAATTCGTTGAGTGAGCGTTAATACGCCTTCGGTCACGTACACACTCGTCTAGAAGCTGATCCTGCACTGCTTAGCTCAATGCAAGTGCAAGATCTCAGGCGGGGTCTTGTGAGGGTGGAGAGAAAGCTGCCTCTTTCCCATCAGTCCTTCATTAGAACTGAAAGATTAGGAGACTCATCCAACAAGGCTAACAAAGGAGATACGAGATTTTGAAGAACCTGGGAGGTTCGCATTCACAGTGCTATTGCAATTGTAAGGTGCTGGTCCGAACTGGAACTGGAGCGTTTTGAGCATCTCCAGTATTAACATGAATTTCCTACTCGCCTTTTCAAATCCTGCAAATCTTTTTATCCAGGTGGAGTTAATATTTATAGCAGAAGGGGAGAGGGGGAGAGAGAGAGAGAGAGATGCTTCTGCCTACAATTTGTGCATCTACAGTCTTATAGGAATCCACACTGAAGCAATCCAGATTGGTTCCACTTTTTCCTTCTGCAAATAAGAGCAGCAGACCTCAATCTGCTGTAATTCTGTGCTTGCCAGTGGTGACATTTGTGTGTAGCATCAAGCCTCCACAGAGGCCAGAAGAACCTTTTCTGTGGATACGTAGTCGTTGAGCCAAATTATTCTCTTGGTAGGTTCAGATAAATGAAATTATTTCAGACGCATTTGAAAAGGTGATTCCATGTGGGTAGCCGTGTTGGGAGGAAGCAGCAGAACAAAGTTTGAGTCCAGCTGCACCTTTAAAACCAACGAAATTTAATTCTGGGTATAAGCTTTCATGTGCCAATGGACTCAAACTTTATTCTTTTGAAAAGGTGAGTTATGGTGCTGCTGAAATGGTTCTTATCTGGTGGTACGTGTGCCAATGCTGGGATGCAGAAGCCGTCTAGATGAGATGCAGGGTTTTTCTAACAAGTATTCAATCCCCATGTCCATCTGCAAGTGTGACACGCCACGTCCCACCAACCATACCTGCCATAGATTATCCATCTGTGGGTTTTTTGGCATGCTAGTAGTAATCTTGGACCCTCAGCATTTCTTCTAATCTCCTCATTCCAACCTCACACCTAGTAAGTGTCTCTAATCTGCCGCTTCCTGCCAACCATACCTGCCAGGGATTATCCATTGTGCTTCTGTTACCCCCCCCCCCCAGTCTTTAAAACTTATTGGAAGTGATTAATTTAGTAACAGAATGCCTGTAAACTTTTAAATGTTCTTTGGGGAAAGTGGGTTTTTTTTCTATTATGGTAGGATCCAGGTTCTTCAAAGAAGTCATTAGTGGAATGTAAGATATCAAAGCTTGAGACCTACTGGAATAGGCCATTGGCTATTGAAACCATAAGGAGGAGGAGGAGATTGGATTTATACCGTGCCCTTCACTACCCGAAGGAGTCTCAGAGCAGTTTACAATCTCCTTTCCCTTCCCCTCCCCACAACAGACACCCTGTGAGATAAGTGGGGCTGAGAGAGCTCTTTTTGAGAACTGCCCTTGAGAGAACAGCTCTGAGAGAACTTGTGACTGACCCAGGGTCACACCAGCAATTGCTTGTGGAATCAAACCCAGTTCTCTCGGAGCAGAGTCCGTGTTCTTAACCACTACACCAAACTGGCTCTGAAATTTGGCTGAAAGCATGTCACAGAAGACTGTGATTTGGATACAGCGATTCCCTTCTGTTAACAAAGCCCATGTGACAGCTTTATTAAGACCAAACAAAACTGTGTACTAGTCTGAGTGTTCTCCAAAGCTCTTCATCAGGATGCAAGAGTTCTGGAGAAACTGAGGGCTTGCACTCTGCTTTATTTATTTGTGTTAGTCCTAATAGCAGAGGTGCCCTGACCTGGAGATCCCAGGCTGGCCTGATCTTGTCAGATCTCAGAATCTAAGCAGGGTTGGCTCCGGCTAGTATTTGGGTGGGAGACCAACAGGGAATACCAGGGTTGGACGGGCAGTGTCCAAACACCCCTGAATGTCTCTTGCCTTGAAAACCCCACCAGGGGTCACCGTAAGTCAGCTGTGACTTGCCGGCACTTTCCACCACCATCAACAGCCGGTGTTACTAGTTGCTTTTGGTTTTGGACTCTTCTTTGGACCAACACGGCTGCCCACAAATCTCTGTCCCTTCTGTTCAATGATTAGTCTTCCTTCCAACGCTCCCTCTAAGTTGCGGGGTCTTGTGAGCAGAAATTCTACTTGGTGAGCTCCTGGCACTAAAGTTGTGAGCGAGCGATTAGGCCACTGCATAAATTAGTTTGCTCCTGAGTGAAGACAAGAATGTGTGAGCCGGAGGCTAAAAAACTGTGAGCTAGCTCACACTAACTCGGCTTAGAGGGAACACGGCTTGCTTCCTGCCCAACAGAACTCACTTTGTGGAAGGAGTCAGTGGATGTTGCCCTGGGTAAAGCAGTCTGGTAGTACGGTACAACCTTTCTCTCAGAACCATATTTGCTGCTGCTGCTGCTGCTGCTGCGAGGAAGAGATTTTGCCTCAGGTCAAACTGTTTGGGATTTTGCAAAACTTGCTAGGCTGGATATTGCTTGGCTCACTCACTCATTGGTCTGTGAGCTAATTTCCTATGTGAGCACTGCTCTGCACCTGCTTGCTGTTTGTGGCACGCCGCTGCAGTTTGGATTGTACACCCATGGTTGTTTGGGGCACAAATGGCCCTGCTGGGTGGTAACAGGGTGGAATACATCAGCTTTATCTCTTCCAGTTCTGTGGGTTCGATGGTCAATTAGATCACGCTTCTAGCATCTACATATGAAAATTTAAACTCCAGCTGAGCCACAGTTATCGATTCCCGCTTCATTATTGCTGTCACAAAAAGGAAACTCTCTGTTTTTTTGTGATGTGTGTCGAGCCATCCCCTTAGAGCCCTCGCCATTTTTCATCCAGTTCTCGGATTCGGACAAGAAAGGCTTTTGAGTCTCATGGATCCTGCGATAGTTTTTCAACAAAATATTTTCCCTTGTTCGAAATGCAAGTTTTGCCTTGAAAGTTGATTCTTTATATATATAGTGTATTCCCTAGTTTGATCATCCTGATGGCCTGGTCTCCAGCAAGGAAAGAAACTCTAGGTGAAAGTTTTGATCTCTTTCTCGGACACGAGACTCCAGCAATCCTTGGAAGAGTGGTTATTTTCTCCTACAGTTCTTCACATGCCTCCTACTAGACAAAGCCTTCTTTTAACTGTAGCATTGATAGCTGGTGTTAAATAGTGGGGTTCCATGAATGAGCAGACCCCAAGTCTAGTGATCAGCTCTACTTTATTAGTGATTTCAGCAACACAAAAGACTAAACTCCAGGGCAATTGCCACACCCCAACACACCCCACTCCCAACGATAGGCTATTTACGTAACATTACATCTTGATTGGTTACTTCCCGAGTCCTGGTGGGCTATTGTTCTTTGGGCTCCAAGCTCAGCCAGTCTCAGCTAGAACAGTCCTGGAATGTTTCAGTCCCAGTACATAACAGTTGGATTCTTCAAGTCTGGTGGGATCAGGGGGTAGGATACTTGAGAGTAACAGTCAGGTTCCGTCACACAATGAGGAGAGATATTGTATATCTCTGCTTTCGTAGTGTTCAAATCCTGTTTGTGTTGGTGTGTTTGTGAAATATATTTAGAAGTGTCAGAAGTCCTAACTTAGTCAGCAAACACCAGACCTTTTTTTATGCAAGCAAGGTTAGCGTTTATTAAGCTGCAATAGATAGATCACTGAAACAGGTTTCTTGTTCAGAATGACTTGGTTACAGAAAGCAAGCGGTTATACAGGGGAAGGGGGTGAATGGGGACCCCCCTTCTTCCATACAATGAATAAACATGCGACTGGGAAATCGAAAGTTACTAAGCAAATGAATTTCCCACCGCCCCCATTAACCACAGCTGCTACATCTATGCCAGCGATAGAGAAGCTCGCAACCCCGACTTGCCAAGGTCAGAACGTCCAGGCTGCAAGAGATAGGAAGAATAAAAGCCACATTCCATTCTCACACCCGAGGTGTAAATCAACAACTCCCCGGATTCCAACCTCCCGTCTGTCCCGCCACTAAGGCGCCAAAAGCCCACCTCCCTCCCGTCGTCCATCATAGCCCACCTCCCACCCTTCCATCATGGCAGGGCTACCTGACATGCAGCCCCCTCGAAAATAATCCTACCCCTTTGGTTTGTGGGGGTACAATTTGTGAAAGGCTTTAACTAGCCGGGGGCCAGAACATTTTCCGCCCGTACCCACTCCCTCTGCTCCGGCCCAAAGTCAATCCATTCAACCAGGTAAAACAAGCGATTGCGAGAGAGTTTAGAGTCCAGAATCTGCGAGACTTCGTAGTGAGGTTCCCCCCCACCAGCAGCGGAGGTGGGGTGGGCCGTTGCGGTCGCCATTTGTTCCCTTCAGGCGCTGGGCGAAGAAGCCGCACATGAAAAACAGGATGCACAGACTTTAGAGACTTAGGCAACGCAAGTTCAACAGTTACATTGTTAATCACTCTCACAATCTCAAAAGGACCAATAAATTTCCAACCAAGTTTGCGGCTCGGTTGAATGCGACGCAAATGTTGGGTAGACAAGTAAGCAAACTCTCCACACTTGGGAACCCAGGCCAGGTTACGTTTCTTATCGGCTTGTATTTTGTAGGCAGTCTTAGCCTCTTCCAGAGTCTCTGCTAACGAGCCCCACGCCTCCTGCAGATGTTTGCACCAGTCACCAGCATCTCCCGCCGGGAGGTCGGGAGAAGACAAAAATGGCAGAGGCGGGGCGTCATAACCATGAACCGCTTTAAATGGAGACATCCCCGTCGACGAGTGCTGAGTATTATTGTAACAAAACTCAGCCAAAGGTAAAAGAGAATGCCAGTTGTCCTGCTGGAAATTAGAAAAACAGCGCAAGTATTGTTCCAGGGTCTGATTTACACGTTCAGTTTGCCCATCCGATTCAGGATGGTATGCACTGCTCACACCCCTCTCTACTCCAAGCAGTGACATTAGTTCGCTCCAGAACTTGGAAACGAACTGAGCCCCCCTGTCGGAGATCACCTTAGCAGGTAAAGTGTGGAGTCTCACAACGTGTTGTAAGAACGCAGAAGCCAATTTCCTGGCAGAGGGGATGGTTGCAAAAGGAACAAAATGCGCCTGTTTAGTAAACAGATCTACGATCACCCAAATAACAGTCTTCCCCCCACTAGGGGGTAAATCCGTAATAAAGTCCATAGAGATCACTTCCCAAGGCCGAGCCGGCGTAGGGAGGGGTTGCAGGGCACCCGGGGGTTTTCCAGGGCGAGGTTTACTCATTAAACAGGTTTGACAAGCAGAAGTGAAGAGTGAAACATCTTTACGTAGCCCTGGCCACCAAAATTGCCGCTGTAAGAGTTGGAGAGACTTCACAAACCCTGTGTGTCCAGCCATCTTGGATCCGTGTGCCCAACCCATCACCTCCCCCGGAGAGACCGGGGAACAAAGAGCCTGTCATTTTTAGTCCAGCAGCCATGCGCATCGCGGGACAACCCTTCTTCCCCCTCCACCTCCTCCCTGTCCGCATCAGACATTTCAGTGGAAAATCGTACCGCCCAGTCACTTGGAGGAGGGTCAGGCAGAGGGGGGAACGTTTGGCCTGCTTCCTCGTGGTTACCGCTCCTCCCAACTGGGAGGGAGTGAATACAGAGTCACGAACCTCCTCCCTCTTGCTGTCGTGTTGGGGGAGGCGTGACAGAGCATCGGCCAGCGAATTTGACGTCCCCGGGAAATGGTGCAGTGTGAAATTGAATTTGGAGAAGAAATCTGCCCAGCGGAGCTGTTTGGCGTTCAGAGAACGGGGGAGCGGAGCAGCTCGAGGTTCTTGTGGTCAGTCCAGACCTCGAATGGGACTCGCGCTCCCTCTAACCAATGGCGCCAAGTAGACAACGCCAAACGGATCGACCCCGCTTCTTTCTCCCAAATGGACCAATTCCGTTCAGTATCATTGAATTTTCTAGACACATAGGCAAGGGGTGCAATTTACCGTCCTCCCCCTCCTGGAGGATCGCCCCCCATAGCGACGTCCGAGGCGTCAACTTGGACAATGAATTTTTTAAGTTCATTGGGGTGGGCCAACACCGGTTCTGAGGTGAAGAGGGTTTTCAACTTGTCAAAAGCCCGTTGGCACTCTGGTGACCATACTAGTTTAGCGCCCGGTCGAGTGCATTCGGGTGGCTTCCCTTTGGTTTTCAGTAAGTCTGTTAAGGGGAGAGCCACCTGGGCAAAGTTCGAGAGGAATGACCTATAAAAGTTCGCGAATCCGAGGAAACCCTGGAGTTGCCTCCGTGTTTTGGGAGGTTCCCACCCCACCACATCCTTGATTTTGTCAGGGTCCATCTCAATTCCCCTTGAGATATGCGGTAGCCCAGGAAAGGGATCTCCGTTTTGTGAAATTCACACTTGGACAGCTTGGCAAACAGTTTATGCTTATGCAACGTTTGGAGTACTTCCCTCACCAGTTTCACATGAGATGTAAGGTCGGGGAATACAAAAGAATGTCATCAAGGTAAACAAGGACCCCCTTGAACAGGTACTTGTGTAACACCTCGTTAATCAAATTCATGAAGACCCCAGGGGCCCCCTGGAGTCCGAACGGCATAACTAAGTATTCAAACTGGCCGAGAGGTGTGTTAAACGCCGTCTTAAACTCGTCCCCCTCCCGAATCCGGACTCGGAAATAGGCATCTCGGAGGTCAAGTTTTGAGGAAATTTTTCCCCCGCGACTGCTGCCAACAAGTCTTTTATGAGGGGCATGGGGTAAGCGTTAGTGTTGGACACCGCATTCAAGCCCCGATAATCCGTGCAAAGCCGTAACCCTCCGTCCTTCTTTTTCCTAAAGAGCACGGGGGCTGCGAACGGGGAGGACGCTGGCCGTATGAAGCCCCTGCTGAGGTTTTTGTCAATGAACTTTCTCAGTTCTACCTTTTCCGAAGGGCTCATAGAATATAGTTTCCCTTTAGGTAGTTTTTGGTTGGGCAGAATTTCGATTGCACAATCAGAGTTTCTGTGGGGGGTAGTTCATCTGCTTCCTCTTCCCCAAACACAGGGGCTAGGTCTCGGTATTCGGGGGGAATGCTTTCTAGTTCTGCATCGGCTACCCCAGCCGGCACCGAGAGTTTTCCCTCGATTATGGGTCCCCACTCTGTCTTCCAGACGTGGGACCGGCATTTCTCGGAGATGAAATCTACCTTTCCCTCCCCCATAGTACGTGAGGATCGTGATCAAAGAACCACGGACTTCCTAAAACCAGGGGAAACCGGGCGGACGGGGTAACTATAAAAGATCTCTCTTCCCAGTGCTGCCCCAATCCCACCCGCAATGGCACAGTCTCGTATTTGCAAGGTTCCTTCATTGTGGACCCGTCCATTTGGGTAAAAATCAAGGGGTCTTTTAGTTTAAGGACTTTCGCCCCGAGTCCCGTCAGTAGGGTGGGGTTGATCAGGTCTCTCCCACACCCTGAGTCAATGAGAGCCCGTACTCTCACATGGGTCAATAGACCCGGGTCCATTAAAGTTACTGTAAGGAAAAAAAGAGAGGGGGTTTTGCTCACCGGGAGTTGCGCCTGGGGTTGTGGGACCTGCTGTTCAGCGCTGTTCACAGCAGGTCCGCCTCGTTTCCCTGCGGCACGACCTCGCCATCGGAGGAGTCGGATGGCTCGCTGAGTGGTTTAGCTTGCAAAGCTTTCGCCCCTTCGGTCTCGCCACCTGTTTTGGCGTGGATGTGTCGAACTTCTTCTTTGTTCCCTTTTGCGCCCCGGTCGATGCAGGTGAGGTCGGGCAGTTCACGGCGAAATGGCCCCCTTCTCCGCATTTGAGGCACAGACCTTGCTTCATCCGGAGTTCTCTTGTTCCGTCCTTCTGCTTTGGGTTCTGGATGGGAGCCTTTCCTCTCGCAGTCGGTGCGTTCCCTCGGGTTGCCATCGCTGCGGCGTCGTCTAGTTTGATGGTTTTCAGCCGGTTTTCCATCGTGACTGCGGCCTGGATCCATCCGGTGAGGGTGTTCGGATCTTGGTTCAGGGTGACCTCACGGCGAACCTCCGGATTCAGCCCCCATTTGTAAAACTCCAGGAGATTTCCTTCTCCTCGCAGCTTGGCGGCACATCTGCGGAACTCCGCGGTGTAATCTCTCACCGACCTCGCACCCTGCTTGAGGCTCCGGATCGTTGCTTTTGCTGCTTTAGTTGAGTGCACGTCTTCAAATTGTTCTTTCATAGCCCACATGAAAGAATCAATCTCTCTCAGTTCGCGCCCATCGGCTTGGTGGAGCCCCACGTACCAGTCAGCTGCTGCTCCCTTCAGGTGAGCCGCTATGACGTCGACCATCCGCTCTTCCCTCTGGAACAGGTGGCCCCAAGTTTCGATGAACTTCTCGGCTCGCACCAGGAAGAACGGGAACTTTTCGGGGTCTCCGTCAAAATCCGCGTCCAGGAGCTCCGTAGGCTTAGGAGGCAGGAACCCCCAAGGACGAGGGGGTTGTTGCCCCGGCGGCCCCCGTGGCGCTGGCCCCGCTGGTTGATCCGGTGGTCCGGCTGGCACGTTCCCCGGGCCCTGGTCCGGTGCTGGGCGTTGATCTGGAGGGGCTTGTGCCGGCGGCTCTTCCCGTCTCTGCCGTTCACGCTCCTCCCGAATGCCCTCCGCAATCATCTGTGGGATGCGAGCGAGGGACTCATCCAGGAAGCGCATCAGGCGGTCTTGGCTTGGTTCTCCGCTCCATCTCCGCCTCACCACGACACTCTCTCGGGGCTCAGAGTCCCTACCGGTGTCTTCCATGGGTTCGGCGGTAGCCAACTTGCGTACCGACCTCTCGGGGTGGCTCATCCCCATGGATGCTCTCGGGGTCCCGAACCACGCCTCGTGGGTCTCGGTCAGGGGTTTCACCCAGTCCCGTCTGCGTCCCGCTCGGTGGGTCACCCCTCCATAGGCTGCCCCATACGGATCGCCGTAGGGTCCTCCAAAGTCGTACTCCAAACCCCATTGTCCCGGCACGTATGTGTCAGGGGTTTCTTTGGGTACGTCTTTCCCAGGAGGCTTCTTGTCCTTTTCTTCTTCTTCAATCGGGAGAGTGTCTTCTTCTCCATCACTCATTTTGGAGTGGTGGGTTTAGGACCAGTCCCGAAAGTAAATGATGTTTCTGAACAAACTGTCAGAAGTCCTAACTTAGTCAGCAAACACCAGACCTTTTTTTATGCAAGCAAGGTTAGCGTTTATTAAGCTGCAATAGATAGATCACTGAAACAGGTTTCTTGTTCAGAATGACTTGGTTACAGAAAGCAAGCGGTTATACAGGGGAAGGGGGTGAATGGGGACCCCCCTTCTTCCATACAATGAATAAACATGCGACTGGGAAATCGAAAGTTACTAAGCAAATGAATTTCCCACCGCCCCCATTAACCACAGCTGCTACATCTATGCCAGCGATAGAGAAGCTCGCAACCCCGACTTGCCAAGGTCAGAACGTCCAGGCTGCAAGAGATAGGAAGAATAAAAGCCACATTCCATTCTCACACCCGAGGTGTAAATCAACAACTCCCCGGATTCCAACCTCCCGTCTGTCCCGCCACTAAGGCGCCAAAAGCCCACCTCCCTCCCGTCGTCCATCATAGCCCACCTCCCACCCTTCCATCATGGCAGGGCTACCTGACAAGAAGCAAGCCTTTGCTTTTTGGGATTCTGTTGTCTTTATTCATTGCATAAAGTAAAGCTGTTGTACCACTCTGGAGCAGCTACAATAAATATGTGACAAAATCGGACACATGAGTGTGTTACGCCTTGCCCTGACCTGGATAACCCAGGCTAGCCTGGTATCATCAGATCTCTGAATCTAAGCAGGGTTGGCTCTGGCTAGTGTTTTGATGGGAGGCCTCCAAGGAACACCAGGGTCGTGACGCGGAGGCAGGCAGCAGCAAAACATCTCTGAACATCTCTTGCCTTGAAAACCCTAGAGGGTTGCCATTAGTCAGCTGTCACTTGATGGCAGAAAAAGAAAAAGAAAATGCCTCCGAATAAAACGGTTGAATTATCTTGTACCAATTCAGACTTGTAGATGGGGAGAGTCAGATCTGTACTGTTCCTCCCTTTAAAAACTTCCGGGAAACGATTTTCAGAAAGGGCATCAGGGAGAAAGGTTCTGGCCCTCAGCATGCGATATTAGTTTTCCCTTTACAAGAAATGATTAGGGAAACTTTGAACAAATGTAATCCCCCTCCTGCAGTCTGAAGTGCTCCAGCCAGTCCTTCCTCCCCAGCACTCCCATCACCTCATTACCGTCTCTTTCTTCTGCAGGTCCAGGCCAGGCTGCTTGAGATGAAATGCAAAGGCTGTACTTGTTATCCCGAACACCACAAATTTAGCCAAGGCGTTGCTCAGTGTGGGTCAATGTCATTGTGCTGGCCAAAGCCATCCTTGTAACAGCCGAACAACCCAAAAGCTTTTGTGCGGTTCACAGAGAGTTGCCACAGAGAGCAACGTGGCAGGGGTTGGGATGAACTGCGGACTCAGGATATGTGGCAGCTTTCCTGAGTCTGATGCATCGGGTGAATCCTTACAGTCTTGGGTTTCTTGACCTGCCGGGCTCTCCATATTCACGTTAGCTTGCAAGCCACTGTGACTTTGCAGCTAAGTTCCTGATGTGATTTGGGTGTTTAGGGATAAACATGATTTACTTAGGCGCTGTTTTCCAAGTCCGGTGACTGAGAAACAAGTAATTTTGAGATGGCTTGGAAAAATTTGCTTGCACAAAAGCAATTTGCCATTGTGCGGGGTAAAGTAGGCGGACGGCTGTACAATCAAGGCATCTAAGTATGAATAATTTAGCTATTCTCCTGCCGAACATTTGTTTAAGCATCTGAACACATTTACAGGAGAACACCAATTTTTCTTCATGCGGTTTTAGTCTCGCTCCTGCCGGTGAGGAATTGTTATGTGTCTCAAATGGAGCTACTGCTGTATCCGAGATAAGCTCGCCGTTGAGTCGAATGGACTTGGCATTTTTAGAGGCATTAACATTTATCCGTAGCCAATGTGCTCAGTATTCATATTGTTCCTATGGCACTACTGAGAGTCAGCTGGTAATGGGTAATTACCCAGACACGAAGATTTGCAGTGAGGAGGACAGGACTGGGGTTGTGTTTTGAATAGGCAGTCCTTAACCCCAACACCCGACTGTGTGCTTAACTGTAAAGGAAATGGCGAGATGGGTTGCTCGGCATGTCTGTTTTTGGAAGGGAGGAGCATTGCTGGGGGGGGGAGGCTGAACACCCTAGGAAACACAAGAGATGGCCAGAGTTTGCAATAAATTAATGTTAAACCCGTTATTTAAAAGTACCCCTTTTTGCTATTGGAGATGCACAGTTGGTGCCATGGATGCCAGCCTCCAGGTGGGACCTGGAGATCCCCCAGAATTACAACTCATCTCTGGACTACAGAGAGTAGTTCCCCTGGAGAAAATGGATGCTTTGGAGGGTGAACTCTGTGGCATTGTGCCCCACTGAGGTCCCTGTCCTCCCCAGGGTCCATCCCCAAATCTCCAGGAGTTTCCCAACCTGAGCAGGAGGAGGAGGAGGAGGAGGAGAAGGAGAAGAAGAAGAAGAAAAAGAAGAAGAAGAAGAAGAAGAAGAAGAAGAAGAAGAAGAAGAAGATGATGATGATGATGATGATGATGATATTGGATTTATACCCCGTCCTTCACTACCCAAGGAAGTCTCAGAGTGGCTTACAAACTCCTTTCCTTTCCCTTCCCCCACAACAGACACCCTGTGAGGTAGGTGGGGCTGAGAGAGCTCTGACAGAAACTGCTCTTTTTCAAGAACAGCTCTTGACATAACTATGGCTTGCCCAAGGTCATCCAGCAGATGCAAGTGGAGGAGTGGGGAATCAAACCCGGTTCTCCCAGATTAGAGTCCGTGCACTGAACCACTGCACCAAACTGGCTCTCTGGATCTGGCAACTCTCACCAAACCTGGATCTGGCAACTCTACCCTCTGCAACCCCTGCCGCTGGCCAGCATGGACCTGGCATCCCTAGCTGGCAGCACGAGAGGGTTCTTTCCTAATTGCAGTTTCACAGAGAAAAGGGGCTGAAATAAAAGCTGCATCACACAGCAGCTGAAGATGTGAAGGAGGTTGCTTGGTAGGTAGAGGCTGTAGTGTCAAAATTTATGTTCCATCATGCCCTCAAAGAATGGTTTCTGAAGTCTCAAGTAATCCTGGCACATCATCTAGTCTGCCCCAAAAAGGGGGGGGATCTCTGTGTATCAGCAACAGAACTCCCTGAATTTCATAGAGAATACCGAGAAATATTCTAGGGAGGCCTCATTTAGTTCAGAGTGACGTTTCTCCTCTCTTCCTCTGTGCGTTGCAGGAAGCGATGGGCACACCATCTGTCGGTTTGTTTGTTATTCATGATCTCCTCAGTGAAAACCTCCCCGTCAGCTTCCAAGGAACCATAGAGTTCACCAGGACACCCTTCTTGAAAGAACCTAAAACACCTTTTTAAACTGCCCCAAACTTCCTCGGCTCATTAGGAGAAAGTTTTTTGGCTGGTTTTTTTTTAACTCTTTGAAATGACTTCTGCTTACTTGTCCACAATTGCCTCCAGGTATTTAAAATGAGCCTAGAATCTAGACGTATATGCTAGGTATTCAACACTAAATATATATATTTTGTTGTGGGCTTGTGGTTTTGATGTGCTTTCATTGCAATTTCTATTTTTCATTGCTGTTTTTATTAATGGGTGGTATCCAGAAACCTCTTTGAGGTGCCTTTCTCCATTTCAACAAGCCTTCTGCCACCAGAGCACAGATTTGTACTTAACAGGAGAGGACTGGAGGAATCCAACCAAACAGCTTTTGGGACTGTATTTGGCCGCTTAGAGGAAAGTGACTTTTGAAAAAGCAAGATAAAAACATTTTAAAGAAGTCTGGTACTCCAGGGTGTGATATATTTCACTTTCTAGGTTTAGTGGAACAAGGATTGTTGGTCTCATAATGCAAACCATCTTTAGATAAATTTAGAGTCCAGTGGCATCTTTAAGACTGAGAAAGGTTTATTCGAGGTATGAGCTCCCGTGTGCCGGGCACACTTTTTCAAATGCATTGGCATGTTCTACTCCTTCAGACCAACACGACCAGCGTTCCCTCTAAGCTGAGTTAGTGTGAGCTAGCTCACAATTTTTCAGCCTCCGGCTCACACATTTTTGTCTTCGCTCAGGAAGGGAGGGCTCCAGAGCAAACTAATTTATGCAGTAGCCAAATCGCTCGCTTACAACTTTAATGCTAGTAGCTCACAAAGTGGAATTTTTGCTCACAAGACTCCACAGCTTAGAGGAAACACTGAACACGACTGACCATCTGGATCCATCTTTATATAGTCGCCCTTTGTTTTGCTGGTGGGGAATTAAAACTGAGGATGAGGTCCCTGAGGCTGCCCAGTCCTATGTGGCTAAGAGAGGAGTTGAACCGAAAATTCAGTCGAAATCTCTAGATTTAAATGGCACACTCTGTATCTAGTCAGTATGATTCCTCTTGAGAATAACCCCAGGGAGAGGGAGAGGGAGAGAATTATCATTTTCACAGGCTTGAAGCCAAGTTAGCAAAGGGACCACTACTCATGAAGCTTACCTTCTGTCCCACATTCACATCTGTTAAACGAACTTTGCACATCTTCCAGGAAAATCTGAGTTGGAAAATCTGATGTGGAAAATGTTTTGATTCAGATTTAAATAAATAATGTAAACATTTCAATAACGTTAGGAAAATTTAAATAATGCTAGCCAAAGAAGGCAAATATAGCATATACAAGCTTGGACGAAGTACAGGTATTATGTTTGTTGGTGCTTCATGTCCCACATTTAAAGAGAAAAGCAGAAGAAGAGATTGGAGTTATACTCCACCCTTCATTTGGAGTCTCAGAGCGGCTTACAATCTTCTTCCCTTCCTCTCTCCACAACAGACACCCTGTGAAGTAGGTGGGGCTGAGAGAGCTCTTTCGAGAACAGCTTGGGGAGAACTGTGGCTTGCCCAAGGTCACCCAGCAGCTGCATGTGGAGGAGTGGGAAATCAAACCCAGTTCTCCCAGATTAGAGTCCACACTCCTAACCACTACACCAGACTAGTTTTGGCCCATTTAATATGACTGATTTGCAGCACAACAGCCCTGACAACTATAGATAAGAACATAAGAACATAAGAGAAGCCAATGTTGAATCCGGCCAATGGCCCATCTAGTCCAACACTCTGTCACACAGTGGCCAAAAATATCAGGTGCCATCAGGAGGTCCAGCAGTGGGGCCAGGACAGTAGAAGGCCTCCCACTGCTGCCCCCCCCCAGCACCAAGAACAGAGTGCATCACCTGCCCCACACTATCTATACCTAAACAGTCCATAATTACATAACTACATTTTTTGAGGAAAATTTCCCACCCCACATCATTGGATGCAACCCGAACCTCTCAAAGTGGCTGGGAAAAGAAAATATAAAATATTAATGGGCCAAATCAGGTCAGCAGAATGGGCCTTGCTCCCTTCCCCTCTTGCGGGGGATCTGGTTGCTGATTGAGTCTAAGAGAAGAGGAACCTCTTCTTTTTGTTAGTTTCAGAAGGCGGCCATGTCGGCCTGCATCCTGAGTCCCTTCTTTGCTCCCGCCTTCTGACTGGGATATAAGGACTGAGGGATCTCCATTCCTACTGCTATCTGATGAAGGGGTTTCCACTCTCGAAAGCTCATACAACAAGGAGCTACTGGATTTGAATCTAGCTGATTTCTCGTTTTTGTGTTGCTCAAAACACCTGCGTGACAAAGTACAGCAAGGGGACAAAACCATTTTGTGTACACCACGGGAAGTGAAGTCTCTCTCAGAGCGGCTGTCAACTCTCTTAAACCTGCCGTCTATTTCCAACCAAAGATCTATTCAAACTATCAAAAGCAAAGTACTGGAAAGAACAAAGTGCCAGAATTCAGTACTAAAACTCACAGATTCCAGCAGTTCCTAAGAAGTCTAACCTTTTAAAAAAAACTTGACAGAGATTGGAATAAGAATAGCTATCAAGGCATTACAATCCATTCTCATTATGAAGTTTAAAAAACACCTGAAAATCCGTCTGGGATCATAAACCTGTTTACATTTTATGTTGTCTTAGGTCTGCCTAATGCCATTCTTTCATGTTACTTGTTTCCCTTAAGTTCTTAAATACCAGAAGAGCCGTGCAAATACTGAGGGAGGGGAGAGTTTTGTATAAAGGAATTAATTTCAACAAGCTTCTAAATAATCCCTAATTCTGTTCTGCTAATGGCTGGGCTTCCATCTGGCAAAAAAAGCTTTTCACAGACACAAGAGGCTTTGAGTCCTTCACAACACGCTGCTGTAGCGGTGCAATGATACAGTGGACTCATCGGATATGTACTGAGCATCATGCCAGCATGCTCTGTTGCTCATTTCTGTGAGATGTCCAAAATGACCCTACCATTTCCTGGGTAGTCGCAGTCCATTCTGATTCTCTCCCTACCTATGAATGAAACTGAGAGCATGGAGGCAATTGACCCAATATACATCACTTTACACTACCACTGAAGTAGCCATTTTTTAATTTTGTTGCCCATTCAGGTTTTCAGATGATGAAAAAAGAAAGGAGGGGGTCCCCTTTGACCATCAAAAAAGGCTACAGTGGGGCTCTGACCTAGACAGCCCAGGCACGCCTGATCTTGTCAGATCTCAGAAGCTAAGCAGGGTCAACACTGGCAGGTACTTAGATGGGAGACCTCCTTGGAATACCAGAGAAGGGAGGCAGGGGCAGACCTTATTCAGCCACCTCTCTGAATATCCTCCAAGCCCCCAGTACAGATTAGTCACCAGAGGTCACCATGACTTCCAGGTGCACACACATGACTTCCAGGTGCCATGACTGCCAGGTGCACACAAACACATACATGCACATATTTTAAAAATACCAAAAAAGCTACGGTGGGGATCATCAGATGCCATATGGGATGGAGGCTGAAATAACAGGTGAAATCGGTGAGATTAAGTAAAAAGGCTGGCTGGATACAACTCAGTCAGTCTGGAGAGCTTCTTGTGGGATTTTTGGTTTTGATGTCATCATCTGGAAGGATTTGGTGTCATCCACAAACTTGGCTACCTCCCTGCTCGCCCCTGACTCCGAGACAGACTTCTAGTCAACAGTTCCTGCTTCCGGTCAACATTCAATGCATAGGGATGCATAGAGCCAAACTACATAATATATATATTTTTTAAAAAATCGGGTCCAAATTGCTTAGTCCTGATGCACTTTCCCTGTGTCCACACAAGCAACAGCAGGGAACATTGTTTTTAAAGATTGTGTGGGCCTGATTTGCTCAGGAGAATATCATGGGGGGGAAGGCAGGAGGCCTTCCTTGCCCTGCACTGCAGTCCCATAATAATATAAAAGAAGCCATGTTGGAACAGGCCAGTGGCCCATTTGGTCCAGCTCTCTGCATCACACAGTGGCCAAAACTCAGGGACCATCAGAAGGTCTACTAGCAGGCCCAAGGAGAATTGAGCCCCTCTAGGCTTTAAACAGGGTGATGTCCACAGCTGATGTATGGCTATGGTAAAGTGAATTGGTCTGGGGAACCCGGACCCTACTTGTTAAGAGATGTATTGTCGAGAGGATGTAGTGACAGCTACAAGGTAAAAAGGTAAAAGTTTCCCTTGCTCGTAAGCCAGTCGAATCCAACTCTAGGGTTGCGGTGCTCATCTCCATTTCCAAGCCGAAGAGCCAGCACTCTCCGAAGACATCTCCGTGGTCATGTGACCGGCATGACTAGACGCCGAGGTGCACAGAACACTGTTACCTTCCCACTGAAGTGGTACCTATTTATCTACTTGCAATTTCTTGCTTTCAGACTGCTAGGTTGGCAGGAACTGGTGCCAGAGATGGGAGCTCACTCCATCACGCCACACTCGGGTCTCGAACTGCTGAACTACCGACCTCCCAGCCTGCAGTTCAGCATCTTAACATAGCTTTAAAAAGGGGGTTAGACAGATTCATGGAGGAGAGAACCATCAGTGGCTACTAGCCATGGTGACTAAAGGGAACCTCCATGTTCTGAGGCAGTCAGCCTCTGAAACCCAGAGCCAGAAGGCAACATCTGGGGAAGGCTTCAGCCTCTATGCCTTGTTGTCATCCCTGCATAGTAGGTGATTGGCCACTGCATGAGACAGGTTGCTGGACTAGATGGACCACTGGTTTAATCCAGCAGGGCTCTTCTGACGTTCTTATCAGGGGAAGGCCTCGGCCTCTATGCCCTGTTGTTGGCCCTTCATAGTAGCTGTTTGGCCACTGCGTGAGACAGGATGCTGGACTGGATGGACCACTGGTCTGATCCAGCAGGGCTCTTCTGACATTCTTATGCTGTTTGGCTCACAGTGGAGAACTGGACGTGGGTCCAATGGTGAGGGCTGCTGTTAACTAAAATGTTAGACTTGTGACCTAAAAGGAAATTCTCCTGCAAGTGACATTGTCACCAACAAAATAGAGTCCTTGAACTATTTTGCAGCAGGAAGTTTAGCTTGGGGTTGAGCCTGTCTCTTCTACTGATGGATTATAGCCCATGTAGTAAGCACCCAGCCCTTCATAAGGTTCATGGCATCTTCACCCCGCAGTGTCTAATTTATGTAGAAATGTCGATAAATTATTTAGAACTGTGTTCTTGCTGGCATCAGCAGTTCTGGAGCGACTTTGAAAATCATTGGAAAATTGGCAGATTTTCAGGAGTTCTTGAGAGGTCCTTGCTATTAAGTGTTCCAAGAGTGAAGGGAGATATCCCATCTTTGCTTCTTCCCAGCACAATGCTGGCAATCTCTAATAATACAACAATGATTCAGACATAAGGAGGAAATCTCCACATCATTATTATTATCATTACAAGCTATAAAGAAGCGTCAGGGGCAATATTGCCAGGTTTAGTTTTCTCTGGGTGAAAGAACAGTGGAGGATTATGTTGCCTTTACAATAATACTTGCTTTACATACAAATAAACAAGGTGAGCACAGGTGAGGGGCAAAGAGAGACACTTCTACAAGGTAGTGCACTTGCTACCTCACATTACGTATGTAAGAGCCATCACGCTGCAACTGACTTATGGCAAACCCAGCAAGGGGCTCAAGGCAAAAGAGAAGCAGAAGTGGTTTGCATTACCTTCCTCTGTAGAGCCTTCCTTGGCGGTCTCCCATCCAAGACTTACAGCAACCCCAGCAAGGGGCTTCCAAGGCAAGTGAGAAGCAGAGGTGGTTTGCCACTGCCTTCCTCTGCAGAGACTTCCTTGGTGGTCTCCCATCCAAGAATTATAGCAACCCCAGCAAGCGGCTTCCAAGGCAAGTGAGAAGCAGAGGTGGTTTGCCACTGCCTTCCTCTGCAGAGACTTCCTTGGTGGTCTCCCATCCAAGACTTATAGCAACCCCAGCAAGGGGCTTCCAAGGCAAGTGAGAAGCAGAGGTGGTTTGCCACTGCCTTCCTCTGCAGAGACTTCCTTGGTGGTCTCCCATCCAAGACTTATAGCAACCCCAGCAAGGGGCTTCCAAGGCAAGTGAGAAGCAGAGGTGGTTGGCCAGTGCCTTCCTCTGCAGAGCCTTCCTTGGCGGTCTCCCATCCAAGACTTACAGCAACCCCAGCAAGGGGCTTCCAAGGCAAGGGAGAAGCAGAGGTGGTTTGCCACTGCCTTCCTCTGCAGAGACTTCCTTGGTGGTCTCCCATCCAAGACTTACAGCAACCCCAGCAAGGGGCTTCCAAGGCAAGTGAGAAGCAGAGGTGGTTTGCCACTGCCTTCCTCTGCAGAGACTTCCTTGGTGGTCTCCCATCCAAGACTTACAGCAACCCCAGCAAGGGGCTTCCAAGGCAAGTGAGAAGCAGAGGTGGTTTGCCACTGCCTTCCTCTGCAGAGACTTCCTTGGTGGTCTCCCATCCAAGACTTACAGCAACCCCAGCAAGGGGCTTCCAAGGCAAGTGAGAAGCAGAGGTGGTTTGCCACTGCCTTCCTCTGCAGAGCCTTCCTTGGCGGTCTCCCATCCAAGACTTATAGCAACCCCAGCAAGGGGCTTCCAAGGCAAGTGAGAAGCAGAG
The DNA here is from genome assembly GCA_029375565.1 of Gekko gecko. Classification (NCBI taxonomy): domain Eukaryota; kingdom Metazoa; phylum Chordata; class Lepidosauria; order Squamata; family Gekkonidae; genus Gekko; species Gekko gecko. The sequence goes on along the minus strand of JAPDNY010000011.1, from coordinate 92,004,204 downwards.
GTGGTTGGCCAGTGCCTTCCTCTGCAGAGCCTTCCTTGGCGGTCTCCCATCCAAGACTTACAGCAACCCCAGCAAGCGGCTTCCAAGGCAAGTGAGAAGCAGAGGTGGTTTGCCACTGCCTTCCTCTGCAGAGACTTCCTTGGTGGTCTCCCATCCAAGACTTACAGCAACCCCAGCAAGGGGCTTCCAAGGCAAGTGAGAAGCAGAGGTGGTTTGCCACTGCCTTCCTCTGCAGAGACTTCCTTGGTGGTCTCCCATCCAAGACTTACAGCAACCCCAGCAAGGGGCTTCCAAGGCAAGTGAGAAGCAGAGGTGGTTTGCCACTGCCTTCCTCTGCAGAGACTTCCTTGGTGGTCTCCCATCCAAGACTTATAGCAACCCCAGCAAGGGGCTTCCAAGGCAAGTGAGAAGCAGAGGTGGTTGGCCAGTGCCTTCCTCTGCAGAGCCTTCCTTGGCGGTCTCCCATCCAAGACTTACAGCAACCCCAGCAAGCGGCTTCCAAGGCAAGTGAGAAGCAGAGGTGGTTTGCCACTGCCTTCCTCTGCAGAGACTTCCTTGGTGGTCTCCCATCCAAGACTTATAGCAACCCCAGCAAGGGGCTTCCAAGGCAAGTGAGAAGCAGAGGTGGTTGGCCAGTGCCTTCCTCTGCAGAGCCTTCCTTGGCGGTCTCCCATCCAAGACTTACAGCAACCCCAACAAGCGGCTTCCAAGGCAAGTGAGAAGCAGAGGTGGTTTGCCACTGCCTTCCTCTGCAGAGACTTCCTTGGTGGTCTCCCATCCAAGACTTATAGCAACCCCAGCAAGGGGCTTCCAAGGCAAGTGAGAAGCAGAGGTAGTTTGTCATTGCCTTCCTCTGCAGAGCTGTCTTTGGTGGTCTCCCGTCCAACTACTGCCCCTGGTTTGCTTCCAATATCTGAAAAGATCAGGCTGTACCATTTCAGATCTTAGTAAGGTGGAGTAAAACTATCCTTTCCCTGATTTTGATCATGGCCATGATAGTGAGAAGTTATCCTATCTGGAGCATTTTCACAGTAGAAATCTAACCACTTAAGCAGCTCTTAGTCCTGCAAAGAGGAAGACAGGTATAGTAGCAGATTGTGGTGTTGACATAGCTTTCTCAGGCCTTTCACCATAGCAGGAGGCCTCCCCCTAGCAAGTCCCAGGGCCTGCCACCACTCTGAGCAGTGAAATCTAGAAGTGATATAGGAGAGCTATAGGAAGTACCAGAAAGGTAAAACCATAGAGTTTTCAGTGGTTCCTAGATGTACATGTTGTCACATCTGGGTTCTACCTGAAAGTGATGTAGTGGCATCATTGGTATCCCTTGCCCAACACATGTCCCCACCAATGTTCCCTCTAAGCCCCAAGGTACTATAAACAGAAATTCTTCCTCGTGAGCAAAAAAAGCTAGTAGCATTAAAGTTGTGAGCAAGTCTACATTTGACTATCACGTAAATCAGTTTTAGATTACTTCCATAACCTTGTAAAAATCTCAGAATAAATTCTTTTAAATTATTATAAGGGAAAACAGAATCAAGTCAAATTTCACCCACTCCTTTCTGCTATGTTGGTAGACCTGGCCTCCATAGAACAGGGCTACCCATCCCAGTCCCCTATATTGGTAGACCAGGCCTCCAGAGAACAGGTCTACCCATCACTTTCCACTATGTTGGTAGATCTGGCCTCTGGAGAATAGGCTACCCGTCCCAGTCCATTATATTGGTAGACTTGGCCTTGGACCACCACCTTGTGCTGAGCCTACCAGCACTTGGGGGGGGGGATTCTTGCAGTCTACTTTGATTTTTTTTTTTTTAGTGAAATATGACAACCAGCATTATAAGGTCAACTATAACAGAGAAGGAACAATCACTGTCAGGACCCTGCCTAGCCTAACAAACAGGAAGTTGCTTAAATATTATCAACCTGTCCAAACTACTTATTTATTCAAATACTTATATCCTACTTCTCCCTGTGATTCAAGGCTCCATTGTAGCCTATGGGGACCATTATAGTCAATAAGTCCCATAGGCTATAATAGAGAATCAATCTGGGGTATCGGGGGCTGGGGGGGGCTTTCTTTTTAGGTAGAGGCACCAAATTTGCAGCATAGCTGCTGGTGCCTCTCCTCAACCCCCCCAAAAAAAGTTTCATTAAGACTGGACCAGGGGGTCCAGTTCTATGGGCCCCAGACGAGGTGCCCTCATCCGCCATTGTTTCCAATAGAAAGAAAAATGCCTTGTTAGCAAAAGCAGAAATCCCTGCCCTGCCTATTAAAATTTTGTGTGCCAGCACCCCCTAGCACAGCTTAGAGTGAACTATGGTCCCCAGCCCCAATCCTCACACCACTTGCAAGGCTTGCCCTGGCCACCCTGTGTTGACACTGAGTACATGGAAAATACAATGGGGGAGTGATTAATGGTGATCTTCCAGTCCCAGTGCTACACCTCTGATCCAAACTACACCTCTTATCCCACCTCTGCTTTTTGAGATTTTTTTTTTAAATCTGAAGTCCTAATAATGATGTATCACATAATTGCTTGGATCCAGTGATTCCTTCTGCTAAACAAAGAGGCCTTCTAATATGAAGGAGGAGGAGATTGGATTTATACCCCACCCTTCACTTGGATTCTCATAGTGGCTTACAAACTCCTTTTCCTTCCCCTCCCCACAACAGGCACCCTATGAGGTAGGTGGGGCTGAGAGAGCTCTGAGAGAACTGCTCTTTCAAGGACAGCTCTGACAGAACTATGGCTTGCCCAAGGTCATCCAGCAGCTGCAAGTGGAGGAGTGGGGAATCAAATCCAGTTCTCCCAGATTAGAGTCTGCACACTTAACCACTACACCAACCTGACTTTCTGTGGAGGGGAGTCTTGGAAGATTTCACTTGGCTAAAGAGAGCAATTAGATCCAATTCACTATGTAATTTGACCCCTAAAAAGTAAAGTCTTCCTGTCAGGGAACAGGTATTTTTTAATTAATTTGTGTATATATTTTTGTAATGTACCAAGTATATTTGTAGTGCTGTATGAATTAGTAACTACTACTATGATGGTATATGCCCTATTAGGATCCTTTGAAAAAATGGTCCACTAGGCCTTATATATCACTTGACAATAAACCTTCAGCTGCGTATCTCTGTATATTTGCTTGGAATGGAGGGAAGGTCAGACCTCTAAAGAGGAGTATATGAGAGTTACTAGGTACTGCAGATCAGCCATCAGAGAAACCAAAGCTCAGTATGAGTTGGGTCTGGCCAGGGGGGCTCGCTACAATAAGAAAAACTTCTACAGATATGTGAGAAGCAGACACAAGGTAAAAGAGGCAATTGGACCACTTTTGGGAGTAGAAGGAGAAACTCTAGTGGAGGACAGAGAAAAAGCAGAAGAACTCGAGCCCATCTAGAGATGGTATAGGACATAACAGGATACCTGAGTGTCCAGTTGACATTGGCAGGGAGGTTGTGGAGAGGCACCTGGCTGCACTGGATGAATACAAATCCCCTGGGCCAGATGGTGTGCACCCAAGAGTGCTCAAAGAACTTTCTGATGAACTTGCAGAGCCTCTGTCCATCATCTTCAAGGCCTCCTGGAGGACTGGGGATGTGCTACAAGATTGATGAAGAGTGAATGTTATCCCAATCTTTAAGAAAGGAAAGAAGGATGACCCGGGAAACTACAGGCTGGTCAGTCTGACTTCTGTTGCTGGGAAGATATTAGAGCAGATTTTAAAGGGATCGATCTGTAAGCATCTGAAGGACCACTTAGTGATCCGGGGAAGTCAGCATGGTTTTGTCCCCAAGAGATCTTGTCAGACCAACTTGGTTTCCTTCTTTGATCATGTGACGAGCTTACTGAATCATGGGAACTCTGCTGATGTGATTTACCTGGATTTCAGTAAAGCTTTTGATAAGGTTCCCCATGACATTCTGATGGGCAACCTGGAAGACTGTGTGCTGGACTATGGGACAGTTTGGTGGATAGGGAACTGGTCAGAGGACCACACCCCAGAGTGGTGGTCAATGGCGTTTCATCTGATTGGAGGGAGGTGTCCAGTGGGGTGCCGCACAATGTGGTTTTGGGCCTGGTACTTTTCAATATTCTTATCATTGATCTAGATGAAGGGGTAGAAGGGCTACTCATTAAATTGGGAGGAGTAGCAAACACCCAAGAAGATAGTTAAAATTCCACAAGACTTGAATACTCTGGAGAAGTGGGTAGTTGCAAACAGGATGCAATTCAACAAAGATATTAATCTGGGCCTCAGAAATGTCAAACACAAATACTGGATGGGGGATACGTTTCTGGGGAGTACTGTATGCAAAAGAGATCTTGGGGTAAGAGTGGACTGTAAACTAAATATGAGCAGTCAGTGTAATGCGGTGGCAAAAAAGGCAAATTCGGTCTTGGGTTGTATTAAAAGGGCCATAGCATCAAAATCGCAGGAGGTCATAGCCCCTCAGTATACTGCCTTGGTCAGACCGCACCTTGAGTACTGTGTGCAGTTCTGGAGGCCTCACTTCAAAAAGGATGTGGACAAAATCGAGAGGGTGCAGAAGAGAATGACAAGGATGATCAGGGGTCTGGAGACTGAGCCCTACAAGGAAAGGCTAAGGGCCTTGGGAATGTTTAGTTTGGAGAAGAGGAGATTGAGGGGGGAACATGATTGCTCTCTTTAAATATTTGAGAGGCTGTCATTTGGAGGAGGGCAAGAAGCTATTCCAGTTGGCAGCAGAGGATAGGACCTGAAGCAACGGGTTTCAATACATGCAGAAAGGTATCGGCTGGATAGAAGGAAAAACTTTTTCATGGTCAGAGTGGTTCAAAGGCAGGGCCGGCCCCAGGTGTCTGGGCACCCTAGGCAGAACAGCCTGGGGCGCCCACCCCACTGGGGATGCCAACCTCCTGGTGGGGCCTGGAGACCAGGGGGGCGGCAGAGCACTGGCTTTCCTGGGCGCTCCGCAGCTGTGGGGCCTTCAGGAAAGCCAGGGAAGGGGTGGGGGTTCAACCGCCCTCCCCCTCCCTCCCAGTGCCAGCTTTCCTGGAGGCTCCGCAACTGTGGTGCCCCCAGGAAAGCCAGGGGTGGGTTCTAGCCCCGCCCCCTCCTCCCAGCGCCGGCTTTCCTGGAGGCTCCGCAGCTGCCTAGAGGGGGAGCCAACCCTGTTCAAAGGTGGAATCAGCTGCCTTGGAAGGTGGTGAGCTCCCCTTCACTGACAGCTTTCAAGAAACGGCTGGACGAATATTTGTCAGTGATGCTTTAGGCTGGTCCTGCATTGGGCAGGCGGTTGGACTAGATGGTCTGTATGGCCCCTTCTTCCAACTCTACGATTCTGTGATTCTATAGCTCAGTTCCACTGAAAATCGAGTTGGTTGCTTCTGAATAAACACAATTAGCATTCAGGTTTACAAAAAGATGATGCTCAAGCCAGTCAGTTCTTGCTTCAGCTGGTTTGTTACACAACTGCAGAACTTATGTTGCTCATGAGGCACATTTGCATTACCATTGCCTCTCTCCTGTTTTTCCTTCCACAATTTACAGGGTTTGGGCGTTAAATATAAAGAGCATGGGAGATGTGAAAGCGGGGCTAGCATGTACATTCTTCTTGCCACTGGAAGCAGCATCCCCATGGTGTCTGCTTTCCCTCCCTGCTGTAACATCTACTGACTCTTACTGTATGGAGGGTAAACAGCATGGTCTGAGCATCCCCATTCCATCCCTGCTGCACAACTCTGACAAGCTGCTGATAAGCCTATCACCATGTGCTTCCATGCACCATGAGTCTCCTGCTCCCTATGCAGTACAAACTTGTAAGCATGTTACAAGGGAGGAAAAGAACTCACCATGGGAATGCTGCTGTTTTTTGTGGTATCGCCTTGGCAAGAGTAAAAGCAAGAGGAAATATGGATATATTTCTTGAAGAAAATTGGCGAAGCAATGAAGCAAGAGGGGAGAGAGGAAGCCAGATTTCTCTTGAAAGAGCTGAACAAAAATCCCATGTTAAGTGTTAACCCCTCAGACTTTCTACCGCTCTCTAGGGTACATTCTTCTTAGAGTTTTCTTTTGACAATAGGTTGATGCAGCTGTCTCATTTGCAAAGAGTAATATATACCAGCTCTGTACCCGTCAAATGCATTGGCTAAATAATGCACAGGATATTTTCTTTGGCTTGGTGACGGAGGGGCCCAGAGCCCAGTCTACCTGCCTGTGAGGTCTGCAGAGCCATGACACTGAAATGACATCCTTTCTTTTACCTTAGCACAGTGTAGGCAGTATGGCGGCTGGAGCAGAAGCATGGGAGAAGTCAGTTTATTCCCAGCTTTGCACTTAGTAAAGCATTGAGCATTCCTTTCTCCCTCCCCCCAAAGATTGAATGGGGTTTTAAACATATGGCCTTGAAATATGCTCTTCTACTTCCTTGTTTTATCTGAGAACAGGCCTAAGCGCATCTGCTCAGAATCCCGCCCAAGTCTACTCAGTGGGGCTTGTTCCCAGGCAGGTGTCCTTTAGGATTATACTGAGAGTCACCTCATTAACACCTAGCATTCGTGCTTGGTCTTTAATGGCATACCTGCATTCGAAAAAACAAGCAACTCTGTGCGATAAATAATATTGCATAGCAATGCGATGTGAGACATTGATTTTGTTTTGCTACTTTCTGCCCTGAAATCTGCTGAAATGGTTGTGTAAGTTTATTTTTAACCGTGATCCATTTATATAAAGCATTTATGATTAATTTTTTGCAAAGCCTAATTGAATTTTATAAAAAGGATTAAATCTTTTAAGCTCTGGAGTGTAACATGGTAATGATTAGGACAGGCTAGATTAACGTAATTTGCCCTAATTCTTGACTAAATGGCAGTGCAAAGCATTTTCTAATGGCATCATTTTGAATGCATCTCCCCTCTTTCTTCCTTGGTTATTATTTTTTTTCTTTTATTGATGCAGTAGTGCCACATGTTTTGAAAATGTATAGCTTGAAAACGCTTCTGTCTGCTCAGTGTAAAGCAGCCACAGGCCTTTTAAGGCCTCCTTAGAGCAGCCTTAGTTCAGAGGCACTAAACCTCTGCATCCCAGAGCCAGAAAGCAACATCAGGGGAAGGTCTTGGCCTCCATGCTTTGTTATTGACCCTCCAGAGGAACTGGCTGGCCACTGTGTGAGACAGGAGGCTGGACTAGATGGTCTTAATCCAGCAGGGCTGTTCTTATGTTCTTAACCTTGACCACCAATGAAAGTCATTTCGAGCAGACCAACAGCCAACACTCTTCTTCTAGTTGTTAGTCATTACTGCTTCTACTAGGCCTATGGGAACATGCACCCTCCCCCTTTCCTCATAGCTTATGGGGGGAAATCTACTTGGGTTTCTGGCTTCTGGACTGAATTGCCCAAAGATTTGCTCTGACAGGAAGGAACTATTGCATCTCTTCTTCTTCTTCTTCTTCTTCTTCTTCTTCTTCTTCTTCTTCTTCTTCTTCTTCTTCTTCTTCTTCTTCTTCTTCTTCTTCTTCTTCTTCTTCTTCTTCTTCTTCTTCTCCTCCTCCTCCTTCTTCTCCTCCTCCTCCTCCTTCTCCTCCTCCTCCTCCTCCTCCTCCTCCTCCTCTGAAATGCTTTACAAGAGAGAAAGACCCAGTGTGATACAGAGGTTAAGAGCGGCAGGACTCTAAAATGGAGAAGGTCGTTTGATTCCCCACTCCTCCACATGAAGCCTGCTGGGTGACCTTGGGCGAGTCACAATTCTCAGTCCCACCTACCACACAAGATAGCTGTTGTGAGGAGAGGAAGAGAAGGCAGTTGTAAACTGCTTTGAGACTTCTTTGAGAAAAGCAGGGTATAAAAGCCAACTCTTCCTCTTCTACTATGAATTTTCATTAGAATCTCTACTCTGCCCAGCAATTAATTAATTATCGTATGGCACTGTGTGTAGTATAGCCAGAAGATCCAAAGATTGTCTGGCAGCCTTAAGTTCTAGCTCATTAGCGTCATGTAAGATGGTGAACTAGACTTATCTGTCCAGCAGAATGTACTGTATGCATGGATGACTCTTGCCATTCTTTAACAACATTACTAATCATTCTAACCTCTACATCCAGAGAGCCAGTTTGGTGTAGTGGTTAGGAGTGCAGACTTTAATCTGGGAGAACCAGCTTTGTTTATTTATTTATTTATTTATTATTTGCATTATTTGGGTGGGCTCAGGGTGGGTAACATCATTATAATAAATACAGTTTCAATTTGATTCCCCAATCCTCCACATGCAGCTGCTGGGTGATTTTGGGTCAGTCACAGTTCTCTCAGAGCTGTTCTCTCAGAGTTCTCTCAGCTCCACCCACCTCACAGGGTATCTGTTACGGGGAGAGGGAGGGAAGGAGGGTACATGGTGGGGAGGCCTTGGCCATTATGCCCTGGTCTACAGAAGAGTCTGGTGGAAAGGGCTGCCAAGTATCAGCTGACTTATGGTGAGCCTTCATGGGACTTTCAAGGCAAGAGACATTCAGAGGCCGTTTGCCGTCGCCTGCCTCTGCGTGGCAACCCCGGACCTCCTTGGTGGTCGCCCGTCCAAGTGCTAGCCAGGGCCAACCCAGTTGAGCTTTCAAGACCGGATAAGATCAGGCTAGCTTGGGTCTTCCAGGTACCAGTCTACAGTCTGCTAGATCAGATTACTGAAAAATCACTGAAAACCCTTTAATGAAGCTGGACAATGCCCTTGTCTCAAGAAGGCATTTATCACCATTCTAAGCAGACTGATTTGACTGTCATGGCTAGCGTTAACCAGCCACGAGGGACATGGATCAAATGCATAAGTGGTCAGCCACACTTCTGCAAACACCTTGTCAGCTTCTTCAGGTGTAAATAATGAGAAATCATCAAAGAAACTGCAGCCATTGAAACTGAGTTCAAAAACGGTGGTTAAAACGTGTTAAATGGGGCAGCCAAACTACTCCACACGAACCCTAAGGTGTTATGAAAAAGTACAGAAGTATGGAGATTTATATAGGGGCTTTAAATGCTCAAGCACTAACAAACTCATTAGGAAAGAGGAAACGTAGCTTCACCAAAATGCGTATTGTTTTTCTTTCCAGAAATGCTAATGTCTTTATTATTAGGTGAAACCTGTTTTTGCTTTAAAAATGTGTTATGTTGTACATTTGCAATGTAGAATAGATGAGATAATAAATCATACTACCGCAAGGGTACGCAGTTAATATCAAGATTAATTATCTGCTGATTGATAAGTCATTATAGCATAGTCTGCAGCGCTGAACTTTAATTTTTCCCCTCTTGTAACAAGATGAAGGATTTTGATATAGCTGTTTTAACTATTTATAACTACTCATTAAAATGTTGCCAAAGCCAGGCGAGCCAAGGATATTACAAGTTCATTCGTTTGTCCTGTTCCAGCTAGCGATGGGTGGAGCTTCTCTCCTCCAGCTGGTATCAGAAGTAGTTCCAGGGATGTGAACAACATGCTGAATGTCCTCCAGGCCAGCGTTTCCCAACCTGTGGGTCAGGACCCCATAGTGGATTGTGATGCTTCTGCAAGAGGGTTGCGGGCCAGCCCTCCCTAATGCCCCCCCCCGCCCTTTCTTTTTTTCTTTTCAGAGAAATAATATTAAAAATACAGAAAGGAAAAAAAGACTCCCATAACATAATCCAGAGGATGGCGGAAGACAGGAGGGCCTGGCATGTTGCGGTCCATGGGTTGCAAAGAGTTGGACTCGACCATGCAACTGAACTACAACAACAACAACAAATATAATTAAATGTATCATAAAAAGGTTCCCCTTGCTTGAAAGTCAGTCGAATCCAACTCTAGGGTGCAGTGCTCATCTCCATTTCCAAGCCGAAGAGCTAGCGCTGTCCGAAGATGTTTCCGTGGTCATGTGGCTGGCATGACTAAACGCCGAGGTGCACAGAATGCTGTTACCTTCCCACCGAAGTGGTACCTATTTATCTATTTGCAATTTCTTGCTTTTGAACTGCTAGGTTGGCAGGAGCTGGGACCAGAGATGGGAGCTCACTCTGTCACACAGCACTCAGGTCTCGAACTGCCGAACTACAGACCTTCTGGTCTGCAACTTCTGGTCCGCAACTACCCCAAGTGTGCAGGAAAATCTCTTTGCCCCCCAAGTGCCCCCGATGTGCGGATTTAGATATCCGCACAGAGGGGGGCCTCTTGGCTATTAGTATATAGATAATGGAGAAGGAGAAGGCAGTCAAAGGCTGGAATGTCACCTGCATATGAAAGGCTGTGTGTTTTGGAATGCTGCTTACTTGGGGTTTGTAGTAGGGGCAGCTGGGCCCTTTGCGTGATGTTGGTTGGTTTCTCTGAAGTTTCTGGTTAGCTACAGTGGAAGATGAAACATTCAACTAGATGGGTACCAAGGTCATAATCTGTTTAGGGCACTACAAAACCCTGGGCAAGCCCTGGATGGGTCAACATACCAAGTAATCTTGCATCTGTGGGTCACCATACTGAAAAGGCTGGGGACCACTGCTCTGGGCAGTGGCGATGTAACCCAGCCTCCAAATTGGATACTGCTCTTACTGATCCTTTGGTGGAAGCACAGCTTCATGAGCTGTCTTTCTTGGCTGCTCCTGCTCACCTGCTCTTCAGTGGGAAGGGGAGCTCTGCGATGACCCCTCTGCTAGGTCTGCTATGGCACTGAAAGCATCTGTGGCTGCTGGAGACGATGGGTAATGTAGCTTTTCTTTTTGTCCCCCACTTTTGGTATATTTGTGAAGTTTCATTTTTTGCTAACTTCATTTATAGCCCATCTTTCTCACTGAGACTCAAGGCAGATGAGAAAATATCAAAACCAATACAATTTAACAGCAAAACTGTCTCATAAACTAAACAATGCAGTGGAGCAAGGATTACAGTACTGGAAATAATGCAAGCTTAAGAACATAAGAAGAGCTCTGCTGGATCAGGCCAGTGGTCTGTCTAAGCCACCATCCTGTCTCGCTCAGTGGCCAGCCAGTTCCTCTTGACGGCCAACAACAGGGCATAGTGGCTGAGGCCTTCCCCTGTTGTTGTCTCCTGACTCTGGGATTCAGAGGTTTAGTGCCTCTGAATGCGGAGGTTCCCCTTAGTCACCATCGTTAGTAGCCATTGATAGATTTATCTAATCCCCTTTTAAAACTGTTTATTCCTGTGGCCATGCCTACATCCTCTGGCAGCAAATTCCACAGTTTAATCATACTCTGTGTAGAGTAGCATTTCCTTTTATCCATCCTGAACCTACTGCCCATCAGCTTCACTGGATGCCCTCGAGTTCTAGTATATTGGAGAAGGGAGAAAAAGTTCTCTCTGTCAACTCTTTCCACCCCATACATAATTTTATAAACCTCGGTCATCTCCTACCTTAGTTGTCTCTTTCCTCCTAGGGAAGGTCCTCCAACCCCCTAACCATCTTGGTTGCCCTCCTCTGTACTTCTTCCAACTCTGCCATGTCCTTTCTGACACACAGTGACCAGAACTGTACACAGTACTCTAAATGAGGCCGCCCCCATAGATCAATACAGGGGCATTACAATATTGGACGCTTTAGTCTCAATCTCTTTCCTAACAATCCCTAATGGAGAGTTTGCCTTTTTCACCCCTGTAGCAAAGCAAAAACAACAGGATAAGGCAACAAAACTGTCTGAGCCCTGCCATAAAGCTGGAAGGATTATGAAGGTGTGTCCAGAAGAGGGCGACCAGGATGGTGAGAGGGTTGGAATCCAAGTCTTACGAGGAAAGGCTGAAAGAGTTGGGTATGTTTAGCCTGGGAAAGAGAAGGCTTAGAGGGGACATGATGGCAGTCTTCAAGTATCTGAAGGGCTGTCATGTAAAAGATGGAGCAGTACTATTCTCTCCTGCTCCAGATTGCAAGACTAGATCTAATGGGTGGAAATTACAAGGGAGTCGTTACCGGCTAAATATCAGGAGAAATTTCCTAACTGTAAGAGTGGTTGAGCAGTGGAACAGACTGCCTCGGGAGGTGGTGGATGCTCCTTCGCTGGACGTTTTCAAGCGGAGGCTGGACAACCATCTTTCGGGTATGTTGTAGGGCTGTCTTTCGGCTGTGCTCCTGCAGAGTGCAGGGGGTTGGACTAGATGACCTGCAAGGTCCCTTCCAACTCTAACATTCTATGATTCTGTAAGGTAAAAGATATTGTATTATAGTAAAAAATGGGGTGATAATAAACCTTGCAATAAACTCCAATACTATCCTCATACTATTGCTCTGATCCCTTTATAAAAATGCCCTTGTAGACATTTGTTTCATACTTTCTGCCAAATGATAGAAGTACGGCTGCCAGGTCTCCTAGATTGGTGAGAGACCTCCTGCTGGCAGCTGTTTTCCCCCACGACCACTCAGTGGGCTATTGGGGGAAAATGCAGGGGGGGGGGGAGTCACTGGCGACATGGTGATGCCACTTCTAATGCAACACCATGTAGTGCAACACGGAAGCATTCCTCCAAACCACAGAGTTTTGGGCAAATGCTATAGCATCACCCCAAGTGATGATGTCAGTTTCAGGTTAAACTGGGAGTGATGTCACTGCATTGACAGCAAAGGCACAACAACCTCCCCCCCACCCCTGCACCTTAAGTCTCCCACTGCTAGTAATCCTACATAAAACTGAGTTTGGAAAATGGAAGGAGGTGAAGTGGGGATCTGTTGGTGGGCAACACAGATTCCCGAGGGATCTGAGCCTGATCTAAATTATTGTGATTGATTGCTACCAATGCAAATTGCCTGTTAGCACTTTATGATGGGTTTTATATTCATATTTACATTTGTTTTTTGTTTTTTTAAATTATGTAAGCCGCCCTGAGCCTGCTTTGACGGGGAGGGCGGGGGTATAAATTATATAAATAAATAAATAGATAGAATACATGCCCAGGGAAATGCTCAGGGCTATTTTGGGGCAGGAACGCACAGGAACGGAGTTCCGGCTGGCTCCTGAGTTGGCCACACCCAGCAGGAACTCATTAGCATAACAGGCCACACCCAACAGCAGACACACATTAGGATTGGCTACATTAGGGGTGTGTGGCCTAACATGCAAAGGAGTTCCTGCTACAAAAAAAGCCCTGGGTTTTGACAACAAACAAGGTAAACAGAATAAGAAGCACAAGATGGGTGTGGCTGGATGACCACACTTGTGGTAACACGGGGGTGTGGCCTAATAGGATAATAAGTTGTGCTGTCGGGGGTGTGGCATGATAGGCTAATGAGTTTCTGCTGCTGGGTGTGGCCTATTATGCTAATAAGTTCCTGCTGGGCTTTTTCTACAAAAACAGCCCAGGGAAATGCTGATTGCCACTTTGGGGTCAGGAAGCAATTTTTCTCCAGGCCAGTTTGGCTGGGGATCCTGGGGATTTTTTTGTCATCTTCTGGGCGTGGGACAGGGGTCACTGGGGGTGTGGAGGGGGAGGTATTTGTGTATTTCCGGCATTGTCTGGGGGGTTGGACTAGATGACCCTGGAGGTCCCTTCCGACTCTTTGTGATTCTGTGATTTTATCCTACAGCTTCTTGCAGTCCTCCAATCTTTATGCGTTTTGTTCTAGGAGAATACTTGCCATAAAATTATTCTGGTGTTCCTTCAGAGCTCATATACATAATCCTTCCCGAAATTATAACAGAGGATCATCGTTTATATCTGATTTATTTTAAAGGATTAAAAAAGTAGTAAAATTGAATTCCGTATCGATTCTGGAAACTCAGTGTGATAAAGTTTTATGAGATGTTAATATGCTAGTTATGGTATTTTTTTTAAAAAAAAACCACAACCCTTTAATTTCTGTTCCTGAGTGAACTTCGTGTTTAAAAGTGCATTCTCCATTTTTAGATGCTGTTTTTAAAACATAGTGATCCGTATCGGAGAACAGCATCTTTTTGTTAAGAAGGTGCTTACAGGGCCACAGATTTAACACTCTGAATTAGTTCAGTGGGGGAGGAGAAGAACCAGGTGCTTCAAGTAATGATAACTCCCTGCATCTGAATGCATGCTTCTGGAAGAAACAACATAATAGCATTGTAATGTCCATTGAAGCAATTTAAGTTCAAACATGCTAGTATTTGTCTTGCTCGCTCAATACTTCTATATCTAGGTCTTTGCGGGGTCAGGTTCTGGTAATGATGGATGGAGCAGAAGAAAATGTAGTGGCAGTGGGGGCATGCAAAGGCAATTTAGTGTAGTGGTTAAGAGCCAGCTTGGTGTCGTGGTTAAGAGCGGCAGACTCTAATCTGGAGAAGGGGGTTTGATTCCCCACTCCTCTACATGAAGCCGGCTGGGTGACCTTGGGTCAGTCCCAGTTCTCTCAGAGCTGTTGTCTCAAGAGCAGTTCTCTCAGAGCTCTATCTGCCCCACATACCTCACTAGGTGTCTGTTGTGGGGAGAGGAAGGGAAGGAGATTGTAAGCTGCTCTGAGACTCCAAGTGAAGGGCAGGGTATAAATCAAATCTCCTCCTCCTCCTCCTCCTCCTCTTCTTCTTCTTCTTCCTCTTCCTCTTCTTCTTCTTCTTGCCAGTATCGCTTTCCAAAGCCTGGAGCCACCCCCTGACACAGCATTTAATGACACACTAGAACCAATAACTTCAATGTTGCTGCATTTGGGAAGCTTTTGGAATTTGAAGTGGACACCATAACAAACTGGTTGTCATAGCGGTGGAACAATCACAAAACACTGGGAGGATCCAATGTAAGGTTTTCCCGGACATGAAGACATCTGCTTCCAAATCTGCACTCTCTGAAGAAACAGTTGATGCTTCCTGGGCTCTTGTGAAGCACTTCCTTCTCCAACCGTGGAGGAAAGCCAGGATTGTTTGTCCGCTTTCAGGAAGAAACAAATGCGCACAGGGTGGGAAACTCACTGGCAATCACCATGGCAACCATGGGCGCCACACTGGTGATCAGTACCCTAAAACATATGGACTGCCCGCACTTTAAAGCATCTTGTTTCAGTTGACAAAGTGATATGAATCTAGTTAATGGGTGACGGTTCATTCTCACATGCAAGTCTCCCTTTGATGCAAGTCAACATTAAATAGATGTGAACTCATCCTAGGGCAGAAGGATGCATACTCCATAGATGAGCTGTGCAAAAAAAAAGGTGATGTAAAAGTATCTAACCACCCCATTGGCCTTTCACTCCCTTTATCTCCCCCACACACACACTCACGTGTGTGCAACACATGCATATTCTCCCTTTTCTTCCTCTCTTTCCCTTCCACTTTGTGTATCCGTCTTTCCTTGTATCCGTTGCAAAGCCTTTTCCTGGAGTGGAAAATGTTGCCTGGCACCATAAGCAGCTGGGGGGCAGAGGCGGGGAGAGGCTGTTCTAGCAGCACCCAGAAGAATAGGACCCTCCTGAGCTATTACGGATTCCTCTCACAAGGCCTGGGGAGGAGACATGGCAATATGGCTGCCACTCTGAGGCTGGTAGGCAGGTAGGAAGCACTGCTGTTTTGTCCGCATACCCCCTGGCAACTGACAACAGGTGAACAAATCGACAACCCCAAGTTTAAAATGTCATCCCTCCTCTCCCCACCCCAACTTGCCAGTCTATCTGATAGTTTAGTGTAGTGGTTAGGAGCACGGACTCTAATCTGGGAGAACTGGGTTTGATACCCCACTCTTCCACATGCAGCTGCTGGTGTGATGTTAGGTCAGTCACAAGTTATTTAAGAGCTGTTCTCTCAAGGGCAGTTCTCGAAAGAGCTCTCTCAGCCCCACCTACCTCACAGGGGTGTCTGCTGTGGGGAGGGGAAGGGAAAGGAGATTGTAAGTCGCTCTGAGACTCCTTCGGGTACTGAAGGGCGGGGTATAAATCCAATCTCCTCCTCCTCCTCCTCTTCCTTCTTCTTCTTACCCAAGCAGCAGAACATGAATGAAGCCAAGACAAAGCCCGATCTGCAACAGTCAGAAACAGACGCAAGGTGATGGGATGGGCCATACCACTTTAGGTTGCAGGAGATACACACACACCCTTCCCCCCCCCCAGTATTCCCTTAACTTTGCAGGGAACAAGCTTGATGGGCACTGTTTTTCTCATTTGCAGAGAGGTTTCTTTTTTATTTTAAAAATATCACCTTCCTGCAGCCCGAAGTGGTCTCCCGGTCCATTGTACTAGCTCCGGATCCTGCCACCTCTGTCTGCTGCATGCGAAAGCCGGAGCCACAAAGGCAATTAAACTGTTCCCTCACCCAGCTAGGATCCCTGCAGGACCAAAGCCCAGAAGACAGTTTCCCTCTGTGACAGGCGGGTTTTTTTTTTTTAATAATTGATGGCAAAGGTATTAAGCCGAAACCAAACATGATAGTCATTCATGCAGCACACAAAAAAGGAAGCTAATAAAATATACAAAGGCTGGCTCTTCCTCGGGCAAGATAATGGAAAGGGAACAGTAATACCCGGTTAGTATTCTTTGAGTGGAGTTCATATGTTCCATCCTCTCTCGCCAGAGCGACTGGGAAAGGCTCTGATTGTCTACTGTAGTGACGGATGATTAAGAGGAACTGCCGACCGACATTATTCGAAGCGGTGCCTTTATTTCTCTCGTGAAGCTTTTACCATTGGATGTGCGGCCGCTGAGCGCACAGGCAAAAACCAAACCAATCCCTGAGAACTGATGCCTTTCAGTGTGTTCTTTTGTGTTCAAGAGAGTGCCTTTTAATGCCCGATAGCTTTTGAGCATGGAACTGAATATCGCTCAGTGGTTGCTGAGGACGGTGCCCCTTTCTCCCGTGCATTTAATTCTGAGCAAGGTAGACTGACCATCCTTTATCCTGACAGCTGATGATAATGACAGTGGATTGTCCCTGAACCTTCCCCACCCCCATCCTTGAAACCACCGTTATGGCTTTGTTTCTGAGCAGGCATGGAAAACATGGAAATCTAGACAAGGAGGTTGCAAGCGCTGGTGGTTTGCTTAAGAGTATTCATTATTTAGGAGCTGCGGTGGCTCAAGTGGTTAAGATGCTGAACTGCAGGCTGTGGAAGGTCAGTGGTTCAGCAGTTCGAGACCCGTGAGTGCCGCATGACAGAGTGAGCTCCCGTCTCTAGTTCCAGCTCCTGCCAACCTAGCAGTTCGAAAGCAAGAAATTGCAAGTAGATAAATAGGTACCACTTTGGTGGGAAGGTAACAGCGTTCTGTGCACCTTGGTGTTTAGTCATGCCGGCCACATGACGATGGAAACGTCTTCGGACAGCGCTGGCTCTTCGGCTTGGAAACGGAGATGAGCACCACAACCCTAGAGTCGGATTCGACTGGCTTTCGAGCAAGGGAACCTTTACCTTTATTCATTATTTATGTAGGCGGGGAGCAGTTCCATGCTGGCTCCTGTGTCTTTCTGAACCTGTGGACAGAATCCTTCCACGTGCCTTGCGTTCTCTTAAACTGAGCTGTCCCTTTTTTTCTGCCGGCCCAAACAGCCTTCCTCCAATGGAAGACGCTCTTCCTCCTGCTTTGGGTTGATCCCGGGATGCAACAGAGTGACTTCCCCTCATTGAAGAGACTCCGCTAATAAGCCTCAAAGAGGTCTTTTTTCTGGTATCAGTTCTGTAGGACAATTTATACCCTGAGTGAGAGCCGCTGCAGGGTGACTGTTAACCACTGTGCTCTAGTAAAATCTGAATCCGAGGTCCCAAATGGTAAGTTTGCTAATGAACCTGCATCCCTCCATCTCAATTACGCCACCTTTTGGAGCTCTGGTATAGGAGCATATATGAGGATATTTTAGGTATTGTTGTATTAAACAGGTGCATGAAAGAATGAATGGATGAATGGGTGCTTGCATTAGAACAGGGTTTTGCAAATTGCATTCTTAAGAACTCTGGTGGTGTTCCATGTAAAATATGGATCAATGAAGCTGTGAAAGAAAACTTTCCCTGAAAGTCAGCTTATCCCCCATTACGAGTCCTCCTCTGCCACGCACAGCCTTAGGGGTATAGTCTGGTTTTCCCAGTGTGTGCTCTGAGTTCACACAGGGAGATGTTTAACAAATCTGCTTTGCCATATAAACGAAGGGTTGCCCCACTGATGGTTTTTTGTACATGGCTATGATCTCTAATACACGTCGCTACCATGGCTGCCCGTCTTACAATGCTTGCAATAATCAAGAAACAATCAGCCTTCCATTCGTATTCTGAATGGAGAAGAGGATAAAAGCACGGGCATGCACAGTTCAGAGGCAGTGTGTGGGAGGATGCTGTTGCAGTCATCCTGCTTGCGGACTTCCTAAAGGCAGCTGGGTGGCCTCTCTGTGAACAGAATGCTGGGCTTGATGAGGCTTTGGGACTTCACAGGCTTTTGGTCTGATCCCGCATGGCTCTTCTTATGTTCTTCTGAAATCCATGTTGGTAATTCTGGGGCAATGCATGAGTAAAGTGGCTCCTATCCTGCTGCATGTGTCAGAATCCTTTGCACCCACTCTCAGGCTCTGTGGCAGTAGCACAGGGATTCTTCAGCAGGAACTCAAGGGTTTCCACGGTGTAGCAAGTAAATATGAATGACGGGCACTTCAGAAAGGAATCCTTGGGTTCCTTTCCACGTAATAACTCTGTCAAGCCCGGCCTTCAAAGAAGAACCAGCAGCAGTGCTCTCAGCATGAATCAGCCACTTGATGTTTGGGGTCTTTTCCTTCTGTTTACAGCAGCAGCCTTAATATTGATGACTGCTGAAGAACAGGTCTTGGGCGAAGAATTTCCCCTTCCCACGGGGGGACAGCGGCTTCCCCACCTTTGATGCAACCGTGTGATTCTAGATTGCAAAGACGAATTGCGATTAACCACAGGTGATGTCCCCGTAACAAATACAAAGAAGCGCTTTGATTCGAGTCTCTGGCTTTCACATCCGCACGCAGCATGTGGTGGCTTTTTCTGCTGTCGTTCTTCTGCGCAAATGCAGTTCATAATGTGAAGGCTGGCGAAGACCTTGGAAGGTTGATTATTTTCCAGTTGGTATCTTCAAATTGCACGGGTCATAGCTTTGCGACTGCATAAACGTGAATAGCTCATGAAACTTGCATCTGGACGCTTGGCATCTGCAGAGTTATGCTACTGGACCTCAACAGAGAAATGCCAACCAGTGTTTATTTCTTACGAGGAGGAGATTACTGTTTCAGAAATTAGAAATAGTAAGATGGTCAGTCTGAATTCACTGTCGGAGGGCTGGCTGGTTGTTTCTACACCCATGAGGAAGCCACTGAAAATTCCAGTCTAAATAATGAGACTTGTTTTAAATAACTTTGAAAAGCACACTTTTTAAAAAAGAGAGAGAGATGAACTATACTTGGGGGGGGGGGGCTGGGGTTGGCCGTAAAACTTCACTATGGAAAGAAAATAATTTAAGAAAAAGAGCCATATATCGCTGTCCATCTAATTAAAGGTGTCTCCAAAGAAAATTTATCACATTTACAGATAAAATAGGAATGAGTGTTTGGACCCTCTTCCAGTTCTCCCTCAAGTCACTTCTGTGTCTAAAATCAGAATGTGGAGAGGGTCTACATATAAGAGTAGTGGACTCCAATCTGGAGAATCAGATCTGATTCTCCACTCTTCCTCCACATGAAGCCTGCTGCGTGACCTTGGGCCAGGCCCAGTTCTCTCAGAACTCTCTCAGCCCCACCTACCTCACAAGGTGCCTGTTGTGGGGAGAGGAAGGGAAGGCGATTATAAGCTGCTTTGAGACTCCTTAAGGTAGAGGAAAGTGGGGGGTAAAAATCTACCCTTCGAACTCTTCTTTTTCATTCAATGAGTAATTGAATAGTGGAACTCACTGCCAGTGGGTATAGTGACAGTTATGATTATAGATAGCTTTAAAAGGGGATTATACAAATCCATGGAGAAGTCCATCAATGGCTACAAGCCATTGTGACTAAAGGCAACGTCCGCACCTGGTAAATCTCTGAACAGGAGTGTTAGGATGCAAAAGCAGAGTGAAGCTTCGGCCTCTATGCCATGTTTGTTGGCCCTCCAAGACAGCCAGATGGCCACTGTATGAAACAGGATATTGGACTAGATGGACTGCTGGTCTGATCCAGCAGGGCATTTGTGTTCTTTTGAGAAAGACTTGTGGATACAGAGTAGAGCCATGTTCTTCCAAATTCCTATATCAGCCTTTAAGCAGCATAAGGTTACAACATAACAGAATGTAGTAATCCCCTTTTTGTTTTCCTTCCAGCTGTGAAAACTCTATTACTATTTTGATGGGAACTGAGAATAGTGTTTCTCTAGTATGGGAAGTGTTGGCCCTTAGAAAACCATAGCCTATTGCTTTACAGCAGTCCAAAATGAAACAGAAGTATTTTCTTTAGAACTGCCCCCAATTGGGCTTCCGGTCGGAGTAAAATGGCGAATTGACACACTTTGCGAGTTGTGCAGAGTGTACTGCGGCATCTGACGACAGTCTGGGCTCTATCGGACCCAGCGCAGCACTCTCCAGGCGGGAGAGTGGCAAGCAAGCAGCGAAGCCTGAGGGGGAGTTGAGATCGGTGGAGATAAGCTTCGGAGGAAGCTTGTTTACACTTTGATCTCCTTCCGTGAAGAGGGCAGTTGTAAATCAACTCTACAGATGCCAGCCGGGCTGAGAATTCAGCATAAATTCGCCATCTACCGATCTCTTTACCATCAAGATTAACATCGTTTACAGAAGAAGCACCGCGAAACCCCGAGATTACAAGCAAGGTAACAAACAAACAAACGAATAAGCGCTTACCGGTTTAAAGAAGATTGTGATATTGAAACGCACGGATAAGCGCTGAAACCTTTAAGGAACTATTCCGCTTGAATTAAAAGTAAAATGAGAGCTTTCCTTTAGAGATAAAGGCTGAAAAGTGACTTTGTTTTGCATTCCTGTGGTCAGCCAAGTCTAAACGTTACGCAGCAGAAACGAAACTAACTGTGACTCTGTGATACAGGAAGTGGGCTAGAGTGGAGATTTTAGAGGCTGTTGTGTTTGAAGCGGATGGACATTTTACTGTGTGACACTATCCTCATCGGAAGTTGGATTACAGAGACGGACAGAGGCACAGGAAGTTTGAAAGGAGCCTACTCTAGCCGGAAAACCATAGAGAAATTGCGCCCGACATTTTTGGGAGGACTAAAATTTAAAAAGTTATTTTCAAGCCGAAAATGTGTTTAAGCAAGTTATAAAGGTGGCGATTTGGCTTGAAGATTGCTAATATAAAGACTGATTAGCATTGAAGTGCCCTCCAAGACGGATTTGAGAACAAGACCCAGAGCTGCTTCATCACCCAGCCCAAGAATGACTGCAAAGGAAAAAAAGAGTGGCAAGCAGCTATGGAAGCGATGGAAAAACGGATGACCGAAGTGGTGCAGAATCTTGGAAAACAAATAGAATCACACCTTGGAAAACAAATAGAATCACAGTTGCAACAACAACTGCAAAGTCAATTGGAGCAAATAGAACAAGTGCAAGTTCAAGTACAGAAAAAAAATATGGAAGAATTGAAAGAACTGGTACTTACTGAAGTGTCAGGGATAAAAAAAGATACAGAAGAACTTAAAAAAGAAGTCAAAAGTCTGGTGACAAAATCTGAAGATATGGAACAAAAGGTTAAAAAAACTCTGTCTGAAAATACAAGGCTGGAGACCATGATGGATTACAGGGCTACTCAGAATCACCTGAGATTGAGAGGGATAGAAGAGGAGGAAGATCAGGATCTACGGGCTCTAGTAATTAAGACATTGACAACTTATATAGGAGAAGATGAAGGAGATTTGGATGCAGACTTTGACTTGATTTACAGAGTAAATTCAGCTTATGCCAAAAGAAAGCAACTACCCAGAGATGTGATTGTTCAATTTGTGACAACAAAGATGAAGGAAGACGTTTTCAAGAAACAATTTACACAACCGTTGGAAATAAATGGAAAGAAAATAATAATTTTGAGAGAAATTCCGAGATTGATTCTACAAGACAGGAAGAAGTTCAAGAAATTGACAGACAGACTAAAAGAATTGAACATTAGGTTTAGATGGGAGATTCCATATGGACTTACATTTATGTACAACTCGGTGAGAACTACTCTTAAAACTGAAGGAGATTTATATAGATTTAAAGCGAGTAATCTGGACGATTTTAAAGATATTTAATCCAACATCATTATGGATTACAAATTTTTATCTTGGAACGTAAATGGACTAAATTCACCAGGTAAAAGAAGACTGGTGAATCATTGGCTGGAGAAACAAAAATGTAATATAATTTGTTTACAAGAAACACATATAAGAAAACAAGACGACAAATATTTGATTAATAAAAAATTGGGAGAAGAATTTTATTCCTCAGTAGCTAATAAGAAAAAAGGAACAGTGATTTATATCTCAAAGGATTTGGATCCTAAACAAATTTTCTCGGACAAAGAAGGAAGGTATGTTGGCGTGGAAATAGGGATGAATAGAAAAAAGACATTGCTTGTTAATATATATGCACCCAATGGTGCAAAAGAGACTTTTTTTAGTGACTTGACCAAAGAGTTGGAGTGTTTAAATTATGACCAAATTGTTCTTGCTGGAGACTTCAATGGTACAGTGAATAATACATTGGATAGAAAATCTAAAGCAAGTGGAGAGACAGTTGGAAAGTTACCAAAAAATTTCTTTCAATTGATGAAGCAAGAGAAACTGGAAGACGTTTGGAGGAAGTGGAATCCTAAGACTAAGGACTACACGTTTTATTCGAATAGACATAATTCCTTTTCTCGAATTGACATGATTTGGATGTCAGAGGAGATGGCGCAAAAAACTTATAAAATACAAATTTTACCGAAAACTAATTCTGATCATAATCCCTTACTTTGGATATCTAAAGCAAAACCTAAACAGCTATATTGGAGAATTAATGAAGATTTATTGGATCAAAAACAAATTAATGAAATCTTAAAAAAGGAAACGAAAAGTTTTTTTGAACTGAATTTGAATAAAGGTACGGACATACAAGTTGTATGGGATGCATACAAAGCAGTAATGAGAGGTATGCTTATCTCTCTGAACTCCAAGGACAAAAAACAAAAGATCCAACAACAGAAAGACCTTCATGAAAAAATCCGACAAAAAGAAAAGGAATTAAAGAAAAGACCAGGGAAGAAGAAGATTATTAAAGAGATCCACTTTCTGCAAGATCAGCTGAATGTTTTACTAAATAGAGAATTATATTGGAACTTGAAGAAATTACAGCAAAAAGCATTTGAGGGTGCAAACAAACCAGGAAAGTTTTTAGCATGGCAATTGAAAAATAGAAAAGAAAGGAATTTTATAACTAAGATTACTGAAGATGGAAAGGATGTTATGAGCTTGAATGGTATAAAAAGAGTTTTTTTAAAATATTACGCCAAATTATTCAAAAAGAAAGGAATTGATCAACAGAGAATCAACAAATATTTGGAGACGATTGAAGTTCCAGAGCTGGGAAAACAAATTAAGGAATTATTAAATGGTTTAGTAACGAAAGAAGAAGTGACAATGGCGATAGAAGATGCAAAGTTGGGCAAGGCTCCAGGACCAGATGGCTTTACAGCAAAGTTTTATAAGAAATTTAAAGAGGAGCTAACCCCTATTTTGGTTCTTCTGTCGAATGAGATAAGAAAGACCAAACGGATCCCAGATTCATGGAAAGAAGCAAATATTTCATTGATACCCAAAGAAGGTTTGGATTTGACTCAAGTAAAGAATTATAGGCCAATATCGCTATTAAATAATGATTACAAATTATTTGCAAAAATAATTTCAGAGAGACTGAAAAAATATCTGAAAGATATAATAGCGGAAGAACAAGCTGGATTTTTACCAAACAGACAAATCAGAGACAATTTAAGAGTGGTGATAGATGCAATTGAATATTATGACAAGCATCCTGAAAAAGAAGTTGGATTCCTCTTCCTAGATGCGGAAAAAGCTTTTGACAACTTAAATTGGGAATTTATGCTGCAAGTTATTGAAAAAATGGATATTGGACAGTCCTTTTTAAATATGATTGTGGCAATATATTCAGAACAAAAAGCGGCTTTGAATATAAACAAAGAAAAGACGGACTTCTTCCAAGTCCAAAAGGGAACACGTCAAGGCTGCCCGTTATCCCCGTTGTTGTTTATTTGGATATTGGAAATATTATTGACAGCGATAAGAAAAGATAACAGTATTGAAGGACTTACAGTGAAAGGTTTTGTCTATAAATACAGGGCATTTGCAGATGATGTAATGTTTATGATTCAAGACCCAATCGAGAAAATACCACAATTGATGGAAAAAATTGAAGAATTTGGTTCAGTTGCGGGATTTTATGTTAATAAAAGTAAAACCAAAGTGATGTGCAAAAATATGACGAAACAAAGACAAACAGAACTTCAAGAGAAAATTCAATGTGAAGTAGTTACAAAGACTAAATATCTTGGAATTGAATTAACCATGAAAAATATTGACTTGTTTAAAAACAATTATGAAAAGGTGTGGCACAAGATTCAGCAAGATATGAAGAAATGGGACACTTTGAATTTATCATTGATGGGAAGAATCGCGACTGTAAAAATGAATATTTTACCGCGTTTGATGTATTTATTTCAGACTATTCCAGTACTAAAACAAAGGAAAGTATTGGATTCGTGGCAGAAAGAATTATCCAAATTCGTATGGGCAGGAAGAAAACCAAGGATTAAAATGAAAATTTTATGTGATGCAAAGGAAAGAGGAGGTCTACAACTACCAAATCTAAGACTGTACTATGATGCCGTCTGTTTAACATGGTTGGAACAGTGGATTAATTTGGAGAATAAGAAGCTATTGGCCCTGGAAGGGCATGATAACAAATTCGGATGGCATGCATATTTATGGTATGGAAAAGTAAAAATGGACAAATTTTTTAAACACCACTTTGTAAGACAATCACTGTTCGAGACATGGATGAGATATAGAAAATTCTTCTCAGAAGAAAGACCACTTTGGATTGTACCAGCTGAAGTGATCAATCTATATTCAAGAAATCAAGGACTAGACTGGCTACCTTATAAAAATCTTTTAAAATCTGAAGGGAAAAATTTTGTGTTAAAAGATAGATTTGATGTTGAATTTGAATATGATTGGTTGAAGTATAGACAGATTTATGATTTATTTAAGACCGATAAAAGAGAACATGGTTTTAGAGAAAAGAATATTGAAATTGAAACTGTATGGCTTGAGAAAGATAAAAAAATGATTTCTAAACTGTATAAGGTGCTATTGAAATGGTATACTGAGGATGAAGTTGTAAAAGAGCAAATGATAAAATGGGCTGTAAATGTTAATAATGAGATATTAATGACATCTTGGGAATACTTGTGGAAAAAGTCGATGAAAATTTCAACTTGCGTAAATGTTAAAGAGAATTGTTATAAAATGATGTACAGATGGTATATGACGCCTAAAAAAATTGCTATCATGAATGAAAGTATGTCTAACAAATGCTGGAAATGTAAGAAACATGAAGGGTCTTTTTACCATATGTGGTGGACATGTGATAAAGCAGTAAAGTATTGGACAGAGATCCACAATGAGATACAAAAAATTTTGAATTGTACTTTTAAGAAAGACCCACAGATGTTATTGTTAGGTCTTAAAATGGAAGAAATAAATGTAGCCAAGAGAACATTACTATGGTACTTGACTACAGCAGCAAGACTGACTTTTGCTCAATGTTGGAAACAAGATAAAGTACCTGAAATATGGGAATGGATTAAAAAGACGTTGTTTTTGGCAGAAATGGACAAATTAACAAGAAAGTTAAACAACGAAGAAGATGAAACGTTCTTTGAAGACTGGAAAGACTTTCAAAAATACTTGTTGAAAAATTGGGACATTAAACGTGGTTTGATTTGCTTTGATAGTTATTAAGAGGAAAATGAAATAGAATTAGATTTTTGAATTGTTACCGTTAGTAAGAGAAAATAGGTTTAGAAGTAACTGTAACAGAACAAGAGAGATATTAATGGGGTTGGAGCAGTGCGGGAAGCCTTGTTTGGGGGGTAGAAGGGAAATTAGAAAAATGGATATATAGGTTGGTTGAAAATGTATGAGTATGTGATATATCCAATAATAAATTGTATTTACCAAAAAAAAGAACTGCCCCCAATTTGCCTGGTTTTCAGTACATTCAGTACTCGAAAGTATTTCTTGGGTTCTAGATCAAATCAAGCCTGAATTCTTCCTAGAAGTTAAAATGGATAAGCTGAGGCTATCATACTTTGGTCACATTATGAGAAGACAAGAAGACGGTAATGCTTAGAAAAGTGGAAGGCAGCAGGAAAGGAGTCAATCAAGGAAGCAAGACCTGAGCAAGGCTGTTAATGACAGGACGTTTGGGAGGTCATTAATTTGTAGAGTCACAATAGGTCAGAAGCGACTTGATGGCACTTCACACACACACACACACACACACTCAAAATCTTTTGCCCATCTAGGCCCAGAGAGAGAATATAAACTGTTGTGATGAGCAACTCCCTGTGCCACTGAATTTTCATGGCTGTAAGAAGGACAAGTGTGTAGGTAATTGCTGTTAAATTGCACCGGTTTGGTGTAGTGGTCAAGAGCGCAGACTCTAATCTGGGAGAACCGGGTTTGATTCCCCCATTCCTCCACATGCAGCTGCTGGGTGACCTTGGGTCAGCCACAAGTTCTTTCAGAGCTGTTATTTCAAGGGCAGTTCTTTCAGAGCTCTCTCAGCCCCACCTACCTCACAAGGTGTCTGCTGTGGGAGGAGGAAGGGAAGGAAATTGTAAGCTCCTCTGAGACGCCGAGTGAAGGGCAGGGTATAAATCCAACTCTTCTTCTTCCTCCTCCTCCTCCTTGTGGACCTTCCATTGCCTTCCTCTACAGAGTCTTCCTTGGTGGTCTCCCATCCGAATACCGACCCTGCTTAGCTTCCAAGATCAGTCTATATCTTGCTGCCTTTCCTCCAAGAAGGAGAAGAAGCGTTTACTCTGATTTGTTTAAAAAAAACACAAAACTTTAAAACACAGAGTGGCACAGTACTTAAAAAAAATTGGATGACAGATGTTTGTGTACTTCATGGCAATATCTGTGAGTGCCAGTGCGCTGTGCTTGCCCAATCAGGTGAAATAGTTGTGCCATATAAAATGTAAGAGATGCGTTTTC
This sequence comes from Gekko gecko, assembly GCA_029375565.1. NCBI lineage: Eukaryota > Metazoa > Chordata > Lepidosauria > Squamata > Gekkonidae > Gekko > Gekko gecko. The sequence continues at coordinate 91,977,070 of JAPDNY010000011.1, read as the reverse complement.
TGTACCCCGATTACACAGCTGTGGTGAGAGCACTCCTTCCAGTCCTCCAGATGGTTTGGGAGGTGGTGCTTTCCCTTCTGGCCTTTAGTACGCCTGTATTACCACTGCAGTTACATTGGTTTTTATGTCAGTTTAACTGTTACGGTGTCCCCCAATGATTTCTGGGAACTGTGGTTTCATGAGGATAACCAGGAATCACTTTTTAAGAAATCTCAACATCCCAGTCCACCCAGAACTGCTGCTCCCAGGGTTCTCCGGGAGACAGAAGGAGGGCTAATCCAGTAAAAGTTTATGGGGAAGAGACTCTTCTGGTAAGATTTAGAGTCCCTGCTGTTCTAAAGGTGAATACTGCTGGAGCGAGATCCAGGTGGTCAGCCGTGTTGTTCGGAAGCAGCAGAACAGATTTAGAGTCCAGTGGGGCACCTTTAAGACCAACAAAGGTTTATTCAAGGTATGAGCATTTGTATGCAAGGCACGGTCCTTCTGTTGGAATGAGTGACTCAGCAGCATGCCTGGGCAGCGGAGGGTGTTACCTCACTCCAAGTGTGTTGAAATGTTATTTCCTTGAATGGGATGCCTCTTGTTCTCTTAACCGGGGAACTGCCCTCTGGCCCTTCCTCTGTCCTCTCACTTTCTTCACCTGGCTCCCCGTGGAGACACATGTCTCTGCAGGTCTCTCTCTGGTGGATACAATGCCCTCATACACCCACACATATAATGCCCGACAAACTTGCCATTTGCCACAGGGAAAAGTGTTCTTTAGATTGGGCTTCTCTGGGCGCGATCACATGCGCAATTAGCCGTGCCATAGGCGCGAATTTAAATGGGCCGGTTTAAAGGGTGCGATCAGACACGAACATCTGGGAAGCGCCCCGCACCTGTTGGCAACCCGTTTTGCTCTGCTGTGGAAGTGGAGTAAAAAGATACAAGGGAAACTCTGGTAGCACACGGGTTGCTACGGACCACAAATGGACTTTCCCCTGTCTGATCACTGCAGCGCGCTCTTATGGCATTGGGATGGTCTGATCAATCCATCCCGACTCTGTGCCGTTGTCCCCCCCCTTCTGCCCCATAGGGAGCCCTCGTGCTGAGATGTGATTCATCGATTCCCCGTTTAAGTGCATCAGGAACAAACAGCAAAAAAAAAAACCCAACTCACCCGTGGTTGTGTCTGATCACACAGTGGCGGGCTGCCCCCGCAGCTTCAAATGGCTGTGTGATCGCGTACCTGCAGGTCAAATTCCTCTGGGGGAAATAGCCTCACTTCCCCCCTGCGTTATCTCATGCATGTGACCACCACCTCTGTCTTCTTTTGACTGCATCTTAAATGTGAACTGGATCTACTTGAACAAATGCAAGTTTTTACCTTTTGCAATATACTTCTTAGGAGATTTATTTACTACACTCAGTATCTGCTTCTGTGACGCAGCAAAATTCTGCTACATTAACTAATTATCCCGCTAAATAGTGCCTTAGAAGCATAACATTTCCAAATGCCTCATCATTGTACCATCTTAGCTCAAAAACACCAGCCAAAACAAATAGCTATTGCAAAGCATTAAAGAATATTTATGACATGTAGCAACCCTCCAAAGAGTGGGAGCTTATCTCTTGTTGTATTCCTTGAGCCTGAGGAACAGATGGTATCAGTTACAGGGTGCCCTTGGATAGATATAGAAATTGCAGTGAGAACAAGGTGATAATATATTTTGCACCTAAGCCATTTATTTATTTATTTTGGAATATTCCTGTGTCACCTCTTCAGAGTCCTGCTCCAGGCAGTTTACAGTTAAAAAAAAACCCACAGTATAAAAAACAAACCTTGAAAACCATTTTGAGCCTTGTGGCTTAACAGTGCATTCCTATGGAGAGTTACTCCAGTCTACGTTCATTGACTTGCACTGTAAAACTAGCAGCTCAGATTGTGTCTGGAAGCCAACTGCAGATGCTGGATCTTTTGGTAAATCTACTTTGGATGAGTACCATATATTTTTTAAAAAATACAGACATTCTAAATGTGGCAAACATGGTGTGAACGTGTGTTTTCTGCTTGGAAATAGAGATGTACAATTTCTGGAAATTCTGAATAGAGCCTATGGCTGTCTCCCTGTGATTGGAAACCCTACTTTCTCAGGGTTCCCGCTAGGTTTGCCAAACTCTAGATGGAACCTAGACCTGTCCCAGAATTATAGCTGATCTCCAGACTAGAGATCAGTTCCCCTAGAGAAAATGCCCACTTCAGAGGATAGACTCTGGAGCATCACATCTATGCTGAGCTCCCTCCCTTCCTCAAACTGTGCCCTCCCCAAGCTCCCTTCCCAAATCTCCAGGAATTCACCAACCTGGAGTTGCCAACCCTACACGCAGCATATCCTTGTACACAAACAGGCTCTGTCTTTGCAGACAAGACACACAGGTCAGCTGTAGTCACTGCAGTCCCATTGCATCCATTTGTCACACTTTGAATGCACGAAATGGGCTTCTGTTTGCCCTTTTAGGAGGTGATATGCTCTACCAGCTGAACTTCCAGATTTGTTTTCAGAGGCAGTATTGGAAACCAGTCATTTCTGAGGCAAAGTCCCCAGTTCTGCACTGCCACCACCTAGATCATACGCACAAAAAAACCCCCTAAGAACAACAACATCAATTTGAAAGAGAGAATTTGACAGTCAGCCAGACTTGATTACAGGTCTGGCTGAAGTGCAGCACAGCTACAGCGCTGAGAAAAAAAGAAGACAGTGATTTAGGTGGGCAGTATTTATTGCGGGTGGGGAGACATACGACCAGTCTATCAAAAAATGCTATCCGTGTCACACTGAAAGACACAGTGGCCTGAATGAAACCTTTAACAAGTAGTCATTCTCGATGCGCTATCCAGCTCAGACACATCAGGTTTACCTTTTGTTCTCCAGGAAAATGAATTTAATGGGCTAGGTGACTGATTCTCAAATTTCAAGAAAAAATGGTCTGTCAGAAAATGCTGCCTGTGTGTGTCTCCCCCCCCCCCCGCCTTTGAACCAAGTAGAAGTACATACTGGTTTAGGTGAAAGATATTCTTCTGCAACCTTTTTTCACATTTCGCTTGGGGCAAACATCTTGGCTTGGATCCAGCAGGGTCCCTCCCGTGGTGTAAATACCCATGCTCTTCCACCGGAGGGAATTTATTTTTGGTAGGGGCTGTAGCTCAATGGGAGAGCCTCTGCTTTGCATGCAGAAGGTCCCAGGTTCAGTCTCCAGCAACTCCAGTTAAAAGGGGATTAGATTGATTCATGGAGGATAGGTCCATCAGTGGCTACGAGCAATGGTGACTAAATGGAACCTCCGTATTCAGAGGTGGTAGTCAACCTTTGAGTCCCAGTGCCAGGAGGCAACACCAGGGGAAGGTCTTGGCCTCTCTTCCCTGTTGTTGGCCCTCCAGAGGAACTGGTTAGCTACTGAGTGGGACAGGATGCTGGACTAGAGGGACCACTGATCTGATCCAGCAGGGCACTTCTTGTGTTCTTGAAAGGACCAGGCAGTAGGTGATGTGAAAGACCTGTGCCTGAGATCCTGGAGAGCTGCTGTTAGGCTGAGTAGACAATGCTGACCGTGATGGACCAAGGGTCTTGGAAGAAGAAGAAGAGGAAGAAGGAAGAAGAAGGAAGAAGGAAGGATTGGATTTATACCCCGCCCTTCACTCAGAGTCTCAGATTGGCTTACAAACTCCTTTCCCTTCCCCTCCCCACAACAGACACCCTGTGAGGTAGGCGGGGCTGAGAGAGCTCTTTCAAGGACAGCTCCTGTCAGAACTATGGTTTGCCCAAGGTCATCCAGCAGGTGCAAGTGGAGGAGTGGGGAATCAAACCCGGTTCTCCCAGATTAGAGTCCGCACACTTAACCACTACACCAAACCGGCAGCTTCATAAGTGTTCTATTGGTGGATGACGGTTGTGCTAAGAAAATGTGGTCAAATGCAACCATGGTTTTCCGTTGGTGGCAATGAGATAGAAATGCCTTTCACTTGTGGCACAACACCTTTGGAATACTCTCCCCTGTGATTTTTCTTTTCTTTTAGCTCTTGCTGATTTTAGTATTACTAGTAACACCATTTTTAGCCACTTTGAACATATATATTGAAAAGGCATGATATAAATTATACAAATTAATAAATACATTAGTTGTTCTGTTGAGAGCAGTCGCTCATAGAGCAAGTTTCAAGGTGACAAAGGTATTTATCATTTTTTGCCGTATAATAGGAAGAGACAAATCTGTTACTCGATTCGGCTTTGTGTAGTTAAAATGCTTTCTGGTTTAGGTGAGATCTATGAAATCCAGTTTTAAAAATGCAACTCTGAGATACTGCTGTTGACCTGTTCTGAACTTAAGATGTATAGTTTACTTGCTTCTGGCACTTAAAATTTGCCAAGGCTAAATCTCCAGTCCAGAAACCACCTCCATATAAAGTACTGGGATTTAAAATGATTTCATCCTATTTGAAATTGATGGGATTAAATCTGTTTGGCCTAATATTTCCACTTAACTGGGTTTTAGATTGTGCTGTTAAGAGAGATGGAAGGGAATAGCAGAGTTTGTCCTCTGTGCAGATCGGCTGTACCAAGTGAGAAGAGAAGTGTAACGTGCTATTCTGGACTCAGAAAGTCTATTTACTGCAGGAAAATAATGCTGAGCAAATGTATTAGCAAGAGGGCTAATTGCTTCTTTGACCCCTCTGCCTGTGAGAAATCCAAGGATTCCAGTGATATATTTTGGTTGCTTTTGCAGCATATATTAGGTTATCTTTCCTATTCCTCCTGCTGCACAAGTCCTGCCATCTTTTGCTGAAAGTTCTGTCTATTTTGTGTTGCCGAAATTGGGCCGGACAATTGGGACTTTCTGTCATGATCTACTGAAAATGGCAGTCGAATCCTTGTGAGCCCTGAAAGATCAGTGATGGATGTAAAGTCATTGTGCAGCTAGGGGTGCCAACTCCAGATTGGAAATTCCTGGAGATGTGGAGGTGGAGCTTGGGTAGGGCAGGGTTTGTGAAGGGGAGGGACTTCTACAGGGTATAATGACATAGAGTCCAGCCTCCAGAGCATAATTCTAGGAGATCTACTGGTCCTACCTGAAAGCTGGCAACCATGCATGCAGCCTTCCCAGGAAAACATACTTGTGCCAAGTCTCCATTGAAGGTCTCACTACTGCCATGGAGAAAATTTATTCTTGCAAGCCACCCCTCCCCCCCATGTATGTGTGTGAGAGAGAATGAATTATGACTCAGCATCATTCTTCTTTTTATAATAGAATTCTTTGTTATCAAGGAGCGTAAAAGATGGAATGCATTTTGCCGCTAATGTTTCCTGCGTGTACATGCACCAATGGGCATTACAATCTCAGTGTAATTTTCAATTATTTCCGTTCCTTTTTTCTTAAATTAAGTTGGAAGCTTCCCCCCCCCCGATAATATTCCCTTCAATTGATTTTTTAAAATGTGTTCGTACAATGCTTCATTAACCTTTTCCGCCACGTCCGGCAATTGAGTGAAAAGGAAAGTCTTCTGATCCCATAGTTAAGTGCTCTCCTACTTTTCAGTGTTCTGGAATTCCTTTGCATCTTTCTGGATGTGGAAAGGAAATCTTAAATAGGACATACTGAAAGACAGACACTTGTTTAATCTCCTGTGGTAAGCAGGAATAACCTCCAGGTGGCTAGGAAGAGATTTGTTTTTTCTAAATAAGAATTTATTTGGATATGGGAGATTTCTAACCTCCGGTGGGCAAGGCCCACTGGCACTCCAACAGCTGACAGGAGAAATACTTTTAAAATATCACTGGTGTTGACACTTGTAACACTTTTTGGGAAACCTGGATGTGACATCATGTGTCTCTGTGAATCACTGGAAACTCAATGGTAAAACCAGAAACAGTATGGGAAACCAAGAAGTGATATCAGCCCTCTCTAAGAATTGCCAATAACTCTATTATTTTAATTTCCTAGAGAGGCGTGACTTCACTTCTGGGTTTCCCTTGGAAGTGACATCAGGCTGTCACTGATAACCACCCCCCATGTCTCTGCCGGTCTCCTGCTGGTTGCCAGGCCAGACCTAGCAAACCTAGTGAGTACGTAGTATTTGTGGATCTGTTTGCAAGACTTCCATATGGATGTGTGTAGTCCACACTCCCCTGACTTTGAAAATATCATGGCAGTCCAAGACCATGGCACTTTTTCTTTTGCCTGACTCTACATAAAAGTAGCAGTCTCCAAAGTTGAATAATTACATTTCTCTGATATACAGCATAAGAAGTGGCCCAGCTATTTCACCAGAAAAAATCAGACACTGGTGCGCACTCTTTCTTTATATATATATATATATATGGATCTTCTGCCTCTGTTTTGTAAGAATGTGAGAGCCCTGCTGGATCAGACCTAAAGTCCATATACTCCAGCATCCTGTTTCTGACAGAAGCCAGATGTATGCTTCCAGGAAACAGGATTCTGATTTAGCTAGACTTTTTTGGTCTGATCCAGCAGGGTTCTTCTTGTGCCCTGCTGTGCAGAGCTCTCAATTATGACAAACATGCATTTATACCTTACATGTTCTTTAATAATTTGAACTTAGACCCGGATGGGCCAGGCGAGCCTGATCTCCTAAGATCTCCGAAGCTAAGCAGCATCAGTCATGGCCAGTATTTAGATGGGAGACCTCCAAGGAATACTAGGGTCATAACACAGAGGCAGGCAATGGCAAACCACCTCTGAATGTAACCATGAAAACCCTACAGAGTTACCATAAGTCAACTGTGACTTGACAGCACACACACATACAACACAGTTCTGATCTCCAGGAAACTAGGAAAAAATGTAATTTCAGCATGATGTGTTTTTTTTTTTTAAAAAAAAAGAATCCAGAACTCACTGTGCATTTATTCAGTTTTGTGTCTACTTTCATTTTTATTATGTCAGTGCTGCTGGGGTTTCTGTTGTTGATTATGTGTAGGATGATCAACCTCCAGGTGAGACCTGGAGATCTCCCAGAAGTATAGCTGATCTCCAGCCTGGAGAAATCGTTTTCCCTGGAGGAAGCCGCAGAGTCAGAGGGGGCGGGCCCTATGACATCACTCCCTTACTGAGGTCCCCTCCATCCCCAAACCCTCCCCTTCCCAGGCACTTCGCCCAAACCTCCAGGGATTTCCCAACCCAGAGTTGGCAACCCTGGAACAGGCGGGATTTATATTTATTTGTTTCTTCTTGACTGATTATTTTGAGTCTCTCGGATCCTAATGCAGAATATGATATGGTTTTTCAGGATATGAAAAATAAATAAGGTCCATGTCTCTCCCTGGTCACCACACGTCTTTCCGCATAAGAGTCTTGCATAGCTTGTGACATAATAGAGGAGACCGTACCATGAAGTGAAGGGAATATAGGTCAGTGGGCAGTTATCTTCCCATGGAAGAGGCGTTTTGGTTGACTCACTTAGGATCCTTCAGGGCTCATTTCAGCAAGGTGCTGTGCTTCAGATAAAAGGTTTTAAATTAGGGTTGAAAACCAACAGAACAGAGGGCTACAGTTAAAACCAATATATGTAGAACTTAAAGGTTATCAAAAATACATGTATTCAGGGCTCTTTTTGTAGCAGGAACTCCTTTGCATATTAGGCGACACACACCCTGATGTAACCAATCCTCCAAGAGCTTACAGAGCTCTTCTTACAGGGGCTACTGTAAGCTCTTGGAGGATTGGCTACATTAGGGGTGTGTCGCCTAATATGCAAAGGAGTTCCTGCTACAAAAAGAGCCCTGCATGTATTTATTATTAAGTCATTAAAAACGTTTAGGGGTCCAACATTAGCCTCATTGCAAATTGAAATATATAAGACACAAGTGGAAACCGATGCAACCCGATGCGTTTCGGCCCTGAAAGGCCTCCTTCAGAGCTCAAGCATTTTGTACACATACGGGTTCATGATACAATTTATATATATTCACAATTCAATACTGGACCAAAAAATTGGGGGGGTTATAATAAGAATGAAAGGCTCCGATCTGGCACTTACATCTGTATTTTCTGGACAGAATTTGGGAGGCATACAATAGAAATATTATTCAACACGTATGCCTTTGATTATGACATAAGGCAGCATTACAAGAGGCCTCATGTACATCCTTAAGCCTTGTGCCATTTCGTTCTTATTATTTTTAAAAAAACTTTTTTGGTCCACTATTGAATTGTGAATAATTACAAGTTGTATCATGAGCCCGTATGCGTACAAAATGCTTGACCTCTGAAGAAGGCCTTTCAGGGCCAAGACGTGTCAGGTCGCATTGTTTTCCGCTTGTGTTTTATATATTTTAATTTGCAATGAGGCTAAAGCTGGCCCCCTAAATGTTTTCATTAATAATAAATACAAACATTTTTGATAACCTTTAACTTCTACGTATATTGGTTTTAGCTGTAGGTCTTCTATTCTATTTGTTGTTAACCTTTTCGGTTCTTGATTCCAACATTTGGGTTAGTTCTTTTCCCCGCTTTGTTTCTTCCTTTAAATTAGAGTTTATTTATGTGCCTGTTGGGGGCTGGAAATCTTTGCCTGCAAGTCCTTGAAAGGGAGACCTCCCAGGAATACCAGGGCCAGGACGCAGAGGCAGGCAATAGCAAGCCACCACTCTGAAACATCTAAACACCACTAGGGGTTGCCAGAAGTCAGCCATGACTTCCAGGCATATACACACACACAAAACTCACAAAAAAGAAATCTTTGCTGGCCAGCTGCCAGCAGGAGAAAGGGAAAAACTTTAAAATTGCCATCAGAAGTGCTGTGATGTCACTTCCAGAAAAACCCCAAAGTGACATTATATCTCTCTAGGAATTGCTGAAAACTCTGTGCTTCTACAATACAGTTTCCGGTGATTCCTAGTGAGACATGACACTACTTCCTGATTTCCCCAGAAGTGATGTCATGCTGACACTGATGTCTGCAAACTTGGCTGGGCTGTATCACTAGGATTCATGGACCTTGTTGTTTATGGAGCAACAGAAGAGAGCACTTGTTTGAGTTTTGTAGTGAGAAACTTACAGACTTGAGCTGGACTCCTGGGTTTTACTTGATGTGACACATTTCTGTTTAGCTATGCACAGGAATGTCCAGAAATAGATTTCCAAACTAAAATTTCATCTAATGTCACATCTCTTGTAATAAAAAACGCACAAGGACTTTTTTCAGTTACAAAATGGAGCTCAGTGAATTATTGTCAGTAATAATATACTGGGGAGATAAACAGAATACTAAACACATGAACACAGGAATCTGCCTTCTGTGGCCTTACGCAGCAAATTAGACTATCAGTCCAATAAGGTCAGCACTGCCTACTCAAAGTTGCAGCAGCTCTCCAACGTCTAAGGCAGAGGTCTTTCACACCCCCTTCTAACTGATCGTTATTGGAGATGCTGGGGATTGAACCTGGGACCTTCTGCATGCCAGGATGATGCTCTGCCACAGAGCTACAGCCCTTCCCAATATTATTTTCCCAAGAGAAACACTTGCAGTCTTAGAGGTTGCATTTTAGAAATGATAATGAACAAAATTGCAAATCCTAGAGCAGGGATGTCAAACTCATTTGTTACGAGGGCCGGATCTGACATAAATGTGACTTTGTCGGGCCGGGCCATGCGTGCCATAAAACGTGATGCCAGGTACCGGAGATAGAAGCTGTATAAAGGACAGCAGCTGGTAAGCTCCGAGATGGTGTACCCTCACTGCAAGGCCCCGTGGGCTAGGAAGGAGGTGCAAAGGCATACTGGAGAGGCAGCAATGCAGCACTGGGCAAATGCTTCCGCATTGCTGCAGATGAGATTGTTCTGCCATGCTTGAAGCCACAATGGAGTGCCTCTGCTCACTCCCCTCAGCACTTCCTCCCTTGCATCAGTTGCTTGTGGGCCGAACAAAAGCCCTGGACGGCCGGATCCAGCCCCTGGGCCTTACGTTTGACACCCCTGTCCTAGAGCAAGAAAGATAAAGAAGTACTTTTCTCCTCTCCTCACAACACAAGAGCTCATGGGCACTCGATGAAATTGCTGAGCAGTCGGGTTAGAACAGATAAAAGGAAGGACTTCTTCACCCAAAGAGTGATTAACACTGGGAATTCACTGCCACAGGAGGTGGTGGCGGCTACAAGCATGGACGGCTTCAAAAGGGAATTAGATAAACATACGGAGCAGAGGTCCATCAGCGACTGTTAGTCACAAGGTATAGAGGGAACACTATATCTGGGGCAACGATGCTCTGCACTCTTGGTGCTTGAGGGGCAACAGTGGGAGGGCTTCTGGAGTTCCGGCCCCACTGGCGGACCTCCTGATGGCACCTGGTATTTTTGGCCACTGTGTGACAGAGTGTTGGACTAGGTGGGCCATAGGCCTGATCCAACATTGGCTTGTCTTATGTTCTTGTGTTCTTATGTTCATCCTTCTGATGCCATGATGTCACTTCTGGGTTTCGATGGAAGTGATGTCACATGCCCGTGTAACCCTGGTACACCAGTCTTCACCCCCAAAAGGCTTCCGGGGGCTGCCATCTGCAGCCTGGTAACCCTAAGCACACTGGAATGAGCTGACCCTAAGTATTGAAGCCCCTATAAAACCACCATCAGTCCTGGGGAGAAATAATCATTTGTCATGACCAACCCCTTCCTCCAGCTATACATCTGCAGTTTGGCTACACGTGCCCAGCTCAGCGTCCACACGTGACTCTTCCCAGCGAGAGCAGGGCAAACGAATGCGCAAGCCCTGACAGGCCTTTTCAACACTTAATATCCACCTGCCAACGGGAGTAATGATCATCGCAAATAAATAGACAAAAATAGCATTTTGCTTTCTTCTCACGCAGATTAATATTCTTACCTTGACTTTGACAGACACTTCTGAAACCCACAGAAATAGCACCGACACCCACTAAGCATGTGATTTTCATATTGCCTTGTAATAAGCATTATCTAGTGCGTGCTGCAGCTCTGTTGCTTCTGGCTCTCTTTATTTCTGTTTTCAGTCATTCTGAAAGCAATTTATTTGGAAACTAAATGAAGGGAAGGCTGTGGAAAATAAGAAACATTCTGAAACAGAGACGCCCCCCCCATGCATTTAGGAACCATGAGAGTCCGGCTTCCTCGGGGAGGCAGGCAGTTCTTGGAAAAGTTCAAGCTTCCGTTTGCCTTGCCTTCAGCCAGAGGTGTCAAACTCATTTGTTACGAGGGCCGGATCTGACATAAACGTCACTTTTGAATGTTGTTATGTTTTATTGTTGTAAGTCGTCTTGAACCTGCTTGGGCGGGGAGGGCGGGGTACAAATTTGAAGAAATAAAATAAATAAATAAATAAAACTTTGTCAGGCCGGGCCGTGTGTGCTGTAAAATGCAGTGTCAGTTACCGGAGATGTAAACGTTGTAAAGGATACAGGCGAGCCCAATTAACGATATTATTTTTTACTAAAAATACAAACGAGCAATTGATTCCTAGCAGTGGAAGCAATTGATTTACCGGGGAACCCACAAAAGCCCCAATAAATGTATTTAATCGTATGCAAGATTCGGTTTTTGTCCAAGGAATACCATAAAAGGGGGAGTACTTTACATTTCCATACATACCAGTTGCTTGCGGGCCGGGTAAGAGCCCTGGATGGGCCGGTTCCAGCCCCCGGGCCTTATGTTTGACACCCCTGCCTTAAATGGAGGAGCAATAATGAATTTTCTCCTGTTCTTGTGACCGGAGTAAGAATATGACCCTCCATCCATCATGCTGATTATGAAGTCGGGAAGTATCGCTTTGTGCAGCCATTTCCCCTCCTCTGGGAATTATCTGGTAGCCCTTGACCCTTCCGTTGTCCTAGACCTTCTTGACCGTGGACATTTCAAGTCAATTTTTAATGCCATGCAATAGTTCAGTCTCCTATAAAAATTAATTCAAACATCTGAAGTAAATGCTGGAAGCCAATCTTTTACAAATCAGTTCTTTAGAGCCTCTTGACCGCTGCAGACTGTGCGCGGAAAGTAAAAGCACCATCCTGGGCAGAACTCGGCAAACTAGAGTGGGCATTAGAGTGGCTTTTTTAAAAAAAAAAGTATCGCAGTTGTACGATGACCCTAGAGTTCCAGGATAAATGCCAAAGAGAACTGTTCAGTGAATTGTTGACATTTCTAGAGGTCACAGTTGACAATTCCCTAAGATAGATTTGAGTCAAGTAGCACCTCAGAAGTTCTGACCTGAATGGGCCAGGCTAACCCAGTCTTGTCCAGACTGAATGAATGAATATAAAGTTTATTGTATATGGCCATTGGCCATCACAATTTTTTTTTCCAATTACAATTTTAAATGAAACTGGATCCCTAATATCTTAAAATGTACAATTAGTTATTAATTTCAGTTAGAGTTAAATTCATTTGTACAATGTCTAAAATACCTCAAGTTAAAATTGTATACAGCATTTACAAATCCCAGTCCCAATTGTAACAATGTTAATGCCTTGCATCTGAGTAGGCTGCGTTCCTAAGAAACCACCTTTACTCCAGCTTTCCTGGCTGCTAATGCAAAGAGTGCGACCTTGTAAGATACCAAAGGATTCGCGTCTGACAACAGGAAAATTAGCTTATCACTATCAGAAAAATTGCGCAGCTGGTTGAGTATTTGAGATAAAAATCTACTTCTAAGATCCGAATATAGTGGACAAGCCATTACCTAATGAAATAGATCTTCAGTAGAAGTTCCACATAGACAAATATGTGGTTCTAGGGGGATTTTTAAGTATTCTCCAGTCAATACTTCTGATGGCATATTCTGAAATTGTAACCCAATCTTGTCCAATCTCAGAACCCCTAAGCAGGGTCGGCCCTGGTTAGTATTTGGATGGGAGACCACCAAGGAAGTCCCAGGGTCATTATACAGAGGAAGGCAATGCCAGACCACCACTGTTAGTGCTTTGCCTCGAAAACCCTCGTGGGGTCACCACAAGTCAGCTGCAACTTGACAGCACTTTACACTCATTCAGCACCTTAGAGACCAATAGGGTCATACCCCCAAAAACCTTGTCGGTCTCTAAGGTGCTGCAGAACTGCTCTTCTACTGCAGACCAACACATCTACCCTCCTGAAATGAAGTTTTCTATTACCTTTCTGCTAAGTAGGATATATATCTGACGTAGTTGGACAGCCATGTTGGTCTCAAGCAGTACAACAAATTTAGAGTCCAGTGGGGCACCTTTAAGACCAACAAAGGTTTATTCAAGTTATGAGCTTTCGTGTGCACGCGTCGTGTTGCATGCTAATTTGCTGTTCATTCTCTGGCTATAAGTTTGAACCTTTTTTTGCCATTCTATGTATTTGACAAAGTGTGCGTGCACACGAAAGCTCATACCTTGAATAAACCTTTGTTGGTCTTAAAGGTGCCATTGGACTCTGGATTGGTTATATATCTGACCTGTTGATGTTCTGGTGCAGTAGATGCTTCAAAGGAGATGAGTGTCAGGTTCAAAAGCAAGTAGATCCAAGCATTCTTGAGGCAAAGAAAGGCTTTATTGGAATACAGTGCTAAAACCCACAGCAAAACGGTTATTGTCAGGAATGGCGGGATGTGCGGCTCAGGCATGGTTATAGTATGATGCAGAAATGCAACTAGCAAATGATCTTCAAGCGCGCGTGCGGGAAACTCCCGGCGGGAGGGTTACTTAATGGTCGGGAGACCGCTCCCCCCACCCCTCGGCTTCACAGGACTGGAAAATTCTCATAGACTTAAGAATAGCCCAAAGCCTGCATTCAAGGCCACTGTGATAACACCGAGCAGTAGTGGCGAAGCTCCCACGTTACAGCTAGCATACCTACGCAAGCGCAGAAGCAGGGACAAGATAGGGAACACAGAACAATGGACTCAGTATGAAACATGAACCAAAGAGCCATTGCTGACAATGAGCAGCACTGAAGAATATTTGTCTGGTCAGGTTGCCAGTGCTGTTTCCAGGACAACAAGGCAAGGGTGTCTGGAATGCCCAGCAGCAACATCCGCTATGGGGCCTCCCACTGTGCTGGGAGCTTGGCCTCAGGGACAGAGCAAAGGATCATGGTTTCCTCCCATGCTGGTGCTCGGAGTTCTGTTCTGGAGGATGTACACCGGGCCAATGATCCCTCTAAGCTGTGGAGTCTTGTGAACAAAAACTCTACTTTGGGAGCTACTTGCATTAACGTTGTGAGCGAGCCATTTGGCTGCTGTGTAAATTAGTTTGCTCTGGAGCCATCCTTCCTGGGCCAAGACAAAAATGTGTGAGCCAGAGGCTAAAAAACTGTGAGCTAGCTCACACTAACTCAGCTTAGAGGGAACCCTCCTGCTGCTGCTGCTGCTGCATACTAGAGATAAAGATGTATAAGTTGCTAAGTTATAGCCAAGGACCTTTAATTTCATTTTCTGGATTAAGCATTTTAATGTGATATTTGTTTGGAAAGCGCCAGTGTTGATTATTTCTATTTTTACTCCTGTATCATTTGCTGCATCATCTGTGGCGACTCTGCATCTGTGAGAACATAAGATGCGTTGCAAATGCTAAAACTATTGATAAAGGTTTGCAGCAGGGAAGTGATACAGGAATGCAGCCAATTTTTATCTGCAACGGCTGCAGCCATCGTAGGTTCTATACAAATCTCCTTTTTTCATGTTGAAAGGATGTGCCGTACAAAGCTTAATTTTTAGCTGGCTCGGATGTCCACAGCCATGTTAATTATAATTTCCACATACATTCTTCCGATACCATGTTACTCACAGAGGCCTCCTCTTGTGTTGCATGTTAATCCAAAATTTCATTTAATGCTCTGTTCCGAGTTGCTTCCCTGCATCCCTGATCGGTTTACCAATGTGGACAACCCCTTGGCTGTAACTGATAGATGTTCAGGCATAGACTGGTTAGCCGAGATGGTGTTTTAGGGTTGCCAGCCTCCAGGTGGGGCCTGACGATCTCCAGAAATTACAAATGAACTTCAGACTACAAAGATCGGGGGCCCTGGAGGAAATGGCAGTTTCAGAGGGTGGGTTCTGTAGAAATTACATCCCTGATAAGCCCCTCCCCATACTCTGCTTCCCCCAGGCTCCACCCCTAGATCTCCATGGGTGATGGTGGTTAAAGCTGCAGTCTTTGTGTGTGTGTGTGTGTGTGCTTAGAACTCACGGTTGACTCCTGGCAACCCCTAGTGAGGCTTGGACATTTCGGAGAGGTGGCTTGCTATTGCCTGCCTCTGCGTCCTGGCCCTGGTATTCCTTGGAGATCTCCCTTCCAATTACTTGCCAGGGTCACCCTGGCTTAGCTTCCGAGATCTGATGAGGTCAGGCTTGCCTGGGGTATCCCCACAATGTTGATACATCCATGTCCTGTCTCCATTCCATGCTGGGTTTTCCATCAGGTCCGGCCCAGCGCTGTCTGTTCCTCCCCTTTGCTCATAAAACATACTTTTTGTTGTTGTTTAATGTCTAACTAGATCAACTGTTTTGATAAACTCAAAACCTAGCTCTCTTCTTTGTGACTTTTCAGTTAGGCCTAATAAAGCTATCTTGCTACTGTTGTTGAAGAGGATTAGTTACTCCTTAATATTCATTAAGTACCCTATTCCTGCAGCAGGTACTCAGCACGCTGATTAAAATGTGATAAAAGGCTTGGGTCGTTTCCCGCCTCCCCTTGTTTCCAGCGAATGCTTTCATTGAGGATTTTTAATCTGTTAGCGATTCTGAGTGTGTAATACTATGATGAAAGTTATTGACGAGGAACTCAAGTGTGGTATCGTGCTTGTTCATGGAATTGCAAGATTGGTCCAGCAAAGTACTTTGAAGCTTGGGGGTTGCAGCCCAGTGGCAAACGGCATACTTTGAAGAAGAAGAAGAAGAAGAAGAATTGGATTTATACCCCACCCTTCTCACTACCTGAAGGAGTCTCAGAGCAGTTTACTATCTCCTTCCCCTCCCCCTCCCCACAACAGACACCCTGTGAGGTAGGTGGGGCTGCGAGAGCTCTGACAGAAACTGTTCTTGAGAGAACAGCTGTGAAAGAACTTGTGACTGACCCAAAGTCACAGCAGCAGCTGCATGTGGAGGAGTGAGGACTCAAACTGGGTTCTCCCAGACTACAGCCCGTGCTCTTAACCACTACACTAGACTGGCTCTACAAACTGTCTCCTAGATCCTACACCTGCAAAAGTTACAGTCCAGGCACTTTCAGCTAAAAGAGCTCAGTCACTGAGGGGCCGGGAAGAACCTTAGCCCAAGGCCGTGGTGGGGCTGCTGCCTGCTAAGGATGATGGATGATACCGAACCACGCAGACCAATAGTGTGACTTAGTACAAGCTTCATTTGGAGAACTGGGCAAGACAAGACAGGGCTCCTGAGTGTGCGATCTGTCGACTCCTCTTATCTTATGTCAGAAGGATGGGCTCAGAAGCCTGGACGATTTGTCCTTCTGCTCAGCTGTGACACAGGGACTGGCCACAGTGGAGTGTCTTGCCAGGCACAGCGTCCGCACACACATACAGCCCATGGCCAGCAGGGGAAAGAAGGTCAAGGAAAGGTTTTTATAATGTCACATGGAGGACATGCTGAGAAAGTCTCCAGCTTATAAGCTGTTCTGTGCTTGGGTCCCTTCCAACAAAGTATGAAATTTGTAACACGTTGAGTGTATGGAATAAATATTGGCAGGGCTTTTTTGGTAGGAAAAGCCCAGCAGGAACTCATTAGCATAGTAGGCCACACCCCTGACAGCACAGCTCATTAGCATATTCGGCCACACACCCCGTGTTACCAGAAGCGTGGTCATCCAGCCACAGCCACCTTTTACTTCTTATTCTGTTTACCTTGTAAAACCCAGGGCTTTTTTTTTGGTAGCAGGAACTCCTTTGCATGTTAGGCGACACACCCCCTAATGTAGCCAATCCTAATGAGTGTCTGCTGTTGGGTGTGGCTTATTATGCTAATGAGTTCCTGCTGGGTGTGGCCAACTCGGGAGCCAGCCGGAACGCTGTTCCTGTGCGTTCCTGCCCCAAGATAGCCCTGAATATTGGATTGATTCTAGGCTTGTCTGCATAGGCCTGTCCATACACTAGTTTGTTCATAAACTGGAAGGCACGTGCAGAAGAGGGGGAATGTGCCTGCCCCCCTCGTCCCTGTCCTCTCCATGTTTGGGGAATGCCTGTGCAGAGACCCAGGCAGGCCTTCTGTTGAACATGGACAGAGCATGGCAGGACCCACAAGCACAATTATGCATCCTTTTGCACATTCACCACACACATCCAATTTTTATTTTTATTTGTTTTTTTTAATTTGGGGGACTTTTATCCCGCCCAACCCCGCAAATGGGCCCAGGGCGGCTTACTACATATCATCCAACAATAAAACATCAATTAAATAGGACAGTTCATTAAAACATTAACTCAAACAATTTAAAATTTAGTAGACTAATTTGAATATCTACTGGGAGCTTGGTGGTACTCAGGCTGACTGGTGGATTCTCAGCAGTGCTCAAAACTGCCCCAAAGATTCTTGGCTGCGACTTTCCATAGAATAGATGTCCAGGGTTTCAATCTCCTGGTGAAGCAGGGGTGTACCAGTTGAATTTCAACCCCCCAGAGACCTGGGTACATTTGAATTGTAGAAACTTAACAACATGCAGTTTGCTGCAGTGGTTCATGTTGCTGGACTAGGATCTAGGAGACCTGGATTCAGATCCCCACTCTTGCGTGAGACTTGCTGCCAACCACTCTCTTTCAGCCTTCACAGGGCTGTTGTGGGAATACAGTAGGGGGGGAACAAGAAGAAGAGGAGGAGGAGGAGGAGGATTTATAGCCCACCCTTCACTACCTGAAGGAGTCTCAGAGTGGCTTACAATCCCCTTCGCTTCCTCTTCCCACAACAGACAGCCCACAACAGAAAGGAGATGCATTCATCCATTTATGTATACTGAGCCCAGACGAAGAAGAAGAAGAAGAAGAAGAAGAAGAAGAAGAAGAAGAAGAAGAAGAAGAAGAAGAAGAAGAAGAAGAAGAAGAGTAGATGCTGTAGGCTTCCCAAATACTTACCTCGTGCCAGCAGGGGATGGATACATCCCGGCAGGAACATCCCCGGGGGAAGGAAAGACGCGCCGCACAATGCCGTCACCAGGAAGTGACGCTAGGCAACGCTCTGGCAATGCGGCTGGAAACTCGATAGTACCATCGAGTTTTCAGCCCCATTGCCAGAGCATCATCTGGCGTCACTTCCTGGCGACAGCATGGTGCGTTACAGGGAGGACTTGTCCGGCTGGTGTGCATGTTTCCCCTGCCCCCATGTGGTAAGTACTTGGGAACCCTAGTGTGCTGTCAAATTGCGAGTGACTCATGGCTACCTCGGAACCATGGGGTTTTCAGGGCAAGAGATAAGCAAAGGTGGTTTGCCACAGCCTTCCTCTGCATAGCACCACCAGTCTTGGTGGCCTCCCATTCAAGTACTAACTGTGGCTGACCCTGTTCAGTTTTAAAGCTGTGAGAGAATGGGTTAGTTAGAGCTATTGGGCTACTACTTGGAGGGGAAAGGCTAGGTAGATGCAAAGACCACATACTGCAAACGCCACAGTGCCTGCCAACCCCTTTCTTGGTACCCACCAAATGTTTTTAGATAGTGGTTGGGGCCATGTGGGGCTCTTGCCCATCAGGGCTTCTTATTGGCCCCTGCAGATCTGATTGGCTGTGCAGATTAAAATAATATTGTTTCAGTTATGGCTGCCCCCACAGTGTTGGTTCTCTCTCTCTCTCCTCTTTTCCAGTGCATTTTTAAAAATACCTATCTTCTCCTCTGTGCTTTAGCTTCCTGTGTGTGGTTGGCCCCGCCTCCTGCAGTAGACATTTTGTGGTTGGCTCCACCTTCTGCGGCAGCCATTTTGTAGTTGCGCCCAGCAGCCTGTTTCAGAATTCCAAAAGGTGCCCACAGGCTCAAAAAGGTTGGGAACCCCTGCTCTAGTACACAGATCTACAGCCCCAAGAACTCATCTGGTTTCTGGAGCTTTGCCAAATCTATGTGAGCAACAAACACACTCCAAGATTCCAGCCCATTGGTTTACAACCCTGTTTTATGCTTATTTGAGCAGCGGCAGGCAGGCATAATATCTAGAAAACTGGCGCATATATTTCTACAAACATTAAAAATGTGATACATTATTGAGTCAATAAGCTGGTTTTTTTTTCATCTTTGATCCCTTTATTTGGGATTATTTAAAGGGCAATGGAAGGTGCAGGTGGAGAGATTTATCTGAATTAGGCCAGAGGTGTATAACACGGTTGTCAGGGTGGCAGATTTTTGGCAGGCTGATGATAAACATGCCATTAATGATTTTGCTGACAGACTCCTGCACTGGACCATTTCCAGGTTTCATCCGTTCCGTGCCAGTTCGGCCTTTTTTTACATCCAGGAAACCGTGCCATCCTGGATCCAGATATCAGGCGTGATATTTTTATGACAAAAGTGCTAGGGTGTATATTAGAAGGCAGTGCAGACTTTGGAGGGAATGGAGGCTTTGGAAGAGGGCAGCATTTTAGAAACAAGTGTTAAGGTCTCAGATTTGACTTTCGGAAAAGTGCTTATTTATGGATGAGACCATGCAGACGCTCACGCCTTAAAAGCGCTAGAAACTTTTACATACAAAATCTGGGGCTGGTTTAAACTGGTATGGAAACAGTGCAGAAAAAGCGGCAAAGAGAATAGGGAAGATGCAACAAATTATGATTACTTTGTGAAGAACGTTTAAATATTGCTTGAATTCTTTGCTATTCTTAACACAAAACAAGTAATAGTGTTCTTAGGATGCCACTGTCAGACCACAGTGTCACTATTAAAACCAAAGTGGCTTCTCCAGGATTAGAAGCTGAAGATTGCTTTCTTCCATTGTTTGATTGGTTTAACTGGATTGAATTAGTAAATGGGAGCTTGCTCTTCCCTCTTCTCCAGCAGGTGAATTCTTAGGATGCATTCAAAGAAAAAGACTGTAATCTTTCTGAATTTTTCTGAACCTGTCTATGCTGTGGAGGGAGGGAAGGTAGCATGGTATATAACCCAAATCTCATCAGATCGTAGAAGCCAAGCAGTGTCGATACTTGGAAAGGAGACCACCAAGGAAGGCTCTGCAGAGGTAGGCAATGGCAAACCACCTCTGCTTCTCACTTGCCTTGAAAGACCCTTGCTGGGGTCACCATTAGTCTTGGATGGGAGACCACCAAGGAAGGCTCTACAGAGGAAGGCAATGACAAACCACCTCTGCTTCTCACTTGCCTTTAAAGCCATTTGCTGAGGTCACCATAATCTGGGATGGAGACTACCAAGGAAGGCTCTATAGAGGAAGGCAATGGCAAACCACCTCTGCCTCTCACTTGCGTTGAAAGCCCCTTGCTGGGGTCACTATAAGTCTTGGATGGGAGACCACCAAGGAAGACTCTGCAGAGGAAGGCAATGACAAACCACCTCTGCTTCTCACTTGCCTTTAAAGCCATTTGCTGAGGTCACCATAAATCTGGGATGGGAGACTACCAAGGAAGGCTCTATAGAGGAAGGCAATGGCAAACCACTTCTGCCTCTCACTTGCCTTGAAAGCCCCTTGCTGGGGTCACTATAAGTCTTGGATGGGAGACCACCAAGGAAGACTCTGCAGAGGAAGGCAATGGCAAACCACCTCTGCCTCTCACTTGCCTTGAAAGCCCCTTGCTGGGGTCACTATAAGTCTTGGATGGGCGACCACCAAGGAAGACTCTGTACAGGAAGGCAATGGCAAACCACCTCTGCTTCTCACTTGCCTTGAAAGCCCCTTGTTGGAGTCGCCATATGTCAGCTGTGGCTTGACAACACTTGACACCCACACATAGTGCAGAGGAGGGAGCAGGTATGTTCTTCTGTGTAGTTTTTGGAAGACCTTAAGCTAAGATAGTTCATGTATTAGTTGTGCGTGTAAAGTACCATCAAGTTGCAGCAAACTTATGGTGACCCCAATACGGTTTTCAGAGAAAGAGATGAAGAGAGGTGGTTTGCCATTGCCTGTCTCTGTGTTATAACCCTGGACCTCCTTGGTGGCATCCTAACCAAGTGCTCACTAGGTCTAACCCTACTTTGCTTCTTGGATCTGACAAGATAGGGTTAGGCCAGGCCATCCAGGTCCGGGCATGTATCATTTCGCCTTGCTAAAAAAAACAACCACTTTTTGTAAGCTGGAGAGCTGCAGCTGTTTTGAACTGCTGCATCTGCATAATTAACTAGCATGACAACGGATATCCTAGTGAGATGTTACAACAGAGTGACAGCCCCAAGTGACAACAGTGTTGGAAATTATAATGAGTTTCCTCCCACTGATTGAGTCTTCCAGGCACTTGGACTGACAAGCATCAACATTGGATTTTGGTCCAAGCTAAGTGCACAATCCAGATTAGAACGATGTCTTTGGCCAAGTCTGAGTGTTCAGGGAGCTGTTTGGGTCTGAGAGCAATAAGCTTGGAGCAGAAAGTGATTGGTCTCTCTGGATCAGTGTCCCAGATGACCAAGGGGTAACATGCTGATTTTACGGGATGGTACTGGAGTTTTAACAGTTGATGATCCTTGTTGTTTTTCCCTGTGTGTTACTAGTGATATCCATTTATTGCACGTCTTTTAATTGCCTATTGCAACAGTGTTTTAACCAGGGCTATTTTGGGGCAGGAACACACAGGAACGGAGTTCTGGCTGACTCCTGAGTTGGCCATACCCAACAGGAACTCATTAGCATAATAGCCACACCCAACAGCAGAAATTCATTAGGATTGGCTACATGAGGGGTGTGTGGCCTAACATGCAAAGGAGTTCCTGCTACTAAAAAAGACAACAAACAAGGTAAACAGAATAAGAAGCAAAAGGTGGGTGTAGCTGGATGACCACACTTTGGGTAACACGGGGGTGTGGCCTAATATGCTAATGAGTTTCCACTGTTGGGTGTGGCCTGTTATGCTAATGAGTTCCTGCTGGGCTTTTTCTACAAAAAACTTTTGTTGTAGTTTTAACTGTTGACTTTTTTTACTGTGTGTCACCTTGTGTGTTCGTATAAAGTACTGCCAAGTTGCAACCAATTTATGGTGACCCCATAGGGTTCTCATGGCAAGAGTCTAACAGAGGGGACTTGCCATCGTCTTCCTCTGCACAGCAGCCCTGGAATTCCTTGATGGTCTCCCATCCATGTGTGGACCGGGGCCGACCCTGCTCAGCTTCCAAGTTCTGATGAGACCAGGGTAGTCTGGGCCGTGCAAATCAGGGCATGTGGTCCCTTGGGCCTGCTGTTATCAGCCAGAGGAAGGATTGGGTATAAACATTTTAATAAATGCACTGGCATGCATTTTAAATCTGGGAACACTAGAAATAATAACAACATTGGGTTTCTCCTTTTTTGCCTTCTATCTCTTGAGACTATAATATGCATTCCTCTAATGCTTCGGCGGGGTTTTCATGTTGTTCCCCCCAAAATCACTCCATGAATGATTTACAAATAAAACCTGAGAATCCTATGATTTATATGACCTTCTACAGCCAAAAGAAATGCCTTTGGCACTGCGTCCATCTCCCAGATTTCCTGGTAGCTCCAGCCTTGGGATCTTCAGCTTCTAGGCATTCTGTCTTTGTAAAATCTCTCAACTTGCTACATTGCCCATTAAAGTCAAAGGAAATATTTGCACTGGCATTGAATGCCTTTAAATCAGGCCACCTATAAATACTTTATTCACAGTCATGAACCCAATTACTCACAAGTTGTCCTGTTCACCTTAGTGCAGCTGAGGTACAGAAATTTATTAACTTGCAGCTTTTATTTTAAAGGCCATCATGTTGAGGTGGATGGAGAATTCAGCCTGGATGCTGGATCATACCCCCTCATTGACGAAGTACAAGGGGGGTGACCTTGAGAAGTCTACTGTGAGGCCCTGTTCTCAGGATAAAACGAAATATGACTCATCAGGCCTTTTGATGCATTGAGTAGAGCTGGAGAAATTGTAACAAAGGCCAGTCTGAATTCTACCTGCTGTCTTTTCTATTTGCATTCACTGTATATCTCTTGTTTTATCCTCCCATTCTGGCAATCAGTTGAAATATTCATTGAGACATAATAGTACAGTCCTGCGTAGGATTCTTCCTCCTCAGAATATGTGTATTCTTTGGGGAGGGGTCAGTTGCTTGAAATGTTAAAATCACCATGTTTTGTTGCTAACCCCCAGGTAAGGCCTGGAAATCTTCTGGAATTAGATCTCATCTCCAGGCAAGAGAGATCAGCTGCTTTGGAGGGTGGAGTCCACTGAGGTCCCACCCCTCCCCAAGCCCCTCCCTCCCCAGACTCCACCCGCAAAATCTCCAGGTATTTCCCAACACAGAAAAGGCAACCCTAATAAATATGGAAAGTTTGCAAACTGGGAAGAAGGCAGTGCTAGAAGTCATGCCATGAGGTTTTGAAATGGGGGGCCGTCTAAGGTGCATTCTTTGTGGGGTGGTACAGTCCTTGCAGGACATCTCTTCTTGAATGTTTAATCAGCTCTTTTGCACAGAGTATCAGGATTAAATTATTACTGGACTCAACATATAGCAAAGAATCTTAATGAGAGAGAGCCGCAACAATTCTCATGAAGATGGAGAGCAGGCCAGGACATGATTTAACGACTTAATCAGGGATAATCATGAAATTGAAATGGCAGCCATAAATCCTGTAAAGGATTCTTGAATCATAGGAATTATTTTAAGCACCTTCTTGGGGGCCTTATCTCTTCATACAGGAAACAGAAGTGATTAGACATCAGCTTCATATGCCCAAAAATGCACGCCCTGTTGGCTTTATAATTTGTTGTTACCCTCTACCCACAGCAAATGGCCCGCAGAACATAAAAAGGGAATTAATAGTATATCTTTTCTGCATTCATAAAGGGTAGATGGGAAAATAATTTGAACAATGAAGCTTAAAGCAGCTCGACCAAATATCTCTGAGCAGAGCTTTGTATTTAATCTCTCCCCCCCTAAAACTTTAAGAAATCTGTTGCTGAGACTGTAAATTTTACTTTACTATGGATTCATAGGTATATATTTTTAAATGGTTATTTCATTTATACTGCAGCTTTTCTTAAAAATAGCCTTAGTGAATGTCTGTTAGCTGTCTTTCTAATTAGGAAATTATATATATTTAAAATGATTGCTTCATTTATGCAGCAGCTTTTCTTAAAAAAAATAGCCTCAATGAACATCTATCAAGGGTTGTTTTTAAATCATATCATTAGGTGTTAAGTATTATGTATTATTAATACTCTTACAATTGAGGCCATTATGAAAGATCCAGATAAATTTCTTCTTTTTTTATTATTCTTCATATGTGCGTTTGTATGTGCCTATGAGTACACTTTGAAGTCACGGCGACCTTTGGTGACTGACCCCTCTGGGGGCCTGTAGGATATTCAGAGAGGCGGCTGAATAAAGCCTGCCCCTGTCCTCCCGTCTGCTGGTATTCCAAGGAGGTCTCCCATCCAAGTACTTGCTAGACTTGACCCTGCTTAGCTTCTGAGATCTGATGAGGTTGGCCTTGCTTGGGCTATCCAGGTCAGGGCAAGCCAGATAAATTTCTTAACTCCAGTGAATTTTCTGGGCCAAACCAGATGAGAAAACTGAGCATTTCATGGATGAGCTTCCAAGCTTTTCTTTAAAAAATACATTTATTGATTGACTACATTTAATTTATGTATGTATGTATTTACTTCCTAACTAAAAGGGGCTCCGGGGTAGTGTACACCATTCTTCCCTCCTCCACTATAATCTCACATCAACCCTTCGAGGTAGGCTAGAATGAGTTGATGTGACTGGCCCGAGGTCACCCAGCAAGCTTCATGGCAGAGTATGGATTTGAACACAGGACTTCTGGATCCTAGCCCAGCACTTGAATCCCTGCGCAAAGCTGGCTCAGGCAGGCTTGTGGGACTTCCATTTAAATCAGGACTATGATATAGTGGGGAAGAGCTATTAAGTCTTTCTCCCACACTATTTTCCTGACCTGGAAGCCGTCCTGAAGAGTTACTCCTTGCCATTTTTGAGTAAACATTCCAGGGCCTGCATGTTGCTCCAACTGGGCTGTTTCAGTGGAGACGGAGGCTCGATATAGACATACTAACCACCTTCCCCCACGCTACAGACCCAGTCTGAATGGGAGCCTTGCCTGCCTGCTTTTTAAACGGAAAAATGTTGAGGAACTCAAAAATAATGAATGCCTAGCACATGCCGGGGCCCTGGGGATCCAGGCAATGTACCAACGGGGGAGAGTGGCTGTTAAGTATGAGACTCAACAACGGAATAAGCTCAACAAGTGATTTCAGCTTTATTGAACGGCAACACCAACTCAGGAACACACAACAACAAGTGGAGCACAGCTCCCTTTTTAAACTATCCCGGCCTTTCAAAGCCACTCCCAGAACATGTTAAAGACCAATCGAAACACAGGGATAAAGGCCAATCAGGACCGTTCTCTCTTAGATACATTTTCACACAGTGATTGGATATTTACAGAGGTTTCGCAGAAACCAGCCAATGGTAATGCGACAGCTGAAGAGCCACATTCAGAGTCAAGCTTAACATGGCAATGTATAGGCTTGATTTACAGTTTAATACATAACAGTTGCGGTGTTAACTGTTCTGATCAAGCATCTTCCTCTGAACAGGAGAGACAGCAAGAGGAAGTCTTTGTGCGGGCGCTCTCACAGCAGCTCTGCAGATCAGTTTCTTGTTGGCTATTCTTCTGCTTGCTTACAATGGGGGGGAGAGACCAAGTTCAGAATCTTCTGTGTTTTGTGTCATGACCTTGCAACAGATTCCTATACGGTGTCTGTTTGTAAACATCACCTTCACCTTGGACTTGACTCTCTTGGTTGTCAGTAATGTGATACCAGGCCAGCCATCTCACTGAACAATGAAGGGTGTGCAAGGAAAAGGAAACAGCAGCAGCCTGATTTGGATCCCATTCTCCTGTAATTCTTGTAATTTGAGCGGGGGCTGTATTGTTTTATTTTTATTTATTTTATTGGATTTATATCCCGCCCTCCCTGCATAGCAAGCTCAGGGTGGGTTCCATCAAACATAATAAACAATGTACAGCATACAAAGAGTTAAAACCGTTAAGGTAAAGGTAAAGGTTCCCTTGCTCGAAAGCCAGTCGAATCCGACTCTAGGGTTGCGGTGCTCATCTCCGTTTCAAAGCTGAAGAGCCAGCGCTGTCCGAAGACGTTTCCATGGTCATGTGGATGGCATGACTAAACACCAAGGTGCACAGAACGCTGTTACCTTCCCACCGAAGTGGTACCTATTTATCTACTTGCAATTTCTTGCTTTCGAACTGCTAGGTTGGCAGGAGCTGGAACTAGAGACGGGAGCTCACCCCGTCATGCAACACCCGGGTCTCAAACTGCTGAACTACTGACCTTCCACAGCCTGCAGATCAGCATCTTAACCACTTGAGCCACCGCAGCAAAACCGTTAAAAACCCCAATAAAGTACAACAACATTCCTCTGGTACAAGTCATCGTTAAAGCCTCACTGATGCCGTCTCTTTCAAGTTTTGGTCCTTAGCAATGCTCCCTCTAAGCTGTGGAATCCTGTGAGCAAGAATTCTACTTTCTGAGCGACTTGACAGTACAGTTGTGAGCAGGTGATTTGGCTACTGCATCAATTAGTGTGATCCGGAGCCCTCCTTCCTGAGCTAAGACAAAAATGTGTGAGCCGGAGGCTAAAAAACTTTGAGCTAGCTCACACTAACTCATCTTAGAGGGAACACTGGTCCTTAGATGGTGGTGCAGATCTGACTCACTGAGGAGAGGCCCAGTAGAGGGTGGGGGACACTCGCCGCCCTAACCAAAAGCCTGGCGGAAGAGCTCCATCTTGCAGGCCCCTGATCTCATACGGGAGCTCATTCCGCCAGGTAGGACATAAATTCCATAACCGTTTCCCTGGAAAGCTCTTCTTTTGGGTGCAAGCAACTAACCGTCTCATCTAACCTCCTCCTCTAGCCTTCACCTAAAGCATCCTGCCCCCAAACCAGACTTCAAGCTCTCCCTCCCCACTCCCGCACCGGCCACTTGGTTTTCATTTAGTGTATTAGGAGGGTATAGGTGCCAGTGCTATCTGGATTTCATGCTTCAGGCACCAAAATGTCTTTGATTCTGGCTGCGTTCACACACACTAAATAATCCACTTTCAATGCACTTTCAAACTGGATTTTTACTGTGTGAACTGGCAAAATCCAGTTTGAAAGTGCATTGAAAGTGGATTGAAAGTGGATTATTTAGTGTGTGTGAACATAGCCTCTGTTTATAAAAAAGGTATATGTTGCTTTTAAAAAGAATATATTGACCCGGCATCACCTACTTATTGCCTAGCCGCGATCAAAGAACCAGAAGTACCTGGAGAGCATGCGGATGACTTGTTTCTCTTCAATTTGTTACGTTATGAAAGGCGCTTTTAGAACCCTCTCTGTATTAGGCAGCCATCAATATAGCCCGGCTAAATGGCTGATTAGGCTTGCTCTCTCTTGATCACATGACGACAGTGCCGTGTGGGGCTCACCTGATGGGACGACGGCGGAAGGGGAACAACAGAAGCGCTATTCTTAGGTGCGGCTTTTGTCCTTGGCTAGTGGGAGTCGCTGCGCCTAATAGTTTCTGTCAGTCTCTCACTTAAGATCTTTTCTGCCCGTTTAAAAGCAAAACAAGAGTGGACCTGGATTTTTATTTATATATATAAAATTTCAGCAGCAGGACTGCTGTGCTTCGGCAGGGCAGGAATTACTGGCAACCGTGCTTGCTCTCTCCGGCTCTTCCTCCTCCTCCTCCTTGTCCTGCTGAGCTGCTTTTGATGTGGGGTTGGCTGTGAACTGAGATAACAAGACCTGGATTGTTTTCCTCCCTCCTCTGCTAATGTTGGCACGACATTGGGGAAATAACTAAATAGCCCTGCCCTTTGTCGAGAGATGGAGATAGTGGCTGCTCATTTGCCTTTCAAGGACAGGGAAAGGGTGAATCTGTGATTTGCAAAGTGGGTTGACCTCCTTGCATAAGAATCACTCTGGATTATTGTTCACCGTTTCCTTTGTAATTGTGTGTTTTGGAACTTTTACTCCTCAGATTTCTTTGGCTACGCTTTACTTTGTGCAATAGAAAATTAATCACTTTTTCAATATACAGGTTTCCCTCCCCAGCTAAGAGAAACAGGACAGGCTTTCTGAAGCAGGATTGCCAGCTCTGGGTTGGGAAATACCTGGAGATTTTGGGGAAGGGCAGGGTTTGCGGAGAGGAGGGACCTCAGCAGGGTATAATGCCACAGAGTCCAACCTCCAAAGCAGCCCTTTTCTCCAGGGAAACGGATCTTGGTTGTCTGGAGATCAACTGTAATAGTGAGAGATCTCCAGGTGGCACCTGGAGGTTGGCAACCCTATTCTAAAGTGCAACAATAGTTTTTTTATTTAATTTATATCCCGCCTTCCCCACCAAGGCAGACTCAGGGCGGCTTACAACAATTAATAAAATACAATTAGAATACAATTAAAGCATGTCATATGTCATAAGAATATAAATAACTTAAAATAACTTAACTTAAAACATAAGACACATAAAAACGCTGGAACATATCAGGTAGTAAGAGCAGCAATTCTTCATGGCATAGCTTAGGTAACTGTTGGATGACGATACTTTCACACCAGCTCAGTTCTCATTTATTGTGCAGCGGGCTGAGGACAAGGATGATAGGTCCCAGGGCACAGGCCGGAAGCAAAGATGGCAAAACCAGGGCACAGGTACACTCCTCAGTGTATGGTGCAGCTCCTTAATCAAACGCCTGGTGGAAGAACTCCGTCTTGCAGGCCCTGCGGAACTGTAAAAGGTTGACATTGCATAAGCAATGAGATTCTCCATTACGGTGACCACCCCCTGTGACATCATGGAACCAGTAAATCAGTTGGTTCCCTAGGTTCTCGGAACAGAGTGACCAGTCATTCTCCAACTGCTGCTGTAATTACATTCTTATCTTTCTGTTACTTGGAGGTACAAGAAAATGGCCCTTCATAAGTGCACCGCCAGATCCTAGGGCAAGGGAACACATGGGTATTTCTATCCTCACAAGTGCACTGCCAGATCCTAGGGCAAGGGATCTTGGGTCTGTGCTCAACTGGACACAGACCTGGGCAGTACCCCAGGAAAAAGATTTGTTGTCTTCTCCCAATCTCGATGCTTCAGCACACTGCTTGTAGATAATCTGATTTATTATTTAAGCACAGTGGGGCAATTTACTTGCCAAACAGGAAACTTAGTTGCTAGAAAAGGTGCAATCAGTATTTAACTCTTAAGAAAGTGTGTTCAATATATTGGCAAAGTGCCGTAAACACAGAAGAAAGATACCCATCAGATTCTTTAGGGTTTCATTTTTAACAGTGCAGTCCTAAATAGAGTTACACTCTTCTAAACCCATTGAGATCAGTGGATTTAGAATGGTGTAACTCAGTTTAGGATTGCACTGTTGATCTGCTCAGCTTCGAAGTGTGATCCAAATATCCCAGCAGCAAAGCTGTTTCACTCCCTTCTAACAAGCATGAGATCCTTGTTTGATATGACTCCAGCTTGTAAAGTGCTAAGTGGCTCCGCTGCTCCTTCGGGACTGGACTGATCGTTGACCAACAGCATCTCAGCCTCAACAGAAGCTCAAGCCAGGCAAGATTGAAGATTGATCAATGGTCGAACTAAATAGGGATTAAGGATTCAACCTCTTTCTAGGCAGAGTTGCACTTCCCCATGGGAGCATGTTTGTAGCCTGGTGCTGCTATTTGGCAGATCAGTCCAAGGCAGATTTACATCCTTCTAAGCTTGCCCACTTCAGTGGATTTATGGTGTCACTGTGTTTAGGATCGCATTTCATGTGGTGATTTTATAACTGAAACTCTTTTCCTGTGTTTTTAAGTGCCCTGCTGGTATTGCTTCCTGTGGTTTTGGTATAAGCTTTCGTTTGCACGCACGCTTCCTCAGATACAGTGAAACAAGACGTCCTCTACCATTACATATAGGCACTCAGCTGTTTTATCGATTCTTTCAGGATTCTTCTAGCAGTTTCAAAGCTGGTCTTGTACGCTCTTCTGCGAACCACTTTGGGGATATTCTATACAGAAGTGGCAAACAAATAATCTACACAAACCGTGTAGATGTGCTTTTGATGTTCCCAGTTGTGTCATTTGGGAGTGGCTGGGCTTCAGGAGGAACTAGGTTTGCCAATCACCAGGTGAAGGCTGGAGATCTCATAGTATTTCAACTGATCTCCAGGTGACAGAGGTCAGCTCCGCTGGAGAAAATGGGTACTTTGGAAGGTGGGCTCTATATTATTGCACCCTGCTGAAGCCCCCCCTCCCCATACCCTGCCATCCCTAGATTCTATCCTCAGAATCTCCAGGAATCTCCCACGCTGGAGTTGGCAACCCTAGAAGGAACACATGGTTATTTACTGTATTTCTATCCTCAGACTGTGCTTCTGCCCACCTCCCAACCATCAGTCTGTCAAGAATTACTGTCATCCTAGCACAGACCATCACCATCGGCCTGTCCATTTTGCAGGACAGAACAAAAAGGGGGAAATGCCCCGTGATAATGACTGACTTTGCATGCCAACAGCATGGCTACAGAAATAAACAAGAAATGCATCTCTGTGCTCCTAATTTCCCACAACCCCCTGTATCCAGAGTGTGTGTGTTTGCACCTGTGCTTTGGGGGGGAAAGCTGAATGGCTGCAGGGAATCATTCCCTGTGCTAATCTGCATCTGCTAAGGGAAGGCAAGCCATGAGTAATCCTTGCAGCTGCCTGTGAAGTTGCTTATTCAGAATCAATATGCGAGCCTCGGCCCCTCCCCGACTCACCGATTTCTAGTCATGGGCACCTCTCTTCGCTGCTCTTTTCCTCTCCCAGATTTCTCTTCTTTCTGGCCTCCTTTTCCTCCCGGCATCCCTACAGACCATTCCCTCTGTCTGCTTTCTCCTGCCCAAATCCCTTAGGCTCCCTGTGTTTTCTCTGCCTGCCTGGCATCAGAGCAGCTCCGTCAGTGGCAACCAGAGGGCCCTAGAGCTCCCCTTCAGTCTTTCCAGTCCTGCTTTCACACATGTTCTTGATCTTGCCACGGTGATCCATGCCACAGTTACCTCCAGACTAGACTACTGCAATGCATTCTATGCAAGGCTGCCCTTGAGGAGAGGTCAGAAACTTCTGGTGTTCCAGAATTCAGCTGCCAGATTGTTGACCGGCTCAGGTCGGAGTACCCATATACAGCCAATCGTGAGGTGGCTGCGCTGGCTGCCAGTTTGTTTCTGGATTAGGTTCACGATGCTGGTTATTACCTTTAAAGCCCTAAACGGTCTGTGACATATCTGAAGGACCGCCTCTCCCCCGTGCTGCTTGCGCTCATTATTGTCCAATTTCTTGGTCCTCGGGAACTCGGGCTCTGGTCACACTGCAAAGGTAATTGCGCTTTGTTCCCGCTTTGTTTAAATCAGGAACATTTTTCTTCGCATTGGGCTGACTAGATGCAGCCAGCCCCTCTCTTACAGCACCCACTCGCCTGCTGCTGTGCCGTCCCTCCAGGCAATCCTGCTGGCCACGGGGGAGATTCGGGCGGCTGCTGCTTCTGCCGACACTTGGGGGGGTGCCGCCACCACCGCCATTGCCCCATGAAAACAGGCTCCACCGTGTCTGCCATGTCCACCATCCTCCTTGCCGGCCCCGTCCAGGCTGCCGGAGCCCCCGCCTCTCGTTCCCGCCTCCAGGGCCGTCTTTTGTGCTTTTTTTTTTAAAGCTTCTGGTTTGAGCGCTTGACTAAACATGCGCTTAATAAATCCATTATTAAACGTTAAATGGATTTATTAAGCACGTTTGCTCAAGCGCTCAAACCGGAAGCTTTTTTAAAAAAAAAAGCACAAAGAGCATTCAGATGGCCCTAATCGCAATCATTGCAAAAGATGGGCTGTCCAGATAGGCGGAATTGTGCATTCAAAGCGGAAGTGCCAGGAAAACACTTGATTTTCCAGGGGTCAGGAAAACCTGGCATCATTGCGCGAGTGAGCCTGCTTCGGGGCGGGAGGTGGATTGGCGTGTGTGAACATGAAACTGACATGCGCAAGGAAACAGCAGCGAATCCCGATCAAAACGGCAATGTGACCGGACCCTCTGTCTTGCTTCCACCAGGGCGAGGGCTTTTTCCGTCACAGCCCCGTCCTGGTGGAATGCCTTAGCAGAGGAGACACGTGCCCTGTGGGACCTGTCGAGGATCCGCAGGGCATGCAAGACAGAATTGTTCTGGCAGGACTTTGGTTAATCTTTTTACTCTCAGTGACTGCTGGTCTGCCAGATGTTTTCTTTCTGCAATATTTCTAGGTTCCTGGAGAAGGTCACGATTTTAACTGTTTTTGATTTGTTTTAATGATGAGCCTTACGGTTCAGCTGTAGGTTTGTTTGTTTGAAATGCTGTGAGCCACCCCAAGCCCCGCATTGCGAGAGGGGAGGGTGGGATATGGTTGTAAGCAGTGTTCCCTCTAAGCTGAGTTAGTGTGAGCTAACTCACAGTTTTTTAGCCTCCGGCTCACACATTATTGTCTTCGCTCAGGAAGGAGGGCTCCAGAGCAAACTAATTTATGCAGCAGCCAAACTGCTTGCTCACAACTGTAATGCCAGTAATTCACAAAGTAGAATTTTTGCTCAGAAGACTCCACAGCTTAGAGCAGGTGTGTCAAACATGTGGCCCAGGGGCCAGATCAGCACCCCTCCCCGGAGGGCTTCCATCAGGCCCACAGTGGAACGGGCCATCTCTGGCTTCCAGTTCTGCTTCTGCTGCTGCATCATAGCTTGCTTCGCCAGACTCTCTTAATCACTCAGCCATTTCATGTTTCAACCTGGGCCCTAGACTCAGAACGCTGAGCCTGAGATTTCTGTGGTGAATGTCAATAAATCAAAAGTAGGTTTGCAGTTTACAGAGCTAATGTTTTAAGCAAGTTTTTAGTTTAAGTTTAAAAAAATCTTTGTGTTTGTGTCCTTTATAAAGTTTTTATCTCTGCCACCTGGCATTACATTTTATGGCACACGTGGCCCGGCCCAACAAGGTTTCATTCGTGTCAGATCCGGCCCTCCTAACAGATGAGTTCGACACCCCTGGCTTAGAGGGAGCATTGATTGTAACCCCTTAGTCCCAAGGGCCAGGTTCAAAGTCTGTGGTAATGTTCACAAACTCAAAATGTGCATCTGGTTTATTTAAATACAAACAGAAAGCCACGGTGAGAAACATTCCCAAAGATACTAATGCTGGTTCACTACCCACGGTCTCAGAGCAGAGGCCTCCTTGCAATCCACTTTGCGGAAGGCTCAGACAGACAACACTGTGTCTTCTTCCTGAGGCTAAGCCTGGAGCAGAGTCCCAGATGTCAAGACGGCCTTCTTACAACAGCAGGGACTCTTCCTGTTTAGATGCTAGATGAGTCTCCAGGCTTGTCCGTTGCCCTAGGAGCGGCTCCCCTTTCCTCCTGGCAAGACAGCGGGGCGGCTCTGTAGGAGGGTGCTGCTTTCGGTGCAGTCAATGAAGCGTTCAGCTGTCAGCAATTCCTGCTCCTCGGCTCTTCCCAGCTACTGCAGGGAGGATTGTTCAGTTCTTCCCTGCTAGTAATTTCCAGCTCTGTCTTATCTGTCCTTTTTGGACCCAAAGTTTGTAAAACAAGCTTTGCCCTTCAGAGAGCACTACCTTCAGTGCTTCTCAATCTGCCTCCTCTTCTTCTCCTTACAGCTAGCCCAGTCCTGCTTTATCCTACCTCTCATTGTCAGGGCAGCGCTTTCCAAAGCATGCCCCATGAGCCTCTGCTAAACATGCAAATTAACACACGTCTATGTACACATCAGCTATCTGCTAGTCTGGTCTGGCGTCAGGTCTATCTAAGTTTCTGCAATCTGCTAATCAGGCCTAGGCCCCAACCCCTTTCCCCCCCCAGTATAGGCTGAAAAACAAACAAAATGTTGCATAATGCACTGTCCATGCGCTTTGGCAGTTGTTTGCATCTGGACTTTCTGCAGGAAAATCCAGTTGCAAACATGTGCTAAAGTGCACTGAAAGTTAGGGAATGCCAGCCTCCAGGTGGGACCTGGGGATCCCCTGGAATTACTGCTCATCTCCAGACTACAGAGATAACTTCCCATGGAGAAAATGGATGCTTTGGGGGGTGGACTCTACGGCATTGTGCCTCACTGAGGTCCCTGTCCTCCCCAGGGTCAACCCCAAATCTCCAGGAGTTTCCCAGACTAGATCAGGCAACCTTCCCCCCCCCATCCCCTGTCAGTGGCCAGGGGACCTGGCAACCCTACTGAAAGTGCATTATCCATCACGTGTAAAACCAGCCCAAGACAAGTTTAACCACCAATACCGCTATCACCCCCACTATAGAACCATAGCACATTACGATAGGGTTTGTGCCAATCTATGCCCTTGTAGCCAGACTGCAGCTGCCAATGTGACCTATTGCAGTTGCATCTATTGAAAGTACAACTATACAAACGGAACTTTTGTCAATTGCCGTTCTCCTCCTCTTAATATGCTTTCTCCTTTTTTGTTTGCAGGAGCTGGTGGGAAGCAACCCTCCACAAAGGAACTGGAAAGGAATTGCAATTGCGTTACTTGTTATTCTGGTTATCTGCTCCCTGATTGTCACTTCGGTTATCTTGCTGACACCAGGTATTTATATAGCCTCTAGATTTTGTTGCGGTTGGTGATAATTTCAGTGTCACTAGAAATGCATTTTAAAAAGGCAGAGGCCAGATTAAATTCAAGACAAAAGATGGAACAATCAGATGGGGAGGGGGGGAATCTCTCCCCTTTTCTTTGAAGTTCCCTTCATCCTGAATGCATTTTGATGGCACCTGACCACACATGTCCATGCTCAGTATGGACCAGAGGAGGAGGAGGAGGAGGTTGGATTTATACCCTGCCCTTCACTTGGAGTCTCAGAGCGGCTTACAAACTCCTTTCCCTTCCCCTCCCCACAACAGACACCCTGTGAGGTAGGTGGGGCTGAGAGAACTCTAACACAAACTGCTCTTTCAGGAACAGCTGTGCCAGAGCTTGTGACTGACCCAAGGTCACATCAGCAGGCGCAAGTAGAGGAGTGGGGAATCAAACCCGGTTCTCCCAGATTAGAGTCCGCACACTTACCCAGTACACCAAACTGGCTCTCCTGGCACTACACCAAACTGGCAGTAGCTAGGATTTGTAAACAGACATGTCTGTATCCACACGATGACTGCTCAGTGTTCTAAAAACGCCACACTGGTTCCGACAGGAGCAGGTTAGGTAATGCTGTTGGCTCGCCTGCATTTTGATTGGGATTACATTGGCCTAAAATATAGTGATTTGCAGAGCGTGGCAGCCCATCGAGGGAGGTATCTGGGACAGTTCACTGAAGCAAAATGAAGTTCTCTCTACCCATTTTCCTCTATTCATTTGTGCATTTTACTTCTCCTCCAGTAAGTTGCCTTGCAATGTAAATTTAGACGTATACTAATAAAACAGAAGGAGGGTGCTCCGTCTAGAGCTCTCTGGGCAGAGCTCTGTTTGTGAGGTCCATCAGCAGAAAATCAGGGCAGGGTGTTGGCCACAAGAAGGAGCTCCTCTGTGGGAGCCATTTTGTGAGCTATCAAGATTTTGACAGATTACAACTACTGGACTCCCAGAAACCATGGATAAGATGGCCTCACACCAGCTGATAGCCAGTTTGGTGTAGTGGCGTATTGGATTCTAATCTGAGAACTAGGTTTGATTCTCCACTCCTCCACTTGCAGCTGCTGGATGACCTTGGGCAAGCCATAGTTATGTCAGAGCTGTTCTGGAAAGAGCAGTTCTTGAAAGAGCTCTCTCAGCCCCACCTACCTCACGGGGTGTCTGTTGTGGGGAGGGGAAGGGAAAGGAGATTGTAAGCCACACTGAGAGTCCAAAGGAAGGGTGTGGTATAAATCCAATCTCCTCCTCCTCCTCCTCCTCCTCCTCCGCCTCCTCCTCCTCTTCTTCTTCTTCTTCCTATAAAGGAACAAGGCCCCTCATGTAGCAGATGAATACAACCCAGTACTTTTAAGATGCATTCAGAGTCAGATCAAAGATGACCAAGATTCCATTCCATACATAATGGTGGGGTTAGCTAGAGTTGGTAGTCTCTAAATAGCTAGTAGGGTTGCCAAGTCTTACCTTGGCTGCAGCGGGAGGAGTCCTGGCCCTCTCTGGGAGTTCTTTGGTGCGTGCGCTTTCCACGCACACCGCAATGATGTCACCCAGAGGTGACGTCATCACATTGGGCACGTTGGGGGTGGGACCACTATCATTCAAGGGAAAACCATAGAGTTTTCCTTTGAATGATAGAGTGTCCCCCCACAACATGCCCAATGCGATAATGTCACCTCTGGATGACGTTGTCACGCCGGGCACATCTCCGTGATCCCAGCACTTTGGGGGTGGAGTTTCCCCCTGTGGCCCAATTCGGGCTGGTGGGGAACAGACCCGTTGAGCGGGGGTTTCCCCGCCCCCTCGGGGGACCTGGCAACCCCAATAGTTAGATTTTTGGAAGAAATAAAAATAAAAGCTATGTTGGATCCAACAAGAACTGCTCAAGACAAGAGGTCAGCAATCTTGTTGAATCTATGGCTACTTCTAGATTTTTGAGTACAGGAAGTGGGCAGCACAACAAGATGGCTGCTGTTGAGGGCTGAGAACAATCACAATATGGCTGCCGTTATGCACTAAGGTAATCACACTGTTTTAGCATCATTCCATGTGTCTTACAATGGAGGCTGCTGTTTCTTAATGGGTTCTCTGTGCAAACACAAAGAGGATTCTCTCCTGGGTTCTCCTGAAGCAACTCCTGCTCCAGTCAGGTGGAGGGAAGCCAGGACTGGGCCGGCTGATTGCTTTGTGGAAGAAGCCAATGGGCCTCAGGAAAATCCACTGGTGTCTGCCAAGGTACCCGTAGGCAGCACTGAGGATCACTGCACTTGCTTGTTGTCTTCTGGAGAGAGAAAAATCACACACACACACATACACACACCCCCAATTCCTTGCAGGCACACATCTTGTGAATTATTTTAAAA
Organism: Gekko gecko; assembly: GCA_029375565.1. Lineage (NCBI taxonomy): Eukaryota > Metazoa > Chordata > Lepidosauria > Squamata > Gekkonidae > Gekko > Gekko gecko. Next base: position 91,939,906 of record JAPDNY010000011.1, on the reverse strand, counting down.
AGAAGGTTACTGCAAGCTTTAATGGCAGAGCAGTGCTAACGGTAATCTGGGACAGCTTTCCAGACTCCACTCCATGCCAGTTTTCAGAGCAAGTTGAGTGGCCAGAAGCAGCGCCCAAGGAGCAGGAGCAGAGTGAGACCTGCCGGGCAGCAGGAGGAGATGCCCCGGGAGCTGCTGTCAGGACTCGGAGAACAGAGCAGTCTTGTAGGGCAAGGCTGGCCTGCCATGGGGCATCTAGAGTGAGGGAGGCTAGGTTGGGCATGCTGGCCAAGACAGCGGGGGAAGCCCTTGGCCAATACGAAGCCGTTCAGCTGGTGGGCCAGGGAGAAACCGCAGAGCCAGTTTAGGAGACTCTGTTGTGCATGGCTGGGAGGGATCAGAAAAGGGCAGCACAGTGCACTTTGGAAGGGCAGGTGGAGTGAAATAACTCTGCCTGTCGTTCTACCTGCAGGGCTAGCCCCTCCAGATTAGGCAATTAGACGGAAATAAAGGAGACATTCTGTTACATGCTCAGCTATCCTGGAGTGGTGTGTTTTTATTTATTTATTTATTAGTTCGATTTATACCCCGCCCTCCCTGCATATATAAATACAATTAAAAACATACATAAAACATCCATAGATAGTCAACTATCCATTTTCCTAAAGTGCTGAAAGCAATTAAAGTGCAAGAACAGAAGGGACTATACCACTACTTAGGTGATAGTCCTGATGGTTTTCTCACATTGGCTCAGTTTGACCAACAGGCATAGGGCAACTGGCCATGGACCAACAGCCCCGGCCAAAATGACTACTACACCCAGCTACTATCCTGACACTGCCCCCTGACCCAGCCCCAACCAATGCTCCCTCTAAGCTGTCAAGTTTTGTGAGCAATAATTCTACTTTGTGAGCTACTGGCATTAAAGTTGCGAGCGAGAGATTTGGCTACTGCATAAATTAGTTTGCTCTGGAGCCATCCTTCCTGAGTGAAGACAAAAATGTGCGAGCCAGAGGCTAAAAAACTGTGAGCTAGCTCACACTCTTCTGGTCCCAATGACACTTCTCAAGATTTCCAATCTCTAGCCTCTTAATACTTGAAATGGACTGAATTTTGCAAAACAAAGTCTGACATTGACTCACCCAGGGAAGAAGAAAAAGAAGAGTAGGAGGAGACTGGAGTTATACCCCACCCTTCACTACCTGAAGGAGTCTCAGAGTGGCTTACAATATCCTTTCCCTTCCCCTCCCTACAACAGACACCCTGTGAGGCAGGTGGGGCTGAGAGAGCTCTTTCAAGGACTGTTGTTGTGAGAACAGCTGTTATAGAATGTGTGACTGACCCAAGGTCACACCAGCAGCTGCATGTGGAGGAGTGGGGAATCAAATCTGGTTCTCCCAGATTAGAGTCTGTGCTGCTAAACACTACACCAAAGTGGCCAATAATAGAATATTGACACTGCTTGATTTTCCCTGGCAGAAATCCACTGCACTTCAGCTGTATATTTGCATATTTGTGTCCTATCCCTTTAGCAAAGGATGTAAACCGATTTAACATAATGTCTCTGACTGATCCCTAAGATGGGGCACGCGAGATGACAACGCCTCCCGTTACGATGACAAAATATAGCTCATTCTTTTGTCTCTCTGCAAGAGAAGTCTCCTTCCTGTCAAGAAAACATCCCCAGTGTGCTCTTTATGGGGGAATTGTAGCAGTTCCAAGCCCCTGCTGCCCTCCCTGACTTCAATTTCCTTTCCACACCTCGTTTCACCTGTTGGCTGAAAGGCACTGAATGTAAATCACTACCTAGGCGGCAGTTTGCCAGATGAGTGTATATATCACCCAAGGACTTTGCCATGGGCTGAGAGGCAGCATTGCTAGAAACTCTGGAGCCAAGTTCCCTCCCCCATTTTTTTCCTTCTGTGCATTTTTGTTTTCTGGAAGAAAAGAACACTGGATGTTTTGCAACACGTAGCACATAATATTATCAGGAGTCTTCTTGCGATACCTCAAAAGAGAAGCAAGATTTGATTGCAGCATGAGGTTTCACAGATTAGAGCCCACTTCACTGGGCAGACATGATTACTCGTTTATTTAGACATTTATACAATGCTTTTATACAGACATTTATACAGAGCCAGTTTGGTGTAGCGGTTAAGTGTGTGGACTCTAATCTGGAAGTACCGGGTTTGATTCCCCACCCCTCCACTTGCAGCTGCTGGATGACCTTGGGCAAGCCATAGTTCTGTCAGAGCTGTCCTTGAAAGGGCAGTTCTTGAAAGAGCTCTCTCAAACCCGCCTACCTCACAGGGAGTCTGTGGTGGGGAGGGGAAGGGAAAGGAGTTTGTAAGCCACTCTGAGTGCTCCGAGTGAAGGAAGTCCGATCTCCTCCTCCTCCTCCTCCTCCTCCTCCTCCTCCTCCTCCTCCTCCTCCTCCTCCTCCTCCTCCTCCTCTTCTTCTTCTTCTTCTTCTTCTTCTTCTTCTTCTTCTTCTTCTTCTTCTTCTTCTTCTTCTTCTTCTTCTTCTTCTTCTTCTTCTTCTTCTTCTTCTTCTTCTTCTTTTCTCCCCAATTGGGGCCCAAAGCATCATTCTCCACTTTATCCTCATGACAATAATCTCATTAGGCTGAGATTGAGGGCCAGCCTAGACAGTATGTCATCCCCAGGGACATATTTTACTGCTGGGATTCCATCAGTTTACAAATTCTTTGGGGGCCCATCCTGCTTGGGACCATAGGAGTGGCTCCCCCTCCCAGCACTGTTTGCAAGAATACAATTCCCTAGAGCAAGGGTGTCAAACATATGGCCCTGGGGGCTGAAACCAGCCTGTCCAAGGTTCTTATCCGGCCCGCGAGCAACTGGTGCGAGAGAGGGAAGGCGGAATGCTGCTCCCAGGGGCAGGGGGAGCAGGTGCAGGTGTTGAGGTGCGTGTGGTCAAAGCTGTCAAGAAATCAAAGGAAATGGCTAGCAGGCTGGTATGGTACCCCCTGGAAAAAAATCTAGTCTTGCATAAGATTAAATATATTTATTGGGGCTTTTATGAATTCCCCGGTAAATCAATTGCTTTCACTCCTAGGAATCAATTGCTTTTGTTTGTATTTTGAGTAAAAAAATAATATCATCAATTGGATTTGCCTGTGTCATTTAAAAAGTTTATATCTCTGGTACCTGGCATTTCATTTTATGACAGACATGGCCTGGCCCGACAAAGTACCTTCTTTGTCAGATCCAGCCCTCGTAACTAATGAGTTTGAGACCTCTGCCCTAGAGGGTTTGGGCTCTTGAAAATGTTGTTGAACTGGGACTTCAGAAACCGGGGTTCGAACTGCAGTGCAGTCAGCTAGGAAGCTCGTCGGGTGACCTTGGTTGGGTCAGTCATTCCCTCTCAGCCTACCTACCTCACGGGGTGGTTGTGTGGACAAAAATAGCAGAGAGGAGAAGGGTGTCTGTTGCCCTGAGCTCCCGGGAGAAAGAGCAGGATAACAGGTTATGACTGGATACCGAGGCTCAGCTTTAATCAGAAAATGATTAATTTTTTTCCCCTCACAGGAACGATTTAGAGAGTAAAAATCCCTTATAGCTTAAGAAGAAGAGATTGGATTTATACCTCACCATTCACGACCTGAAGGCGTCTCAAAGCGGCTTACAAACTCCTTTCCCTTCCCCTCCCCACAATAGACACCCTGTGAGGTAGGCGGGGCTGAGAGAGCTCTTTCAAGAACTGCCCTTGAGAGGACAGCTCACACCAGCAGCTGCACGTGGAGGAGTGGGGGATCAAATCCAGTTCTCCCAGTCTGCGCTCCTAACCACGACACCAAAACTGGCTCTCAAAGTGACCCCTTCACCACTTCGGGGAGGGCAGGATATTAATCCAAATAATAAATAAATAAATACTCTCAAACTGGCTCTCTTAAAAAGTGGCAATGAAGGTAGATAGCCAGACTTTTGTAGCTTTAAAGAAACTTAATCGTAATACATCATAAGTAGGGTTGCCAGCTTCAGATTGGGAAATACCTGGAGAATTTGGGGATGGAGCCTGGAGAAGGTGTGTGTGTGTGTGTGGGGGGGTTCATTGTTATATAATGCCATAAAGTCCACTTTCCAAAGCAGCCGTTTTCTCCAGGGGAACTGATCTCAGTCATCTGGGGATCAGTTGTAATACTGAGAAATCTCCAGTATTTCTCAGTATAATCTCTTAACACATGGAGGTTGGTAACCCTGGGGCTGCAATACTGAACACTCGGAGCTGCGGTGGCTCAGAGGTTAAGACACTGAGCTGCAGACCGGAAGGTCGGTAGCTCAACAGTTCGAGATCCTAATGCCGTGTGACGGAGTGAGCTCCCGTCTCTGGCCCCAGCTCCTGCCAACCTAGCAGTTCGAAAGCAAGAAACTGCAAGTAGATAAATAGGTACTGCTTCGGTGGGAAGGTGACAGCATTCTGTGCGCCTTGGCATTTAGTCATGCCGGCCACATGACCACAGGGAAGTCTTCGGACAGCGCTGGCTCTTCGGCTTGGGAATGGAGATGAGCACCACCCCCTAGAGTCAGATTTGACTGGCTTTTGAGCAAGGGAAACCTTTACCTAGAAGTAAGCCCCGCTGTATTCCGTGGCACTTTATCCTGAGTTAACATCCGTAACATTGGGCATAGGACTGGCCAGTGTCGGCATCAAGTACACTAGAAAATGCTATCAGTGGTCTTTGAGTGTTGTGTCTGAAAGAGATGTAGCGGGATGAACAGGCTGCTTTTAAAAGCCTTTTGCTCACCATTCTGAAAGAGAAAGTACTCATAACAAAAGGTATCCCTCCCCAACGTTTCCAAACATTCTCCATTTTTCTGTTTCGGGGGGAAAGAATAGAAGGAAGAGCGTGCTTTTAATAGTTTAACGGTCCTTTGTATCTTAAACCATGAGTCACGGTGTTCCAAAGCGGCTGAGAGAAATGACACTTCTTACAAATCTAATCTAGAAGAGTGCTCAGTCATTCCCTGGGTGTATGTAGCTCTGTAGAATACCAAAGAGAGGTCAAATATCGGAGCCATCTCCAGCCTCTTCTGACTTGCTCTGTCTCTGGACAGGGACCGGAAAAGTGGGGATCAAACCGCCTATTCCTAACAAACTTCAGGAGCAGATGAACAGGGACGACTCAACCAGAATCTGCCGTTGGCAAACAAGTTGCTGTAGGAGGTCTTTGCGTAGGTGGCCGGATGCTTTTGGAAAACAGAGCTGCCCTGTTTTTAGTAGGACTTCTGGAGCACCAGGGACGTTCTTTAGAAAGCAGCTTCTCCCCTGATGCTGCTATATAGTGGTAGGAAACGTTATCGTTGTGGGCCTTCTTCCTGTGTCAGCTGTTTAAGGCCTTTTAACAAGTACTATTTGACACGCAGGGCAGGTGGGTTGATGAGGCTGTGCAGGAACCTTCATCGTCTTCTGTATGTAAAAACAATCCTTTCAAAGAAAGAAACCCTGGCAGATCAGGGAGGGAGGGCTGCAGCCCAGGCTGCTAGGGTTGCCAGACTCCAGGTGGGGCCTGGAGATCTTCAGGCAAGACAGATCAGTTCCCCTGGAGAAAATGGCTGCTTTGCAGGGTGGACTGTATGGCACGGTCCCTCTGCTGAAGTCCCTCCCCTCCCCAAACCCTGCCCTCCCCAGGCTCCACCCCCAAACTCTCCAGGTATTTCCCCACCCAGAGCTGGAAACACTATGACCATGCTGTGCTATTTTCTTATTACAGAGAGGGTGGGGTTTTTTTTAGTAGTATGTACGCAAGTGCCATCAAGTTGCAACCAACTTACGACATTCCTGGCAAGGGGCTTTCAAGGCAAGTGAGAAGCTGAGGTGGTTGGCCATTGCCTTCCTCTCCAGAGCCTTTCTGGGAGGTGTCCCATTTAAGTACCGACCCTACTTAGCAGGAAAGCAGCGGTGGTTGGCTCCTGCCTTCCTCTGCAGAGTCTTCCTTGGCTGTCTCCCATCCAAATTCCAGTTCTGCTTAGCTTCTGAGATCTGATGATCATGCCCCACACCTTTTAGTAGTAAAAGGTAAAGGTTCCCTTGCTCAAAAGCCAGTCGAATCCGACTCTAGGGTTACGGTGCTCATCTCCGTTTCAAAGCCGAAGAGCCAGCGCTGTCCGAAGACGTTTCCATGGTCATGTGGCCAGCATGACTAAACACCAAGGTGCACGGAACGCTGTTACCTTTTTAGTAGTAGTGGAACATTAAAAAAATGAACTCTCATATACAGGCTCAAGGGATGCAGCCTATTCTTCCACTCAAGCACTTCTCCATCTCCATCCAGTCATATTCTGATTCATTGCAAGATACAGATCTCAAGGAAATTTGGTGTTAGTGTCAAGTTGTTGCCAGAATATCCTACTCAAAAATACATACATGTTCTACCAAAGCATTCCAAGTGGTTACTGGGAACTGTATGCTTTTTCCACTGATGGAATGAAGTAGATAACAGCACATACTCTGTGACTAATGCTTTGGGATCCATTGCGTGCGGGATCCATTGTGTGCAGGATCCACTGCATGCATGTTTACACTATGTGCTGTATGTAACACATGAGCTGAGAGTTTTGAACCAGTGTGTTCTTCAATCACAACTCACCCTCTTCGCCATGCCATGCTCTCAGTTGTGTCCCACAAGTTCTTGATGCTGTGAAATGAATTGTGATTCTGCATTTGCATGGTATTTGCATGGTATTTGCATAGCCCTTCCTTTAGCTCATTCTATAATAAACAACCTGTGTGCCCACAAGGAATGCTAAAATTGAACTACTAGAATGTAGTACAAGTGGAAGTTTCTGTGCCCATTAATGAAATAAAGCATGTTCATTGTTCAATCTTAAGTGGCTAAAGTACCTCAAGACTGGTGAAGTAAAAAGCCATTTTCTCCTCCATTAATTGGCTCAATGGAGTCTGTTTATGGGATCTCTAAATAGGGATGCATTTAGCCTGCATAACAAGAGAACTCTAAACAAAGGGAAAGGTACTTTGTACTGCGAGACAGCAACCTATCTCAATTGCATCCTGATTCTGAGCATGGTTCGGAGTAGCTTTGTTAAGAGAAATCTTTTTAGTTCCTCTTTATCCAGCTTCTCCCTGAAACTCATCAATCCATTTTCCCCCTCTTTGTGGGAATTTGTAGCCTGCTTTGAAACAAATTGTTTTAATTTTTAAAGAAGGAAATTTATGGAGAGGAGGGGCAGGAAGGAAGATTCTGCAAAATTTCAGTATTTCAGTCTGCAGATGTTCAGAGGCAGGCAAGATCTTCCCAAGTCTCCCCATCCTCCTGCTGGAGTACCACCTTGTGGTGTGTAACATTTAAGAAACCCCTGCAAGGACTAAATACACAGCACCACCATGGGGTGGAACAGAAAACTACAAAGAGAAATTTCTCTTCTGAAAGAGAAAAAGAGAATATGAGGAATCAGTGTGGATTTTGGAAAAAAGACTGTCCCCTTCCTATAATAATGTTCAGGGGTTTTTTGTTTGTTTGTTCTGTTTTTGAAAAAGATGCCGGAACTTTCAAGACAGAAAGGAAGTTTTCAGTCTGTATAGGTGAAAACTAATGATTTTTTAAACATTTTTAAAAGAATTTTGTCAAAGAGGTTCCGGAACTCCATTCCAGCTCATCCCCCCAGAAAAAAGCCCTAATAATGATATCTGGGAGTTTTCCTATTGGTGTCAGTGTATCTTACTTCTGAGCAAACGTACTTTGAGTTAGGGTCTATGTGTCTTTAATACTAACCTTCACCAAGCGTCTTGGGACCCAAAACAAAGTAATCCCCGAACCTAAGCCGGTGTGTTCCAGCTGCACTGCTGCTGTCTTTTTGTAAATGGGAGAAGAACAGAAAGAGTGAATGGGGGGGAAATAGAGAGGGAGAAAAACAAGGAGAAATGGTCAAGATGGCTCTTGTTGTCAATATGGCCCAAAGGCAAGTCTTCCTGGTCCTGGAATGTCTTCTCGAAATATTACCCTAGCAGTACCAGAATAGGTTGGCTTCAGTGTGGCTTGAGCTGTGCTTAAATGACCTGAGCACATGAGATGGGGTCATATGGCTTCTCAGTCATGGAGTCTGTATTATTCCAGGAGGGGTGTCCTTGTTCCATGGAAAGGTCAATGAGAGCAAGCCCTACCTGTGTGGCTGGGCCAAATAATTGTTACCAAGCCACAAGAACGTTCTCACAGAAGGGCTCAAGGATGATTCTCTGTTTTTAGTCCTCCCTTTATTCCAATAACTTCAGTTACATGGCCCCTCCTCCCCTGTCTTATCTTCACAACAGCTCTCTAACCAATAGGCCAGATGACATTCAGAATTCGAGCCTGAGCCTCCCAGCCCTAAACAGAGTCTCTAACCACTATGCAACTCTTGACTCTTTGAAGGGTTCCAATACTGGATAATATAATAGAGCTAATCCCTTCCATAAAACTCATGAGATCTGCTGTAGTTTCTAAGTCAAATCAATTTGTCAAGGTTGGCTGCTAGGCTACCTCTCTGCCCGGCTTGCTGGCCACAGGCAGTGTTTAAGGCTGCTCTGAGCTTCTCAGTTTATATTGATGTCAGCATGGCAGCCACAGAGGCTGAATTTATTTATTTAAATAAATAAATGGTTTATTTAAAACAGATCTATGCCACCTTGCTGCCCAAATAAGGTCCCCATCATAGTAAACATCCAAATATTAGAACATTTAAAACATTGAACTGGCATTTAAAATAGCCAGTTTGGTGTAGTGGTTAAGTGTGCTGACTCTAATCTGGGAGAACCGGGATTGATTCCCCACTACTCCACTTGCAGCTGCTGGATGACCTTGGGCAAGCCATAGTTCTGTCAGAGCTGTTCTCTCAAAGACAGTTCTGGAAAGAGCCCGCTCAGTCCCCCCTACCTCACAGGGTGTCTGTTGTGGGGAGGGGAAAGGAAAGGAGTTTGTAAGCCGCTCCAAGATTCCGAGTAAAAGGCGGGGTATAAATCCAATCTCCTCCTCCTCCTCCTCCTCCTCCTCCTCCTCTTCTTCTTCTTCAAAAGCATGTAAACATACAGACACAAGACAACCAGGGGAGAGAGCCAAAAAGAGTTTCTGGGGATACATCAAACAAACATAAGAACATAAGAGAAGCCTATGTTGAATCAGGCCAATGGCCCATCTAGTCCAACACTCTGTCACACAGCGGCCAAAATATACCAGGTGCCATCAGGAGGTCCAGCAGTGGGGCCAGGGCACCAGAAGCCCTCCCACTGCTTCCCCCTCCAGCACCAATAATAGAGTGCATCACCTGCCCCAGACTGAGAGTTCCCATCTATACCCTGTGGCTAATAGCCACTGATGGACTTCTGCTCCATAGGTTTATCTAATTCCCTCTTGAAACTGTCCATGCTTGTAGCTGCCACCACCTCCTGTGGCAGTGAATTCCATATGTTAATCACTCTTTGGGTGAAGAAGTATTTCCTTTTATCTGTTCTAATCCGACTGCTCAGCAATTTCATAGAGTGCCCACGAGTTCTTGTATTGTGAGAAAGGGAGAAAAGTACTTCTTCCTCAACCTGCTCAATCCCATTCATAATCTTATAAACCTCGATCATGTCACCCCTCAGCCGTCGTTTCTCCAAGCTGAAGAGCCCAAGCGTTTTAACCTTTCTTCACAGGGAAGGTGTTCCAACCCTTTTATCATTCTAGTTGCTCTTCTCTGCACTTTTTCCAATGCTATAATATCCTTTTTGAGATGTGGTGACCAGAACTGTACACAGTATTCCAAATGAGGTCACACCAATGATTTATACAGTGGCATGATGATACTGGCTGATTTGTTATCAATTCCCTTCCTAATAATCCCCAGCATAGTGTTGGCCTTCTTTATTGCAGCTACACACTGTCTAGACATTTTCAGCGAGTTATCCACTATGACTCCAAGATCTCTCTCTTGGTCCGTCTCTGCCAGTTCAGACCCCATCAACGTGTATTTATATTTAGGATTTTTGGCTCCAATGTGCATCACTTTGCACTTGGCCACATTGAACCCCATTTGCCACGTTGACGCCCACTCACCCATCCTCAACAGATCCCTTTGGAGTGCCTCACACTCCTCCCTGGTTTTCACCATCCTGAACAACTTCGTGTCATCTGCAAATTTAGCCACATCACTGCTTACTCCCAATTCCAAATCATTAATAAACAAGTTAAAAAGCATCGGACCGAGTACTGATCCCTGTGGTACCCCACTGCTTACCACCCTCCACTGAGAAAGTTTCCCATTTATACTCACTCTCTGTTTCCTATTTATAAGCCAGTTTTTGATCCACAAGAGGACTTGTCCTTTTATCCCATGACTATTGAGCTTACTTAGGAGCCTTTGATGAGGAACTGTATCAAAAGCTTTCCGGAAGTCAAGGTAAATAATATCTATTGGGTCCCCCTTGTCCACATGTTTGTTCACTCCCTCAAAAAACACTAACAGGTTAGTGAGACAAGATCTTCCCTTACAGAACCCATGCTGAGTCTGCCTCAATAGTTTTTGTTCATCAATGTGCCTACTAATTCTTTCCTTAATAACAGTTTCCACCAACTTACCCGGTATCGATGTCAGACTGACTGGCCTGTAATTTCCCGGATCTCCCCTGGAGCCCTTTTTAAAGATGGGAGTGACATTAGCTACCTTCCAGTCCTCAGGAATGGAGGCAGATTTTAAAGAAAGATTACATATTTTTGTCAGGAGATCCACAAGTTCACATTTGAGTTCTTTCAGAACTCTTGGATGAATGCCATCCGGGCCTGGTGATTTATTAGTTTTTAAATTGTCCATCAGTCGGAGGACTTCCTCTCTTGTCACCGCAAACAAGAGTCTTTGACTGCTGGTGGAAGACAGCAATCAAGGGAGGGAGTTCCGTGTTACGTGCCACATCCAAGAAGGCCCTTTCTCACGTTGCCACCTGTATTTCTTCAAACCACCCATCTAGCCTTAGATGGTGGGAGCACTCAAAGCAGGGCCTCCGAGGATGAGCAGCATGGGTGGGTAGGTTCATGTGGGAGAAATTGGTCCTTAAGTTCAATAATAAGGATGGGGCATGAACGGGGAAAATGGAGGCTTGTGAAGGTTTGTGGTTCATGGGGTCTCACAAACCATGAACCTCCACAAACCCGTCTGTTTAACCAGTTCAAGGTTCGTGGTCCATGAGGTGGTGCAGTGCAAAGGCTATTTAAAGGGTTACCATTTAAATGCCTTCTGAGTTCACTGGCAAGTTTCACCACCATGGCACGACTTACAAGTGAACTCAGAAGGCATTTAAATGCTTCCCGAGTTCACTCGCCTAGTCAAGCCATCATGGTGGCATGGCTTGGAGAAGGCTCTGAGCCCTGCCATTGGCACCAGAGTGTCTGCTGACATGAACCACATGAACCTCTCTGGGAGGTTTGTGGGAGGTTTGTGGGGGTGGGCTGGCATGAACTGAGGTTCGTGAACCATGAACCAACTAACTTCAGTTCGTAATTTGGTTCATGCCTATCCCTAGTCAATAGCATTAAAGGTCAATAGCAGCACCTTGAATTGGGCCCAGAAGCAAATTTGGAGTCAGTGTAGGAAGAACAAGACTGGAGCAATATAGCCCCTATGACCCACTCCAGTCAATATTCTGGCCACAGCATTTTGTAACAAGTATAGCTTCCGGACAGTTTTCAAGGGCAGCCCCACATAGCGTGCATTCAGTAATCTAACCTAGGTATTAGCAGGGATGTTAGCAGGGCAGGCAACGTTTCATATCAGAAATGTTTGGCCTGCGTGTCATAACCCCCCTCTCCAAAACTTGGATAGCAAGAGAGTGGACAACTGCAACTTTCTCTGTCACTGTGGCAGTGTCATGGGAGAAGATACACTTTTTAGAACTTCTCCAGTCTTCTAGAACTCATGCTGAAAAGCCACAACCGTCTACAGCGACCAAACAGCCAGTGCTGGATTCCTGTTCAGTTGTCCCTGTTGATCTGCTTGTGTAGTTCGTTAGGAGCAGGCGGTTTCATACCCACATTTCCAGTCCCCGTACAGAAACAGTGAGTCAGAGCCGTCTTGTAAAAGTTCAGACTTTTGACCTCTCTCAGTAGACTATAGTGAAGTGAGCTGAGGCACATGGGGAATTAGTTTGAGCAAGAAAGAAACTAGATATGAGTGCCTTGCTATTGCCCCTGCTGGTCCCCAGTCAGTCAGGCTACCTATTAAGCAAGAGAACTCCCAACCAAAATAACCACAAAATATCATACCTTGACGGCTAGAAGCTGAGTTCTGTGCAGAACATTAAGAAGCCTCGCAACACCTGAATTTTGACCTTGGGTTGTTTGGAATGGCTATCAAAGAAAGAAATCCTTTTGCCGCTCCAGCTCTTTTCTGTATTTGTGTGACCCCTGCACAACTCCCAAGGCTGTGTGTGCAGAAGTGTTTGTTGTTTGTTGTTTCTTTTTGCCATTTTAGAGATGTGTGGGGATTTGGCGAACTCCGTGCTCTCTTATGGCAAAGTTTCCATCCTTGTGGAGACAGAAGGAGAGTGGAACTCATTTTCTGTTGTTGCTTTGAATTCTACAGCGAGAACTTTGGCCTGTTGTTTAGGCAGTCGTTGTAACAGCAGGAAGGAGCTCGCAAGAGGCTATGTAGGAAACTTTTTAGGGGGAGGGGCAACCCAGCAAGCAGCTTCGGGGGGAATCAATGTGTGCAGACTGCGCGGAAATCATCGCCCTGCTGCCTTGCTATGAAAACACCCGGACCGCTCAGAATTCTGAACGTGTCGCGAGGGTTCATCTTCGAGTCTTCTGTACGGGCCCACAATGGGACTGCACCGAAGACACTCAAAAAACAACTGCAATAGGTAAAAGCAGATCGCTCTGGTTTTGAATTCCACAATGCAGTTTTTTCAGCTCTCGTTGGTTCTGCTTTTAATGAATGTGTTCCATTATTGAAATTAATATGTAAAAGAAAAAAACCTAACGTGCATTGAAATACAGGAATTTATAGCCACATTAAAATTATAATTGCAGCTGTTGTGGCTATTAATCATAAAGTATATATTGGGGAGAGGGGAGTGTAATGTTCTCGTATATTAGGATCAAACCTGGATCTGCAGATATTTCCCATAGTAGTCCAAAATTCTTATTAATATTGATCTCTCATCCTGCCCCAGTCCGTAAGTGTAGTCAGCGGGATGGTTGTCGTTTTAAACAAATGGGTGCCTTGAGTATGTGGCACAAAACCTCTGGTTTTTTTACGCTTCCATCTATTTATTCTGGCCCCTGGGTCATGTGGCAGTCTGCCATGCCACAGTTTAATCCAAAGCACTATTCCAAGGTCAAATATCCCCTTCCTTCCTTCCTTCCTTCCTTCCTTCCTTCCTTCCTTCCTTCCTTCCTGCCTTCCTGCCTGCCTGCCTGCCTGCCTGCCTTCCAAATTTTATGTTTTTATATAGAAACACAAATAATAGTGAAACTATATACACACATGTACCTACTAAGCAAACATGTTAGGATATGTTGTGGCAGTTAAATGCTTTCCCATTTCTTAACTTATTTAGAGATGTGCTCATCTGGAGGTTTTGGGGTCTTTTTGTTTAGAATATCCTCACTGAGTGATTCATGTCCCATCTGAAAGATTGCTACTGTTTTACTGGGAACGGCTTCCTTTAAGATGAGTAACTACAGCTCGGACGGTGGATTAGGGTTGCCAACTCCCGGTTGGGAAATTCCTGGGGATTTGGGGTTAGATCCCGGAAAAGGTGGGGTTTGAGGAGGGGAAGGACCTCGGGAGGGTATAATGCCATAGGGTCGGCCTTCCAAAGCAGCCATTTTCTTTTGGGAAACTGTAGTCTGGAGATCAGTTGTAATCCCAGGAGATCACAAACCTTCTTGCAAATCTTCACTGAATCAGCGGGAAAAGGGTTTTTTTCCTGACACTTAGGTGTCTATCTGTGCTTTTGCTCATCTGGTGGAGGGACCAGTGCCATTTCACCTAGCTGCATATCTGTAGGTGCAAGCTTGGCCTTGAATCCCTTCCCCACCTCACTTGTTGCATAGCTAGGAATCAAACATTTCCACTTTTATGAGAACCAGTCTGTGTTGCTTCGTCCAAGTTACAAAATATGGTTTGTATTAACACGAATATTCCCCATGTTCATTCTCATAACAACAAACTGTGGTTTGTTGTCGTGTTTGTGAAAAATGCTAAGAAATGGTTCCCCCACCCCACCCCGTGCACCATAGCAAGGGGCAACCCATGAACGGCTTGTATCTTACGTAGTATGTCTGGATATATGAAGACTCAGATTTAGTTCTATGAGTGGCAATTTCTCTTGAAGTAGTAAGAAAAATTTGCATGAATTACTGTCCCCAAACTACCATTTGCAGAAGCGGGAAAAGCGTACAGTATACAAATTCTGCTAAGGGCATGCACAAACGCAAATAGGGGCATTCGCGTGCACAACTGTAAATGTGTAAATAGGATGACACCTTCGGATTCAAGCCATTGGAACTAGCTTATGGTCCAGTGAAGAAAAGCACCATGGTTTTCTTGCACGTTTTCTCAAAAACAGCTGAAAATAGAGAAATGATAACTGCTCCCATTTGCAAATTAGCGGAGATGCATATCTGTCTTCTCAATGTTTTACAGTCGAAGACAACAGCCAGTCTCAGAAGAAGAAGATTACAGTGGAAGATTTGTTCAGTGAAGATTTCAAAATTCATGACCCACAGGCTAAGTGGATAAGCGGTAAGTCCTGCAGTTGTTTATGGAAATAGTTTCTGCCACTCTTTTTGATGTTCTATTTCATGTGCTTTTTTGCCATATTTTGCTGCCTACTGGGGAGTCCTTGCAATAGGTAGAGACCTACTTTCTCTGAGGTTGCCCGGGGCTTGCTGAATTCGTCCTCTGCATGGGTGTCAAGCAGCTCACTGTTAGATAGAACAACAGCAGTCGGGCAAACCATCCACAAGATGGAACTGTCTGGGCATGTCATGGTTGTGCCATTTTCTTCTTTCTCTCTTTAGATTCTCCCCAAATACCACTTGGGGAGATTAAGTGTTGTAAAGCAAACAGTAACTCAGTGGGCCAGCTGCTGCTGGTCACCCCCTTGGAAGAGCTACCTTGTGTTCTTTCTGTCTACAATTTTTCCAAAATGACGCCCCCATCCTCCTCCTCACAGGCAAGATTTTCCCTCAGTTTTTTATTTCCCTTTTGTGCCTGAGCCGACCTAGTTGTCTGTTTTCTTCTTCCCTGAAGAATTCTGGCTGTCCCACCCTGTCACAGTATAATATTTTGGCTGTTTGCTCAGCCCTGGAAGTTGAGGGAAGGAATGGGAGCCCCCTTTAATGTAGACAACTTAAACGGTGCTCAAGAAGTTTTTATATAACAAATTAACAAAATATTTTATTCAACATAGAGGGGAAAGGTCAGGTGAAATTGGGGTAAAATTCCTGAGGTAACTCAATATAGATAACTCTGAGGTAAAACCAGTGCATGCACAGACTTTAGTTGGGGGAGGGTGGAATATAAATTTAATAAATAAATAAATAAATTCTTATGTTTCAAGCTAATGAGAGTTTCTTAAGCTAGTCACAGTGACTTAAGTCTTTATGTTGAGAGGCTTTCATTCCAGTGTTTTCCCAAACACTCTAGCATACTTTCTTTGTGTATTCTCTGACCCTTTTGGTTTCCAGAAGGCTGGTACACACTTTTGAGTACGCAACCTCCTTCTCTTGAAACACTAGTACTTGCCTTGAGTTTTAACTGACGCTTAAGGTCTCTAAAGGCAGTTTCTAACCGTACCAGACCAGGGATCTCTGCACTCTTCAGAACTAACTCCCTGGTTGACTGGGTAAGGAAATTCTTCTCTCTCTAGAAGATCTATCCCCTTTCCCAAAAAGGGAGTCTCTGTCTAACTACCCACTGGTCCTTGCCAGCTTTCCCCAGTTCTCCTGTCTGTGTTAAACTGCTCTCAGTCATGGCTGAATTCCAAAACTGTCAGTACTTGACTCTTCTCAACTAGGAGTGAAATCAGACTCAACTCAGTCAGGGCAGAAATCTGACTGACTCTCTCCTCAGCATGCAGCTCTCAAGTCGTTCTCAGCTGATCCTAACCAGTCATATTGTTTGGAGCAGCCTGTCACTCAGGGCTCTCTGTTTCTGTGACAAATTAATCTTTCACAATCCTTTACTCTGTTTGTACAGCACTTCTAAGCTTTTTAAAAGTGCAGTCCATCACAGTAGCAGAACGGATACATGCAGGAATTGACAGCTGTAGGTACTTACTACTTTTGCAGCTGCATGCATCAGCCTCCGCACACTTGTCTATGAACATCGGAATATATATCTGTATACAAACACACAAAACCATACTTCTCAGACTCTGGATGTCCATGTAGTCTATGTATATGTGAGCATAGCCCTCGCCATGTAGACCCAGTCACCCAAGCATAGTCATGCTACTGTGCAAAGAAGCTATGGAGAAACACTCCCTGCATTGCTGTAGCAACAAATGGAGGGTCCTTTCTTTAGGTATCATTGGAGACCGCAGAAACTGTTTCAGCTGTCCTATTAATAGTAACCCAGCTAAAGTTTTAATGTTTTTAGGTTTTATTGTGGACTTCAATGTAGTGGAACAAGTCTAAATCCTCTTGCCTTGGAACAGATTATTTCTGTAAGGATGGTGCCGAAGGTGCAACCGTTACTATTGCTGAGAGCAAATACTTAGACTCTGTCATACAGATAATGTGCCAAGAAACAGTTACTTTTTCCCCACCATAGAGAACAATGGAGGGAATGGGGGCAACCTGTTTGGGGGCCCATAGAATTGGACCCCCTGGTCCAATGTTCTTGAAACTTGGTGGATATCTTGGGGAGAGGCTCCATCAGCTACCCTGTGAGTTTGGAGCCTCTCCCTCAAACCCCCTCCCCTCCAGCCCCCAGAATATACCCTATGTTTTCACCATTGACTTCAATGGCCCATAGGATATAATGGGGCCGAAATGCTGCGGAATTTCTTTCATTCCCTCCTGTCCTTCTCTCTTTTTCCTCTTTCCCTCCTTCTTCTCTTCTCTCTTTCTTTCTTTCCCACCTTCTTCTCTTCTCTTTTTTCCTCCTTTCCCTGTTTCCCTCCTTCTTCCCTCTCTTTCTTTCCCTCCCCTTTCCTTCTCTTTCTTTCCCTCTTTCCTTCCTTCTTTCCTTCTCTCTACTCTCTCTCTTTCCTTCCCTCTTTCCTTCCCTCTTTCCTCCTTCTGTGGCCCAACTCTCATGAGAAGGAGTTTAAACTTTAAACCCCTTCTCTTAGCTCTCCCACCCAGACCAGCTGGGGAAGGGAAGGGGAGGCTTTTGAAGATGCCTCCCCCCCTTTTGCTTCCCTTTCTGACATCACTTCCGGTGATGTCAGGGGGTGTGGCATATGCTAATAGCCTAATAGCTCATTAGCATACCATATGCTAATGAGCTCCTGCAGCTGTTCTTCTACGAAAAGACCCCTGAAGACCTCTATTTTTTCATGCGGACAGGGGGATTTGAGTGCAGGGGCACCAGTGGCAGCCTTTTAGTGCCCAGGCCCCAGCACTGTCCTTCAGGTCACCACGCTGGCAGGCAGCTCAGGGTGTGCCTACACTGGCTGGCTAGCAGCTCAGGGTTCATCTGCTCTAGCCAGATGGCTGGCCAGTGGCTTGAGGCTCACCTGAGCCGGCCTGAGGGACACCTGAGTCAGCTTGCCTGGGGTGTTAAAAGCCTTTGAGCCAACCCTGTCCATCGGGGGAACAGCGGGTCATGGGTCAGCAATTTTGAGAGCAGGAGAAAAAGAAGAGGAGGAGGAGGAGGAGGAGGAGGAGGAGATTGGATTTATACCCCGCCCTTCACTCGGAGTCTCAGAGTGGCTTACAAACTCCTTTCCCTTCCCCTCCCCACAACAGACACCCTGTGAGGTAGGTGGGGCTGAGAGAGCTCTTTTGAGAACTGCTCTTGAGAGAACAGCTCTAAGAGAACTTGTGACTGACCCAAGGACATTCCAGCAGCTGCATGTAGGCAAATAGGGAAACAAACCTGGTTCTCCCAGATTAGAGTCCATGCACTTAACCACTACAGATTGGATGGATGGATGGATGGATGGATGGAAGGACAGACAGACAGATACATACCTGCCTCTGCTCCCCTAGGTCATCCTGATTAGGGATTTTTTTTTATTAGTCACATTTATATACTAACTTTCTTCTACTAAATTCAAGGTGTCATATGCTGGATTCATATGCAGAGACCTCTTTCTCAACCAGCTTTTCTCTTAGGCATGTTGAGCACCTACCATAATCGACCATCCCTGATTACACATAAGATCACCTCAATTTTTGTTGCTGAAATTCCTCTCAAGCACCATGTTGCATAGATTTGCACTGGTGCTTGGTGCCAGGTTATGCCTTTGGAAAGAACTTTATAAGAAACTTGACTAAATCATCTAAATGGCTGAAGAAGAGGCACGTATCTCCTATCTTCGTGGTCAGATGATTAAAGTAACCTGATCATTAAAGTGACTATGAGACGCAGGATCACTTTGAGTTTATTCTCTCTTTGCCCTCTCTGTGATTGATGCATTCTTTAAATGTCCAATATTGAATACCCTCCATTGTCTGCTATTTGTGCCTGTTTAGTCAGGGTCATCTGTTCATAAAGTGATCGCAAGAAGAGATTGCAAGAGTAGCTAGTTTCATCGGGAGTCAAACACCAAAGACACACAGAGACATCTAGATAGTAAGTCCCAACTTGAAAATCTCTAATGGAGACAGTAGAGGGTTGGGGTAGCAGCTATGAGAAAGCCATCTAATCATACAAGAAAGGAGTCTAAGACACACACACACACAAATAGCCTGGCAAATAGCTGGATGTCTGATCACAACCATTGCGCAAGATGGAAGCTGAACAACTGGATGTCCAAGCGTAACTGCTATCTCACTGCTGATAGCTACCTCGAGTGGCTGCTTCCTTTAAAAAGTATGAGGACTCTGTGTAGTGTGCCATTTGGCCTTCATGTTCTCTTGTAGGGACTGGAGTCCTGTGTCCAGTAAGGTTAACAGAAAGACAGTCGTTGACTGAGATTTGGTTCAGGTCAAAAAAGGCGGAAGGTTGATCAGGCAGTGAAAAAGATCTATAGTGAGCTGTCACTGGGAAAGCCATTATATAAATGTCAAACAGTTTTTTGAACTGAATGGCTTTAGCCTTTTGCTGCTGCTTTATATTATGGCACGTCAAATTCTGATTTCAGTTACTTTTTGGCGTAAAAACTCAAAGAGTCTCCATGGAGCCTCTAGCATTTTTCTTCCGTTGTATAAGTACTGCGTTACAGGGACGTGTGCCTCTTGCTGGAAAATATGAAATATGAAAATGCCATCCTTTTCATCCGAGGTCGTCAGAACAATTTAGCAGCCTTAATTAGCTCTTGCATCACCCCTGTGGGGCAAGCAAATATTATTATTGCACTCATTTTACAGCTGCGTAAACAACAAAATAGAGCAATGAATCTTTAAGGTCATCAGCAAGACCTGTGGATGGGAATGCAATATGGTGCACCGGTCTCCTAGGCCCTGCCATCAGTGACACACTGTTCAGTCTGCAACATGCACCAACCCCTTTCTACTCTGTTAGATCCTGCATTTGTCTTGAAAGCTCCAGGAGCAGACAAAACTCTATCGGAGAAGAACGCTGAACATAAGAAGAGCCATGAGGGATCAGTCCAAAAGCCCACGATTCTGTTCACACAATGGCCAACCAGCAGCCTCTAGGAAGTTCACAAGCAGGATGCCTGCATAGCACCCTCCTGCCCACACTCCCCAGCAACTGATTTAAAAAGGGCACACTGCCTCTGGTCCTGGAGGGAGCAGATATTCATCATGACTAGTAGCCACTGATAGCCCCATTCTCCGTGGATTTGTCCACTCCCATTTTAAAGTCTTCCAAGTTGGTGGCCGCCATTGAAGATTATGGACAGGTGGGTCGCCGTGTTGATCTGAAGCAGCGGAACAAAGTTTTCATCCAGCAGCACCTTTAAGACCAACAATGTTTAGTTCAAGGGATATGCTTTCGTGTGCAAGCACGCCTCTTCAGGTATCTGAAGGATATCTGGCACCTGAAGAAGTGTGCTTGCACTGTTGCACACAACAGCTTATACCTTGAATTAAACTTTGGTGATGCTAGTATATATTAATTCATGGTGTCAAATCTTATGACTGCTTGGATCGCTTGGGCCTGATCTCTTTTTCTTTGAAATAACACTAGAAGTTCTGACCCATGTTGTTCTTGGACACACACGGAGACATGAAGCTGCCTTATACAGAATCAGACCACTGGTCCATCAAGGTCAGTATTGTCCACTCAGACTGGCAGCCGCTCTCCAGGGTCTCAGGCAGAGGTCTTTAGCGTCACCTATTACTAAATTTTATTTTGCTTTTAACTGGAGATGCTGGGGATTGAACCTGGGACTCTCTGTATGCCATGAAGATGCTCTACCACTGAGCCATGAAGATATCTATATAAAGTGTGTATAAGTCACAGAGGAAATCTTGACCTAGGACTCCTGGAAGCCAGTCTCCAGGGCCGTATCTTTCACACTCTCAGTAGCCACTGCAAGATCCCAGCATCTAGGCTGTCCCCCAAGATCTTCCAAACACCCAGTCAGCTGAACTGCCCCCACCCCGGCCAATCCCTGTCCACCAGGCTATTTAAAGCGTCCTTAAGGGCTCTGTCTGGCTCCACCCACTTCCAAAACACTTGGCGGATGCAAGGAAAGGTATTGATGGTTGGTGGGTGCCATGTTGGGAACTCCTGGCTTAAACAATGAGCCCATTTCCTCAGTTGTACACTCTTTACATCTAGAATCAGTGTGTGGCAATAGATCTTTTCTGCAAATGAGCATGGTGTTGCAAAATGAGCTTTACTTTTAAGAGAAGGAGATGTACTTTAGAAATGTACGCATTGACTACCCCTGAAGATGTGGGATGCAGTCATGTTATATTCAGCCATTATACTCAATGTTATTGGCCTTTGGTAAGTCGCTCCTTGCAAGGGAGGAAAGGTAGGACAACCTGTAACAAAATGTTTCATTTATTTTGACCCTACGTACCCATTTTGTTCCCTTATGAACCAGTGGAAATAAAAAGAGAAGCACGGCGTTCCCGGAGACCCTTATGTGCCTAGCTAGGCTATTAGACCTTGGGGAAATGGTGTTCTCACTTCTGCCATAAAAGTTTCACAGTACAAAGCAGCATGAGTCAGTTGAATAATGGACTACAAATAATAATTATTTCACAGGCTTTCCAGCCCAGGTCTTAGGTCCTTTGGGATTGCCCAGTCATACCCTCCATGATGTGGTCTGCAAAATAGTGACTTGCCCAAGAAATAGCTACCATGTCCAACCACAAAACAATACAGGCTGTCTTAATGTATTGACGACCAGTGACCTTATAGAAAACAATCTTAGGACTCCCGTGTGGTGCTTAATAACCCCAAAATTCTCCATCTAAAGGGAAACTGGCTCTGCCCTTTGTGGGTGATGAAAGCACCGCAGAAAAGATTACTCTACAGCAGTGTCCCTTTGTGGTAACTGTGGCTGTCCTGGTGCCCACTGACAGCCTTCCTAGTGTGTAGAGCATATTTCTCCCAAAGTATGTAGCCATTCCTGGCTTTCTTCCACCCCTTTGGAGGAGGTGCTTAAGCAGAACCTAGTGTGATGGTTGGCCATAGTGCGATGCCTTAGAACATCCGTGATGTCCTGACTGCTCTGGTTTTTGAGGACCTAAAAGTTTCCATTGTACATGATGGCTCAGGGTTTCTGAAAATACATATCATGTTTGGAGATCACACTGTCCCTGTCTGAAGGAGCTAATTTTGCCTGCTGAAATTGTTTATGCCAATGGAGTCACAACACCCTGGCATGTTGCTCTGTGAAGCTTTGTGGACAGTTTTCATGAACTTTTAGATTAAAAGAGGAGGTAGAATCAACTAGATTTTATGACAGAATCAGAGAATCCCAGAGTTGGAAGGGGCCATACGGGCCATCTAGTAGTCCAACCCCCCTGCTCAATGCAGGATCGGCATAGAAAATCATCCCTGACAAGGGTTTATCCAGATGCTGCTTAAAGACTGCCAGTGAGGGTGAGCTCACCACCTCCCTAGGTCGTTGGTTCCACTGTTGAACAACTCTTACTGTAGAAAAGTTTTTCCTAATATCCAGCCGGTACCTTCTTGCCCTTAATTTAAACCCATTATTGCGAGTCTCGTCCTCTGCTGCCAACAGGAACAGCTCCCTGCCCTCCTCTAAGGGACAGCCCTTCAGATACTTAAAGAGAGCCATCATGTCCCCCCTCGACCTCCTCTTCTCCTGAACATTCCCAATTCCTTTCCTCACAGGGCTTGGTCTCCATGCCCCTGATCATCCTTGTTGCTCTCCTTGGCGCCTTGCTTCATTCGGTCCACATCCTTTTTGACGTGAGGCCTCCAGAACTGCACCCAACGCTCCAGGTGCAGCCTGACCAATGCAGTGTCCAGGAGGACTGTGACATCTTGCGATTTGAATGTTATAATAAAAAAACTCAAAAAGGATGCAATGCTTCAGATCCTCCTTTTTATTCTATAGGAGAATAATCCTGTTAAGGGATTCTCCCCCCCTTCCTGGTGAGCTAAAGGCTGGCAACTAATGTAACTAGATAGGCTTGGTGGCTTCCTAGATCCTGGTCTATCTGTCCTCCCCTGAAGGGATGTCTGTGCCACCAGGAGACATCACCTTTGTGCTTGCAGGGAGCATGATTCAGTTGAAAGTTGCCTGACTTGCAGTCTTCCACTTTTGTGATTGGCTCCAACGCCCCAATGGCAGCCATTTTGTGGTAGCGCCTACTCCTCATTTTCAAAATCCCAGAATTGCCCAGAGGCTTAACATCATAAAAAAGGTAAAGGTTCCCTTGCTCGAAAGCCAGTCGAATCCGACTCTAGGGTTGCGGTGCTCATCTCCGTTTCAAAGCCGAAGAGCCAGCGCTGTCCGAAGACGTTTCCGTGGTCATGTGGCCGGCATGACTAAACACCAAGGCGCACGGAACGCTGTTACCTTCCCACTGAAGTGGTCCCTATTTATCTACTTGCAATTTCTTGCTTTCGAACTGCTAGGTTGGCAGGAGCTGGAACTAGAGACGGGAGCTCACCCCGTCATGCGGCACTCATGGGTCTTGAACTGGACTACTGACCTTCCACAGCCTAGGGGACTCTTATTTAAAAATGACGTTCTCCACAGAAGCCAAGGCTTATGACAGGACACGATGATGTTCTTCAGTGGATGCTAATAATGAAAAGATAGAAGGTCTGTCTTGTCAAGTACCCATTGGAAGTTGGAAGGGAGGGCGGGAGCAGGCGTGCGAATGAATGCCACCACTGAGTTTGGAACAGGCAGAAAAAGAAGGAGACGGACAGTCCTGAGTCGGCTGAAGCACAACGAAGGTGCAGACTCTCTTTCTCTGGGACCTTAGTAAGCCTTGCCAGACCTGATGTGGAATAGTAGATCTTCTGCCCTGTTCCTCTTCGGTAGCTATGCTATTGTTATATAAATGAAAATAAAATAATATGACATCACAGCCTTCTCTCTTTTATTCCCCCAAAGAGAAATCATCCAGATAGCTGTGCCACTAGAACTTCTCATTGTGTAGAGAAGTGGAGAATGTATCACAATGGCTACGGGGCCCTCAGATTAACAGCTCTTCGGAAGCCCCTCTAGCCTGCCGTGTGTGTTGCAGAGTTATTACGGACTACGGATAAAGCCACCAAAGCTTCTCCAACGAGGCTCAGACACGTGGGCCGCTCATGAATTATGTATGAATTGCTCTGCTTAATAGTTAAGAGCCCTTTTTAAAAAGCACTAACACTTTCCATTTTCAGAAATTAGCCTGCATCGAAGTGCCGTGTAGACAGCTCCTGTTCCTCCCGGGGACGTTGCTCTGTGATAAAATGCAGCCATAGAATTCCTTAAGTGGGGTTCGGGAAATGGGAGGGGCTTCTTCCTGATCCCAAAGCTGGCTGTCACTTAAACCCCTGCAAAGAAAACACCAGTTGAAGAGCTCAGTCAGTCCCCTATATTTAAATTCCCAGCAGTATGACAGGTTATTTGAAGTTGTCTTGTCTTGATGTAAAGTACCAGGCAAGGAGGGATATTTGCAGCAAAAAAAAACCCCACACCGTATTTTTAGTTGGCTTTCCTTGCTAATGCAAAGAAAACAGGAAATCAGTCTGCCCACACTGTGGGCTTTTTTGCTTTTTAATTCTTTTCCCCAGTGCATAGTAGAGATGAGCTTTTCTAGAGCATAAAGACCTTTTGGCACACAGAAAGCAAAAGAGAGACTCCCATCTTGGGTCAGGAGGTTGTACGTGTAGAGATGATCCCACAATATTTGATGACCCACCGTTCCTTTGGTCTCCTGTTTCGGCTTGTAGGCATGAGTGTCGGTTTATGTGACATGTAAGTGCTGATGCTAAGACCCTGAATTTCTCCTTATGTAGACCATTCATATTATGACTTCATGTAATTTTCTGAGGCTAACCATCCACTGCCCTGATTTGGATGGCCCAGGCTAGTCTGGAAGCTTGGAAGTCGGCCCTGGAAAGTGTTTGGATGGGAGACCCCCAAGGAATACCAGGGTCACGACGCAAAGCCAGGCAATGGCAAACCACATCTGAATGTCTCTTGCCTTGGAAAACCCTACGGGGTAGCCATAAGTCAGCTGTGACTTGATGTCAAACAACAGCACTAAACATCCACTGCGGTCAGCCTACTAACCCAACCACAGGCCTCCCAAGGTTTAGTATATGAGGATCACCATTCTCTGTGCTATCTCATAGCTAGTCTAGTGTAGTGGTTAGGAGCGTGGACTCTAATCTGAGAGAACCAGGTTTGATTCCCCAATCCTCCACATGCAACCACTGGTGCGACCTTGGGTCAGTTACAAGTTCTCTCAGAGCTGTTCTCTCAAGAGCAGTTCTAGAAAGAGCTCTCTCAGCCCCGTCTACCTCACAGGGTGTCTGTTGTGAGAAGGGAAAGGGAGAGGAGATTGTAAGCTGCTCTGAGACTCCTTCGGGTACTGAAGGGTGGGGTATAAATCCAATCTCTTCCTCCTCCTCCTCTTCCTTCCTGGGTGAGTCAATGTCAGACTTGATTTTGCAAAGTTCAGTCTGTTTCAAGTATTAAGTGAAAGACGGGGTATAAATCCAATCTCTTCTCTTCTTCTATCCTGGATGTCCATTTGCACCTTATATCCTCAAACTTAAATCCATATGGAGGACTTCAGTATACAGTCTTGTCTGAGCAGCCTGCTGAGTACCGTTTCACGTCAATGGTAGCGGGTGACCGAGAGAGGCTCCAGCCTTACATTGCGGTCAGTTCCTGTGTTGCTTCAGCCACGTAATATTCATGTTCCTTCACAGTGTGAGACCACAAGGCTGATTATTTCCAGTGCCACCATTTGGAGACCACACGGGATCTCTGTGAACATGAAATTTCTTCCTACACCAGTGTCAGCAGCTGAACAGGGATTAGCCCTGGCAAGGAAAGCAATGCTAAGACCCAGGTGACAGTAGCTTGCGTGTCAAGTGCTATCAAATCACAGCTGACTCTTATCGACAACGCCACAGAATCTTCAAGACAAGAGATTGGGAAAGGTCGCTTTCCATTGCCTGCCTCTGTGCAGCCCCTGCACCCCTGGACTTCCTCCGTGGTTTCCCATACAAGTACCAACCAAGGCCGACACTGCTTATCTTCTGAGATCTGATGAAACTGGGATAGCCTGTGCAATCCATATCAGGACATCCAGGCTGTAGCTGATATTCGTTTAAAGAGTCAATGCAATGCATCCCCTTCCCTCAGTGAAGAAGAAGAAGAAGAGTTGGATTTATACCCCGCCCTTGACTCAGGGTCTCAGAGACGCTTACAATCTCCTTCCCTTCCTCTTCACCCAACAGGCACTCTGTGAGGTAGGTGGGGCTGAGAGAGCTCTTGAGAACTGCTCTTGAGAGAACTGCCCTGAGAGAACCGTGACTTACCCAAGGCCACCCAGCTGGCTGCACGTGGAGGAGTGGGGAATCAAATCCGTTCCTCCAGATTAGAGTCCGCCGCTCTTAACCGCTACACCAAATCGAGCCTTAGGTCTCCACTGCTCAAAATGGAGGGGTGGAAAGCTCTGGTCTTTGTGTTTAAATATAGCCCTGGCATAAAAATCACTGTCGAGTGAGCGGAGTTCAACTAAAGGGCAAGAATGGTGGAGTGAAGGTCATCTTTTAAAGAGCAGATGAAAGTCCTGACTGATGAGGGGGGATTTAGAGCCCTGCGGGTTGTGCAACACTGAATGTAGAGTCATTAGCTGGAAGCGGACATGACCTGATGAAGAGAGAAAGGGTGGATGAATAACTCCTGGTGGGGGGAAAGGAAGAATGTAGGCTGGGCCAAAGCTGTAAGGTTGTTGTTGTTGTCGTTGTTTTGTGTGTGTGTGTGTGTTTTGCCATCAAGTTGCAGCCAACTTATGGCGACTCCATAGAGTTTTCAAAGTGAGGCCTTCAGAGGCACCTGGTATTTTTGGCCCCTGTGTGACAAGGAGTGTTGGACTGGCTGGGCCATTGGCCTGAACCAACATTGGGCTTCTCTTATGTTCTTAGGTGGTTTGGCATTGGCTGGATCACAACCTTGGCTGGTATTCC
This sequence comes from Gekko gecko, assembly GCA_029375565.1. NCBI lineage: Eukaryota > Metazoa > Chordata > Lepidosauria > Squamata > Gekkonidae > Gekko > Gekko gecko. Next base: position 91,913,221 of record JAPDNY010000011.1, on the reverse strand, counting down.
TTGGTGGTCTCCCTTCCAAATACTGACCCGGGCCAACCCAGCGTAGCTTCCAAGATCTTACAAGATTGGGCAAACACAGATGGATGTAAAAATAGGAGAGAATTCCTGAGCTGAGTTCTTGTGGAGTCTGACAGTGATTCACAGACCTAAGAATGGTTCCTACATTCAGCATCTGGTGGTAAAGTTTGGTGGGAAATGTCTGATTTTTGACAATGGTTGGACACAAGGAAGTTGTGAAGCGCCGCTCTCATTTCCTCTCACTCTATTCCTCTCCTGCTCCCCGAATGCTCCTGCCAAGTCACCCGAAGGCTTTATTTATTGTCCTCAAAAAGGCAGCCTAATTTAAACTGTCCTTCCAATAAGAATTGTATGGAAAATGAGCTTGTTCTTGCTGTGCTCTCCATAAGACGTCTAGCTGGTTTCAGCAGCAGCAAGCCCTTGCGCTGCTGTGTGTGTTTCTTGACAACATGACAGCACTAACCCTTTTTTCCCCCTTCCCAATGCCACCATTCCTTCTGAGATCAAACGGAACGTCTCCGACTTTGTAGCAATCAACTGCATACAAAAGAGACGCTTTCTTTCTTCCTTCCTTTTTTAACTATACAGTAAAAAGCCCTTTCTTCAGCGCTTTTGTAGGGTGGCACTGAAGCTGTGATGGTGTTCTCAAGGAAACAATTCGGAATGCTGCAGAGTGTGGGAATCAAGAAGGGGCGATTATTCAAGCACTGTAGGTTTAATCCAAGGTTATCCTGGTAGATATTCATGAACTGAGGACACCTCCCCCACCCCCCAAGCACAAACACCTGTTTTGTCGGTCTCTTAACCTTCCATTATTGAACCACGTGATGCAAGCCATGCTTCCCGTCTTCTGTAGCTCCACAGGAAGGTGCCCAACGATGTCATCATGGGAGCTGGGGGTCTTGGCAGCGCAGCCTAGCTCTCGAGGGTGGTGATGTTATCTCTTGACTGTGGCAGGCAGATGGAATCACGCTTTCAAAGGCAGCCTCTTTCAGTAAAGGATGACAGCAGGAGTAGAAATGGCATTTGATGCTGACACTTGAAAGACGCAGCCCACATGCCTGAGATTAGCTGCCATAGGAATAGAAACTGAGACTCAAGGGTTCAGCAAAGTGAATCAAGGGTTCCCCCTCTCTCTTCTTTTTAAGCTCCATTTTTTTTTCTTGCCTTTGTATGTAGTTGTATAGGTATAAATTCTATTATAGTTGATCTGGGGCAGAGAACCTCAGATTCTTGGTGCTTGGGAGGGGCAAGAGTGGGAGGGTTTCTAGTGTCGTGGCCCCACTGGGGGACCTCCTGGTGGCACCTGGTATTTCTGGCCACTGTGTGACAGAGTGTTGGACTGGATATGCCATTGGCCTGATCCAACATTGGCTTCTCTGACCTACCAGAACAGTCCCACTCCTGTGTTGACAGCTCTTCTGCTATTGTAGAAACTGAGAATCTTGAGTTCGGAGGGCATCAGTCTGAGGAGGAGGGACGTGATCCCTTAGAAGGGACCTCTTTCTTGGGCAATGGACCGATATTCTTTCATACCGAGGATACCCCTGGGGGGCTGGGGGGAGGTGGGCTTCTGGTAGTCAGTGATTCAAACAATAGAAATATAGAGAGTGGGGTCCATGACAGGTGTTTTGACCACATGGTGACTTGCCCGCCTGGCGTGAATGCTGTGAACATCACGTACTGTCTAGATAGGCTGAGAGATAGTGCTGGGGAGGAGTCAGCAGTCATGGTTCACATTGGCACCAACGAAATGGGAAATGCAGCTATGTGGTCCTGGAGGAAAAATGTAGGCCACTAGGCAGAGAGTTAAAGGGCAGGATCTCAAAGGCAACATCCTCAGAAATGCTGCTGGTTCCATGCTCAAGGCCAGCTAGGCAGGCACAGCTCATGGGTGTCAATGTGTGGGTGAGAAAGTGAAGCGGGGAGGAAGATTTGTGAGGCACTGGGAAACTTTCTGGGACAAGCCAAACCTGTACAAAAGAGATGGGTTTCACTTGAACCAAAAAGGAACAAGGGTGCTGGTGACTAATATCAAAAAGCTGTCAGAGCAGCTTTTAAACTAATCCCCAGGGGGAAAGCTGACAGGATCTGAGGAGCCTCCAGTTTGGGACAAATCAGTCCAGAGGAATGATTGCATAAACACTCAGGGTAATATTGACAGGAGAGTAATAGAACTGGGGAGTGAGGGCATGATGGCAACTGAGGGCCATGTGTGGCAACTAAGGTGCCAAGGGAGGCAAGGGTTACTGGAGAGGGAAACACATGATAGGTGTCTGTATATCAGTGCTAGAAGTCTCTGAGCCAAGATGGGGAAGCTGGAGTACTTGGTGTTCAATGATCATTTAGATTTGGTAGGTATCTCAGAAACATGGTAGAATGGAGAAAATCCATGGGATACAGTCATTCCTGGGTATAAGTTCTATAGGCAGGACAGGGAGGGGTGGGTTGTTGTTGGTGTTGCCTTGTATGTCAAAGAGGGCATAGAATCAAATTAGTCAGAAAACTTCAGGGGAATTAACTTCCCAGCAGAAGCAATACGTGTGAAAATACTAGCGCCTAAGGTATACTTAAAAGTAGGCGGGGGTGCTATCACTTGATCAAACCCTCGAGGCTGATCTTGAGATGGAGAAGGAAATAAGAGAGGTGAATAAAGCATATAATGTTATTATATTGGGAGACTTTAACTACCCTCACATTGACTGGGTAAACATTTGCTCAAGTCATGCTGTAGAAATGAGATTCCTGGATATCATAAATGACTGTGTACTAGAACAGTCGGTCACAGAGCCAACCAGAGGGGTAGTGATCTTGGACTTGGTTCTGAACAGGTCACAAGACCTGGTGAGAGATGTAGAGGTTGGGAACACGAGCTGGGAACAGTGACCACAATTCTATTAAGTTCAGCATTCAGGTCAATGGAAAGTTACCTGTTACCCCTAAAGTCCAAAACTCTCACATTTTATTTCAAAAAGAAAGAGCTTTACAAAAAAAATGGGGGAATAGTAAAAAGGAAACTGAAGGGGAAACATTAGAGAGTCAAATTCCTAAAGGATGCTTGGAAGCTATTTAAAACCACACTCCTTGAAGCCCAGATAGAATGTATTCCATAAGTTAGGAAAGGCACTGCCAAGTCTAAAAGAAGGCTTGTGTGGTTAAGAATGCAAGTCAAAAAAGCCATAAAAAGAAAAGAAGCTTCTTTTAAAAAGTGGAAGATCTGCCCCAGTGAATCAAACAGGAGGGACCACAGGCTCTGGCAAAAGAAATGTAAGCAAATAATTAGGTATGCAAAAAGAGATTTGGAGGAATGGGTTGCTAAAATCATCAAGACAAACAAGAAACGTTTTAAAAAATATATCCAGAGCAGGAAAACAGCTAGAGAAGCAGTGGGGCCTTTGGATGACAAGGAATAAAGGAATTGCTAAAGGAAGATGGGGAGACGGCAGAGAAGCTCAGTGACTTTTTTGCTTCTGTGTTCACTGCGGAAAGTGTGGGGCGCGTACCCATGCCACAGCCCCTATTTTCAGGAAGGCAGTCTGAAGAACTGAGCCAAATAGAGGTGATCAGAGATGAAATTCTCAACCTACTGGGGAAATTAAAAGCTGTTAAGGCTCCAGGTCCTGAAGGCATACACCTTAAAGAACTCAGATGTGAGGTCTACTAACCCATATATGTAGCTTATCATTAATTCAGCTGTTATACCAGATAACGGGAGAGTAGCGAATGTGACACCAATTTTTAAAAAGGAATCCAGAGAGGAACCAGGGAATAACAGGCCAGTCAGCCTAATGTCTGTTCCAGGCAAATGAGTAGAAATTTTAATAAAAGTTAGAATTGTTAGGCACGCAGAGGGACAAATCCTGCTGAGAGAAACTCAGCAGGGCTTCTGCAAAGGGCAGTCCTGCCTCACCAACCTTTTGGAGTTCTTTGAGAAAGTTAATAAGCATGTAGACAACGGTGATGCGGTAAACATTCTATACAAAGGACTTTCAAAGGGCTTTTGTCAAGGTACCTCGCCAAAGACTGCTGAGTAAACTTAGCAGTCATGAGATAAGACAGCGGGTTTTCTTATGGATTAAAAACTAGCCAAATGACGGGAAGCAAAGAGTAGGAATCTCACAACTGAGTGGGGTCCCACAAGGTTCGGTCTAGGGAGCCAGGACTATTTAATTTATTCATAAATGTTCTGGAACTAGGGGTGAGTAGTGTGGTGGCCAAGTTTGCAGATGGCACAAAATTATTCAGGCTGGTGAGAACCGGGGCTCCAAGAGGACTTCCACAAACTGGATTAGTGGATGACAATGTGGCAAATGAAGTTCAGTGTTGGTAAGTGTAAGGTGATGCACTTTGGGACAAAAAAAAATCCCAACTTCAAGTAAAGGCAAGTGAAGGGTCTGAACTTGCTGAGAAGGAAAAAGATCTTGAGGTCATAGTGGCCAACCTCGTGTGCTGAAACGGTGAAAAAAGCAAACTCCGTGTTAGGGATTATTAGGAAAGGCATTGAGAATAAAACAGCTAATACTGTAATGTCCATATATAGATCTATGGTGCAGCCTCATTTGGAATGCTGTGTACAGTTCTAGTCATTGCATCACCAAAAAAAGGCATTACAGACCTGGAAAAAGTACAGAGGAGGGCAATCAAGATGATTAGGGGGGTTGGAGCACCTTCCCTATAAGGAAAGCCTGAAGAGTCTGGGACTATTCTGTACAGTACTGGGTTCTCCGAATGGAGACTTGGACTACGACATGCGTTCAGACGTGTTTATTGTACTTCACAACAAGACTGAAAACCGGCCCTGCAAGGGCCAACTATATACACTCCATCCGGCACCCCCACAGTCCCATTGGAGGGTTTGAATTTCCCGCCAGAGGTCCTATTGGTGGACACAGGGTGGTCTCGGATCCCTGGGCCCTATTGTTTTTTGGGACCAAGCTCCTTACTGCGGTCACGGACCCCTGGTGGCAGTCCGCGTACATATTCAGTTTAGAAAAGAGACGACTATGGGCAGAGATAATAACTGTTTATAAAATTATGCATGAGGTGGGGAGAGTTGAGAAAGAGAAATTGTTCTCCCTCTCCCAAAATACTAGAACTCGAGGGTATCCAATGAAGCGGTGGGCAGTAGGTTCAGGATGGACAAAAGGACGTCCTGTTTTACACAGAGAATGATTAGGGACGGCCACAGGAATAAACAGCTTTAAAAGGGATTACATGGATTCATGGAGGATAGGTCTGTCAATGGCTACTGGCCATGGTGACTGAGGGGGACCTCCACAATCCCAGAGCCAAGAAGCAACATCAGGTGAAGGCTTCAGTCTCTATGACCTGTCGTTGGCTCTCCAAAGGAACTTATTGCCCACTGTGTGGGACAGGATATTGGACTAGCTGGACCATTGGTCTGATCCAACAGGGCTCTTCTTATGATCTTATTCAGAGCCTGCAGAAATATGCCATAAGCTGTGATACAGGCACATAATTTCCCCTTTGCTAATTGTTTTATATTCTTCCCAGCTGTGAATAAGCAAGGTATCTGCTGAGCTCCTTCTCTCCATGAGATTTTTGAGAGTCTGATCAAAACCCTTTTTCCTTCCTTTGAAATTCTTCAGATTTCTGCCCAAGCAGGAGCCACCGATTTTTGCCCTGAAATATATCTTGCCATGCCTTGTGGCTCAAGGCAGCATAGAAACAATTTTTAAAAAAATCACAATTGAAAGCTGACAAAGCAGCCACCCCACCCCAGTCATATAGATACCCACAGGTGTACCTGATGGCCTTGCAGAGCTTCCTGAAAGTTCCTAAAGATGACTCAAGGAGGCTGTTCCACAAAGTGGGAGCAGTCACAGTTGCTGCTGCCTCCAGCTTCACTCAGACGCCAACCTCCCTTTATATGCCAGAGTCACAGCTCTGCATGTTAGGATGGCTGGGCACCAAGGGGGGTCTGTAAATTAAAGTTCCAAATAAAACAACAACAACAAACGTGCTTTTCCTAGGTATACTCTTGAGTTGCTTGTCGCCACCAGAGTAACCTGGGGGTCCATACTATTTGAACTGCCTCCTTATGGGCTCCCAAAAGCTGTGCATGCAACACAATGAAAACAAGAATTTGAGCTGTTCCCCACTCTCCCTCGTCTGTCTCTGTGCTGAAACTGCCCTTTCCACACTGACCCTTCTGATAAGTGTGTCCCAAGCAGCGAACAGGCCGCAGGTAAGTCAGTTTGAGAGCCAGTTTGGTGTAGTGGTTAAGTGCACGAACTCTAATCTGGGAGAACCGGGTTTGATCCCCCACTCCTCTACATAAAGCCAGCTGGGTGAACTTGTGTCAGTCACAAGTTCTCTCAGAGCTGTTCTCTCAAGAGCAGTTCTCTCAGAGCTCTCTCAGCCCCACCTACCTCACAGGGTGTCTGTTGTGGGGAGGGGACGGGAAAGGAGATCAGAAGCCACTCCGAGACTCTGAGTGAAGAGGAGGGTATAAATCCAATCTCCTCTTCTTCTTCTTCTTCTGTTAAGTCAACCCCAAGTCCCAGTAAACCCCATCGACCAAAGGTTTTTAAAAAACTTTACTAACTATACATAACTTCTAGGAAGCACAGATATTTTGGAAGAAGCTACAGGCAGATGTAATTGAGGCAGGATAGTAATGAAAGAATATAAAGCTATTTGCTGGCTAATCTTTACCTACAAGTCTTATACATGCCTTTCCCTAGGAATGGGATCAAGACTGTTAATGACCAGCCAGCCAGCCTTTGTCCCACGATGCGGAGCTGCAGGGTCCCGTCCTCGATGCCAGAATCTTGACCCAGAGCTGTATCCCAGGTTGCTGTATTTCAGGACTCTCCCCCGCTAGGTTGGGAGTTCTCCCCCTATCTGGGTCAATCAGAACTTGAGTTACAGATTTTCCCTCCAGGATGACTCTTGACTAATCAGTTCAAAAGTGGTAGATTAAAGAACTTTTCACTGCATTCAAAATCACCCCACGTTCAATCTCAGAGCTGGGCATAGCATTAATAATAATTTATCAGGAAAATTGACAACCTAGCCCAAATGGTCAAATTCAGTCCATGATTCATCTTCTTCCCATTGCATCTGTTGCCCTGAAAATGCCACCCCCTTCCTGGAATGTAACCTCAGGATCCTATTTCCCAATTCCAAATGTTATTGCAAAACCATATTTTATACTTTCATAACAGGAACTATGCTAGGAAAGGCATGGTCTCTGGTTGATGCCAGGCAGACTGCCTTCAGTGGGAGAATAAAAAGCAGGTGGCAGTCTGCGGACTGTAGTTGGCACAGGCACACAGGGACATATAAGAGAAGGTGCCTTTAGAGGCCCTTTTAGACATAAAATCCACCACATCCAGTGGCTCCTTACATCCCAGTAATATCTGCAATATCATACTCAGATCTTATCACTCATACCAAAGAAAAGCCTTCTTAGAGGCCCTTCCAAAGTCTAGAAGGGCTGGGAGCCGTGTTCCCTCTAATCTGAGTTAGCATGAGCTAGCTCACAGTTTTTTAGCCTCAAGCTCACACATTTTTGTCTTTGCTCAGGAAGGGGGCTCAGGAAGGGAGTTGGTAGAGTTTATCAGAGATGTCATATCACGGCTGTAGGGCAACAGTAGATAATGTAGTCTCAAGGTTACAGTAGCATGGATCAGCATGGCCAGATCGGCTGAGTCTAGAAGGCAGAAGAATCCCCTCACTAAGCCTAGCTGGAAGAAAGCCTCTCTTGCTGTTTCTTGGAGTCCAGCAGCTCCCAGTGCCTTTTTACATGATGTTAACAGAGACAGCTTTGAAGCCCCAGGTGAATCCATCCCTTCTACAACATCGGTGTTACGATGGGCATTGCTTCTGCCTTCTGTTTCAGCTCCCCCTATCTGCGGCATCCAGGGCTAAGATAGCCGCACCTGGAGGCTTAACTAAAGAAATATAGATCTTAGTGTCACTGGCATTACACCAAAACACAAAGTTTTGGGTGAACGTATGCAAAGATTTAAAGATTTAAAATCACTGTGTCAGAAACTGACCATTAAACCCTCTCCCCCAAACACACACAAGTTGATCCAGAGAAGCAGCTGTAGCCAAGATCCCTCAGAAAGCTTGAAAGAAGGGCGGGGCCCTTAATGGCCCAGTAGCTCCCCGACACAGACAAGGAGGGGCACAGACTTACAACCAATGGCTGTTTCACGGCCCTGGGTCCTTTAACTGCTGGGCCACTTTACAGCTGATCAGTGGGCCAAAAATTAACCCAGTAGCTGCAGAGGCAAGAGGTACATGGGCTGGGAAGGGGAGGGAGCATCGTGGCTGGGGGCGTCTCCAAGGTGCCCACCTGGAAGATGCCCATATCCTACCTATGGAGGTTCTTCCTTTAGGTGGGGTTGTGGGCGGCTGCCAGGCATGCAAAACCTGGGGCCAGGGTCTTTATATAATCAGAAAGGAATAGGCTTACAATGAGGTGCCAGTCCTTTGCTCCTGAAGCCTGAAGGGATGAAGGCTGGAGAGAGGAGGAGGAGGACTGGGTGACAGCCAAGCCCCTCCCCCTCTCAGTTCTGGGGGCTCTAGGGGGCGAGACAGCAAGACCCAGGGAAAAGGGAGCACTGGCCCTACCTCTTGACATGTGGGTGACAGAATGTAGCCCTATGGCACACTGCAACTAGGGGCTTATGCCTCTAATGCTGACTTTCCAATGGAAACGTTTTGCATGCAACGAGACAGAAAGGAGTGCCACACCTGTGAGCCCTACCTTTTTTCCAGGCAAAATAATGTGATTGACTGTGTGGAAGGCCACAGAAACACCAAAAAGACTTTAAAAGTGTGTGTGGGGGGGTGTTAGGATTGTGTCGTCTGCCCTTTCCCCCTTCCTCTAGATATTTCACTCTTCTCATTGAAGTTCCTTTTGCCTCAGAAGGCTTCTGAAGTTTTGTTTAGACAGAAACCTCCCCATTTGCCTAGAAATTTTACTGCAGGTGAAAGTCCGTGCACAAGTCATTTGAGAATTGACACCCTTAAATCCGACATGCTGCCACTGTGGCATACCTGCACAGGGGAAGACACCTTCTTTATAAGTTAGTGGGGTTTCTTGAAAGAAAAGATAGAGCGCTAAGAATTTGGGGGTGAAGGAGATGACCTTTGAAAGGGAAGGGCAGCTACAAGAAAGAGAGGGAAAAGGGAACAGTTTGAAAGGTGGGGAAAAACAATGTTTAGTAGTTTAAGCTGATTAATAAAATAATTTCTTTGTTATTTTCCTTAAGGACTCCCTGGGCTGCAATAGTCCTAAACCTTAGTTTTCTCCATTCTGTAAGAGGAGGCTTTCCTCCTAAAATGAAGCAATTGCATATTGTTTATTTGATTTGTTTTCAAGGTTTGCAGGCTCATGATACAGAAGCTAGATTCCCCCCCCCGCCCCCGTGAAATGCAATATAGACAAAGAAAACTTAGTAAAAAACTAGGGAAGACAGGGAACTGCAATATTATATTGATATTGCATATAGTTCAATAAGTAGCATGCAGACCAGCAAATGACAAAGGAACTTTGGGAAAAAAAGAAGGAAAGAAAGAATCAAGCAAACAGAGTACAGGGAGGGCAGTGTCCTCTTAGTGGCCAAAGGGAGAAAATTTAGTCCCAATCACCCAGGAAGACTTCAAGCAAAGAGGAGGAAGAGGAGGAGGAGATTGGATTTATACCCTGCCCTTCACTCGGTGTCACAGAGCGGTTTACAATCTCCTTCCCTTCCTTTCCCACAACAGACACCTTGTGACGTAGGTGGCGCTGAGAGAGCTCTGAGAGAACAGCTCTGAGAGAACTGTGGCTTGCCCAAGGTCACCCAGCAGCTGCAATTCTTCCAGATTAGAGGACGTGCTCTTAACCACTAAGGAAACTCTTTCCTAGAGTTGCCAGCTCCAAGTTGGGTAATTCCTTGAGATTTGGAAGTAGATCCTAGGGAAGGTGGGGTTTGAAGAGGAGAGAGACCTCAGTGGTGTACAACACCGTACAGTTCACCCTCCCAGGCAGACATTTGTTCCATTAAAACCGATGTCTGTCACCTGGAGATCAATTATAATTCTGGGAGATTCTCCAGGCTCTACCCGGAGGCTGGCAACCCTAGTTTTCCCCAATTTCAGATTGAGCTCTGGCCTGACCACTTTAGAGTTACATTGCAAGTAAACAGCATGATATTATTCTTCATGGAAGTCTCCAAATCGCCTCAAAACTAGTTCAAAGTGTCTGTGTTGGTTTTAAAATCAGTGTCTAAACCGGAACTGAACAGAAGGATTTAAAAAAAATGGTGCTGAAGCTGAGCTGGCATTGAATTGAAATTGTTAACAGATTTCCTGATAATATCTGTGTACATATCTAAAGAGAGCCTTCACCACGACCACCACCACCACCCATGGTTGCACCATTATTTTGTATTCCTCTTTGTGGGCCAGAAGATCAACACACAGGATTGCCAGGCAGTAGAAATCTGCAGAAACTCTAATGTTACCACAGAGTTTCTGGCGATTCTTAGAGCTACCCTTTGTCACTTCCAGGTAGCTCTCAGAATCACCCGGAACTCCATGATCAGAATTTCCTGTACAAAGAGGAAATCTTATTTTTCTTTTTAATCTTTCTCCCCAGGACAATCATGCCCCCCCTCGGTTTGGCCCCCGTTTCTGCCAGTTTACCAGCTGAGCATTGATGGGCTAGGACCACAGTTGCCTGGAAGTGTCCCAATGGACCAGTGGGAACCCTACGAATGCACATTCCCGGATTACCTGGATCTGCTTTCTGGCAGATGACTATAGGCAAGAGTGTAGAGTGGGCCCAGCTCCCATGTGACTCACAAGGCTCAAGCATTGAGAATAGCCTGTGAGAAGCATTGTGAATAGCCTCTAATTTGCCATAATTATTTCTCAGTCCAAAATGTCACTCCCTCTGCATACCTTTTTTGCTTACTGCATTCTTCTTTTACCTTTCTTGTACTGCAGATTTCCTCCCATCTCTCTCAGTTTAGTCGTTTCCCCCTCCCCCCTTTGGCTGGAAGCCTTTGCTCTTATGTTCATTTTTTCCCACTCTGTCCCTCTTTTACCAGCTCCTGAAGCTTCGGCTATTCAAAGCTATCATCCCCGACTGACCTTTTTTCCCTCCCTTGCAGGAAATTTTGATTGGTTCGACTTGACCTTTCCTCTTCTATTTCTCCTGTCTCCCTTCCTCCCTTTAGCTGTCTCTGTATTTTCTATTTAGATTGCAAGACTGCAAACCCCTGAGATTGGGTGGGGGTCCCACCCGCCAATGTTGCTATACAACACCAAATACTGCTTAGACTTTCAGCAAGGACTAAATATTGTCACTTCTACTTTACGACGGGTTTGTGCATCTTAAGCACCTGTGATAATTGCATTGCAATTATTTTGAATGGGCTCATTACTGTAATATTTTTTTTCCTTCCCTTTCCTCGAGCTTAAAGGCTGCAAAGACAGAAAACAGATCACTGGGTTCGGTTTTTAAAAACACTCAGTTACTATTCACACCAGCACTGTAGTAAAACTAAAGACGAGGGCTAGGTGTGAGTCGTAAAGCAAAAATTATCAGTTCCTCTTCAAACTCCAGGAAGGAAAGAAACGGAGCGGAAATAATAAAGCACGGCAATAAACTTCTGATTGAGATGCGGTAGCCAAAGTGTAGGATTGGCTGCCCATATAAATAGGGCCAACGGTGGGCCGAGAAGAGGCTTAGCATGAAACCCAGCCAGTCCCTTGCCAAGAGGGCTGGTGTAAGACAGACAACGACCTTGAAGATAATGCAGGACTGAAGGCAAGTGGAAAAAATACTGAGCAGGCCTTACTGCTGGTTTCCCTGGGAAAGATTTCCAAGCTCACAGCTGGAGTTGTGACGGGCCCTGCACAAAGCCTTGTGGTTCCGTAATAGAAGGAACATTTTAATGTATGTCTTTAGTGTCCTTCCTGGTTCTCCCCCATCTGTTCTGTGAAAGGAACTGCTTCTGGCGCCTCTTCCTTGCGGTAGTTTGCTGAGCCGTCAGTCGCTGAAACCGTAAATATGATAGATGGTTCCTTTCTCTTCTCCTGCACTAGAATCCCTGAGTCACAGCGCACTGTCAGTCATATAGCCACTGCGGGCCACCTACAGGCTGCTCTGGCGGCCCACGCCTTTGCCGCTCGCAGAACTCCCTCGGGATGACTTTTAATATCTGCCGACTTTCATGCTGGCATCCAGCCAGGCTTGTTAATGCAACACAAACACCTCTCTGTATGTCTCTGATGCTCTCCGCTCTGAAATCCCAGCAACTGGGATAGCGCTGAAGTCGCAGTGGTTACAAAGCTGTAAATTTGATACCAATTCAAGTTTTGCACTTTGAACCTATGATGCAACTTGCTTTGAGTTGCCGAACCTGAGGATCGCATAGGGTCACCTAACCGCTTTCAGCTTAACTAGTGTAGTGCACAGCTCAGCTTGCTGAAGGCGGACTAGAAATGAACCTACTGATTGCAATTTGCCAAGTCAGCGCTCAGCCCATTTGGGGAACCTTTTTGAAAATGGGATGGGCTTGTAGTTTGGCGATATACCGATAGATAAATAGTTATATTGGTATTGCTAGAGTCAAGTGATGTGACTGTAAGACCCTTCATCATGTTAAATAAAATGAGCTGACATGATCCTAGCTGTCAGCCTCCATTTCTGCAATTGGCGTGACAATGTGCCTGCACAGAAAAGAGTCCTTGGTTACACAGTTCATCCTCCAGTGATAAAAGTGAAGCTGTCTGCTGCACTCCCTTTGTTTCCCTCACCCACCCCTCTATTTCCCTTAGTCCTTCCTCCTCTCCTTCCCCCGCTATCTCTATTTCCCACATTGCTTAAATAAGAACACTTCCTTTGATCCATTTACACCCTCTAGAGAAAGCAATTTTTAAGGCGTAATCAGCCACTCTTCAAGCCAAAGCAGTTCACAACAGGTAAGAAGGTCCCCCTTCATCTAGGAGAGCTCCGCTTCTGCTAGACAGAATCCATCCCATAATGATTCTAGCTATTCTCTTATAATGGTTTCACACCATACTTTTGCAGAGCAAATAGTGACTAATATAGAATAATGGATCAGCTTTCAAAGTCTTGAGCACCCTTAAGACCAACAAAGTGTTATTCAAGGTATCAGCTTCTGTGTGCATGGACACTTCTTCCACTTTCTGTTTCTCAAACTTCTTTTGAGAAAGAAACTGCAGTTTCAGTGGGCTTTTAAGTCATTTCGGAGTTCTTAAGCCTGAAAGTGTAGGTGATTGATTGCTCTGATTTAGTTGGCTTGTATCTTACCCTATTCCGCTCAGCAACATTTGAATAGCCCAGTTTGGCCTGAATTCATAGAGACCGGAGATCTAAGCAGCTTCAGCCACGGGTAGTATTTGAATGGGAGACCACCAAAGAAGACTAGAGTTGCTATGCAGAGGAAGACAATGGCAAGCCACCTCAGAATATCTCTTACTTTGAACGTCCTATGGTTGGGGTTACCATGAATTGGAACATTCGTTTTCTTCTTCCTCCATTGGAGGAATTAGATAAACCTATGGAGCAGAGGTCCATCAGTGGCTATCAGCCACAAGGTAAGAACATAGGAACATAAGAGAAGCCAATGTTGGACCAGGCCAATGGCCCATCTAGTCCAACACTCTGTCACACAGTGGCCAAAAATACCAGGTGCCATCAGGAGGTCCAGCAGTGGGGCCAGGACACTAGAAGCCCTCCCACTGTTGACCCCGCCCCAAGCACCAAGAATACAGAGCATCACTTGCCCCAGACTGAGAGTTCCTATCTTTACCTGGTGGCTAATAGCCATTGATGGACCTCTGCTCCATATGCTTATCTAATTCCCTCTTGAACACTCTGTCACACAGTGGCCAAAAATACCAAGTGCCATCAGGAGGTCCAGTAGTGGGGCCAGGACAATAGAAGCCCTCCCACTATTGCCCCCCCCCACGCAAGCACCAAGAATATAGAGCATCACTTGCCCCAGACTGAGAGTTCCTATCTATACCTTGTGGCTAATAGCCACTGATGGACCTCTGCTCCATATGCTTATCTAATTCCTGAAGAACTCTCGGTCTGGGGCAAGTGATGCTCTGTATTCTTGGTGCTTGGGCAGGCAAGAGTGGGATGGCTTCTAGCATCCTGGCCCCACTGCTGGACCTCCTGATGGCACCTGGTATTTTTGGCCACTGCGTGACAGAGTGTTGGACTGGATGGGCCACTGGCCTGATCCAACATTGGCTTCTCTTATGTTCTTAAAACCTCTTTGGCTGGAGGAAGTCTTCCAAATTCAGTGAGAGGAGAGGTCGCATAAAAGCCATTTCCTCTCTGTTGGAAAGAAAAAAGGCATCTGCAATAGATTTTTTTCTTACCACATTTTGTTAACATAAAGATTTTCTTCTGTGTGTTTATAACCTGGTGGTGGAAGGTGACATCAAGTCACAGATGACTTGTGACGGCTCTGTAGGGTTTTCAAGGCAACAGACGTTCAGAAGTGGTTTGTCCCATTGCCTGCCTCTGCGTCATGACCCTGGTAGTCCTTGGAGGTCCCAATCCAAATACTTTCCAGAGTCAACCCTGCTTAGCTTCCAAGATCTGACAAGATCAGGCTGCCTGGGCTATCATAGCCTGTGTTATTTATTCTTACACTCCACAATGAATGAATCTTTGCATATTATTATTCAGGATGATTTCTGTAAAACAGTGTGCCCTCTTGTGGCTAATTTTTCCACCAATGCATTTTCAGAGAGTAGCAGTGGTAAGGTAACTGATCTGTGCAATCTCTTGTGAGTATTTCTTTTTTTTTGCCCATTATAGATAAGTGTTGTGAGCTTGATTTAAGAACCCACAGATCCAGCACTGACACATTCTAGGAGGTACTGCAGAGCAGATGTGTATTTCGGTTTGTTTTTTTAATTACCATACAAAATCTACTTTTCTAAGGCAGCAGAGATGGATAAACTGTCTTTGACTTTGAAAGGATATGAAGATCCAGCCTTTACGAATGGTATAATTCAGAAAAACAGGATGGAACTGCTTTGGATGGAAACAAAGAGAAAAGTTAATAGGTAGTCTGAAGTAATAGTAATCAAGCTAGAATTTATGGATGCTTAGATAAGAGTTTTGTAACGGTATGGCAGATAAGCTGAATTGTAGAACGAAATGGATATATACCCTCCGGTAAATGTTTAATGTTAATTGTTTGATTAATGTTGAAGTTTATGTTTGTATGTTATGTATATGTTGTTTTTGGTTGTATTATGTTATGAAAATAAAAATTGCCCCTAGGGGCACTTTTTTTAAAAAAATCTACTTTTCTAAACTTTCCTTTTAGTCATACTGGCTTGCAAAAATATGTAAAAACACACAGACTACAGTTTTTTAAAGTCTTAAACTAGTTTATTGCTCGATATTTTAAAATAGATTACCTTCATTTGCATTTTGTTTGATTTTGCTATTAAAATTAATGTTTCATAAGGTGCGTGTGAAAGAGAAATAAGAAATGGGCAAACTCTGGGTCATGAGCACTATATGGTTGTCTGCTCCTAAGAGTATCATTGAACGTCATTGAAGTACCAGTGACCCAGGGGCGACATTTGAGTTGCAGTCTGCATTATAGGAACCAGATGGAATAGGGCGAGATCAAGCCGGCATGGTGTAATGAATAGTGTGTTGGACTCGAATTGAGAAGACCCACATTCCAATCCCCACTCAGCTATAAAGTTCATTGGTGACCTATCACCTTCTTTTTTGTTCAGGCTAACCTCCCTCACAGGTGGCTGGGAGTTCCTTATATAGAAGAGCTTTTGATCCATTGACGAAATGACACAGCCCAGGAATGGTTTTACTACCACATCTGTTGTCTGAGTGAACTAAATGCAAGAGAGGCTCCTCTGTCAAGTTGTTATAAGAGAATCTTTAAAACTGAACATTCTTTTCTAGTAGCCAACTGTTTCAATGCTACACACAGAGGTCATTAGAAGGCATACCATTATTTGTACCCCACTTGGGGAAGGTGTAAGAGATTTCACTTGCTTGGATTAGTTTCCTTGGGAGGAGAAAGCACTGGGGACTTAGGGCATTTGTTAAGTATTTGCTTTATTTGCAAATATGCAGATACAGCAAAGATGGAAGCACAGAGACATCCCAGTAAGGCACCAGATCTACTACTCCACGTAGAATCATAGACTCACACAGAGTTGGAAGGGGCCATCCAGGCCATCTAGTCCAACCCCCTGCTTAATGCAGGCTCAGCCCGAGAGCATCCCTGACAAGTGTTTGTCCAGCCGCTGCTTCAAGACTGTCCGTGATGGGGAGCTCACCACCTCCCTGGGCAGCTGATTCCGCCACTGAACAACTCTTACTGTAAAAAAAGTTTTTCCTAATATCCAGTCGGTATCTTTCTCCCTGCCCTCCTCCAAGTGACAGCCCTTCAAATACTTAAGGAGAGCAATCATGTCCCCCCTCAACCTCCTCTTCTCCAGATTAAACATCATCGAGAGAGACAGAGGTCTCTCCCTCAAGTTTATGGAAGTCAAGTGACTCTCTTCTTCTCTCTCTGCCTCTTCCAGAATGTCAACTTCCTTTAACCAAGAAGGCAGGGCCATCTCTTCCAAGTCCTCTTCTAACACACAAGGCCCATTGAGGAGATATCTAGTCCCTCAGCACACATTACCATCCTATTTGTCATGCAGGACACAGACTGAGTCACAAGATTCCAAGTCCAAGTTCCCAGCATACCTTTCTCCCCACATATTGCAGGAATCGGTAAAGCTCTCCTGTGAAGTGAGGCTGGGTGGAGGAAAGATTTGTGACTGGGAAAAGGATTTAATTGTCTAGAATATTTGTCTGCTGTCAAGATGGTAGGACGTGACCAATTTACGTCTCCAGACTCAGGCCTGTGCTGAGTATGTTCTGATGTAAAAGAAGTGGCATTTCACATGTCAGGATGTGGATCTTTCAATATGAACTTAATTGAGTAATAACCAAAACAAAATTAAGCTGTACATCAGGAAATGACCAACAGGTATAGTCATAATCAACTCCTGATTTAACAAACTGAAACTTGATAAAAACTGACAAACCGGTACACACTTTTTAAAGTGCAGTCTGGGCATCTGGGTAGATAGCAGAGAAGAAAGGGAGGAACACCTAGGAAATGTATTTTAAATAACCAGCCTAGGTCCTTGAAGATGGTTATTCAGCCACGTGGTCAATGAAGGATGCTGAACACACCAAGAATTAAAGAGAACACGATTCTTGTATGTGGTGGGAGAAAGACAGGTTTCAGGGTACTGGCTCACTAGCTGACATGTTACATGTAACCAAGCAGTACCTGAAACCTGAAGTACTCCTGGCAGTTTTCTTTGCTGGCCTGGATGAAATCTTTGTTGAAGAAAACATATAATTGGGAAAATATTAGAATTTTGTGTGTGGCGTACTGTCAGTTGGACTAGGACCAGGGACACCTGGGTTCAAGTTCCCACTTGGCATGGAACTTACAGGGTGACCTTCGGCCAGTCACTCTTTTTCAGCCTAAGCTACCTTACAGGTTTGTCATGAGGATAAAATGTAGGGGCTCCTTGGAAGAAAGGTGAGAAAAAAATGCACTAAATTAAATAACGATAATGAAATGTTTGCATTTTTATGTTGAATAAGAAATCTAAGGCATGGAGCAGAAAGGATTAATCTGGATGTGTCCTGTGTCCTTCCCTTATTTTTTTTTTCAATTTTTCCTTTCCATGACTCCAAATTTGGCCATCTATTGCTGCTGGGCTTCTTTATCCTTGCCTGCACATGAACTGTGCTGAGAGGTTCCACACCTTTTTGCCCTGTAGCAGTGAGACACATGGAGAAATAAGGACTTTGTTGATACTTCTGATAGGGTTGTCATTTATCCAGTGGGAGCAGGGGATCCCCCAATTTTGTGAGCTCTTTCCTGCTGCTGGCCGGCAGGAGGGAATCCCCCCCCAAAAGTGATGTCGCATGCAATGTGGCTGCCTCACCCAGAAGTGATGTCGGCATGTTGATGCCAATTTTACCACAGAGTTTTGCCCAAAATCTAAAGGTTTGCCCCCGATGTCACCGATGTGCTGACATCACTTCTGGGTGACACAGGCACATCACGTGCAACTTCACTGTTTCGGGGGGAATGGGGGTTTCACGACACAGGTGGGGTGTCACCTGACGCTGCCACCACTGGGGTTTTTGGTTCCCTTGAGAAGGCTCAGAGCACCCTCCCAAGACCTTCAGGCCTCCCTTATCTGGCTGAATAATAGGTGTGAGGTCCAAGCACAGTAAACAACAAATAAAAGGTTTATTTGTACAGAGGGTCAGTCAAATATGGGAAAACAAACAAGGTCCAAGAACAAGAACGATAAGTGGGTGAAGAGGAAAGAAACCAAATGCCCCTAACACGACTAGACTCACAGTGCCTAGCTCACTGTCTCAGTTGGGCCTGAGTCTGCTCACCCTTCCTCTCAGGGTGAGGGTCTCTCCCAGTAGCAGCCTTCCCTCTGGCCCTGCTCTCTTGGAAGAAAGAACAGCTCTTCTTCTGTACCAGCTCCTTTATTATAAGTCCCCTTTCTCTGTGATTGGCTAAACTTGGTGCCAAAATCTCTCAGGGGTTTCTGGGAGTTGTAGGCCTGCCTTCTCCCACTGCTAGTCAGGCTCCCTGGGCTTGCTAGGCCTTCACAGCCCAGATCATGACAGGGGGTGATGTCACTTCCCACTCCCAGAACATCCCCCCATCCTCCTGCTGGTGGGTGAAAGGGACCTGGCAACCCTAACTTCTGACTGGGGCAGCTCAGCATATCTTGCCACCCCACGCATCCTCTTCCTGTTCTGCCTCTTGGCATAACCATGGCACAAAGATGGGTCTCCAAGACTCCAAGCTGCACCTCCTTTTGGCAGTACTCCAAGGCAGGCTTGGGTGCTCTGTATCCCCATCTTGGAATCCTGGTGGTAGCACACATGGGGTGGCACTCCCCCTTCCATGCTGTCCTTGGTGGCTTGAAAGCAGGTGGCAGTGATTTGGAAGTCAGGTGGCATCAGCTTGGGTGTGACAGGAAACCTTGTTGGTCTTCTCCCATACCATGCACCCCACCACAAACCAGTATGGCATCAGCTTGGGTGTGAGTTTCCTAAGCCTTGTTGGTCTTCTCCATACCATGCACCCCACCACAAACCAGTATGGCACCCTAAATAGGCACTTGGGGTCAGTTGAGTTGACCTGGCTCTGCTTCTAACCTTTCTGCAGAGCCTGTTACTTCAAAGTAGCATTGGGAACACAAAATCCTAAGGGACTGGGATGAAACAGCCAACTCAGCTTTTTGTATGAAATACATCGAGTTGTTTTTTCTTTGTCTGAGTTTTCCTTTGTTTCATCTTTTTTAAAAATTGTACATTGTAAAATGTGCTTTGGTTGTAGTTTGATTCCCCACTGGGAACCACACAGACATCTAAACCACAGGTGTATTTGCCTGAAAAAAAGGTTCAGAACCAACATTTGTCACCAAAATCACTGGGAGCTTTTTTTTTTTTGAACATCAAATCACAGCTGACTTATGGTGACCCTGTGGGGTTTTCAAGGCAAGAGACGTTTAGAGGTAGTTTGCCATTGCCTGCCTCTGTGTAGGAACCCTCGTCTTCCTTGGTGGTCTCCCATCCACGTACAAACATGCGTAGCTTCTGAAGTCTGATGAGAGCAGGCTAGCCTGGGCCATCCAGGTCAGGAAGCACATTAGTGTGTTCAATAAAACTTTAATTAATTCCTTGATAGAATACTTGCCACCGTTATGCAGTGTTTAAATGGTATGAAACTTTGGCAAGTCTCTGATACCTTGGAAAGTGATGCATTTTATGCTAGAAATGAAAGGAACAGAGGCTATGTTGAGGCATTAGAAATGTCAGAGTATCCTTTCTCCCTCATCTCCCTCGTGCCCAGCATACAGGCTGAAAACTTTCTGGATCTGAACAAACAACAGTTTGTTGTGACTTCCACACTAGGTGACATGACAAACCGTGGCTTGTTCTCTTGCCTACAACTGTGGTTCTCTTGCTTACAAACTGTAGTTCAGAATCCTGATTTGGACTGCTACAGGGCTCTTTTTGTAGCAGGAACTCCTTTGCATATTAGGTGACACACCCCTAATGTAGCCAATCCTCCAAGAGCTTACAGAGCTCTTCTTATAGGGGCTACTGTCAGCTCTTGGAAGATTGGCTACATTAGAGGTATGTTGCCTAATATGCAGATAAGTTCCTGCTATAAAAAGAGCCTTGGACTGCTATATTTAAGACCCATTGCAAACAACTATTTAGAAGAGTTGTATGGCCTTGGAGTTTTTTGAAATGCTTCTCCACTGCCAAGACCATTCCAGAGATACGGAGTATTTCATTGGCAAGGAGGAATTAATTCATAGATCTGCCTAAAGAGCCCCTCTCCCACTGTAAGGAGAAGTGTTTATGGTGAGGTGCCCTGTGTTTCCTGGGCAGTTTGTAGTCAAGAGAACTGTGTGCCTTTAGAAATAATATTAAGGAAGACCGATTGTAAACATTCTGTTAATTACCTCCAGCTGTTTTCTGCTAGTTCAAGAGCCTCCAAAATCTTACAACATATTGACAAAATTGGACTCAGAATTCCAATACCAAGCATAATTTAGCCTTTATCAAATCCTGCTAAATCCTTGTTATAATCTGAACAGAAGAACGTCCATTATATTGAGTCAAACCAATCAGTCGGCTTCCACAGGGATTCCTGCTTTGGGGGGGGGGAGCCTCCACACAGCATTGTGCTCTTTCTCGGGTGCTCCCGGGCATTTCTGATATAAGCTGGAACAGCCTCCTTCGATCTGACATAAAGGAGAAATGCTGTGGGCGGGACTACAGTGTGCCAGCCCACTGGGAGGGCATCTTCAGAATGGCAGTGCTGAGCCCCATTTTTCTCCCATCTTTTAACCCTTTAACAGGATTTTTTAGGAAGTTCCCAGCTGAGCCGCGGATCAGCTGTGAGGTTGCTGAGCCAGGCTGGGTGGCCAGACAGGGACAGAATGAGTGATAAGGGAACGGGGCTTGTGAGCCCTGTCTCTGCTCACCTCTAGCTCACTCACCGCTGCTCCCACACTGAGGCGTGGCTTTCCCCACCCTTGTATGGAAACAGCCAAGATCAGTATTGTTTGCTCTGACAGGCAGTGATTGTCCAGGGCCTGCTACCCTGATCCTCCCCTCTTCTCTCACATGAGGGGGCTTGTGAAGAAGAAACGAAAAGGAAAAGTAAGGAGGGTCACATCCCTTTGGGAAGCTTGGAGACTATTTAAAACTACAATACTGGAATCTCAGATAAAATGTGTACCACAGGTTAGGAAAGGTACATATAGGTATAAAAAAGGCCCACATGGTTAAATAACAAAGTAATGGAAGCCCTGGATGCTTTATGGAGCTTCAAAAGCAAAAAACAAACAAACCCAAAGGGGCCCTTGTTCCAAGGAGTTTGCAGTCCAACGTTCTCCAAAGGAGCAGAGACAACAAAGGGTGGTAGGTAAGCTCAGCTGGAAGGAAGGATCCTGCTTATGTCAAGGGAATTTGTGAGTCTTTTGAGTGCCATTGAGTGCCAGAGAGAAGGGTTGGGTCCGTGCTGCATTAAAATGAAGAGTGATTAAAGTTGCTTCTTGCACAATAAAGCACACTAAAACCATGTTATGCCGGCTTAATGTGCCGATGTGATGAGATATCCATTGTTTAGGTACATTACAGCAAATTGCATATTTAGTGGGTTCTTTTTTTTTCCCTTTCCGCATTAAAATGAAAGAAGCAGAGGCAAGAAGCTCTACAAAAAAGCAATAAAAAGATAATGACCCATAATGTCAGAGAAATAAAAACAAGATTTCAGGTGTCTCCTGGAATTAAGACCCTTGTTCATAACGTTATAGGCAAGCTGTTCTCTGTTTCTGAGCTGCTTCCTCATACTAATGATCTGGGGATATTAGAGACATAAGAAACTGCATTGCAGTAGTCAATGGTGTATCGGGGGGGGGGAATTCCCAACCAAAAAAGTCCTCCATAGCTGCATAGTATCCCACCGAGGGCTGGAGAGGGCCTGATAAAAACGCATCAAGCTAAACTGCCCTGATGTAGTGCATATCCATATATATATATTATATATGGTTGGATCTACCCAGCCTTTTTGCCAGTGAAGAAGGAAGGAGTGGTCTCCTTTGGCCACCAAAAGAGGCTACATTGGGGACTGCGGGACGCTCCATGTACAAAAGGCATGCGGAATATGGGTATACTGGTGGTGGTGGAAAGTACTGTCAAGACATGGCTGACTTAGGGTAACCCTGTAGGGTTTTCAAGGCAAGAGACATTCAGAAATGGTTTGGAAGAAGAAGAAGAAGAAGAAGAAGAAGAAGAAGAAGAAGGAGGAGGAGGAGGAGAAGAAGGAGGATTATTATACCCCACCCTTTATACCCCACCCTTCACTCGGAGTCTCAGAGTAGTTTACAATCTCCTTCCCTTCCTCTCCCCACAATAGACACCCTGTGAGGTAAGTGGAGCTGAGACAGCGCTTTCGGGGACTGCTCTTGAGAGAACATGTCTGAGAGAGTTGTGACTGACCCAAGGTCACCCAGCTGGTTGCATGTGGAGGAGTGGGGAATCAAACCTGGTTCTCCAGATTAGAGTCCGCTGCTCTTAATCACTACACCCAACTGGCTTTCTCTGTGTCAGGATCCTGCTAGCCCTTTGAGGTCTCCTATCCAAATACTAGTTGGGGCCGGCCCTGCTTAGCTTCCCAGACCTGATGGGATCAGGCTAGTCTGGGCTATCCAGGTCAGGGCAATGAGTATGCCAAAGAGGGGAATTTGAGTGAGATTACCTGAAAAAGCTGGCTGGATCCAACCCATGATCACTAGCCTGTATCCTGCCATGGCTCAGCGAAGTTTGAAGCCTTTTGTTAGCTAAAGGGCCCTACTCCCAACTTAAGTGGGCTTTCTGCCTCTCAGGCTGAAGGAAGGCTTCAGACATTGCTGGGAGGAGCGGTAGGACACATGGCACTGCATGGAAAAGGGAGTTTTCAACTTTTCTGCATTGGATGAAAAGCCTTTTAATGGGCAACCCCCGAATTGTTGGTAAAAATAGTAAAAAAATACTTAATTACTCAGAGTTTACAATGGATCATTGCTTCACTGGAGAGGAGACATATCTTTCTGTTTGAAAAGCTTTATTTCTAAGGTACACAGGAAACCTACTTCTAGAAAGCATGGTCACACAACAAGTACATAACAATGAAGAATCTCCTTCTTCTTGACCCCTAGAAAGGAAGTCACCTGAAACCAGTAACAAATGGTTTAGTAAACAGATTAAGATTTTCCTGGGCTATCTTCCCATTAGCTCCGAGCCAAGTTTCCCTTCCAGGTCAGCCTAAACAATAGCATAGAAAGGTAAACAGAGTTAACCCTATAATGGCTGGAGTCTGAGACCTTGCAACTCATACATTTCCAACACTAATAACACTGTACAAAATAGTGAGGTAAAAATTCTCCAGGTTATCAGGAAGGGTCACCAAGTTGTCTTGAAGGGCTGTAGCTCTCCAGGGCACTTAAAAATCCTTCCTTGGATCAGTGTTTTCTTAATAAACTCATGGTGCCCCCCCAGTGGCAGAAAGCATAGATTTGTTGATTTGTACCCCACTGTTATGTATTGGAACTCGGTGTTTAACACCCACATACCTTTTTGTTTACAGAAAGTGAACTGTAAATAGTAACTGACTGTACTTTGGGGACATTGTTTGCCACTGTACAGGTGACAATGTCCTCTACGCATTCTGCCAAGAAAAAGCATACAGCCAAGGCAGCAATTTCACCCCGAGGGTATTGCCATGTTTAACCCTTCCAAGGTCCTGTCACTCTTTGCAAAACTGATCATCTATCCCCCACCTCCTTGGTTCTGCGTTGCTGTCATAAATGCTCTGCGTGGCATGTCAGGGGACCATTTATTGAAAGGGAGTCAGCTCATGAAAGTGCAGCATTTGGGGAGTTCTGAAGCAGGTGGCGTTCAGCAGGTGTTGCGTCTGGTGTGAGGAGCCTTTGGCTGCACTGCTCAAGGGACAGAAACCCTTTCCCCGTTTCAAACGTTGTCACGCTGCTTTTGAACCAGAGAAGGCAAGGTGAGCCGACGCCAAGACAGCAGAAGAGAAATGGCGGGGGGGGAACCTATTGGTTAGCTGCGTCAGCCTGTTGCTACAATAACAAAAGAAGAGTCTCGTGTCGTGGCATAAATTTTCACAGGCATTTTGGCCGATATAGTTACTTTCCTTGTTCACAATCCACTAAAAATTAACAGGGGTCTAAATAGGAACAGGAAAAACTTTACTCCCAACATAAGCCACTGTTTAGTTTTGCCACAGCAGACTAGCGGGACTGCCCCTGTGGGGCCAAGAGCACGACATCTGACAAAGTGGGGTCAAGTTCACAAAATCGTACACTGCAAGGAATGTTATGGTCTTTAGGGTCCCACCAGGCTCTTCTTTTGTTCACTAGAAGAGGATGGAAACTAAAAATGGCAACAGCCAGTGATTTATTTGCAGCTGCTTCTTGGCAGTTTGGGGAGTCTTTTGCTTCCTGCTCCCTAACCTTGCCACAGGGCAGGGCTCTCCGGAGAAAGCATCGGAATAGCTGTGGCCCAAGGCAGAATCAAGTCTCCAACCCTATAAACTGGGGGGGGGGGGAGAGACTTGTTCTGTTTGTGCATGCCAGCCGTTTCCTAAGCTGCGTTCCCTCTTCTACCTTTCTCTTCCCCACCTTTCCAGTCTGTACTTGCTGCGTTAGACTGGGTGAGGCCGCCCTCCAGATTGTAGATCGGAGCAAGACGCCGATGTTAAAGAGTAGCAAACTGGCAATTATTGAACCAGAAGGTTGAATGGAATCACCTTAAAGACGAACAAATCTATTGTGGCACAGTCCTTTTTGTGAGACACGGCCCACTTCTTTGGATGCATTAAAGTATTATATTCCCTTGGCAGACTTATATATGCACAGAAAATGTGGAGTGGAAGGGCTCAAAGAGGCTCTCCCTCCTGCTCTAACAACCCACCCACCTCCAACACTGCCCACTTTAGCGGTGTTTTCAATGATGGTGGGGGCATCAGGGGTTCCCCTCCTTCTCACCTGGCCACCTGCACACCTCCAGTGAGGCTGCCTCAGTGGAAGAGGAGGATCCATATTTGGAGGGCTTTTTAAACCCCACCTTTAAAAAAGGTTTTGGGGGAAACCTGGGGGGTCCCCCAAGCTTGAAGGTAAATCTCCCTTCTGACAACTTGGCCCCAATCCATGGATTAACATATCCACAGATAGGACAATGGCGACTATTAGATTTATTGATAGATATAAATATAAAGATATACAAGTGGCAGACTTGCAAAGAATTGCAGGGGGGAGCATCTCATTTCCCCCTGTATCTCTTCCCCCAGCATTTCCTCTTTCTCTGCTCCTGGCAGCCATCGTATCATCTCCCCTTTCTCTGCTTCCTTCTTTCCTTCCCATCTGCCAGACAACCTACCTTTGTTAACGCCCCCCATCTTCAGCTGTATTTATTAACTCAATTTATACCCCACCTTTCTCCTCCATGGGGACCCAAAGCAGCTTACACTGTTCTCCTGTCCTCACAACAATCCTAAGAAGTAGGTTAGGCTGTAAATGTAAGACTGACCCAAGGTCACCTGGTGAGCTTCCGTGGCAAAATGAGGATTCAGAACAGGGTCTCCCAAATCCTACTCTGAAACTCTAACCATTATATCGCACTGGCCTTTGTGCAGGGGGTGCTGTTGAATAGTACTGAGCAGCCAGGATTGCCAGTGATTGCTGCCGGGCCTGGCCCCCTGTGTCCTCCCTCAAAGGCAAAAATAGCACTAGAAAGAGCCCTGCCCACTCCCCTGCCTTTTACTGACCAAAGCCAGGGCTTTAAGCCTGTCAATATTGTTGCTGTAACCTAGCAGTCCCACAATGGCTGCTGCAGAAGGCATTTGTTTCTTAAAGGTACAAATGCTGCTTCTATTATTTTGGGGGTTACCCCCCCCTTCATTTTAATTTTTTATTTTTAGATTTGAGATTTTTCCACAAACATGGGGCTTTTCTCAGGTTTGTAGAAAGATCTGTCTCATCTGTTCATGGCTCCAGTCTCCAGATTACAGTATCCGCAGAGGGGGCCGCGATGAGAATTAGATATACGGATGAATATAATACTTCATACATCTGCCATAGTGGGCTGTCACACACAAAAGCTTCTGCTGCGATAAATCTGTTGTTATTTAAGATGCCTCGAGACTCTTTGTTGCTTAGCACGGCCACCCTTCTGGAATTTGACAGTCACTTGCAGTACCATACCAAGCATAGTTACACACTTCGATGTCCACTGAAGTCAATGGGGTTATCAAGTTGTAACTCTTTTTAAGATTGCCTTGTTAGTTTTTTGTAAGTTACCTAGACTGGGGTGGGGTGGAGATCAGGTCTTTGTATGTTTTCTGTCAGACACTAGAATGTCTCTGTGTGTCTCTGTCCAGTTCCAATTTCCCCTGATCTCAGCCAGGTTTTGTTCTTGCTAAGCCGTTCTGCCAAGGTCTGTCAGCGGGAACTCTGCTTCCTCAATGCTGGGCCTTTGCATGCTATTAATTGCCGGCATGAATCACAAATAAACTCTCATTGCTGCCACCCACCTGTCACAGATTTCTTTCCACTCACTCCGAAATGCCTTTCTGCCTAGAATGCCTCCGTTTCCCTCTCTTCCACCTGCCATTTATATTCCATCTGAGATCATAAGAACTTCCAGGCAAATGGCTTATTTGTTTTTAATCTGTAAACCTGCTACAAACTCAGCCATTGCGGCCTACTCAAACACCTCAGCCAAATGCTTTTTATGTGCAGAATTATCTGCTGTGAATGCAAATGGCTAGATAAGAGCCGTAGAAACATAAGAGTTTATTGGGGTAAGAACTTGGCTGTGCTCCTGGAAATCTGGTGTCTTTCTTCTTTGGGTATATTTTTTTCGCATTGATTTTTGGCCTCTCTGTCTCTTTTCAGAGGGAATCTTGGGACTCGTTGAGGATAGCTGCAATAAAATGCTCAGAGTGCTGCAATCCAGATTCCCCCCCCCCCAGCTATTGTTCTGTAACACATCTGCATTGAAATTAGTCGGTTTCCTTTACAAGTCCCTCCTTCGTCTTTATGATACCTTGTTTGGGTGGCTCATGGCTGCTAGAAAGAAGAAGAAGAAGAGGTTGGATTTATACTGCCCAAAGGCATCTCAGAGCGGCTTACAACCTCCTTTCCCTTCCCCTCCCCACACAAAAGACACCTTGTAAGATAGGTGGGGCTGAGAGAACTTCTGACAGAAACTGCTCTTTTTCAAGAACAGCTGTGCCAGAGTTTGTGACTGACCCAAGGTCACATCAGCAGGTGCAAGTGGAGGAGTGGGGAATCAAACCCAGTTCTTCCAGATTAGAGTCCATGTACTTAGCCACTATACCAAACTGGCTCTCCAGAACATGAGGCAACAGTGCTACAGGACCTAACAATATTAGTTACACCATTGAGGGCTCATCCACTTGCACATCATCCAATTTAATATCTACTGTCTCATTATTTGAAAAGTGGTGTTGGGAGTTTTATGGATACCACAGACCACCAAATAAGTGGGTTGTAGATCAAATTGAGCCTGAACTGTCCCTAGAAGTTAAAATGACTAAACTGAGGCTATCGTGCTTTGGTCACATTATGAGAAGAAAAGAGTCACTGGAAAAGACAATAATGCCAGGAAAAGCTGAAGGCAGAAACAAAAGAGAAAGATCCACCATGGCTGCGGTCACACTGGAGGCTTGCTGCGATCTGGCTGCGCCTCTATTTTTGGCTGTTTAAATAGTCGTGGGAAGTTTTGATCAGACATTCCATCCTGAACTGACTTCATTGCGTGCTTGCCCCATAGTCCATCATTCAGATTGTTGCAGCATTCTTTTTCCCCCCTTCTTCTTCTTTCACCCATGCGCATAAGTGTTTATCTGAAGCTCCAGCACCTTTTCGACAGCTCCGCAATCTCTCTGCCAAGTACTCCGGCCCCTCTCAGCCTCCTTCCCTTTGCACCTCTTCCGTGGAATACCGGTGTGTGTGTGTAAAGTGCAGATTTACATGAGAGTAGTCCCATTGACTTCAATGAATTTACCCTTCTGTCAATCATGGGATGATCTCAGACTCTGATGCGGAAACAGGAGAGAGGGGTTTGGGGGGATTTGTTGCTTGGAAACAGCTCCTCTGGGGACTCCTGATCCAGAATGACTACTTGGCCAAGGTGATTGACAACGCTACCTGATCCCCCTCCTCAAAAAATCAAGGCAGAAATGGAAGGGAAGATTCAGACTTCCCAAATGGCTTGAGTTTGCAAGATGGAAGTTCAGGCAACCGGAAACGAGGAGTGGAAGCACAGGTGTCCCTGAATACTGGACTTTCCCCGATGCCTGATTACTCTGCTTCCAAAACGAGGTAAAGTGGGGTGCCAACGACAGAGGCACAGAAGGCAGATGTTGTTGTCTGATCGTGCTCTTTAGATCCACAAAGGTAACGCAACTATATCGATGCGAACTGCTCGTGTGACCGCAGCCCATGAGATGGATTGACTCAATCAAGGAAGCCACAGTCCTCAGTTTGCAAAACCTGAGCAAGGCTGTTTAATGACAGGATGTTTTGAAGATCATTAGTCCATAAGATTGTCATAAGTTGGAAGTAACTTGATGGCACCTAACGCCCACGTGAAAATACCTTCATACTGTCTACATTGGACAGATGTGTTGGTCTCTGCACAAGACAATCAATGAACACAAAGCAGGCATGAGAAACTGCAGCACTGATTAACTGGTGGTGGAACATTTTAATCTGCCTGGACATGCTGTTACAGACTTGAAAGTCACTGTTCTACCAAAAGAAAAAAAAATCAAAGGTAACATACAACATAAAAATGCTGAATTAAAGTGCATGACAAAAATTAAATGCTGCATGTCATCCTGGCTTAAATAGAGACTTGGATCTCCTTACTGCAATCTCTAATTGTTCATCTTGGCTCACTTTTTAGAAAGTTTAGTTGGCTGTTATTACATAACCTTGTTACCAATATCAGTTAATTTGCTTAAACTTCTGACTACTCTGTGAGTAACTCCATCACCTTGCTTATCTGTTTGTAACTGCTAATCACATTCTAGTCATTTACACAGAGGATTTTCACTTGAAAAGCCCACACCCAGCCCTCCATCCCAACCCATTTTATAATCTTCTTTTAATCTTTCCTTTAAATAGAATTCCCAGTTTGATTTCCTTCCAGATGTCTGAGGGAGTAAGCTCTGTGACTCATGAAAGCTCATATTTGAAATAAAGGTTAATCTTTTGAGTTGCCACTGGATTTGTGTTTTATTTTGCAAAGATAGACTAACATGGCTACCCTTGATAAGAAATAGAAAGTAGCATTCATCGGGGGGTGCTGGCACTCAACAAAGTGAGTAGATTACAGTGCAGTCTTAAACAGAGTTACACCCTGCAGCATGTAGTCACTCATGAGAGTAAGTGGAGGAGAGGGGAAATTCTTGGTGGATGTACAGTCTACTAATATAAAGGATAGATAATAAATATATTGCACGGGGCTGCCACTGAAAATGGTATCTCGGTGCTGAGTTCTCCCTTTCTTTCCCACAAATTCTAGTTCAACTTACCCCATGTCCTGACATCATTTCAGTGTGTGTCATTCTGTCCCAAAGCACATCATTGACTGCTGTTAGTGAGGCATGGAAACACACACTGAAATTATACTAAAACTAAGGGATAAAGGGAACTCTGTTCTGCAGATGGGAGAAGAGAAGCAAATACAGGGATGCCAGTTTTGGTGGCAGCTCTGTGTTCTCTCTCGTGTATAGTTCTGTCCTAAAACAGAAGGAGAAGAAGAAGAAGAGATTGGATTTATACCCCGCCCTTCACTACCCAAAGATGTCTCAGAGCGGCTTACAAATTCCTTTCCCTTCCCCTCCCCACAACAGACACCCTGTGAGGTAGGCGGGGCTGAGAGAGCTCTGCAAGAAACTGCTGTTTCAGGAACAGCTCTGACAGAACTATGGCATGCCCAAGGTCATCCAGCAGCTGCAAGTGGAGGCGTGGAGAATCAAACCCGGTTCTCCCAGATCAGAGTCCATGCACTTAACCACTACACAAAACTGGCCCTCAAAGACTTGCAGTTGTCCCCATTATTAAGAGGTTAATCCTTCCCTTGAAACTACCCACCATTGTATTGTTTAGTCCCTCACAATCTGCCCTCTCCAGCAACTTTACTCAGTATCTTCATGTTTACCGTGTGATTGTTATCAAATATACTGGGGAGATATTTATTTACAGTAATTCAGAGAATGAATTAGGGATTGCCAGCAATTGCCAAATTATGGTCATTCAAACATACAGTAGGTGGGAGCTAACATCTCATGGGCACAGTTCTGTTTGTGGCTTTTCAAATGGCAGCCCCACCATACCTCTCAAAAAGTGCCTTCCAAGGGCACAGACACTCCAGAGTTGGTGCCTGATAACATGTCCTTGAGAGAACAGCTCCGACAGAACTATGGCATGCCCAAGGTCATCCAGCAGCTGCAAGTGGAGGAGTGGGGAATCAAACCCAGTCTCCCAGATTAGAGTCCGCACACTTCACCACTACTCCAAACTGGCATATCAACCTTCCCCCCCCATGCTTGAACAAAAGCATTTTCTGTTTGTACAAAGGAGTTTATTGGTTAGTTTCCTGTAAACAAATAGAAGGAGTTAATTCATTCAAGGGATTTTGGCATATCCCGCGTGTATACTGGAAAAAAACAGTTCTTTACCTAGGGAGTTTCAAAATATCAGCATCCTTTTTGCCTGAAAACAGTCCCGTATAAAAACTGGAAGCATTAAAAATGAGATTCAGTGATGACCTTTATCAGCTCTGATGACAACTATAAATCAGGCTGAAATTCTCATCAGCCTGCTGGACAGAATTCATTACAGACAAAGATTGCTACGTTACTCTCTGTCTTTGATTGAGGGACGCCCTATTAAAATGAATACAGCTTCAATAATATGAATCACACATTTCAAAACACCAACTGAGAATGATTACTCATTGATCTTAAGACGCCTATGATTACAGGACTTGGAGACCAGCGGAGCCTTATTGTGTTTTGCTTTGGGTCACAAAGCCGATCAATGTCTGCTTCTTTAAAGCAAGCCAATTTGCTCTTCATTAAATTTCGACCCTTTGCTGATGACGCATATCGACTGCAACAGCAAGACCTCCAGCCCCAGCAGATCAATGTTGGTTTTACTTTTTTACTTTCCTGGCCCCTTTTTTTGATACGATGTAGGGCGTATGTTCCGAGCTTCCAAAAGCCAGCAGAAACCTTAGAAGACTATTTAATTATTCAAAATGTAAAGTATCTTGTGTGGCAACCATGTCGTCTGGCTTCCTTTGTAAATTTAAGTTTTGTGGGATGTGGACAGGAATTGGATTTGGATGTGGGTTGCTTCGTTCAGATTCTTTGGTATCATAGTAAACTCTAGTGTACTTCCCTGACCTAGATGGCCCCAGCAAGCCCGGTCTCATCCGATCTTGGAAGCTAAGCAGGGTCAGTCCTGGTTAGTATTTGGATGGGAGACCACCAAGGAAGACCAGGGTTGCTACACAGAGGCAATGGCAAGCCATCTCTGAACCTCTCTTGCCTTGCAAGCCCCATGAGAGGTCACCATAAATCACCATAAATCAGCTGCAACTTGACAGCTCTTTCCTCCACCACCACGAGTGCTCCGATTGTACCTATGCATTCCCAATAAGTAATATGCTGGGAAAAGAAATGGAGGTGTTGGTGGGAAGATGTGAAAGCAACTGTAAAATTTCCAGGAAAGTAGAATATTATGGGATTCAGAGTTCTAGGTTTTGCCATTGCAATCCCCATGGTACTGAACGAAACCATGGTATAACGTATAACCAAAAAAACTCTCCTATAAACTTCAAAATTATATTTTACCTTAAACAATTTGATTCCATGAACAGAATTAGCCAATCCAAAGTGTTAAATGATCCACTTAAAATGATCTGGGAAATCTTGGCCCCAAAAGGGTAGGTTTTAATCCATGCTTCTGTTTATATGAGCATCATTGGCCATGTTTATTCTAGATTATTCATTTTCATTTTGCTTTAGATTATTGGTTTTCAACCCCCCTTCACTACCAATTACAATTTAGGAGTTTTGCAAAGGAAAGAGGAAGGGGGAGATACCTCTGAAAACCAGAGAAAAAGAGATACACAGGGCCAGAGGTTATAAAAAGGCACAAAGCCATTTGTATTACTACAAAAAAATCCAAAGACACTCAGTTTGTAAATAAAAGATAACTTCTGTGAAAAATCCCAACACAGAAAGTGTAAACAGTGAAGCAGTTGGAATCGGTTAACATATTAACAATATAAACGGTCAAACAGTATTAAACAATTAAACAGTCCAAAACAGTCAATGTATGAACAATATAACGGTTTGCCAGCTGATTGTCCCATTTTGATATCTTCTTTGGAACTACTTTGCTATATCTAGGAGTTTTGCTGCAGGGCTCTCCTTCATTTTGCACCCATTAGGTGGTGTGTATAAGTACCATCTTAGATTTACTCTGTTCAAAGTAGTATGGGTTCCCAGTATTTTAATAACGCAAAGTTTTTACAGTTCTACCTTCAGGTGATATTGAGTTTCAGCATTGACTGTTTTGCCACAAAACTTCTCAGCGCTGCAGAAGATTCTGGGCAGGGTGGAGCCAGTTCTATCGCAGAATGTGTCCTCCCCTGTGGTTGTGTGCTGCAGAGGAAAATCGCTATCACAAAAACTTGTCCTTCGATTTAACTTGTTCACAGTTAGTGATCTCATTGTGGAATGCCTGAGATCACATCCCAGACCTGCAGGACATAGTTTGAAGGTCTGAGCTGCAGATTGATGTACCTCTGACCTCAGTGAGCAAACAGATTCTGTAGCCCAAATTTTGATAATTTGTTTGATGCCTATCACAGTTTTCTTTTTTGTTCTCTCTCTCTTATAGATACCGAATTCATTTACAAAAACCGGAACGGCTCTGTGATATTGCAGAATGTTGAAACAAACAGGTCAACTGTGTTAATAGATAACAAAATAATTGTAAGTACCTTCTTTAACGGCCAGAATAATTTCACAGTTGTTTGGCGCTCAGGCCCATAAAGGAGAAAATAGCTTGAAGGCTGAACTCACATGTAGAGCCTTGCTAAACTAGTAAGCTTTTTCAAAATCCTGGTCTAAGCAGCAAGATGCAGTTCTGGGGCAAGTGATGCTCTGTAGTAATTCTTGGTGCTTGGGGTGGGAGGGCAACAGTGGGAGGGCTTCTAGTGTCCTGGCCCCACTGCTGGACTTCCTGATGGCACCTGGTATTTTTGGCCACTGTGGACTGGATGGGTCATTGGCCTGATCCAACATTGGCTTCTCTCGTGTTTTTTTACAGTTCTTTATTTTTGACAAAATTTTACAATTACAAGTCAGCAGGTAATAACATCAATGAACAATATATAAATTGTAAACAGAATACAGGTGTAAAGATGCAAACGGATGTGATCTGCTATCAAGCTGGAGCTGGGATTTCAGCAAGCTTCAGGGAAGCCAGTGGCTTGTCACAGGCTCTCCTGAAAAGGAGGGAGAAATTGGGTTTGGAGAAAATACACCAGTTCCCCTTCCCCTTTTCAACAATGCAGGAGGATTTCCCATTCAGGACTGAGATGTTCTCAAGAACAGACTAATCTCCCCTTTAATGCGAAGGAGGGTTTTCTTTGACCCTGCCCCCAGCTATAGATTACTCACAGAAAGGCAAAATGCCCAAGACAGTAGAACA
This sequence comes from Gekko gecko, assembly GCA_029375565.1. Lineage (NCBI taxonomy): Eukaryota > Metazoa > Chordata > Lepidosauria > Squamata > Gekkonidae > Gekko > Gekko gecko. Next base: position 91,879,252 of record JAPDNY010000011.1, on the reverse strand, counting down.
AAGTTTGAGTCCAGTGGTGCCTTTAAGACCAGCATAGTTTCATTCACGGTATAAGCTTTGTTAAATACTGGGTTCAATGGATGAGCAGAACCCAAGTCTGCTTCTAGTGTCGTGGCCCCACTGATGGACCTCCTGATGGCACCTGGTGTTTTTGGCCACTGTGTGACACAGAGTGTTGGACTGGATGGGCCACTGGCCTGATCCAGCACTGGCTTCTCTTTTGTTCTTATGTTCTTACCCTGTGTCTAGTGATCAGCTCAGCTTTATTAGTGATTCAGCAGATACAAGACAGAAACTTCAGGGCAACAACCCTGTTTAAACAGCATGCAAAAACCACACCCAAACACACCCAACTCCTAACGATAGGCTATTTAGTTTCTCACTGGTCACCTCCAGAGTCCTGGTGGGCTATTGTTCTAGAGCTCCAAGCTCAGCCAGTCTCTGGTACCCAGCCCTGGAATATTCCAGCCCTAATGCGTAACAAGTTTGCATAAGACTTTGTTGGTCTTAAAGGTGCCACTGAACTCAAACTTTGTTCCGCTGCTTCAGACCAACATGTCTGCCCGTCTGAATCTGCCCAAGAATTGTCGTTTTGGAATAGTCTCTTTTGCCCAACACACTCATGCACTTTTGCTGCTGCTGGAAAAATAGGTTTTGTTTATGCAAAAAAAATTTTGTTTATGCAAAGCAAAAAAAAAATAGATTTTGTTTGTGGAATTGTCTATGCGTGTTGTGGGACATGTGTGGCAAAGATTAGCTCTTGTACCCCTGTGGTATCTACAGCATATGCTGTGGTACCATGAAAACCAGCCCTTCGAGGCTGTGCCTGGTGATAATATTTGCAGTGTCAGGAATCTTTGTGTGTTCCCCTGGCCCTCCCGTAGGTGTTGAATCAGTCAGTGGCTGCGATCACACACACTAAATAATCCACTTTCAGTCGTCTTTCAGTGCACTTTCCAACTGGATTTTGCCAGTTCACACACAGTAAAATCCAGTTGGAAAGTGCACTGAAAGTGGATTGAAAGTGGATTGTCTAGTGTGTGTGACCGCAGCCAGTGTTTCACCTGGTAAGGTCTGCATTTTCCCTGCTGTCACAATGTTCTCTCACCTGTATATAAAAAATCCCAAAAGCATGCAGATGCATCTCGTTCATCAGTCGTTGTTTATTTTTACCTGCAAAATCATGCATGTGTATTAAAATGAATTTATTTGGGGTGTTGGTTTTTGTTTTGCTTTTAGGTATCCATAAGGGCTGTTCGATACGAAGTATCACCAGACAGAGAATATGCACTTTTTGCATATGATATCAAGCCGGTAAGTAAACAATACCCACAATTCAGGCCAACAGATAATGATGTTTTGTTCCTTTTGTATTCTTCATATTAGGGCTAAGCTAGATGAGATTGCATTCTTGAGTTTGCCACACGGACAGAGCACCACTTTTCGCTTTTAAAATTACCACAGGGTCCAAACCTGCCCGGGACCACAGCTTAGGGGGGTGAGGGATTCCCACTCCCCCCCACCACCATTTTTATTGGTAGTATGGGTACTCCCCCAGCAATTTTGAAGATAGCAAACAGGTTCTACAATGGCACCCCATCCACATGGTAGACTCGGGAAAACAATATCATCCTAGTTTGATCCTTAGATAAAGTTTCCTAGAGAAAGATTGAGCCCCTGACTGCTAAAGAAGTGAGGGTTTGTTCAAACACAAATTTAGAGTGATGACACCTTGGACTGTTTTGTTCAACAGCTGGAACAATGCCTAAATGATGGGGGAGCAGGTGCAAATCTGTCAAAAAGGAGGAATGGCATATTGACTAAAACGTGGCAGAATGTGACAAGGGAAGAGAAGACAGGCTCTGAGAAAGGGTACTTTATGGGCGCTTCTGTTGACGGTTTCCCAAGCATCCATCAGCTGGTAGTCAGTAACAGCAGTGAGGATCAGCCATTGGCTACTAACGCCCATAGCCAACAGGTTATTTATTTAGAGTCTGCCTTTCCTGCTGAGACTCAAGGTAAATTACAAAATTTAAGAACAAGGGGAAATACTATAAGACGATAAGATAAACAATGCAGCACCAAAAAAGTATAGGACATTTAGGCTGTGGCCACACACACTAATTAATCCACTTTCAATCCACTTTAACATAAGAACATAAGAACATAAGAGAAGGCAATGTTGAATCAGGCCAATGGCCCATCTAGTCCAACACTCTGTCTCACAGCGGCCAAAATCCACTTTCCAACTGGGTTTTATTTATTTATTTATTCAATTTATACTCTGCTCTCCCCGCAAGCAGGCTCAGGGTGGCTTGCATAATTGGTCTATAAATGACCATGAAATTCACATAAAATCAATTTAAAATTTCAAATACAATAAAAACGTAAAGTCATAAAGTGCTAGTGCTGATACACTGGATACATAAGATGGCATGCTGGAAATACCCTACAGCCAAACAGTTTGCCACTCAATGGTCTTCCTGAGCACGGTGGCGGAGGCCGGATGTTAAAACTAGGGCCGGTTCGTTGGTAATACTGGGGGAGGCTCCTAGTTGAAAGCCTGGTGGAAGAGCTCCGTCTTGCAGGCCCTTGCCAGTTCACACAGTAAAATCCAGTTAGAAAGTGCACTGAAAGTGGATTGAAAGTGGATAATTTAGTGTGTGTGACCATAGCCTTACACTGAAACCATAGGAAGAGATTGTAAAGGGATTTGGAGTAAAATGCTATGAGTAGGTGTCAGTTATTGGTAAACATTCCACGCTCACATCAGAAAAAGGCCTGGCAAATGACTCCTACTTGTCTTTGCTGGGCCTTTACCATGAGCCCCTGACCACACACCACTACCTAAATTGCACCTGTCCCAGCTACCCCCTTTACTTAGTGGTGGCTGCTGCTAGGTAGCCAGTCTGGCAATGATGGGCATGTGGCTAGTTAGTAGGTCAGCCAATAGGCAGATTCCCTGACAGATTCCACACAAGCAGTTGTGCCGCCATCGCTCGTCCATTTCCCCGGTCATATTGGTCAATTTCACACTATTCACTGTGCGGACATATTTTGACCTGCATCTCCCCCCAATTTCCCCCATGTCTTCTTAATCGTGTTTTTTGAGGTTCGAGAAGATGCAGAGGAAATCAGGGGGAGATGCTGATCAAAATGCGACCATGCAGTGAATAGTGTGAAACTGACCAATATGACTGGGGAAAACGGAAGAGCAACAGCGGCACAGCTGCTTGCGGGGAATCAGTCTCTGGCTCACTTTCCTTCCCTTCCATTTCTTCTTCCTCCCTTTCCCAGCACCTCTCTGACCACTACTCTGGCAGAGTTTGTGAAATGTAGTCTCCTGGTTGGTTGATTTTAAAAAAATCTTTGGACTGTAAAGATTACTGTTTTACTGAAGGTGAGTGTTATGGACTACTGAAGCTTGTTAACACAAATTTGGGTAGAATCTTTAATAGTAAAAGGTGATTGATAGTTTCTCCTTTCAATGTACGTGATGCACTTTATTAAATCTGTGTTTATCTGGAGGTAATACTACTACCTATAGTCTTCTCTGCACCTTGCTTGGAATCAGTGATTGCTTGCACGTGAAGGGTTTGCTCTGGTTTCAAATCCAAACTGGAATGGGACTTTTGGAGTATCCACATGATGCCATCCCCTACTCATCCACTTCCTGGTTTCTTCCTCTTTTGCTCCAATTTTTCAGCCACCTCTTCCCCCCCCCAAAGATCTCCATCAAAGCACCTTTGCATGCACGTGGGCAGAAGGTGCCCCTATTTTAAAGTCTCACCAGCACTAGTACCATTTTCCTTGCTTCAGCCCCTCATGGCCACCATTTCCCCCTCCCAGGCCACCATGGGACTTTCGGGGGGGGAGCCACCTGAACTACAGTGCAATGACAATATATTGCCGCAATGTACTATCTCCTATAAATTCCCAGCTTTATTTTTTTTTAAGTAAGTTACTAGTCCTTTTTGGTACAAAGATATATTTCCACAATGAAAAGGGTTAGAGACTGAAAGATCTCCTTGTATACTTGGGACTTCCACTGTTATATTGCCTCATGTAGCCATGCAAACTGCGATGTCTGTTTTTAATGCATAGGGTGATTTTTAAAAGCACTTTGATGTTAGGATTTTCAGCAACAGAAAGTGGCAAGGGAAACTGGAGCGCTGTCACTTCCTCAAGATCACAACTAAAAGCTACCATTTAATACAGTGTCCTTTGATGTTCTTAAACCCATTGAAATGCTTGCTTGTGAACAATAGGCTTAGAATTCTAATAGTTACCCTCTGGCCCCTAGGGATCTCTCTTCTGCTCTTTCCTCCTAGCAACTCTTGAACATAGACACTGATCGTCTTTAGTAAAACAGTGGCGTGCTACCGCCTACATTTGTCACATGAAATTTGAGAGCAGCTGGAGATTGGATTTATACCCTGCCCTTCACTGTCTGAAGGAGTCTCAGAGTGGCTTACAATCCCATTCCCTTCCCCTCTCCACAACAGACACCTTGTGAAGTAGGTGGGGCTGAGAGAGCTGTCTCGAGAACTGACCTTGAGAGAACAGCTCTGAAAGAATTTATGATGGATCCAGGGTCATAAGAACATAAGAGAAGACAATGTTGGATCAGGCCAGTGGCCCATCTAGTCTAACACTCTGTCATACAGTGGCCAAAAATACCAGGTGCCATCAGGAGGTCCAGCAGTGGGGCCAGGACACTAGAAGCCCTCCCACTGTTGCCCCCCCCCAAGCACCAAGAATACAGAGCATCACCTGCCCCAGACTGAGAGTCCCTATCTATACTTTGTGGCTAATAGCCACTGATGGACCTCTGCTCCATACGTTTATCCCATTCCCTCTTGAAGCCGTCCATGCTTATAGCCGCCGCCACCTCCTGTGGCAGTGAATTCCGCATGTTAAACACTCTCTGGATGAAGAAGTTCTTGTATTGTCACACCAGCAGCTGCGAGTGGAGGAGTGGGGGAATCAAACCCGGTTCTCCCAGATTAGAGTCCACCCTCCTAACCACTACACTAAACTGAAAGTCATGCCAGTTCCATTGAGTATTGTAGGTATCACTGTCGTCTTGGCCCTTATATCTTAACTTCAAAATGTTCCAGGTGGGTAGCCATGTTGGTCTGCAGTAGAAGATATGAGTCCAGTATTATGTTATAAGACCAACAAGATTTCAGAGACATAAACTTTTCAGAGTGAAAGCTCCCTTTGTCTGATACCAAGTGGGACCTTTGACTCTTGCAGGCTCATACACTGGAGATCTTGTTGGTCCAAGGTATTCCTGAACTCAAGTCTGGCTGGAATGTTTTGTTGTTGTTTTGCATTAAGGTAGCACAAAACTGACTGTTTGGGGCTTGTTTCACAGGCCTAACTTCACAAATACTGTAGACTCTGGATTTAAGATTCCAGATATACCCCAACGAATCCAGTATTGAAGCAAGAAAGCTTTTTAAGAAACGTTAGAGGCATGAAGTTCTGGCACCAGGAATCAAGACGGTATACGATGAAAACCTCTGCTGCCATTGGCTGTTCTGCTGCCAGCTTTTATGTACACTTTGCCAAGTCCCTTTTCCTCCTAGGTGGGCCACACTGCCATCTAGCAGACACCACGGGCATAAAGAACACCTCAGAGGACAAAGAAGTTCACGGTTAGCAGCAGCCTCCTCCACGGGCACGTCTTTGAAGCAAGGATTTCTAGTCTCTCCGTTTGTATGATTTCCCTACCAACCCTCCTTCCCTCAATCACACTATAAATTTCAGCAGAAACTAAATGTCAACGTCTTCATGCTGCTGAAATAACACATTAATTATAATCTCCCTGTTCCCAGTGCTAGAGTTAAGGCTGAGCTATTAACATTTATTAGACTCTGTTCCACAGACATCCAAGTAGTTATAACAGAAGAATTGGTCCCAGACAGCAACCTCCTTGGGACCAATGTCTGCAGAATCAATGTCTGCAGCTTGTTTGCCAGATTTAGATAGCGGGGGGAGGGGAGAAGTCTAGGCTAAGAGGGTTCTGAAAATTCTGTTTTCAGGCCCTGCATGGGCTGGATGTAGAGTGGGGTTCGATAGAGTTTCTGGAGTCATTTTTAGGGGAGGCTTTAGGGCTGTGAGGGGCCCCCTGGCCACCAGCAGGGGATGGGGGGTAGGGTTGCCAGATCCAGACTGAGAAAGTCCTGAAATTTGGGGACTGAGCCTGGAGAGGACAGGGACTTCAGTGGGGTTGTTGTTGTTCAGTCACACAATCAAGTCCAATTCTTTGCGACCCCATGGACCACATCACGCCAGGCCCTCTTGTCTTCCGTCATGCTTTGGAGTTTGCTTAATTTCATGTTTGTTGCCTCGATAACACTGTCTATCCATCTCATCCTTTGCCGTCCCCTTCTTCTTTGATCTTCAATCTTTTCCAGCATCAGGGTCTCCTCCAGTGAATGCTCCCTTCTCATTTGGTGGCCAAAGTATTTGAGCTTCAGCCTCAGTCTCTGTCCTTCCAGGGAACAGTCAGGGTTGATTTCTTTTAGGATTGACTGATTTGATCTCCTTGCAGTCCAGGGGACTCTCAAGAGTCTTCTCCAACACCATAATTCGAAAGCATCTATTCTTTGGTGCTTGGGCTTCCTTATGGCCCGACTCTCGCAGCCATACATTACTAGTGGGAATACCATTGCTTTGACCATATGGACTTTTATTGGCAGGGTGATGTCTATCCTTTTTATTATGCTGTCTAGGTTTGCCATCGCTTTCCTCCCCAGGAGCAGGCATCTTTTAATTTCATGGCTGCAGTCACCATCTGCAATGATCTTGCATCCCATTAACATGAAGTCTGTCACTGCTTCCACGACTTCCCCTTCTATTTGCCAAGGAGCGATGGGGCCAGATGCCATGATCTTAGTTTTTTTGATGTTGAGTTTCAAGCCAACTTCTGTGCTCTCCTCTTTGACCCTTAGCAAGAGGCTCTTCAGATCCTCTTCACTTTCTGCCATTAGAGTGGTATCGTCTGCATATCTGAGGTTGTTGATCTTTTTCCCAGCCATCTTAATTCCAGCTTGTGATTCATCCAGGCCAGCATTTCGCATGATGTACTCTGCATATAAATTAAACAAGCAAAGTGACAATATACATCTTTGTCATACTCCTTTTCCTATGCTAAACCAATCACTTGTTCCATATCCAGTTCTAACTGTCACTTCTTGACCCTTATACAGGTTTCTCAAGAGACATGCAAGGTGGTCTGGTACTCCCATCTCTTTAAGGACTTGCCATAGTTTGTTGTGATCCACACAATCAAAGGCTTTCAATGAAGCAGAAGTAGATGTTTTTCTGGTACTATCTTTCTTTCTCCATAATCCAGTGAATGTTAGCAATTTGATCTCTAGTTCCTCTACCTCTTCGAAACCCAGCTTGTACTTCTGGCAGTTCTGTATCCACATACTGCTGAAGCCTAGCTTGCAGGCCTTGCTAGCATGTGAAATGAGGGCAATTGTGCGATAGTTTGAACATTCCTTGGCATTGCCCTTCTTTGAGATTGGAATGTAAACTGACTTTTCCCAATCCTGTGTCCACTGTTTTTTCTAAATTTGCTGGCAAATTGAGTGCAGCACTTTAACAGCATCTTCTTTTAAGACTTTGAATAGCTCAGCTGGGATACCATCACCTCTGCTAGCTTTGTGGTTAGTAATGCTTTCTAAGGCCCATTTGACTTCGCATTCCAGGATGTCTGGCTCGAGGTCAGTGATTACATCGTTGTGGTTGTCAAGGACACTGAGGTCCTTCTTGTATAGTTCTTCTGTGTATTCTTGCCATCTTTTCCTAATCTATTCTGCTTCTGTTAGGTCCCTACCGTTTTTGTCCTTTATCATGGCCAGCTTTGCATGGAATATTCCCTTGATTTCTCCAATTTTCTTGAAGACTCTAGTCCTTCCCATTCTATTGTTTTCTTATATTACTTTGCATTGTTCATTCAGGAAAGCCTCCTTATCTCTCCTTGCTGTTCTCTGGAAATCTGTATTCAGTTGGATAAATCTTTCCTTTTCACCTTTGCCTTTTGCTTTCCTTCTTTCCTCTGCTATTTGTAAAGCCTCATCAGACCGCCACTTTTCTTTCTTGCATTCCTTTTTCTTTGGGATGGTGGTGATTGCTGCCTCCTGTACAATGTCATGAACCTCTATCAATAGTTCTTCAGTCCCTTAAACCTATCTAGTCCCTTAAACCTATTCTTTACCTCCATTGTATAGTCATCAGAGATGTGATCTAGGTCAAACCTGAATGGCCTAGTGGTTTTCCCAACTTTCTTCAATTTAAATCTGAATTTTGCAGTGAGTAGCTCATGATAGATTCCACCCTCCAAAGCATCCATTTTCTCCAGGGGAACTGATCTCAGTAGTCTGGAGATGAACTGTAATTCTGGGGGATCCTCAGGTCCCACGTGGAGGCTGGCACCCCCTAGGGGGCTTCCAGTCCCTTCCACAGCTTTCTGTCTTCCCAAAGCTAAGAGAGGCAGATAAATTGTTTGCATAAAGCAACTGTATGCAGATTTCCTTAACTGGTCTAATTTATACAGGTCACATCACAAAATCCAGCTTTTCTTATTGAAAGGTTATTGTGGTGCAGGATTTGGATGTTGTTGTTTTTTGTTAGAATGGTGAAGTACATCCAGATCATCAAATGCTAAAAAAACAGCAACCGTGTTTTGGGTTTGTGTGCTTCTGGGTCTCTGATTTAGCATTAATCCCATCAGCATGGAAGGTTCAGCAAACAAGTCCTTATGGATACTGTTTGTCTGTTTGTTTGTGTTTGGGGGGGGGAATTGTAGAAAAGCCAAATGAATAAACATTCTAAAAAGCAAGCAGATTTCAGGAGACACCATAGGAGGATTGGGTTCAATATTCCACTTACTTTCTGGCCTACCAACCATTCGGCAGAGGTTTGCATCTGGATTCATGTAAAGGTAAAGGTAAAGGTTCCCTTGCTCGAAAGCCAGTCGAATCCGACTCTAGGGTTGCGGTGCTCATCTCCGTTTCAAAGCCGAAGAGCCAGCGCTGTCCAAAGACGTTTCTGTGGTCATGTGGCTGGCATGACTAAACACCAAGGCGCACGGAACGCTGTTACCTTCCCACCGAAGTGGTACCTATTTATCTACTTGCAATTTCTTGCTTTCGAACTGCTAGGTTGGCAGGAGCTGGAACTAGAGACGGGAGCTCACTCCGTCTTGCGGCGCCCGGGTCTTGAACTGCTGAACTACTGACCTTCCACAGCCTGCAGTTCAGTGTCTTAACCACTTGAGCCACCAGACATGGTGAAGTCGAGTGCTATGCTTTGGGAGGAAACCAAAGGTATGGGGAGGGGAGTTTTTAAGTTTCCCTAACCCACCAATTTCCCCTTTCCCTCTCTCAAAATATGAGAACTCAAGGGCATCCAAAAAGTTGATGGGCAGTAGATTCAGGATGGACAAAGGGAGCTATTTCTTCACTTAGTGAGTGAGAAAACTGTGGAATTGTCGGAAGATATAATGATGGCCACAAGAAAAGGTGATTTTAAAGGGGAAGCGGACAGTCCAACAGGACTAAAGGGAATCTCCACAGGCAGCAGACCTCTGAATTACCAGTGTTAGGAGGCAAACATCAGGTGAACACCTTGGCCTCTGTGCCATTTAGGGCAACTGGTTGGCCTTTGTGTGAAACAGGATGCCGGGACAGATGGACAACTGGTCTGATTCAGCAGGACTCTTATGTCCTTATGTTCATAGTCCAGAGTACTGTTCATTTGTTCTTTTTTTCTGACCCATTTTTAAAACTGGCTACTGATTCATAAGAAGAAAAAGAACATAAGAGAAGCCAATGTTGGATCAGGCCAATGGCCCATCCAGTCCAACACTCTGTCACACAGTGGCCAAAAATACCAGGTGCCACCAGGAGGTCCAGCAGTGGGGCCAGGACACTAGAAGCCCTCCCACTGCTGCCCCCTCCAGCACCAAGAATACAGAGCATCACCTGCCCCAGACTGATCCTATCTATACCTTGTGGCTAATAGCCACTGATGGACTTCTGCTCCATATGTTTATCTAATTCCCTCTTGTTGGTTTTTTATACCCCACTTTTCTCTACCCTTTAAGGAGTCTCAAAGCAGCTTACAATCGCCTTCCCTTCCTTTCCCCACAACAGGAACCCTGTGAGGGAGGTGAGGCTGAGAGAGTTCTGAGAGAATGGTGAATGGCCCAGGGTCACCCAGCAGGCCTCATGTGGAGAAACAGTGGGGAATCAAACCCAGTTCTCTTAACCACCACACCACACTTGCTCTCATAAAAGGACCTGTTGTCTTATCCTATTACGACTATTAAATTCTCTCAAGGAACCTTTGGCCAGGGGCTTTGTCAAAACCTTTCAGAAGCATGTATATAATATGTACTGGTTTTGTTCTCATTTACAGGCTTCTTAATGCTCACAAAGTACTCCAAACGGTTGTTGAGGCAGGACTTCCCTGTGTAAATGCCATACAGATTCTTCCTCGCTAAGTCTTGTTCTTAAACATTCTACGTTCACTGTACTCTACCGATTTACCTGTAACAGACTTTAAGCACTATAACTTATCATGTCTCTTTTGGATATCTTGGTGTTATGCTGGCTACCTTCCAGTCCTCATGTAAGGATCTACAATTTAATCACATTTTGAGTTATTAAAGAGCCTGATTATATGAATGTTTAATTTGCCAGCAAGCCCTATAATTTCATCTCTCATAACTTCTTCTATTTCGTTTAGTTCTTTAGATACTCACTATGGAAAAAGTATTCCAAGTTTAGATGTTCGTCCAACATTCTCCCCAGTGAGAATGTACATCAATCATCCAGCCTCTCAGCCAGCCATCTTTAGTAATGCTTCCACGTTATCAACTAGGATACCAGTCCACCCTTGTTGAAATCCTGGGTACTTCTGGAATTGTGTGGAAGGGAGCAGACACTATCTGGGGAATGGGAAATTCACCAAATGGCTGCAACAGGAATAGATGAAGAGCCAGTTTGGTGTAGTAGTTATGAGCATGGACTCTAATCTGGGAGGACTGGGTTTGAGTCCCCACTCCTCCACATACAGCTGCTGGTGTGACCTTGGGTCAGTCATAAGTTTTTCCAGAGCTGTTCTCTCAAGGGCAGTTCTCAAAAAGAGCTCTCTCAGCCCCACCTACCTCACAGGCAGGGCCGGCCCCAGGTGTCTGGGCGCCCTAGGCAGGAGAGCCTGGGGCGCCCACCCCACCGGAGATGCCAACCTCCCGGTGGGGCCTGGAGAACCGGGGAAGGGGCGGCGCGGCTCTCCTGGGCCCCTCGCAGCCGCGGGGCGCCGGGGAGAGCCAGGGAACGAGCGGGCGGCTCTCCCGGCGCCCCTCGCAGCCGGCGGGGGCGCCGGGGAGAGCCGGGGAACGGGCGGGGGCGGCTCTCCCGGCCCCCTTGCAGCTGCGGGGCGCCGGGGAACGGGTGGCGCGGTTCTCCCGGGCCCCTCGCAGCTGCGAGGGGCCCGGGAAGAGCCGGGGAAGGGGCGGCCTTGGAACGCCCGCCCCTTCCCTCCCAGCGGATGGGCGCTCAGACTGGCGGCGGCCAGCGAGCGGGGTCTGTCCCCGCTGGCCGGCCGCCGCCATGCCGCCCCACCTCTCCACCCCCCAAGGGCTTCTGAAGCGCCCCGGAAGGGCGCTCAGACTGGCGGGGCGGCGGCAGCGGGGAGAGTCCCCGCTGGCCAGCCGCCGCCATACCGCCCCACCTCTCCACCCCCCCAAGGGCTTGGGGGGGGAGCCGCGGGTGGAGCGCTGGCCGCCCCTTCCCTCCCAGTCCCAGCGCCGGCTGGAGACAGGGGGTGGAGCGCTGGCTTCACCGGGGGTGGGGCCGGGGGCGCTTTGGCGCCCCTGTGGGCCCCAGCGCTCTAGGCGAGCGCCTAGCTCGCCTAGTGGGCGAGCCGGCAGTGCTCACAGGGTGTCTGCTGTGGGGAGGGGAAGGCAAAGGATATTGTAAGCCGCTCCGAGACTCCTTTAGGTAGTGAAGGGCGGGGTGTAAATCTAATCTCCTCCTCCTTCTCCTCCTCCTCCTCTTCTTGTTTTTCTTCTTCTTCTTCTGGTAAAAGACACTGGCTCATTTCCAGTTAAAGAAAAAACTGAGGGGAGTTTGCTCACTTTCTAGTCAGCCAGCTGGTAAGGAGAAAAGCAGTGCTCCCTTGTTTAACTGCACCCCGTTGAAGACACATTGGATTTTATCACCAAGACTCAAACGGTACCAGGAAACACATTGATCCACTCTTGGGCACCATTTTGGAGACTGCTGATTAATAGGATTACCAGCTCTGGGTTGGGAAATATCTGGCGATTTTGGGGGTGGAGTTTAGGGAGGGCGGTGTTTGGGGAAGGCAGGGGCCTCAGCAGGGTACAATGCCACAGAGTCCACCCTCCAAAGCAGCCATTTTCTCCAGGGGAGCTGATATCTGTAGTCTGGTGAGGTTTTGTAATAGAGGGTGATCTCCAGGCCCCACCTGGAGGTTGGCAACCCTATTGATTAATGAATCCACCGCCTCCCTGGTGGAGAGGTTTCCTGCTTCTATTATGCTTAAGAAATTGTTATTGTTAGACCTAATATTCTTAGTGAGCCAGTTTGGTGTAGGGTTAAGTGCGCGGACTCTAATCTGGGAGAGCCGGGTTTGATTCCCCGCTCCTCCACTTGCACCTGGCTGGATGACCTTGGGCAAGCCGTAGTTCTGATAAGAGCTGTTCTTGAAAAAAGAGCAGTTTCTGTCAGAAGTTCTCTCAGCCCCACCTACCTCGCAGGGTGTCTGTTGTGGGGAGGGGAAGGGAAAGGAGTTTGTAAGCCGCTCTGAGACACCTTTGAGTAGTGAAGGGCGGAGTATAAATCCAATCTCCTCTTCTCTTCTTCTTAGTGACATACTCCTCAAATTCTTCTTTCTTTCCCCCACTTGCCTATTTGTCAACTTTCATTAGCTTTTCAAGAGGTTTGATGAGTGCCTTTTTATTCCTCTTATTTGAGTGGGGTTTCCGCTCTTTAACAAAATCAGGCTTGCATTTTAGAGCTGCACTGCATCTTCTTGTTAGGTATACTGGTATCCTCTTTGATATGCATTTGGTATTGTTGGTATTTGTGGTATACTTCCCATGTACGGCTTATTGTGGTTTTGTACAATGTGCAGGCATTCTGAAGAGGTTTGATCCTCTTGATACTCTTCTTTCAACTTCCTGGTAATGAATTCCCTCCTTTTTAAAGATTTCTTTTCTTTTCTTTTGAAATGAAACGTGAGTGTTTTGGACATCCGGGACAACTTTCTGCATGCACACATTCACATAAACTATTTGTGTCATTGTGCATTCCGACTCCTTGCTGCATAGATTAAGGGCAGATATTATCATAACAGAAACTTCACTGTTGAAGGCCTCATGCTGTGAAAGACTCTTATGTGCATCTTTCACTACGCAAAATGTGAGCCTTTGAAACCTCACTCAACCATTTTATTTGTTCATTTATTAACTTTATTCATATCCAGCCTTTCTCCCCGAAGGGGGACCCAAAGCGGTTTACATCATTCTCTCCTCCGTTTTATCCTCACAACCACCCTGTGAGGTAGGTTAGGCTGAGCGTCTGTGATTGTCCCAAGGTCACCCAGCCAGCTTCCATGGCGCGAGTGGGGATTTGAACCTGGGTTTCCCAGATCCTTGTCCAACAGTCTACCCAATACACCACACTGGATCTCTGAAGGATTTCTCAGCCTAAGAGAGGAGGAGGAGATGGTTTTTATACCCTGCTTTTCTCTACCTTAAGGAGTGGAAAAGAGCAAGAGTCCAATTAGCACCTTAAAGCCTAACAAGATATGTGGCAGGGGAGGAGCTTTGGTGAGTCACTCCTCACTTCTTCAGATACAGTGACTCACGAAAACTCATATTCTGTGCCACATATTTTGTTAGTCTTCAAGGTGCTAATTGGACTCTTACCCTTGTCTACTGCTACAGGCAGACTAACACGGCTACCTATCTTAAGGAGTCTTAAAGAGGCTTACAATCGCCTTCTCTTCCCCTCCCCACAGCAGACACCCTGTGAGGTAGGTGGGGCTGAAAGAATTCCAAGGGGACTGTGACTGGCCCAGAGTCACCCAGCAGGCTTCATGTGGAGGAGGAGTGGGGAATCGAGCCTGGTTCTCCAGATTAGAGTCCGCCGCTCTTATCCCCTACCTCACACTGGGTCTAGATTAGTACGCCAGAAGGGAGCCTCTTCGATAGAAAAGTGTGAAATGCTTTCTGTTCCTTGTGGCATTAATACACTGGCGACTTTAAATGGTTCATTTAGGAGGAAAGGAGGGGAACTAGATGTGGCTAGTCTGCCATGGAAGGAACAAAAAGTAACCCCTGAAGGTTACAAACACGCTGCTTTCTGGGGCCCCAAGGCTACACAAAATAGAGAGGCCAGTGTCTTTTATTGGTCTGGGATCTCTTTTAGCCTAATGGTGATATGGAGTACTGAGGCACTCACCAGGCTGCTGTGGGTACAATAGCATCCCCCTTTACGATCACAGATCTCCTTCCCTTGGAACTGGAGGAATGGCGGCCATCTTGGCCAGGCTCCACTCAGCTGAGTGAGTCCCAAAACTGAAGGGGTCCCCTGGTGTTTCTTCTTCTGGGGATTCACAGGGCGAAATGACGAAGATCCCACAAACATTTTAAAAACTGAGGAAGTCCTCAACCAGCTTAGCAGTGAGCGTTGCCATTCTTCTACGACTGTGGGCTTTTCCCTGTGTGTGACAGACAGAAAAATGCTGGGGTTTAGCGAGTGAAAGCTGCTGGCGTATGTGGTTTGATAATGCCACCGTCTCATCATCTCTGTGGGATACAGAAACCAGAATGTAATTCTCGAGGTCTGTTTCTTTTGGGCTGTTTTGACAGACAGGTGCAGGAATATTATCCATTCGCCAGGTTAGGTCGGTTCACCGGTCTTTAACACAAGCGGGGAGCAATCAGTACTGAAATGGTGGTTTTGGATTGGGCTCAAGCCTGCCCACAAATCATCCACAGTGATGCAAAATTCTTCCGTCTTATCCCAAACGGTGTTTGTAGTTGATTATTGCTAAAGAAAAACACTCTGCATGAGTTCATTTCTTCCCAGTAGCTTAATTAACTTTGTTGCCGCTGACATTTTTCTTTGATATGTTTGCTTTACTTTCTTTTCATATTTAAAACGTTTATTAACTTTTTGTTGATGGTTTGTATTTGTGAGCAGCTTCATAGGTCTGTCACAGGCTAAGATGGCAGGGAGATAATATAATAAATAAAAATATTATACACCACTGGGGGAAGGATAAATAGTGGACTGATATAAACAAATGGGCCTTGGAATTTGGCATACAGTTTACACTTGCCAACCTCCAGGTGGGGCCTGGGGATCCCCAGAAACTACAGCTGATCTCCAGATAACAGTGATCAGTTCCCCTAGAGAAAATCGCTGCTTTGGAGGGTGGACTCTATGGCGTTGTACCCAGTTTGGTGTAGTGGTTAAGTGCGCAGACTCTAATCTGGGAGAACCGGGTTTGATTCCCCACTCCTCCACTTGCAGCTGCTGGATGACCTTGGGCAAGCCATAGTTCAGTCAGAACTGTTCTCTCAAGGACAGTTCTCGAAAAAGCTCTCTCAGCCCCACCTACCTCACAGGTTGTCTGTTGTGGGGAGGAGAAGGGAAAGGTGTTTGTAAGCCACTCTGAGACTCCAAGTGAAGGGCAGGGTATAAATCCAATCCCTTCCTCTTCTTCTTCTTTTGTGGTGCCTCCCCTTTCCCAAGGGACCGTTTCTCCCTATACACCCCCCAAAATGCATTATGGTCTGGAGATTATGATCCCTGGCCTGAACGATATCCAGCTGTTCTTAACCAGAACCAGGGCCTTTTTGGCCATGGCGCCAGTCCGGTGGAACTCTCTGCCTAATGACACCTGGGCCCTGGGAGACCTAATGCAGTTCCGTAGGGCCTCTAAGACAGAGATGTTCCACCAGGCCTATGGTTGAGGACAGCAACGGTCCGCCATCAAGCCTGGCCTCCCCGTCTCCTCCCCTCCAGAGAAGGACATGGAATACTCAACCAGGGCTTTTTTTGTAGAAAAAGCCCAGCAGGAACTCATTAGCATAATAGGCGACACCCAACAGCAGAAACTCGTTAGCATATTAGGCCACACTGCTGACAGCACAGCTCATTGGCATATTAGGCCACACCCCCATGTTACCAGAAGTGCGGTCATCCAGCCACACCCACCTTTTGCTTCTTATTCTGTTTACCTTGTTTGTTGTCAAAACCCATGGCTTTTTGTAGCAGGAACTCCTTTGCATGTTAGGCCAAACACCCCTAATGTAGCCAGTCCTAATGAGTTTCTGCTGTTGGGTGTCGCCTATTATGCTAATGAGTTCCTGCTGGGCGTGGCCAACTGGGGAGCCAGCCGGAACTCCGTTCCTGTGCGTTCCTGCCCCCAAAACAGCCCCTGCTCAATGCCATCTGATTAGTTTGATATTGCTTCTTTTACTATTTTTAAATTTAAAAATTTATTCTGTATATATATTTATTGTATTTGTTGGAATTGTATTTATAGTTGTTGTTGACCACCCTGGCCCCCAAATTGGGGAAAGGGTGGTATATAAATCAAATCAATAAATAAATCCCGCCATCCCAGGCTCCACCCCCAAATCTCTAAGAATTCTCCAACCCAGATTTGGCAATGCGGTGTAGCGTCTATTATGGTGAAGCGTGCTCATTCAGATGAAGCAGTCCACTCTTTTCTCTCCCTTAGATCTCTTCCATGGTGTCTTCCCCCCTACACAAACACCACGAGTCCACCAATAGAACCTTGGCGGGAAATTCAAACCTTCCAATGGGGACATGGGTGTGCCGGGTGGAGTGTATATAGTTGGCCTTGCAGGGCCATTTTCCTTGTCTAGTGTGTGAAGTACAATAAACGTGTCTGAACACCTGTTGTAGTTTGAGTCTTCCATGCGGCGAACCCAGTACTTTACAGTCCCTTTAAGGCAGGACTCTCTCAGAGAGATTTCAGGCCCTTCCCTTAATTTTTTTAGCCCTCTTTTAAAAAAAACAACAACACAAAACCCTCTCTTGCTCTTTCAGTTGCAGGCTTATTAAAAATGTGCTTGCCTGTCGCACTGTGAGAAGTGAACCTTCCACATCTGGCCAGCTGGTGCCAAAGGTTGAAGATAATCAACAAGCAAGCAGGAATGAAGTCATACTAATATTGAACACATTAGCTTTAGCTAAATTTAAGTTCCAACAGTTGTGCATCAATTCCTTTCCCACTCCCATGCTACCTTTCCCACACACACCAGATTTCTAGCTACACTCTGGCCATGAGACTGTTATTATTTTTACATCTAACTTGGATCTAATGGGAGGGGCTGTGGCTTCGGGGGCAGAGCATCTGCTTGGCATGCAGAAAGTCCCAGGTTCAATCCCCGGCGTCTCCACTTTAAAAGGTTCAGTTAGTAGTTGTTGTGAAAGAACTTGGCCTGAGACCCTGAAGAGCCCCTGCCCATCAGAGTAGAAAAGTTTGGTCTCGATAGACCAATGGTCTGACTTAGTAAAAGGCAACATGTATTCATGTGTGGTCACAATCCCTCTCCTGTGGAGACAGAATACTAGCCCTTCCAGAAATAAAAAAGGGTAACAAATAATTTATTTCAGTTTTTAATTTATTAAAACATTTGCTCCCACCTCCCCCCCTTGAGGGCTTATTCTATGTTGCCTGCTATCATAAAATAAGACTTCATGGAGAGGGGGGGCGTTAGAGGCAAATGTTATAATAAATTGGTTGCCAACCTTCAGGAGGTAGCTGAAGGTCTCCAGGTGACAGAGATCAGTTCCTCCAGAGAAAATGGCCGCTTTGGAAGGTGGACTCTGTGGCATCATACCGCACTGAAGCTCCTCCCCTTGCCAAACCCCGCTCTCCTCAGGCTCCGCCTCCAAAATCTCCGTGTATTTCCCAAACAGGAGCTGGCATCCCTACCACCAGTCCGTCTTTGCGCTCCCCTGCTTTCAGAGATGAGGTAGCTAGCCATCAAGGGCAGGCAGGGATCAGTTCACCTAGAGAAAATGGCCACTTTGAAAGGTGAACTCTATGGCATTATACCTCATTGAAGTCCCTCCCCTCTCCAAACCTCACTGGCCTTAGGCGCCACCCCTGAATTTTCCAGGTATTTCCCAACCTGGAGCTGGCAACCTTAATGCAGTGGGAAAGTCTGGACAAATTGTTGGCCTCTGAGCCTTTTTTCTAATATCCAGGTTTGGCGGTAGACTGGTCTAATAGCTGTTAGGAAAGTGAAGTGTTCAGAATTTAGCGCCAATACGTTCTCTGTTGTGGAGTCTTGGTGAGTTAATTTCAGAATACAGTCAATTCCCTGTATCACTCCAGCCAGTCCTAGAGTTTTGGCATCCCCTGTTACGGCCACGTATTCTCTGAGGACAGTATTACAGTGTTTCCTGAACTAAGACGATAGTGTCTCTGTGGGCACATTCAGCCAGCCTAATTGAGACAAGTTGCATGCCCACAGCACCACTTGCCAAAGGTTGGTACAGTAAGAAGGGCTCGTTTTCTCCTATTGTGCTCTGACTTTTAATTGGGTAACGTATAGTTTGGAGAGCGAATTTTTTAACTGTCCAGACAAAGACCATTTAATACTCTGTACAAAGGCACCCAAGTTTGTCAAACAGCTATATCTTAATAACATTTGAACACTATATAGTACCATCCAAGGGAGGCCTTACAGTAATTTAAATTAACTACTGCAGCTTGTGTAATTGGTAATAAACGAAACACAGGAAAGTAAATGAAGGGAAAAGTGACTTTTGCTGAGTGACACAGCGAGATATTAAACTGAGGATACTTAATTGTTTTTATTATGAATGGCTGTAGTTGTAATGTGGCATGATGAAGATACCGAATTGCCCAGCTTTTTTCTTAAAGCTGTTTGTTCTTTGTTTCTAATTTAGCAGTCCATTATTGTGCTGTTTCTAAAAGCAATTAAATAACTGAGAAACTCATGAATTCTGCACTTAATGTATTGAGACTTCTCAGGCTGATACAATAGATGTTGTTATCTGTTTTGTGGGTTAATGCAATGTGATTTCACATTGCTGAAAAAAGCCTGCAAAGAATTAATCGTTGCTGTAATTAGAACTGGCCCAATTGTTGGCTGCAAAGTGTTGATTTAGGAAATGTAGCTATGGAGTTGAAGTTAGAGAGATATATAAAGAAATGTGTGGCTGGATAGAATTTTGGCAACTGCCACTTCTCGTTCGAGGGTGAGAAAAAGGTGCACCTGAACTATTCATCACCTTGGTTTATTACTCTGTGCTTTAAAATAGGTGGTTTCCTTCTTTTTTTAAACCAAACACATTTCTGCTCAGTTTATAATTTGGTGAAACAAGTATTGTGGACTGAGTATACTGGTTGATAAAATATTTTTTCTTCTCTCCGTCTGGAGACCTGATTCAGCAAAAAAGACAATTGTTTATAACCTGGAAACTTTGGTAGTTGATCCTTGCTGCTGAGGCCAATAATCAACTTATTATTTTTTTACTAGGGGTGTGCGTTCAGTATAAACTGAACCAAAAAATCTGATTTGGCTACCGATATAGCTGGCCCCAATAAAAGCTGACATTATGCAGCTTTTATTTGGGCCAGCTATATTGCTAAGTTGTGCCGCTGCCAAAGTGGCACAACTCTGTGAGTGAAGGAAAGGCATTTCTAAATGCCTCCCCAAGGGAGAAGTCATTTAACTTCCTTTCAGTGGAGGTGTGTCGTGGTGGTGGCATGCCTCCATGAGTGAAGGGGACATTTTTAAATGCTTCCCCTTCACTTGCAGAGTTGTGCCACTGCTGCGGCCTGCCTCTGTGAGTGGAGGGAGAAGGATTCCGGAACATTGGGAAAAAACAATATTTTGGGGGTCCAATGGACCAAAATCTGAAAAAGCTATTTTTCCCTTGCACATCCCTACTTATTATACATACTTACCTATTATGCATAGAGGAGAGGCTCTGACTCAGTGGTAGAGCATCTGCTTGGCATGCAGAAGGATCCAAGTTCAGTCCCTAGCATCTCCAGATTGTAGGTGATGCGAAAGACCCCAGCCTGAGACACCGGAGAGCCACTGCCAGTCTGAGTAGGCAGGACTAATTTTGATGGTCTGGTTCAGAATAAGGCAGCTTTGTGTGATACTGATGTTTTTGTGGGAGGGGCTTGCTGAAAAAGGCCTTAATGTGGGCCACTCCCCTGGTCATCTGTGGCCAGTAAGAACTGCAGCCCAGCTAGGCTTGCCAGTTTGTGATTGGGAAACACCTGGAGATGTTGGGAATAGAGCTTGGGGAGGGGTATACCGACACGGTATAACGTCAGGGTATAATAACATGGAGCAGCCATTTTCTCCAGGGGAGCTGATCTTGGTCATCTCGATATCTGTTGTTACAGCGGAGGTATCCAAGTTGATTCAAGTTCCGACTCTATGACTCTATGACTCTACTCTAGGTGCCACCCACAGGTTGGTAACCCTCAACCCAGAAAAGAAACTTTGCAGCGTTGTGGCTTACCTCCATCAAATGAACCTCACCGCCAATATGTCTGAACAGGACGGGCTAGTAAAACGTTTTATATATTTGTGCACAGACTTGGCCTGATAATCCAGAGCTCTAGAACTGACTACCCCAGCAATAAAACAGGGCAATCTATAGCGCTCAAAGCCTCCCCCTCTGTCCTACAGAAGCTCACAGAGCTCGTTCTAGCAGGGAAGGTGTTTTAATGAGGAAGCTCCACGACCGCCTTGTTCTCCCACATGCAGAGCAACAAAGGCAGATCCGGGGCGAGAGGCTATTCTTCTAAGCGCCGGCGGTACCACCCACTTGCCTTTCCCTGCCTCCCATTACTGCAAATAAGAGGGAAAGGCCGCAGCAGCTGAGAGACGTGCCCAGCAGGAAGACTGGAGCCTTGCTGCCCCCCAATAAGTAGCCATCATTGCTGGTTTCCTTGGGGGCTGACAAAGGTAACATCCTTTGGCTTCCCGTGCATTTATCTTGGGGGCAAAATGGGTCTCTCTCGGACTAGACATAATTGGATTCTCCTCCTTCCAAAAAAGCAGCCAGTTGGCTTCATCTTGTGGCAAACTTAATGCCACAGGTAGGCACTAGCCAGCCAAGCCTTTTCCCGTAGGTCTAGAGAACTGCCTGCCTCTGGCCTGGGAAAGCACAAGACGCCGTATCAGAATCACTGATCATTCAGCTTTCCCCTCCGCATAAAAACACTGTCTTGAACAAATGAGATTTTTTTCCCCCACTACCAAACAGAAGTCAAGAAACAAAATGACAAAGGACGGGGGTATTGTTTGGCTTTCTTGCTGAGCAATGTAATATATCAATTTTAAGCAATGTAATATATCAATTTTTAAGCTGACCTCTCTTTTTTATTTTTATTGGACAGAGTGTTGTTTTTAGAAGGAAGAAAAGAAAAAGAGAGGAGGCTGGGAAAGGGCAGGAATATTTGGAAGAGCCTCAGTCTTGTTGGTTCAGAGCATATGAGGCCACAACTGCAGCCTACCTGTGGGTCAGTCCCACTGAGCAGTAGAGCACGGCAGCCCTGGACACAGTAATACCTTTTTTTGTCCCTTGAATTAGAAAGGGCTTAGAAGTAGAAAGCTCTGCTTAGGATGGCACTGTAGGACTGTAAGTGGATGGAGCATCAGACTGGGATCACAGAGACCCAGTTTCGAATCCTGCCTTTCCTCTCATGGACTGATTTTAGGCCAGCAAACTGAAGAAAAGGGCTGTACCAGTGCAGAGACCAGGAAGAGGAGGGAAAAACACAAGTGTCAAACTCTGTCTCTAGTTTGGCATGATTTGTAAGGGGAGGGAAATTCCGGGGTGTGTGTGAAAGGCTGAGCGTATGTGAACTGCTATATCATAGGCCATGTAACTCTTCCCAAAATACTTCCTGTCCAGGGATGAACTTGAAGCCAAGACTGTGCCCACTTGCTGGTATAAAGAAACCATATACTCACAGGTGTGTGAGGGGGTAGTGAGCATGAAAGCTAGGCAGGACGGGTGTGAAATGTGATTGGATGTGATGGACAAGGGGCCATGTTTGAACTGTCTATATCTTTGGATTCCCCCGCCAGAACCTGAGTTCTGACACGGTACTGATCTAGCCTGGAACATGATTACATCTCAATAAACAAACCACTGCCAAAGAGAGCGTTGTTGAGAGTGCCTCTGTCCCGGAGTCTGACAACAAGGTGCAGTGGGGAAAATGTTTTATTTGTCATTTTGGATCTGTAGTTACAAATAAAACATTTTCCCTGCTGCACCTTGTTCTTTCTTTGACCTTGAGCCAGTCGATCTGTCTGTATGACTTCTTTGTTTACTTCGGGGGGGGGCAATATGGTGCTGATGTGTGCCACAGTACCTGCTGACACCCTTTCTGGAGCCCACCAAGTGTTTTTAGGAGCTTTTGCCCAGCAAGGCTTCTGATTGACTATTGGAGATTTGATTGGCTGTGCAGATTTTTTTCACATGTTGCTTTGACAGCAGCTGCCACCACAGCACAACTGCATGACTGGAATTAAGCTGAGGCCATCATTTTATAGCTGGCTCCGCCTCCTGCAGCAGCCATTTTGTGGCAGCCGTTTTGTACTGATGCAGCCCTCCCAGGAGGCAGGGGCTGTGGTTCAGCGGGGCAGGTCACAGGCAAAGTTGCAGAGAGGAACTTGGGTCCAGTCCAAAAGTCAGGGGTTCCAGAGAGCAGGCATGCCAAGTCCAGTCTAGGGTCAAGGAATTCAGGCAGCAGGTCCTGTCCAGGGTGAGGGGTTCCAGAAAAGCTGATAGTCAGGTCCAGCCCAAGGGTCAAGGTTCCAGTGGTCTGGTAACAGCAAGGTCAGTGGTTCAGTAGCAATGTGTACTTGTTGCATCCACGAAACTGCTGTTTCCCCCAGCTGATTTTATAGCCAAGTCTTAACAAGCTACACTCCCAGCCAATTCCTTGGCAGTCCTCCTGAAACTACTCATCCATCTTGTCAGTTGACAACTGATGACAGGCCATGAGTCTTGCAGTCCTTCTCCTTTCCCGTAACCCTGTGTGCCTCTGACAGTGTCAGCATGGGTGAGCTAGGGCTGGGAGTGGCTTCTGAAGCCTTGTTTACTGCTTCAGAGCTACAGGCGTTGGCTCAGTTTCAGCTGTAGGCTGTGACTTCTGCTCAGCAGGTAACCTGATCTCTTGTTGCTCTGCTGCAGCTGTTTGTTCAGTTACTGGCTGAGGGCCAGCTGCAGGTGCTGTCACCGAGGACAGACTGACTTATGACACATTTTGTTGCTGTGCGCACCATGCTGTGTCATCATTCCAAATGAGCCTATAGATTCAGAAAGGTTGGGGACCCCTGTTTCACTTACCTCCTTTATAGCCTACTTTTCTTCCTAATGGAGACCCAAAGTGGCTTACAAGAATCCCCCCTCCTCCGCTTTGGCTTCATAAGGATCAAACCCAACTGAAAAATTCAAATTGAGTTCCAAACTAGTATATAACAATCAACTAGTAATTTTAAAAAGCCACAAAAAACCTGTTGCAGATTTTCCAGTCAGCAGTTTGGGAACTCTGATGTCATCACCATATACTCATACCCAGGGCTATTTTTGGGCAAAAAAATTAAGGGAAGGGCCTGAAATCTCTCTGAGAGAGTCCTGCCTTAAAGGGACTGTAAAGTACTGGGTTCGCCGCATGGAAGACTCAAACAACAACAGGTGTTCAGACACGTTTATTGTACTTCACACACTAGACAAGGAAAATGGCCCTGCAAGGCCAACTATATACACTCCACCCGGCACACTCATGTCCCCATTGGAAGGTTTGAATTTCCCGCCAAGGTTCTATTGGTGGACTCGTGGTGTTTGTGTAGGGGGAAGACACCATGGAAGAGATCTAAGGGAGAGAAAAGAGTGGACTGCTTCATCTGAATGAGCACGCTTCACCATAATAGACGCTACACCGCATTGCCAAATCTGGGTTGGAGAATTCTTAGAGATTTGGGGGTGGAGCCTGGGATGGCGGGATTTATTGATTGATTTGATTTATATACCACCCTTTCCCCAATTTGGGGGCCAGGGTGGTCAACAACAACTATAAATACAATTCCAACAAATACAATAAATATATATACAGAATAAATTTTTAAATTTAAAAATAGTAAAAGAAGCAATATCAAACTAATCAGATGGCATTGAGCAGGGGCTGTTTTGGGGGCAGGAACGCACAGGAACGGAGTTCCGGCTGGCTCCCCAGTTGGCCACGCCCAGCAGGAACTCATTAGCATAATAGGCGACACCCAACAGCAGAAACTCATTAGGACTGGCTACATTAGGGGTGTTTGGCCTAACATGCAAAGGAGTTCCTGCTACAAAAAAGCCCTGGGTTTTGACAACAAACAAGGTAAACAGAATAAGAAGCAAAAGGTGGGTGTGGCTGGATGCCCACACTTCTGGTAACATGGGGGTGTGGCTTGATAGGCTAATATGTTGGGCTGTCAGCAGTGTGGCCTAATATGCTAATGAGTTTCTGCTGTCAGGGTGTGTCCTATCATGCTAATGAGTTCCTGCTGGGCTTTTTCTACAAAAAAAGCCCTGCTCATGCCCCATGGCGGTCCATATGGAGACAGCAACTGAATGAACCAGTGCCTGAACATGTAGATACTGTGATATGCATAGCTGGTGTTTAAACAGCTACACATAAGGGGAGTGCCTGTTCTTGCAACTGCAACACCATCCACGTGATCCATGCTGGGTTACGAACGCATTTCCGTAGTGATCTCATGGAGTGTCTGACCTGGGCTTAAGAACATGGTCAGTGTCCCACACGCACTTGGTGGTGAAAGGCGCCATCAAGTCCCGGTCAGCTTATGATGACCTCATTGGGTTTTCAGGGCAAGAGACGAGCAGAGGCATTTTAATTGCCTGCCTCTCTGTAGCGACCCTGGATTTCCTTGGTGGTCTCCATCCAAGTTCTAATCAGGGTCGACCCTGCTTAGCTTCCGTGAGCTGATAAGGTCGGGCTGGTGAGAGTAAACCAGTTAATTTGCTGCAGAGCAAACAGGTGAGGTATGTTCTGTTACAAGGTGTTTTTTTTGTGTGAGGTTTTTTTTGGGGGGTGCGCGCGCTTGGCAGCTACCTAATTTATTCAACAGAGATGGAAAGAAGTAATGAAAAAGCACTCCAGCCTTTTAGTCACTCTGTCACTGCCAATAGTTCGATTCCAGTGGCGCTAACTCAGTGCTGTGAGGGACAGGTGGCCAAGCAACGAAAGACGGCTTTTGTAATTACTTGGCACGTCAACCCTGTGTTCAAGAACATTGCACCAGTTGGCAGATTGGATTAAAGTTCTCCTAAGGGTTGGCTTGGGTATGCTCAGTACCTGTAGTCCAAATTGCCTGCACAGAGAGTAAAAAGTGTGGATTTTGCTGCAAGCCGGACTGTGTTAACGGGGGATGTTATTCCGGCTGTCACAGAATCCTCAGGGGCACAGCGGTTCCTGTTCTGCATGTCGGCAAGGATGAGGTTAATAGGACTGGTTCACAAGCTCAGGTGCCTCTCTTTATCTTTCATCTCTTACAGGGGAATCTTAAACAGTTATACCCTTCAAAGCCCTTTGCTTTCAGTAAACTTTGAAGGTTGTAACTCTCCCTAGGATAACACCGTTCGTTACAAAATACTTTTGTGTCCCTCAGCTGAAAGTGCGAACCGGCTCCTTTGAAAAGTATTATATTTGTTTTAAGCCTAGGTAGTGTGAGAGCTGAAGAGCTCTAAGCCATGTACATCAAAGCAGAAAGAACTTGACTTAAGAATGTAAGTATATAAGAAGAGCCCTGCTGGATCAGAGCAGTGCTCCATCTAGTCCAGCATCCCGTCCAGTTTGGTGTAGTGGATAAGTGCGCGGACTCTAATCTGGGAGAACCGGGTTTGATTCCCCACTCCTTCACTTGCACCTGCTGGATGACCTTGGGCAAGCCATAGTTCTGGCACAGCTGTTCTTGAAAAAGAGCAGTTTCTGTCAGTGCTCTCTCAGCCCCACCCACCTCACAGGGTGTCTGTTGTGGGAGGGGGAGGCTGTGATCTTCTCC
Source organism: Gekko gecko (assembly GCA_029375565.1). Lineage (NCBI taxonomy): Eukaryota > Metazoa > Chordata > Lepidosauria > Squamata > Gekkonidae > Gekko > Gekko gecko. The sequence goes on along the minus strand of JAPDNY010000011.1, from coordinate 91,853,079 downwards.
TGTTGTTGCCTCCTGGCTCTGAGATTCAAAGGTTTAGTGCCTCTGAACATGGAGGTTCCCCTCAGTCACCACGGCCAGTAGCCACTGATAGACTTATCCGCCATTTATCTATCAACCCCCCCTTAAAGCTGTTTATTCCTGTGGCCGTCACTACATCCTCTGGCAGCAAATTCTACATTTTAATCACTCTCTGCAAGTTAAATTTTATTTGTTGATCCCATCCCTTACTGAAAGCAAAGAGTGCGTTAAACCTAGTACTCATCTAGGCTGTTTTTCACGGAGCCTGCTGTAGAAGACCATGCACGCTTCTCTTTGGGTCTTTTACTATTTGGAGAAGTGTATGTTTAATTAAAAATACGCTATTTATTTAATTCATTTATAACACACTTTTCTCCCCTAATGGGGACCCCTTGCACAGCTTACACCATTCTCCTCTCCTCTGTTTTATCCTCACAACAATCCCATGAGGTAGGTTAGGCTGAGAAAGTGTGACTGACCCAAGGTAACCCAGCGAGCTTCCACGGCACAAGTTGGGATTCATACTTGGGTCTCCCAGGTACCACTCCAGCACTCTCATGTTGTGGTGTGCACTTGGTGAATAAAAAGCCTGTGAGAAAGCCACAAACATGCAAAGGTGTTAGGTATTAAAAACATGGAACACATAAATGACATCAAATGCAGTAAGAGGTAAATCTGGTCACTATCGTTAGAAGTACATAAAATGTAAATATTTTAGCATACATTAATACTCAAAGGGCAACAATTCACAAATAGAGTGTCTTCCTGGGCCGTAGCCCCCTTTTCTCTCTCCCTCCAAATGTGCAAATTTCCTCCTGATTCTAGGCCCCATGTAAGTTGTCCTTCTCAGAACAACTGACTTTCTAGTTCCCTTACTACAGCTTAACTGATTGTGAACATTCTATAACTAACAGTTGCTCCCTCTTGGCCCATTCAGGAAATCAGGGCCTGAGGATGATGAACACTGATGCAGAGAATTAGGACAGCATCTTATTTTAAAACTTTTAGATGACTCTCAGTTCTGTACTGCACACCGCAATAACAGGAACTAGCTAAATGATAATGAAGTTACGCGGCGTATGTTTCTTGAGAAGGACACAGCATCAGTCTGACTCAGAGAAGCGTAGCAACCAAACAAAGACATTTAATGACTATCTGGGATGCTAAACACGTAAGATATAAATAAAGGTGCTAAAATGTGCCAAATTTCTTTATGCTGAATATTACATATATCCCTGTTAGAGCCTCACTAAGTACAAAAAATACAGCAGTGACACATCAAAACACATCTTAGTGCCCATCAAGCACCATATTATTGAAACGTATGATTATTACTGTGCTGTCAGCTAGGGATGCCAGCCTCCAGGTGGGGCCTGGGCATCTCCAGGCTGCAGAGATCCGGTCCCCTGGAGAAAATAAGCGTGTTGTAGGGAGGACTCTCTGGCATTGTATTCCACTGGGGTCCCTGTCCTCCCCAGGCTTTATTTTCAAATCTCCAGGAATTTCCCAAACAGGAGCTGCCAAGGCTACCTTCCCCATCCTCCTCCGTTGGCCAGGGGGACCTCGTAACCCCCACCATCGCCAAACTTCCCCCCCCAGTTTGTTAACTAGTCAAACTTTGGTTGTTGGAGCAGCTCTGGGGTCAAGGGTCAGGGAAAAGTCAAGGGTCAGGGAAACGTCTCCCTCTTGTTTGTCTGCTTCGAAACATTGCAAAAGTCATGTGGTTCTTACAAATCTCTTGACGCAATGTCTCAGGTGTTTCAAAGCCAAACGGAAGTAAATCTTTCTCCTTGTCTGTGTCAAATTATTATCAAGTTAAGTTTCTTGTTACAGGAGTCTACAGTCATTCGCTAAGGAAGGACCCACCCCTAGAGCTTGAACATACCAGTTTGAGCTCTGTCGTTTTACATGTGTAGCATTTAAATCACAAGCACAGAAGGGTACCAGAAAGTAACTTTTCGCAATGGGTGTACCCAAAAGGCATTCTGGTCCAGTGAATGGTTATACATTACAAACCCACAGGGCTATTTGTGGGCAGGAATGCACAGGAATGGAGTTCTGGCTGGTTCCTGAGTTGGCCACACCCAGCAGGAACTCATTAGCATAATAGGCCACACCCAACAGCAGAAACTCATTAGGACTGGCTACATTAGGGCTGTGTGGCTCTAACATGCAAAGGAGTTCCTGCTCCAAAAAAAGCCCTGGGTTTTGACAACAAACAAGGTAAACAGGAAAGGTGGGTGTGGCTGGATGACCACACTTCTGGTAACATGGGGTGTGTGGCCTAATATGCTAATTAGCTGTGCTGTCAGGGGTATGACCTAATATGCTAATGAGTTTCTGCTGTTGGGTGTGGCCTGTTATGCTAATGAGTTCCTGCTGGGCTTTTTCTACAAAAAAAGCCCTGCAAAACCATCATTTTTTTCTTTCTTTCCTCCCTTGCTTTTCCTCCAGGGAGCTCAGGGCAGCATCTGTCATTGTCTCCTCCTTCATTTTATCCCCGTGAGGTAGGTGAGGCTGAGAGAAAGTGAGCGGCCTAAGGTCACCCAGCAAGCAGAGAGAGGACTGGAACTCAGGTCTCCCAGACCCTAGCCTGACACTCCAGCCACTAACCTGCCCTGGGTTTCACGGCACCACTCTAGCTTGGCATGGGCTGAAACGTTCCTTGAGATGCCGTTGTGCAGGAAATACATCCGAAAAGCTAGCTTGCAATTTCAAAACTTGAGACAGAGCGCAGATTCCTGTGAAATATCTGCCACCAGTGCCATAGAAAAATCTATTAATGGCGACAGGTGGTGAGGGATCTCCTCGCAGTCTGTCATCATGAAGTAGAGATGCCGAGGCTGTGTCGACTGCCAAGAAACGGCTTACTTGAAGGTCGTCGGAGATGTTATAAGTCATGAAAACAGCCCAGCAAGGAGGGGGAAATGAAACCGTAGCCCGTAGGCCTGGGAAGGCAAGAAGGTTAGACCAATCCAGTAGGCTTACACCCAGAATTAAACTTGTTGGTCTTAATGGTGCCACTGGACTCAAACTTTGATTGATTGATTTTATTTTTATTTTGTTTTATTTGATTTATAGCCCTCCCCCCCCCCTGCACAGTAGGGCTCAGGGCGGGTAACAACGACGTTAAAAACAATAAAAGCAGTGATTATGACAATAGTTATAAATTAGCTATTAAAAACAATTTCCAGCATATTATTCATATTGAGCAGATAGCACTTAGAGCACAGCTGAGACCTCTTGTCCGAGGGACGGCTATCCCATGCGTGTGATGACAGATGATAAGCCGGTGTTAAAGACAGAGCGGGTGGCCAAGGGAAGGCAGGGAGGGGGGAACGCTTCAGACCAACACACCCACTCATCGGAATCTCTTTTCCCACTGATCAGTCGTTGCTGTGAGGAGGAGGAAGTTGTTTGGTGTGACCCACAGAAAGTCCAGTGAGTTTAAATCTCAGCTGATTGCATTAGCAATTAGGCAGACTTACAGGAGAATCCTAGAACAAATTTTGAGTCCAGTGGGGCACCTTTAAGGCCAACAAAGGCTTATTCAAGGTATGAGCACACTTTTTCAAATGCAGTGGAATGGGATGTAAGGTTCAAACTTATGGATGGGCTGAACAGCAATTTAACATGTAACATGATGGAGATGTTTTAAGCTATGCAAAAACAATTAAATAACAAGCTAAGGTTATAAGGTCAACAAATAAAGGAATAAATATGTCGGAATGGATTTGAGACCCCTAAGTCTGAGAATCCTAAGCAGAGTTACACACCCCGGAGTCACAGCCTTCTAAATCCATGGAAGTCAACGGGTTTTAGAAGGGTGTAATTCTGCTTAAGAACGCACTGTTAATGTCCTCTGGGATTTGCTCATTCTTCTTATTCTGGCACTGAATGAAGCAAGAGGTGTGTGTGTGTGTGTGTGTGTGTGTGAAGTGCCTGTGAAGTTACTGCCAACTTATGGCGACCTCAGCAAGGGGCTTTTAAGGCAAGTGAGAACCAGAGATGGTTTGTCATTGCCATCTTCTGCATAGCAACCTCCTGTTTGGTGTAGTGCTTAAGTGCGCCAGTTTAGTGTAGTGGTGTAGTGGTTAAGTGCGTGGACTCTAATCTGGGAGAACCGGGTTCGATTCCCCACTCCTCCACTTGCACCTGCTGATGTGGCCTTGGGTCAGTCACAAGCTCTGGCACAGCTGTTCTTGAAAAAGAGCAGTTTGTGTTAGAGTTCTCTCAGCCCCACCTACCTCACAGGGTGTCTGTTGTGGGGAGGGGAAGGGAAAGGAGTTTGTAAGCTGCTCTGAGACTCCCTTGGGTAGTGAAGGGCGGGGTATAAATCCAATCTCCTCTTCTTCTTCTTCTTCTTCTTCTGTCTTCCTTAGGGGTCTCCCATCCAAGTACCGACCATAGCCAATTCCGCTTAACTTCCAAGCTCTGACGAGATTGGGTAGTCGGGGCTTCTCAGGCTTCTTGTGAACTGTTGGAGAGGATCCGCTGGATAAAGCTTTCTCCTTGCCCTTTGAAGATGTAGGGCAAAAGCGGCCACTGAGAGGCTGTTGTCAAGGGGCTGGAAAGGTCCCCGCATGGAGGGAGGCGGTCTCTAAAGATTAATTGCTATGATGATTAGTACACTGTCGAGCAGACACAAGAAGTATGAATGTATCTGCTGCCTTTCTGACAAACGGCCAAGGCAGCCTTCATACTGAAACCAGATACAATATTTAATTAAAACGATAACAAAAAATGAGAAAGCAAAGCCTGGTTGCCAGCAAAAAACCTGCCGTTTCCAAGTCAGGCCTATCAAAAGGTCTATCGAAAGTTCATATCAGTCGGCTGTAATCTTCTGCAGACGCAGAGATGATGCCAAGCAAATGTCATTGGCAGTACATTTCATAATTGCAGATCAGTTACAGAAAATGCACTTCCGTTTGCTCCTATTAATCATATTAGTTCTCTGAGGAAGGAAATCTATGGCTGGTTCCTTTTGTTGTGTTATGAGAATAGCACAGCAACAGATGCCTCTGTCCTTCACTATAATATATTCATTAATCAATGACACTATCTACAAGATCGAGGAAAACCTAAGAGAGATTGACTGGAGCCCTGGCACACTCCAGAGTACTGCAGAGAACTGCAACAAACTGGCTGGAGCTCAGGTCCCGATCAGACGGCTCTTTAGATCCGTGGCATGCACAATTTCCTGGTGGATTTAAGTGGAGCGACCAGACACAAACATCTGGGAAACATCCCTGTTCTGTAGACATCCCGTTTTGCTGTGCCTCGTAACTGGACTTAAAGATAGCACTTTAAATCTGGAGTTTTCCGGGCCCAATGGGACCACAGCGGACTTTCACCCATCTGATCGTGCCACCAGCGCACAGTCCTCCTGTCGGGGTGGTCTGACATCAGACCCTCCCGAGCGGGTGCGATTTTTAAAAAACCACTACCCAGTATGCACTTAAACACATTTAAAAACGAGGCTGCGGAACCCCAATTCAGCGCCATGAAGAATTTAATGTTTATGAATGACCCGTCACTTTAAGGATGATTGGTTAATGGGATGGGACCTGGAGGTAGGATGAGTCTTCTAACATGCAAAATAGTCCCTCCATTGAGCATGATCTCAGTGGCAAGGGGGATGGCCGGGACTCCTTTAGTTCATCTCTTCAAGCACTTCAGATCTACAAGGATGCGTAGTCATGCCTATACGCATGTGCAAAAAGGGGTTTTGTTAAAAAAAAAACAACCACCGTGCACACCTCCTTCAGTGGATGCCGTCTAGACAATCCACAGCAGAAGCAGCATGCGGCAAGGTGATTCCCATGGGGGATGTCTGATCATGCAAGGACAGATTTAAAAGATCTGGATCATTTGCTTTTGCAAATTATCCGTTTTAGCATTGAGGTTAGTTATCTGTTCCATTAGGGGGCGCAGTGTGTGTGCCAATAACGTAGCCATGTCTGCTGTTACTTTCTGGTTGTGGGAGGGAGTTGCTAGTTGGCTATTTCTGGTTTGTGTTTTTTTCTCCAGACCCGCCTTCCGCCCTCTCCCAGCCATAATATCAACAAGAAGCAAGTTTCCCAAAACAAATTAAAAGTTAGCTGGATTTAATCCGCTTTACTTTATTGTGCAGCTTTCAATTTCGCTGATATTCTGATGTGTTTAGCTTTTAGAAGCATGTCAAAACTTGTGATCGTGTCTGCTCGTCCAGCAGTCGTCTCTCGATGGCATGCTGGCTTCTGCGGCGACGGGACCTTTCAGGGAAGAAGGTGAGCCTGAATTTCTTGGCTGTCGCCTTGGAAGAGGCTCTTCTTAGCTCCCCAGGCTGAGGATCTCCTACAGAGATCCTGGGAGGGTCCGAGATGAACTCGGACCCTTCCCATCAGCCAAGACACAGCTCCCCCCCAACAGAGCGAGATGGGGTGCAGCCGAGTAGCGAAACGCTTAAACCGGACGGATAAAAGGACTTAAGCGACAGAAAAGACATTTAAAAAGATGGAAAAACAGACTGAGAGTATTAACAAAAGAACGGATGAAGCAGAGAAAGCAAGATCCTCCAATAAAACTCAGCTAACACAGCTCCAACTGGAAAGATCTATGTACATTCTACACTTCCAAGTGATCCCAGAAGAAAAGAATGAAGATTTAAAATCTCTCTTAGCAGACACTTTGGCTCCAATAATGGATTACAAACAGGAAGACTTAATGAAGGAGATGGAATGGGCCTACAGAATTTATCTGGATTATATATATAAAAAATAAACTCCTGGGAGGAATTTGTTTGAAATTCATGAGACGGTCTACCAGGGATCTGGTGCTGAAATCTACACAGGGGAAACCCCTGAAAATCAAGAACAAAGCGATAAAAATCTTGAAGGATATCCCCTATGAAATTAGAAAACGGAGGAGACTTTATAGGGAGCTTACTCTCTCTCTTCAGAAGGAAGCAGTTCCTTATAGATGGTTATTTCCTGAAGGACTGGGTTTCAAATTTAAAGATAAAAAATTCAACATTGACACTGTTCCTAAGGCGAAAAAGTTTGTAGCCCAATACTTCAAGTCCAAGCAACATAACGGACAAGAAATCTAAAACAGAAGAGGAGGAAGAAGAAGAAGAATCCTACTCACAGGATTCATCAAGTGGTAGTTCTGAGCTTTATAGTTCTTCAGATACATCGGAATCTGAGAAAGGAGCAGCTGCTCCCAAACCTCAAGGAAAGAAGAAACGCAAGAAGAAAAGACTCTAAAACAAAGATATTTGCTGCAGTTTTTTGTTGACTAGATAATGAATGCATCTTTTATTATTTTTTGTTAATCTTTTTGTAAATGATAACAGATCTGTATCACTAGGTGACAAAGCTATATCACTATGTAACTAGATCGTGTCACCTGTTAGTTTGTCCTTCCCCATCACCAGCAGTTGGTTTAGAGTTAGGGATATAGTTGCCCTTCCCACTCCAATAGATGGCATTGTATTAGTTTTCCCTTTCCCGTTTCCCATAGAACTTAGAGATAGGGATCTAGTATCCTTACCCCATATCTAGTAGTTTTGCAAAACCAATAAAATTCTTATTAAAAAAAAAAGATCTGGATCAAATTTGAGCTGGTGTAATGGCGGGATTAGCTTCCCATATGAATGCACCCTTAAATCAGTCCATCGGTTCTGAGTCAGGGTTGTGGAGATGAAGAAGCTGTTACGACTGACTGCAGTGAGACCCTACAAACGGCTGGACTCTAGCTTCAGTCTCACATCTTTTTGTTAAATCTTGCGTTTGCATGCTAACTTGCTGCTATCCATTGACCTTACCAGCCACCTGATCCAGTTTCAGCTCTGCATGTGCGTCTTGGCTCTGAGTGGCCCTTCCTAACAGCTGCCCCCCACACACACACGGACCCTCTTTTTTCCCCTGTAAATAATCCTTGAGGAGATTTTGTTCAATTTCTTCGAAGAGGTGTGCTTTGCACACGAAAGCTTACGCTTTGCATAAAACTCTGTTGGTCTTCAAGGTGCCGCTGGACTCTGACTTTGTTCTGCTCCTTCAGACCAACACGGCTGCCCCACCCGGATTTTCCTTCCTCAGAAACCAGTGTCTTTGCAAAATTACAGATCTTGATGGGCTCACTTCTGTGCAGAATCTAGAAAGGTAATGAAGCAGCATCAAATATAGATCAATCCCAGTTCATTACAGAATGTCGTGAGCAGACAGTGCAGAGAGTTTTTCATTTGACAATTAGCTCTTCCAGCTTAGGGAAGATTTAAAACCAGAGGGATGAATAACATCTGTTATTCTGCAATGAAAATTAACTCCTCTGGTGACAGAGTGACTGGATGGCCGGTTGATTGATTATATGGGACATTCAGAAAATGGACCCGCATCCATAAGTGATAGCAATGTTCTCTGAGCAAAGTGGAGGGGCCCTGACTAGGAGGTTAGGCGGTAGATTGTGCAGAAACAATGAAGAGAAACAATCTACTGTCCATTTAAGCCAGAGAAGTCTGAACTTAAGGCAATTTAACGCCATTATTATTTTTTTTAAGATACTAAAGGCTTGGTTCGCATGTGCAAGAAAACAAGGATGCCAAGACTGCAGTAGGGACTGTACTACTTCAGACTGCAGGTGGAAGGTTACTTCCTGGAGGGCTCCTTTATGTTATAAAGTCCCTTGCAAGCAGAAAACCAGCAAAGCATGCGAAGTAAAACCTTTATTCCTGCTGATATAGTCTTCTATTTTGAGTAAGCTTTTTTTAAAGCATTTGAAACAGGACCGACGCTCCCTCTAAGCTGTGGAATCTTGTGAGCAAAAATTCTACTTTGTGAGCTACTGGTATTCAAGTTGTGTTGTGTACTGAGTATGACCCATCCCTGAACTAGTACCTGGATCTGGTTGAGCTTGTTTTCCCCTGAACAATAGCTGGCTAGGATCCTGGAGTAGACCAACGGAGGAATAGTGTTATACAAATAGCCTGTCCTTGGTTGTGAGTGAGCAATTTGGCTACTGCATAAATTATTTTGCTCTGGAGCCATCCTTCCTGAGCTAAGACAAAAATGTGTGAGCTAGAGGCTAGAAAAATGCGAGCTAGCTCACACTAACTCAGTTTAGAGGGAACACTGAACAGGACTCTACCACCTCTGGTATCAAGTGATAGAGTCCACTTTGCAACCTTGAGTATCTGCCAGTTCCTTACCACCCCATCCCGCTACATTCGTGGACCAGGTCTTAAGCACTATCTTTAACAGTACAGTTGACTCTGGGGTTGCTCTCCTGTCACTCCACATAACATTTATACCTTCCATACACATGGAACCCATTTATGATTTCTGCTTTGAGAGTGCATCCCCCTTTGGAGCCATTCTGGCCTCCCTGCCTCCAGAGGAAGCAATCACTGTCCAGCCATTTGGGTTTCCAAGTCTCTATCTCCTGAGGTGTGACAGCCAAGCAAGGTGTGAGATGGTAAACCCATTATCCTACTTTGGCCGGAGCCATTAGCATTTGTAATCACTGAAGTCCTTTGTGCTCGGGCTTGACAGCTCTTTTACACCAGCCAGAAGTTTGCAGCTGGGTTCCGACTCATGCCCAGAATGTAATCCCCATCGTGGCTAGCTTCTAGTGGTAAAGGGCATTTCTCCAGAAATATCACAGAGAGGTAATATGTAAACTAGGTCTAAATGTGTTCGTATGTGGAGTCATGTGGTTAGTATCTGCACTGGTTGGATGGTAACATCACATGTACTATAACATATAAGCCCAGGGGGAGAAAGAGCACATGGTGCATTGAGCACCATTACGGTTCTGTTCTGCAACTCAGTGAAATGTGTGAGTTGTAGATGCATGTTCCCGAGAGAGTACTAACATCTTAGTACTCTCTTGGGAACATGTGGGGAAAGGCGGTCCCTTAGGTAAGTAGGTCCCTGATCATATAAAGCTTTTTCACTGAAAGACAGGAAGTGTCATTCCGCCACTTTTTTGAATGGTCTATGAGTCCATTGCTGTCAGATGGCCATCTAGCCTCTTTGGAGGAAGACCACAGTGCTAATCTAATGAATTAAAACATAGCCATTAACTTTATGCCTGAACATTGAGCGTTTCTATTCTTCTCAGAGTGTCTTGGAAATATACTACATTTGCAGGCAGAGTTCTTTTTTAATTGCCCAATTATGCCACAAATAAATTAATAAGCGTTTAAATAAAACATAATTTTAATTCATATTTATTTATCATAGATTATGTGTATTTATTTAAGTGGATATTTAAATACAAATATCTTTTCCTTAACTGCAGTTTTGGGGCTTTGTATGTTCCAGTGTTGTTAACGCCAAACCCCCCCCCCCCGACGAAGCACCACGGCAATTAGGAGCAAGTGTGTTTCCATGGCCACAGGCTCCGGCCTGACCACATGCTACAAGTGGTTAAAAAGGAAGAGCATTCTAAGGTCTCATACAAAGACACCTTTCTCGGGGAAGTGATTATCGTCTCTGCTGTTCAAAATCAGTTAATCCTCTACGGCCAGTCTTCTCCCTGAAGGAGGATTGGGCAGTGGAGAAAAGCAGGTTTTCCCTCCCAGAGTGGCAGGTGAAGAGGAAGGGGTTAGAATACAAGAGCATAAGGAGAGCCCTGCTGGATCGGGCCCGTGGTCCATCTGCCAAACAGTTTCTCTGGAGTGCCAAAGCCATCCCCTGATGTTGTGCCCTGGCACTGGGGCTCAGAGATTTTACTGCCTCTGAATATGGATATTTTCCCTCCTAGCTGAGGAACTTGGAGGCCAACCTGAGCCAGTTTAGTCCGTGGGTCAAGACCAGGGTTTCGAATTGTGGCTGTCTGGCGTGGTTTAAAAACAAAACATCGCTTACAGTTCAATTTTATGAAACTGAGGCATTTGCGGGTAGGTGATCCAGCCGCAAAGCGCTCGGCAACCAAGAAGCCAAAATATAACACGATAAGCTGCTTTGCAGCTTTCCCAGTGGTATATTTGTGTGTGTGTGTGAGAGAGAGGGAGATAATAGTGAGCCAAACCTTAGAACTATGTAGTCAGTTTAATCAAGATCTGAGGCAGGGTTGCCATCCTCCAGGATGGGGCTGGAGATCTCCGGGAATTACAACTGATCTCCAGGCTAAAAATTCCTGGCTACGGGACTGATTGAATTCAGGGCAGGAAACTGGTGTGGAAGGCCCTTTGGTCTGGCTGTCTGAGTCTCATGTACCCCAGCTGTCATTAGCTCTCCCAGATCTCAGGCAGAGAACACTCTCTTCCAGCACCTGCTACCTGAAATTCTGTTTATCGGGAGATTACCAGGGATTGAACCTGGGGCCTTCTGCCTGCCAAGTATGTGCCAGTACTGAGGCCCCCTCCCTTAGTCCCGTGGGGGGGGGGAGCCGGAAAGTAAATATCACTTCACTCTGCCACCATGTGGAGCCCTGTAGGTCTCCCCACCAAGCGGTCCGAAACCCCAAAACAAAGTCTCCTTGTTTCCAGGCTGCCTGGGATTTGCGGTATTTTTTCTGCTGTCTTTTCTCAATTCCCGTGTCAAATCTCTGAGGGTAAATAAGGGAAGAATACAAATTCAGTTTAAAGTCAGCAGGAAATTTGCATTGCGACATATGAATGCCCCCTGAGCAATTTTCTTTGAGATGTTGACACCATTTTTCATCTTGATTTCCATATCAAAGAGATCTCAGAACAGCCATTTCAGGGCAGTGCAGACGGGAGCAACAAATCCTACCGTTGTTTTTGTTTGTACTCGCTTAAGATATATGAATGTTGCCAGGCAATCCACTTTCAGAGTTTGCCCATATCTGTGTCCAAAGATATGTGAAAGGAATAGTGCCAGGATAAAGCATCTCCATGGGAGAGAAGTGGCACCATTTCTAGGGCACTGGTCAGAGTTTCACCCGCTTCCTGCTGAAGGCATTACAGACATCAACTCCTCCAGGTCCGCAGGGCCTGCAAGACGGAGCTCTTCCGCCAGGCTTTGGGCTGAGGCAGCGGATGCCCATCGATGGCCTCCCTAGGGCTTCTGTCATTCTGTCATCTCCTTAACCACTGCTGACCATCATTTATATTTCATCACGGGCCAGGAACTTCCCACAACCAGAAAAATTCTTTTGCTATCAGCTCGTGACCACCATTTTAATATTAATGATGATGTTTTCAATTTTAATTCTTACCGTATTAATCAAATACATTTTATACAAATGAAATGCTGTTTACCCACCCTGAGCCCACTTGAGGGAAGGGCAGGCTATAAATATGAATAGATAGATGACAGATAGATGACAGACAGACAGATAGTATGAGAAATAGACTATGAGAGGCTTGCCCTGTGCTGGATTGCCTCAGGGAAGGGTGGCCATAGAAAAGTGGCTTAGCATGGCGGAGTGGGGTACCAGTGTGGAGAAGGGGAGGAGCAGACCCCAGTAGCCAGAGTCTTCTCCTGGTTCCCAGATGGGGGTAGGGTCTCAGCCTCCAGGTCCCTCAGGCCTCAGATGGGAAGGGGGTTGTGCTCACCTGGGTCATCCTCCTCCCCTCAGGGTGCTCCTTGCGTATCCCTTCCAGCCCTCTCTCTGTACCAGCCGTGAGACAGGACCAGCCACCTGCTCCTTGGCGTGATGACGAGAGGGTTTAAATAGCCTTTACATGCTCCTCCTCCTATTTCTTCGTCCAATCAGCCCTTGGAGGCTTCTTCCAACTCCCTCCAGCTGGAACCCCACCCCCTTTCCCCCTCCCAGCCCATCAGCTCCCTGGCTGGGTTGGGCCCTCATTTGCCTGCTGGCGCATTCCAGCTGGGCTACAGAGACATGATTGACCTTCCAGCCATACACACATCCCGACCAGCCAGTTTAGCTGGGGGAAGTGCGCCAACTTCCACTGTCATCGAGTTGGGACTCCCTGTCCAGTCCTGGTTTTGGAGAAATCTTGATACGGTGGGTATTAAACATATGATTCAGCTTGGTTGGTCAAGATGATCTTTGAAACCCAGACCGACTATTTCTTTCCATTCCTTGCTTCAGATATGCACACCATGCAGTCATCCAAAGGAAACCTATAACCTGTTTTATACTGACGTGGCTTTTCCCAAAGAATCCAGGGAATTACAGTTTGGTACAGATGCTGAGAATGCTCTGTTAATAAACTCTAGTCCCCTGCCAAGAACTACACTTCCCACAGTTCAAGTCTACGGCATAGATAACGTCCTCAGAGTACACTGGAAGATAAGAAATATAAGAATTCCGACGACCATTAGTGCTTTGGTTGTGCTTTCAGTGGAAGGCCTTTGCTGAAATCCTTTTGTTTTAATGCAGTAAGGGGTTTTGAAGGACGTTCCCCTTTTTCCCCTTGAGGAAGTTAGTGAGAAGTAGCAGCGTCACTTTTTTTTCCCTTGCAGACCCCTTTGTCTTAATTTTCTTGCAGAACTTTCAGAATTAGACTTCTTAGGTCACAGGTCAGTGCTTTGTTGCTGTCAATGGGAATCTTCGATAACAAACTAGCAAAACCAAGCCTTGGGATTGGCCTCCCCCTCCCCCGCCACCCGAGTCCTGGTAAAGGGCACTGCGACTTTCTCCATGGCGCTAGCAAACACAATGCCGTGATAGAACAGTGTGATGGACTGTTTCCCCCTCATGTCTAGTTATAGCGGTGCACCCTATCTCCGGCAGTCCAAGGTGTCCTCATTAATGGTTGTTCCAAATTTAGCTGTTGCTGGGAGCAAATGCCCCGAGTATAATCAAAGGCCTGGTATCCATAGCAATGACACGGAGCATCTGGAGGTGCAGGACTTGCCAAACGTTGTAATAAGGTGCGAGGTGGAAAGAATACACAACAAGGCACGGTGCATTCATTCACTTTCCCTCTCTATGACAGAACAAAATTGGTTTTTAATATCTTTTCCCCTCCTTACAAATGCAATACAAAATACAAAACAAGTACCTGAACAAAGATCTTTCTTTCTCTCTCTTTTCCTTGCATGCTAATTTTGTAGTGATAAGAGACTTGCTGACTCTTGTACCCTGCTAATCCATTTGTCCTCATTTTAATTTCGTTCTGCAGGAGTATCAGCATTCGTATACAGCGTATTACGTCCTCCGAAAACTGCCTTACGGGTAAGCGATTGTAATGCATGCCTTTCGTTTAAACAGGAGAATTTAGGGGTAATCGGACAAGGTCAATTGCCTGAATGGAAAGAGTGTGTGCAAAGCAGCCTGGTAGTTCTTTATGCTGTCCACTAGGCATGCTGTCCTCATGACAGAGCCCAGATAATGCATAAAGGGCTTCCTGCGGAAGGAAGGGCACATTCTCACTTTACCTTTAACAACCTGGTGTTGCGGTTAACAGCAAGAGATCATTGCCGTGCCAGCACTTGCATTGATTCCAGCTAATAAACATTCCATCCTTAATTGGAGTACTTAGGCTGTGATCAGATGAGCTGTTTGATCTGATGTCGTTGCTGGTACCCCTTGGATTTAAACCGCTCGTCCAAACAGCATTGTCAGTATCCCATTCCACAGTTGTTGGCCCCACCCCCACCCCACTCGGATTGCGAGATTTTCGACCTCGGAGAAAGTCTATCCTTTATAAATGTAGCTGGTTTCACCCCACATTTCCGGATGTCTGAACTCTCCGTTGCAATCTCAAGCTGTTTGGGAAGTCAAAACCTCCCCTTCTGTTTTCGCTTCTTTTAAAAAAATACCAGTTAGCGATGTGCACATCGTCGGACCGTCACACGAGGGTTTTGAATCGCTGCCTGCGTGCTTCTTCGCTGCAATATTTTGTTGTGATTGGGCACCCATGAGGGGGTGGTTTTAGAGCAACAAATGTAAGAAAAATTACCCTTTCTGCTATTTCTTGGGGTGGGACAGCGCTGGAAATAGTCCCTATTTAGGCTCCCATATCGGCGGCCGGGACTCAGCCCCCAGAACTTTACTCCAAGCCGCTTCATAATATTGCTTAGGCGGGAAACCTCTATGGGGAGAGGAAAAAGGGAAACTTCCCTATGAAATGAGTAGGAAAGGGAATAAGTTCAGGCGGGAAAGGGAGTGATTTTTGGTGGAGAAATACAGTAGTATAGGAACCAATGATCACAATACTTGGCGGACTGTTTGTGGAGCTGTCAAAAAGGAGCCGGTGTTTCAGCTGTGTGCTTATGCACATGTGTGAAAAACAAACAAAAACATCCGAGCGCCCACTCTTCGGTTACCACACAGCAATAATCTGAACAGTCAAGCATGGGGTGAGCATGTGGTGAGGATAAGGCGTGTTTGAACGAAATTCTCCAGGGCAAATAGCACCGGATAAATCAGAGGCGCAGCCAGACCATGCAAAGCGTGTCATCTGACCTCAGCCTTAGTTCTGTTTCACCTGTGGGTCTCAGCACTTGATTCTAACTTTTTAAAAAGGGAACTCTCACATTGCAGCACTGTGTAGTTGCGGGGCGGGGGAGTCTTGGTTCTCTTGGCCTGGGCCGCTTTGGATTTCCCATGTTGCATCACTCACTGGCCCCGTCCTTCCATGCTCCCTTTCTGTTCCACATCTGATTCGCTGAGACCCTCATGCAAGCGGTATAAAATCCTGGGCACAATGGCAGAACTTGCCCTGGAGCCCCTTTGCTCCTTACCTCTTGCAATAGCTGGAGCAAAACGCGGAAGTATGTTTGTTTGGACAGCATTCTGTGGTGTTGGTTGCCGCGTGCCAAACGATTCCGATGCCTGAGCTGAGGTGTTATTTTATGGATCGTAATGTAATGTTTTTGCAAGTATATGTTATCTCTATTTATAGATTGTTTTATCGAATGTTGTGAGCCTCCCCAGGCCCTGTGACCCGGGGGAGTGGAGAGGTATAAGTCTATAAATAAATAAGCAAACAAACATTTCCAAGGGCAACTAGGGTCGGTATTAACTGAAAGCACACATTTCCATATGCAGATGCATCACGTTCAGGAAAGCTGTTTTAGCATGGAATGCATTTAAACGGCATCGACTCAAGGTGCAGACACAGAGAGACATACGAAATCATCCGTGTGGCAGATCCAACACACACAAATCCACAGGGAAGCCCACTGATGTTTGGTTCAATCCTGAAAAAAGTGTCTGTGGTTATGTGTACGTGAACACACATGAAGCTGCCCTATACTGAGTTAGACCCTTGGTCCATCAAGGTCAGTTCTGACTGGCAGTAGGTCTCCAGGGTCTCGGGCAGAGATCTTTCCCATCACCTACTGCCTGGTGCTTTTTAACGGGAGATACCAGGGGATTGAACCTGGGACTTCCTGCATGCTGTGCAGAGACTCTTCCACTGAGCCACAGCCCCTCCCCACTGTTCGCTGTTTCACTGAGCTGTGCTACATCATTTACCTCAGCATGTACTTAGGGATAATGTACTGTGAACCTGTAGCAGCTGAGAATGGCTATCCTGGTAAAGAAAATGATTTAAAATGAAGCATGTCCATTTAAAAAGGCTCATCAGTTAGAGACTTCCATATGTTAAGTTTGATTTCCTGTTTCAAACAATAGCTTCGCTTTTCTCAGCCGAGGCCCTTTTGGAATAAATCTGTAACTGTGTCCCCTGCTCTGAGAGAACTGTGACTGACCCAAGGCCACTCAGCTGGCTTCACGCGGAGGAGTGGGGAATCAAACCTGGTTCTCCAGACTGGAGCCTGCCACTCTTAATCCCCACACCAAGCTGGCTCTCTACACTACACCATGCTGGGGTGGGACTTCCCAGGAAAAAGAGGAAGGCCCAGGCCATGTTGCTGGCATCACACAGGAAACAATGTCACCACACTGTGACATCCAGGAGATGCTGTGGTATTTGAGCAAAAACTCTATGTTAAAAACGGTATCTACCACAGAGTTTTTGCCCAAATACCAAAGTGTTTCCCAGATATCGCTCATGTGATGATGTCACTTCCTGTGTGATGCTGGGGACATGGCCTAGGAATTCTTCTTTCTCCTGGTAAGTCATCAGCTGACTGGTTGGGTGCTGGCAATCCTTGACTTGCTAGAGGCCATAGACCATGAGAAGCCAAGTGGGGCTTGTCATGCTTGTGAAGATGCATTTTTTTGCCTGCTGCAGGCTGTGATGGACAGGGGCTGCTGGAAGATAAGGGTGTGCATAAACCATCCTACCTCCATTCATAAGAACATAGGAGAAGCCATATTGGATCAGGCCAGTGGCCCATCCAGTCCAACACTCTGTGTCACACAGTGGCCAAAAATACCAGGTGCCATCAGGAGGTCCACCAGTGGGGCCAGAACTCCAGAAGCCCTCCCACTGTTGCCCCTCAAGCACCAAGAGTGCAGAGCATCACTGCCCCAGATATAGTGCCCCTCTATACCTTGTGGCTAACAGCCGCTGATGGACCTCTGCTCCGTATGTTTATCTAATTCCCTCTTGAAGCCGTCCATGCTTGTAGCTGCCACCACCTCCTATGGCAGTGAATTCCATGTGTTAATCACTCTTTGGGTGAAGAAGTCTTTCCTTTTATCCGTTCTAACCCGACTGCTCAGCAATTTCATGGAGTGCCCACGAGTTCTTCTATTGTGAGAAAGGGAGAAAAGTACTTCTTTCTCTACCTTCTCTATCCCATGCATCATTTTGTAAACCTCTATCGTGTTTAGAGGGCACTGCAGGGGTGGGGCTTAAACAAGGGGGCGGGGACTACCAAGAGCAGAGCTTCATCTCCCCCTCCTGCCAAAGCCTGTGTTAACCATGGCTGCTGAATGAATGTGCAATGGCAGTCATGTCTCTGAGTACCAGATACACCTATACACGTTTGCCAGCAGGTTGCTGGCACATGGTGGACCCAGCTCGGCCCTCGCATCAGCAAACCCTCTTAAACTAGTGTGGCATCCAGAGCTAATTCCCGCATGTGCTGGCTGGTTGATCCTGTGCAGTGGTCTTGCCATAGGTTTGTAGGCCAAGAAGTCAGCCTGGGTTCGGTTTTTCTCACTGGCTGAGACTCACCCCAGATCTCCTGCCACACTTTCACAGCCTTGGGTTTATCACTGCCATACTTCCTTGGCCATTTCGCCTCTTTGAGAGCCAGCTTGGTGTAGTGGTTAAGTGCGCCGACTCTTATCTGGGAGAACCGAGTTTGATTCCCCACTCCTCCACTTGCACCTGCTGGTGTGACCTAGGGTCAGTCACAAGCTCTGGCACAGCTGTTCTCTCAAGGACAATTTCTGTCTCAGCCCCACCTACCTCACAGGGTGTCTGTTGTGGGGAGGGGAAGGGAAAGGAGTTTGTAAGCCGCTCTGAGACGCCTTTGGGCAGTGAAGGGCGGGGTATAAATCCAGTCTCTTCTTCTTCTTCTTCTTTGTTCTCTTCTCCTTTCCCACCCTGATCTCAGGGCCAGTTTATACAAGCAGCAGAATCACGTGACAGAGCTGCTCCTTCACTGAACCACTTCAGGAAATGGAATGTTCAGGGTCTGAATGTTCTGCCGGGAGAAGAGAAGGGATTGGATTTATACCCCGCCCTTCACTCCAAGTCTCAGAGCGGCTTACAAACTCCTTTCCCTTCCCCTCCCCACAACAGACACCCTGTGAGGTAGGTGGGGCTGAGAGAGCTCTGACAGAAACTGCTCTTGAGAGAACAGCTCTGACTGAACTTTGGCTTGCCCAAGGTTATCCAGCAGCTGTGAGTGGAGGAGTGGGGAATCAAACCCGGTTCTCCCAGATTAGAGTCCACGCCCTTAACCACTACACCAAACTGTATGTGGGGGGAATAACAGGCTTTAAGACGCTAATAATTCAGATCCAGGACTCAATTTAACCATGTGTAGAGATGCCCAGTTTTGGGACTTGAGCTGGTATTTCCCATTCACCATTTAGGGTTGCCAATCTCCAGGTGGAGCCTGGGGGTCTCCTGGAATCACAATGGATCTCCAGATGACAGAGATCAGTTGCTCTGGAGGAGATGGCTGCTTTGTAGGGCAGACTCTAGGGCACTGCACCGTGCTGGGGTTCCCCCCCCGAACCCCATCCTACCCAGGCTCCAGCCCCAGGAATCTTCAGGAATTTCCCAACCCAGAGTTGGCAACCCCAGCATCATCGCTAATTCATCATTTCCCCTTACTGTATATCAAAAGATATAGGCACTATATTTAAGGGGGGGAACCCTGCAGTGCAAACAGTTTCTTCTATTTCTAGAGTTGGGGTAGCTTGGGACGGTTCTCCTTTTAAGTTGCAAGCGCTTTGCGCAGATGTGGGAACTAACGGCTGTATTTCAAGAAAAGCCACAGAATATTCTGTAGATGTTTTAACAGAACATGCACCCATCGTACAGTTTTGCAGGTCAACACGCTTTACAGTGTGTCCTTCTGTCTGCACCCATGATGTTTTATAGCACCGCAGAACACTTTCCCATCATTTGAGTGGAATCTTAAAGTCCAACCATCAGCCTTACCCGGAAGAATACAGTTTTTTTATTATTTCTCTTATTTGGCAAAGGGATAACCTATTAATGCTCCTCTTTTCCAGCAGCAGATGGTCAAATTAGAGGCTTATTAGCCAAGTCGAGAAGAAAGCCCCCAAGCACCTGTGTCCGCCTTCCCACTTGCTTTCCTTTTAAATGCAGTTCGTGCTGCACAAGGGGGCCATCTAGTGGAGACTCATTGTTTTGTCACTTGGGCAGCTGTCCTGTCGCGCCCCACAAAACAATTACCAGAAGTAGGCAATATGACATTTCCCCCATGACTAGATTCCAGCTGTGCTTTGATTCACACAAGCCTCTTCTTCAAGCAAAATAAGAATCATCTGGAGTCACTCAAAACCCTGCCTATAGTATCCCATGCTTTAAAGGGAGGAGGAGGAGGAGATTGGATTTATACCCCGTCATTCACTCAGAGTCTCAAAGCGGCTTACAAACTCCTTCCCCTCCCCACAGCAGACACCCTGTGAGGTAGGTGGGGCTGAGAGAGCTCTGAGAGAACTGCCCTTTCAAGGACAGCTCTTGTCAGAACTATGGCTTGCCCAAGGTCATCCAGCAGCTGCAAGTGGAGGAGTGGGGAATCAAACCCGGGAATCATCCACTACACTACAAACTGGCTCATGTATTATGTAGCCCTTACTTTGTGCTGTTTTGGTGATAGTTTTCTGCAAGCATGGTGAAGCTGTTGTCTGCTGTTGATTATCTGTAGTCTGACCAATTATCATTGTATTCTTATATTATCACTATAAATGTTCTACGATAGGGGTCCCCAACATTGTGCCCGGGGGGCTGTGCCATAATGCCCACCGACACCTCCCATGGCACCCACCAAGTGTTTTTAGGAAGTAGGGCTTTTGCCCAGGAAGGATTTTGATTGGTCAGTGGAGATTTGATTGGACCTGCAGATTTTGAAAAATGTTGCTTCGGCAGCAGCTGCCGCCACTGTACAATGACTGTGTGACCGAAGCGAAGCTGTGGCAGCCATTTTGTGGCGGCCATTTTGCAGCTGTGCCCACCACACTATGTCAAGTTTCAAAAGGTGTCCGCAGGGTCATAAAGGTTGGGGACCCCTGTTCTAGGAGAACGCTGAGGAACTCCAGGCCCTTTCCCAGTATCCATTTAGCTCCTGGGAAGCATCCCAAAGATTCAGTGATTGGCAAGCCACGTTACATACGTGCAACAAGCAGACATTGTGAAAGAACCAAGTAAATGCAGAACAGATAGCTCAGTTGACAAATGAAGGCTGCAGGCTTAGCTGTAAATGTTCCCAAAGTGGAATCTGAGCTCATGTAATTTAGGGACGTTATGCTCTGATCTGGGTAGCCCAAAGTAGCCTGACCACATCAGATCACAGAACCAAAGCAGAGTCAGCCCTGGATAGTGCTTGGAATGGGAGACCAGCCAAGGAAGCCCAGGGCTGCTATGCAGAGGCAGGCAATGGCAAACCACCGCTGCTCATCTCTTGCCTTGATCATCTTATCCTATGGGGATTGATACAAAGTCAGCTTCAACTTGACAGTGCTTTCTACTACCACCAGCGCCACAATTTACTATTTTAACATCATCTTTACAGTGGAATACTAGCTTTACAGTGGAATACTATTTTAACATCATCTTTACAGTGGAATAAAGAGATCACACTTAGGCTGTGTTCACACACACGCTACATAATCCACTTTCACTCCACTGTGTGAACTACATAATCCACTTTCATTCCACTGTGTGAACTGGCAAAATCCACTTGGAAAGTGCATTGAAAGTGAAGAAGAGATTGGATTTATACCCCACCCTTCACTACCCAAGGGAGTCTCAGAGCAGCTTACAGACTCCTTTCCCTTCCCCTCCCCACAACAGGCACCCTGTGAGGTAGGTGGGGCTGAGAGAGCTCTGCCAGAAATGGCTCTTTTTCAAGAACAGCTGTGCCAGAGCTATGGCTTGCCCAAGGTCACCCAGCAGGTGAAACCCAGTTCTCCCAGATTAGAGTCTGCACACTTAACCACTACACCAAACTGGCTCCAAAGTGGATTATTTAGTGTGCGTGACCGCAGCCTTAGCCCTGCTGCTTCATGAACAACAAGCACACAGTGAAGCCGACCAAGTTTTCCCTGAGCACAAAACACCTTTGGTTTCTTTCACTGCTGAATCACTGATTATATTTCATCACAGTTGGTGGGATGAGATTAGACAGCCAATTACTGCCGTGGCATTATTAAACGTGGAACCTGGAACATAAACGGGGGTGGGGGTGATAAGCAGAAGAGGACAATAACGCCAGCAATCGTGGAAAGCAGCAGGGAAAGAGGAAGACCCGACGTGAGATGGATCAACTCTCTAACGGAAGCCCTGCAGGACCTGAGCCAGGCTGCTAATGACAGGACGTCTGGGAGGACATTAATTCACTGGGGTGCCGTAAGTCGGAAGGAACTTGATGGCACTTAACACGCACAATAACAACCCAGGCTTTAATGAAGGACAGGCAAACAGTGAAGGACAGGCAAAAAGTGGTTTACCGCAGGTTCCTGAATTTCTCTGAAGACAGTTTCAAGTAGGTAGCTGTGTTGGTCTGCAGTAGAAGAGGACGATCCCAGCCCGGTATCTCACTGCAGATGCTAATTTTCTTCCCCTGCGCGTTTCTCCCCTTCTTTAATCCTGAGCTAAAACAAAAATCTGTGAGCCGGAGGCTAAAAAAAATGTGAGCTAGCTCACACTAACTCAGCTTAGAGGGAACAATGGAGAGGGGGAAGTGCTGACTTTCACAGTCTGCAGCAACAACAGAAAATCTGGATATTGTCTGGGCTAAAATGAAAGAAGCGTATGGAATTAACCTAAAATAAAGCCATGAACCATGGATTTGCACCTTGCAGCCTTGCTCCTATAGGACAAGTTCATGCAGAATTTTTTTTAGGGCGGGGGAGTGGCTTTGCAATGAAGGGGGAGAAAAAGAAGGACACTCAAGGCCAACAGTACAGAAGCTTCCATTTCTCTGATGAAGCAAAGGCATTTACCGGGGGGGGGGAGTTAAAAGGGTGGAGGGAGAGTGACGTCACAAAATATGCTTCAGATTCCTCACTCAGCAGATCATGCCCAGAACTGTCCGTCTGGATGGAACCTACCGGAGCTAACAGAAAGGGGACCTCTCGCACTTGCCCCGGTGTTTCATTTGCTGCCGTGCTTCTGGGAAGGATCACACAGCATCCATGCTCAGATCTGGACTGAGGGGACATCCCGTAACACTGGCAGCCACCCGCCGGGTCTGAAGGTGAAGAACTCTTCTTTGCAGACAGCCGTGCCCTTGACTTGAAGCTGATTCACAGGAAGACAAGCAGTGATGGATCGCGGCTCAGTGAGGGCACATACGCATTTGGGAGCTAACTATCAACCTGAAGAAGACAGATGTTCTGTACCCAGTAGATCCAGATAATTTCTGCTTTCCATCAGAAGTTGCTGTCAGAGAGCACATCCTCTGGGTGGCGGGTAAATTCACATACTTGGGCAGGACTCTGTCTCCCAAATCAGACGCTATTCTTGAAGCCCAGCTTAGTTGTTTGCCTGAGTGCATTTTTATCCCAACCTTCCTCCAAGGAGCTCGAGGTCATGCCCTTCACTCTCCCCTCCTCCGTTTTAGCATCACAACAACCCTGTGAGGTGGGCTTGGAAGAGAGAGCAATTGGCCCAAAATCAACCCAGTG
This sequence comes from Gekko gecko, assembly GCA_029375565.1. Classification (NCBI taxonomy): domain Eukaryota; kingdom Metazoa; phylum Chordata; class Lepidosauria; order Squamata; family Gekkonidae; genus Gekko; species Gekko gecko. The sequence goes on along the minus strand of JAPDNY010000011.1, from coordinate 91,829,949 downwards.
AACTCCGTGACAGAATGGGGATTAAGACCTCAGTCTCCCAGCTGGCCCTCCTAACATCCTAGAGCCAGTTTGGTGTAGTGGTTAAGAGCGCGGACTCTCATCTGGAAGAACCGGGTTTGATTCCCCACTGTTCCACATGCAGCTGCTGGTGTGACCTTGGGTCAGTCACAAGTTCTCTCAGAGCTGTTCTCTCAAGAGCAGTCCTTGAAAGAGCTCTCTCAGCCCCACCTACCTCAGAGGGTGTCTGTTATGGGGAGGGGAAGGGACAGGTGATTGTAAGCTGCTCTGAGACTCCGAGTGAAGGGTGGGGGTATCAATCCAATCTCTCCTCCTCCTTCTTCTCACCATGTCAGGAGTCCCCAGCCTTTTTGAGCCTGTGGGCACCTTTGGAATTCTGACACAGGTGGGTAGGCACAACCCCCAAATGGCTGCTGATGCAGGTGGAGCCAAAGACACAGAGGAAGTCCAAGTGCAGAAAAGAAGCGGTGTGATTTGAACAAAAACCATGTTAAATATTAGCTATTAGCCACAAGGTATAGGTAGGAACTCTCAGTCTGGGGCAAGTGATGCTCTGTATTCTTGGTGCCTGGGCAGGGCGACAGTGGGAGGGCTTCTAGTGTCCTGGCCCCAATGCTGGATCTCCTGATGGCACCTGGTATTTTTGGCCACTGTGTGACAGAGTGTTGGACTGGATGGGCCATTGGCCTGATCCAACATTGGCTTCTTCTTATGTTCTTATGTTCTAATAAAATCCACACCGTGGTGGCAGCTGCTGCTGAAATAGCACCGTGTTCACCTACATGGCCAATCAGATCTTTAGCAGCCATCTCGCCCTAGTCACCTTCTACAAAGCACCAAGAAAGGCGTTGGCGGGTGCCACAGTGCCCGAGGGCACCACATTGGGAACCCCATTGCACTATGCCAGTGCCGTCTCTCTCAGTTTATGTCACATGCCCCCTAAATATCAGGACTGCCCATTTAACCTGACGCCAGCAGGAATGGAACTCTGGTCCATTGGGATGGAGACGATCGTGGTGACTCTCAGCAAGTTGGCTCTTACCTAAGGGGTAGGGAGACAAGTGACCTTCTAAGTCTGTATGAAATTAAATACCAGTTAGGGGGGTGCTCTCCTGTAAAGTGTCTAATTTTATCGTTCGGCTCCTTCTCGAGCTCCTTCCTTTCCCCTTTGGGTGGATAAGATGCTACTCCAGTGGCTGAGTCAGGAAACGATTTGGAGAGGTCGCGAGAGGGCCGCGTTGCCTGCCGTCTTTTATAGGAAGCAGAATCTTATCACTGCCTGAAGAACATCTCTGGGATGTGGAAGATGACTCGTCTGCAGAAATCGTTTCTCTAAACGATGTCTCCGGGTTGTCTGTGCGCTGGATTACGGTCACTCCCCCGCTGTTTGGCAGGCCATGCCAGAATTTTTATCGCAAGGAATAGAAGTGGTGTGAGCATTGTCGAGTCTCCCCAAAGGACAAGCGCTGACTCCTGCTGTGATCAGTATTTTACAAGTTCCGTAGCTTGTCTGTACGTGCTTTTTTTAAAAAAACGTGTAGCGCACCTTTGACCAACAGATGGTGAAAGGAAGAACTGGATTCCACTGCAATCCCTGATGAACTTGCTTTGAAGTCTCAGCGTCTCCAACACCACCACTCCATTATTGATTCTGCAGACCTCACAATCTCCTGCAGGATAGTCAGTAGCAGTTTTTAATGTGAGTGAAATCCTGAGCAGGGGTTGGAGCCATCAGTAAATTCTGATGACTGAAGGGATTTATGTCAGCGAAACTGGATTTCCTCACCTCTCCTGTATCACTTGCGGCCTGGAATGTTCCAGCGTGGGGGACAGAGGACCCCGAAGGACAGCAAATGGAGGGGGGGATCTATGAAACTCCATCTTCAAGTACTTGAAGGGCTGTCATATAGAGGATGGGGTGGAGTTGTTTTCTGTTGCCCCAAAAGGTCGGACCAGAACCAACGGGTTGAAATTAAGTCAAAGGAGTTTTCGCCTAAACATTAGGAAGAACTTCCTGACAGTTAGAGCGGTTCCTCAGTGGAACAGGCTTCCATGGGAGGTGGTGGGCTCTCCATCTTTAGTGGTTTTCAAACAGAGGCTGGATGGCCCTCTGACAGCAATGCGGATCCTGTGAATTTAGGCAGTTCATGAGAGGGAGGGCAGGAAGGGTTGCCTCAGTGCTTAGTTCTTGTGGCCCTTTCTTACACGCCCAGGGAAATGCTGACTGCCCCTTTGGGAGTCAGGAAGCAATTTTTCTCCAAGCCTCTTTGGCTGGAGATCCTGGAGGCTTTTTGATATCTTCTGGGTGTGGAACATGGGTCACTTAGGGTGTGTGGGGGGAAGGTATTTGTGAATTTCCTGCCTTGTGCAGGGGGTTGGACTAGATGACCCTGGAGGTCCCTTCCAACTCTATGACTCTATGATCCCTTCCTTCTGTTAGCAGAAATGCCGGGACAACAGCTGTTCAATTTATACTTCTCACTGAGATACCAAATGGCACGGGGTAATTTCCCACCACCATGGTTTCCCTTTCACATAGGATGCATGTTACATTCCCCCCACCCCACTGTTATCATACCATCATCATAATTTGGTCTGCAGTAGAACAGCTATATTCAAGTCCAGTAGCCACCTTAGAGGCCATCCAGATTTTCAGAGTATCAGCTTTCGAGAATCAAAGCTTCCTTTCTCTTGTACCTGACGGAAGCTTATACCCTGAAAATCTTGTTGGCCTCTAAGGTGCTCCTGGACTTGGAATCTAGCTGTTTCGTCTTAGAAGAGATGCTCCTACTTATTTCACATTTAGGAAGGGTTGTCTGTTCTTAGGAGATTCCTGCTGTGAACATATGCTTTCGAAAAATGAATAATGGATGCTGGAGTGTTTTATCCATATGCCCATCTCTGCAGATTTTACCAATGAATTAATCAATCCATTAATTATATTCATAATTGTACTGTTCTGATTGTATTTGATTCTTGTTTTAATTGTTTTATATTCTCTATGTAAGCTGTCCTGTGCTTGCCTTGGCGGGGAGGGCGGGATATTAATTAATTAATTAATTAAAGTAATCCTAAACAGAAGCCAATGGGCTTAGAAGGGTCCAACTCTGTTTATAACTGCACAGTACAATTAATGCAATTAATTAAGATTTCATAAATGAAGTGATATCTTTAGTATTTTCCCCATTGCACAGAGGCTATTGCCATCACTGTATAATAGGATCCTGAAAGAACTCAGATTACAATCCTGGGCTGAATTACTCCAGTCTAAGCCTGTCGAGATCAGTGGGTTTAGTCTAGAGTCACTCTGCACCGGTCTGGGCTTTAAATTGCCTGAAAGTGCAGGATGCAGGATGCTTTGCCATGCTTTGTTCAGGTTTCAAGTGCATTCCTCATACTGGCTCAGACTCAAACCAAACTTCTGTTCCACAATCCACAAGACATTTAGTATCCCTTGGATGAGATTATTGTGAAAGTCACCTGGAAAAGGCAAAAAAGGAAAGTTTGTGCCAATATGAGATGGACAAAGCGTACTTGTTGGGGGGTACCTACGTACCCAAACCTGTCTTTATGTCGGACATTAAGGCTCAGACCTAGAAAATGAAGATTGTGCATCGCAGTCTGTCCATGAAATCCTAAGTGCAGGCTCCTGTTGCCGCAGTTTGCCTTGGGGCTGTACAGGGAAGGGAGAGGGGGATTAATCCAAACTTTGAAACTGGCTTACCGGCTCTGCTATTAAGTGAAAAGAGGTTTGTTTAAAAACACTTCCCCCCCCCTTTGGAACGTTAATATTTGAGGAGGAGTCTACTTTGGAATGGAGAAACTGAGTGAAGGTTGAAGCATTAAATTTTCCCTTCCGTACTGACTCTAGCGGCAAACTGAATCTGTAGGCGCCTTTTAGGAGTGGATTGAGCCACACAGTCTGTTGTCTCGTCTGAGAAGAAGTTTTCTGTGCGATCCTGTGGAGGTCGTTTAGGCAATCAGGGAGGGGCCCAGGGCGGCTCAGTGGCCTCCATGACTAAGCAGGGGTTGCAACCGGAGCCTTGCCAAGAGACAAGAGAAAATGAGATTTGCTTCTTGACACATACATAATTGTGCATATGTTTATGCGTGCCCAGTCCTGTAAGAGCGGTTTCCCCGTAACTGGAAACCTCTGTTCGAATTCTCTGAACTGCCACGGGCCTGCATTTTTTGCCACATGAAGAAGAGGAGTTGGTTTTTGTACCCCGCTTTTCTCTACAGCCAGGAGTCTCAGAGCGGCTCTTCCTCTCCCCACAACAGCCTCCCTGTGAGGTAGCTGGCGCTGAGAGAGTTCTGAGAGAACTGTGACTGGCTCAAGGTCACCCCCAGCAGGCTTCGTGTGGAGGAGGAGTGAGGAATCAAACCTGGTTCTCCAGATTAGAGTCTGCTGCTCTTAACCAAACTGGCTCTAATGGCATTGGAGGCGAGCAGTGGTCAGGAAAACAGCACACAGAAAGGGTTCAAGTTCTGCCAGCTGCTCCTTCTCTTACCAAATTAGCAGGTATCCCCCCACCACCACCACGGTATACAGTTAATTTTTAAAAACCAACAATAGGAGATCAGTCACCAATCTGATGTGTCATTTGGCCCTCAGACCGTGTGGTTTCTTGATCGTCTCTTTCTGGCAAGCCTTTAATTTCCCCGAGCGTTTTCTTCCTTCTTTTCCCTCAGACTACGTGGGTGTCTTTCCTTCCTCTCCTCCCGTGGGTCTCCTGGGAAGAGTTTTCATTCTGTCATCTGTCTTCTTTTTTTCTCATTTGCAAGTGTTGAAGTAAACAAGCCATGTACTTTTTCTTAACAAGGCCTTCTCCCTTCTGTCACCGTGCCGTGTTTGTCTTTTGAGAGCTTTGCGTGTTCTCTTACAACTCAGCAGCCTCCCATCAGGTTTGTTCTGTGCACAAGGTTTAAAATTACATTAATCTTTTCATACAACCTTCTCTGTGTTTTCCCCCCTGCCTTTGTTTGGTTACTGCATTGTGGCATCTCATCGCAGACTCCATTCCTGAGCCTTGGAGGGCAGAGTTAGGAGGCGATCCAGAGGCAGTAAGGACGAGTTTGTGAAAAAGCCTGGCCTGGAAGGTGAATAATTCGAACCCAGCATCCCTCAATTTACCAGTCCAATATTTGCTGAAGGCTTGAGACTTGAGTTCTGATGCTCACACATGTGCCTGCTTAACAATCAGAGATTCCCACCTGGGCTGCTTCATCTCCCAGACACGACTGCTGCTCTTGCAGGGGACTTATGCCAAGCCCAGCAAGGGGCTTTCAAGGCAAGTGAGAAGCAAAGGTGGTTTGCCATGGCCTTCCTCTGCAGAGCCTTCCTTGGTGGTCTCCCATCCAAGACTTAGGGCGACTCCAGCAAGGGGCTTTCAAGGCAAGGGAGAAGCGGAGGTAGTTTGCCATGGCCTTCCTCTGCAGAAGGGTCTTCCTTGGTGGTCTCCCATCCAAGACTTATGGCAACCCCAGCAAGGGGCTTTCAAGGCAAGTGAGAAGCAGAGGTAGTTTGCCATGGCCTTCCTCTGCAAAGCCTTCTTTGGTGGTCTCCTATCCAAGACTTATGGCGACCCCAACAAGGGGCTTTCAAGGAAAGGGAGAAGCAGAGGTAGTTTGCCATGGCCTTCCTCTGTAGCAAGGTCTTCCTTGGTGGTCTCCCATCCAAGACTTATGGCAACCCCAGCAAGGGGCTTTCAAGGAAAGGGAGAAGCAGAGGTAGTTTGCCATGGCCTTCCTCTGCAGCAGGGTCTTCCTTGGTGGTCTCCCATCCAAGACTTATGGCAACTCCAGCAACGGGCTTTCAAGGCAAGTGAGAAGCAGAGGTTGATTGCCATGGCCTTCCTCTGCGCCAGGGTCTTCCTTGGTGGTCTCCCTTCCAAGTACCAACTCTGCTTAGAGTCCGAGATCTGATGAGATCGGGCTATACCAGTCTCCCAGCTCTTGTAACTCATCAATGTATTTAAACGTTTGCCAGCATAGCTTCAGGGTCAGGATATCACCTCTGTGCTGATGACCCCCAGCTTTATATTTCATTAACCAAGCCTCCAGCAGCAGCTGTTGCTGTCTTGAAGCATTGCCTTGATTTGAGGGGGTCAAGTAGATGGAGGAGAACAAGCTGAAATTAAGATGGAGGCAATGCTGGTTAGGAAGACTTGATCTTATAGTTGGGGGTTGATCTTCCCATTTTAAATGGAGTAGGATTATCACGTGAAGAACCTGGTCCAAACTACTGCCCTTGGAAGAAGCAGGCTGATGTTGTTTTCAGGGGGTAAAAGTAGCTAGTACCAGTAAGGAAGTAGATGAATGGTACCTCCCACCCTCTGCTTTGAGCAACCTGAGAGAGGCTGTTCTGGTAAGGAAATTAAGTCACTTTCAGCTTTGTTAGTTCCTCAGAAACGCCTTCTTTCTGTTTCATCTGATTTGGAAGTTGTGTGCTCCCTTCTGGATTTAGCAGATCTGACTGCATCGATCCACACTATTCCAGCTTCCAGGTTGGATTACTGTAACGTGTGTGGTAGGTGAGGCTGTCCTTGAAGAGAACTCAATTAGGTCCACTCAGTGCAAAACACTTGCTTCGTCTGCCTTTTATGCCAGTTTCAAGACAGCTGCACAGGTTATCTGTTTGTTTCCAGGTTCACTGCCATGAGCTGGTTCCTACCATTAAAGCCAGTTTTGCAGTTTAGGGTCCATGGACCTGAAGAAAGAACCCGTGCACCAACTCAGATTTTCTTAGACATTTTTCCCGGTTGTTCTCTCTGCATGCTTGGTTGGCCTCTCCTCAGCAAGTTTTCAGACCTTTGCTGTCTTTTTACGTTATATCACAAGTAACTCAGAGACCAACTACACTAGATCAAACAGAATAATGTATATATCCTTAAATGTATTAATCTCAGTGTTTCTGTTCTAGCCACATTATTGTGCAGCTGCTGGATGACCTTGGGCAAGCCATAGTTCTGACAAGAGCTGTTCTTGACAGCAGCTGACAAGAGCTCTCTCAGCCCCGCCTACCTCACAGGGTGTCTGTTGTGGGGAGGGGAAAGGAAAGGAGTTTGTAAGCTGCTCTGAGACTCCAAGTGAAGGGTGGGCTATAAATCCAGTCTCCTCCTCCTCCTTCTGTAGTTTCCCTAAGGATGTGTATAAAGCTGCCTCAGGGCGTTTTCTTCTCCTTCCTCCCTCCCTCCCTCCCTTCCTTCCTTCCTTCCTTCCTTCCTTTGTGTTATTTATAGTCCACTTTTCACACAGGGACCCAAGGCAGATTACACACCGTGAGGCAGTACAAGCAACAAAATGGGACATTCAGTAAACAATGCATGAGGATTGTAGAAGCCTGGAACCAGCCAGAAAGAAGCATAGCCTACATCTCGACATGAGACATTAAGTGGTATTGAAAATTAGATCATGAGATCATAAGATCCTACTTATAGTACGCGATACGCAGCAGTATAGACCACACTCCTTGACTGTTAAGTTTTGCTTAGAGGCATTGCGTTGGCACCGGATATCATTTCAGATTCTCATTTTGTTGGGTGGTTACGCAGGGTTCCCGGGGCCCCCACTGGAGGCAGCCCATGGGCTCAACCCCCCCTCCACCAATCAGCTGGCCAGCAGGGGGACTAACCAGGAGCAGGAAGGAGGCCCAGGCTACACTTCCACCATGGAAGTGACTTCCAGCATGTACCTGAAGGGACACCATCACATCAGCAGCGTCCAGATGACGCTCTGGTATTTGGGCAAAAACTCTATGGTAGAAGCTGTCTTTATCTAGAAATTTTTGCCCAAATATCCGGGCATCACCGGAATTTCCCAATGTGATGATGTTACTAAGTGTACACACTGGACGTGACATCATGGCTTTGCCAGCGATGTAGCCTGGGCCTCCCTCCCACTTCCTGGTAAGTCCTCCCCCCATTCCCCACCAGTTGCCAAGCGGGACCTGGCAATGGTACGATTATGGGTTGTATTTTAGTGTACATTTTACTTGTGGGTTTTAATCCGTGTTTTAAACAGCATTGACCTTAGGCAAGGCTGGTAGGCTTGTTCTAGACTATGTCAGCTCCCTCTTTGGCCTATAATAAGGCTCGTTTTGCTCATTTTGCCATCAGGTCACAGCTGACATAGCAATCCCCAAGAGATGTTCAGAGGTGGTTTGCCATTGCCTGCCTCTGCATCACTGCCCTGGTATTCCTTGGAGGTCTCCCATCCAAATACTAGCTAGGGCTGACCCTGTGTAGCTTCCAAGGTTTAATTGGGCCACTCAGATCAGGGAATAGTTAAGCCAAGCAAATAGTAACCCCAAGCTAGTGCGAAAGGTACAGACTGTCCACATGCACAGTGTTCATGTTTAATGGAAGAACATAGCTTTTAGATTAAGTTTTATAAGAAACTAGGAAGAAGGCCCGTTGCAGCCTTAAAGGCAATGGGCACTAGCTTGACCGAGTGTCCTACTCATGAAGACGGCCGCCCCCCTGCCAGGTGCGTGTGGAGGGCGAGGCAGCCGGGCATGACAGGGCTGGGGAGGCAGTGAAAACTGCCTGTCGCCCCACGGGCTCACTTGGCTTCCTCGCAGGCTGCAGGGAGGGTGAGCAAGCTGGTTCTGGGAGGGAAGGGGAGGGGGCTTAAACTGCCTCTCTCTCCAGTGGCTTGCTCGGGTTCCCCGAAGCCGTGAGGAGGGCGAGCAAGCCGGCGCTGATAGGGAAGGGGAGGCGAGCTTGGTTGGCTTCCCTGCAGGCATCCCCCCCCCCCGAGCTCATTCTGGGGGTGGCACCAGGCCAGCGAGGGCAGGGGCAGTGCAGGGAAGGGCGCTGGAGGCTGAACCCCCCCCCCGAGGACTTGTGGCCTCCCGGGGCCAGGGTGTGGCAGCCCAGGGAAGTGTGGTGCGGCTCTCTGCCCCTGTCAGTGAGCTCTGTTCCTCAGTGATCTAACGGCTCAACAGTCACTCGGCTTGAGGTAAAGGGCATGCTGGATTGTTGGCTCTGTGGGCGAGACCCAGGCACAGCTTCTGATGGGCAGTTCATGCGGCCAACCTATTTTGGCGTGCACAGAACGTTGTGAGATGAAAATTCAATTATATATAAGGACAGGATTTATGTTGCAGTAATGAGATGGCTCGTTTGCATGTAAAATGTGTCCCAAAATAATAAAATTCAAAGAGCATGTGTTTTTTTCTTCCTTACTTCAAAGTGTCTGAACTCAAGCAAAAAAAAAAGTATGAGTACTGAATAGACTGTGAGAATGCTGGAGTTCACTGATGAGTCTGATGGATTTTCTTTTGCTTTAAGAGAGCCAGGGTGGTGTACTGCTTAAGAGCAACAGACTCTAATCTGAAGACGTGGGTTCGATTCTGACCTCCTCCACTTGAAGTCAAACTTGGTGCCTTGGGTCAGTCACAGCTCTCCCAGCACCCCCCCCCCCAATAAACCTAGCTCACTGCATAATGCTAAAAAAGAACTAGAGCTTCAAGTTTCCAGACAATCTTAGGATCTCCCAGCTATACCACACAGTGCCAAATGATTTTTTTTGTTGCTTTTGCTTTGTACCTAAACTTGGGCTGTAGTCCTACTACTAATGCTGTCCTGGAACATTAGTAGCCCTGATCCAAGCTAGCCAAATCTTGTCAGATCTCAGAAGCTAAACAGGGTCAGCGCTGGTTAGTACTTGGATGGGAAGAGAAGAGGAAGAGATTGAGATTGGATTTATATCCTGCCCTTCAATTGGAGTCTAAGGCTGCAGTCATACACACTAAATAACCCACTTTCAATGCACTTTCCAGTAAAAATCCAGTTGCAAAGTACACTGAAAATGGATTGAAAGTGGATTATTTAGTGTGTGTGATTGCAGCCTCAGAGCGGCTTACAAACTCCTTTCCCTTCCCCTCCCTACAACAGACACCCTGTGAAGTAGGCGGGGCTAAGAGAGCTCTTTCCAGAACTCTCCTTGAGAGAACAGCTCTGACAGAACTATGGCTTGCCCAAGGTCATCCAGCAGCTGCGAGTGGAGGAGTGGGGAATCAAACCCAGTTCTCCCAGATTAGAGTCTGCACTCCTAACCACTACACCAAACTGGGAGACCACCAAGGAAGTCCAGGGTTGCTACGCAGAGGCAGGCCATGAAAAAAACAACCCCGCTTGTCTCTTGCCTTGAAAACTCTATATGGTTGCCATAATTTGGCTATGACTTGATGGCACTGTCCTCTACCACCAAGCTCTGTTGAATAAAATGGGACTTAGTTCTGAGCAAGCCTGGTTTGGATTGCTCCCTAATAGGTTTGCTAGCCACCAGGTGTTGGCTGGAAATCTCCTGGGATTACAACTGACCTCCAGATGACCCTGATCAGTTCCTCTGGAGAAAATGGCCACTTTGGAAGGTGGACTCTGTGGATTGATATGCCATTGAAGCTCCTCCCTTCCCCAAACCCCATCCCCCTCAAGCGCTAGCTCCCAAAATCTGCAGGTATTTCCCAACCCAGAGCTGGCCGCTCTACTCCCTTAGGATGGTTAAGAAACTACCAACAATAACTTTCTGATGTTTGAAAGCAGAGGACTAGGTTTCTAGGGTCGGGAAGCCCATGGGCTCGTCCATCCAACTGAATGATTCTCATCAACTTCTGCTAGACGACTCGTAAACAAGATCTCTGCTTTCAGTTATGTGTGTGTTCATCTTTTAATCTCACCTTGCCGAACAGTCATCCATCATCTTCCCTGTCTGTGGCGTGCCCCTGATGAAGCCGGCCTGCCTCGCCGTATGGAAGCTCATTCCCGGATGGGTCCGTGAGCCTTCGAGATAACAGAGGAGGCTTTGCTGTTTGTCCTTTAGAAACAAAATGTTTTCAATTGTTTTCAAGAAATGTTTTTTTAAAAAAACTAAAACCCAGTTTCTTAATTTAAATTAAATCCATTAAATTAAATTAACTGAGCAAGCCTGCTTTGGATTGCTCCCTTATTGGTTTGCCAGCTTCTGAGGGGTGGCTGGAGGTCTCCTGGGATTACAGCTAATCTCCAGGTGACAGAGATCAGTTCCTCCGGAGAAAATGGCCGCTTTGGAAGGTGGACTCTGTGGCATGATACCCCACTGAAGCTCCTCCCCTCGCCAAAGCCTGCCCTCCTTAGGCTCCGCCTTCAAAATCTCCGTGTATTTCCCAACCAGGAGCTGGCATCCCTACCACCGGTCCATCTTTGCACTCCCCTGCTTTCAGAGATGAGGTAGGTGAACATAAAGGACAGGGCCTTTTCAGTGGCTCCTCTCCTTCCTAGGGTTGCCAGGCAACCAGCAGGGGATGGGGGAACTTTCCAAGAGAAAGTGGAAGCCCAGGCTTCTACCACAGAGTTTTTGTCCAAATACCAGAGCGTCACCCAGAGGTCGCTGGTGTGATGTCATCACTTCTGCTGCGCAATGGCAATGTGGCTTAGGTATTCCTCTTTCTACAGGTAAGCCCCACCACTGGCCAGCTGACTGGCAACTGGGGGCAGGGCCTGGCCACGGGGGATCCCCACTTCCACCAGGGGGTCTGGCAACTCTACTGACTCCCCACCCAGTGGCATGCCCTTCCTTTCTCCCTGTCCCCGGGGCTATCTTTAAATGTCTTTCAGTGCAATGCTCCCTCTAAGCAGTGGAGTCTTGTGAGCAAAAATTCTACTTTGTGAGCTACTGGCATTAAAGTTGTGAGCGAGCGATTTGGCTACTGCATAAATTAGTTTGCTCTGGAGCCATCCTTCCTGAGCAAAGACAAAAATGTGTGAGCCAGAGGCTAAAAAACTGTGAGCCAGCTCACACTAACTCAGCTTAGAGGGAACACTGGGCTGGCAGGTCAAGACATTTTAAAATTTCATTTTGCTTATCGCTGTTTGTTCTGTGCCCTCATTACGATGCCTGTGTTTTGAAGGTGGCTGCCATTCGAGTTGATGCTTATGATTTTCTCTTGTTTTAGATTCTGTGCTTTGGTTGGTTTTTTTTTGATTTAGGACTGTTTCATTCCTGCGGTGACCCACCCAGGCACTTTTTTTTTTGTTTTGCAGAGGCATTAAATGAGCATCTCCATTTTCCTGTTCAAGATTTGCTGATCTATTTATTTTATTTACTGTCACAGAAATGCGTACCTTTGCATAGCAATGAGTTTGTTGAAACTGTCCCGGCGGCACTGAGGTTGAGTGAAGTGTGAATTAATTTCAATAAATCCTAGCTGGCTACTTAAATAAGAGAAAAAAAGGATAGATGATATTGAACATAACAGAGATGGGTGAGATTGGTGGGAACATTTGTATTAAGCCGGTGAACCACTAGGATCTGAAGATCACATCCCAAACCCTCATTTACGTGCCAGGACTTGACGAATGAGGCCTGAAGGGAAGACTGGGCGGGGGGGAAGAGATGTCCAGTTCTGAGTTAAATTGGACTCTCGGAAAAGCCGCTATGTTTAGTACAACTGACAGAATGAGGAGAAGAGACAGGAGGGTCAGGAAGTGATAGACATTACAGAAGACAGGTATCCGAGGCCTTATTTACACAATCCAGAGATGGTTATCTTAAGAATGAAGGGTTTTGTTGTTGTTTTTTTAAAAACAACTTGTTCACTTATGCAAGAAACTGCAGGAGCTTCAACCCGTTGCTAGAAGGTGAAACAGAAGGTATGGCATGCCTTGCAACCTCTGTCTTGAAGAGAGAATTGCAGGATGTTTGGGTTTTCTGGTCCAGGAGTTGTTACCAGGATGTCTCTTCTGTATCTAGTCTCCCTTGCCCACTGCCTGAAGTCATTTGGATATCCTTGTTTTCCGATCTACCTGTAACACCCCCTCCCATCAGCTGTTACAATCACCTGTGTTCATTACAACACACTACAGCAATTCCTGATCTTGTTAGGAGCTGACAATTCTCATCAGGGTTGTGGGTATAGATCTGTCTCGTTCCTCTGGAGAGTCAGTTTGGTGTAGTGGTTAGGAGCACAGACTCTAATCTGGGAGAACCGGGTTTGATTTCCCACTCCCCTCCCCCTACAGCTCTGGTGTGACCTTGGGTCAGAGGCAAGTTCCTTCAGAGCTGTTCTCTCAAGGACAGTTCCGGAAAGAGCTCTCTCAGCCCCACCTACCTCACAGGGTGTCTGTTGTGGGGAGGGGAAGGGAAAGGAGTTTGTAAGCTGCTCTGAGACTCCTTCAGGTAGTGAAGGGCGGGGTATAAATCCAATCTCTCCTTCTCTTGGCTAAGGGGACTGTCCTCCCTCTCCTTATTCAGGGTGGGGCTGCTTCTATACACACTGCCTGATGAAGCGTTCTGGTGATTTTGAAGGCTTGCACGGTGTTCAGTGTCAATTTGGTTGTTCCCTAATAAAATATATTAGAGGAAGGAGAAGAGAAGAGGAGACTGAATTTGTACCTCACCCTTCACTACCCAAAGGAGTCTCGGAGCGGCTTACAAACTCCTTTCCCTTCCCCTCCCCACAACAGACACCCTGTGAGGTAGGTGGGGCTGAGAGAGCCCTTTCAAGAACTGCCCTTTCAAAGACAGCTCTGACAGAACTATGGCTTCCCCACAGTCACACCAGCAGCTGCAAGTGGAGGAGTGGGGAATCAAACCCGGTTCTCCTAGATTAGAGTCCACTGCTCTTAACCACTACACTAAACGGCACGGGCAGGTGGGATATGTGGCTGTGCGGGACGGGAGAAATGAGTGGGGGACTGGTGGGGGGCACAGGGCTGAGGGGGGTCCTGGACACTCTCTTTGTGGGTCCTTCCAAAACCTGGAGCTGGCTCTGTCGTTGTTACCAGTTTGTGATGCCCAGCCAGGGTTGTAAAATGCACAACTTGATGCGTTCTTGGCTGAGATACTGTTGACATGCCGTCCGTCTTTGTTTATCAAGGGGCTTTCGGAAGCAGAATAGAGCTCTCCCTTTCTGTAGAAGAGCTTCATCCACAAATATCGGAAATTAACCGGAAGGCTGAATTATTTTCCTCTTTTAAAAGTAATAGTTCAGGTAGGAAGAAAGAGAAAAGACGCTTGCTTTTTAATAGACGCCGATTTTCTCTGTGGCGGGAATCAAGGCTGCTTTTGTGCCTCTGTGTTGTGCTGCTAACGGCCAATCAGTTTTCCAAGCAGGTTTTTGCTGCAGGTTCTTGTTACAATAGAATCTCACCCTCCTGAAAGATGATGCCGTGCGCAGAAATGACAGGGACTGTCTGTTACCTGGCTGGGACTGTGGCTCGTAATTGGGACTGCGCCTTCGTGGTGCCACATCCATTCCCCCAAGCCCTTAGTTACAAGTCTGAACTCTTAAGCCGAACATACTATCTGTTTATTTGGAAAGCAGGGGGTTTTTTATGGGGGAAGCTATGTATATGGCTGTGTTATACCAGCAACAGTGAAAAGTCTGCCCTACACATTTCTAGTTGAGCAAGGAAACTTTTCTGCTCGGAAGGACTTCCCCCCCCTCACCTGCCCGCTGCCAGCGTGGTGTAGTGGTTAAGAATGGCAGACTCTAATCTGGAGGACCAGGTTTGATTCCCCACTCCTCCACGTGATGGTAACCTGCTTTGAGGCTCCTACGGATAGAGAAAAGCGGGGTATAAAAACCTACTCTCCTTCTTCTTTCCGTGCCTACCCTGTTCCTTTTACCCATAAAGGAGACAACTTCCAGGCCAAGGCTGTTGGAAATATGTGAGTTGCGAGGTCTAAATTCCAGCCGTTATAGGGTTAATCTGTATACTTTGTGTGCTGTTGTTTAGCCTGACCTGGAAGGAAATCTGGCACAGAGTGAATGCAATCAAAGCCCATGAAACTGAAGTCTGTTTACAAACATCGGTGGTGAATGTAATCAGGTGATTTCCTTCAAGGGGTCAAGAAGAAAGAGACTCTCCATTACTGTTGTTGTTGAGAAACCCTGTGGTCAATCTGTAAAGCTGTACAGATGTAGCCTTTGTTATTTTGTAGGTTTCCTGTGTTAACCTACCCTTTAGAAATAAAGATTTTTACACAGAAAGAAATGCCTCCCCTACAGTGAAGCAAAGATCCATTGCAAAGTCTGAATATCTAAGGGTGTGTTCAGACAGGCTGCTAATCCCGCCATTATGCCAGCTCGAATTTGATCCCAATCTTTTTAATCCATCGTTGTGTGACCAGACATCCCCCAGGGGAATCACCTTACCGCACGCTGCCTCCGTTGTGGATTGTTTAGATGGTGTCCACTAAAGGAGGCGCGCATGGTGGGTTTTGTTTTTTGTTTTTAAAAACTTTTTGCACATAGGTGTTACGGCGCGTCCTTGTTGAAGGCCTCGAGGCGCACGGTGGTTGTTTTTTTTTTAAGAAAAACTTTTTGCGCATGCACATAGACATGACAGCGTGTCCCTGTTGATCCGCGCATGTGTAGAGATTTTTTTAAAATGGCGCCCTCTCGGGATGGTCTGATGTCAGACCACCCCGACGGGAGGATTGCGCGCTGGTGGAATGATGAGACGGATAAAAGTCCACAGTTGTCCCACCGGTAACCGAAACCCCCAGATTTAAAGTGGTATATTTTAAGTACAAAGCGCGGCAAAATGGGATACCCACGGACGACGGACGTTTCCCAGATGTTTGTGTCTGGATACTACTGTTAGATCCATGAGGCAATTGTGCTTCGCGCGGATCTAAAGAGACGTCTGATTGGACTCTTAAGTATTTTTTGCCTATTTTTCCAACATAGGCATGATAGTTCAAGTGGGTGAGGGTCGCCATCCCAAGTGTTATGTATCTCTGGAG
Organism: Gekko gecko; assembly: GCA_029375565.1. NCBI lineage: Eukaryota > Metazoa > Chordata > Lepidosauria > Squamata > Gekkonidae > Gekko > Gekko gecko. Next base: position 91,814,196 of record JAPDNY010000011.1, on the reverse strand, counting down.
TTTGAGTCTGAGTGAAGGCTCCAAAGGCCTTCAAGACTATTGGCTATGTCACCAGTCACAGCCAATCATATTTGTTGCTTTATAAACCAGTAGCTGTACTGTAAATAGTTACTTTGTATATGGTTCATGCAGATGAAGGATTCTAGCTGCCTACTTTGTATTGGTTGTTGTTAAAAGTGGGTGTGGTTTTTGCAAGTATAAATTGGCTCTTTTTGAGTTGGTGAGTTCAGGCTGGTTCAGAAGTTCAATAAAGAAGTGTGTTGTTATGAAAAGAGCTGCCTCGTCTCAATACTTAATACCGAGATTGGGTAATTCCTGGAGCTTTGAGGGTGGGGGAACCAGGCGGAAGGCAGGGTTTCAGGAGGGGAGGGATCTCCGTGGGATATAAAGCCAAAGAGCCCACCCTCCAAAGCAGCCATTTTTTCCAGGGGAAGCAATTGCTCTAGTCTGGAGATGGTTTGTGATTCTGGGAGGTCTTCAGGCACCACCTGGAGGTTCACTATCGAGGACCCAATCCAAGTGCTGTACGAAACATGAATTATTATTCAAAAGATACATCTTTCTCCATAGTTTTCTTCATGCAAAAACATTACAAGGAGACACAGTCTCAAAAAGCTGTGCCTTCTATCAGGCCACGTGGGAGTTAAAACTGTTGGGCTTTATTTTGGAATAGTGTGCCCGGGCACAAGATATTGGACTGTATGTATAGTGTCTTTAAACCTATGTTGCTTTTGTGTTCCACTTTTTGAGGCTGTGTCTCCTTGTGATGTTTCTGTATGAATATAACTGTGGAGAAAGATATATATTTTTAATAATAATTCATATTTTGTACAGCACTTGGAAGTTCCTGGTCTACTTGTGGTTGTACCCACTTGGAAGTTGGCAACATTTGCGTGGATCCTCATTGTCTCTCCTTCCAAGAAAAGGGCCTGAGTTCACTAAACTGGCCCCTTCCCTCCATTTGAGGAAGCAACAACTAATCCTAAAAAGTGTTCCATCTGGTTTTAATGACATGGGCAAAGGGGAGAAAGGAGGGCAGCCCTCCACCCAGCCCTGTGTCTACTAAGCCTTAACTGGCCCACACTGGAATTAAACAGCAGTTTTCCCAGCAGTTCATCCCCTTGCCATGAAAAGCTTCATGTTCTTCACATTCGGGACAGGCCAAAAAGCCCCTACTTCTTTACCCCAGAAGTATTAACTTGTGGGATTCCCTGCAACAGTGGAAAAAGGGGACTAGAAGATTCATGTAGACAGGGCTGTATTATCCATGAGGCTGACTAGGCTGAAGCCTAGGGGCCCCAAAGGGACTAGGGGCCCATCATTTTTTTTTTTTTGAGGTACTGTTATTTTCTCTTCATAGGTCCTAATCAGACGGTTCTTTAAATCTGACCCAGGCATGAGTGCCTGGAGGATTTAAAGGGAATGACCAGACAGCAACATCTGGGAAAGGTGCTGCCTCTGTGATCAGCTCGTTTAGCACCACCAGGGAGCCATACTTAAAAGATACCAGTGAGAATCCAGTACTTTTGATTGCCGATGGGCCAATGGCGGACTTTCCTCTGTCTGATCGTTCCAGTGTGCAATCAGCCCATCGGGATGGTCTGGTCCAGACCATCCCAAATGGCCACCATTTAAAAAAATTCTTAATGATATGCACATAAACGCATAAATGCGTGACAGCTGCAGAGCTCCGCTCAAACATTCCAGACAATTTCATATTTCTGAATGAACCGTGAAATTTATGAACTGCGTTAATTGAAATGGTACCTAGAGGGAGGTACTACTGGCGGTGCTTTAACCATTCAATTCCACACATGCACGGAAAAACAAATACACGTTGAGGCGCAGATGCGCATGCGCAAACATGCCCCGACCTTGCGGCTCCTTCAGGTGGACGCCATCTAGACCAACCACCACGGAGTATGCGTGCAGTAAGGGGAGCTGTCTGGTCATGCAAAGCCAGATAAAAAAGATCTGGATCAAATTAGAGCTGGGCCAATGATGGGATTACCTGCCCATCTGAACACATCCCTTGACAGCCTGTAAGGTTGCCAGAGGGGCCCAGAATACCTGAGAGCCTAGGGGCCCAGCCATAGATTAATATGGCCCTGCATGTAGAGTAGGTCCATCAGTGGCTATTAGCCATGATGAGTAAATGAAATCTCCACGGCCAGAGGGAGAGCACAAATGGACCATTGGTCTGGTCCAACACTTAAGTCATTATGGAAGGACAGACGGGAAAGTTAAAATGACCCAGCAGTGGGCCAGTGCTGAAAGGGTCCCTCACCTCAGACCTGTCCAGCACCTCCAAAGCCTCCTTCTAACTGGCAGTACTGCAGGCAGGTAGAAAAAGCCCATCAGGAGCTCATTAACATAATAGGCCAAACCCAACAGCAGAAACTCATTAGCATATTAGGCCATACCCCTGACAGCACAGCTCATTAGCATATTAGGCCACACCCCGTGCTACCAGAAGTGTGGTCATCAAGCCACACCCACCTTTTGCTTCTTATTCAGTTTACCTTGTTTGTTGTCAAAACACAGGGGGTTTTTTTGTAGCAAGAACTCTTTTGCATGTTAGGCCACACACCCCTAATGTAGCCAATCCTAATGAGTTTCTGCTGTTGGGTGTGGTCTATTATGCTAATGAGTTCCTGCTGGGCGTGGCCAACTCGGGAGCCAGTCGGAACTCCGTTCCTGCGCGTTCCTACCCCAAAATAGCCCTGACTGTGGGAAGAAGCGAGCAGTGAGCCAACTTTTCCTCCTGAGGGATACAGACCTAGCAGTCCACATGTCCACTTGAAAGCTGTGTCTTGCCTGTATGAATCTGCTTCCTTCGATCATTCTATGTTAACATCATTTAGTTTTTGCACACCTGTTCAATTGCTAAGACCAGTTATTCTACAGTGTGTTGTCATTATGATTCACAAGTTGCCATCATCCATCTTCACTGTCACAGTTCCCAGGGCCAAGTACTGGTGTATTGTGGAAGTGAGTTGAGCATACAGGAAGAGGGAGGTAACGAGTTCCAGCTCTGTATCCCCCCTCCGCTCCCCCCCCCCTACGATCCTGCTGTTAATGACTGTGCTAAAACAAAGCTGCCATCGCCACTGAAGTATATGCTTTGGTCATTCAAATTTTTAATTTTTTTATTTACCCTGGCCTTTCTCCTCCTAAAGCGGGGTTTGTTTGCTTCTTCCTTTCTTCCTTTATAGTTTTCCTTTCTCACTGAAGCTCAAGGCAGTTTACACAAGTGATTGAGCCAAGGAGTGCTTAACATCCCATTTAGTGTGATTAGCAAGTCAAAATGTGTTTCTTAAAATTTATTTTAGGTGGTTGGCGCATTCCGGTAATCACTGATGGCAGGTGTGACCAGGCTAGATCCGGTGCCATTTTGGGTAGACTGTGGTTCGCAGTTCCCAGTTCTGAATTAGATTTGCCTCACTTAATAGTGATGCTGTTTTGTTTTTTTTTAAATGAAGTTAACTGGCTGACAGGACCTAGGAGGAGCAGACAGAAAATGTTGTTAGAGAAGGGCACTGTGACAAGTTGGTATTTGTAATATATCACACAGGCATATTTCCCTCAAAAGTCAGCTAGTCTATCAAATACAAAGGAAACTGAACAGGTGCCAAAGGTCCTTGCCATCGTAGTCACCCAAACACATACCAAATCTTTATTTTTATTACTTATATTTTATTAATTAGATTTCTAGGCCAGTTTCCTCTGTGGGCAGGGCTCAGGGTGGCTTACGACAGGGGTATACAAGAAACATATAAGTTAAAAATTTTCATTGCTCGCTGTTTTAAAGTTGAGGCCAGTTGGTGAAGGTAATGCAGATTGGGTACATACGTATGTATGTATGTATGTATGTATGTCAGTTTTTAAAATCGGGGGGGGGGAGATCCAAGATCCTCACTAACATTTTAATAAAATAAATACCAATTTTGATTTTGCAAAGAAAGAATTAAAAGCATTTTAATTTAAAAAAATAGTAAATGAAAACTACACACAGCTAAGTTTTTGGAACTGCTCAGATTAGCACTTTGGATTCTGTTTTATACATTTGTGTAATTTAATCTCATGGTAATGCAGTTCGGTAGAAAATAATAGCACATGTTATCTTGTTTTAGTCTTTACAACAGCACTGTAAGGTAGGCTGGTATTATTATCCCCTTATTCGAGGTGGGGAACTGAAGCTGTCCTAAGGCAACCTTGTGAACTTCCAGAGCGTACAGTTCATTTTCTTGGCTGTTTGCTGCAACAGCTCCTTAAAATGTTCTGCAACCGGATTCTGACTTCTTTTTTTATCATTATTTGCAGGGAGCCTCAGAATTTGTACCCTCCTGAAGTCAGCAACACAAAGCTTCAGTACGCAGGATGGGGACCGAAAGGACAACAGCTGGTAAGGGAAAGTATTTACAAGAGGTCTCCTTGGCTGTAATTAGACATCTGAGGCATGACTGTCAAATCAGGGGGCTCTGGATGCTGCATCTTCACAGGCTTCGTGTAAATCGTTTTTGTTAAAAAAATAAATGTTAGTAAGAATATTCCAGGTTCTGTTGCAGCTCAGGGTTCCTCATTTTGCATTTTTGCTAGCCTGGACCTGGGAAACGAAGCAGCTATCAAATCGCCCTCCTTGTGGAGAATTTTCATCCACCTGCTTTCCCGAAGTGCCTCAAAGCTTGAGAAACTGCTTTCAGGTGTAAAGTTTGCTTCATGGCAGGGTAGAGGCTGATTTTTGGAGAGGGCGTGGACTACAACGATGCTTCGGAGACAACGTTCTCAAACCTGAGATCGGGTATGGGAGGTAGAACTAGTCTTGCAGTCTGGAGGCAGTTGCCAAGGATATATATACAGATCAGAATGGTTTATGCTTACAGATACACTCCTGGAAACATCAGTACCTTCTCAGGCTATCCTTTGTTTTGCTGCAATGTTTTCCCACTAGGCAAGGCTGCAGGATCTGCCTTGCCTGAAATACATGAGCATAAACTATGCACGGGTATAGTTCTTGGCCAAATGCAAGGGAGCTGGAGCCCAGTCCTTTCACGGTTGTAATAATGATATTACAGAAAGCCAGTTTGGTTAAGAGTAGGGAACTCTGATCTGGAGAACTGGGCTTGAGTCCCCACTCCTCCTCCACATGAAGCCAGCTGGGTGACCTTGGGTCAGTCACAGTTCTCTCAGAACTCTCTCAGCCCAGAAAACAAGTCTAGCTCACCACCTAGTGGTGCATAACGCTAAAAGAGCTAGAACTTCCAGCTGCCAGACAATCTTAGGATCTCCTGGCTATACTACTCACAATGCCATACAATGATGATGATGATTTAAATGCCTGTGTGCTCTTCCTAACCTCTGTAGAGTATGCATATTTTATAATCCGTATCTGTATTTCAGTGCAAAATGCAAATACGAGAAGTAGCACTTAGACCTGGAACCCAGGCTGAAATTACACAGTTAGCTTTGATAGAGACTGTCGTTCAGTCAAAGCTCTTGATCTCTAAAATGGAAATCATGGTGGCAGTTTAGAGAGTTGTTATAAGGCATAGTAAGAAAAGGGCCTTTTAAGCTGCAGGGCTAGAGACATGACTACAAATAGGAACATGAGAGCCCTGCTGGATCAGATCAGTGGTCCACCTCCTATTTCCCCCAGTAGCCATCCATATGCTTTCGAAACCCACAAGCAAGGGATGAGCTGTGTCGGAAACGCTGTTTACATTAGAAGTACACTGCCTGTAAATGTGGAGGGTCAGGAATAATTGCAGTTTTGCAGTGATAGAGCCTTTTGCATCACAATAGAAGACACGTATAATTTCTTTTAAAAGGTAGTCTTCTTGCAGACTAAGCCAGAAGTTTTCACGAGGGCATCATTGGATACAAAAGTCTCTTTCTTGTCCTGGGTTGGGGGGGAGAGCCAAGATGAATCTGATTGCCTTGCGTGATAATTTGAGGATGCTCTGTGATGTTGACAGAACTCCTTCCAACACACTGAGCTTGCCAGGGCTCTGTCATTGTCCTGGTGCTCGTGGTACTCATCGGATAATGCAGCGCATAATGTGATTGTGCAGGCAGGAGAGCAACAAGGTAATGCGATGATGAGAAACTGCCTTTAGGAGCACTGAGGAAATGAGAGGAAGAAACGTATTTTGCGATGTGTTTTTTTTTTCAGAAAAAAGATTGATTTAACTCTTTATCTTTCTGCAAATGAAATTAGTTGCCTAACCGTGTTTCCGCAACTGAGACTGTATGGATCCGTGATAAGCACTTTCTGGCATCTTTCGGTGCGGGGAAATTGTTGGGAAAGCCCCAAATGCCAAGGGGTGCGGCCAGCTGCCTTGGGCTCTCTGGCGTCCTTCCCTTGAGGCGGCAGCACCTCTCTGCTGTCTGGTGGCATCAGAGAGGTGGCATTTGGTCCGTTCCCCCTGCCCTCCAACTGATCAATACTGTGGTCGGGGGGCAGAGCTGGGGGGGCAGGAGGGCGAGGCAGACTCCAGACAGGGCATCCAGTTCAATCACTGAGCGAAGCAGAGGGCAATTATGATCCGGAGTTCGACTCCCATGGAAGCAATCAGATCGATGGCAGCATGAGGACATAACACTCACTGGTGTGCCGCAGGGGTCGATTCTCGCCCTAGCGCTGTTTAATATCAATAAGCGCCCCCTTGCCCAGAGGGCTTCTAGTGTCCTGGCCCCACTGCTGGACCTCCTGATGGCACCTGGTATTTTTGGCCACTGTGTGAAAGAGTGTTGGACTAGATGGGCCACTGGCCTGATTCAACATTGGCTTCTCTTATGTATGTTCTTATAATCCAGAGGCATGGGCTGGGTTGTCACCAATAGGCAGATGACACCGAGCTCTGTCTACTGATGGACAGCCTCCCGGGCTCTGCCCCAGAAAATCTGGACAGGGCATTACAAGCCGTGATTACAACAGAGCAGACTGAAACTGAAGCCATCACAGACGGAGGTCCTGTACTTGAGTCACGGGGGTCTGGGATTGGGGATTGGGCTCCCAACCTTTCATGTCTGGGATTGGGGATTGGGCTCCCAACCTTTCATGGGGTCTGGGATCGGGGATTGGGCTCCCAACCTTTGACAGGGCCCTGTTGGTGCTGGCGCCGAAGGTGAAGAGCATGGGGGTGCTCCTGGATGCCTCACTAACTATGGATGCCCAGGTCGCTGCCACTGCCAGGTCTGCCTTTTTCCATCTGAGACAGATCAGATCTGAGACACTCCCCAGGATCTGGCTACAGTGACCCATGCAATAGTCATTTCCAGATTAGATTATTGTAATTCTCTCTACGTGGGGCTGCCCTTGGTTCTGCTCCGGAAACTGCAGCTGGTGTAGAATGCAGGGGCACGGGTATTGATGTCGCTGCCTGTGCAGAGGCCCACATCTGCCCGGTGCTGCGAGAACTGCACTGGCTGCCTATTGAGTATCGGATCCATTTCAAGGTGTTGGTGCTTAACCTTTAAATCCCTATACAGCCGGGGGCCTGCATATCTGCGAGACCGCCTGTCCCTCTATGAGCCCTGAAGGGCTTTACGATCTACCAGTCAACATCTTCTGGTGGTCCCCAGCCCCAGGGACATCCGTCTCGCCTTGACTAGGGCCAGGGCCTTTTCAGCCCTGCCCTCTACCTGGTGGAATGAGCTCCCATACGAGATCAGGGCCCTGCAGGACCTTTTACAGTTCCACAGGGCCTGCAAGATGGAGCTCTTCCGCCAGGCTTTTAACTAGGGGGGACAGACATCCCTCCCTCTTTACTGGGCCTCCCCTCAGCGGGTCAGAGCTGCATACCAGAGATGGTATCTGTGAGGCTTAACTTTAATGACAACTTGCACTGGATGAAGGATATTGTTGTATTTTATTGGTGATTTAACTGTGTTAATTTTTGTATATTGTATTTTTACCAAATTTGATGTAACCCGCCATGAGCCTGCTTTGCAGTAAGGGCAGGTTAGAAGTCAATCAAACAAACAAATGGAAAAGACAGTGATGCTAGCAAAAGTCAAAGGCTCAACCAAGAGAGCCACAGCCCTCAGTTTTCAAGACCTGAGCAATGCTGTAGATGAGGCCGGTGTCCTTTGCCCCAGTACGTCACTTCTGGGTACAACCTGGACGTGACAATGGGTAGCTCTGGCAATTGGCGGAGTTTCTTGCAATCCTTAGAGCTCTCCATTGTCACTTCCGGGTTATATCCAGAAGTGATGTAGGGGTGCTGGTGACATCACACGTTCCCCATGTCCCCTTCCCCCAACCCCCCTGCTTGTTGCAGACTTGGCCTGGCAACACTCGTCTGGGGGATGTTCTAGGGAGGTCTATTGTGGACATTTTGAGAGTGCTGTTTGGAATGCATGTAACATTCAGGTGCAGGACCTCATTACATGGAAAGTAGTGGTGGATGAGCTGATGTTCAAGAAAGCTAATGAACTCCTGATATGCTTCCAGTGACTGTTACGACAAGCCACAATGTTACAGGTTGTCATAATCCTGGTTAAATCAGTTTCCAACACCATTCACTTTGAAAAAAGTTAAGTTTATTGAGACATTGATAGATACCATACTGGACACTAGCTTTGTTAGAACTGAAGGTGAAAGTGCGAAGATTGCGGATATGTTGTGTTCAAGCAAAGGCACTAAAGATCAGGACCCAATTACCCCATGGCATTTCCCCGCCAGAAATAACAGTCAACTACCCCCCACTAAGCACATACCCCTCTACAGAAATAAAGAAGAAGAAGAGGAGATTGGATTTATACCCCGCCCTTCACTACCCAAAGGAGTCTCAGAGCAGCTTACAAACTCCCTTCCCTTCCCCACAACAGACATCCTGTGTGGGAGGTAGGGCTGAGAGAGCTCTGACAGAAACTGCTCTTTTGCAAGAACAGCTGTGCCAGAACTATGGCTTGCCCAAGGTCATCCAGCAGGTGCAAGTGGAGGAGTGGGGAATCAAACCTGGTTCTCCCAGATTAGAGTCCACTCACTTAACCACTACACCAAACTGGCTCTCAGTTAAAGCAAAACAACAGGTCTCTGCGACACAGTGTCTGGCACATCAAAGCATTTAGGAAAGCTAAAGCATTTCGGTTTTCACACCCCTCTTCCCCTCCTTCTTCCTCTATGGCAGGCGAACTATAAAATGCATAGTGAGCCTGACACATATTCACCTTTCTCCACAATTGCATCTAACTGGCTTCCCTGAGCCTGTAGAATTTCTTCCTGTCATGTTTTGTATATAAGGCATTTATTTGTATGTCTTCACTAGGGATGCCAGCCTCCAGGTGGGACTTGGGGATCCCCCAGAATTACAGCTCATCTCCAGACTACAGAGATCAGTTCCCCTAAAGAAAATGGGTGCTTTGGAGCCTGGACTCCAGGGCATTGTACCCCACTGAGGTCCCTGTCCTCTCCAAGCTGCACCCCCAAATCTCCAGGAGTTTCCCAGCCTGGATCTGGCAGTCCTCCCTCCTGGTCATCCACCAGTGGCTGGGTGGGACCTGGCAACCATAGTGTTCACTGGGTTAGAATATGGTTCCATCTACCACTATAATGTTTATTATCCTTGGAGATCTGCAGCCAATGAGAGAGTCAAAGACCTTCCCAAGTCTTCTGTCCTGGGTCATGCAAAGCAGAAGTTGTCAAAAGGCACCAAGTTGTCGTAGCCACAGAACCTCTGTTAGCTGAACAAGGTGGCCACTTAATTTGGCTCCTCCATTTAAATGACAGCTTTCTGCCTTGATCTCGGGCCTCCAGATTCGGTTGAGTCCCAGGAAGTCTGGCGCTGATCAGATAGGAAGTGAGGAAGAGCCTCTTTGCAGGAGTGAAATTGCCTCTTCAGCCTTCTAATCCAGCCGGCTTTTTGATCTGCACAAAACACAAGCCTGGCAGGTGTATTTGTTTTCAGGCAGGTTATTCACAGAGCCCGGCACTATTAATTTTTCATGATGTTGTTCTTGCATATCTTTCATTTGCAGCGGTGTCTGAGTCAATATCCAGCTGCTGGCTGCCATGTATAATTAGGTTGGTTAGGGTGAATTGTAAAATAGAAGAGGGGAGGTGTAAGTCTACCATCAGTAGTTCTTGTTGGAAGCAACATCAAGGGGTTCTTCTCAAGAGAAACAGCTGTGAAGCAGAGCGGAGATGGGAAGCTCGTACAGGACAAGGAAGGTGTAATGGCCCCAGTGGGTCTGGTGTGGGAGCAGGCGGAAATCCCACAGGACAACCAGGCATAAGGACCAGGTAGTCACTCACAGTACAGGTGCAAGCAAGAGAGTGGTCAAGAGGCAGTCCAAGGGTCAGGTATCCAGAAAGGGGAATCATCAGTCAGTCCAAGAGTCGGGGGTCCAGAAGTCATGTAGTCCAGGTTCAGAGCAACAGAGTTTTCAGTCAGTATGTCAGGAGACAAGGTGGGTGATGATGCAGCCATGGTATACGTTGCATTCACAAGGAGCAGCTTTCCCCTCCCTGGATTTATAGCTGACTCTCCATGGGCTGGTTAGCTGCTGCTAATTGTGGCACGCATCCCTGCAAGTACTCACCTGGCAACAGGTGTCTGCAATTCATCAAATGTTCACTGCGATGGGGTCTGAGCTTTGATCTCCACTGACAGCACCAGCACTCAAAGGGTGTTGGAGAAACGCTGGGCCCAGCCACCTCTGTCTCCTCTGTGTCCGATGCTGGTAACTTGCTTGCAGGTGGAGGAGAGGGCAAATTGGTTACCGCCAGTGTTTGGTCAAAAGCCTGCATCTCCTGTCCCTGAAGATTGATGGGATCCAGGGCTCTTTTTGTAGCAGGAGCTCCTTTGCATATTAGATGACACACCCCTAATGTAGCCAATCCTCCAAGAGCTTACAGAGCTCTTCTTACAGGGACTACTGTAAGCTCTTGGAGGATTGGCTACATTATAATAATATACTTTATTGTCATTGTACATAGTACAACGAAATTAAAAGTGCAATCATTTCAGTGATCTACAACAATAACCATGCGCGCTCACACAGCCATTCACAACTGCTTCATAGCTCCCCTAAAGTTCACATAGCAACTAAACCACTGATGTCCCCCCCTGAGGGGTGTATCACCTAATATGCAAAGGAGCTCCTGCTACAAAAAGAGCCCTGATGGGCTCTATTGCAGCTGGCTGTTCCTCTCCCTCTGAGGAGGAGATATTGGTATCAGGCTGAGCAACTCAACTGTCTGGTCAGGCTGGGAACCAGGGAGATGTATGACAGGAGTCCCATTTTCAACTCCTTGTTGGGAAATGCATGGAGATTTAGGGTTGGAGTCTGGGGAGGATGGGATTGTGTAGAGGAGGGAGATCAGCAGGGTATAATGCCACAGAGTCCACCCTGCAAGGACGTTTCCTCCAAGCAAACTGTTTCCTGTCGTCTGGAGAGCAGTTATGATTCCAGGAGATCTCCAGGCCTCACCTTGAGGTTGGTAACCCTAAGCCCCATTGATTAATTTCTCCAGCTTTGGAAAGATGATCTTCTGGCCTCTTCCACTTGAAATGTGGCTTTCTGCCTATTTCCTGTGGAAATCTGGAGGGGGGGGGCTCCCATGGAAAATTATCAGGAATTCCTTCATGAGGTGCTTAGTAATTGCAGGCAAGCTCGCCTCCTGCTGTTGCCAGCTTTCCCCTTACAATGTGCAGCTCCAGGGCCTGCTTTCAGCTCACACAGGATAACCCCAAGCACACCAGGGCCAGCCAGCACTCTGCATGAATCAGGTATTCCCTTAGGCTGTTCCCCTTCTGCTAGCTGTAAGACAAATTGAGGTGGAATCAGTTCCTCAAAGGTAGCAAATTGAAAAACAAGCAAGAATGCAAAGATATTGACTGGCTTGTCGAAAAGAACAGGGAGGGGGGGTCTCCTGGAAGAGGAGTCCTATTAAGAACCCACCTTTGCTTTTGTGAAACATGTTCCCAGGGACCTTGTCTTGAATCTTCTTTGGAGACTCTGATGGGGAAACTATGATATAAGTATATTGTTGCTGTTGTTGTTGTTAATTGTCACAGTCAGATATTTGACTGGTAGATGGTGTTCTGCAATTCGAGATCTAGCCAAGTTCTTGAGAACTGCAGATGTATCTTCAAAGGATTCTTGCTGTTCCAAGCAACACAGTCTTCTGAAGCTGAGCTGGTATTATTTGCTCAGTGCCCAAAATGTCCAGGTGTTTCCTGAGACCTCTAGGCACTGCTCCAGGGGCTCCAATGACAACTGGCACAATGGTCACCTTCTCTCAGAGGCACTCTAACTCTGTTTGTAGGTCTTGGTATTTGATGGTCTTACCCTGTTCTTTCTGAACTATTCTGCTGTCTCCTGGGACTGCAGTGTCAATGATCCAAACTCTATTTCTAATTTTTTTTTCTACGATTGTGATATCGGGGGTGTTATGCTCCAGGTGTTTATCTATTTATAACCGGAAGTTGCAAATAATCTTTGTTTCATCATTCTCCATAATGATGCTGAGGAGGAGGAGGAGGAGGAAGAATCAGATTTTTACTCTGCCTTCATTAGAACAAATTAAAGAGCTTAAAATATGTACAAAAGATAAAGTTTAAAATAAGAACAAGAAATCAAAACAACAATTAAAACACTGGGGAGGAAGGAGGGAATGTTGATGAAATGCCAAGTGAAACAAAATCTTTACCCCCTGGTGGAAGATGGCAGCAGAAGGGAAATGAATCTTCACTGATCATCCTTTACCTAATGACTCCTTTCTTCCTTTTTTTGCCAGCAGATCCTGAGAAGCAGGAAATTCATGAGGGCATTTGGGTGAAAGAGAGGTACTTTCTGTGGGTTGCTGCAGCATAAATTTGGCTCCTTACAAAATAGCTGCTGCCACCTCGGGCTGCCTTGTGGTCAGCCAATGCTGGACGGTTCTCCATGTGCAAATAAACCATGTGGCACAGGATCTCTGAGGACTGTACAATGTCAAGCTACAAGGGTGGAACAGCATATTCGAAAGGATCCCCAAAATGAACAATCCTGTGCCTGTGGAAAGCTAAGTCAGCGGAACCTGACTTACGACTAAACTACATGTTATGGTCTCTTCCCTGTTGATTTTAAGCAACGTTTTTTTTCTTTTTGCAAATTTATCTGGCAGGAGGAGAATGGTGTGGGAGGAGAGATGAGAAATTTTTAACTTCTTTTCTCCTACTGTTTCCCCCCCCAAAGCCCCTCCCTCAGAATGCTGCTGGGGAAAGTTACATGGTCCCGGACGTTTCTTTCAGAATTAAAGTACTTTAGATATGGCTTTTTCCAATGGAAAAAATGGCAGGAGAACAAAGAATTTAGTTCCTCCCCCCCACACACATACACCTCTCTCTCCATGCTGTTGTCCTCGCTGAGAAATCAATTCTGGCTGTTAAATAGGTATAATTGAGCCCTTAGCCTTCATCCTGACCTGTTACTTTGGTACATGCAGCGATTAAAAAAAAAAAAGCCAAGCATTCAAAATACCGTCCTCTCTCTGCATCCTAAAATGGCAAAGTCCTGCATGAATGATTTCCATTTGTGGACTGGCTCTAAGATACCAGCAACCTGGCCACTATGACAAAAACTTTGCCCTCATGCTGTAACCAATTTTAGAAGACAGCGTGAATGGAATGAAGCTGTGCGAGCCTCTCCGTCGACGGTTCCATCTGTCTGTGCAGTCCCTGGCAGAATTCAGTTCTGTTCAATTTGTTTAAAACCATAGGTCACTGGCAAAATGGTGTTCATCACAATAACAAATCACAAGCTCAGTGAGAGTGTCAGGATAGGCACGTGCCCAGAGTTAGGTCCTTCAGCACGTTACATTCCAGCCCAAAATGGAGACAGAACCTCTTAGAATAGCACTTATCAATCTTGTTATTATGAACGTAAATTAGGTGGTCAGTTCTACATAGGGCTGCCAGGTCTTACCTGGGGAGCTCCAGTCCTCTGTCTGAGAGTCTTGTTACTTTGCGACTTTGTTACTGGCTGGCAGAGGAAGCCCCACCCCCAAAGAGCTCCAGTGAGCCCAACGTGCCTGGCACAGTGACGTCACCCAAAAGTGACATCATTGTGCAGGGGGTGCTCTAGCATTTGGGCAAAAACTCTATGCTCACCATAGAGTTTTTACCCAAATGCTAGAGTTGTCCCCCAGACAATGTGTCCAGGGCGATGACATCACCTCCAGGTGACGTTATCATGCTGGGCACATCAGATGCACCAGAGCTCTTTGGGGATGGGACTCCCTCTGCCAGCCAGCTGGGTGGCAGCAGATTAGAGGCCCTGAAAGTGGGGAAAACCCACCCCCATTGGGGAGATGGCAACCCTAGCTCTACAAGAAATTGCAAGAGATTGCACATACTTCATTCTGTGTTTTCCCAAATGCTACAGAAACAAATGCTTTCTTATATGTCACATTTTTATCTAAATCCAGACTCAGTAGGTAACAAATCTTTACAAAACTGGTTAGGCCCTTGAGATTGCTAAATTGGGCTTTCTGTGGGCCCACTGACAGGGAGTCGATGTGACTGACAGCTTTTCCACATTATCATTTTCCTCATTTGTGTCTTCCTGTTGCTTCGGGTGGGGGAAGGTCCTGTTCTGCAGTATTATGCTCCTTTTAATGGTCAATTCATTGCTTTATGTCCAGCAGGGCTTGTCCTGGAAAACAAGAGCAAGGCAACGGGGCTAGGCCACAGAGCAAGGCCACAGAGTTAGAGCACAGTCAGAGTCCAGTCCAGGGGTCAAACACCGGTCTAGCAGCAGTCAGAGTTGTTCAGGAAAGCAGAGTCAAGACAGCCCAAGGTCTTTGATCAGCACGGTTGAGGCTGTCAGAGTCAAGGGTCAGTCCAAAGGTCACAGGAGGCAGGCAGAGTCCATTGTTGTTGTCATAAAGTTCACAGGGTTGTGACAAGTTGCTTCCACAATCTTCAGTTCTCCAGGTCTGACTTATACACGTGTTCCTTAACAAGCGTGATTTACAGCCATCTGCTCAGAGGTGCTCCTGCACTTACTCAGAACTGCTATCATTAAGCAGCTAGCGCTGAGCCAAGAAGCGTGCACTCTGCGTGTCCTTAAGTTCCCTTCACTGTTCCCTTTCCCTTCACTGTTCAATTAACAAGGGGGAGCCTGGTGGCTATGCTTCCACGGCTACTTCAGAGCTGTGCATGGGTGGGTCAAGGTCAGTTGCCAGCATGAATATTGAGGCTCCTGTATCTCTAATTCACTAACTTTAGCAGGTTCAGAGCTGGCTGCACGTGGCTCCTTGACTCCTGAGGAGTCTTCAGCCACACTGGACTCAGGCAGGTCAAGCTGGCTCATGACAGTGCTGCAGGGAGATATGCCAGGCATAAAGCAGTATAATATATAATCGACCACTAGAGGGAGCAAAACATGTGCAGAACAGGGGGGAAAGCCCACAAAGCAGAAACAGGCAAGATGAGAAATTGGAAAAGCCCTGAGGCAATTCAGTAGAGGGATTCCTTGTCATTTCACCAGATGTATATTGTTTTAGATAACCATCTTTCTATATACTTTTGTTCCATTCTTCTTCCAAAGACATCAGGTTAGTGAACATAGTTTCCTTCTCAAACAATTCTGTAAAGAAAGTTAGGCTGACAGAAAGACTGACTAGCCTGAGGTCACTCCATATGAGTGTAAGAATTGAACCTGCAACTCCAAGATCCCAGTCCGGTGCTATAGCCACAACAACACAGTGGATGCGGTACGCCTTTGCAAATGATTCCCCCAAAGATGTACGCAGCAGGAATCCTGGTTCATAATTCTTTATGCTAACCACGAAACCATGTTCTATCCCGTAATGTAATAAAATATGATCAACGAAGTAGTGTGTGTCATCTCACATGAAGAAATCTAATTTACAGCGGGTGCCCTACATAAGCGCCAGTGATATTAGGTTACAGAATACAAGATAATTCATCATGCAGAATTTAAAAGTACAATCAGGGTCTGTATAAAAGAGCGCATTAACTGATACATGCTTTAAGTAATGTACCAAGGCAGTTATCATTTAAAGTAAGCACTTCAGAAGCCAGGATGCAAAATTCTATCCAACCGCAGTTCTCTTTGAAGACGCAGCAAGCCTGTTTTCCATTTCCACAGAGGTGATTTAAATGTGCTGCGGAGATTTCCTTAAAATTGTCTAAACTGCAGCGACTGTTTGGCTTCAAACCTTAAATTATAATTTTGAACCGAATGTATAAATTTTCATGGAAGGGAGCCTGCTTGCAATAGATAAATGTACAACAGAGTTGTTTTTTTAATGCCCAGATGAATGAATCAACCATGCAAAGGGGTAAAAGAGACAGTATTAAATAGTACTAAGAAAGCAGATGAGGAAGGCATGAATGAAGTACCTTTTCTTCAGCGAATGATCTAAAAGGAATGTTTGGATTAGAGCTCTGGGTCAGGTAGCTCAATGAAATTGCTCCTGCACTGGCTGACCCACAGCTGGGACACGCGTATTGGCTTGGATCCTGTTTAGAATTTCCTTGGGCGCAAGAGGGGCACTGCTTCCCACAGTAGGCCTCTGATTCCCCCTCAAGCTATTTATGGGAGGGTCCTCCATCACCTGGGAGCAGCATTTCAGGAGAGCCAGTTTGGTGTCGTGGTTAGGAGCGCGGGCTCTAATCTGGGAGCACCGGGTTTGATTCCCCGCTCTCCATGTGCAGCTGCTGGTGTGACCTTGGGTCAGTCACAAGGTCTCTCAGAGCATGGTTATCAGCCTCTGTTCCTGAATTACCTTGTATTTGTTATTATGGTTCTGAACTGGTTTCTGTGTCCCCTCGATGGCTTTATTGCTCTGTTTGTGATTTGTTTATTGGAAAATTGGAAATAAAAATATATATTTTTTAAAAAAGAGCCGTCCTCAAAAGAACTCTCTCAGCCCCAACTACCTCACAGGGGTTTCTGTTGTGGGGAGGAAAAGGGAAAGGAGATTGTAAGCCATTCTGAAACTCTGAGTGAAGGGCGGGGTATAAATACAATTTCTTCTTCTTCTTCTTCTTCTACTACTACTACTACTACTACTACTACTACTACTACTACTACTACTACTACTACTACCACTACTTCTGTGGGAGGAGGAAATTGACTAAAATCACACACATACCCCCACGCACTTGCAGAAGGGTCTAGCTAGGATTGAAGCGTTTGTGTTTAACAGTTCTGAATTCTCCCAGAATGACTTTGAAATCTTGACATATGCCAGAGACTTTTCTGATTTCAAACAGGCCGTGTACAGGACAGGTCTTCCTAAAAGTCCATCTTTGCCCTGTCAATACAGAAAAAAAAAACCAGAAACACTAGGAGAGTATACTGTTGAGACAGGCTGGCGTCCTCAGTCAAGAAACCCTTTAATATATACGGAGAGGCCGTAGCTCGGTGGCAGAGTGCTTGGCTTGCAGGTATAAAGTGCCAGGCTCAGTCCTTGGCCTCTCCCACTAAATGGACCTCAGACTGAAGACTAATTATAGTCCAATTCTGCGGGTGGTCTTTTAAAAGACTTTGCTTCCCACGGTGTTCATGGATTTCTTTTGTTCCAAGTGTCCTCACTGCCCAAATTAGTTTTTCGGATCAACTATACGAAGCCGCCTGACGCAGAGCCAAGCCACTGGGCCCCCTAACCCAGCATGGTCTGCTCCGCCTGAGAATGTCTCACCAGGCTCTCGGCAGTCAAGGGCTGCGTGTTGAGATGATCGTCCGTGCAGAAAATTCCATGCATTCGATGCTTCCGGGATAGCCTTCTGCTCCCTGACTGCAGTTCTACATGCCTGGGGAGTTTCTAATACAGGGGAAGATTCCAATGTGCTGCTCCAGGGGGTGACTAGCTTTTGGGTCCAGACGCCCAAAACATGTCTGCTTGTGAAGCGAGGGTGACAGGTACTTCGCCAGATGCAAAGGCAGCCAGCTGACCCCAACTACTCTGGCAGCAGCGGAGGGGCTGGGTCCCTTGGGCAGACAGCCAGCCATGTGTGCCGAGCAGAACAGCCTAATGTGCTAATGTTTGGAAAACAGGCTCAGTGTTACCTGCCCCTGCGCTACTCCATTGTTCGAGAGGCGGCATGGCAGGAGCACTGAACAAGATACTGGTGTCCCATCCCGTCCCCCCCCGGCAGACAAAAACCTGAGAGAGAAACTCTGCAAAGGGTCACCAGCCAGCTGCAGCATGCATCAGTTCTTCATAATACGTTCTGGAACATTTCACAGGGAGCACAATTGTCCGCACATCCTTATTTGGAGAGAGCCGGCCTTGAAATGTCTGCAACTAATGGCACTAATCTGATTTGCCTGTTTCCAGCAGCAGAACCAGACGTGAAGGGTTCCTTTTGGGATTAATGCATGGCCACCATAATAGGGAAACTGACCTTTCGAGGGGGGGTATTGTTCACATGAAGCTGAATTTTTATGTGTAATACTCATGCAAACTTTTCTAAAGCTGCAAAAATCCTGTGTCTGGCTTCTATAGACTATGGCTGGCACTGAAGCCCTGCGACAGAGGAGGCATCCTGGCTTTGTGTACTTTTGACCCTCTTCTGTCCTTTATCAGGAAATGTACTCCAGCAATGTGCAGGTGGAGGGCATTTTGCATTTCCGGCTGAAAGGGTCAATCTCAGCCTGTGGATTAGTTTGTAGAGTAAAGGTGTTGTGATCAAGAGCTTCAGACCAGGATCTGGGAGACCCAGGTTCAAATCCCCACTCTGCCATGGAAGCTGGCGCCAGTCACTGTCTCTTAGCCTAAACTACTTCTCAGGGTTGTTGTGAGGATAAAATGGAGAAGGGGGAAATGGTGAGGTAAGCTGCTTACACACGGCCCCTGTATAAACCATCCCATAAGACTTGGTGCTGAATGGGAGATTTACATCTAGATCTCTTCATAAGAACAGAAGAGAAGCCAATGTTGGATCAGGCCAATGGCCCATCCAGTCCAACACTCTGTCACACAGTGGCCAGAAGTACCAGATGCCACCAGGAGGCCCACCAGTAGGGCTAGGACACTAGATGCCCTCCCACTGTTAACTCCCCCCCAAGCACCAAGAATACAGAGCATCCCTTGCCCCAGCCTGAGAGTCCCTATCTATACCTTGTGGCTAATAGCCACTGATGGACTTCTGCTCCATAGGTTTATCTAATTCCCTCTTGAAGTCATCCATGCTTATAGCCGCCGCCACCTCCTGTGGCAGTGAATTCGCGTGTTAATCACTCTTTGGTTGAAGAAGGACTTCCTTTATCTGTTCTAACCCAACTGCTCAGCAATTTCATTGAGTGCCCACGGTTTCTTGTATTGTGAGAAAGGGAGAAAAGTACTTCTTTCAAGAGCTTATCAGATGCATGTTGGTATTTTTGGCCACTGTGTGACAGAGTGTTGGACTAGATGGGCCATTGGCCTGATCCAACATTGGCTTCTCTTATGCTTATGTTCTTATGATGTTAAGGATGCAAAGCAGTGCAGATAAAAGTGGAGAACTCCGAGTTAGGTGAGCCAAGGGTGAGAAGCAGAAGATAGATCCATAGGAGTGGGCAGGTGCAGTGTCAGATCATGGTAACATAGAAGAATGGTCAAGAATAAACCAGGAGTCAGAATCAGCCAGCCAATCAAAACCTTTATTGGCATAGATTAAAAAGAGAGAAAGAAACAATATCATAAAGGCAGCAAATTTTAAATATACAAAGACAAGCATCCCACCAGAGCTTTAACCTTATATTCTCTAACCCTCATAGCCATAGAGAGAACCCTTGCCACTACAAAGGCAATGTGAGGGCAGAGATCTGATAGAAGGAAGGATACTAGTCTCTCTTTTGGGCAACCGTGCCCATTGATCAAAAGGGAGCTGATTAGGACATCCCAAATCTTAAGAACATAAGAGAAGCCAGTGTTGAATCAGGCCAATGGCCCATCTAGTCCAACACTCTGTCACACAGCGGCCAAAATATACCAGGTGCCATCAGGAGGTCCAGCAGTGGGGCCAGGATACTAGAAGCCCTCCCACTGCTGCCCCCTCCAGCACCAAGAATAGAGTGCATCACCTGCCCCAGACTGAGAGTTCCCATCTATACCCTGTGGCTAATAGCCACTGATGGACTTCTGCTCCATATGTTTATCTAATTCCCTCTTGAATTTACAATCTTGTTGTAGAATTCACAACTAAGCAAAATGTGGGTAATCGATTCTGTTTTCCTGCTGTTACATAGACAGGTCCTTTTGGGGTAGGGAACATTTGCAAATCTACCATAAAGGACCGCTGATGGTAAAGCGCTGAAGCATGCAAGCATAAAAGCTCGCCTTAATGATGTAAAAAATAGGCAGCTGTAAGCCCATTTCTTGAGGTTATATTGAACTTCAAAGGAGAGCAGGTAATACCGGAACAGAGAGTTTGTTTTTCAGCATCAAGGATCCTCTGCCTCAAAGTTCTAAATATTTGAGATTCGCCTAACATGAGTAGGGAGTCAAAGGAGATACCAATAGATTGTATTTTTCTCAGTACTGAGGTTGACCAGTTGGATGTAAATGACTCCGACTGCAGTCCAGCGAGAAGGCATAAGCTCACAGAGATCAAATCTAGCACAGCCTCGGCACTGTGGTCACTCTAGACTTCTAGAACAGAACTCACTGGGCCCCTTCAGTCAGCTGACCTCAGAGTCTGCCATTGGCAGGGTGTGCTTCCTTTGCAGGCCATTGGGGGGTGCTGTGGTTCGGGAGAGGCCAATCAGTCCTCTGGAGTAGCTGCTGGCCCCAGCGTCCGGGTTTGAACCCCTCTCCCAACATCTGATAATCCCCCATCCTAATCACAATACCCTTCTGGAGTGGGCCGGATTTGGAAGGGGATATTTTTCATGCCTGAACTCCCCTTAGAAGCTCAAAAGGGCTGAACTGAGGCCATAATGTGAACACATTATGAGAAGATGGGAGTCACTGGAAAAGGCAACAAATGCTAGGAAGAGTCAAAAGCAGCAGGAAAAGAGGAAGACGAATTGACTCTGTGAAGGAAGCCACGGCTTTCAGTTTGCAAGACCTGAGCAAGGCTGTTAATGATGGGACATTTGGGAGGTCATTCGTAGGGTCAACAAAGTTGGAAGCAACTTGACAGCACTTAACACGCGCACACACACACATGAACACACAACACACACTTTTCATGTTAGTTCAGTGAAGTTCCACTGAAGAAAAAAAAATGGGACCTGGGTGCTCAGTTATGCTTTCAGATTCCATCGACTCAGTGGAAAATAATTATACCTCGCTTTCTCATAATTATACCATTGCGTTCCAGCCTGGAGATCTGTTTAAGACGTGAACATTCTGAATCACTCCGGGAGCTCTCCCTCCTCATCCGGAAGGGTTCCACGTGTATTTCTAAAGGAGGAGAGAGAGTGCTTGCGCCTATCTGCTGTTTCCATTGAAATCTGTGAAGTAGTCCATGTATACTAGAGCTGCCATTCCCAACCTTTTTGGCCCAAAGCTTTTTTGGCAAGCCATGACCTCAGCACTCCCCTAGGTCAGCATTCCATTTTTGCAGTGGCCAGCCAGTTGTTTTTGAGAATCAAACATCACACAAAGGGCACAGCTGCCCCCGCTATGAACCCCAAGCAAGTGCCATTCTGACGTACACGGCTTTTGCATATGGAGGTTGGAGTCCAGGCTCTGACTGCCCTCTCCTTCCCCATTACTCCCTCTAATCCCCCCTACAATTCTAAGAAACTCTAGTGACCATCAGGACACATTTTACTTGATTAACGTGTATATGCAGGGAAGGAAAAAGGCCAACGAATGTATGACACGCAAGATACTGTTACCAGGGCCAGATCTTGGTCTCCAAAATACAAAAGAGAGCAATGGAAAGAGCAGGGGCTGCCATTACGGAGGGCTGACCAGCAACCCACTTCCAGAGGCTTTGCAAACCTACCTTTTATTCCCGACCCACAGGCTGGGGAACACTTTACTGGAGTGCCCCACACGTAACTGGATTGGAGTCTTAGACTATAACATCAACATATAAAGCAGAGGTGTCAAACTCATTTGTTACGAGGGCCAGATCTGACATAAATGTCACTTTGTCGGGCTGGGCCATGTGTGCCATAAAACGTAATGCCAGGTGCCGGAGATAGAAACTGTATAAAGGACAGCAGATGGTGAGTTCTGGGTTGGTGTGTCCTCACTGGAAGGCCCCGTGGGCTGGGAGGGGGGTGCAGAGGAAAACCCACAGAGGTGGACTGAAGAGGCCACAGTGCACCACTGGGCAGATGCTCCCACGCTGCTGGACTGCTGCAGACGAGGTGGTTCTCCTGTGCTGAAGCCATAATCAGAGTGGCTCCGCCCACTTCCCCCAGCACTCCCTCCCTTGCATCAGTTGCTTGCGGGCCGCATAAGAGCCCCGGACAGGCCTTATGTTTGACACCCCTGATATAAAGTACCTGGAAGTGTTTGACGGGTTCACCAGGATGACAGCCCAGTTTTGACTGAGTATTTCTTATTTCAGTAGTTTGCCCTCATCAAGAATTCTGAAACCTAATTTTCTTGTCTGGCACACATTAATTAAAAAAACAAACAAAAAAACCCTCTGGACTCTCCGCACTTTATCTAAAAATATCAAGCTTTCAAAATATATTTTAAATGATGGTCACTAGAGGGAAACAGCAGGGTAATGCTGGTGCTAACTAAGGAAGGGAATTTGGGGAACATTTCAGCTGCATAATATCCAAGCTGGGCTTTTGTTTCCCTTCCTGTTTGCAGGTGCCAAAGCCCGGGGGCAGGCCAGAGACACGAGGAGACAAAGAGGTCCTGGCCACTAGCCCACAGTTGGCCACCTGTGGCCTTGAGTACGCTGGGCAGTGAATCCAGGACTAACCCAAGGTTGCCAGGTCCCCCCTAGGCACCAGTGGGGGATGGGTGGTACAGTTACCAAGTTGGGAAACTCCTGGAGATATGTAGATGGAGCCTGGGGAGGTCAGGCACCTCACTGGGACACAGTGCCCCGGAGTCCACTCTCCAAATCATCCATTTTCCACGGGAAACTGATCTCTGTAGTCTGGAGATGAGTCATAATTCTGGGGGATCTCCAGGTCCCACCTGGAGGTTGACACACCTAAGATGTAGATTATTGCGATTTGTTGTTATTTTTCTGTTGTTCAATTAAATTATTCTTATTTTTATTTTTTGCAAGCTGCTTCAGGTCCCCACTGGGGAGAAAAGGGGGTCGAAAATCCACAAATAAATAACCTAAATTAAAATACAAGCTGATGTATTTGGCCTACTTCTGTTAACATCTAGTTTCCTCTGGGTTGCCAACTCCAGTTTGGGAAATTCCTGGGAATTTGGGGGTGGAGCCTGGGGAGAGAATGGTTTGCAGGGAGAACCTCAGTGCGGTGTAATGCCACGGAATCTGCTCTCCAAAGCAAGCATTTGCTCTAGAGGGACTGACCTCTGCAGTTGGGAGGTCAGTTCTAATTCCAGATGTCCAAGCTCCCACCTGGAGGCTGGCAAACCTAAGTGTTCTATGTGGATTGACTTTATCTGTACGCCAAAGCTTTCATATTGCGTGAGACCCTCTGGCCATCTCAGCTAGTACAGTGCAGATACCAATTTATCACCTCAGCGAGAGCCAAACCAGCCATGACAAGCAGGGCAGGTGAAGCTAAGCCCCGCCTCCCTCTCCTTCTCACCTTGATGCACCTTGTTGCTGCTTTCAGCACTTCCCTTCCAACAGAGCTCACCTCCTGTATTGTAGCCAGCCGGGAGGAAAACACTTCAGAGCACAGTAAGGTGGGGAAGAGGGAAGGGTTTGTCTCCCCTCCCTTGTGCACTCTGATTTCTTCTGAGATAATAGACCCTTCCCTTACCCTGCTCAGGGCATGGATTGGTTGACCTTTGTATAAAAATGGGGCTCTGAAGATTAAGACTTTGCCAGTAATGCAGTCTGGGTAAAACTTCCAATGTCCGGCATCATTAAGTCAAACTCACCAGAAGCAAACCTGACAGGAGAATGTATAAACAGAAATGAGCTAAATATCAAGGGCTGATTATTTGCGGAGAGATTTTTTTTGGAGGTGTGCGTGTGTTGATATCACTTAAGTGTTCATTACGCTATAATATAAATCAGCAACAGGATGTGGGACCTCAGTTGTAACGATGACCACATAGCAATGTCCATTGTTCTTTCTCAGATTGGAGAAGATGTGCTCCAGCGACAGTGCCAAGGACCAAAAAGGCTGTTGCCAGGGCCCGACTGGGGAAGGCAGTGACTGTACCACCAGGCTGTTAGCGTTGCGTGCCTGCCCACACCAGTGGTATTGGGGTGCTAGAAGTATCCAGGCAAAGTAGGAGACCAAACAGTCTTGTGTAAAACTATTTACAGATTTATTTACACAAGTATACAGATCATGATACGTACCGACAGAGTGCTCTGCAGGAAACAGGTTCATGAGGAGATGAGAATATGTACACTGTATGAACACTCAGGGCTTTTTTTGTAGAAAAAGCCCAGAAGGAACTCATTAGCATAATAGGCCACACCCAACAGCCGGAATTCATTAGCATAAGAGGCCACACCCCCATGTTACCGGAAGTGTGGTCATCCAGCCACACCCACCTTTTGCTTCTTATTCTGTTTACCTTGTTTGTTGTCAAAACCCAGGACATTTTTTGTAGCAGGGACTCCTTTGCATGTTAGGCCACACACCCCGAATGTAGCCAGTCCTCATGTGTTTCTGCTGCTGGGTGTGGCCTATTATGCTAATGAGTTCCTGCTGGGTGTGGCCAACTCAGGAGCCAGCCTGAACTCTGTTCCTGTGCGTTCCTGCCCAAAAATAGCCCTGTGAACAGTTATATACAAACCAGCCAATCAGGTGAAGACTGCTTAGTCATTCTGACTTGGTAGTACAGCACAAGACAGAACAGGACAGAACCAGTTCATACCTGCTCACCTGACTGCCTAGAGCTGTCATTTAGATCAAGCTCATCTCTAGCTTATGTCTTACAGCAGCAAGTGAATGCTGACACAGACCTCCCCAGACTCCACCCACAAAATCTCCAGGAATTTCCCAACCTGACATTGGCAACCCTACTTTGTGCCCACTAATAGCAACTTTGGGGTGGGGTAGGGTTGGTAACATCCAGGTGGGGCCTAGAGATCTCCCAGAGTTACAAGTGATCTCCAGGCTACAGAGATCTGTTCCCCTGAAGAAAATGGCAGCTTTGGAGGGTGGAATTTATAGCCTTATATCCTACTGAGGTCCTTTCAATCCTGAAACCCAGCCTTCCCCCAGCCCCCAGCCCCCAATCTCTAGGGATTTCCCAAACTGGAGGTGGCAACCCCAGTCAAGGTAGACAGACGTTCAGACTAAGTGTGAGGCGGTATCGTATGTTCAAGTTCAAATGGATCCAGTCTCCCCTTGTCTATCCTATGGCTGGTTATCAAAGCTAGAACTGTTTTGTTTTGGCTTCACTCAGTGTGACTACTGAACCCCAGCAGCCCCTTAGGGGCCTAAGGTCCTTTCTCCACTTGGAGCTCATCCCTGGTTTTATCAGAGTTCCACTTGCGACACAATACCTTCCATTTATCCCTGGTTATAACAGCATCTGCTCTGGGACAAGTGTGAGGCAAAACTGGGGTGACCTCAATGTAATGTGGAAACAAAAAAATACCCCAAGATAATTACAGGGGTGAACCCGAGTGTAGTGTAGAATGTAAAAATACCCCGGGATGATTAGAGGGGTGAACTCGCGTGTAGTGTAGAATGCAAGTTCGGGGACAGGGTTGAACCAGGAATCACCCTAAGTATGGCTCAGCCACATGACTGAGGCTAATCTGTGGTTTCCCCTTGCAATTGGTGCCATGTCAACAGAAGCAACAAGAGTTGAAATACATTTAAAACTGATTTGGGTCGCTGGTGTTTTTTTTTTTTTTTTTTACTACAGCATGCCTCTTTTTGTGGAAAGCTGGAGAAAGCATGGAGAAGTAACATTGTGCAGCGGGCATAAAATTATGGGAACCCAAATGTCTATTAAAAATTATATTGCCTGTAATTCATATAATATATTGGCCGATTCCAAGAATTAAGGCTATTTTGGGAGATGTCTGTCTTTTTAAATGTCAAAACTATCAAAGCAGTTAAACCATTCGAAGTGTATTTCATGGAACATCTCAGATGTCTATGTTACGAGTAATTTGGCATCCTGAATAATATAATCCCATTTATTATTGAGGGACATTGAAAGTTCAAAAGCTTTTTAAAAAAAGGTTTCAAGATCCAACCATGTGGCAATTTTCCATAGGCATCTTCAGACTCATTTTATGGTGACTCTGGATAGCATATAGAATACTGAAAATGGAAGGGAAACTTGAAAGTTCTCTGGGAATTGTAGCACTTTTCCTCTGAAACACATGGAAGTTGTTTGATTAGGGTTACCAGGTCAGATCGACCCCCAGGGGAGGGACTTTCTGGGAGTGGGGGAGAACACGCAACGTGCACATGATACAATGACGTTACACGGAAGTAACGCCACACGGGAACACTCTGGTTACCATAGAATTTTGCCCAAAATACCAGAGCATCGCCACTCAGCATCAACAACGTGATGACGCCATTTCCATGTGATGTCATTATGTTGCATTGGGGTTGGGATTTCCCCTACTGGCCAGGTGGCTGGTGGTGGGAAAGATGCTCAAAAATTGGGGGGATCCCCCACCCCCAACTGGGGAATGGCATCCATGTATCTGATTTATTTGTTTTTCTAATTGTTGACTTGCATTCCACTTTTCAGGGCCCAAAAGTGAATTACTATATCCATAGATCAAGGTGGGCAGCCATGTTGGTCTGAAGCGATAGAACAAAGTTAAGAGTCCAGGGGCACCTTTAAGAGCAACCAAGCTTTTTCAAGGGATGAGCTTCCGTGCCCACGTGGAATTACAGATCATAGTTGTATATAGAGAGAAGGTGGCTTGTTAAATTAGCACGCAAAATAGTGAAGATGTTTTTAAACAGATAAAAAGAATGACAACCCTGGTTTCTGATTATCATCTGTCTGGGTTCAACTGGGGGGAAAAAAACAACATAGGTAATGAATATGTCAGAACTGGAGATTAATGTACCCTGATCTCCAGTTCTGGCATATTTATTACCTATGTTGTTTTTCCCCCTCCAGTTGAACCCAAACAGATGATAACCAGGAACCAAGCCTATTAAAAAACATCTTCACTATTTTGTATGTGCTAATTTAACAAGCCACCCTCTCTATATATACAACTATGATCTGTAATTCCATTTCATTGTCTGAAAAAGTGTGCGTGCATAGGAAAGGTCACACCTTGAGTAAAACTTTGTTGGTCTTAAAGGTGCCACTTGACCCCAACTTTGTTTTATTACTATATCCATGAAATGCAATTTTCTTTTTCTTAAAGAAAAACAAAACTTTCAATTTAAAAATTAAAGACCATAAAATTAATAGATCAATGAGAAGCTAGGGGTAGGGGTGAAAGTAGAATAGGTTGGAGAATAGAATTTTGTTAAAGTTTTTTTAATATACGATATAAAACTCTTAAAGAGAATTTTAAAATGTAGACCTAAAAAGAATCAGCTACCAAGAAACAGGTTATTACAAACAAACAGAAGTCAGACTATATGTTGTCGAAGGCTTTCACGGCTGGAGTTCATTAGCTGCTGTAGATTTTCCGGGTTGTGTGGCCATGGTCTTGGCATTGTAGGACCTGACGTTTCGCCAGCATCCTCAGAGGTATAACACAGAAAAGACGGAGTACTCTGTGTCAAGGTGAGCAGACACAGTCTGCCTATCAGTTTTCTGCTCACCTTGACACAGAGAGTACTCCATTTTTCTGTGTTATACCTCTGAGGATGCCAGTCACAGCTACTGGCGAAACATCAGGTCCTACAATGCCAAGACCACGGCCACACAACCCAGAAAATCTACAGCAACTAAAGAAGTCAGACTGCTATATGAATGTTCCTTTTTTATTTTCTGAGCTAAAATGTGCATATCGCAGCACATTCCTAAACCCCAGCTTCAGTTGGCTTTGGTTGGCCTTATGCTGCTGTATCCCCAAAACACTCCAGCACATTTGGATATGCACCAGCACTAGGTCCTGCTACTGCTGATGGGCATAACTGTGCTACTGGCATAGAAATGAGCAACTTCAGGGGACTGGTGTGGTCAGAGCAGGACCAGTCAGCTTCTTAAGCCTCTCCAAACCTGGGCATTGCCCTCAAAGCTGCACACAGTCACAACATCAAAAATCCAGATTTATCTGTACAACACCCCATAGAGGTCAATGCAGGTGGAAGCCTGGAGTAGCCTCAGAGCCAGAGGGACAATAGCTTTCAAAACTTCTCATTCTGCACCACTATGGAATTATCCTAGATCCAGTTCAATTAAGTGGCATTAATGGTGGGATAAAGTGGTGATGGGGGGAGATAAAATTGTGCAGCAAGTGGATTTTTGGAGCTAGGCACATGTTAGGTTGGATCCTACAGAAGATTTCTGCATGCACAACAGTCCTAAGAGAACAGCTAAGATGATTCCTTATCATAGAATCATAGAGTTGGAAGGGATCTCCAAGGTCATCTAGTCCAACCCCCTGCACAATGCAGGAAATTCACAAATACGTCCCCTGTGATGGACTTAAAGATCTGGGACCAGCAGAGTGGAAACACGGAACACTGCTGAGTCACATGACTAAGTGAGGAGGGGGCCATTTAGCTCGGAACCCTCAGTGATTGGCGTTTAACAGACCAAATGGTCCGTTTGGATCTGGCAGTTAGGAAGAAGCTGTTGTTCAGTTGATCAGAGGAGTTAGGAGAGAGTGGTCAGCTAACAGAGTTCTGGGGAAACAGCTTGTTAACAGTTTGTGTCAATAACTGTGGCTGAAGAGCACTCTGCACTGATTCCTCTAATATACCGAGGTGAGTAGAAGTATAGGACCTGAGTGGTCACAGACACCAAAAACACTGCTCCACAGGGACCTATAAAGTGGCTGAGCGAAGGCTAGAGTGTCTGGAGAGTGGAGTCTAGAGGGCTGGTTAGGTGACCAGTTAGACTCAAAGGGGCCAGACAAAGCCAAAAGTTAACCACTAAAGGAGTGACTGGAGAGTGAGATCTGAGGTGTGTGTTGTGAACTGAGGAACATCTAGGTACTGGACCAAGAGTGAAAAGCAGACAGTCTAAGCCAAGGCAAAGTGATTTGTTTATTCAACAAAGTATCAGAATATCCCGTGTAACTATATCCCATCCCCTGTTGTGTTGTTTGTAAATGAAGCCTGTTCAGCTTTAAAGTTAACAAGCCGTGGTGCCTATCTATTTAATGGTAAAGCAAATACACTAAGCAGTGGTCCTTACAAATATCCCTGACCACGAAGTAAAACAATTACCCCAAAGAGACTATTGTAGATTTGCATAGAGGACTGATCAGAAAAATCAGCAGCAGCTCTGACCAAGCACCACACACAGACCTTCACGGTACTGTCAGTATAAAAGGGGCGTGTGTCATGTCCCCCTCACACCCCCAGTGACCTCTGCTCTATGCCCAGAAGAGGGGGGAGGACCCTCCAAGATCCCTGGCCAAACTGGCCATCTCCTTGTGCTAACTGAAAGTGGGGGTAGCCCTGGTTATTTTTTCTGCATGTGCGCGGTATAACTCAAGACATTTCTTCTGACGCAATTTCAAACACAAATACAACCATGCAGGACGTTTGCACATTCCGTTGCTCTGTGTGTGCATTGTGATTTTGTTAAAAATGAAGTGAAGTGTGCATTGCTGCAGCTCTTGCACTAGCATCTTCTTTGATGTGGTGGTTAGGTGCGTGGACTTTGATTCCCCGCTCCGCCACATACAGCTGCTGGGTCAGTCATAAGTTCTTTCACAGCTGTTCTCTCAAGAGCAGTCCTTGAAAGAGCTCCCTCAGCCCCACCTACCTGACAGGGTGTCTGTTGTGGGGAAGGGAAGGGAAAGGGATTGTAAGCCGCTCTGAGACTCCTTTGGATAGAGATGAGCCGGGTATAAATCCAATCTCCTCCTCCTCCTCCTTTCATGTTCCACTGGTAGCCTGCTTATTTTATGGATTTTAACCTGCACTGAAATTCTGTCCAGCACACTGAGAATCTGTTGCACCCTGCGGATGGTGGTAGAAAGTGCCGCTGAGTCACAGCCAATTCATGGTGACTCCTAAAAGGGTTTTCAAGGCAAGAGATGAATATGGTTTGTCTGTCATTGCCTTCCTCTATGTAGCAACCCCTGTATGTTCTTGGTGGTCTTGGTAGTGGCTCTCTAAGTATTAACGCAGGGAGACCACCGAGGAAGTCCACCTTTGAACATCTCTTGCCTCGAAAACACTGCAGGGAACCACCAGTCAGCTGTGACTTGATGGCATTTTCCACCAAAGGATACAGGACACAGGCAGTTATGCTGTAAAATATGAGGAAACAGGAGTTCCAGATATGAATTTAAGCAGGGTTGTAAGTGATGCCCAGATGTGTTCTGGAAAGAACTCTCATACCCTCCAGAATAATTCCATTCGTAATTTTAAATCAAAGAAAATTTGAGCGAATACTTTGCTTTTGCATCTGTGCACTATGCATTCCTCAGGGCACAAAGAGACGTGACAGATGTCACAGATCTCCATCAGTTTGTAAAAGGCAAGTTGTATATGGACAGACGGAGCCATATTTTGAATTGAGGCTATGTAGGAAGGGAAGAGGAGATTTAATCCTTCAACCTTGACTCAGTTTTGCTAATTGAAACCAGGCTACATGTGCATGTGTGTGCGTGTGTGCACTTAAAAGGAAAGCACATCTTTTAAAACATTGATAATGGCATGAAAAGAAGCCCTGACCAGTGTTCCCGCTACGCTGACTTAGTGTGAGCTAGCTCACAGCTTTTTAGCCTCTGGCTCACACTTTTTTGCCTTAGCTCAGGAAGGAGGGCTCCAGAGCAAACCGATTTATACAGCAGCCAAATCGCCCACTCACAACTTTAATGCCAGTAGCTCACAAAGCAGAATTTCTGCTCACCAGACTCCACGGCTTAGAGGGAGCATCGGCCCGGACCTTGATAGCCCAGGCTCCCCGGATCTCATCAGATCTCAGAAGCGAAGGAGTGTCAGCCTTGGTCAGCACCTGGGTGGGAGACCACCAAGGAAGTCCAGGGTTGCCACGTAGAGGCGGGCAATGGCAAATCTCCTCTGAACACCTCTTGCCCTGAAACCCCTACAAAGTGGCCGTGAGACAGCTTTGACCTGACAGCAAAAAATGAAAAATAAAAAAATGGCATGCTGACCTTAGTTTGAATAAATCTAACTGTGGGAAGATGGTTGAAGGGTTAACTCTCCTTTTCCTTTCCCGTGTGGCCCCAGTCTAAATCCCGGCTGCACACTTGCACAATTCAGCTTTCGCAGAGATCCGCATCCCTCCGGTCTGCACGCTGAGACCGGTTGCTCAAAGAGGTAGCCAGTTGTGTTGGCATCGGGGTGCGTGCCCTTTGAGGGCTCAAATCAATGTGGAAGATTTAGAGAGCAAGGGCCCTGACTCCTGGCCACTCCTGCCTGGCAGAAGATTAGTGTGGTGATAATGACCATTAAATTCTTTTGCTGAAGACCATTATCTGTCCATAATAATGACAAAAGGATTCTTTCTCGTGTTTCTGTGTAGATATTTATCTTCGAGAACAACATCTACTACTGTGCCAAGGTGGGGAAACAAGCCATCCGTCTGGTCTCCACTGGGAAAGACAAAGTTATTTTCAATGGACTCAGTGACTGGCTATACGCAGGTAGGACAGGGTTAAAAAGCACTGCCAGCTATGGGGAGCTTCCAAGAGATGTGCCTGTTATCTATCCTCACATGTGTGCACTGCTTGTTAAGGACAAGAGAGTATTTCAAATATTAATATTAAAAGCAGAAGGTGTGGTTTTGTAAGAGGGAGGTAGACCTTTTGGGACCGTCATAGAGACCCTCTGCTCATCTGTTGTCAAAGGATTGTCTGCTTGTCTGTTGCCGAAGGATTGTCTGCTTGTCTGTTGCAGCCTTTCATTGTAATTCCCGAAGGATTTCCCCCTTCTTTGTGCTGATTATCAGCACTGATCTTAAATGGTGATAAGGTTGAAGGATCCATTCGTACAAGAGATATGGTGGATCCCTTCCATGTGAGTTTTAAAGCAGTGTGGGCTGACCTATCCTGTTTGATCTCCTCTTCTCTTTTCTCATATTATGACCCTCGTGGTATACTGAAGTGTTTTGATCATTACCAAAAGCAAGACTGATTTGTGCTGCCTCATTTGGAATCCTGTGTACAGTTCTGGTCACCTTCTCTGAAAAGAGGACATTGCAGAGCTGGGAAAAGTACAGAGGAGGGCAACCAAGGAGGATTAAGGGGTTGGAGCACCTTCCCTTTGAGGAAAGGCTGAGAAGAGTCTGGGACTTTTCAGATGAGAAAAGAGACGACTAAGGAGGGGGGCCCTGATAGAGGTTTATAAAATTATGCATGGGGTAGAGAGAGTTGACAAAGAGAATTTTTTCTCTCTCTCTCAAAATACTAAAACTCGAGGGCATCCAATGAAGCTGATGGGAAGTAGGTTCAGGATGGACAAAAGGAAATACTACTTTAGTGATTAAAGCAGAGAGTGATTAAAATATGGAATTCGCTGTCAAAGGATGTAGTGATGGACACAGGAATAAGCCGCTTTAAAAGGGGATTAGATAGATTCATGGAAGATAGGTCTATCAGCGGCTACTAGCCATGGTGACTGAGGGGACCTCCACATTAAAAGGCACTAATCCTCTGAATCCCAGAGCCAGGAGGCAACATCAGGGGAAGGCCTCAGCCTCTCTGCCCTGTTGTTGGCCACCCAGAGGAACTGGTTGCCCACTGTGTGAGACAGGATGCTGGACTAAATGGACCACTGGTCTGATCCAGCAGGGCTCTTCTTATGTTCTTACAAGGCTCTGAATCCCAGAGCCAGGAGGCAACATCCGGGGAAGGCCTCAGCCTCTCTGCCCTGTTGTTGGCCGCCCAGAAGAACTGGTTGCCCACTGTGTGAAACAGGATGCTGGACTAGATGGATTATTGTTCTGACCCAGCATGACCCTTCTTATGTTCTTAAGACATCATACTCAGCATCTCTTTATCGGTCCATTCATAACTAACCAGTCCTTAAGTGATTCAGAGGTGGTATGTCTCCATACTTAAAAACATAAGATCCGCCTATTTCAGCTTGGTTGTCAAGGATCCTCAAAACTAGCAGGCCCATTAGAAAGTGGCTGGTAGAATACAACCTGCCTTATGATCCGCCACAGCTTAAAGCATGTTACATTCGTGTGCCATCCCTTTTTCCTGTTCCCATTTAGCCCAGAACCTAAGAGGAGAATAAGATGCTCGCAAGGCCAACTTATCTGTTTTATGTGTTTTCTCTGTTACAATAGCAGTGGAAAGTGAGGGATTAAAGGAGAAAGTTCACTACAAATGAATCAGTTATGCCATCCTGAGTTCCTTAGAGGAACAGTGGGTTAAAAATTAGTTAGACTCATAACCACATTGAAGAACCCTCGGCTAGGATCCTTTCCCATCTCTGTTGTTACATTCCCCTCCCACACACACACACACCCCGCAATCATAGTAGCATGAGGCAGGTTCACATGATCATGGTTTTCTGAACTTTTTTCTGTGTGGAAATCGCTGTTACCAAGAGGCCTCCTGAAGATTGTATCTTGTCCTCTTAGGCGTGGCGATCAATGGAAGAAAAGATGGGCTGTGTGAATGGGTTCTTTGTGAGTCTTCTGAACACCTCCTAAGCACCACACTCTGGGTATAGGTGCTGGACGCGATGCGTACATTTCCAGGCAACATTAAGCATTTTCATGCCCTCTCGATTTCACTGGCAGAAGTTGGAGCGCCAGCCATTGAAACAAGTTTCCCCGTGAGGGATTCATGCGCATACTGATAAGTGGCTCCTGGGGGGGGGGAGTATAAATGGTATTTTTAGTATTTTAATTTTATGACTCCACAGCTCACTTACCGTCTTTCAGACAGTTTCTTTTGTTGATGGCAGAGTGTCTTTTCAGGCCGTACCCTCACCCGAGCAATCTGCTGACAGGAAGGAATTGTTCCTGTAGTGGGTAAGCTTGGAGGGCAGAGAGGCTCAGAGGAACAACGTTGCTGACATCCAGTTTTATTCTGTTCCTGGAATGTTCAAGAGCCGTTTTTCAAATGCCATTGACTTTCAAGCCAGCCCTTTATTCGGAATTGGCACAACTAGGCCATGTTTGCTTTCTGAGGTAACAGAATGGCAACACGATCCAGCAGTGGTCCTGATCTGATGTCCCTTTCGTTTCTCTAGATGTGATCAGTGCTAATTAAAACTTGATCTCATTCTGTTGACTACCTTCTCTTCTTTTCATTGGCCACAATTGAAGCACATGCTTGATTTAAGTTTTCATGCACACACTTTTTGGAGCGTCAGTGATATTAAGGATGAGGTGACAGGTACACATTCAACACACAATGGCAAAAGCAGGACTATTTTGGGGCAGGAACACACAGGAACAGAGTTACGGCTGGCTTCCAAGTTGGCCATGCCCAGCAGGAACTCATTAGCATAATAGGCCACACCCAACAGCAGAAATTCATTAGGACTGGCTACATTAGAGGTGTGTGGCCTAACATGCAAAGGAGTTTCTGCTAAAAAAAAAAGCCCTGGGTTTTGACAACAAACAAGGTAAACAGAATAAGAAGCAAAAAGTGGGTGTGGCTGCATGACCACACTTCTGGTAACATGGGGATGTGGCCTAATATGCTATATTTCTGCTGTCAGGTGTGGCCTATTACACTAATGAGTTCCTGCTGGTCTTTTTCTACAAAAAAAGCCCTGGGCAAAAGCATCAACTAATGTCTTGATATTTACAGATCCCGAACCACAAACCTCAAATTTATTAACATTTTCGGTTGCACCTTCTCCTTCTTTCCTTAGATCAAATTACAGGGTCTATTGGAGACAGATCAAGATGGGAGCTGTGTTAGTCTGCCTGTAGCTGTAGAAAAGAGCAAGAGTCCAGGAGCACCTTAAAGGCTAACAAAATTTGAGGCAGGGGAGGAGCTTTCCTGAGTCACTGCCCACTTCTTCAGATACAACTAGAATAGGAGTCCAACTGTCCTATATACTGGAAAGTGGACCTTTCAATGTATAAGACAGATGGACTCATATTCTAATCTAGCTGCATCTGATGAAGTGAGCAGTCATTCATGAGAGCTCATCCCCTGCCACAAATGTTGCTAGTCTTTAAGGTGCTACTGGACTCTTATTCATGTCTAGGGCCTATTGGTACTTTGAAAAGCATAAACATTTACCTGGCTTGCATTAGAGCAGAGCTGAAAAGGGGGCCCTTTTCTGCCAAACTCTCTTACCTTTGCAAAAAAAAGGGTAGGCTTTTTCATTGAACTTTAGGCAGGGAATTAAAACAGGAGCAAAAGCATTTGCCTGTTGTATGGGAGTGGGAGTAGGGAAAGTTGTTAAGGCAAGTGGGGAAAGCACCTGTCTTCCCTCACTGCTATGTGTGGACATCTTCAGCATCACCTGGGGTTCACAAAGTCACAAACCGCTGCTCATGCATCTAGGCAATGTGTGGATGTGGCTCCTCTATGGGTGGTAAGTGAATGTGCCCCAGCATTGCTTAGCCAACCAGGCATTACTTCCTGTCTGCCTGTGCTGCAACATGGCTTCATCCCCATTACAACGTGAAGTGGGAGTACTTGAAATGCCACTAGGGATGCCTTGACTGACAACCAGTGGGAAGTTCAGCAGGGAGGAGACAACTTCCTAGAGCTACCCATTATCACTTCCAGGTTGTACCCAGAAGTGATGTATGAGCACACAAGTCTGCAGCATTTTTATTTTTTTCCTACCACCTCTCTGAGCCGTAGAGTTTCCAGTGATTCCTAGAGTTACCCTCCACCACTTCTAGGTTGAAGTGGTGTAGTGCTACACAGAATGCTAACATTGTTGTTATTGTTGTTTAATTTTCCTCCCGCAATAGCTGGTAGCGAGGCAGCCCTAGTAGGGCTGCCAGATCCCCCAGGCGGGCGGGGGATTGCCCGCTCTAGGATCCCCCTACCCACTGGCCCAGATCCGGCCAGCAGGGGAAACCCTGCCTCAAAAGTGCTTGGTTTTGGCCAGTGTGCCCAGCAAGATGATGTCACCCGGAGGTTGTCGTCACCCAAACGCTAGGTTGCCGGGGGTCACTCTAGCATCCAGCCTGAAAACTCTATGGTATCATAGAGTTTTCAGGCCGGATGCTAGACTGTCCCCTGGCAACGTGCCTAGCATGATGATGTCACCTCCAGGTGACGTCATCATGCCAGGCATGTCAGCTCAATCCTCCCAGATAAGGAGCTTCTCCCCCCTGCTGGACAAGAGGTAGGGACCTGGCAACCCTAAGCCCTAGTAGGAGATGAACCATTAGTAAAGCAAATTGTCTTTTCCTCAGCATTTACAATGCTCTTTTCCTTTGCTCTCAAAATAATATTGAAGAGTAGTCATACAATAATTTATATAAAGGTAGAGTATGAGAGAGAGAGAGAGAGAGAGAGAGAGAGAGAGAGAGAGAGAGACTGAGACTATGTAGGAAAGTGTGTCAGTCATGTTAAGAAAAGGAAGGCCACCCACAAGAAGACTGAAAGAGCACAACAGGTGACAGGAATACAGAGTCTGAAGCCACTGAATGGGCCTGAGAAAGTTATTTACCACATGAACAGTACAGCAATTATTTTGAATGGCTGTCCTGGAACAAATGGTTCAAAGGTATGATTGGAAAAGCAAGGAAGGCACTTTTTTCCTTATCTCTCTATCCTCGTCGCTATTTTGTGTGAGATGGGGAGTGTTCTCTGGCTCCTTCCTCACGTTTTCTCTTTTGATCTGGCGCGCCGATTGAAGTTGCACTCTTGAATTTCTACTTCTTTGAGCCGCCACCGTTTTCGCAAGCTGCTGTGGAGAGGTGACTTGTGAGCATATGCTCAGCTCTCTACCCATCTGCTCGAGTGTTAGAGACACCACGCAATCAGAGAAGGCACCAAGGCAAACGCATGCCGGAGGGAGCAGCAGCGCAAGCAGAGCATCCTGTCTGCTGTCCGAGGGCTCCTTGGGTTCCTGGGGTTCTGCAGTATCTTCTTGCAACCGACCCACTTGGTTGCTGCTGTGATTCATGACCTCTTTCCTGCCCCCCACAAATGCAGTGCAAAAATTGCGTCTGACATCTTTCTTTAAAAAAAGATGAAGAAGCTCCTTTTTTCAGGGGCAGGTGGTACGTACGAGCGAGCAAGATCCCAGCTTCCTTTTTTGGGTTGCCAGGTCTCCTCTAGTGTTCCCTCTAAGCTGAGTTAGTGTGAGCTAGCTTGCAGTTTTTTAGCCTCCGGCTCACACATTTTTGTCTTCGCTCAGGAAGGCTGGCTCCAGAGCAAACTAATTTATGCAGCAGCCAAATTGCTCACTCACAACTTTAATGCCAGTAGCTCACAAAGTAGAATTTCTGCTCACAAGACTCTGCAGCATAGAGGGAGCATTACAAAGTCCTGGCCACCAGCGGGGGATAGGGTAGGGTTGCTAGATCCAAGTGAGGAAACTCCTGGAGATTTGGCAATCGGGTTTGGGGAGGACAGGGACCTCACCGGGGTCCAATAACCTTCCCAAAGCATACTTTTTCTCCAGGAGAACTGATCTCTGTAGTCTGGAGATGAACTGTAATTCCCAGGAATCCCCAGGTGGTCCTACCTGGAAGCTGGGATCTCTATTCCCTTTCCGAATGTTTTGCGTATACATTTAAGAGCTTGCAAATTGCGCTTTTACCCACATTACTTCAGTGACACAGTGGGCCCCTTAAGAAGATGGCAGACCCCTAACAAAAGGACATTGCCATTTCCACCCATTCTTGGAACATGAATGCTCTTAGTAAACAATGAAGAAAATACATTCTTAGCATTAATCAGCCTTCTCTTCCCACCCATTTCTTTTGTAAATCTGGAAGCAGATGTAAGGGATTTTTTTTTAATCCCCCCTGTTTAAAATGTAGAGCTACGTTAAGCAATTCAAGCTAAGCTTTTTTATTATTATTATTATTTCTGTAAACCTGCCAACGGGTAAACTTTTGGGGAAGGTATTATGCTGAACTGTTGACTCCTGGTGATACAAAAATATATTCCAATCAATCAGCACTGATGCAGTAGCATAATCTCCTTAGCGCGTTTACCTGGATGGTTGCAGGCTGAGGCATAAGACTGGTATAGCGTGAAAGGCGAGCTGAAGCCAGGGTTTTGTAGGTAAATTAAACATCAGAGTTGCATTGGAAGAGCTTTTTTTTCCTTTCTTTTTTTCACAGCAACAGCCTTTGAGATTTTAGTGCAAAAACGAAGTTGCTGCTGTAGAGGAGAGAGAGCAAAGGGTGAAAAAAACCCTGGATCCAATTCCAGATCCTTGTTTGGCTGTTTTGTTTCGATTAAACTTTTAAAAGTGCTATAAAATTTGAAGCGCAGCCTGACTGACAGGCTAAGGGACAAGGGAGGCAGACGTGAGTGTTATGAGCATCAGGAGAGATTCGCTGCTAGTGGGATCAAATGTGTGGCAAGAGAGAGGGAATGTCATCGATGGAGCACAGCGGCTAATATTGCGCTCCAGGGAATGCTAAATCTCATCTCAGGCTTTGTTCGTAGGGTGTGGTGATGCCCTGTTTTGCAGGCATTGTCACTGTGAATAGAGAGGCAATTGCAGTGGCAAGAGTGTCCGCATGGGGCCAGGCTTGCTGGTTTATTTTGCCTGTGAGGAGGGAGTAGCAGTGTGCCTGGGTATGGAGGCGGGGCTTCCTTGCTTTGCCAGCCAGGTGGGAGGCAAGATGAGTAGATAATAGAGTAACTGAGTGCCAGCTGGGTGAGGCAAGACCAGTAGACAACAGAGTAGCTGAGTGCCATTGCCCAGAAGACATACAGGCAGCGTTGGTGGCCAGCATGAGGAATAAGTCGGGGGGCCTGCCCAGGGTAGTAAGTTGGGGGGCCCTGGTAGAAATCAGCCAAGGTAGCTACGGGCCTGCTTCCAAATACTAACCAGGGCTGACCTTGCATTGGCCCTATTCTTAGTCTTCTCCTCCACTCCTCCAAGTTTTCCAGCAGCCACCTTAGCATTCACAGGGCAAGACCTTATACAGATAAGTCAACTGTTTCCCTTTGAGCAGAAGGTACCTGGTTTTAAGGCCAGTCTGTTCTTTCAGTCTTTGAAGTCCTTTCTTCTCAGTGGCACCTTTCTTGTTCTTTCCTAAGGGCTGTTGAGATAAGCCTTTTTCTTCCATCAGAAGAATAAAGAGGGCTCCAGAGGGCAGGGGACTAAGGAACTTGCCTGAGGAAACAAGACCAAGAGATGGTTTGACTTTAGATGTTGTTGACATGGTTGACTCCTCTCTAAAAATAAGAACTAGGTGAAGAAATCCAGGACCAAACCACACATTTCAAGGTCCCTCTGTCCACTGCCTGTCTGACGTGGATCTTGTCAAACAGACATACACCAGGAGCTCCATGATCAGAACTTAATTTCTGGGTGTGCAAGGCCCCAGAGAAACCGGGCTTAAGCTTTCTCCCTTGAATAGGGTTGTCACCCCCCAGGTCCCGGTGGGAGTTCCCCCGGTTTTGTGGGCTCTAATCTACCACCAGCCAGCTGGCATTGAAAGGATCCCTTTAAATGCTTTGGGGGAGAAATGGGAGGGGGCACACGTGCCTGCAATCCAAGCTGCAAATTCACAGCTTGGACTGCTGGCACTGGTCCCCGATGTGATGATGTCACTTCTGTGTGACATCATCACATTGGGGCTGTCCCTACCCCCTCCCCCGGAAGGCCCCCAAAGTCTCCCACTGGGGATT
The DNA here is from genome assembly GCA_029375565.1 of Gekko gecko. NCBI lineage: Eukaryota > Metazoa > Chordata > Lepidosauria > Squamata > Gekkonidae > Gekko > Gekko gecko. The sequence continues at coordinate 91,774,309 of JAPDNY010000011.1, read as the reverse complement.
CAGAGGGAACTGGCAACCCTACCCCTGCACCATTTTCCAAAACTGAAATCATCTTGGGGGCTGCGATTTGGCCCATGGGAGACATGCATGCATACCAAAAGGGCTACACCTAAGTTTCCTCCAAAAGGCAAATAGCGGCTCCTCAAGAAGTTTCAGGTCAAGAAAACAGCACAGGGGGAAGGGGTGTAATGCTGAAAACACTATTGGGATGAATTTGCTATCCCAGTTGTCCTTTTTTGGGGGTGGAATTCAGACTAGAATGGCTCTAGAACCTTTTCCTCTTAAGACATGGTCACTTGTACAATAGCAAACAGTGTCTCCAAAGCACAGCCGGTTACAGTTAACTTTCTGTTTTAAAAATAGTTCTCGGGTAGAAAATAAAATACAAATAATCGACTTATTTTTCGCCGTTGGGGTGATTTTTGTTTTGTTCTGTTTTTTATTTGTTTGTTTGACCGCACGGAACAATAAAAATACCTCACTGGTGTATATTTTCTACCCCATGAATTTGTTAAGAAGACCGTCATCCCGGGAACCTGACCTGGATAGCCTGGCCTAGCCCAATCTCATCAGATCTTGGAAGCTAAGCCGGGTTGGCCCCGGCTGGTACTTGGAATGGGAGAAATCCAAGGAATACCAGGGTTGTGATGCAGAGGCAGGTAATGGCAAGCCACCTCTGAATGTCTCTTGCCTTGAAAGCCCCACCAGGGGTCACCATAAGTCAGCTGTGGCTTAATGGCACTTTCCACCACCACCAATCCAGGGAGCCGTTTTTAAGTGTTTTGGAGAGATACCACCATTCATTATGACCACAAACAAACAATACAGTGTGTGCTGGCTCTGGCCAGTCGCCATGAACACAATACACTTAAGCCAGGTGCAAAGTCCAAACCAAGCCGAGAAACAGTGCCAGGGGTTGGAATGCCAGGAGATCAATCAAAATTCTCAGGAGCAGAGGCTAGCAGCCAGGACAAGGCCCGAGATTGCACAGTTGCGTCCACAGCGAGGCAGGTGAGCATGGCTGCTTATAACTGGAGCCTCCCTTCCCTGGGAGGCAACCTGCAAAGACTCACAGCCCCACACGTTGCCTTTGCAACAGCTGCAGTTTGGCACTCCTCCTTCTCTCCCACACATCTAGACGCTGGCGTGCCCTGTATCTGGGACATTCAGGTGAGCTAGGTGGGGACTCTGGCCTCGAGAAGTCTCCAGCTGGGGGTGCTGGGCCAGGCTCTGGACCAGGCCCTTCCTCCGACGGCACCTCAGGCTCTTTGCCTTGCTGCATCTCAGATACTGGGGCCTCTTCTCCCTCAGGTGCTGGCAAAGGCTCCTTTTCTGGGCTGACTCCAGAGGAGGCTGGGTCGTTCCGTGCCTCTTCCTCATCTGAGGAATAGTCAGCCTTGGCTGAGCCAGGACCCATGCCACAACATCATGAGACAGTTTTACTCCTAGTTCCACGTGTAATTTGGTTTTGGATGGAAATATACCCTGAATGCAATATGAGTAGATTTCCCACACACATACACACACAGAGGAGGATTTGATTGTTAAATCTCCTTTTCCCACGCCCTGCTCTGCCAATCTGAATTAGGCCCACTTACACCTGAGAATTAAATTCCAAACACCGACAAGACATACGAGGCACGCGAGGACTTTGTTAACACGAGAATTGCCTGAATAGCTTAGATTTGTGAGGTCCGGCCTTGGCGCTCTGCAACTTTAGCTGCAGTATCAGTCAGGAGAAACAAAGCAAATTGAGCACGTACAAGCAGGCGAGCTTGTGTTAACTCGGTTGAGAAGGCAGCCGTGAATTCTAGAGCAGTGCCCCCCCCCAGCCATTTCCCTTTGTTGTGGTGGTCTAAAAGGGCAGCACCAGAGAGCCTTCATGTCTGAGGTCACATATTGAGCAGTTGTAAACCTCTCCCGCAAAACGTGCTGGCAGACTACAGCCAGCTCTTTGGCCTCTTGCTGACCTCGGCCGTGCAAATGTCCGAGCGGCTGCCCCGTATTCTGTTCGCTCCCTGGGTGTGCGGAGCCAGTGAAGAAACAGAGTGAGATTTACTGTTGTGTATGCAGTAGCTTTTCCATATCCTCTTAAGCCGCACATAATTAATCCTCACATGATTATTATTTGATACTGTATCTATGCACTGACATCTGGTGGAGGAGGCCAGGAAGTCACTGTTTTGGCATACAGATCTGCAAACAGTGCAGAAAATATGTCTGTGTTGAATTAGCATCTGTCCTTTGGTGCTTCCACACAGTGTGCGTTGTGCCTGGAGATGGATGTTAACTGCTCTTGCATAATTATTTGCAGGACCTTCCCCATGCAATTACCCAGACTTTCCTGATTTGGGATAAATACATGGACACCAATACAAGGGAACACTCCCCCCAAAAGACTTCTTACATGAACATCTGTTACTGTCAATGCTGGGGATTGAACCTGGGACCTTCCGCGTGCGAAGAAGGTGCTATTCCACTGAGCCACAGCTTCTCCCTCGTGTTGCATTGTCCGTTTCTGTTGCTGAAGTTTCCATTCAAAGGAAGACAGAACTCCTGCACTTGTAGTAACTGTGCAGGAGAGAGAATCTCAATAGTTGCAGGGGTTTTTTTCCCCAGGGCCGCACAACTAGCTGCCCTTTTCTCTTATGCACAACAGCTCTTGAAGGTTTAGGAGTTTTGCACCCAGCCACCACTCTAATAACCAAACCAAGTTTTCGCAGAATATGAAAGTGTCGACTTGGAGTCTTGCATGGCTGTTCTAGAGGTTTGGTCCTTTGCCATCTCTTGTCAACTGAAATAGCTCTCATTTCAAGCAGGGTCTTTTATGTGTTTTAGCAGTTCCTCTGAAGGAAATGGAACAGTTATCTTTTTGCTGTCTATATTTAGTCTATGAAGCACTCATACGTGGGCCTTGGGAAGAGCTAAATGTGCAATTTTGGAATGCTGGGGATGGTTTTGGCTTTTGATGATTTTGCTCACTGTGATTTTTGTTCTTGGGGCTTTAATGTGCATCCCACTGAAATGAACAGCAGAGTTTCTCTTGATTTTAATAGTTCCAGATGCTGCTTAGATAACATCACATAAGCGCACAGATAAAAGTCAGAGCTCCACAGCTGGCAGAGGCTGGCTTTACGCAAATGGCAGATGAGATTAGAAGCCTGCTAGTTCTAGAAACCTGCTCCTGAACTAGCCATGGCTTGGGGGGGGGTGAGATCAGGGCCAGCATCAGGGCCTACCCTGAGCTGGGGCTGCTTCTGGGGCCCGGGGCTTCTGACAGATCCCACTATTGCTGCCTGTGCGCACCAATGTTCCTTCCAAGCTGTGGAGTCTTGTGAGCAAAAATTCTTCTTTGTGAACTACTGGCATTAAAGTTGTGAGCGAGCGACCTATTCTCTTGCAAGTGCTTCAGCACTCATGAAGTGCATGTGGGTGGTTCACAGAAGTGGCACTCCTGCAGGCCACAGCTGCCACACCACCAGCTGCATGCACCAGCCAGAGCTGTTGGGGGAAGAGTGTCGTGTGGCCCAGGCACTTCTGAGCACAGGCATTGGCCCTGAGAGGGGGAGGAGGAGGCACTGTCAGATCGGGGGGCTATGGGTGGGTAGAAGGAAAGGGAGGCATGAGGAGGGCCTGGCGGCAGGCCCTGACTGTTTTCCAGGTACTAGCCACAAAGTATAGAGGGAACACTCTGTCTGGGGCAATGATGCCCTGTATTCTTGGTGCTTGGGGGGGCAAGAGTGAGAGGGCTTCTGGAGTCTTGGTCCCACTGGTGGACCTCTTGATGGCACCTGGGTCTTGGCTGCTGTGTGACACAGAGTGTTGGACTGGATGGGCCATTGGCCTGATCCAACATGGCTTCTCTTATGTTCTTATGTTCAAAGGGGGCCTGGACACTGTCTGCCCAGAGCCCTCCAAAATCCAGAACTCGCACTGGGAGACATCACAGGGGACATGAACAGCTGGTACGCCAGAAAAAAGGCTATATTAAAGCTAAGGATGCTAAGCCACTGTCCTGCTACCCCTAGGAGGACTTTGGGAGACAGGGACAGATTAAACCATAGAAAATCCTAGCAGGACATCACTTTTGGTTTTTGCTGGCAGTGAGACTGTACACTGACATGCCCACCCTATTTTCGCCCACCAGCCTTTGAGGCCCCGGTGGACAACCCTGAGGATTGCTGAGGGGTCTCCTCCCATAGTGGGAGAGCTGGCGCCCCTAACGGCAGGCCTCCTCCCTGAATGTTTAGATTTCTATATGCAGGGATCTTTTTCTGTAGGGGAGCATTCAGTCGTGGGATCTACCGTCCAAAGGAAGATGCTTCACGGAGACATTGCCAGTCTGTCTGTGTAGACCAGGCCTCTGGGAGCTGCTCTTGGCTCCTAATAATTCTCAGCCCTCATTCCAGGTGGTTTGGGAGGCATGGTGGAAGAGCACCCGTTCTGCATGCAGAAGGTCCCAGGTTCGGTTAAAGGACTGCAGATGTTGGGGATGATCTTTGTATGAGAACTGCTGCCGGTCAGAGTGGACAAGACCAAACTAGCTTGTCTGACTTAGCGTAAAGCAGCGTCATAGGTCTGAGCTCCAGATATCACTAGGTAACCTAAAACCTTGTGGATTTTGGCACACAATGCTCTTGAGACCTATTGATATCAGTGTGGTTTAAACGCAGTCAGAGTATTTTTGCTATTCTGTGCTGACAGACGTGGAGTTGCCTTGTATGGAATCAGGCCCTCGGTCCCTCAGTTTTGGTCTTGTCTACTTAGACTCTGTCTCTAGGATCTGAGGCTGAAGGCTTTCACATCACCTACTGGAGATGCTGGGGACTGACAGGGTTGCCAGGTCCAGACTGGGGAATTCCTGGAGAGTTAGAGGTGGGCGCCTGGGAAGGGCAGAGTTTGGGGAGGCGAGGGACCTCAGCAGAGATGTGATACCATACCATTCACCACCACCCCCCAAGCAGCCATTTTCTCCAGTGGGACTGATCTCTGTAATCTGGGGGTCAGTTGGAATTCCAGGAGATCTCCAGGTGCCGCCTGGAGTTGGCAACCTTCTGCCTGCCAAGCAGATGGGGCCGTCCGCATGCCTGGCAGGTGCTCCTCCACTGAGCCACAGCCCCTCCCCTAATCAAGGCAACACAGTCGGTCTGGGTTTGCTTTTCCTCTACAGTTGCTATTCCTTTCCTGAGCAAGTACTGTGATTTCCAGATCAGGAGGAACGAACAGATGTTCCCCCCATTATTCCCCACAGCACTCACTTTGCGTCATTGCCTGGAGAATATTAAGTAATTTTTTCAGTTGCAATCTGTCCCTGATGTACTTTAGTCGCCATTCAAGCTGCCTGAAAGCTGGATATCCGGAGGACGCGTCCCCCTCATTGGCTTTAAACCTTCTTAAGTTGTGCAGCGCTGAAATCCAAAACAAGCTGCCCGTAACCTTCAACGGCTCTTCATTTGGCATTTCAAATCCCCTGGAAGGTCCCTGAACTGGATAGCCCAGGCAAGCCCAATCTCGTCAGATCTCGGAAGCTGAGGAGGGCCGACCCTGGCAGGTATTTGGATGGGAGACCTCCAGAGAACACCAGGGCTGGGAGGCCAGAGGCTACCAAGCCACTTCTTCTCCCAGCAGGAGTCACCAGAAGTCACCATGACTTCCAGGCATGGGCACACATATACACACGCAAAGGCAAAAATGCCCCCCGAAAGAGAAAGAAAAAAAAATTCCCTGGACATTTGCTCATGGAAAATGTGCTAGCAAGTAGGATACAATCAATGGTGATTACCTGAAATGGAAATGTGAAGTTGGCACATCTTGCTAAACAAACCAGTGAGGGAGGGGGCAGGCAACTTAGATTTCTAAACTACAAGCGTGTAGTGCCCAGTCGGCCCTGGAAGCCTCCTTTCTTCCCTGCAATCCAAGATGTGGGGCTGATTGTGGCTAGTCAGGATTGAGAGGAATGTGCCTCTGAGTATGTTCAGAGTGGCTTTAAAAAATATCATGCTTGCTCCAATGGCGCAGGAAATGAAGGAACTTCCACATTCAGAGGCAGTCAGCCTCTGAATGCCAGAGCCGGGAGGCAACATCAGAGAAGGCCGTGGCCTCTATGCCTGTCGTGTTGCCCTCCACTGGCTGTCCATTCTGTGAAATAGGATGCTAGTCTAGATGGACCCCTGGTCTGATCCAGCAGGGCTCTTCTGATGTTCTTTTGGTTTAGGGTTGACTGGGCCTTGGTTGTCATGCAGGGGCAAGAAGTATTACCAGTCATCAATCAAACCCCATATACACAAAGACTTTAAAAATGGGAGAAGGGGGTCTTCTGGAGTGGTAATGGCCCCACTGGTTCCTCTCCCCCCCCCCCCCCACCGCCCCATCTCTGCGGATTCCATGTCTAGAGTCTGAAGCCCAGACTGTTCTTGAGGAAAGATTTCTGAATGTTACCTGCCACCTTGTGGCCAGACTTTTAGCTTTTCCTCTCTTCTCCTCCCCTTCAGAATAATCCTTAGCGATTATGCACTTATACGACTGGAATAAAGCAGAGGATAGAAAATAATATACCGAAATAGATCAGAAATGTAATCTTCATGGTCCCTGAATCCAATAGGCTGTCCTCATGCCAACTTTAGGCTTTAAAGTGAAATGCCCACGGCCCCCTTTTGGGAGGGAGCAGAGACTTTGCTTGCTTTTTAAAGGCTGAGACAAATCTCTCTCCCGGGTTTTCTGTATTTTCTCAAATGCCATTTTGATTGGAAGGCTTTACGGACTGGCTTTTTTAAAAAAATTTCAAAGCCATTGTACAATTTTTCTGGTTTCATTTGCCGATTCAAACAGACCTTTGCCACGCCTGCTTCTGGTGTGTGCTGTGGTTTGTGGATGTCAGTGGCAAACATGGATCCAGAGTTGGGGGTAAGCTCAGTCTCACCATCTTGCCCATTGTGGGGAAGGAGATTTTGTCCACCTGCTGTGGGTGGCATACGGCAGCCCAGTAGGCCCAGTTTGGTCTGGGCTTGTCAAGGTTTGGGAGCTAAGCAGGGTTGATCATGGTCAGTATTTGGATGGGAAACCACCCAGGAAGTCCAGGGATGCTATGCAGAGGGACGCAACGGCAGCCACCTCTGCTCATCTCCTGCCTGGAATGCTCTGTCAATGGAGTCGCCATGGGTCAGTTGTAATTAGCAGCACGTTCATCTTAAGGGCGGCATAACCAGTGGGGAGATGGTCATCAATAACCACCTGCCTGCCCTCTTTCTCGTGTGTATCACCTTGTCAACTAATCAGAAGCCATTAAGTGATGTTTGGTCATCTTTTGTGTGCCAGCGTATCTTAGGCCAGTGAGGGGCAGTGATGGTTAGGGTGCTGGGTTGGGTCCAAAGAATTGTCAGGCAGTTTCTCAGGGATTCCATTCTCTGAGCGGTTTTGGGGATTGCAAATCCAGGAACGTAGACACCGTTTGGCACTTTTTTGTCGACTGCAACAAACACAATACTGCCCATGACAAGTGGATCACAAATTACACCCAAAAATGGAGCCCTGCTATAAAGCAAGAGGTTGTAGCTAAGTTATTAGCTGATACTGACCCAAATGTGACCCTCGCAGTTGCAATTTTTTTGTCTATGGCATTTAATGGCATTACCTTTTAAAGTAAATATTTTACTTATAATTCTGTACTTTTATGTTCTCCCGTGCTTGCCTGTGTACTACTATATTTTTTTCCTTTTCTTTTTTGCTTATGACCTGTTGGTCTGTGAGCACTAATAAAAGGATGGAATGGAAGTGCTAACCCCTCCTCTGCCATAAAACTCCCTGGCTGACCTTGTCTCTAAGTCTAATCTACCATGCGGGTTATTAGGAGGGTCAAACGGGGAGAAAAAAATCCCATACCTATTCCTGTGCTCCTTGAAGAATAGGTGGGATAAAATCTGGGTGAGGCTACAGCTCACTGGTAGAGCATCTGCTCTGCATGCATGAGCTCCTGGGTTTAATCCCTGGCACCTCCAGTTAAAAGGATCAGGTGAGGTGAAAGACCAGAGACCCTGAAGAACCACTGCCAATAAGAATAGATAATAGTGACCTTGATCGTCTAATGGTCTTACTCAGTATAAGGCACATTCTCGTCCTCTTGTGTAGTAGGTAGATGTTAACATGTGTTAGGTACTAGTATTGGAGTCTGCTTACCAAGTTGGTACATGGATGCCTGCGTTACGTTATCATTTTGCTAGTGGTTGCCTCTGTCTGTTTTCCACGTGGCTGTCTCTTCTGGGACCTGGTGCAAGTCATTGCTGAGAGCTGCATATTGTGGTATGTTTGCTTTGGAAAGGCCATTTGAAACTGCGTCGATGTGACACCAACAGATGATCAACCAGAGCTGTGTTCGGTTTCACCATGATGATTGGCCTCCACTGAATGGTTAATCCCCAAGCTGCTGGAGAAACTTGAGTGTTTGGCTTGGGAGTCCTCTCTGAGATTATACCGGACAATACCTTATGCATCCTTTTTAGTGGCTAGAACTACCAACTGCCAGGTGGGGGGTGGAGATTTCCCAGAATTATAGCATCTCCAGACTGCAGAGGTCAGTTCCCCCAGAGAAAATAGCTGCCTTGGAGGCTGGGCCCTATGAAGAAGAAGAAGTAGAAGAAGAGTTGGTTTTTGTACCCTGCTTTTCTCTACCATACGGAGCCTCAAAGCTGCATACAATCACCTTCCCTTCCTCTCCCCACAACAGACACCTTTTGAGGCAGGTGAAGCTGAGAGGGCTCTGAAAGAAACTGTGACTGGCCAAGGGTCACCCAGCAGGCTTCATGTGGAAGAGGACTGAGGAATCAAATCCAGTTCTCCAGATTAGAGTCCACCACCACTACACTATGGTGGCTCTTTATGGAATTATGCCCCACTAAGGTCCCTCCCTTTCCTAAACCCCACCCTTCCCAGGCTTCACCCTCAAATCTCCAGGAATTTTCCAACCCAAGGTTGGCAACCCTGTGAGTGGCCCACATATATACATGGTAGGTGCAGGCCTAAAGCAGTCTGGGTTGCCCTACTGCAGGGGGACTGAAATTAGCCTGAGAGGGGAAAGCATCACTGATGCTTTGGCATCACTTCCAGTTGAAATCCCAGAAGTGATGTTGTGACACTCTAGGTATCCCCCCAAAACTCTCTGGTAAATACCATAGAGATTGGGTCAGTTCCTGCAGCATGATGGGTGCAGTGACACCACTTCTGGGTCTTCACCCAGAAGAGGTGTGAAAGAGACAGCAGTGTTGTCTGTCTCCCCCTCCCCCATTTTCTTCCTACTCCTAAGGAGACCCCCGTCTCCCAACATGAAGACGAGGGAGAAGATTCCCTTTGTGACTTCCTCTGTTGTCTTCAAATTAAAAGCCAGTAGAGCAAAAGAAAAAAAGAGGGAGCGAGGTCACATGGCTACCTGACATGCCTGTGTTTGGGGTGGAGAGACAGAGGGACAAAGAGAAATATTTCTTTACACAGCAAGTGGGTATAATGTGGAATTCGCTGCCAAAGGATGCAGTGATGGCCACAAGCATAGACAGCTTTAAAAGGGGATTAGATACATTCAGAGGGGAGAGCTCTATCAGTGGGCTACTGGCCATGGCAACTGAGGGGAACCTCCATGTTCCGATGCAGTAAACCTCCGCATCCCTGGGCCAGGAGGCAACATCGGTGTCAGAGTCGGCGGGTCTTGGGTGTGAGTCTGAGAGGGTAGAGCCTTCCAGGGCTCAATTTGTAGCCAGCAGGCTGGGCTAGCATCCGATAATGTGAGGGGAAGGGGATTCATTTGCACCCAGTTCCTTCTCCCCTGCCAATGGCCCAGGGGCTCTCCCGGTGCCTCTGGGCTTCTCCCTTTCTCTTCTTCCTCAGCCTGCCTTGTGCCTTCTATTGAAATCTCTCCCTCCTGGGTGGGACCTCACCAGACACACCAATCCTCCCCTTCCCCAAGTGACACTCATGAGACTGACAGATCCCAAGCCGAGTAGTGTACCACCTTTCTGACTCCATCCCCCTTCCCCTACCTCAGCGTTGGCAGGGCTAGCGTGGGGAGGGGCTGCTGGTTCACCACCCCACGCTCCTTGCAGGCACCTGGGGGGGGGTCACTGTCACAGCTGTCACAAGTTTTCTCCTGCCCACCTCCCTCTCATCTGAACTCTGCAGTGAGCTTGGGAAGTCCTGGCCCACCCCGCTGCCGGACATCTCAGGCATAGAATGTGCTGTCACTGTCAACGGCTTCTCCGGCAAAGCAGCCATTCCCCCTCTCTCTGCCATCACTTTCCTTATTCCTGCTTCCTTGCTGACAGCCTGGTTCCCCCTGAAGCTAAGTCCAGGGGCGACTTATGGGTATTGTGTGCAGTTCTGGAGGCCTCACTTCAAAAAGGATGTGGACAGAATGGAGCGGGTGCAGAGGAGAGCGATGAGGATGATCAGGGGCCTGGAGACCAAGCCCTGTGAGGAAAGGCTGAGGGACGTGGGAATGTTCAGTCTGGAGAAGAGGAGGTTGAGGGGACAGGACATGATTGCTCTCTTGAAGTATTTGAAGGGCTGTCCCTTAGAGGAGGGCAGGGAGCTGTTCCTTTTGGCAACAGAGGAGGGGACTTGCAAGAATGGGTTTAAATTAAGGGCAGGGAGGTCCCGGCTGGGTATTAGGAAAACCTTTTTGACAGTCAGAGTTGTGCAACGGTGGAATCAGCCGCCTAGGGAGGTGGTGAGCTCCCCCTCCCTGGCAGTCTTTAAGCAGTGGCTGGACAAACACTTGTCGGGGATGCTCAAGGCTGATCCTGCATTGAGCAGGGGGTTGGATTAGATGGCCTGTGTGGCCCCTTCCCACTCTCTGATTCTGTGATCTGCTTCTGTGCCCTGTTGTTGGTCCTCCAGAGGAACTGATTAGATGCTGTGTGAGACAGGATGCTGGACCAGATGGACCACTGCTCTGATCCAGCAGTGCTCTTCTTATGTTCTTATAAATTTAAAGCCTTTTAAAGGTGTGATTTAAAGCTCTGGAGGTTAAAAGAAGCGCTGGTTTCCACACATGCACATGATAAGTCATATTGGGAACCAGATTAGGTTTGCCACACGAAGAGTTCCAAACGAAGGAGCCGTATCACTGAGCTGTAAGAAAATGACGTTACAAGTATCAGAACCAGGGCTTTTTTGTAAAAAAAAAAAAAAAAAAAGCCCAGCAGGAACTCATTATCATAACAGGCCACACCCAACAGCAGAAACTCATTAGCATGTTAGGCCACACCCCTGACAGCACAGCTCATTAGCATATTAGGCCACACACCCATGTTACCGGAAGTGTGGTCATCCATTCTTATTCTGCTTACCTTGTTTGTTGTCAAAACCCAGGGCTTTTTTTGTAGCAGGAACTCCTTTGCATGTTAGGCCACATAACCCTTATGTAGCCAATCCTAATGAGTTTCTGCTGTTGGGTGTGGCCCATTCTGCTAATGAGTTCCTGCTGGGCGCTGCCCCAAAATAGCCCTGATTAGAACGTTGCCTGCACTTTATTTGAATATGCATTCCTTGTAAAATCTCAAGTCACGGTTGCTTTTTTTTTGTTTTTTTGCAGCTATGGTGCATCTTTTCTTTCCCAAGAGAATTTCCAAAACAATAAGGAACTCTCCTTAAAATAAGAAAAAGTGGCAGGTCAAACTCTGATTCCAAGCCCAGTCAAAACGTATTCTAGGACTGAGTCTTGGGAGAAATTAAATGACCCTCGCAAACTGTTTGCATTTCTACAAGGAGCTCCTCTTCTATTTTAATGCCTCATGAGTCCTTTGGGTGGCCTCTTGCTCAGTCCTGTTTTGGGAGAAAGCTGGGACATTTATTGGGAGAGAAAGATGTGTCTCTGCTTCTGCCTCCAAAGGAAACAGAGATACCCTTGAAGCATTGCCAGTCTGACAGGCTAGTCCTGACAGGATGGATTTTGATTGTGTTCTGTTAACAACTAGCTGTTAGCAAAAGTTAGCTGTGGGGAAAGAGCTGTTAGCAAAAGTGTGAAATGTTTGCCTTGGAGTAAATTGGGCAGGGAAGGAAAATGAGTCCACAGACAATGTGTTATAATCCGTGTTTCATGTTTTGCTGTAGGGCAAAACTATACAGTTCAAGTCAAGCCTGAAGTCATTTGTCTGACTCATGTGGACACAAATAGGGTATTTAAAAGCATCAACTCATCTGTCATAGGGTGGTCCAGCGTGCCATTGATCTAGGGAAATTGAGAAGAAAACCTCTTCCTTCAGTCCCTGTGGCAGTGAGTCTGTTACTTGGGTAAAGAAAGATGTACCCAGAACTCTCATTTGCACATCAGCAATAAACAGAAATGCAGAGAAACTCCACCTTCTTCTCCTCTGTCCTTCCCACTGTCACATGAACATATGAAGCTGCCTTATACTGACTCATACCATCGGTCCATCAAAGTCAGTATTGTCTACTCAGACCGGCAGCCACTCTCCAGCGTCTCAGGCTGAGGTCTTTCACATCACCTGCTGCCTGGTCCTTTTAAATGGAGGTGCCGTGGATTGAACCTGTGACCTCATGCATGCCAAGCAGATGCTCTACCACTGAGCCACAGTGCCTCATCCTTCCACTCATGCTCTTTCTTGCTCGACATGCTAGAAGGATGGGTTCCCTGGCCTCAAACTTTGGACCCCAAACTCTTGCCGTCTCAGGGCTGTCAGCTAACTCATACACTAGATGGCTTTGTCTGTGATTTCAGTGCGTGGAAGCTACTGCCTAAAAAGACTGGAAAAAACATTATTGTGTATGTGTGTGTGTGTATACATCTGAATCAAGCCACTTGATTCAGATGCACACATTCTCAAACACCACACAGTAAAATTCCTAGTGATGTGCAGAAGTATGGCTGTTAACACCACTATTTGGGAGGGGCCGTGGCTCAGCGGTAGAGCATCTCCTTAGCATACAGAAGATCCAAGGTTCAGTCCCCAGCATCTCCAATTAAAAGGACCAGGCAGTAGGTGATGTGAAAGACCCCGAGTCCCTAGAGAGCTGCTGCCAGTCTGAGTGGAAAATACTGACCTTGCTGAACCAATTGTCTGATTCAGTATAAGACACGGGGCTGCCAACTCTGGGTTGAGAAATTCCTGGAAGTTTTTGGGTGTGGAGCCTGGGAAAGGTGGGGTTTGGGTGTGGAGGGTGCTTATCAGGATATAATGCCATAGAGCCCACCTTCCAAAGCAACCTTTTCCTCTAGGGGAGCTGATCTCTGTCGTCTGGAGATCAGTTGTAATTCAGAAGATCTCCAGGCCACAGCTGGAAGTTGGCAACCATGATAAGACATGTTCATGTGTATTTAGTGATGTTGCTAGGCCCTTCCCTCCCCCTGTAAGAGAGACTCTGGGGATGGAGCAATCTGTTAGGAGTGACCACTGTACTGCCATCCTCGCTGCCTAGATAAAACTAGCAATAGGAAAGAAAAGTGAAACTGGACAACATGCACTCTTTTTTTGCCCCCCAGGGACTGTCCCAGAATTTAGGTAAGGTACACAGAGACATGTATACAAGATTCTTCGACGTTTCTCCTTCTCTGGGATGATCTTAGCTTCCGTCCACCTTCACTACGAACGGAAAAGATCAATAAGAACATAAGAGAAGCCAATTTTGGATCAGGACAATGGCCCATCCAGTCCAACACTCTGTCACACAGCGGCCAAAAATACCAGGTGCCATCAGGAGGTCCACCAACAAGGCCGGACTCCAGAAACCATCCCACTGTTGCCCCCCAAGCACCAAGAACACAAGGAATCACTGCCCCTGATAGAGTGTTCTATCTATACCTTACAGCTAATAGCCACTGATGGGACTTCTGCTCCATATGTTTATCCAGTCCCCTCTTGAAGCTGTCTGTGCTTGTAGCTGCCACCACTTCCTGTGGCAATTAATTCCACGTGTTAATTACTTACTATTTGGCTGAAGAAGTACTTCCTTTTGTCTGTTCTAAGCCTACCGCTCATTAATTTCATGGCGTGCCCACAAGTTTTTGTATTTTGAGAAATGGAGAAAAGTACTTCTTTCTCTACCTTCTCTATCCCATACATAATTCTGTAAACCTCTATCATGTCACCCCTCAGTCATCGTTTCTCCACGCTAAACAGCCCAAACCTCTTTAACCTTTCTTCATAGGGAAAGTGTTCCATCCTGTTAACCTTTTTAGTTGCCCTTTTCTGCACTTTTTCCAATGCTATAATATCTTTTTGAGGTGCAGGGATCAGTCCTCAGGCCTGCCCCCTAGACTACTCCAGGCAGACTGACCGCCTTTCGAAGCATAATATATGTCCAGTTACATGGAAATACATCCCCCTTTCTAGAAATAACAGAGCAAAGTTGATTTAAAATCCGTTGGAAAACTGTTACAGGTGGGAAGTCGTTTAGTGACATCACCAGTTCCAGCCAGTTAGCGCTGTGCACAAACTGTGCCGTAGCACCTATTTCCCCTGAGCTCAAACCAGGAGAAAAGAAGAAATATCTGAACAAAACATAGCAGCTCTGCCTCCGCAGCAGGCTCCCTGCTCAAATGATGCACATCGATCTTCACACAGTCAATACTGGAATCTATTAACACATAGAATTGCCCACTGACGCTATCCCTGATAGAACAACACTGAAGTCACCAGACTTAGAAGGGTATAACTCTGCCAAGCGATGCACTGTAGCTGACAGAAACTGGACCGTTCTTCCCGTCGAGTGGAGAATGCATCTACGTCTCCTTGCCCGTAGAGCCATAAGTGATACCCAATAGGACAATTTTCAACTCTTAACTTGCCTCCTTATTCCATTATTCAAAAATCCATATCGCCATCTTGTGGTTAGATAATTTTCTTGTGGTTGGATCATGCTATTGTTGTGCTCCGCGGTCACATCAATTATTTGAAAAGAGGCCAGCTGAGGAATAATCTTGTGTGATTACAGTCAAACAATGTCCGATGCAAATGGTAGGCCTTTGATTAGGAATGGGGTGCTGGTTTTTTTAGTGAGAGCAAAGATTCAGGGTTAGTTTCTGAGTCTGTTTTTTAAGGAGCTGGAGAGAGCTTCATTTAAATTCCAAACTGCTTCTTCTCTTGAGTGAAACAATTCAGCGGAGAGAAGTAAAGCGAGGAGAGAATTAATAAGTTGCTCTGGGTTTTTAATGAAAGCCACATATAGTTCCTTTATGAATGTAAACATCCCTTCCCCTTCTAGTTGTATTTTGCAATTGTTTCGCAGTTTCTCCATTTTTAACACAACATTTAATTGTGGCTGCGGGGAGGGGAATTTTTTTTTAATGCGCTGATGGCCTGATCTTGTATGAACAGGGACTTGGCTGACTCTTGTGGCAGCAATGCAAGAATATGCATCCAAACAGTCATTTTCACAAACAAGAGACGAGGAGGGAAAGCTGTATCTAGACTGTGCTTCATTTGAGTCTTCAGAGAACACCTCATGTCACTGCATGCTGCTTAGTGCAGAAGCATTTCCCACTCTTAGAAAACAAGACACTAAGGGTTCTAGCCTCGCATTCTTGCGGACACTTTGATTTTCTGTGAGGGGGGATTTTCCCCCTCTTTTCTCCATGGGGGAGAAGTCCATTATGTGAGCCTTCATCTGTAGTTTGTAGACTCCAGACACTGGTTTGCCATCATTCACCAATATTGTAGTATATGGCCTAGAGATGGCATGGGTTCAGTTTGTTGATGTTGTTCAATTGCACAGTCGAGTCCAACTCTTCACAACCCCATGGACCACATCACGCCAGGTCCTCTCATCTTCCGTCACCCTCTGGAGTTTGCTCAATTTCATGTTCATTGCTTCGGTGACACTGTCTAACCATCTCATCCTTGGCTGCAGGGCCGGCTCGCCCACTAGGCGAGCTAGGCACTCGCCTAGGGCACCGGCCCTGCAGGGGCGCCAAAATGCCCCCCACACCCCCTCATGAAAAGTCCCCCGGGCCGCCCAACACCGGCAGCCCCGGCTTTCCTGGGTGCCTCGCGGCTGCAAGGCACCCAGGAGAGCCGTGCCGCCGCCCCTGGGAGAGAAGGGGGGGGGCTTCTAAGCCTGTCCCTTCCCCGGCTGCAAGGCACCCGGGAGAGCCGTGCTGCCGCCACTGGGAGGGAAGGGAGGGGCTTCTAAGCAGACTGCAAATGCTGCAGAAGTGAGTTTTTTAAATATATATATACTAGGGGGGGAAGCCCGTTGCGGCCGAGGCAACGGGCCCTAGGGAGAGTCCTTGGGGGTGGGCAAGGCGGCTGGGCCGGCCCCGTCACGCAGGGCCGGCCCCGGGCAAGGGAAGCGTCCGAGGCCCGCCGCTGACTCCGCGCGCAAGCCTCCCTGCCCCGCCGTTCGGGAGGGCCCTCCGAAATGGGCAACCCCGCCCCCGCACATCGCGTTCCCGAAAGCCTTCAGGGAGGGGTGGCCGGGCAGCGCTCCCGAGGCCCGCTGCGCCCTCCCCCACAAAGCCTCCATACCCAGCTTTGGGTGAAGTCCCTCCGAGCCGGTAGCCGCCGCCGCCCCCCAGCCCGAAGCGATCGGCGGCTGGAGCAGACTGGGGGCGTGAGGCTGCGCGGTGGCTGAGTGGGAGGGCGCACAGCCACGCCGGAAGGCTAAGCAGCCAGTGGCGAGGGACTCCGTCTCTGACTGGCAAGTCCCTCGGCCAACTGATTCCGGCGCGCATTTTGACCATATAAGGTATGACCAAAACTCAAATATATATAAGGAAGGATATTTATTTTGTGACATTGGTGCCCCCCAACTTATTAAAAGCCCCCGCCCCGAATTACAAAATCCTGGCTATGGCCCTGCCCCAGGTGCACATTGCCCTGGGCAGTATAAGCACTTGTCTTCACTGGTTTGCCACAGCCTAGACTTAGCACTGTTCAGCTGCTGAAACTGTCCTGTGAATCCCAGAACATTTCCCGCTGAACTTCTCTTACCAACTTCCTTCTCCCCATTCCCTGTGGCACCATCTCAGATTGACAGAGAACACTCTTGCTTATTTAGTCCGTAGTCTGTCTGCTTAGTTTGCACAGGAAGAGCGGGCCAGCAGGCTTTTTGGGTGACTGCCAGGCAATTGGGAAAGCGCTTTTCCTTAGGGCCACATCTGAACTTGAGCAGTTCTCGGAAGTATTCTCCAAGGGCTTATTTCCTTTCTTCACTCAATGAGTAATTAAATTGTGCAATTCACAGGCAGTGGATTAAGTGATAGCCACTAGCATAGATGGCTTTGAAGGCGGATTAGGCAGACTCATAGTGGATAACTCCATCAATGGCCACTAGCCAAGACGCCTGAAGGAAACCTTCACCTCCAGAGGCAAGACACCTTCTAAATACCAAGGGCAACACTGGGGGAAGGCTGTGGCCTGTATGCCCTGTTTGTTTGCCTTTAAGGATTCTGGGGAATGGTTCCTCTTACGTTCTTGTTTTATTTTTGGCACTCGTTTGCTTGCAGAAAATAAACAGTTAGGAGTTTTAACCACCCTTTGTCCAGTTTCCAGTACACTTTGCGCACAGAGTTCTGTGACATTGTTGCTTGAAACAGGAGTGGACGAGACCTTTGAAGAAGTAAAAATATTCCTGTCTTGTGTTTCCAGCATACTTTGATTAGGCGATTTATCACGACCTTACAGAATCCTTTTGCAATAGGATGGCGGGGGACAGGGGGTGGGCGCGACAGATTCTCATATAGCAGTTTTACCCGCCTGGCCAACAGAAGATCAGGTTGCTTGGCCTCTGAGGAGTAGAGTCTGCAGATTCATCCTGGGAAGTGAATCCCTGTCTAAGCCACTGTGCTAAGGGGGCCATTCATCATAGACCACCGCAGAAGGCAAAGCATTATTGTGTGTTTCGGCTTTGACTCTCTGTAAGGGTCTTTCTAGACTGGAACAGGAAGTATGAACAGCTGAGATGATACAAGAATTGATAACAGTGAACTGTTTGATAAGATTATTACTTGTGCCATATTTATTTTTTCATGGGGGGGAGGGATAAAGGCCTTCACTCGGGAGGCTATTGTGTGTGTGTGTGTCAGGTGCCTTCCCACCGAAGTGGTACCTGTTTATCGACTTGCAATTTCTTGCTTCCAAACTGCTAGGTTGGCAGGAGCTGGAGCCAGAGACGGGAGCTCACTCCATTATGCGGCGCTTGGGTCTCAAACTGCTGAACTACTGACCTTCTGGTCTGCAGCTTCAGTGTCTTATCCTCTGAGCCATCGCTGCCCCTGCCCATCATAGACAGATGCATTTATTTTGTCCAGGGAAATCACCACTGAGGACAGCCACTCTGGTGTTTCCAGCTGGCCTGCCAGCTGGCTCACCCCTCCTCTGTTGCCACCACTTCCTGCCTCTCAGGCTGACTTGGATCTTGCCCACATTTGCACCTGAGCACACAGCAGCAGCCGTCAGTTCAATCCTTTGCATGCCAAGGTGTAGGATGTGGTATCACATCAAGGGGAATCTGGAACTGCACAGAGATATGTGCTTTCGCTAGACAGAATGCCAAAATGTAGGAAAAGCTGATCTCTTATAGCATCTCATTTCACTTTTGTATCTCACTTTTCGAGCATTAAAACCCAGGACTGCTCCAGGTTTTGAGGCACCATGGGAAGACAGTGCTCAGAGGCGCTGATCTTCCCCTCACCAGTCCCCAGTCATACCTTTCCACCTCTCACTTGTGTGCCCCACCTGCCTACACATTCTTTCCCCACATGTAAGCCCTCCCACTGCCCACGCTCAGTTTCCTGCGACGCCTGCACGCCCTTTCCCCAGCAGCACTGGCCGAGGCGTGCAGCTGGGAGTGTTGTTGCCATGGCCACCAGCAGCATGGCCATTATGCACCGCATACCTTTCCCCAGTGACACTGGGCAATTGGGAGCATGGATGGCAGAGCACTTCAAGCAAGCAGACAGGGAAGGACATGCAGACAGGTGGCAAGGGAGGGACAGGGGTCGGGGTCCGCAGCAGTGGGTCCCACCAGGGACCCTGGCAGCTGCCCCACCTCAGGGTATGCTGACACCAGCCCTGGTTAAAATTTTTGTGCATTTTCTGTACCTCTCTGAAATAGTTTTTAGACTTGTTATTGTTTTAATTGTTAATGGTCTTATTTATACATTGATTTATATGTATTTATTGATATGTTGTTCACTGCCCTGAGCCCTGTATGCAGGGGAGGGCGGTCTAGAAATACAATAAATAATAATAATGGACAGCTTCTGCTATGCGTATTTGGTCTTAAATTTGGGTCCGGATTTGGCAAAAGGTGTTGTGTGAAAGAGAGAACACTGAGATTATTAAGCAGTCCGCCTCGGGGATTGCAAAGGAGCTGCATTTCACTTTTGTTGGGAGAACGCAACAGAGGTGGGCTGTGGCTTAGCAGGAGAGCCTCTGCTTGGCATGCAGAAGGTCCACGGTTCAGTCCCCGGCATTTCCAGTGAAAAGGGTCAGGCAGCAGGTGATGTGAAAGGTCTCTGCCTGGGACCCTGGAGAGCGGCTGCCAGTCTGAGTAGACAATACTGACCTTGATGGACGGATGGTCTGCTTCACTATGAGGCAGCTTTATGTGTGTTTAAATTCACCAAGGATCTTACTGAATGGGTCCTTTGGTGTAGAAAGTGGAAATTAAAGTGGAAAGGCCTTGGTTGATGGAGGAGTGGGATAACAGCCAGGAGAAACATCAGATGAGACTTTGGCTTATTCCAAGCCTTAGAGCTGTTTAATTGCACGCAAGCTTCGTTTTCCATAGAAAAGTGATCAAGAGGAGTGACATCCCTGGGGTACAGCGGGGACTGTGCTACTGTGGGCATCTGTCTCATGCACCAAACACTTATCTGGGCGCACCACTGCATTGAAACGTAGACTTAATAAATATCTATTTCCTCTCCGTGTGAGCTGCCATTCAGAACTGTAGCAATACATGATCTAGCCATTACAGCGGCCTGAGATTATCTGTAATAAATATATCACACACTATATCAAATCTGAGTGACAGTTCATACTCAAAGAAAATTGCAGAGGGAATGGAAGCTGTGTAGGTTGCAGGGAAACATGCTTATTTTCTTTCTCTTTATAAAAAGAACACTATTGATCCTGTTCAGCAGCAGGTGGGGGGAGAGGGGGTGTTGACAGCACAGTCTTACCGCAGGTAGATTAACAAAAGTCTCCCATCAAATAATATTAGCAGCAAATATATGAAGGTCAAATACAGCAAATGCATGAGCAATTCAGCAGCGTAACTTTTCAATGCATTGTTTCCCCAGAATCATTTGCAAAGGCCGTCAATAGCCATGGCTGTTTGTGGCCAATAATGGATGCCGGTGTTGCCCTTTTGACTCAAATCCCTGCTCATTTCTGACTCTTTGGACAACTTCATTTGGAAAACAATGCTAAAACATTGTTTCCTTCATGCTTGTGTTTAAAGCATTTGACAGACATTATCTCAGTAGTCCCCACAACAACCTTGCAAGGCGGGCCAGTGAATTGTTTTCATATTGCAGCTGGAGAGGCTTCACTAAAGCTACTGTTAAATAGTGGGGGTTCCATGGGTGAACAGACTCTCAGTCTAGTCCGATCAGCTCTACTTTATTCAGTGATTTCAGCAAGAACAAGGCTGTAGACCAGAGCCTCAGCTTGGTTATAATGCATGCAGTGGCCACACCCCCAACACCCCCCACTCCCAACGATAGGCTGTTTACACAACTTTACATCTTAACTGGTTACTGCCAGAATCCTGTTGGTCTATTGTTATTCGACTCCAAGCTCACCCTGTCTCTGGCAGCACAGCCCTGCAATGTTTCAGTCCCAATACATAACAGCTAGAAGAAGAAGAAGAAGAAGAAGAAGAAGAAGAAGAAGAAGAAGAAGAAGAAGAAGAAGAAGAAGAAGAAGAAGAAGAAGAAGAAGAAGAAGAAGAAGAAGAAGAAGAAGAAGAAGAAGAAGAAGAAGAAGAAGAAGAGAGGAGTTGGATTTATACCCCGCCCTTCACTGCCCAAAGGCGCCTCAGAGCAGCTTACAAACTCCTTTCCCTTCCCTTCCCCACAACAGACACCCTGTGAGGTAGGTGGGGCTGAGGGAGCTCTTGACAGAAACTGCTCTTTTTTGAGAACAGCTGTGCCAGAGCTTGTGACTGACCCAAGGTCACATCAGCAGGTGCAAGTGGAGGAGTGGGGGAATCAAACCCAGTTCTCCCAGATTAGGGTCCATGCACTTAACTACTACACCAAACTGGCTCTCTACCTAGTGAGTTCATAAGACAAGGTATGAACAGGCGGCTTAAGCTCAGCCACATACATCCGAAGCAGCAAAACTGTTAGATCTGAGCCCAGGAGCACCTTGGAGACCAAGAAGAATTTCAGGATGCGAGCTTTCAGAGTCAAAGCTAACTGGACTCGAATCCAACTGTTTTACTGCCGACCGACGCTGCTATCCTCTGAAACTCTCTCCAAAGCAAAACTTTGCACGTGGGCCTGAATGTTTACTAACAGGAATGGCGTGTTCCCTAGTGGAAACCAGCAGCCTGCTTTAACGGATGAGGGCCAGGTCTGAAACAGGAACAGGCAGCCTGCTTCCCAGTTTTCCTCTCCCCAGCTGCAGACAAAGCCCGGTAGCCAAAAAAGAGGGAGAACAGCCAATATCTGTTTCTCATTTAGCAAGGGAGAGCTCAGTATCACTACATGAGGGGCTCTTTCTATTTGTGCTGGAAGGCTGGGGCTGCAAGATGGCTCTTCAGTCTCGACTTCCTGCATTGACTGGCAGAGGTAGTGTCCACTGCAGGCAGTAGGAGGCTTCTTTGCCTGGGAGTTCCTGAGTGAAAGATGGTCATGTTCAAACCAGCCGTTAGAGCAACAAAGAACTCCTGCTTGACAGTTTTCTGTTCCTTGGGCCTTATGCAACTGGCACTGGCCCTTTGTGATGATGATCGCTGAGGATTTGGACCAGCTACTAGCCAGGAAGAGCTTTAGCTTGGATCAGTGTTTGGAAGCCTCTTGCCTACGATTCTTGAGTCCAGCTCTCACAAGAGAGTCAGTTTGGTATAGTGGTTAAGAGCGCGGACACTAATCTGGGAGAACCAGGTTTGATTCCCCACTCCTCCATGTGCAGCTGCTGGCGTGACCTTGGGTCAGTCACGTTCTCTCAGAGCTGTTCTCGAAAGAGCAGTTCTCGAAAGAGCTCTCTCAGCCCCACCTACCTCACAAGGTGTCTGTTGTGGGGAGAGGAAAGGAAAGAGATTGTAAGCTGCTCTGAGTCTCCGAGTGAAGGGCGGGCTATAAATCCAATCTCTACCTCCTCCTCCTCCTCCTCCTCCTCCTCCTCCTCCTCCTCTTCTTCAAGATTCATCAGACCTACCCCCCACGTGGACAGAGGCTTCCGGTTAGCAAAAGCAGGTCTTCATTCTGATGGTTGCCAAAGGCACCTGGAGAACCCCCCCATTACCTCCTCAAATACCATGTCTGCCCCGCCTCTGCTACCAGTCACCTACTCACACTCCCAGCAGGCACCTGGCATCAAGGGGCACCGCAGAAGAGTTGCAAGGAAGATGCTTGCCTTCCCATTGGCTGGAACGAAGCTCTTGCATGAACATCTAGCTTGGTCCTGCACTATAGAACACAACAAAATTATCTTCCAGTCTTCAAATGCCAGTGAGGGAACAGGAAAGCTCCACTCCATTCCAATGCAGAGCTGATAGTTTTTCCCCCTGGCAGGAATTCTTGAAGTCATTTGGCATTTAGTTCTCTATCCAATTTATGCTCTCATTACAAGTCCTTAGAATGTGACAACTTCATGGTGAAATAGGCATCTCTTACTGAAAAGCCATCAACAAAAACTTCCCTCTCTCAAAGGAAATTAAAACTGTTGTGAATTCAGTATATCAACACTGTGACATATGCACTGTAAAGCACTAGGACCACCTAGCTCAGTACGGTATGTTCTGTCTGACAGATGTTCCGCAAACCCTTGAGCAGAGGTGTTTTCTTGTCCTACTGCCTGAGATTCTCAAGAAGCACCAGGTGTCTTGGACTGAACCTTCCACAGGCAATTCGCAGCCACCATTTGCCAGTGGCTGCTTTGCAGCTGCAGGTCTGGGGGAGCTCCCGGCTAATGAGGGGCCCTCTGAACAGCCACGGCGTGGCTCTTGCCAGCCCACAGCCATTTCGGGGGGCCTCCAAGTGGCTGGGTGGTCCTAGGGCTGTGAGCCAATCAAGGGTCATGTTGGCCTCCTCCCCCTGCTTGGGCTGAGAGCGGGCCTGGGTGAGCATCAGCTGCACCTTCTCTGTTTAAAGCCCAGCAGCTGGTGTCCGATCTGCTCTGTTTCATCAGACACTCCCTCTTTCTTTTGGTTCCGTTGTGTGTAATTTCATTTAAATTGCTTTTGTCACAGCTTTATGGTAGTTTTAGGCATTGGGCTGGATCCATTTGGGGGGAGGCTGTGCTTGTAAGCCCACCTCCCCGGGTAGGGGACCCCCTTTATGGGGTCTTGGGGGCCGAGCCATTTAGCGGCATGCCCACCTCAGGGGCAGTCGCCCTGCCCTGCTCCCAAGCAGCAAGGGCTCCATGCAGAGGCTGGTGCCTTTGTGAAACCACCTGCTTGTCACTCCTGGTCCCCCCAGCACGTGGGCTGGGAATGGAGTTTCATTGGCCGACAGGTCGCTCAGTGTTTGGATCCTGCCCTATGCTGCACCAAATGCTCTGAATGCTGTAGTCAATAAAGCCGTGACCTGTCTTCCTCCAGTCCGTTCTCTGTGTGTTTACTTTTGTGATTCCTGTCTCCTTCTTTGCTTGGTACCCCTCACCGCTCTTAGGAACACAAAGCAGGCAAAGCATCTGAGAACGTAACAGTCCTTCTGGACTAAACCAAGGATCCATTAAGATGAGCCTCCCAGTCTAAATTGTTCCATTATGCATGGTGTATAGAAAGCAAGTGGAGAGAGAACCTTTCCCATAGTACTAGAATTCAGTGGCACTCCAGGAAGCTGCTGAGCAACGGTTTCAAGAGCGATGAAAGGAAGCACTTTGTTCCTCAGGGAGCAGTTAAACTTTTAAGCTTCGTCACTAGTGGTTGTAGTGATGGCTATTAGTGTAGATGGCTTTTAGAGGGGATCAGACAGATTCACGGAGGGCAGGCCTATCAGTGGCTACTAGCCATGGTGACTAAAGGGAATCTCCATGTTCAGAGGCAGTGAACCTCTGAATACCAGTGCCAGGAGGCAACACCAAGGGAAGATCTTGACTTGTATGCCTTGTTGTTGTCATACCAGGGTAACTGGTTGGCCGCTGTGTGAGACAGGATGCTGAACTAGACGGACCACTGGCCTAATCCATTGAGGCATCTCTTGCATTCCTTTTCCTAGTTCCAACACTGGCCAGACAGACCGCTTTTGGAAGCCCCCAGTCAATACATGAAGCCCTTCCCTGCCCTTTGTGCCCCAGCAATTGATACTGAGTGCTACAACGCATCTGTGTGTGGAGGTTTAATTTTAACTGGCATGGTTAATGTGAGTTGGCAGTTTCCAGGGATTTGTCTTTTTTAAAGGAGACCAGTGACCTGCATTACATCTTGTAGCAGTAGATTCTGTAAGTTCGGCAGTAGAGTTTTCTTTTCTGTCCTGTATCTATGCCAACTGATCTCAAGGGGTGACTCAAAGTCCTAAGAGAGAGAGAAAAATATCTTTCAAATGCCTCCACAACATTCATAATGTTATAAAGTGTCATCATATTCCCTCCATAGTTGTCATTTCTCTAAACAAAAAACAAACAAACCCTTCGTCTTTCACTTGACTGCTATTTTTCTGCACCTTTCCCAGTTCGGCAGAACCTATCTGAGATAATTGAACTCAAACAGTGTTCAATTATTCCAAATGTGGCCGTCACACCACATATTAAAACAGTATTACTGAACACTCATTTTCAAATCTTCCCTAATAATCTCAACCACAAATTTCGTTTTTTTACCGCCATTCACACTGAGTTGACATTTTCCTCCAGCTGTCCATCAAAACCTCAAGATCCTTCCTGGATACTCACTGCTAGTTCAAACCCCACTGGGACGTATGCTAAGTGGAGATTTTCTTTGCTCCATTGTGCATCACGTTGAATCTCATCTGCTATTTGGGATTGCCAATTCACTGACTTATTTTATTTAGCTATTTAGGAAATGTTAATGTCACCTTTCTGCACATGAGTGCGCCCAAAGCTGGTCAAAAGAATAAAGCAGATAAAACTACAGCACAGAAATCAGCATTAGAGCTAAAAACATAATAAAACAGATAAAATTCGGGGATGGACAAAACCCAATCTGAAGATATTCTCTTCAGATTCAGCTTGGGTTTTCACCACCCTGAATAATTTGGTACAAATCTGACCACCTTCATTGTTCGTCCCTGACCCAGGTCATGTATGAATATTAAAGAGCAGCTGTCCCGGTAGAAATCCTTAGGGGGTCCCACTTTCCCCTCCATTATGAAAACTCTGTGCTCCTGCTCTCTGCTAGCTATTCTTTAATCCCTTACCAAGCCACAAGTGGACCTGCCTGTTACTCCATGATGGCTAATTTACCGAGAACCCTTTGGGAATTCCAAATATATATGTAACGTCTAGTGGTTTGTCCCTAACTTCCTGTTTGGTAGAAAAAAATGTTTGAAAAGGTTCAATATGTCAGGACTTGGGACTGCAGAAGCCATACTGCATTAAAACAGCCCTTCGGCATTAAAACAGCCATGTAGCTTCGTGGATAGACAACAGATGGTCACACGATACCTTCTCAAACACAAGGAAAGTGTGGGCTGTGAATGCTAGGGTTAACCTCTTCGTGGCTACATGGTTTTTATCTCCCAGTCCCAGGCTAGTCTTGTTTTCTGCTCCGATATAGAATGTTAGAGGACAACATTCAGAAGCTGGGCGGTGGATCTTCCCTTTTACTACACGGGGTGAGCAAATGACACCATGGTCAAAGGCTATTGCAGAGTCAGCTGTGCTAATTCCCTTTGAATTTACATGCCCAGAGAGACTCAAATATCACTGTAGAAACTCCGGTCCATATCCATGCATGCCCTGCACTCTTGCCTATGTTCCTGAGCTTATACATGTGCACTTAATTGCACACGACACAAACTTCTATCTACACTTGTCCAAGTGTGCCCTCAGTCCCAAGCCAGTACAGTACATGCTATTTGGACTGCGTTAAAAGATATTGTTCAGGGTTTTTGTCATCTGGCATAAGAACTAAAACCTCGGACCCAGAGAGCGCGGTGCATTTTAGGGCAATTATAAATCTGCCATCCCGTAGAGCCTTGCAGAGCAGGTGCAGTGTCCTGGGGGAAAGTCAGCCTCTCTCTTCCCTTCCACAACCCCACAACCAACATGGGTGGCATCTAAGGCGAAACAGGAGGCAACTTGAGAAAGCGTTATCTTGGTCATGGCACCAAAATTAAGGAATTCCATCCCCAGTGAAAATGATCCGTCCCCTTCGATCATTGTCTTCCACCAGCAGGTGAAGATTTTTTTTTTCCTGTTTTCATTGGGTGTTTGCTTTCTGGCTCCTTGTTTATTTTTTATCGCTGACTTTGTAAACACACACACTGATTTTATTTTATTTTTAGCTTTGATTTGGATAGCTCAGACTAGTCCAATCTTGTCAGATCTTGGAAGTTGAGCAGGGTCAGCCCTGGTTAGGATTTGGATGGGAGGCCTCCAAGGAAGCCCAGGGTTGCTTGCTACACGGAGGCAGGCAACAGCAAACCACCTCTGTTCATCTCTTGCCTTCGAAAACCCCCGTGGGGGTCGCCATAAGTCAGCTGCGAGTTGGCAGCTCTTTCCTCCACCACCACATACGGGTTTTAAAGCTGATTTTTAATGGCTTCTTAATTGTTCGCCACTTTGAGACCTGCAGTGGCTCAGAGGTTAAGATGCTGAAGCTGCAGACCAGAAGGTTGGTAGCTCAGCAGTTCAAGACCCAAGTGCTGTGTGACGGAGTGAGCTCCTGTCTCTGGCCCCAGCTCCTGCCAACCTAGCAGTTCGGAAGCAAGGAATTGCAAGTAGATAGATAGGTTTCCCTTGCTCAAAAGCCAGTTGAATCCAACTCTAGGGGGCAGTGCTCATCTCCGTTTCCAAGCCGAAGAGCCAGAGCTTTCCAAAGACTTCTCCATGGTCATGTGGTTGGCATGTCTAAACGCCGAGGCTCACAGAACGCTGTTACCTTCCCACCAAATTGTCTATGATGGGCAGGGGCTGTGGTGGCTCAGAGGTTAAGACACTGAAGCTGCAGATCAGAAGGCTGGTAGTTCAGCAGTTTGAGACCCGAATGCCACATGACGGAATGAGCTCCCGTTTCTGGCCCCAGCTCCTGCCAACCTAGCAGTTTGGAAGCAAGAAATTGCAAATAGATAAATAGGTACCACTTTGGTGGGAAAGTAACAGTGTTCCGTGCACCTCGGCATTTAGACATGCTGGCCACATGACCACAAAGAAGTCTTCGGAAAGCGCTGGCTCTTTGGCTTGGAAACGGAGATGAGCACGACCCCCTAGAGTTGCATTCAACTGGCTTTTGAGCAAGGGAAACCTTTACTTTGAGAGCCCTAATTGGGCGGAGAGGCAGCATACAAATGTTTTAAATAAGTAAAACAACCGAATGACTAGTGCGAGGCAGGAACTTGATCTGGCACAGTCAAAGCGACTGTCCACGGAGTCAGATTCTTTTTCACCTTCCAGCATGGCTGATTCTCCTGTGAACTGAGAATTGTAAAAGCACTTTACATTTGATGTGGTGTGGGACAGAAACCCAGACTAAGAAAGGCAGGGAACAACTCTGTTTCGTTAGCAAATAATTCAAGGTGTCAACAAATTCAAGATATCAAAGAATTCAAAGAACAGAGAAAAGCTGAAAGGGGATTGGATGGCTGCTCCTCCTCCCGTCAGGTGGAAACATTCAGTCCAAGGCAAGGCTTCACAGCTGGACCAGTTTAGGTGAACCCGTGAGCTTTTTTGCACTCTCATTTTCATCGCTTGTATGTCCCTGCTGCTGGGGGGTGTCTATTACACATGTGTTTTACTCCCTCTAGTGGTTGATTCAATATTACATCATGTTATGTCCGGCATATCTCCCTGCAAACAGCAGCTTTTTATGATGGACGTAAAGCAATGGAATATTGAATCAACCACTAGAGGGAGCAAAACATATGCAGAGCAGAGAAAACCCCCCCCCCAAGCAACATGTATAGACAAACAAGAATGCAGGAAAGCCCCATGTCTTTTTGACACACTTGTTTCCACCTGTACTGGTAGTCTCTCACTTAATTCCTTTGTTTTGTGAAAGCCTTTTATGTTACTTGTTCATAGACCTCCCCCACACTCCTTATCCTTTCATATCCATGTTGTCTAGATATCTACAACAAGCATTTTGATAGACCCCCATTAAAGAACAAAGAACCTTAAGCTGAACATAAGTCCCTAGTACAGAGTCCTCCCCAGAGACTTATGATGTCTTAAGGAGTTTGGGACACACAAACGGTTTATGCAAAGGCCAGAGAGGACATCCACGCTTGTCTCTGCACTTTGCTACTGCCATGATGAAGACAGGAGGGCCTGGCATGATGTGATCCATGGGGTCGCAAAGAGTTGGACTCAACTGTGCAACTGAACAACAATAACAACAACTGCAATGAACTGACTCCCTGAAGAAACTTGCACCCTGTTTTAATTTTTGTATAGTGCACAGTATAGTAATTTTTGTATACTGCGTATTGTTTACTAAATTTGATGGAACCCACCCTGAGCCTGCAATGTGGGGAGGGTGGGATATAGACTGAATAAAATAAATAAATAAATAAATAAATAAATAAATAAATAAATAAATAAATAAATAAATAAATAAGTAAATTTACTAGACTATAAACTCTTGGTTTTATATGACTAGCCATCATGACTTCCTAGGATTAGCAACCTCCAAGTGGTGGCTGGAATTCTTCCAGAATTACAACTGATCTCCAGCCTGAACACTGGAAGGAAATGGCAGCTTCAGAAGGTAGACTGTATGGCATCAGGTCCCCATTGATCACCCTCCCCTCTCCAAAACTCTGCCCTCCCTCGGTAGCTCCCCCAAGTCCCCAGGAATATCCCAAGCCAGATAGCAACCCTGTGGTTTCTCCCAAAGAATCCTGGGAATTATCATCTGCTGGCAGTCTTGTTAGCAACAGCCATTCCAGAGTTCCAGGGTGAGAGGGAATCACCATTAGCTACACTGGGTAGATGTGCCTGGAATACAGGAATTTTCTGAGAATTTGCAGCTAATTCAATATGTGCAGTGATGCCTAGGGTGGAGAAAAATGATATTGAATAGGTCCTGATGTTTATTGGGAGCGAGGGAAAACAGGTGCATGAGTACAACACTTCCAATCTTGAAGACAGTGGAAGTCATGATAAGCATGTGAACTCTTAGCTCTAAGAGATCGTGAAAGCCAGTGTTGAACATGAACATAGGGAGGCTTACATGGAAAGCCCTAACCTAGCTAATGTTTTCCCAGGCAGAATCAGTAAGAGTTTTGCATCCCTCTGAAGTGTGATGGAAATGCAATTACCCATTGCTTTGCACTAACATTAAACTTGGGCTTGCTGCCAGGTGTCCATACAGAACTTGTAAGGGAGAGAGACATTGAGGTGTGTCGTGTGTCTTTCTGCCAGAGAAAATTCTCTGAGGACATTCATTAATTTGTGTTGTTGTATCGTGTAGGTTACCATTCAGATCATACTTCCCAGAATGCTCATGTCATGACTGAGCCTGGCAAAATTTTTACTTGTTTATCTGGCACATAATAGCAATACTAATGAGACCCGCACACACACACACACACAAAGTACACCATCTTTCTGTCCCAGAATAACAGTGTGGCTGTGATTGTAACTGCAGTGGTTCAAAAGCCGTTGGGCTGGTCAATACAAGTGGAATCCAATTCTGTGTTCAGCACAAGGTGGTTTCTCTGCAGTGTTCCCTTGAAAGAAAGATGATGATTTTACTATCAGAAATCATGATTATAGGGCGCTTTCCCACATGCTGAATAATGCAGTTTCAATCCACTTCAGCAACCATTTGCAACTGGATTTTGTTGTTTCACACAGTAAAATCCATCTGCAAAATGGATTAAAAGTGTGTTATTCAGTGTGTGTGAACGCGTTAATGAAATCTGCGCTCTAGGCTGGTCAGAAGGCATTTTGGTGCTAGGCAACCAACGTGGCACCATATCCTGAGGTCGTTGGATCAAACTTTCTTGCATGGTTCTGTGGGTCATTGAGCTCCAACACTGTCTTCTCCATCACCTCATTCTCCCAGTGACACCAGCCAGCTGTCCTCTGTTGGGTAGCACAGGTTTGGCAGGTTGGCCCTGCACCAAGTGCCCTTGAAGAAACCGTCAGGGCTAGCGATATAGGTCTCCTCTATCAGCTACTTAGCAGTTGTTTGCAGAGCCTGTAATAGAGAACCCTGACCTGGATGGCCCAGGCTAGCCTGGTCTCATCAGATCTCAAAAGCTAAGCAGGGTTGGCCCTGGTTAGTACTTGGATGGGAGACCACCAATGAAGTCCAGGATTGCTGTGCAAAGGCAGACAATGGCAAACCACCTCTTGCCTTGGAAACCCTATGAGGTTGACATAGTTTGACTGGAACTTGACAGCACTTTCCATCACTGCCACCACCACAGAATAGAGAAATATGAACAATAAGGATGATGATTTGGAAGATTTTGGTTGGCCAGAGAACAGGAACAGAGGATACCACTGCGACCAGCATGGGGGAGGATGCAAATGAGGGGGCATCTGGAGCTGCAGCTGGTAGTGAGGGGAGGAAAGGGGGAGAATGGGATTTCTCCTCCCCAAAGCATCTTTTTTGGATGTAATATAAAATGCTCCCGCTAAGCTGTGGAGTCCTGTGAGCAAAAATTCTACCTTGTGAGCTACTGGCATTAAAGTTTTGAGCGAGCGATTTGGCTACTGCATCAATTAGTTTGCTCTGGAGCCATCCTTCCTGAGCTAAGACAAAAATGTGTCAGCCGGAGACTAAAAAACTGTGAGCTAGCTCACACTAACTCAGCTTAGAGGGAACACTGGTGAACACGTATCCTACCTCCCAGTTTTCATGCATCTGATGAACTGGGTATTGCTTCTGAGACCTCATCAGATGTTATACAAAACTAATCACAAAGGTGCCACGTCTTCCGCCCTCCGCCCTCACACAATTGTTGAAGACTCCTCTTCTGGAATTAGTCACAAGTACAATCCTTTTCAAAAAAAAAAAAAAAATACTTTGCATTGGAAACCATAGAAATCTGTGCTGCCAAACGTCATGGGCCCTCCAAGTTCTGTCTTAAGCATCTCATGTGATCCTCTCATGAAGTGCTTCATTAAGCCCAAGAGATCAGAGGAAGATGTTTGCAGAAGAACATAATTCCTAATTAATGCCGAAGTGTCGAGGACCTGCCAGCCCTTTCTTTATTCCCATCCTGCGATTAATTATTGAATTGTTCCTGATGTGAAAGCGAAAAACAAATGCACAAGCCACAAAATATAATCAGCGACAACCCATCGCTACACAGCGAGTCCAGTT
Source organism: Gekko gecko (assembly GCA_029375565.1). Classification (NCBI taxonomy): domain Eukaryota; kingdom Metazoa; phylum Chordata; class Lepidosauria; order Squamata; family Gekkonidae; genus Gekko; species Gekko gecko. The sequence continues at coordinate 91,742,734 of JAPDNY010000011.1, read as the reverse complement.
TGTTTATCCTGCTCTCCCAGCATTTTCCATGTACTGTTAAGTCAACTAAACTGGGGCACAAAAGCAATCTTTAAAAAAAGAACTCCAGTTGTCACCCTTAATACATTTAATGTTTACCTTAGGACATCAAATAGTCTTTGTTTGGTAAATTCAGCAAACTGTCATAGGTGAGGGCCCCACAAAGTGACTTCTGGATTCGGCGGTTGGGTCTGTTACATAATAGTAGGACTACAGATCTAGCAATTTCCCTGGTTCCTAGAATAGTGGCTCTAATTTTTTTCTCTGATGAGCTTCACAAAGAGCTGCACAAATGGATATTGCACAGCAACGCTTATATCTACGGGCCCACTATCTATGGACTGAGTGTACCAACACCTTTGGGAAAGTGCAGTTGTGAAAAAGAAAGAATGTGTCAGTTAAAACTAGCTAGAGCATTTTATGAAGACAGAAACTTTCCCCAAGAGGTGGGATCTTTTCATCTACTCTGTAAACAGGGAGTCTTTATCAGGCATCATTAAAACCCACATTCTTTGGGATCAGACCAGTGATCCATCTAGTCCAGCATCCTATTTCATACAGTGGCCAACCGGTTTTCCTGGAGGACCAACAAACAGGGCACTGAAGCCCAGGTCTTCCCCTGATGTTGCCTGCCGTTTCAAAGGTTTACTGCCTATGAATATGGAGGTTCCCCTTGCTAACTGTGGCCAATAGCTATTGTGAATCTGTTTATCCCCATTTTAAAACTGATACTATATCAGATGCAGTAGCATGTGCGCTTTAACACCACTGCAGTCAATATCTTCTTGTATTGTGGTTGTTTTTGCTAATCCATTTTCCTCTTATCTTGGATGGTACTTCTTTAAAAAATAAACCTAAAAAGTAAGTTAAATATCATGTTCTTAAGGGAAGAACTCTGCTGCATCACAACAATCCTCCCTGTAGACCAGCATCATGTTTCCATAGCGGCCAAACAGACAAGTGTGGAAGTCTGGGGTACTGGTTAACGCACCTCGCAGGCTTGTCTTAAGCAGGGCTTTTTTTATAGAAAAAGCCCAGCAGGAACTCATTATCATAATAGGCCATACCCAACAGCAGAAAATCATTAGCATATTAGGCCACACCCCCATGTAACCAGAAGTGTGGTCATCCAGCCCCACCCACCTTTTGCTTCTTATTCTGTTTACCTTGTTTGTGGTCAAAACCCAGGGCTTTTTTGGTAGCAGGAACTCCTTTGCATGACACACTCCTACTGTAGCCAGTCCTAATGAGTTTCTGCTGTTGGGTGTGGTCTATTATGCTAATGAGCTCTTTCTGGGCGTGGCCAACTCAGGAGCCAGCCGGAACTCCATTCCTGTGCGTTCCTGCCCAAAAATAGCCCTGGTCTTAAGGGTGAATGGAGGGGACCATGCACACCGTCCTGACCTTTCAGCTCTTCTGTTTCTTGTCTAGCTAAAATCTGAGGTGTCTCCTTTTCTTCTTCCTTCTTTATCCAGAGGAGGTCCTGAAGACCCATATTGCACACTGGTGGTCTCCGGATGGCACGAGATTAGCGTATGCAACCATCAATGACTCCAGAGTCCCCACGATGGAGATACCCATGTACACCAATGATCTTTACCCCAAAGTGAAAACATATCATTATCCAAAGGTAAGAAGGAAGCAAGTCAACATGTTAACGTTCAGGAAGTTTTTGTTGTTGTTTTATTTTGTTTTTTTACCTTCCCTTGGTTGAAACGGGAGAACAAATAGCTTGGTATAAAATCCTGGATCACCCAGGCTAGCCTGTTCTTGTCTAGTCCAGTCTCGTCAGCTCTCAGAAGCTAAGCAGGGTCAGCCCTGGTTAGTACTTGGAGGGGAGACCACCAAGGAATTCTAGGGTTGCTATGCAGAGGCAGGCAATGAACATTTCTTGCCATGAAAACCCAATGGGTTGGCCATAAGTCAGCTGTGACTTGATGGCAAAAAAGTGATTTTTTTTAAATGATCCTAATCATCTTAGAGCTGTTATCACACCTTTTCTGACAGATATTCCCCCCCAATAAGGTTTGCTTTGGTCCTCTAATGATAGATTAGCACTGTAACTAATTGCTGGTAGCTTCAACTTGATCAGGGACTGTTTCTACTCTTGGCTTGACAGCAGCTCACCCACCAAAACGGCGCCTACTCAAGTGGCTTTCAGGCTCATGAGGATGCAATATGAGCATCCAAAACAGGGGTGCAATCCTTTCCGTCAGAACTATGATTGCCTTTCAATGTTCTAATACCGGCTTTGTCAGCAGCAGAATTGCTTTGCCATTTAAAGTGGTGCTGAAATGTGAATTAACCTGTTGTTCAACTGGAAGCCACCCACAAATGCTTGGTATTCAGGGGGAAATAAACATAGGCCACATCCTTAGCTGCGTCTTGAGTTTTAATCCTCGAGTTCATCATCTCAAATTTTTGCTGCGTCAGCACCTAACAAGACTGTCCTAAGTAACACTCATCTATATATCTGATTCTCAACAGTCCCTTCTGCGTGCATATACTTATTTCCACAAACAGAGGGCACACTCTCTTGTCTAAGCCTATTGACTTCAATGGACCTAGAAAGGGGTAACTCTGCTTTCTAGATCAAATCAAGCCTGACCTGCCCCTAGAGTTAAAATGACTAAACTGAGGCTATTGTACTTTGGTCACATTCTGAGAAGTTGAGACTTACTGGAAAAATGATGATGCTAGGAAAAGTTGAAGGCAGCAGGAAAAAAGAGAAGACCCAACATGAGCTGGAGTGACTCAGGCAAGGAAACTGCGGCTCTCAGTTTGCAAGACCGAAGCAAGGCTGTTAATGATAGGAGGTTTTGGAAGTCATTCATTCATAGGGTTTGCATAAATTGGAAGCAACTTGACAGCACTTAACATACCCACACACGACTCTGCTTAGGACAGCACCACAAGTCCCTGTGTGTGCGTGCATGAAAGCATCTACATGTAAATATGTACACAGGTGTATACAACCCCCCATTCAGCCTTTCTCAAGGCCGTCAAGGAAGTGTGTACCATGGAATACACCAAGACTTACAGCAAAGCAACAGAACATCCTTCAACTATAACCATATGCAGATCTTTTAGCACCAAAACACTGAGTCAACTGCCTAAGTGCAAAATGTTAACTTTCACAGTATCTCAATGTTTCCACTTTGGAGAAAAGCAATTTTTTTGTTGAGCCCATATACTGTAGTGGTTTGAGTGCTGCACTAGGACTTGGGAGACCCAGATCCAATTTTCCGTACTATGTTGAAGCCCACCAGATGACCATGGAAGCCAGTCACTCTCTTTGTTTGTTATATATAGCTTGCTATAATATCACATCACAACATGTTATTTAAAGAACAGTGTACAGCGATTCCATTTTCCCTTTTCTTTCAGGTTGGAACAGAAAATCCAAGCATTTCCTTGCATGTCATTGGCTTGAATGGACCTCCCCATGACTTGGAAATGACTCCTCCAGATGATCCAAGAATGAGGTTTGTTGTGGGTAATAATGTACTAGAAATAGTCAAGGGCCAGTGTGGTGTAGTGGTTAGAGTGTCGGTTTATGGCCTGGGAGACCCAGGTTCAAATCCCTCCTCTGCCCCAAAGCTCAGGCTAGTTGTGCTCTCTCTCTCTCTCTCTCTCTCTCTCTCTCAGCCTAGGGTTGCAAGAGGGTGAAGTGAAGGAGGGGAAACTGATGTATGCCACACTGAGTTCCTTGAAGGAAGGGCAGGATAAAAATGTACTAAAGAAATAATTAAAATAAGACAAGACACGCCACCAGACGGTGCCATTGAATCGCCTCTGATCGCTCACAATCTCTGGTTTTGGCTTCTCTTCCTTTCTTGGTGGCTTATCTGCTCTGATGATAGGGTAGCTTAGGACAAGTCGCGCCGCTCTTGACCGCTGTTTGCTTACCTGCTGTGATGTCGTATCGAATCTTCTGGGACAGATTAGTGCTTAGGTATTTTGGAATAAGATTAGTGTTTAGGTAGTTTGGAATAAGAATGCAACCTGAATTCTGGGGCCCATGAGCTATCTGTATAAGATCAAGCCCTCTAATCTAAGTCAATATATTTTAGGGGGGAAAGCAGCACAAGACAAAGGGTAGTGGGCATAATAGAGGTTTATAAAATTATATTTGGGGCGCGAAAGTGGATAGAAAGAGCTGCTTCTCTCTGTCCCATAATAGTAGAACTTGGGAGAGCCCCGTGAAGTTGAAGAGAATTGGGATGATCAAAAGAAAATACTTCTTTACTCAACAAGTAATTAAATTGTGGAATTCACTGTCAGTGGACATAGAGCTGGCCATGCCATGAGCATAGAGGGCTTTAATAGGGGATTAAGATTCTTGAAGGAGAGGTCCACCAGTGCCTACCAGCCATGGTGACTAAATGGAACCTCCACGTTCAGAGGCAGTAAACCTCTGAATACCAATGCCAGGAGGCACCATCAGGGAGAGGCCTCGGCATCTGTTCCCTGTTTGTTGTCCCTCCAGGGCAGCCGGCCAGAAAACTAGACTAGACAGACCACTGGTCTGATCCAGTAGAGCTCTTTTTATGTTCTGCATGGCCTTCAAATGACAGTTTGCTGGTGTAGATCAGACCCAATGTTCTCAAAGGAAACCTTTTAAAATAAATACTAAATATTTAAAAGATTTATTAGCCTCCATTCTCCCCTACGGGTCTCAAGGAGGCTTACAATATAAATAAAATGATTAGGAAAAAACACGATTATAAAAACACATAGAAGATCACAATTTTAAAAACTCTACTTAGGACTGCCAATAACTAAAAACTAAATTAGTCAGATGCAGTCCTATATAACAATGCTTTCAACTGCCTCCTGAAGATTGAAAGTGAGGGGGCCAAGCACATCTCTTTAAGAAGTTTGTGCCATAATTGTGGGGCTACCACCAAAAAGGCTATCTCTTGTGTGTCCACCAGGTGAGCTCCTGTGATTGGTGGGACATTCAGGAGGGCTTCTCCCTGTGATCTTAATTCCTGGGCAGGAACATATGGGAGAAGGTGGTCCTTCAGATACCGCCCCCCAGCCATGTAGGGCTTTAAAGTATGAAACCAACACCTGGAATTGGGCTCAGGAGAGGATTGGTGTAGTATCAGGGTCACATGCTCAGAGTAGCTAGCCCCATGATCTAGCTGTAGCACTCTGCAATAGCTGCAGCTCCAAACACTCTCCAAGGGTAGCCCCAAGTAGAGTACACTGCAGTAGTCCCATCCAGATGTAACTGAGTCATATAGATCACTGTGGCTAAATCAGACTGATCCCGGAACAGGCTTAGCTGGTACACCGGCTGAAGCTGGGCAAAAGCATTCCGAGCCACTCCAGCCACTTGGTTTTCTAAGCTGGTCATGGTATCAAGCAGCACTCTCAAACTGTGAACCTGGCTCTTCAGGTCCCATCCAAGGCAGGAGAGATCTGAAGTCTCAGGTCTACCTTTCTACTTACCCAGAGAACCTATGTCAGGTAAGAATTAAGTTTCAGTTTGTGCACCTTCATCCAGCCCTTTACTGACTCCAAGCAGCTTGGTTCAGAATCAGAACATCAATAGCATCGTAGGAATCAGGCAGGAAAGAAAGGTAGAGCTGGGTGTCCACATGTTGATGACACCACAGCCCATGTATAGGTAATATATATAGGCAATACATAGGTAATACTCCATGTTTATGTGTGGGACCCTGGCCAGTGTTCCCTTCAAGCTGTGCTCATTAACACAGGAAGCCCCGCCCAGCAGCAATCGGGAGTCATGCAGGGTCTTGCAGTGCCCATTTTAAGATTACAGCCGTTATAGTCTATTAAGAATGTGAACTCAGGGGGGTGGGAAATTAGAGGGAACATTGATAGTTATAATTTAACAGAGGAAGACATTGTAAATCCATCATCATCGATATCATTAATATGATTAATATTATGGAATCGCACTCTTCCTCCAAGGAGCTCAAAGTAGTAAAAATGGGAGATCCTCACACCAGCCCTGTCGGGGTTAGGGTAACAGAAAGAGAGAGAGAACTTGGCTGGATCTTGCCCAGTAAGCTTTGTGGTGTACAACACCACAATTGATTGTTGTTTAGGGGGGAAAACATGTCCCAGTGTTAATTCGCCCGCTTTCTCGGGCTTGGTTGCTATGGGAACATAGGGGAGTGAGAGGAATGTCTGCTTTCACTTTTGGCTGCTTCGCTGCTGCTTCCAGTTATCTTAGTCGGGCCAGACGTATAACCTTGAGCCCCAGTCAAGCCTAACCCTAACCCTGGGAACCAGTAATTCAGTGGGTCTCTAGCTGAGGTGTGATTGGCCCCAAGACATAAAGGGCCTGCTTGATTTAGGTATAATTGCTTGCTTTGCGTGCTTTTCCCCAGTTCTAACACAGAAGTGTCAAGAGTCTGGATCATATCAATGTCTCAATAAACTTTCTGTTCTTCCGAAAGACTGTTGTTGGGAACTGATTTCTCCAGAGGTCTGACACCCAGTAATGGCCACATTCTGAAATCTTCTGTGTGCTAATTTGCGATTAAGTCTCATTGACTTAATTGGGATTTGCTTCTGCGTACCCATGCATGAGACTGTGTTTTTAGTCTGTAAGGCGCCACCCACACAAGAAAGTATTTTGTGGCTACAGACTCACCCAGGTGCTCCTCTGGGATATACAACACTCAGCTGGTAAACTGCTGTTGTCAGGCTTGTTTCCCTGCATCCCTAACATTCTGCACATAACTTTTATGGTGTCGCCATAAAAAGTTGTCTCTGTGCTGTGACCCTGCGAACGCCCCTTATTCAGCATTTATCTTGACTGACATTAAAGATCTTAAACTGTGGTCCTGAGCGAGCTACGTTTAGAAATGAATTATTTTGAAAGCAATGGGATTTCATGTCAGCGTAGCGTTATGTAAATAGTGCTTATGTTCTTCAAAACCACCGATTAACTAAAAGCTTTGGATGTCCGCCAGAGTAGTTGAATCAATGAGTTTGTGCTGTGTAGTGTATCCCACATATTGCTAAGGTTAATTATCCACACTTAGCAGAGTATATTATAGGTATCAAATTTAATGTAGCACATTCAAAGCTCACCTTGAAGCCTACTGAGCTAAGCTTCGGTGTTCAAGGCAAATATGTAGGCACAGCTTGGAACTTTTGATAAAGCCAGGGTCACTAGAAGCCAGACAGCATCTCAGGGAGCAAAGGAGGGGCTGTGGCTTAGTGGAAGAGCCTCTGCTTTGCATGCAGAAGGTCCCGGGTTCAATCCCAGCATCTTCTCTTAGAAGGGTCTTGTAGGAAGAGCTGTGAAAGACCTCTGCCTGAGTCCCTGGAGAGCTGTTGCCAGTTTGAGTAGACAATACTGGCTTCAATGACATGATTCAGTATAAGGCAAATGGATGTGTGTTCACGTTTTTTTCATAAGCCCACAGCCCACTAAAGGGTTGGCAAGGGCAGCCTGAATTATTGTGGGAGTTGGCTGAACAGTGTCTTCTGCAAGAAGGCATGGCAGAGTGTTCCCGCTAAAGTCACTGGCTCACAGATTTTTAGACCCTAGTGCATGGATTTTTCGTGCAGCTCAGGGTGATGAGATTTGCATGTTGTGATCCCCAAAAGCGCTGATCACAATGCGCCAGGAACTGCAAGCTGACCATGAGAACTGCAGCCAAGTGCAGGGAACAAATTGGAGGCTTTTCATTGGACACCATGCTAGAGTGTCACATCCAATAAACTGAAAGCAGAGTTCTTGGCCAGACATCAGCTTCGATCTGTCCCCATCCCTCTCATTCACTAATTACATACTTGTGGGCAGGAGACCGAAAGAAGCCCAGAGATCTGGCCTTATTGCCCACCTAGTCAGGGGTGTTCTCTCCCTCCTGCCTCCTCGCAAGCAGGCAGCCATCCCTGTCATGCCCGTCTCTCCTGGGGTGGTAGCCTCCCCCAGACATATCACTTGCCAGCTTCTCTCGCCGTGATCCTGGCCTCCTCTGCTGGCCTCGCAGCTGATTGCTGGCATCCTCCAGTGCCACGTGGCTCCCTCCCTGCCGGGGGCTAGTGGATGGGGTCTCCTGCTGTTTCTCCAGAGCACGCTGCCGGCCTAAGGAGCTAAGCAGCAATGCCCTGGTATGGGCACATAGAAGCCTTGTGCCCAGGGATGCCAAGCACAGCTCAGTAGCCCAACCATGAGGACCTAATCCTGCTGTGAGAAAGCAGCTGTAAGGGGGGAAATGGCTGCCGATGGGAGGGAGAGGATGGAGGATCTCAAGCGATCCCATGAGGCCGGATGGACCTCTGAGACGTTGTGCAGTCACGCTCCACCCTAAACTGAATTACTCCCTTCTAAGTCTAAGTGGGCTGAAAAGGGTCTGACTGCTGAGGACGGTACTGCAAAATTCTTTGCGGTTTTTTAAATAGTTCCCAAAAAACGGAGGGGGGAGGGGAGATGGATGCTTATGGGGAGCGGTAGTTCCTGAAGTGAAAGAGAAAGTGTGTCATAGGATAGGCTGGAGGAATAAGAGGGATGGGGAGAGAGAGAGAGAGAGAGATTTCCATGGCAGATTTCCAACTCTGCTTGCACTTGGTGGAGAGAGAAGGAGCTGGAAGAGATTGGGGCGGGGAATGACTCAGTGGTGAGGTAGGTGATAAAAATCAGTCATCCACTCTCTCTCACTCTGGTGACCAAGAGTCTTAAAAAACAAAGTCCCTGGCTAGACAATAAGAGAGAACACTAAAAATTCCATTCAGGTTTCTTAAGGCTGAAAACGTTTTTTTTCCCAGGGAACTGAAGTCCTGTTAAAATGAGAATTGGAAGCCATGGGCCTTGTGTAGTGTAGGGAAGCATTACTATGTCTTTAAGGCATAGTTTATGGGGGAGGGGGGTTCTGCTCTGTCCTAGGAGTTCTAGTCTGGTGGCTGCAGTTAACAAGTATGTTCTAGGCCTGGCTGTCCATAACGTAGTTCTGGTTCTCTAGTTATACTTGTAACTTCTTATTTTGGCCCTCAGTAAAGTTAGCTGAGACCTCCTGTTATTGCCGTGTGAAACTAATGCACCCTGTATCTGCAGTGCTCTGACAGAGTGGGGACCTCGGTCTACCCAAAGAATAAGCAGAATGACACACTTCTGGCAGCCCACCTCTGGTCAACAGGCATCCCTGGCTATAGCATTGTTTCTGGTATCTGAATAACATGCTCACAAAGTGGGATTTTTGCTCACCAACACTCCACAGCTTAGAGGGAACATTGGGCATGGGGGTCCTCTCGGACACTAATGCCTCTTCTTCCTGGGTACTCTCTTCACAGTAGCCATCCAGCCTCAGTTTCCTGCAAGTCATGCAGCATGGGGAAGCAATGCTTCACCAACTCCTGGACTCATGCAGACCCATGCACGTTTTCTCTTACATACTCTGTGCCGCATTCCAAATTCCTGGCTGCAACAAGACAGCTGTTACCGATGTGAACAGCTGGGCAAAACTGAGCAAGCCCTGCTCTGTGTGCTCCTGTTTTCAGGATTGTTTTGATGCTTCACCCAGTTCATTCAAGCCCAAGCTACCCAAGCAGTTGTTTGGAGAGCACACTGAGGTGCAGGGACGGATTGGCCAGTATCACCACTGGGACTGCCCCCGGTGGGCTGGTGGTCTCCCCTCCGTCACTCGGGCCAGTGACACCTGAGCCCTGAGTGTCACTTGGAAAGAAACTCCCAACTGGCTGGGCAGGCAGGCTGCGTCTCCCTTCCTCCTTCCTTTGGGAGGCGGGGCCAGGGCAGGATGGGGGGCATGGTCCTTTTCCGAGGGCCATTTCCCCCTCCCCATCTGAGAAGGGGGCCAGTATGCTGCTGGGTGTGGTTTAGGCCCCTAGCCACAGTGGGGCATTTGGGGGTAGAGCCCCACCATGGACAAGCCCTGCTCCACCCCAAGAGGCTGCCAGATCCCCCCCCCCACCCAACCACCCCGGTTTCTCTTGCCCCACAGTAGTGGGAAGGCTGGGGAAGGAAAGGGAAGCCACCCTGACTCTTCTGGTCAATTTCACTCTGGAGGAACACCTGGGGGAGTGAGACTGACCAGAAGAGGCAGGGTGGCTTCCCTTTCCTTCCCCAGCCTCCCCAGGTTGCTACCCCACCTAATCTAATTAAGTTCCCCACGCCAAGCTCCCCTGCTCCAGTACCCCAGCCCCTGCCCCACCAGCCAAAAATTTCTGACCTCGGGGCTGGTGTGGTTTGCTCCCAGCCTCTAGCAGTCTGGGGAGGAAACCACAGGTACAGCCTGTACCCATCCATTGCCTCCCAAACCTGCACCACCAGCAGCTGGGATCAAGCCAAACCCCTGCACAGCTAGAAGCATTTCTGGGATTTGGCTTGCTCTCAGCTAGCTGAGGACTGTATAGGCATAATGTGCACCCATAATCATCTCCTGGACCACTGTTGGATTTGAGTCCAGTAGCACCTTAGAGAGCAACAAGATTTTCCAGAGTTACAAGCTTCCTTTTGCTGCCACCATGGGGTCTAGACCAAATTCCTGCAGTGCCATAGTTGTGCTACAATTCAGCTTGCTCCCTTGGGGGATGGAAAGAAGGAGGAGGAGATTGGATTTATACCCTGCCCTTCACTACCTGAAGGAGTCTCAGGGTGGCTAATAATCCCTTTCCCTTCCCCTTCCCACAACAGACACCCTGTGAGGTAGGTGGGGCTAAGAGAGCTCTGAGAGAAATGACCTTGAGAGAACAGCTCTGAAAGAACATGACTGACCCAAGGTCACACCAGCAGCTGCATGTGGAGGAGTGGGTTCTCCCAGATTAAAGTCCACACTCCTAACCAGTACACTAAACTGTAGCCTACCTGTTTGGAGAGCCATAATACTTTGAATGTGTTCAGGGGAAGGGGCAGCATGATTCAGCAGCAGTGCTAACTCTGAAGGAGAGAGGTTTCGTTTTTGCATCCATCCCCGACAAGCTGTAGTTCTCAGGTAATATAACCCCCTCCCCTCCTGTGTCTGCACTACAGCTGCTTTGAATCATTGAGGGTGAAAAGCTACAATCATTTGCCCCGCTCTCTTATTTATTCTGTCTGCCGCCAAGAGTTTTTCATTATCTGCTCGTTTTGCTTTTGTTTTATCACCCTGGTGAAATAAGCTAGCGTTGATCTATGGTGTAGAGCGAGCACAAAGTTATTGAAGTCGCTGAATTTTGAGTACACAGTTATGATCCCTCCGTCTGTGAATGCTAGTCATGAAGCCGCTGAACTCTGTAATTCAACCCCACCCTGCAGCTGAATTCATGAGTCTAAATATCGCCGGGAACCACAAAATTAATCTCCAGCTTGTTGTTTTGCTGGATAATTAGATCATCTTCATTCACCGAGTCTTTCCTCCTCTGTATATATAGAAACCCCTTTCCAGAACACGTTACCTTTTCTCCGGTGACACAGCACATTAATCCCAATGAGAGCCACAACTTCTTATACATATTTTATAGCAAACAAACGAACTCGTAAAAATTTTATGGACTGTGCACTGTGAAAAGTCATTGTGTTATAATTTAAAGGTGCCGTTGACCTGCGCATTCCACTTGGATGTGGTAACGCTGCATGATTTGTCCAGCCTCACAATGACAGCATTTGTTCGTTTTGAAATTGTTTGCCCTTTTCTTGATTCTGGGGAGGAAATTGGACATTCTTTACCTTAAATGTTACAAATATAATGCCAGGCAAGCTTCTTATTCCCTGCCACATAATATGGGAGTGAAGGCAGCATGGGCACATTTCAGAAGCTAAGGAGGGTCAGTACTCGGGAAGGGAGACCACCAAATAGGACTTTGCAGAGGAAAGCGATGGCCAAACCACCTCTGCTCCCCGCGGGCCTAGGAAGTCCCTTGCTGGGGTTGCCATAAGTCAGTTGTGACTTGATGACATGTACATATGTACCACATAATATGGAATCCAGGCTAAGGTCAAAAGGAAAGGATAAAAAATACCCTCCCTTACAATTACAGCTAATTTGAACAGACCGAGATAAGTATAGCTGCCTGGCCACAAGCAGTGGTCCCAAGTCTGATGAGCATCCCTCCCTGGTTAGAGTGATGACCCCTTTCTGCCAGATTTAGAGCTGGCTGTTGGCCCCTATGGTCACACCCTGATTTAGAGGCCTCTGCATTCGAGTTGAGCACAAACTTTACCTGCTAAACACCTGCTTCCTCCCCAGAAGTAGCAGTAATGTGATGCATGAGTCAGTTTACATCTTCAGTGTGTAGAAGTGTATCTCCACTGAGGTTATAGAGGAGTCATAAGCAAAACCGTCCCCTGGTGGGCAGGCAAACCCACCCATCTGATTTTTTCAGATCAATGAGAAGCATGACCTGGAAGCTCTTATGAAGTTCACTTAGTACCATGTGACCTGATGTGGCCTATTGTAACAAAAGATGCTCCTTGTTGATCTGCTTACCAGCATTAGGCTCTGCTTTAGCTAGAGTTTGATTGCGGTACGTGGACTGAATCCTGCCTAATGTCAACTACATTCTGGACTGAGAGTTTGAATCTCGGCATGTGGGTTACTAGTAGGGTCCCCAGCACCACCTAGGCAAATGCCCGGAGATCGGGGAGGGGGTGCCTGGGGAAGGTGAGGATTGGGGAGGATGAGATGTCACTTTGGGGCAACACTCAAGGAATTCCCCATAATCTATACTAAAGACCATGGAAAATTCTTAGACTGTCACTGTGGAGGCCATTTTCTTCTCTTAGTTTCTTGAGGGTGGGAGTTTATGGCAAGGTCAGGGAATTGCCCTCTGGGCCCAGAATTAAAAAGCCTAATTACTAGTTCAGTTCACTTCAGACACGGAAGAATTCCATCAGTTGGTTAGAAACTGGTGGCAGCTCACCTGAATGAGTATCTGTACCTTCAGCAAAGATGTTGGTGAAGTTTCCTGGAATTGATTCCTCCCCTGAAAACTGTCCTTCTGCTATCCTAAGTAGTTCCCACTGTTCATTTGTTAATATCCTTTGTCCTCCCCGATGAAGGTTTTGAGCCTTTTGGGATAGAGCTGCCTCATTCCAGAGTCTTCCCCATTGCTTGGCAAGGATTAAATATCAAACAGCAGGGGTACAAAGAATCAGAAGTGGCTTTTATGCATATGATTTTACAACTTCACACATTAAACCAGCAGGGGAGATAATGAATGTCAAAGTCTTGTATTTCCTGTTGTTGCTTTGTTGTTGCTGCTATTATTTTGGTTCATTTTTAAAATATAAGTGCTAGAATTTATTTATTTTGAAAACTTATATGCCGCCTCTTCAGTCAACAATACAATAAAATCCTAAATAACATAATCGTTCTCAATATTAAAGCAAACCAAGGATGTAAAA